>OY757237.1:85710127-86968537 GCA_963583995.1 Xylota segnis
ACATTTTTATGTTAAATTATAGCGATATATCCGAGCGTTTATGGACGTTTCGAGCAAAATTTAGCCGAAATTAGTTTTTTGATAAAAATACACTTAAAAATGTATGTATGTATGTTTGTATATATGTATGTATGACATTTAAACGAATTGCAAAGAATTCGAATGCCTTAATATTTTATCTGAATAACATTTTTAAATTTCATTTAAAATATGATGTTATAAAAAGTAAGCGGATTCTAAAAGTGTGTACGCATCTAAAAGATTTTCCACTGCACTACCTCTCACGATCATCTGACTATCACCCGAGGGCCGAAAGTATAACATAATGACAATGCTTAAGAAATTAAGTAGTATAAAGAAAAATAGTAAAGGATATAACACGCACAATAGAAATGGTTGTGTAAAGCTAGGCCCTAGGACCAGTCGCCTTAAATATTAATTCATTTCACATATACCCTGTACTCTTGTGTTGCTATCCAGATATCAAATTTCTTCCTCATAGCTCAAAATATAAACCTCAAGAACTGATATGTTACAATCCAAATGTCTATGAAATCTTTTTTATAACTTGTTCGAAGGGTATATTAAGTTTGACACATAGGTTGTGACATAGAGAAATAATCGAGATAGACCTACGCTTTCATTAAAAACCCGATTTTGTTGAAATTATGCGTGAAATGCCAACAAGCATTCGACGATATCGTTGTAAATTGAAAAGAAAATGTCGGCACGTCCACTTCGAGGGGTTACATAATAGGGAGAATAGGGTTTCATACCATCCGTTCCAAACGGATTGATGTATGTTTTACATAAAAACACTCTCAAAAAGTAGACGTAATAATGTTTGGACAAAGTATAAATAACTGGAATACCTAAATTTTTAATATACATTTTTTTTTCGATGTTTTGTGAAATTTCACTACTTAGATCGCAAAAACTAGACTAGGTCACACGGATTATGTATAAAGATTATATACCTTTATTATAGGGTATAAAACGGTCCGGAATGCGCCCCAGTTTACCATATCTAATAATTATTAGAGAAATAAATTATGTATATTAACTAAAACTATATTGCCTCCAAATCCCATTAATAGCTGGCACCTAATTTGCTTACGAATAATTCTAAAATGTACTCACGTTCTAAAGTAGGTTTTATTGGCATGTATACATTTAAATATAAACAGTCCTCTGACTGATTACGAAGGAGGGGCAAAAGTCGACGAAATTGAATTAAACGTGCTCTAGGAACTTCAAGTAAAGCCTCCGGACCGTTTGGTGGCATCGGAACTGTTTGCGGACATACTGGTGAAAATCGGTCAGCATTACGAACTTCTTTCCAAGAAGAAGGAGTTATGGGAGGCATGAATCTGTAAGCAAAATATTAAAGAAATGTAATGAAATATAATTTTGTCTACATTCATATGTATGCACATGCAACTCAAATTAAACCTCTGTTGTTTCTAATATATGCTAAGTAATATTCTTTTAAAATATGAGTACCCACAATCTTAAGTTTTAAAATGCTGAATATGGTAATTATGCCAGACAACATCTTATTCAAGCTACTTCGGATTCAACATTTTTTATTGAGACAAAATATTTAGATATTCAAACACTCTACACATCAATTCTAGCTACTCCCATTTTTGGGGACTTCGTTGATATCGTAGTCATTTTAGAAAAAAATTATTCATTCCAAACTGATCCAGACGGATTTTTTTCTTACATTACAGCGAATGTTTGTTGATGTTTCCTGAAAATCAAATCGTTTCAAAATCATATTTTTTATGAAAATGACCCCAAAAAGAGGCGTGGCTAAAATTGATGTATGATCGAATTCTAGAGAGTTCGAATATATATGTAAATATGTTGTCTTATTAAAATTTTTCCATTTCATACAAAATAGTGAAGTAATGAAAAAGTGAGTGTGGCAGTGGATGGGCAGAGGGTGAGAGGGGAAGAATTTTTTAACTCCTAGCTCAAAATTTAAGACCCAAAAACTGGAGACATACGAACGGACGGGCGGGAATTGCACACTCGTTTTTATACCCTGTCGAAAGGGTATATTAAGTTTTCTCTATTTATGCTGATCACATATATACAAATTTTGTTCATTTTATTGCTTTTATAAAAAGAAACTTGTATTTGGCCCACCCTGTACATATTAATCTTAGTATACCCTTAGGATAGGGCATAAAAACTCTTTTGATACACTTCAAAAAAATATTTAAAAAATGGTTAGTTTACTTTAAGCCACCACTATTTTGCTCGAATTGGGTTTCATTATGGACTTTCCCCTATGGTACAATGGTACAATGAGCTCGAAAACTGAACAAGGAAGGTTAGCAAGTCATGCAATAAAGCTAAACACTCTAATTGCTGGAGTGAGTGCAAGATACCTCTTACGACGTTAAACTCTGCTTTTAAACTTCTCTAAAAACCATACCAATGAAATTAGTCTCCATAAAAACCTAATGTTAGTTGCAACCTGAACTACAGCGAAACATTAAGATTGCTACAGCAAGGAACATTGCAAAGAAACATTTCTCCCACGATTCCATTAGATGGGCCATGTCCATACAGAAGCCATACAAAGCTTCCGGAACGGAAATAGAAACTCTCATCGAGTCCCTAGTGCCAATTTGCAGATCCACCTATATTCTCAGCTACATACCATGAGACTGGAGGAAGGTAAGTGTCATTTTCATACCTTGTTCAATAACTCGACATAATAATTCTTTGAATAATAAATTGCTTTATTATTGTTTGCTTTGTGGACTGTATGTCGTGCACAACCGCACGCTCTGGAGTCTGCGCTAAAAGTGAGCCCTGTATGCTGTTGCGCAGCTGTGTATATGTTTGCCAGCTGCGCTTGCAGTTTCCCGTTGCCCAGCACTCAACCGTTGTGAGTGCGTGTGCGCTATACACGATGATGGAAATTTCCATCGTCGATGCTGTTGCTGCCTGTGTTGCCGTGTCAATTTTTTTTGTGTTGTGGACATACCTAAAGCTGGCATTAGATCTTCGTCAGACCCAAATTCGTTAGAACCTATCAGTTTCACCTCAGTATTCCTAAAGTTATTCCAACTAAAACAGTCATCATGCCATTTACCAGGAGGAGAAACCTCAACCTCCCAATAGTAACACTAAATGGTGTACAATTCGATTTTTAAAAAGAAACGAAATATCTCAGGTAATTCTAGACTACTGAAAAGGCAACCAACGCCTTCTGGGCTTGTTCTACCTCTGTTTTACCTCACCATCATCAAGCAAATAATAACCCATGCACGTTCGGTCTACTTCCTTAGGACACTTTACCTCTATCTTCCAAGCAGAGATTTCAAAAAGAGCAGATTATCGAGCTCTGTGCCAGAGAGTGTATTAAAAAAAAAAAACCTCCGAAGAAAACATATAATTATTCTATCGGACCGCCATCAGCTCTAAAACCTCTAATGTCCTTTGACTTTGACTCTAATCTGGTTCAGAACTGTTTTCAAAGCCTACTAAGTACTGCTAGCTGTCTAATATCCCTGGCCATATCCCTGTCTAATATCCCTGGCCATCCTTGGCAATGAGGCCGCTTGCGAGATGTGGTGCTCAATCTCCACATATAGGCCCTGATAGCTTCCCACTGCTACCTCTTAGCCAGATAAAGATACAGTGAAATCAGTGGTGCTAAATGAAAAAAATCAAAAAAACATTTACATATATATTTGAATTCTCTTCAAATAGTTCATACACCAGTTTAAGGTACGCCCACTTTTAGGGTGTTTTTTTAGGAAAAAAATCGATGTTAATGAAATTTTTGCATAAGTTGTCAACAAAGATAAGATATTCGAAATTCAATGCCGTGCGGCCATGCCGACAGATTGTACCTTTTCTGTATGTTTTACTTATACTTGTAATAGCGACTTGTGATATAAAAGAAAAAGAGAGCGGTGTCCGTCGAAAAAAAACCTTATTGGATGGTGGACTATAGTAGAAACCACAGACTATACAGACAGGCAACTCCCAAGAGACTGGCGCTCACAAGCTAAATAACAGCTGATTTTGTCCATCGCTCCTAAGGTGTATGCGTGCACCCATTTGATTTATATGGGATCACCCATACACCTTAGGAGCGATTTATATGGGGTCACCCATACACCTTAGGAGCGATGGACAAAATCAGCTGTTTTCATGGACGCAGCCATTTTTTCGTTATCTTATGTCAAAAAAATTACGAAATGTGGAGGGGATGTTATGTCCAATGAGTAGCTACCTGAAATAATCCTAATTTCGAGCTGAATTCGTTAAAAAATAAAATTTAAAATATAACGTTCGTTATATATCACTTATACTACTTTTTCAATGAAAAATAAAATAAAAGAGAAATATGTATATATACCTCAGAATTAGCATAAATAATTGTACTTGCAATTCGGAAGCAACAAGAACACACATCGAAAATTTTAAGCAGAGTAAAAAAGCAAAAGATGCCTGATAGTAGTAACCCTGTGTATGATAGGTATAACTTATATTGTAGGTAGACTTGACTAATAGTTAATAGCAATTGTAATTAGTATTACATGTTTTTATACGCAAAAGTGAAACATTCAGATATTCAAACATTTTGAAATATGTTTCCTGCCCAGTTTCCATAGTTAAATATTAATATAGGATGGTTTTTCAAATAATAATTGATTCAAATCGACTTTGTAAATTGCATGTGTTAATCGAAGTATTAACGCCTTATAGTAGAACTAATAAAATGTGTGAACAGTGGATTAATATGAAATAAAAGATTATGTTGAAATGAATCATGTTTCCACTTTTAAAAACAAAACATAATTGCTTTCCTTCAGGATATTGATTTACACACTTTACATTTAAGCTCTTTTATACAAATACCAATGTTTTCAAATAGCAACAACTTTAGATATGTATATTTAATTCCAATTTGTTCATTTGCCAGCACGCATAAAATAATATTCTTTTAACAACCTAAACTCACCATCGTACCTTACAAACACATCCGTGCTGGTTCACCACCTTTGTTTACTTTTTTTTGCCGCTAAAGTGATAATTTCATAGTGTTATTACTCTTAAATAAAAAAACAACGAGGAAATCGTTTTACATTTTTGAATTCAGTGCTATAAAGTGAATTAATTTGCATCAAAATATACTAAGGAAGTCGGATAGAATCGCAAATAAATCCAAAGATAAGGATGTAGAAAAATTCACCTCTGAAGTTCGTAAGTGCAAGGATGTAGAAAAATTCACCTCTGAAGTTCGTAAGTGCAACTCGTTTTCGTGGTAAATAATCAAAGGAAATGTTGTAAGAAATTAGGAATACCTTTTTATTATTATTATTATATGCACATTTACACATTTATACTTTATTATGCATTTTTATTGCTATGCATTGCAGACATTACTATTTATTTGACTTGTATTATATTTTATTTTAACTGGTTCGTTATACAAATATATTAATACTGGGGAAACTAAACACTAATCAATATATCAGTTATCACATCAAAAGCAAAAAACGCCCCGTGAACTTACAATTCAAGTTGAACGCTTCTTAGAAATGTATAGCTGCATGGAAAAATACTCCCAAACAGAGGAAAACCCGACGAGTTGTGTTAGAATATATCCATTGGACACAAAGGAGAAGAAAAAAAATGGCAGTTAAAAATAATAACCTTTACTGCAACTCACTAAAAAATACAATAAAAGCTATTAAAACAGTGCCATGCAAACTTATCTTGAAAGTTTAACGGCAAAAAAGACTCAATTTGCTCACTTTGAAAGGCTATGAAAGGTAAAAAACCGAAAATTCAAACCCCAGGAATCAAGAAAATTCACGGCGAATGGGCAAATGGCCGGAAAGATAAACTGGACGTTTTTGCCACCCACTTACAAGAACCGTTTAAGCCATCTGATGGACAAGCGCTCATTGGAAATATAAATGCGTCGGGTATAGGTAATAGTCCAATAAAAGACGCAACGCTAACGGAACTTAAGCAAGAAATAAATACACTTAAGGCCTAGAAAGTTATTTCTTCTATAATTAATACCACACTTAGACTAAAATTTGTTCTACAGCCGATGGTCCTTAAACCCGGTAAACCTCCGATTTCGAAGACGTCTTACAAACCAATCGCGAAGCATATTGCGTATCTGCAGGTGATTAAATCTTTTATTAATAATAGTTATTAGAAGTTTATCAGTTGTGAAACTTATATAAATAATTCAAATTTAGTTATTTAATTCAATTAGATTTGACTTTAAACATTTAAGGGCCAACCATAATAGTCGGAAGCAATCAGAAGCTAATGTCAAAGTTCTACGTTAAGTTTTCATCTTTTCTTTCGATTGCTCAAGTTGCTCATAATAGAAGTATGTGAACTGAGAGGATTGTCAGAGGCGAGTGTGAGAGTCAAGTCCTTTTACTTGTCATTTCTGTGTTGTTTATGAAGTTCAAAATACAAAATACACAGCTATTGACATCGAAAGTCAAATTTTCGCGAATGGATTTCAGGAATTTCCAACAGTCCCCGAGACCGTCTTCTTGTATTCTGATTGTGGTGTATTGTTTGTTGGTAACGTTGATCGTCGTAAAAGTGCAACAGCGGTGTCATTTTAAATACAGTCGACTCCCACTAAGTCGAATTTTCACGGGATATCAAAATTAGTTCGAGTTAGAGAGATTTTTGGAAAAATTCGATTTACAGGGATTAATATTTTTATTGTTTAAAAACGTTTATTTTGTTTAAAAATATATATACAGATATATGTACATATGTACATATGTACCAACATGACTGTACATATGTACATATATCTGTACATGTATACATAAGTTTCAAATACATAAAATTAGTTTAAAAAGCTTATAATTTTAGATTGAGTCATTACAGTTGGAGTGTGCACCCGTTTAAAAAATGAATCTATCTCAAAAAGGCAGTGTCGGACCTCATCCGGTATATCATCTGTCATTTCGATTGCAGATTGCAATATTTCAATTGCGTTTTCAATGTTATACTTTCACGGAAGTTCAATATAAGTTTTTTTCGGTTTCAGCTTGTTCTTCATCATCTTAGCATCAGCAGCGTGTGCTATTGCTTCCAAAATTGAATTGCTATTAGGTGTTTCCGTTGCTACAATACCGTCATCTACTTCAACATAATCCTTCCAACTCACGCCTTCAACATTGTGATCAGATTCCGCAAGCCTGTTCCAGATTACCTCGATTTCATTAGTATCCTCGTTTAAACATCTGAGTGAGTTAAGTCGAATATCATCTTCATCGTCCCATGTCTCGGGCTTAAATCCGGCCTTTTGGAAACCATTCTCAATTGTCAACGGATTTACATCCTCCATCCATGCCATTAAAATTTCTCGTACACAGTCGAGCAGTGATACCTCATAGTCCTCTTTTTGGGTTTCCCAAGTATTTACGATTTTGCCAAGTATACGGCGCTTATAGTGTACTTTTCAATTTTGTATAATACCTAAGTCCATCGGCTAAACTATTGAGGTCATATACATAAGGAAGGAAATGCTCAAGCTTTATGAACTTTAATTTAGCCTTTACTTGCGTTAGGTGAGTTGGGCAATTATCGATTATGAACAATACCTTGCGCTTTGATATTCCAAATTTTGCACCAAGCTTCAAAAGCCAACTCGTAAAAAGATCTGCCGACATCCAAGAATGTTGGTTAGCTACATAATCTACCGGCAAAGATTAAATTTTTTTAAAGCAGTGAGGATATTTGCTTTTCCTGATAATTAAGAGCTTTAACTTTTCTGAGCCAGTCATGTTGGATTCCACCAGGCATGTCGCTCTTTCGTTACTGTAACTTAACTTAAGTCCTGTATCCCCTTGTGGGTCCTAGGGCCTCGACAATGCCTACGCGGCATCGTGTGCGGTTTCTGGAAATGTGTTTCAGTTCTCCCCAACTCTTTCCCAGTTGCCGTGCTTCCTTCTTAACTGTTCTGCGCCACGTACTCCTAGGACCGCCGCGTATCCTGCCATCCTGAGTAAGTGGGTTCCATTGCATCGCGTAGTTAGCTATGGACCTGTCACCCTTTCGGAGAGTATGTCCAATCCACTGCCACTTTCTTCGTCGAATTATTCTGCCTATAGGTTCATGGCCCGTTCTCTGATAGAGTTGTTAGTTAGAGATACGGTTTGGCCAGAAAATCCTAAGGATTTAACGCAAGCACGTTTGCAGCTTCCTCGTGATAGTGGCGGTCACCCTCCAGGTACCACATCCATATAGCAGCACTGGTTGAACATTGGAACGGAACAGTCGTAGCTTGGTGGTTAAGCTAATCGCATTGCTACGCCCAACTGTAGATAGCATTCCAAACGCAGATTTTGCTTTTCTTATTCAGCTGGCTACATCCAGTTCGGTTCCGCCATCGGTTGAGACAATACTTCCAAGGTATTGAAAACTCTCAACTGTCTCAACCGTTTGTCCAGTAATGCATACATGAGTTGATGAGCTCGGTCCTAGGCTGATCATTTTTGTTTTTGCCGAGTTAATTTTCAGCCCAACGACGTCTGCCTCTCTCTCCACGTTTGTTGTCATTTGGTGAAGGTCCATAATTCTATGTGACAGCAGGCATACGTCGTCGGCGTAGTCGAGGTGTTTGAGTTCAGATGTCAGAGTCCATCGACTTCCTCCGTTTCCTGTTAATATGGCCGCATTTAGCACGTCGCTAATCACCAATAAAAATAATATTGGTAAAAGTATGCAGCTTTGCCGAACCCCACTTTGAACTTCGAATTCCTCTGACAGCCTTCCTCTGTGCAATACATGACATGTGGACCCATCATATGTAGCCTTGATAATTGCTATTAATTTATCAGGAATGCCTCTCCTGCGCAAGGCACGCCAAATAAATTCCCGATTGACACTATCAAACGCCTTTTCAAAATCGATGAACAGCAGGTGAAGTGGCGATCGATATTCAACACATTGCTCGATAATGATCCACAGGGTGTTGATGAATGCCGTCAAGTCATAGCGCCTTATTAGTTTTCTTTACTTACTTTACTTACCTGCAAAACATTTTTCATCTTTTAAAGCTAAGGTGCGAGTCGGCAAATATTTGAAACACCAACCCGTTTCATCGACATTAAAAATATCGTCCGGTTTGAATCCTCTGACAACCTCTGAGATCTGTTGTTTCCATTCATCGGCTTTGGTCTTGTCAACAGAAGCGCTTTAAGCAGATAAAACTTTGTAAAGTATATTGTGTCTGCTTTTAAATCTGGTCAGCCAACCACCACTTGCTTTGAAATTAGGAAAATCTAAACTCTTTTCAAATTCTCTTTTTTTTTTTTAAATAGGTAAACTATTCCCACGCATACTTTCGAACCAATTAAAAACAGCTTTGTCAACACTTTCATACTCACAAGCCTTGTTCCACTTTACCTGACCACTGACCATATGATTGAAAGAATATTGCTAGGAATACCAAAATCTTTAGTAATTTTCTTTTTCTTTTGAAGTGATCAACTTCTTCAATCAGACGAATTTTCGTTCCAAGATCTAAGGTTTTTAATTTTCTTTTGGCCATAATTTATCTGAAAAGTTGGTATTCATTAGTAAAATTTTTAAATTCCCTTACATGTAGAAAGCATTACCTACCCTTCAAGCAAAGAAGTCCTTCAAAATTAAATTTTTTTTTAAAAAAAATTTTCTTGTCCAACTTAACGTACATACCTAATATAGCACAGCCTGAAAGCAATACAGTTTAAATAAAGTTAGCAAAATTCCTGAATAATACGCACGTCCGCAAATGTTTACAACACAAGGAATAAGCAGCACAGTTGTGTGCGGGATGCGACTGAGAGAGTCGGAGGATGCAAGTGTGTGTGCTTGATGTTATACAAGTTGCGAGAGGACATTTTTTGTTTTTTTTTCGAAAATATGTATTCAAGTTAGAGGGATTTCGACTTAGAGGGAGATGGTTCTTTGTATGGAAAATTGAGGGGAATGTCAAAATATGGCGAAAAATATGATATATATATAATATATATATGTAGGATAAATATGTATTCAAGTTAGAGGGATTTCGACTTAGAGGGAGATGGTTCTTTGTATGGAAAATTGAGGGGAATGTCAAAATATGGCGAAAAATATGATATATATATAATATATATATATATATATATATATATATATATATATATAATATATATATATATATATATATATAATATATATATGTAGGATAAATGGAAAAATCATAATCATTAATCATTTTATTTGATTAAAAGAAAATACTTAAAAAAGTGCGACTGATCTTGTCAACGATATTCTGATGACTCATTGTTTATTATATTATTTATTCAACTCAAGTTTGAGAGACTGTCTGGGGTGGAACTGGTGCGTCGTAGGTTCAATTCTATATCGTTCCTACACTCCGCAATCCTGACTTTATTCGACCCGAATCGCCGCATCGTTCCACGGTTTCATGTGTTCTGCAACACTGGTGGTTTTTATAGGACCTTCGTGGTCACCTACTTTCATAATGTGATACCTGTTCTTCTTACCAACATAAGATACGCGATATGGTCCTAAGAATTTGGTTTAAAGCTTTCCCTGGGTCATTTGTGTTCGCTTAATTGCACTAGATCGCCCTTTCTGTATTTAACAGCAGGTTTTCAATTTTTGTCGAAGGTACGGCGATTTTCTTCCTGGATTTTAGAGATATTCTCTTTGGCGATTTCACGAAACTTATCCCTTTCCTAATCAGGCTGATTCAACATTTCTTCATCTACAATCTTAGCGAGACTAACTAATTCAGAGTCGTTCCTTAGTCGCATATCGATTCCCGTAAGAACTTTAAACGGTGTTACCCCGGTGCATCTAGATACATTTGAATTAATAAATCTTTGCAGAGTGCCTACGTACTTATACCAATCGGATGGCTTAGCTAGCGACAATTTCGTCAGCATAGGTATTATTACACGGTTTACCCGTTCAATTTGGCCATTTCCTCTTGGTACACCTGTCGTTATTAACGTATGGACGATTCCCTCTTCCGCGCAATATTCTTTAAATTGATTGGACGTAAACGCGGAACCACGGTCAGAGATTATTCTACGCGGGTTGCCAAATATATCAGCCTGTTTTTTCAATCGATCTATGACTTCTTCGCTAGACGTGCTCTTCGTCGGATACAACCATACAAATTTCGTGAAACTATCTACCACGGCGGAAATGTATTCGTATCTTTTCTGAGTAATTTTCAGTATGCCTAAGTGATCCATGTGGTACGTCTGGAGGGGTTTCTTTTCTTTCTCATTGGAGTTAAAAAACATTCTTGCTTACCGCTTTTCCTTTCTGCAAGGTTGCACGGTACGCAGTTTTTAATAAACTTTTCAATTTTTCCCCTATAGTCTCGTATAAAGTATTGTTTTAATAGCAGGTCTGACGTTTTCTTCACGGCAAAATGTCCTTGCTCATGTGTTTGTCTAATAATCTGATTCTCCATTTGTGTGGGAATCACTATAAGTTCATTGCCGTTAATTAATTTGTAAATCAGGTTGTTCTTTAAGAAGAAATTGTCATATTCTTGGGTTTTCAAAATTGTTCTTATGGCCTTTATATATTCATCGACATCTTGGGCTTGGCTTAATTGGTGTGAGATCGTTGCATCGAGAACTAAAATTTCTCTGCTAAGCGCATCAACATGATTCATTTGAGTGCCTGACCGATGTTCGATGTCTATATCAAAATCTTGTAAATAGAGTGCCCATCTCGCTACTTTCAATGGCACGTCCCTTTCTTTATAGTAGGAGGTACGGTCTCCATTTTTTAAAAGCTTGAACGATAGCTAGAGCTTCAAGTTCGTATGAATGAAACCTTTTTCAGCATCCGTGGTCTTTCTGCTCATAAACTGTACGGGATGTAACTGTCCGTCCTCACTATTTTTTGCAACATCATTGCAGCATATCCGTGCTTTGAAGCATCAGTGTGGACTTCGGTATAAACTCCGTATTTAAACAGTTGAAGAATCGGGTCGTTTGTTAATGCAGATTTTAATGCTTGAAATGCGTACATTTGGGCAACGCCAAACGAAAATGAAACATTTTTCTTAAGAAGGTCTGATAAGGGTTTGGCTTTTAGGGCAAGTCAGGTATAAATTTACGGAAATACGACGCTAATCCTAAGAAGCTTTGGATCTGTTTTACGTTTTTATTTGGTGTCGGATAATTAATAATTGCTTTAGTTTTCTGGTTTCCAGGACTAATGAATCCCTTTTTAACGATGTGTTCTAAGTATTCTATTTAATTTTTTAGGAAGTGACATTTTTTCCAGTTAATTCTAAGGCCGTGGTCCTGGGCGAGCTTCAATACTATTTGTAAAATTTCAAGACCCTCTGCTTCAGTTTTAGAATGGATAATTAAATCGTCTATGAAGATAAGTATAAGCTTGGACATGATCAGTGGCCGAAAAACTGCGTTTATGTGTCTTACGAAAACCGCGGGACTGATACACGTTCCGAATGGACAATATCTAAATTGGTACTGGCCGCTGTTGACGACAAAACTAGTATATTTTCGTGAATTATCGGCAACAGGGACGTGAAAGAATGCCGAAGACAAATCGAGTGTCGTGAAAAAGTCTGCGTCCTGTAACTGATCTAGTTGCTCATCAACCAGAGGGAGAGGAAAAGGATCTCTTATAATTTTCTTATTAATGCGTCGGTAATCGATACACAATCTCTTGGATCCATCCTTCTTGCTGACGAGGACAACAGGACTCGAAAATTCAGAATTACTTTCTTCGATAATGCCTTCTTTTAGCCACTCTTCAATTTGTGCCTCAATTTCTAATTTGTGCTGATATGGTAATCTCCGTGGTGTGTAATAAATCGGGGTTTCATCTTGTAGTATAATTGTCATTTCGATTGGTGATTAGATTATCTTATTCGGGATATACTCGTTAACTAGTTTTGTGAGAGAATCACGAACGTGAGAATCGGAAATGTGACTTACGTCAATTTCATTTACTTCGAAAGCATAGCACTTATAAAATGCAAGATAATCGTCAGAGTCAGTGTGGCAATAATCAGCGTTTGCTTGATCACCTGATCGTACACATTTGGATATCTTAACCGGTTGGGTGTTGGGTTGGACGCTAATGATACCATTGTTGAACTGAATTTTAACTTTTAGAAACAGATTGTTACCCAAAATTAAAGGAACTTTGATGAGTTCGTTTGGGACCATAAATACTTTTAATTTGTATGTAATGTCTTCAATATCAATGTCCAGTATACAAGAACCAATTGTTTCTGCATCACCGCCTATTCCAGAGAGAGATATCTTTTCATTTTCATAATTAGTTACTCCTAAGATATGAAAAGTATCTAATCCCATGATGGAGATATCGGCTCCGGAATCTAACAAGGCCTTACAAGGAATGTTATTGATTTTAACGTCAATACAGTTCTTGTCTACGGTTATCAAATTAATTTCGTTTTTCTTCAAATTAGGATATTGTGTCATTAAGATATGATAATTTGGTGATTTATGTATGTTCGTATTGATTGCACCGGAAGCATTTAAAACCTTTGGACTTATTGGGACAAGCATCGCTTCCGTGTCTTTTATCACCGCAAATATAACACCGTAAAGGTTTGGTGTTGCTAGCCAACCGATTATCTGATACTCCCCTATCATTATTATAAACCCTGTTTCCGCTTTTTCTATTTTCGTTTTGTAAACTTGAACTCTTTTTAACTTTTTCGTAAGTCCTAATAGCTTGTTTCAGTTCATCAATCGTATTTGCCCCATACAATGAATATGATTCGGGTCCCTTATCGCTAATCCCTTCGACGATGTACGCAACTAAAGCCTCTTCTTCAACCTTGCCTGTGTCATTTTATAGATATATTCTTGAAAAGTTTCGTCAGATTTCTTTTAATGCGTCGCTAACTGTTTATGGATATCAGCACAATTTTTGGACTTTTTAAAGTCTTTAATGAGTTTCGATTTCAAAACTGACCATGTCATTAAATTTGAAATAGTGTTAGTAAATAACAGCGCTGAACCTTTTAGTAATCGCTTTGCAAAAATTAATTTTTGTAACGCATTCCACCCAACTATGGTGCTCATCTGTTCAAACTCAGAAACCCAAGCTACTACATCAAGTTCGTCGTCGCCTGAAAAGTAGGAGATTGACTCCTCTACATCCTTAAAAGTGAACAAAGATGGTGTGGACACCGGTGTTATCATGTGTTACCATTGTGTCTATGGTTAATTAAACGCGCCTGTAGGTCCGCCTTGTTACCGATCCAGCCTTGACAGTCTCTCTTTTAACTCTTCCACAGTAAGTGTAAATATATCTATGATATCCATTCTAATAGCTTTATCTTTTTACTTTTACTTATCAGTTAAATATTTTTATAAAATAATGTAAATGTCTTTACTTTTAAAATACTTAGTTTTCTTAAAATATAAATGTACATATATTTATTCATATATTTATATTTAAGGGATTCATTCAAGGATTCATTACTTTTGTTAAGTTTTACTCAACTTTGATGTTCTTTTTTTTTTTACATAAATGTAATTTTTTTTTTTTTTGTCTCTATCGTTATTTCTTACTTTTACTTAATGCATTTTCTCTTACGCTTAACTTACCACAAATGACGGATATCTTTTCTCTCTAAGATTCGGTTATTCTTTTTTTTTTTACTTTCTCTTAAATTCATGTGTTAATTATAACAAATAACAAAAGAATAAACTAGAAAAAAAATCTCTTTACTCTTAACTTATCTCTTCACTTCCTTTTACGTTCTACCTTACATGCATGTGCCGTGTGTGTGAAAATTACTTCCTCTTCTATTGTGGGGTGGTGCGTGTGTGGAATATTTCTCCCGCTTGTATCGTGGTGTGTGGCGTGTGGGATATTTCTTCCTCTTCGGTGTATCGTGGTGTGGCGTGTGGAATATTTCTTCCTCTTGTATGTACCGTGATGTGGCGTGTGAAATATTTGTACCTCGTGTATGTGGCGTGTGGAATATTTGTTCCTCGTGTATGTATCGTGTTTGAGTTGTAGAAAACTTACGGTTCTTTTGGCGCCTTAGATTTTTCCTTTTTTTCCTCTGTTTGCAATGCTTCTTTCTGGTTTTTTGTCGTAGTTTTTACTTTTTATTTGCACTTTTAAATCGCACTTTTTATTTCTTTCACTTTACTGTATTGTTTTTTATTTTACATTTCAAATGTTGTATTCTTAACTTGTTTTTTTATTTTACGTTTCAAATGTTGCATTTTTAACTTGTTTTTATTTTATTTTGGTTGAGCCCCCAATTTGTAGGATAAATGTAAAAAAACGCTCGTGGTATTTATATATATATATATCATTTCATTTGATTAAAAGAAAATACTTAAAAAAGTGCGACCGATCTTGTCAACGATATTCTGATGACTCCTTGTTTGTTATATTATTTATTCAACTCAAGTTTGAGAGACTGTCTGGGGTGGAACTGGTGCGTGGCAGGTTTAATTCTATATCGTTCCTACATATATTAGTATTTATATATATATATATAATATACATATTAGTATATATATATATTAGTATTTATAATTTTAAATAAAATGCTTAAGATATAATATCTTATTATGTGTGTTTTCGACGCATTTCCCTAAGCTAATACTCCGTATCTCATGCCATAAGAAGTGAGAAGAATTATAACTCCCATATACTTTTTATACTCTTGACTATTTCAATAGCATCACTTTTCGTTGTTCTTGTGCAGGATTCGTTCTGATGATATACATACGCTGATGGAAACTGCGGGTTGGTGTGGCATTCGTATGTGCATCAGTTTCGTTTTTACAGCATTTATCACTAGTACGTGGTCATGGCACCATCTTGAAACCCTGTTGCACTCCTCTTGCATTATCGAAACCGCAGTGTTAATGCGTTTGAGAATAATTGCTATATCATCAGCGTATGCAAAAGCCGTTCTTCTGTTAAGCACACGAAGAAGTTCGTTAGTAAACAAAATGAAGATAATTGTTCCCACCTTTGAACCTTGTGGTATACCATATTACCATATATACCCCTTTTCTTGACTGAGTGTGTTTCCTTTGTAGAAATTGTTCTTAGCTATTAGAATATTTCTATTCACATTTCGATAATGTTTGTAGACTTGTTTGTAGACTATGTTTATTACAACAGAAGTTTCCATGTCTTATGTTTGCGATTTATTGTGTTTGCTCCTTTGGTAGATTTCGTGTATGTACATATTGATTATTTTGTTGACAAAATTACTGTACAGGAGTTCAACATAAGATTCCTCACATAAACTTTGCCAGTCTGTTTCATCGATAAGCTGATTAACTTTTTGCTGGTTCACTTTAATAGGCATTTCATCCATAATTTGTCGTTCAGCGTAGTTTCTCGTTGCATACATTGTGCCATAATGATCGGATATGTCGGTTGCAGTAAAAGCCGATACAATGTCTTCTTTCGTGATACTAACAAATATGTGATCGACAATTATTGAAGTATTTTCAGCAATATTAACCTGTGAAGACTACTATACAACATTCGATAAGCCCTTTGATGCCATTATTTCCAGATACTTGTTAATATTTGCGTCATCTAAGACGATTAATTGCCTTTCATTGTGAACATGATTGTCCAGCGACATATCCAAATTCAGCGACACTTCACTTAGGTGGCCTATAGATCGCGTGAATATATTTTTTCTGTTTTTGCCATTTCTTTATATTTGTACATTTTCATAAAATTCAGTATTAGCATTAATTCTCGTATCCCGGATATTATTTTTACTATACACTGCAATTCCTTCGCCTTTTCGTTTCTTTCTATTAAAGAATTCAGTATTATACCCATTTAAATAATAAAATTCATTTTCGTCTACTTTTACATGTGTTAATTTCATTTAAAACAATGAGATCTACATATGCCAAAACACATTCAAATTCTGCTCGAAAAACATTCCAATTCTTACTTAGTGGTCTAATATTAAAACATAAACAACTAAAATTAATTTTTTTAATAAATTCTGGATCGATCCCGGTAAAACCATTCATTGCCCTAAAATCGATGTTTACTGTATTGGTTTTCCATTATGTTATATTCTTGGCTTTCGATTTTCTAAAACGCTTTGCTTGTGAATGTATTAGTTAGATGGAGATTTTGTTTACATCATTGACAGAGCCTATATGGATGGATTCGCCGTTTTCAGTTTTTTTTTTTGCTAATATGCCCGATGCCTCCCACACAAACCTCCATTCCACTGCACTCTCTGACTTTGTTTTTGGCCAGCCAAAGTAGGTGTTTATCAGAAATCATTCAGTAAAGAGATATTAAACTTTCGTCCCGCTTTCCTGCCAAAGCCCATTTGTTTACATTGTTTTTGTTGTAATTTGCTTCTCGTCTGTAAATACGTTTGAGCATTGGCAAAAACCTTTGGGGCTTGTCTAAACTACTCTCAATAGATGTCAGCACTCAAAAATGAATTTAGCTAAATGTAACCCCTTATAAGCTATGGTGAAACAATAAATTTTGATAACGTTTTAACAAAAGTTATTACTGTCAATGCTTGGCAACAACAATTTATTAGTGTTGAAGCGAGTACGTTTACGGATGTGCTCACATAAAACGGAAACATTCATTTAAATTTACTAGAAATATTGTTCATTGGAAAGTATTCTGGAAATCAGAAATCATTGAACAACGACATATTAACCTTTCCCGGCTTTTTCCAGTTGCCTACAAGCTATTTTCACGCACATTTGTTAGAAATCCGTCAATTTACCCCTAAATCGGTCAATTCACCCTAAAAAATAACAACAAATCGGTCAATTACACCTTAAATTACAACAACAAATAGTAATTTGACGGGCGATGAGAACCGATTTTTGAATTTATGGAAGGAGCTGGAAAGTATTTTGGGGCCGTTCACTAGATATTACACATATTAGAGAATATATGTAGATTATAGAACACAATAGTTGTTATTTTTCGGCTTGTACTTATATACATATATGTATATGTACATTTTTGTAATGAATATTCTTTTTTATCGAGTTTAAGATTCTGCGTAAGATTCGAAAATATTTCATTTATTCTCGACTGATTGGTATTTTTTCAGTGGGACTATTTATTCCATTAGTACATACGTATCTATATTTAAAAAAAAAAACAATACTTGGCGCTACAGGTCGAAGGGAACCAGGGCCTAGCTTCTCACAACCATTCGTGTTGTGCGTGTTATTTTCTTTACACGAAAAGAAGTTACCTACTGTTTAATGCCGTGTCCGAAAGTTTGATATTTGAGAAGCTTTCTCAGGACATTTGTACTTCAGAGGCTCTCGAGAGGTGGGGCCGTGAAAATCTTTTAGGTGTTTCCGAAGAGGAGGAGGAAACTGAAGCCTACACCTAATCTATTAAAGCACCCTTCGTTATCACGCTTTGCAGTAAAGCTGCCTGCAGAAGCAAAGGGGAGGTGTCAACGTCATCATCAAGGCAGCTTGAAACCACAGACGAGGAAGAGGATTTCCCATACGTCTCCGACGGCGGAGAAGGACGTTACATGGGTGATAATAATACCTATGGTAAAATATAAACCTCCGAATCAGAGGACGAGGACAAGACACTGGAGAACCTGTGCAGCAGCATACAACTGCTGCAGCAGAAGGTCATGCAAATCAAGGCCAAACAAACGGCCAGAAGCCAGAGAGAGCATGACGAGGAGCTGCAGCGTCAGCAGCTGAAAAAACAACAACAACAAGAGCAACAGCTGGAAAACACAATCAGCAGCAACAACAAAAACTATCGCAACAACAGCAGCAGATAAAACAGAAGTTGCCAAAGCTACAGCAGCAGAAGGCTACAGCTACAGAAAACAAAAACAGCTGCCACAGTAGTCGACACAGCAGAAGCAGCACCAGCAACAACAACAGCAGCAGCAGCAGAGACAACAGCGGCAGCAGACACAATAGAAGCAGCAGACACAACAGCAATAATAACAGCAACAGAAGACAACAAAACAACGAGTGCCACCAATCAACACCTACAAATTGCAGGTAAAAGACACCAAAGAACTAAGTATGTCAGCCAAAGGCAATAGATTTACTATTATAAGATTTTCAAGCGATAGGCACGCAATTCAATGCGAGAAATTAGAAGATTTTCGCAAGATTAAAAATTTGTTGAGGGACAGAGTTCTTCTTCTTCACCCCGAAAGGGGAAAAGCTCCAAACGGTGCTTTTGAAGGGGTTGGAAACGTCTACCGAGCCGGAGGAGATCCTTAAGTTGCTAAAGGATAAACAGTGCGACGGCCTCGATTTCGGCGAAGAGGGATAACCGGAAGTTACCGTTCTTCCTTGTTCAGCTGTCTCACAGCAGCAAACTGGATGGTCTAAGAGGCATTCAAGTCCTCGAACACCAGGTTGTACGGTGGGATAAATTAAGAAGGAGCGAAAGCATCTTACAATGCGTTCGCTGCCAGAGGTTCGGGCACGCCGCGTCGAACTGCGACATGCAGCCTCGATGCGTTAAGTGTAGTAAAGACCACAAGGCAGAAGAATGCCCTCTAGGTAAGGATAGGGCTGCTGACAAGGAGCAACTCTCGTGTGCTCCATGCAGGAACACGGGGCACACCGCTAACTATCGGGGTTGCCCTAAGTTCCAATTCATGAAGAAAGTAAATCTGGTGCGACAGCAAAAGATCGAGGTGAAACGTCCACCCGGTCCCGCTCTAATCTCCCAAGCCATCACACCTGAGGTTCAAACTGGTTTGATGGCTATCATGCTCTCAACTCAAGGGCAGAAGGGTCAACTTCAACGTCAGATACAAGAGCAGGCGATGCTGGTGGACCAAATCTAAGCGCTTCTGCCGGGCCTAGCGCACCTCCAGTCGTAATGGGTACCAGGGCGGAGACTCAATTAAAGATCCTTGCGGTGAATTCTTGATTTGCTTCTGATTAGCGAAACTAAGCTAATTCAGAGATATAAATTAAAGAACAATAAATATAATATAATAAGAAGAGACCGGGCCAACTCCACCCAAGGAGGTGGTGTCGCGATCTTCGTACGTAAAGAGTTACATTACAAGGCAGTGTACAGTGGCGAAGTGCGAAGGTTCCAGGTGCTGCAACCTGCTACTCAACCTTCTGTATTTATTTCAGAGCTCGAATCACTTTTTCGATGCCTAAGGTTGGAGTCGGAGTAGAATTACTATCTCATGGCCGGAGACTTAAACGCGAAGCATGGGGATCGGGGAAATAATACGCCAAATCCTAAAGGGAACCTACTACTCAATTGGTGGGGTCAGCACAATGTCAAGATTAGACTCGATGTGAAAAGGATCTCATGCTGTTGGACGTACGACTACATTTGACCGACACGGACCGACAAAGGATGAACTGTTTGCACACTTTTGTGTACGACAGTGACCATTGCGGACAAGTGACACAAGTTGTACAGAGGTTCTAAATATATTATGTAGATTAAACACTCAGAAGGCGCCTGGGGCAGATGGTTTTAGAGCAATCGATTTGAAATCAAACGCTGAAATATTTGCTCCTATAATTTCGAAATTGATTAACTCTTATAGCAGGGTAAGCGAAGTGCAGTATGGAGATCCACAGGACCTCTACTTTTCATACTATACACAAACGAGATGTTAAAATGTTGTCAGAAGAGTTTTCCATTCGCGTATGCAGACGATACGGCGGTCGTGGTGTGTCACAAAAACCTGGAAGAAGCAACAAGTATGATGCAGGCAGAGTTTGACGAACTTGGAAAATGGTGTCACGATAATGGTCTTGTAATTAACGGATCAAAAACAAAACTGATGCACATTCGCAGTCCAAATTTCCCAGCGCCGATATTACGCTCAAAACGTTTAATTGTACTGGCCATTGCGAGGCTATTCAAGTAGTACAAATATCTTAGTGTTATCATCGACAAGCATTTTCTCTGGGAACCACACATTAATAGCCTACGAAGTAAGCTGAGAGGGTCTCTGTTTGCGTTGGCCTCCTTGCAAAATAAGTCATCATACCACGTACAAAAACAAGTCTATCATGCCCTTGTTGAGGCAAGATTGAGGTATGGCATACTGGCATGTGGAGGGGCAGCGCAAACGCGCATTGATAAACTTCAAAACGTTCAAGACAGGGCCCTGAAGCTGAGACAGCAAGAAGAAGACAAGCAGAAGGACTGTACCAACTACCACGCTTCACCAATATATACGGCAAAAGGCAACTGCAGTATACCGTGCCGAGTATTGAATAATAATTTAAAAAACATTTTCTAGAATATGTATCTTTTAAACTAAAAAAATCTTCTAATTAATTATTAAAACAAACAAAATGAAATATCTGTATTGAATTAACTTTTAACTATCATAGTTCACTTCAAAATAAAATGTATTTGCTGAATTAACCGCCTGCAGACAAGCCACTTTGGCTTTGCAGGTACATAAGATTATGAAATATGTAAAAACAAGAGAAATAAAATTGAAATTGAAAATTGAAATTGAAATTGAAATTGAAATAACGATTCCCAACGAGATTCCCTGGAAGAGTTTGTTCAAACGCACACCTACAACTACAGTAGGACGCGTTACTCCCGAGTACTAACGAGAGCTCTCCTCGAACTAGCTCTACCCACCCTCCAACAGGAAACTGTCAAACGAGGAGATTGACATATGTATATCAGAAATAATTGTACGAGCCAATTAATCGACGGACAGTACGATACCTCGGTATTAACATACTGACAACGCCGACATATTCTGCAACGTGACAATCGACGCACTACACTGACAGAAAAGTAGACTCCTGTCAGGACTAAAAACCTTCTACAGGCAGTTTGCTGACAGACACAACTCGGAGGTTAGGACACTGAAGTCGTTGATCAAAAATCTCCAAAAATGTATCAAAGAGAACTATAGACTGACGGTTAATGCGCATTGGGATCAATAATGTGTTTTGGAGAAAGAACATCAACGACCTTCCGTGTCTTAAGATACCCCGCACAACGAACAACGAAGGATAACGACTTCTTTGTGATAGAAGAAAGAGCGACTTTCCAGGAAGTGTACAAGGTGAATAATAGCGTTCGCCCGAACCATGACCTGGAAAATCGCGTCCTTGTGCACAACTTCTACCTTCGAAATGATATGCAGGAATGGCGATCTGAGAACACTGGTTTCACTGTGTTCAATGAAGGGAACATGGCAAAAGATGCCATCGTCAATGACAGGGTTCACCCCCCGTTCATATCGAAGGTAGAACTCCAAGCGATCTTCGTCTCACTGAGGAGTAAGAAGTCCGTGGACACCTCCCTCTAGAAGCGGTAGACATATACACCACCCTGTTTAACAATGCGCTGAATAATGCACATTATCCGGCGCATTGGAAGACAGCAGTGGTGCAGCCCATTCCCAAAAGGGAAAAGATACCTCCAATCCGGCAAATCTCCGGTCGATAAGTCTCCTTCCGAACATAAGCAAGGTATTCGAAAAAGTTATTCATAGAGCCCTGAATAAGTGGGTTGAGGACAAACATATAATTCCGGACAACCAATTCGGTGTTAAGGCGGGACATGATACCCTACATGCCGGGTGCCTGCCCAGTGACTTGGAGAAAGCCTTCGATACCGTATGGTTGGAGGAGCTCTTCTACAAGTTGAGCAGGCTGGGTATCAGCAAACCACTACTGTACTCATATGTAATATACTCACCAGTAGACAGTTCGTTGTGAAAAATGGCAACATGACTTCTGCTGGTATGTTTCAAATTAAAAACGGTCTGCAACAGGGTGCGGTTAATTCGCCTATCCTGTTCAACATTTACACAAGTGATTTGATAGGTTCTCTTCACCATGCTATTGCGCACGCAGGCGACTTCATTGCGTACAGGTCAGGTCTAACATTGAAGTCATTGCAACTCTCTTGCAATGTGACTTCGACAATATCCAGCGATATTGCGATGATTGAAAGTTAAAGATTAACTTCCAGAAATCGGAAACCATCCTGTTCAGAACGCCGTTATCTGGGGCCTCAAGGGACACCAGAAAGAATTGGCGAAAGTTCTCTATCGTGGGACCTAACGGACGTCCATTGGCGAGTAGAAGTGTAGTCAGGTACCTTGGGATCTGGTTAGACCAGTATCTATATTTTAACAAACATATACTTAGATGCTGCTTTGGCCAGAGCCCGAGCTGCTTTTGCCCTCAGAAAGAGACTGTTTTATAGCAGCCAACTCGATGCGAGGGTGAAGGTAATCTGCTACACGGCCCTCATACGGCCAATGCTCACCTATGTCTGTCAGATTTGGTTCAACGTGGGAGCAAGCTTGATGGAAAGGATTCGGGTGTTTAAGAGGGCTTGTCTTCGGGCTTGCCTTCATTTATACAGAACACCAGAGTCCGAGTACAAAAAATTCTACTCCAATGAGGTCCTCTATAACAGGGCGAATCTGATCAGAGTGGACAATTTCCTGGTCAAGTTGATTCGGTCATATTGCAAGAGCAATGAACTCGACCAACTACGACCGAGGCGTAGCACAGACAACTGAGGATCGTCTCCGATTCAGTAGATCGGTATCGGGGCGAGATATGAAAGACGTAAAAAATACAAAAAAAAGGAATTACGTTTTTAGAATAAGTAGGTTAAGTAGTTTAAGATTTATTTTAAGGGAGACTTCAGTTTTATATAAAAAGAAAAAAAAAAATAAGTACATGTACAGAGTTTTTAAAAAAACAAAAATTTTCTTTGTTAAGTTTGAAATAAAAGTAAATAAATAGAAAAAAATTACTTAATAATTAATTATTTAGTTAGGTTACGTCGAAAGACATAGGTTAAGAATTAAGTTTAGCTAGAGCGCATAGGGTCAATAAGTTAGTCATAACATAGTTAAGTTAGTTAAGCTAGTTTTAAGCACTGTTGTCTAGCTAGTAACATTTCCTGAATTAAAAAAAAAAAATGCTGGGACGTGTAGAATCAAACCCAGAGGGACAACGCAATAGAAAAAGAAGGGGACCTTAACCGACTTGTATGTAACTAAAACTTGCAAAGGCATCTTTTCGTTCCAGTTGGCCTCATCATCTATTTCCCTACCTGTGTTTTTGAGGTATTCGACTAACCTACAGTAAAGTCTCTCCGTTGCTTTCGGGTATGCTAAACTCGTCGTTATGTGTTTCGCGACATTTCATATAACTTATGGAATACTTTGTTGCAAAATTCTTTACCGTCAAAATTATTGTAGGAAGCTCGAAATTTAAAATCCATTCATTTGTAAGTGCATTTCTTCTGATTCAAGGAGCATGAGTTTAGTGAATTTCGAAAGATCATCCTGAATAGTGAGTCAAAATTTGTAACCTTCTTCTATTTTGTCAATGAATTCTTTTTTCAAATGCCGTATCGGAGGTCGAAATCGATTTCATGGGATTCCGGGTTGGTTTCCGAGGCACGATGGTGAGCAAAATCACATGAAAGCGCGTCACCTTGTCTAAATACTTTTTGGACATGAATGGTTTAGGTGAAATCGTTATTTACAGTGTTCACAATTCTTCACATACTTTCACACGTCGCCTTTTGGCCTCTATGCCATCCTAAAAGCCAATTGTAGAAACACGTTTTTATTATTTCTTTTTAAATCTTATGGGTTACAGAAAATTCCACTTGAAAATATAATTTACACGGCGGACAGATTAAGTCTAACACCTAAAATACGGTGTGCACCACAGTCTATAATATTTCCGCTGCCAAACTAATAAAAAGGTCACCCGAACTAGCAAAAGTCCAGGAATCAAATGAACGATCACGTAGGACTTGCATAGTACTAACACGAAAAAGCTCCTTACCTTAATACTGCCAGAACCAAAGTGACTTTGCTCATTATACAAAATATATATATACGTTTACAAAAACGAATACGTTGAGTTACAGTGTGTGTTTACAAAAAAAATTAAGTATTTTATATGATTTATATATGATTTAGATAAAGTAATTAACATGAATGAATGAATACATAAATGATTTAAGTAAAGTAATTAACTTGAATGATAAAATACATAATTATATGAAGGAGATAATGTATTATATACATAAATATATGCTACCTGCTACATTCTCCCCTCTTATGCAACAATCGTCTTGGTTGTACTTCTGGGTCATCTAGCTCGGAATTTGTTTTCATCTTTGGGCGACCTCGTCTTCGCAATGGATTGACTGGACTTATAGGATCAATACATTCTGATCCTCTTAATGGTTTCTAAGCAGACACGTGGTATGTACCCAATGGTACATTCAGATTGGTATCTTTAGCAACCTCGAAACTGGATGAGCCAATCCTCTTTATTCTGATGTATGCCCAATCACTTTTAGGGATACGTTTGGAGGTAACTCCCTTTGCGGGGCCCTTTGCGTAAAGTAATAAATACTTTACTACCAACGTCTAAATTGTGTTGCGATCTTCTTCTCTGGTCGCAATACTTCTTAATTTAGTCTTGAGTTTGTTTTTCCACTTCTTTTGCTAGTCGTAACGTATTTGCCAATGATCATAGATATGGTGTTATTTGCGGTACAAAATTTTCGGATTCGACAATCATTCGTAGGTCATGGTTAACATCATCTGTCGTACGCCTCTCTCGCCCAAATGTTAGATAAGCCGCTGAGTAGCCTGCGTTTTGACATCCCGCAGAATTCATGAATAATCGTATTACTGGTAAACACTGGACCCAAGTGTTGTGTCTGTTATTAACTGCAATAGATAGTTGCTTCTTTTAATGGAAATAGTTCCACCTATCGGCTTGCTAAATCTTAAACGTAATGTATCCATTGAAATCCATCAGCTGTTTTTGGAAGAGGTCCCAATAAATCGGCCGCCACATTTGCAAAGACGCTGTCCTCTTGTATCTTTGACACTCGACGCAATTATTAACATATTTTGATATTTCCTTTCTCATGCCAGGCCAGTTACCCATTCTATGGGCAATGCGAGAAATAGTGCGATTTATCCCATAATTTCTTGGATTGAATGTGGTGAATAATTATTGCTTGGGGCTATCCGCATTTCCGCCCCAGCAATTTTGAAAGATAGTTTACCTACAGATTTGCATACTCCTGATAGAAAAATGGACAGTCTGTTCAGTAGTTCGAAATTCAACAAAAAAGCATATATGGAGGAGAACTTCATCCCCATTATGTTAATTGATTTTACCTTCCTGAAGAAAAAAGACATACACAACATCCCAGTTGAAGAAAGGTATGAAAGCTTGTTGAAAAAACATAAGGAAGTGTTTTGCTTCGAGTGAATCTAGATAAGTGGCGATTTTGCTGCATGAAATCAAATACCTCGGACACATCGTCAATGCGAAAGAAATTTCTATAGATCCTGAAAAAACATCCGCCATTCGCGATAGAAAAGAACCACGAAACCTCAAGGAGGTCATTTCCTTCCTACAAACATGCTCCTGGTACAGGCGATTTGTTGAACAATTCGCTCAAGTATCTAAGCCATTGAGTTCATTAACAAGGAAAAATTCTGTATAAAAATGGCACCGGACCAACAGTCACCTTTAAACAAGCTAAATGAATTGCTAATTACTTTACCTATTCTAAGTCAGCCAAAGTAAGGTTTGCCATTTCTAATTAAAACTGATGCAAGTGGCTATGCCATCGGAGCTGTTTTACTCCAGGGGGAGGGTAAAGATGAACATCCCATTGAATATGAGAGCAACTTTAGAGCTGTACTGCTGGAGCTGCAAAGCCCATCTTGCTAGGCGTCCAGTTAGCGATTTAAGAGTCATCAACCTTCCTGTGGAGGAAACGTCGCTTTTATTATACGTATTAAACTTCACTAAAGGTGTTTGCCTTTACCCCAAGCCACCAAATAGCAGCTTCACCTTCCAGTAAAACGGGTATCTCATGGATGTTATGCTTATAATAATAATAATAAAAAGGTATTCCCAATTTCTTACAACACTTCCTTTGATTATAAATGTTTGTCTCATCTCGAAACCCATAATTATATATCTCTCAAAAGAGAGCTCAAAAGTTTTGTAAAGGATAGCTCCCGATTCTCAGGGTACCCCTTTGGCCCCTAAAGTCTGCACGATGGTTTACGCGATCGATAGTTCCGCGGTTACTTATCCTTTTCTTAGGGTCTTTTAATAATCTTTTATAATTTCATATTTAGCCCTGGTCAGGAGAGTGGATGCGAACCCAAGCAGTCACTGAAATCCTTAAACAAACAGAGCTACGAGAGAGTGAGAACTTGAAGCCGTGAGAGAAGAAGCTGTCAGAGCTCTGGATGTGATTCCCTTTGTTCTGGCAGCTAAATCAACTGCAGCGGAGAGAACGAGGCGAATTCAGTCTCCACCAACACCAATACAGTTCCCCGCCAGAGAGACAGGCGCCAGGAACTGTTCGTTGCCAATAACGTTGGAGACGGCTGAATTCTCCTCATGAGTGTGTGTGTGTGAGAATGCGTGAGTGGATGGAAGAAGCTGGACTTGTTCCAACAAGCCACTTCTTAATCTGATAGAGAACGAGGAAGTTCTGCTTGGCAGAGAAAAAAAAAAAAAAAGCAAAGCAAGAGACAAGGAGAGATCCCACAGGGGACAAAACGAATAAAGATTTAAAGAGGAGAAACAGGAAGACAGGACGATCTAGGACGAGCCTAGACAGCTGACAGGACGAGATCAGGACAGTGACTGTGGCGGAGACCACCCACCATCCCCCAACCAGGAGCTTAGGAAGTAGTTTTTCCGAACCCAAGAAAAAATAAGTAGAGTGTTTTATTCTAGTGTTTTAATAGTGAGATTTAGTAGTGAGTAGTGTTATCGCATAGGATATTTTGGTTCAAATTAAATCGCGTAAGCCATCGCCCATTCCGTTTGTTTTAACCGAAGGTAGATTCCGGTTACTTATACTGTTCGCGACCCACCCCCGTAGTGTATACCGTGTGAGAATCCGGAGCCACCCTCTGTGGCCATTTCTATTTTTTTTCTATTATTCAATTTAATTTCATTTCGGCCGTTTTTGTATTAACCACTATCGCGGTTAATAAATATATGTATATATCTATTCAGCACCACAATCCTTTCTTTTATTTCAAAGGTTTTGGTAATTTTACCTTTTTTTATTAAAAGATTACCTGGCGCCCCTTGTGTTCCAACCCAAGGAACAAATTCCCTACATTTTTATCCCGGACCCACCCCAGCTGAGCAGTCGGGAATTCGCAGCAAGCGAGCTTTGCTGCATTGTTGTGTTTCCCTTTTCGCCCCCATCTCATTCGCTATTTTTACTTCGC
This sequence comes from Xylota segnis, assembly GCA_963583995.1. NCBI lineage: Eukaryota > Metazoa > Arthropoda > Insecta > Diptera > Syrphidae > Xylota > Xylota segnis. Next base: position 85,738,455 of record OY757237.1, read on the forward strand.
GTGCGCGGCCGGTTGTGAGTTGTCTCTAGTTGTTTTTTTCTTTTTTTGATTTTCATCCCCTTTAAATCCCCCCCTCGTTAACGCCGCGCGGTAAATTAACCCCTTCGATCGGGGAACACAACAAATTGACGCCCAACGTGTGGGGCTCAAAAAAAAAAATAATAAAAAAAATAAATCCTTATTCAGTGGTGCAGTGGTCTGTGTTTTCCTCTTTTTTTTTTTGAACTTTTTACTTTGTTTTCTTTTTCTTCCCAGTGTTTAGGTATTCGGCCCCCTATCTCGGTACCCTAAAGGAACACCTGTCGATTCACCAGGTCAACGAGGGAGCATTCTTTCCACCCCATAAACCAGGTTGTGTTACCCCTGGTCAACAAGTAGGTGTTTGTTTTTTTCTTTCTTTTGGTGATCTTTTTTCTTATTATTATCATTTATTTTATTGGGGGATTTCCTTTCATTTTCATTGTCATTTCATTTCAATTCAATTTTTGATTTTTCATTTTTGTGTTGGGTGCATTCCTTTTGGTTTGCACATTTGTTTTTATATACATATACATACATATATATATATATTTTTTTCGTTGTTGGTTTTTTTGCTTGCACATTTGTGCGACGTGTAGCGGCGAATTTTCGTGGGTTTTTTTTTTATACTGAGTTTCGGTTTGGTGCACTAGGGGATAGTGTTGCCGTAGTGCACTTCGATAGAAAATAGTGTTAATACCTTTTGGGGATTTTTTTTTTAATACTATTAAATATTCATTTAGTCGCCAATCTTTTGCTTGGATATAGGGTTTTGATTTTTTTTTATTATTTTCTTTTTATATCGCGGCGCAGTTTTGTTTAAAAATGGAGATAAATAGGCTCTCGCAGGAGGAACTCTCCTATGAAGTAGAATTTAGGGGCCTATCAGTAGGGACGGTCGACAAGATGCGAAAGGCATTGCGGGCCGCGAAAGTCCTCGAACGACGGGGGTCGTTCGAAGGGACCAAGTATCCGTTTAGCTACGCGCAGGATAGGGACGCGGTCGAAAGCAAGATCGGGGAGATCGAGCTTTTGCTAGAGGATAGGCCTCAACGGAGTACGCCGGAATACGCGAAGTTCGTGACCAAAATCGAGTGGGCGACTTCGCGTATTGGTAGATCGCGCCCCGATTCGAAACAGGAGGAAGAGGACAAAAAGGCCCTAAAAACGGAGCTGATGATGTTGTTGGCCACGCTCGAGGACGAAGAAGACGAGGACACCCCTCAGGAGCAGCCACACCAACAACCTCAGCCACTACAGCAACATCAGCCACAACAACAACTTCATCAGCAACAACTCCATCAACAGCAGCCGCAGGGTTCCGAAGTAGTACGTCCGGAAACGTCTACTGTCGCGTTAGGAGAGGTCCGCAAGGTTGAGAACCTATCCAAATGGGACCTTAAGTTCTCGGGTGAGCGATGCGGATCATCGCTGAACTTCTTTTTAGAACGCGTGGAAGAGCTACGGGAAGTGCGTGGGATTAGTGAACCACAGCTGTTCAGGTCAGCTGTGGATTTGTTTTCGGGGAAGGCGCTTCTTTGGTTTAGGTCGGTTAGGCGTACTGTTTGTTCTTGGCAGGAGTTGGTAAGGGAGTTGAAATTGGAGTTCCTCCCTCCCAACTATGATGATCTTCTTCTCGAGGAGATCAGGCGTCGTACCCAAGGGAAGGAAGAGTCCATTGGCGTGTATGTCGCCATCATGGACAATCTGTTTGGTAGGCTCTCTGAACCATTGAGTGAGAGGAGGAAGCTAGGGATGATACAGCGGAACCTGGCTCCGTTCTACCAGATGCAACTCGGGTTGGCTGACCCCAAGAAAGAAAGTAGAAAGTTGGAGGTGGTCCGGGCCAATGTTGACTCCTTCACTCCACCTCCCACTCAACGTTCCCGCGGCTTGTTGGAACCCGACTTGGCTTACGTAGCAGTCGAGGAACCAGAAGTTGCGGTGGTTGCGAGAAGGAGCCCTCAACCTGTTCGACGGTTGAGGTGTTTCAACTGCAACCAAGAGGGTCATCTGTCGAGTTCTTGTTCCGCTCCTAGGCGTTGTTTAGGTTGTGGTAGAGTAGGAGTTCTCCGTAGGGATTGCGGAAACTGTTCGGGAAATGGGAGTCGGTGTCTTGCAACGGCAGGGCAAGATCGCCGAAGAAATTAAGTAGGTCGCCTGCTGGCAACCAGTTGGAAGTTGTGCAGCTAGGCTTTACGCTCGAGGCATTAGAGGATGACGTACGCCCATATTTAGGAGTTAGTGTTTTTGGGATTCGGATGATAGGATTATTAGATTCAGGAGCGTCGCGTACGATCATCGGTGGAAGATTTTAAAGAGTTTAGGGTTAGAGTTAGGAAACGGGAAAGTTAGGCAGGTAGCTTTAGCTGATGGTGCGGGAATTAGGGTATTAGGTTGTGTTACTATTCCATTTGAAGTGCAGGGTAAATCGGTGTTGCTGGAATGTCTTGTCATTCCAACTCTACCTCACGTCTTGATCCTCGGTGCCGACTTTTGGGCCCGAACGGGAATCGTCCCGGACTTGAGATCAGGCGAGTGGACCTTTTCGAATCAAGCCAGGGTGGCTTCGATTTCGTCGATAAAGGAAAGGTCAGAGTTGGATGAGGCACAAGATAAGCAACTATCCGGATTTGTGGAAAAGGTTTTCCAGAAGATGCCTGAAGGCATCGGTTGCACACATATGGTAGAACACAAAATTAGGACGGCGTCTGAACCGATCAAACAGCGGTATTACCCGGTATCGCCTGCGGTTCAACGTCACATAGATAGGGAGCTAGATGATATGTTGAGGGACGAAATTATAGAGATGTCAAGTAGTCCATGGGCCTCTCCTATAGTCATGATAAAGAAGAAGGATGGGTCCTTCAGATTTTGTGTGGAAGCTCAACAAAGTTACTGAGCGAGATGCTTATCCTCTCCCTTATATTTCAGCCACACTAGACAAGCTCAGGGATGCCAAGTTTCTGTCTTCGCTGGACATTAAGTCTGCATATTGGCAGATCCCTGTGGAGGAGAAGTCTAGGCCGTACACTGCCTTTACAGTACCAAACCGAGGACTCTTCCAGTTCAAGAGAATGCCATTCGGGTTGCATAACGCACCGGCGACATGGCAAAGGTTTATAGACACCGTGCTTGGGGCCGATTTGTACCCGGACGTGTTTGTATATTTGGACGATATCATTATCGTCCCAAATAGTTTCCAACAACACCTGGAAATACTGGAAGAAGTCTTCAAGCGATTGTGTGCGGCGGGGTTGAAAGTGAGTAGGGAGAAATGTAACTTCTGTAGGTCGTCTCTTAAATTCTTAGGTTACGTAGTGGATCGCCATGGGTTGCATGTGGATCCAGAAAAAGGAGAAAGCATGTTAGGGATTCCTGCACCAAGGAATGTTAGGGAAGTTAGGAGCTTTGTCGGCACGGTATCCTGGTATAGGAGATTTATACCAAACTTCTCTGTTTTGGTGAAACCGTTGACCGACTTGCTGAAAAAGAGCAGTAGGTTCATCTGGTCTGAAGAGTGCCAGGGGAGTTTCCAAAAGGCAAAGGAGTGCCTGGTGACTGCCCCGATTCTGACCTGCCCGGATTTTGAGCGGAAGTTTGTCGTGCAAACAGACGCTTCGGACTATGGGGTCGGAGCAGTACTCAGTCAGACATTTGATGAGGGCGAAAAAGTAATCTGTTATTTGAGTAGGTCGTTGAATAGGAACGAGAGGAACTATTCAACCACGGAGAAGGAGTGCTTGGCTGTACTGTGGGCAGTTGAGAAGTTGCGTCCGTATGTCGAAGGGGTTCGGTTTACGGTTGTGACGGATCACTATTCCCTAGTGTGGTTGAGCAATCTCAAGGATCCGTGTGGTAGGTTAGCGCGCTGGGCTGTAAGGCTTCAGCAGTTCGACTTCGAAATCGTGCATCGGAAGGGGAAGGACCACGTAGTTCCCGATATGCTCTCTAGGAACGCTGCGGTTGTAGCGGAAATAGATGAGCAAAGTTCCGATCCTTGGATCGTTAAGATGATCACGAAAGTAGAATCGAATCCTTTAGCTTTTCCAGCCTGGAGGGTCAAGAAGGGAATTTTGTATAAATTTGTTAGGGCAAAACACGTGGTTGTGCATGACACTAGTAATGAATGGAAAGAGGTAGTTCCAAAGTTAGATAGGATTAGAGTGTTGAGGGAATGTCATGACAACCCATTAGCAGGGCACATGGGGGTTCGCAAAACGTTTGCGAGAGTAGGGACCCGGTATTACTGGCCTAAAATGAGGTCAGATATTACCATATATGTTAGAAATTGTAGGGTATGCCAGAGCGTAAAGCCAGTGAACGAGAAACCAGCTGGTTGGATGGTCGAGACTAGAGGGATTTCGAATCCCTGGGAGACGATTTGTGTCGACTTGGTTGGCCCTCTGCCAAGGTCAAGTCGGGGCTTTGTTTACATTCTTACCGTCATAGACTACTTCACTAAATTCCCCTTGTTGTTCCCCCTTAGGTCTGCGACGGCATCGGCGATTTGTAGGGATCTGGAAGATCATGTTTTTCTTTTATTCGGCGTACCCAAGTCTGTGATCTGCGACAACGGCCCTCAGTTCCGAAGTAAGGAACTGAAAACCCTCTGTGAATCTTATGGTTCACAGATTCGATTCACTGCCCATTACCACCCCCAGGCTAATCCTGCCGAGAGGATTAACCAGATCATTAAGACGACACTTCGCGCGTATGTGTCGGAGAATCATCGGACGTGGGACATGCACCTCGCGAAGGTGGCATGCAGTATCCGCACGTCAGAACACGATGTTCTTCGGGTCTTACGCCGGCGGCCAAGTAAGGACCATTTCAAATGTTAGGGATAGAAACTCAGCTGTGGAAGATAGGGAAATAGATATAGGAAATAGGGACACTAGGCCGTTAGATAGGGAAAATACCATAGGAGATAGGGAACCACCCACAGCTGATAGGGAATTAGATATGTCCATTTTAGAGAGTAGGTTTAGTAAGCTCAGGGAAGATATTAGGAAGAAGCTAGCTGTAGCGAATCAAAAGGCGAGTAGGGCCTACAATCTCAGGAGGAGAGATGTCCAGTATCTTCCGAATGAGGTTGTATGGCGTAGGAATTTCGCGCTCTCCGAGGCGGCGAATTATTACGCGGCGAAACTGGCGCCGAAGTACGTTGGTCCCTTCTTCGTTCATAAGAAGGTCTCGCCTTGGACTTATTTCCTCAGGGATGAAACCGGAAGAGAGCGAGGAACATGCACGTCAAGGATCTCAAGCCATGCAACGACGACCAAGAGCCAGAGGGCGAAGTTAGTCGCGCCAAGAAGAGCTCGCCAAGGGCGACTACGACGTAGGTAGTTGTATCGTCCCCCCCCCCCTTAGTATGTGTAACCTTTGTTGTGTCGTCTGCCTGGGGTGATCCATTTCGGATTTTTTTTTTCTTTTTACTTCGACATTTCGGTCGAAATGTCAAATCCTTTCTTTTAGGAGGTAAGGGTGGGGTTTGTTGCGTTCAAAAAGCGCACAAAAGTCCTTCTCCGCTCCATCCCTCCTAACCCTACCCATCCACCCTTTTTCTTGCCTTTTATTTTCTTTTACCCGTCGTCCTCTGAAGAGCTAAGGGTTAACTGAGCGTTTCTGGGTTGGTTTCCAACTCAGTGCTCACTCTTTCCCATATGCTCGAAGGGGATGACAAAGCAGGTATCCCGGAGCCAGACGGATGAGTCTGAAGTAGGAAGAGCCAGGTGGACCGCCTGGAGACTCATCCTGACCCTTTCTATTGAAGACCACAAAGAGGTGAAGCGAAACCTCCAACGTACCAAGAATCTGCAGTCCAAATTATAAGGCCAGGAGGCCCAACCTAACCCCAAAATGTTTGTCTCATCTCGAAACCCATAATAATATATCTCTGCAGCGGAGAGAACGAGGCGAATTCAGTCTCCACCAACACCAATACAGTTCCCCGCCAGAGAGACAGGCGCCAGGAACTGTTCGTTGCCAATAACGTTGGAGACGGCTGAATTCTCCTCATGAGTGTGTGTGTGTGAGAATGCGTGAGTGGATGGAAGAAGCTGGACTTGTTCCAACAAGCCACTTCTTAATCTGATAGAGAACAAGGAAGTTCTGCTTGGCAGAGAAAAAAAAAAAAAAAGCAAAACAAGAGACAAAACGAATAAAGATTTAAAGAGGAGAAACAGGAAGACAGGACGATCTAGGACGAGCCTAGACAGCTGACAGGACGAGATCAGGACAGTGACTGTGGCGGAGACCACCCACCATCCCCCAACCAGGAGCTTAGGAAGTAGTTTTTCCGAACCCAAGAAAAAATAAGTAGAGTGTTTTATTCTAGTGTTTTAATAGTGAGATTTAGTAGTGAGTAGTGTTATCGCATAGGATATTTTGGTTCAAATTAAATCGCGTAAGCCATCGCCCATTCCGTTTGTTTTAACCGAAGGTAGATTCCGGTTACTTATACTGTTCGCGACCACCCCCGTAGTGTATACCGTGTGAGAATCCGGAGCCACCCTCTGTGGCCATTTCTATTTTTTTTCTATTATTCAATTTAATTTCATTTCGGCCGTTTTTGTATTAACCACTATCGCGGTTAATAAATATATGTATATATCTATTCAGCACCACAATCCTTTCTTTTATTTCAAAGGTTTTGGTAATTTTACCTTTTTTTATTAAAAGATTACCTGGCGCCCCTTGTGTTCCAACCCAAGGAACAAATTCCCTACATTTTTATCCCGGACCCACCCCAGCTGAGCAGTCGGGAATTCGCAGCAAGCGAGCTTTGCTGCATTGTTGTGTTTCCCTTTTCGCCCCCATCTCATTCGCTATTTTTACTTCGCGTGCGCGGCCGGTTGTGAGTTGTCTCTAGTTGTTTTTTTCTTTTTTTGATTTTCATCCCCTTTAAATCCCCCCCTCGTTAACGCCGCGCGGTAAATTAACCCCTTCGATCGGGGAACACAACACCATTTTAGGGGTTTTGGGTGCAGGGGAGGGAAAGTTGACTCTCTCGTATAGTTTCTCTATGGTCAGTCTCTTGGGAGCTGCCTATCTGCCTAGGAATAAAATAAAGAATTTAAAAAAAAGAGTGACTGAGGTAGAAATTACACCCAAATTCAGTGTTTTTTTTTGGTAAAATGATTTTTAAACTTAGTTTTTTTATATTGTTAAACATTATGCTAAAATCAATGTATGCAAATAGGTAGTGAAAAATATAATGAAACAGTGGAAGTTAAAAAATATGTGTGTCTTGCATTTAATCATAAATAAGTGTTTTCTTTACTTTGTGTAGTGTTGTTATATAGTACAAGTGCAACATTTCGTAGATCGGTCAACCCCAATTTTTTCATAACTTTACTATCTATTATTGTAACTCTTGGTAATGTTTATTGTAGACTTTAAAAAGAGTGAAGATTTCTGCTAAGAAGTTCGTATTTCGAATTTCCACTGTTTTTGGAGTAATATTACAGATCGTATACGCAGAATAAGAATTGTAGCTCATTTAGTTTCAGTTAGATGTTTTTCATAAATGGTTTTGGAGTTCAATTTGCGACCATTTTCCCATAATTCAGAAGAAGAATGTTTTGCATTCATTTCTTTGAAATATGTATAACCTCTCCTGGAAAAGTTAAACTGTTATAAATCTGTTTCCACACCTTTTTATTAGAACAAAGAAACTAAAAATTATTTTTTTTATTTTAGCAAATTTTAATAAATTAATAAGGCACAAGAATATTGATTATGAAAGTATTCAGTGTTTTTATAAATATTATTTATATGTCAACATATGTACATACATATACATACATACATATGTAGTAGCTCCATAAAGCTGTGTTTACGCCAAGCGTATTCGTCTCGTGCTACGTGAAGCTGGTAGCAATTTCACTTGAAACCGAGCAAAAAGTCATCGACGTGAATACACTTAGAGACGAACACAGCCTTAATATCATGCAAATGATACAAGAATTTACCTTAAGCTTCCAATAGGTGGCGATGCATAGGGTATTCCCAAATAAGCTTCAACCAAAGGTGAATCTCTCACCACTATACCGCGTAGTAGTCCATATTTCGTTCTAATCGTGCCAATTCCATTTTTAAAGTTTGAATGAAAAGATATCGCGGAAACTTGCGAAAATGATGACACATAAAATAATAACACAAGAAGTCGAAAGAATATGAATTTAAGTTTCGATGTTGTGGTTAATTTAGGTATATTATTTTTTGAGCACCCAATGAAATGAATAATACAATTAACAAACTTAATTATTTTTTCTATGATATTAACTGTAAACAACCGAGTAAAACACTTATATGTAAAACAATGCATTAATTTATTCAAATATGTTGAATGTAAAATAAACAATGCCCGCGCACTTATAGAAACTGATTCACTTGTTTCTATAATATCGTGTTTCAGTTTTTCATAAGAAATTAAATTGAATGTCAAAGTATTTATCAAAACGTTATTAAACGCATCTATTACGTTCAAAGCTTGGGTTATTGGAAAGACCGCATGTGTAATACATAATGAGAATACTAACTTTATCATCAAATTTGTAACACGGAACCGAAAAATCCATTTGTTGTTTTTCTCAAACGAAATTGTTTTAATGATATTTATTACGTGCAATATGTTAACCCGCGAACTCACATAGCTTAATATTAAATAATACCATAGTATATCTACTAATCCCCAAAGAAAATAAGAATGTACATAGAATATTTGATCAACAAATTTGGAAGTAATCAGTGTAGCAAATTGAAAAGGACAGCAGACATTTTGCTTACTGTCTAAAAATAGATCTTTGATACTTAATTGAAAGTTAACACATAACTGATAGCTAACATAACTGTACACTGAACACAGTCGTAGTATGTTTTTAAATTTATTGAATAGTTTCCATCGAAATTTTTCATTTTCACTGCTTTTGTTTTTCTGTTGTCCTTCGAATTCAACTTTAAACGCATTTGCTTTGGTATTTGCTTTGATTTCAAATATTATTTTATGTTTTTCACTTTTGCAGAAATATGGCCAGCGTCAATATTATTAAGTCTGAAAGAAAAAATAATATAAATGTACTTATGTGAAAGAAGTAAATTTTACTAAACAAATGCTTATACATATTTAATATACATATGTGGGCCACGCAAACAATGCTTGCATAAACTTGCAGGGTACATAGAGAATAACAGGCAACTCTACCATGTAACGAAGTACATAGACAACTGTTTATGAACAGGCGACTAAACAGTACATAACATAGAGAGCAAAGAACCACATAAAACACACACATTAATATACACACACACTAACAAGGCAATGAGACAAACGAGAACAAATCTAAACAACTGATCAAAGGACAGTCATCAAACTGCATCCGAATGTTATCTCGCTAACTTTAGAATTGAATTTAAATAAAGTATAAAAAAAGGAAAGAAAGTAGAAAAATCATCCCTTGCTTAAGTAAAAGAAAAAAAACAGTGTGAAAAAACAATGAAAAGAACGGTAACTCAAGAAGGCGATAGTGTGTAGTTCTATCCCTCGTCGTAACATACATATATGTATACATATGTAAATTGGAATCACCAAATCCGCAATTACTTCTAAATACAAAGAGGAGAGCAATACTAACCACATTGTTGTTGGGTACTCCCAATAAAATTTGTTATATTATAATAATTATTAAGTGCGAAATAACCGTTGGGTTTTGACACTTGATCACCGTAGAACCAGAAAAACAGAATAAAAAAAGCTCAATCTCGAATCGACTCCCTGTAGAACATCTCTCAACTGCATCACGACTCCTTAGCATCTAGACCAACACCTATGTAAATATCGGGAATGTTCGTCATAACTAATGCAAATAAATCAATAAGTAATAAGAAAAGGAACCTTTTGCATTTTTAACATACTATTAAAAATTACTTTATCTGCTGTAATAAAATTAACCATATTTAACCTTACAAACACAAAATAACTAAATAAATAAATACTTGGCGCAACAGGTCAATGGGAACCAGGGGCTAGCTTCTCACATATTTTTTTTACATGAATGGAAGGGGCCTACTGTTTAGTACCATGTCCGAAGGGCAATTTGTTATTTGAGAAGCTTTCTCAGGACAGTTGTACTCTCGGATGTTTGTCAGACGCTCGCAAGAGGTGGGGCCGTGAAAATTTTTTTAATTATTCTGACTGGGATTCGAACCTTGAACCCCTTGCTATATAGTCCAACGCACTAACCACTGGGCCACGCCCACTACACAAAAGAACTATCTCATATTAAACTTAACCAAACAAAGCCTACTGCTAGAAAACAAAAGCAGACACTTGGTTTCATTCCATATCAATTAAGAAGACTTTCGGGAAATTTGACTTCCATTCAAGAAAACAAAATAATAATTGCTACACCCCTCGACAATTCAGAATCCGATCTCGGTTTCAGTTTAAATTCTGATACAATGAATCAATCGGTTCAACAAACAAGCCATCAACCAACAAATCAAACCGACATCTTCAATTCCTTAAGAATCCCGGATGCTATCAAAGGCTTTCCAAAATTTGATGGCAACCCAAAGTTGCTTTACGAATTCCTCAACAATTTAGAAGCTGCATCAGAGGAACCGACAACACTCCGTACGGACAAATTTTATTAAGAGCCATACGTAAAAAAGTTGAGGCACAAGCCAACGAAGTCCTCAACATGTACCGCACTCCTCTTTTATCATCCATTATTCCGATAAAAGAACGGAAACCTCTCATAAGGGACTTGCACAGTACGAAATAGTTAAAAAAAAAAACCATCGAATCCTTTTACGGGGAAATTATCGAGCTACAATCCCCACTATGCAATAACATCTTGATTCACGAAAAGATACTAAAGTATAGTTGCGAAAAAGGACTTGTACTCCGAGATGTGTCTCAATTCTTTTCTCCGCAGACTCAGAGAACCGCTAGGATCAAAAGTAAAATCCATGCTACCAGATTCATTAGCCATGGCTAACGTGTTATATAAAAAACAAAATCCTACATATAAAAAAATGAAACGACTCAAGCATCTAGATTTAGGAACTACACCCAGTATAAACCATACAGTAACCATCGTGATCTCCCAAAAGAAGCCATCCAAAAAACTGGCAAGGGCAAAAAACTCTCACTTCGCGAATCCAAGATCCTTCTGCTAGGGGAAGGGACGGCCAACAGGTCCAATCGTACCAAAATCCTTTCAATAGCACAACCAACTATAGTAATAATAGGTAATAATTACCGTCAATTAGACCACTATTTCGAAAAAGAACTTAGATGACACTCAAGATTTTTCCAAGTCAGACTCAAACACCCAACCGGTTATATAGATTCAATTGAACACCCGCCAACCCTACCCTACATAAAAATTTCTTCGCCTTTCAGCAGACCTCAGAGGTTTCTCCTCGATACAGGCGCATCAGCTTCTTTCATTAGCCCCGAATATATTCCTTACGAAAAATAAATCACTTGCGAATCCGCAAACATCACCACATTGAGTTCAAATAAAGGGGTTAATAAAATTCCTCATATTTAGGTTCCACAACTTCTTTGATGGCCTCTTAGGTGTAGATTCTCTCCTGTCTCTAAATGCGAAGATAGATTTAAAAAATAAAATCCTGATCACAACATTAACTTTAAACCCAATTAGTATTCCGGGAAACTAGCTCTTCCTACGAATAGTAAAATGCTTGTGAGCATGTTCATTGACTCTATGGAACTAAAACCAAATCTTTGCGTAACACAGGGATTATGTAGGGTCATTAATTTTTCGGTTACAACTTACAACGCTAAAAAAACACACACAGCGAAAAATTTTTGATGAAAATTTTATTTCACGATACAGTTTGGACTTTGCCATTAAGTGTGAAAAATAATGTCATCCAAATGGGCGCCTTGGGAAGATTCGCAGAATGCGATTCTTTTGAGATAATTTTTAACCACTTTCTGGCACATGTCGGGCGGTATCTCCGCCTTAACTTGAGTAATGTTGGTTTTTAATGCGTCTAGAGTTCGGGGATTATTCGCCGACAATTCGTACAATGCCGACAAGAGTTATAGTACCGTAGAACTTGCAAACTACTCCAACTCTGACCAAACCAGTATCATAGAAGACACTTTAGATTCAGAACAATATGAATCCGCCAATTTCATTAAAACTAACAATGTGAGCAAGTGCTTCGAAAGGACGTTCCTAACCTCATCCTTACAGATCATTTGAATCCCGAAGAGCGTACGCAGATCCTCAAAAGGATCATTCCTGCAAGGAATATAGTGATATTATTTATATAGAAGGGGAACCACTAACATTTACAAATCAAGTGCAACATAGTACAAATGCAAATGATGAACTCCTCATCTATACTAAATTATGTACATAGATATTAAAGGACATTCATAAAACATTTGGCAAAATTAACCATTCCTTTGAAAAATTGTCAAAAAAAGAGTCAATATCAAAATAAACTAAAATTACATGGAATCCTTCGAAGCCTGTAAGAATTTATTGACTAATTAACCTATCCTCCAATATCCGGACTTCAGTAAGCATTTTATATTAACAACCGATGCAAGCTACACTACATTAAGAGCTGTCCTATCCCAAGGCCAAATTGGGACTGATAGGCCAATTTGGTTTGTCAGTCGCACCCTTTCCTCTACCGAATGCAATTACTCCACAAGAAATGCTCGCGATAGTCTGGGCCACTAAATACTTTCGACCTTACTTATTTGGAAGAAAATTCCAGATATTTACGGATCATAGACGACTTACGTGGATCATGAGTCTCAAGGAACCAAACTAAAATTAGTAATATGGAAGCTCAAACTAGAGGAATTTGATTATGACATAAAGGGAAAGTCAAATACAAATGCCCTCAGTCGCATAAAAATTAACAAGCCCTCGGAAAATAAATATCAAGAGTTTTACACCAGCACAATACACAGTGTCAGTGCAAATCTTGATAACGGCATCAGTATTTCGGAAAAACTTTTAAACGAATTTAATCTGCAGGTCATCCTCGATCAATTCGTGGAGGGGATCCTCCGTAGAAACAATCTTCAAAAATGAACAGAAAAGAATCATACGTAAAAAGAATTTGACGAAGATATGATGGTCGATATTTTTAAAAAATACCTTCCTCCCAAACAAATTCTTATTCTCATAGATTCATTTTCGAAATTCGCCTGCGGGTATACACTAACCTGCAGAAGCAGAATAAGAGTCCTTAAATCCCTTAAACAGTATATTATGCGGCATACCACTAAAAATCATACATATGTGACCAAGGATCGGAATTTATGTCAAATACATAGCTTCAAAGACTTTTGCAAGCAACTTCAAATTCATTTGGACTTCACTTCCTTCCAAATATACCGGCTAATTCTGTCTAAAAGAAAGGAGAACAAGCTGAAACAAGGATTGATAAAACGAATATGCCGAGAGAAACTCCAGAAACTATTAATGAAGAAGAAATCGTTTTGAGAAAGGAAGCCAACATAACAAATTAACACCTAGATTTTATAAGCATATAGTAAATAAAAACAAGAAATTCACACTTTTAAACGTACGTAAGCTAAGAAAAAAAAATAAACCATCTATGTATATATATAAATATATATATATAACAAAAATCAAAAACTATACACACAAATATACATATATACTTAAATACGCTCAGGAAATATGAGTGTAAACAAGATATTGACTCACGGCATATGATCCAGTATTTTAGCAATGTATAACAATAAACTCACTACTTTAAAAAAATCCATAAACCAAATAAACTAAAAAAAAAAACAAAAAATATATATACATATATAATATAAATAAAGGGGCATCTAGTGGTTTCTTTTTAGATTATAGGTTTTTTTGGCATTGACAGCCGTTTCCCGAGCGAAATCTTGAGAGAAAATCAGTATTATACTTCTGCAGAAATAAGAAAGTCGCTTTACGCTTGAACAACGTTGGGAAATATTGAAAACTTATTTCTAAAATCAGAAGAGAAAAGAAGTTTTGGCCGAAATGAAGTACCCACCTACAGACGAGAATGTGGCTACTGTAGCCGGGAGTGTGAGACTCAATTCACGAACATCAACTCGCCATCGATCTCAACAGCTCAACATTTCACGCACTAGCCTGAGGAGAATTCTGCACACAAATCTCGGATTATTCACTCATAAGGTCCAATTGACTCAGCAATTGAAGGCCCACGACCATCCGCTTCGTTGTCGCTTAGAAGTTTGGGCGTTAGAGCAGCTTGAATTGGACAACGATTTTGGGCGAAAAGTCATCTTTTCTGTCGGCGGGCTACGTTAACAAACAAAATTGCCACATCTGGGGCTTGAAAAACCCGCACATTATTGTCGGAAAGGCGATGCATCCAAAGAGAAAGACTGTTTGGTGCGGATTGTGGGGTGGTGACATCATTGGACCATTTCGGTCAACGGTGGGTGTTACCGATTTTTTTTTCTCTAAAATTGAAGATATAAATTTGGACGACCTCTGGTTCAGGCAGAATGGTGCGCCATGCCACACAACCAATGACACAATCGATCTATGCGCAGCAAATTCCCAAATCGTGTTATCAGTCGTCTTGGCGATGTCAGTTGGCCGCCTCGGAACTGCGACTTGAGCCCTTTGGACTTTTTTTTGTGTGTAACCGTGAAGGACCGATATTATGCCAACAATACGGAAACGATGCAAGCACAAGGTCTTCGAAAATCGCGTTGTACTCCATAGATAATGGGAATGTTTGCTCTTACTAATAAAGCCATAATATATGGAAAAACAATTAATATTATTCATTTTATTGCATTTTTAAAAGGAAACTCATATTTGGTCCACCCTGTGCTTAAATACGCTCACGGAATATGAGTATAAACAAGATAGTAAATCACGGCATATGATTCACTATTTTAACAATAAATAACAATAAACTCACTGTATAAAAAAAAATCATAAACCAAATAAACTTTAAAAAAAAATACATGCATATATGCAAACAAAAAAAATACAAATACAAATATACAAATATACAAAATACATTCACGGAATATGAGAGTAAACAAGACAGTAAATCATGGCATATTATTAAGAGACTATCTAAATATATACAATCAATCCTTATATTCTAACTTATACCTTCCCTCCCACTTGTATCAATCCTAACCCTAACAGGAACACTGCACTCGCCATACTCACATATTATACATTTTATTCTTTTTGTTTCTCTCCCTTCAATAGATTCACACTAATTACCGCTCAACCAATAGATCGAAATATTTTACCACTGCGATTGGGGCCTGCTAAAATAATCACTAACTACCAAAATCGAATACACATCGTCAAGGTAGAAGATTACAGAAATAACATCAATGACGTTAACATTTCTCTCAACGCATTCCAAAAACATGTGACTACTACTAACTCCGGACAAATAACTCGACTCAAATTAAAAGAACTCGAGAAGAAACTTCTCACTCTATACCCATTTCAAACACAAAAGAGATGGATAAAAACCCGCCATCAAATTTGTTACGGGTAACATGGATGCCCGAGATGCTCAATGTTAAGATAGGTCAGTTCCCACCACCAGCAGCGAGGGGCAACACCAGCAAGCCAACGACCGCACCTTGAAACATGAAACCTATTTTATACTTTGCTTTTAATTTTTTGTACTTTAATTTTCTTTTCGTTATTTTCATTCAACCGACGTCAGCACTTCCTGTTGAAACGTGTACTTTTTACCTTTGCAATGTCATCAATATTGTTATATTAGTATTAAGCCTATTACTTCTGTTTCTGTTATTCTTGTGATCAGACAGCTAACCAAGACTTTTATTTTATTCCAAGTGAGTCTGCTTGGAAGGCTGTTCAATTTTGGTGTTCTAGTTAATGTACTGGTAATACCACTGGTAGTCAAGGTACAAGAACCGTGATCTATCCTACAACTATACAGTAAAAGCACTGTATACATTTTTGGTGACCCCGACGTGATCACAAATCAACGTTTAACAATCAATAAAAGCGTTCGCCAGGGCTAAACACTGGCGAGGCCATTAAGTCATACACAATAAAGGCGTCGACAGGGCCATTCACTGTTCGCATCATAAACTCCATTACAACAATACAAACATATCCAGATTGATGGCAGTATATCCATCATCCTCCATCATCATGGAGGAAATCGAATTATTTGCATTAGTATCACGACAAAAGCTACTAGCAGTATGCGAAAAAGGATGGTCCATCAAGGAAAACTCAACAATACAAGTTGGATAGATTGCACACCATTGAAACAATATGGCAAGAATTTTCCCAAAATCACAATTGCCTCATAGACACTGTCAACCCAGACACTCCCTACATACAAGGAGATATGTTTGGAAGGGTAAAGAGCAATTATGAAGATCTAAAGGCGATACTCCTAGCAATTACACCCTCACATACTGAGGAAGAGGCTGAAGTACAATTGGACCCCAACAAGATTTCGGTTGCAGATGACATCCAGAGACAACTCCGGAGACAGCAGGCATTGATCGCCACGGTCCAGAGGATCTTGTCAAATCTGGATTCAACTGTCAAGGACACACAGTCAAAACACTACTACCAGGTACAGTTCTCCACATTGGAAAAACACTTGCACGAAATAGACAGCTTGTATCATGCAATATGCGAGCACCACTATGATCCCACTCAAATTGCTTATTACATGAACCAATTCATTATTGGTCAACGCGCATTGAAGTCAACGCGCAGAAGGGACTGGCCAACCTACAAGAATTAATCCACTCCTTCTCTGACACAACAATCTCAACAAATCCGACATCTGCCATCCAGTTGCCCAAAATAACGCTGCCCAAGTTTGATGGGACATATTCAACCTGGAGGCAATTCCACGATATTTTTGTGCAAATGATTCATTCACAACCTATCGGAGCTGCACAGAAGATGTGGTATTTCAAAACAAATGTTACAGGTGAAGCGCTTCGACTAATCAGCCACCTTTCAATAAGTAACGACAATTATGACACAGCCTGGAACATTCTAATAGGCGTTTCGAGAATAAAAGACTATCGGTAGACTCATTCGTGGAAAAACTACTAACTCAGCCTCAAATCGCAGTTGAAACAGCATCAGCACTATACTTCTGAGTGTACGCAAGGACTAAATAATCTTGGCATAGACATAAGTGATTGGGATCCATTTCTGTTGCACATCCTCATCAAAAAACTATATAAAAATATACATACAACATGGGAGCAATCACTTAAGGATCCAAGGATACTCCAGTCTCTAGATGCCTTCCTCAAATACATTGAAACCAACAAACATTCCAGTCACTAGAAGCATTGGGCAAAAAATTAACCGCCATTGAAGTCAACAATCGTCGATCAACAAGTGCGTATAAATCGCTCACTACATAGCGCAAGCAACAATTCAGTGCATATGCTGCAAGGACAAGCACCAATTATTCTATTGCCCGAAATTTTGCACGGCTGAATATAGTCAAGGGATCTAAGTGCCCTTCTGGAACCTGTTCAAAGAGACACAATACCTTATTGCATCTAGAACCTGCTACAACCAATTCAACATAGTTCAAGGTTGCCAACAGTAACTACAAACAATTCAATAAATGTGTCATCGAGCAACATATCATCTTGCCCATTGACATCCTTTACTACGCGAGGCACTAATACAAATGAAGGCTACGTGTTCCTGTCTTCTGCTATTGTAAGGCTAACAAACCATCAAGGGCAATCCGTTGAGTGCAAGGCCATACTACATTCAGGTTCCCATCTCAACTTCAGCACTGAAAGAACAGTGAGGAAACTCGGTCTCACTACAAATCCTCTAACAACGAATATTGAAGGTATTGGTCGACATATTCAACAGGCCAACCGAAGGATGAATATTGAGCTAAGATCGCGTATCAACACATTTTCAACAAACATCGAGGCTCATGTAATACCAAAGATAACATCAAACCAACCTGGGAGAATGCTTGAAACATCAACCTGGAAAATACCAAACAACATTCCATTAGCTGACCCTGAATTCAACACTCCCAGCCCAATAGACTTCTTGATTGGAGCCAAAGTATTCCACTCAGTACTATCGGTCGGTCAAATAAAAATATGAGATTCTTTGCCTATACTTCAAAACACAGTCCTGGGGTGGACAGTTGCCGGAAAGGTAAAAGATGCAGGAATTACCCACGCTATGTGCGGAATATGCAGCGCTGACGAGGCCTTGGATCAACAAATAGAGAAGTTTTAGAGGTTGGAGGAGCCTGAATCTGAAAAGAGGGACATGACAACTGCTGAAAAACGCTGTGAGACTCATTTCAATCAAACAGTGTCAAGAAATTCTGAGGGAAGATTTATAGTCAGCCTCCCATTTGTGGACCAACAAAACATCTTATGCGAATCAAAAGATATAGCCTTCTATCAGTTCATTTCGCTGGAACGTAGACTTGCTAATTCACAAGATCTGAAGAAACAATACGTTGAATTTATGCAAGAGTATCGCCACCTTGGGCACATGGAAGAGATAAGCTACAAACAGTTGGACAAGCCCTACTATTTTCTACCACATCATTCTGTCACAAAGAGTAACAGTAGCACCACAAAACTTAGGGTTGTCTTCGATGGATCTGCAAAAACTACCACCAATTTTTCATTAAACGACATATTAGCAACAGGTCCAAACATTCAAGATGATGTCTTCTCCATTCCAGTGAGATTTCGCATGCCAAGGTTCGTCTTTACAGCAGATATTGAAAAAATGTATCGCCAAGTCCTCATACACGAAAAGGACACAAAATATCAACTTGTCTGGTGGAGAGGCAGCCCCAGTGAACCACTAAAATGCTTCAAGCTCAATACAGTTACGTATGGAACAAGGTCAGCACCATATCTTGCAATAAAATGTCTTCAAAAGCTAGCAAGAGATAATCAACAACAATTTCCCCCAGGTTCAAGGGTGCTATGAAGAGATTTTTATGTCGATGATGTAATGACAGGATCGGATAGTTTGACAACGGCCCAAGCAATACAAACCAAAATGGTGCACCAATCATGAATCACTCATCACTCATCTCAACGACAGAGAAACAAAACTGGACTTTACCAACAATATCGAAGAGCACATCAAAACAGTCGGAATGACTTGGCTGCCAAAATCCGACTCCCTATGTATAAAAACATCGTGGACCGACAGTAATCGAGTAACAAAGAGGAGTGCTTATTCAGACATTGCCCACTTATTCGATCCATTAGGAATTATGGCACCAGTAGTAGTAACCGCGAAGCTATTTCTTCAACAGCTATGGGAACTAAAATATGACTGGGATGCCGCATTACCTCAAGACATGCAAACTACATGGTTGAAATACCGCGAAGAACTGAAATCACTTCATGACATCTATCTAACAAGGTTCCAAAATCATGCAATACCACATATTCGCTGATGCCTCGGAAAGGGCATATGGGGCAGCAGCATACGTAAGAGCCGTGAATATCAGCAGTGAAATTACAGTTCGCCTACTCTGCGCCAAATCAAAAGTAGCTCCATCAAAAAAGACCAAATTGTCCCTTCAAACAACAATCCCTAGATTGGAATTGTGTGCAGCTAAGCTGGCATCCGAATTGAGGCTCCGTATACAAACTGACCTGGATATTCAAAATAATAATATATTTCTATGGACAGACTCGACGATAGTCCTCCATTGGATAAACTTAACCTCGTCGGACACACTTCCAACCTTCGTTGCCAATCGGGTGGCAAGCATACAACAATTAACTGCACCACATCAATGGTGACATGTATCTTCCAAGAAAAATCCCGCAGACATTTTGTCAAGAGGGATAGCACCCGCACGATTGGAAGGAAATCTCCTATGGTTTTATGGGCCACGGTTCCTCCATGGTACCGAAGCTATATGGCCACCCAAATTCGAAAGGGGACCAGATGTCCAAAAAAAGATATCTCGTTATCAGCAACTACTGAACATTTACAGTTTTCAAAATACAACATCTTGGACACAATTCACCACAAGACCTCATTTCAACGGGCAATACGCATCATCGCATACATGCTCCGATTCAAGAGATCCAGTAACGGACAATGCGATACTAGCAGCGAACTTGATCAAGCTCGGAAGGTCGTGATTAGATTGATGCAGAAGGTCGAATTCCAAGATGACATAATTCATCTCCAAAAACACAATAAAGTATCCAAGAAGGGTCTACTAACAACTCTTACACCATTTCTTGATCAGGAAGGAATCATTCGCGTTGGTGGACGATTGGAGTCATCTGCAATACAATATGACGCCAAGAATCCAGTACTGATACCCTACTCCCACCCATTCACGAAGCTATTGCTAATGGAAATTCATCAGAAAAACAAACACGCTGGGCCCCAAACTGTCTTGGCAATCGCTCGACAAAGATACTAGCCGATAAGGGGTAAAACACTCGTTCGATCTATTGTTCAGGGTTGTGTTTTCTGCTCAAGATCGAGACCAAAACTTCTATCACAAATGATGGGAAATCTTCCGGCTGACAGAATTCAACCAGCATGAACATTCTTGAACACAGGCATTGACTTTTGTGGGCCTATCTTCACACATTACAAGCCACATCTGAAGAGTCTTTAATTCTTACTCGATGGAAGCTAGTCACCCATGTCAAAAATAAATTCTGCCGACGATGGTCAAGTGAATATTTGAAACAACTGCAGCACAGGTATAAATGGAAAGTAAGATATCAAAATGGAACAAGGAATGATGGTCATACTAAAAGAGGATAGCCAACCAAGCCTTAAATGGCCGATTGACAGAATCATTAATGCCGTCAAGGGACAAGATGGATTAGTAAGAGTGGCAGATGTACAAACAGCAACTGGCGTGTTCCGTCGTGCCATACATAGGTTAGCACCACTCCCAATACAGCAACAATCGCAATCCACTGATGAGACTTCATCTGGCCATTTGAAACGTCACAGCAACGAAGGGGAAAGGTCAGCTGAACCATTGCTAAAAAACAAGCATCATGAGGATGCTCCCACACCACGTAAACGAAAGGGAGGTATAACCCTTGGTACAACATTGGTCACCTTGTTAATCGCTTGCACAATGACGACTACAATAAATGCAAGGGAATTTGAAATCAGCACGTTTGACTCTCGACCTGGAATATATTTCGACAATGTTGGAACATCGAACTTAATAACTAGCGTCATATTTGAGCAAACAAGAGGCAATTGGAAATAGCACCAGAATATTGCAGCATCTCTGTGACAGGTTAGGGCAAAAAACGTTGTGTACCCATGTGACCAATCTCATTCACCACACACATCAGGATTTATATGAAGATAGCAGGATTTATATGAAGGAGCATTCAACTTAATTGGAAACATGGCAAATTCCTTGTTTGGAGTTCTTGATTCTCACTATGCAGAAGAGATGTCTAAGATAATTGAAGGGATACAAACCAATGAAAACTACTTGCTAGCGCTTTCCAAAAACAACAGTCAATTGTAGAATCCACAATAAACATAATTGGGCAAAATCAAGAAACTTTGGATCAACGGCATGCGATATTGCAAACCCAGGTGAATGCAGTAATCAACCGTCATCATGAAAAGTTTTATCCGGTAACGGAATCCGAACTATCAACTTGAAAAAAACAAGACATCTCTGTACGCAAACGCATCCTATTTATCGTAGAAAATCTACAATCTTTTAATGCGAAATACACATTGGGCGCGTACCGATTTCTAGGCACTACATTTGCAGGTAAGGCCTAACAAATGGAACGGCATACTGACTGAAAATGTAGGTGACATTTCAAGTGTCACACCTCGCATCCTCATTTCCAGGTTTTACTTTAGACAAAGTGTGGACTGTGTTTGTCAAGGGATCTTACTGATAAATATATTTATATGAAATTTTAACCTGTGAAGAAGGCTTAATTGAAAAAATAACCGATAATAAAACCAGGTCCCTTTACTTTTTCTAAAAATGTCTGCTTCACTTACAACCTTGGACGGTTATTTTAATATAATATTTCAATGAAAACACAGCGCATATTGATCAAATAATCATATCCTCATCATAATATCAATTCGATGATCACTTCCCTACAATTTATTTGGGATAACATAAAAAACTGACTTCAAAGTAAAGTAGAATTTCCAGTCCACTACCTCAAAAAAAATTGCCTTACTTTTCAGTCAAATTTGAGTCTCTACACCAATCAGAAGCGTTTGACTACATCGTGCCTAGAAATAGGAACGCGGCCATTCTCAATAAAATGGAGGACCTATCATCATGTCAAATAAGGCTAGTTCACAACAACCCAATATGGACCAAATTTGTACACACCAACCATTGGATATACGCCGTAACTTCGAAAACATCATTAAACATGCATGCAAGGACTCAGTAACATTGGTTACAATTGAGGGATCTGGCACTTTGAGATTGCAACCTCTTTGCATAGCAAAGGGTGACTTCATAACCCTACGAGCTCACGGCAACCATTCCCAAACTATCCGTTCATCCATCACGAGACTCAATGAGATTCCAAATGATATTCTTTTCGAGTATATAAGCAACCAGATGGACACAGCACACCAATATGCAATTCGGCTTGACGAACAAGAAAATAAGTTGAAAAAGTTAGCAGCACAGATAGACTCCAATCATCTGGAACTGCCAACCATAGTTCAGCGACATGCAATACACCACACCATCATAAGCTCATTAGGACTAATTATAATTATCGCTATGATAATTTTACTAGTTTGGAAATTCCGAGTATGCAGTTGTAGCAGCAGATTGACAGAATACCCAATTGCTGCTCCAAGAACACTCCCAGAAGCAACAATCCAACCCACAGCAACCGTAACCCCAGGATTGAACCCACTTCAACGGCGGCAGGATGTTAAGATAGGTCAGTTCCCACCTTGAAACAAGAAACCTATTTTATACTTTGCTTTTAATTTTTTGTACTTTAGTTTTCTTTTCATTATTTTCATTCAACCGACGTCAACACTTCCTGTTGAAACGTGTACTTTTTACCTTTGCAATGTCATCAATATTGTTATATTAGTATTAAGCCTACTACTTCTGTTTCTGTTATTCTTAATATTATTAGTTTATGCTAAGTAAGCAATTTAGATGTATAAATAGCTTGAAATAAATATCAGCGATCACTTGTGATCAGACAGCTAACCAAGACTTTTATTTTATTCCAAGTGAGTTTGCTTGGAAGGCTGTTCAATTTTGGTGTTCTAGTTAATGTACTGTTAATACCACTGGTAGTAAAAAAAAAAACTATACAGTAAAAGCACTGTATACACTCAATGTATTAACAATTAAATAGAACACATATACACTGGCCTACAAAACTTTAACAACACAATATTAGATCAACACTCAATTAACTTCCAGATGATAGAAAGATTTTAAAATATTATATCTCATATTAACAATTAACAGTATATAATAGAATCATTCCTAAAAAACACAACAAGAAGGAGATGCAATTATTGAAACGCAGTACCTAAATCAAATAAACTATAACATTGACCTACTAACAGACCATATATCAAGTATATCTGAGGTTCCTACTAAACACGGACGAATTAAAATTTATTGAAACTAAACTAAATAAGCAAAATGTAACTATAGAATCTAATGAACACATACGTATACTGTATTCTTACTAATACAAAACTTCACTAAAGATGATCATTACCTTTACCATGTAATACCATTACAAATAAGTGAAACAAAAATATAATAATAGCCCATACATAACCTTCAACAATCACTCAATACAACATTTCAAAGCACCTTGCCGCAAAGTTGAAGGAACGTACTACTCCAATCAACCGAGCATGCAAGAAGATTTCAAAACGTCAGGATGCATGGGAAACCTAATGTCTAATAAGGAAGTGCAATGTCCACCGAACCGAATCTTAAAAAAAAAAGTGCACGACTGGGTACTTGCACTGTAATGCTATAAGTGTATAGTTTTATCAGGATTAAAGTCTCTTCCCAGTAAAGTAGGCGTGGCATTCCGCTTTTCGATTTAATAATAGTCATAACATTATACGAGTTTACTCAATGTCTTGTTCTTAAAAAACACCTTTAAAAAGTGGGCGTGGCCAGATAAGGTGCTTGAGTGAATTATAGAAAATTTTAACGCCTATTACTTTGCTTAAATAATTTTTTCTAAATTTCTAATAAAAATTTTGAAAAAAAATTTTATAAAAGTGGGCGTGGCAGTTCCAAAATTTGGTACGCCATTTTTTTCCTTTGGGTTATAACCTAGAAATATTAATTTTTAGCCCAATCGCCGAACAAATACCCGAGAAACAGCTGATTTTCAATATTACAGTTATTCGATTTTTCGTGAAAAACGTGGTATGCCGCCTCATAGCATATGCCCAAACTAACCCACACATTAAATTTTATCGAAATCGTTGGAGCCGTTTTCGAGAAAATCCATTTTAACTGAAATCAGCCTTTAGTTAACTACCCTTAATTTTGAGGTTAGAATGAAAATTCAAATTTGGCCTCTAGGGAATATCCCACAGACCCTATATATGAAGTTTGAAGCAAATCCGTCCAGCCGTTTAGGCTGCAGTCGAATATACAGACAGACAGACAGACAGACAGACGGAACTGCCGGACCTACTTTTTTGGACTTCTTAGCCACGGCCCCCATCGAATCGAACCGAATCTTATACTTTTTTTTTTAAATGCACCAGAAATACTAATAAGTTCTAATTGCTGCACCAAAGCATTAACATTGAAAGATACAGCCCTGGTATATTTCAAAGACTGCACGCTGTCAGTAAACGGGTTAACTTACCAAGTCGACGGAAACGTCTTCTGGGACGTAATACGCATCCTTCCACCACCAAGCATCGACCTCTCCGCTGACTCTACCACTGCCGCCCTCAGCCTGCAGAAACTAAAGGACCTCCACTTCCAGATGGACCCAAAAATAAACAACCTTAGGATCACCACGACAACAGTATATATACAATTACCAACGCATCAGCAGTTGCATGTATCCTGACAACCATTATTATCATCATCATAATCACCAGAAAGAAAATCAATAACAAATCTCCAACGCTTCAATCCTTCGCTCCTGCCTCAATGGCGTCACTTTACTCAGATACACCAACCACAAGGTCCTCATTTTGGGCGTCCATCTATTCTAAAGGGGAAGAATTTACGGTAGCCACCTGTTCCCCCGCCACCCCGTAGTCCATCAGAAATTGTTCCCACATCATCTCCGACCCACAGCGGGGCACCGGAAATGCGGAATCAACACTTTTATATTTCATAAGTTCAACGCACAGAGCTTTTGAATACAAAGAAGAGCTAAAGCCGCAGGTGAAACCCGACCGCATTTACGTCAACATTGGATCAACAGAAGACGATACTGATACCTGGTCAGAAGCCCAAATTTGTTCGGCAGTTAGCTCAAATCGAAGGTTCAAGGAGATAGTGGTAGGTGATTTTACATTATCCGCATTAGTAGATACCGGGAGCCACATGTGTCTATTGCGTTCCGATAGCTTAGCCCCTTTTGAATTTTATATACTTAGCTAGGCAAAAATAAATGAAGTCTAGTTAGAATAGAGCATGGTAAGGTAACGACACTGGGAAATTGTTGAGTTTACACTAGTAAGTCGAAGACGGAGTCGAAAGAAAGTTAAACTTCCACGTGGTGCGAGGAAAGGATATGCAGTATCCAGCGGCGTTAGGAAATGCTTCTTAGATCCAAGGTCAAAAGATATACAGCTGTACGGTTGCAAACAAAGGATTTGAGCGAAACTCAATTCGTACGAGACCAAGTGCATCGGAATACGCAAACATTGTCCTAGCAACAAAGAAAGATGGATGGAACAAGGACGCTGTGCTGCAACTACAAAAAGTTGAATAAGAAGATTGTGAAGATTGATAGCAAGGAGCTAGGATATTCACAACATTGAATTTGGCAAACGGGTTTTTCCATGTTCCAGTTACCCAAACTCTCAGAAGTATACATCATTCTTGATCTTCGAGGGACAGTACGAATTTTTGTTTGTGCCATTCGGCATCTCAAATTCTCCGGCAGTATTTGGTAAGTACATTCACGCTGTTCTTCACGAAGTGATACAGATAGGTTTTGCAGTAGTGTATATGGATGATATACATAATTATTCTGGCGAAGAACAAAGAGGAAGGCATCGAACAGTTAAAGGTGATCGTGAAAGTAGCTGCGGAGTATGGTTTGCGAATCAAGTGGGAGGAATGTAGTAAGTCTTTGCAGGAGAAGGTGGAGTACCTCGGATATATTATTGCCATCAACAGAAAAATTAAAGGCAGTGGATAATTTCCACTACCAGTCGATAAGATGAGACTTCAATGTTTTTTAGGAAAGAGTACAAAAGCGCTGACAAATAATGATGTCATAGATTTATTTTATTTTATTTATTTTTGGTGTAAGAAGTCCGCTCTCTTAAGCATAGGCTGTAACCGTCTTACACAAGAAGTAGTGAATTTAGCTCTGAATTTAGCTCTGACTTTACCCTTGACATCAACTACCCTTATATACTAACATTTCACAATGAACCTCATCCCCTCTCATTCATAATCCTTATCCAAATTCAGTTCACAGAAAGTCAGTTTTAGCAGCGTAAGCTTAATTAAAGTACTTGACTTCAATGCATTGACCCAACTTGAGACACACGCTGTAACTTTGAACCAATTCCGAATATTTATACTGTTATGCATGCACCCGGCGCTTCTTCATAGTTTTCATATTTTCTTTAATTGCTTTCGATTTGCTATAACAGTGTATGGTTTGGTATGGTGTCATATGTCACGATCGTTTGGTCGATCAGCGGTCGTGTGTGAGTTGCATTGTACTGTCGTATTCGAAAGGAACATAGAAAGAGAAACAGCAGGCCCCTTCCATTCGTGTAAAGAATATAACACGCACAACACGAATGGTTGTAAGAAGCTAGGCCCTGGGTCCCATCGACCTGTAGCGCCAAGTATTTATTTTTTTATTTATAGCCAATGTGTTAATGAATCTACTATTACAATTTAACCACAATCTTTGGCAATTGTTGTTTGCGGAATTTCTATATATTAAAGCAATTATACGTTTTTAAAAAAATTTTAATAAATTTCATATTTTCATTTGCCATAACAATTATTTCAACCTGTTTGCAATTGGCTGCATAGTAGCAATCTTTCTGTTTTTGTGTTCATTATTTTTCAAGAGAATAAACTATCTGAAAACATACATATATTTTGATTTTTACATTTTCGGTCAACCAACGAAATTCAAGCTTTTCTTATCTTTTAATAAAGAATACAAATTTAAATATTTGTTATATCTAGTGAATGGCCCCAAAATCCTTTCCAAATCGGTTGTCATCGCCCGTCAAATTACTAGTTGTTGTTGTAATTGTAGGTGAAATTGACCGATTTGTTGTTGTTTTTTAAGGTGAATTGACCGATTTAAGGGTGAATTGACGGATTTCTAACTAAAATAGCTGTAGGCGAATGGAAAATCCGGGAAAGTTTAATATCTCGTTGTTCAGTGACTTCGGACTTTGTCAATTGAATTAACGTAGACAATAAGCTTATTACATAAAATAAGTGGTTCGAAAGAAGCCGTTCTGGGCAAAATAAAGTAAAGTAACCTATGAACTATAAATAAATCGGAGCGCTGTTAAATACTCAAAGATTTAGCAATTTTTGTACTTTAAGGCTATTCAACGATCCTTGTTTTAGAAATCAGTAAAAATTCTTTTAAAGAATTTGAATTATTTTAAATTCCTATAAGAAGTGGTATTTCAATGGATAAAAATGATTGTAAACATGTTATTACATTTTATTTTAATTTAAAGTTTCTCGTCTCTATAAAAAAAAAACTCCTTTATTTGTATTTACCTTTTGCATACAACGTTTTATCAACTGCCCTAATTGTATCTGAATTGTAAATAAAAGGGAAACATACCCGAGAATTAAGGACAAATTGTTGCATACCAATAATGTTCCGAAGAGTATTCTTAAGCGTATACACGGGCGAATACAAAAATGTTTCATTAATTTCTCTAAGCACCTTAAAAATTGGCAAGTGTTTGGAAACGAACTGTAACTGTCATTTTATATTAAAAGAAATTATACGCAGCAAGTTTTGAACTTCAAACGCCATTCGATCTTCTACATTACCCAATAAACCGATTTTCTTCAGCTTATTTTGTAATGTAACGGAATTAATTGTTTTTATTACGTAATTACGTAATTCTAATTTCTAATTTAACAAAGAAAATTTGTGTTTTTTTAAAAACTTTGAAAATGTACTTTTTTTTTTGTTTTTATATAAAACTTAAGTCTACCTTAAAATAAATCTTAATCTACTTATGCTCAAAACGTAATGAAATACGTTTTTTTTTTTAGCCGACTACTGCTATTTTTACTTGCACCTATACCTATAGGGCAAGTATTGTATTCGTGCAAAATTCGGAACTCGAGATTTTAATCAAACTTGACTTTACTATAATGGAGAAGTCCAAAAAAGTAGGTCCGCCAATGCCGTCTGTCTGTCTGTCTGTCTGTCTGTCTGTCTGTCTGTGCACGAGGCTACAGCCTAAACGAGTGGATGGATTTAGATCAAACTTCATATATAGGGTCTGTGTTATAATCCCTAGAGGCGAAATCGGAATTTTCATTCTAACCTCAAAATTAAGGGTAGTTTACTTAAGGCCGATTTCAGTTAAAAGGGATTTTCTCGAAAACGGCTCTAACGATTTTAATTAAACTTCATATTTCAATTAGTCTAGTCAATTGCAATCCGATGATGTATCGTGCTGCTTACCAAAATTGGCAACAATGGTACTTTACTTATAGCCAATTTGACAAAAAGTCGATTTGTAGGAAAACGGCTCCAATGATTTAATTCAAATTTAATATTCGCAGTGCAACATGATGGCGTACTACGTTTTGATCTAAGTATGATACAACGGTACTTAGGACCAAGGTGACTAAAAGTCGATTTGCTTCAAAACGCCTTCAACGATTTTATTAAAATGAGACTGCAGATGAGCTAATTAAACTTCAAATTCTCAATTTCACGTATTCACCGATAGGAACACAAGAGAGGATTAGGCCCCGCCCATTTGAGGGTGTTTTAGGGCAGGGGATGGAAAGACGACTATCTAGGTATAGTTCATCAATGCTTTGGGTTTTCGCATATTCACCGGAGTTCAAAGGCAAAGAATTTGAGTGAAATTGAAGAAAATTTAACGACGATGCTTAATTTTCAAGAGCTTTATCAAATCTTACAGATGATATCTGACGTTTTTGGCCAATCTGTTTAGAACGATGGTCTACTTATATTCAACTTACATATGCTTACCTACTTATGTATATATTCGTTTATTTATTTTTACCTCAAATACACACAAGAATTTGAGACATAGGTGCAAGTTTGTACGGCCCAGTCGTGCACTTTATTTGGTTTTATTTTTGTTGTTTTTTATATTTTTTATTTTGAATTTTTTTATTTTTCATATAAGCCGACTGCTGTGTTGACGATACATTAAAACTTACAACTACAACACCTACAACCTAGACCTACAACTACCTTAGAACTATATAAGCCGGCCAGGCTAATTATATATTAAAAAAAATAAATAAATAAAAAGGCCAGCCCTACAAGGGCTAGCCAGGATTAACAGGGATCGACGAGGGAGTTCCCTCTTCGTAAAGCCACCAAAACTTTTGGTGCTGCCGTTCTACGTCTTTCATATCTCGCCCCGATACCGACCTACTGAATCGGAGACGATCCTCAGTTGTCTGTGCTACGCCTCGGTCGTAGTTGAGTCGCCTATCCACAATTTTTCTGGCGACGACTAGACCTTGTCTATCGAAATAGAAGAACGCCTCTGGGGGGACAAAGCCATTAAGGCGCACTCTCTCGTGGTACCTATCATTGGGGTAGTAAGCCCCAAAGATCAGGCTATTGGTCGAGTTCATTGCCAGGAAATTGTCCACTCTGATCAGATTCGCCCTGTTATAAAGGATCTCATTGGAGTAGAATTTTTTGTACTCGGACTCTGGTGTTCTGTACAAATGAAGGCAAGCCCGAAGACAAGCCCTCTTAAACACCCGAATCCTTTCTATCAAGCTTGTTCCCACGTTTAAGCACACCGGACAGCCATAGACGAGCATTGGCCGTATGAGGGCCGTGTAGCAGTTACCTTCATGTTACCTTTTATGTTGAACAGGATAGGCGAATTAACCGCGCCCTGTTGCAGACCGTTTTTAATTTGAAATGTACCAGCAGAAGTCACGTTCCCATTTTTCACAACGAACTGTCTACTGGTGAGCATATTACATATGAGTACAGTAGTGGTTTGCTGATACCCAGCCTGCTCAACTTGTAGAAGAGCTCCTCCAACCATACGGTATCGAAGGCTTTCTCCAAGTCACTGGGCAGGCACCCGTGCATTGATTCTTGCTTTTATTCCATTGGACGTCCGACACCAGTTTAGACGCGGCATGTAGGGTATCATGTCCCGCCTTAACACCGAATTGGTTGTCCGGAATTATATGTTTGTCCTCAACCCACTTATTCCGAGCTCTATGAATAACTTTTTCGAATACCTTCGGAAGGAGACTTATCGACCGGAGATTTGCCGGATTGGAGGTATCTTTTCTCCTTTTAGGAATGGGCTGCACCACTACTGCCTTCCAATGCGCCGGATAATGTGCATTATTCAGCGCATTGTTAAACAGGGTGGTGTATATGTCTACCGCTTCTAGAGGGAGGTGTTGGAGCACAATGTTCGGAATTCGGAAGTCGATTCCAACGGATTTCTTAGTCCTCAATGAGACGAAGATCGCTTGGAGTTCATAAACGGGGGGTGAACCCTGTCATTGGCGATGGCATTGTTTGCCATGTTCCCTTCATTGAACACGGTGAAACCAGTGCTCTCAGATCGCCATTCCTGCATATCATTTTGAACTTGTGCACAAGGACGCGATTTTCCAGGTCATGGTTCGGGTGAACGCTATCATTCACCTTGTACACTTCCTGGAAAGTCGCTCCTATAGCCTCTACTTTCTCCTGCGGATCTTCTATCACAAACAAGTCGTCATCCTCGACAGCGTTATCTGGATCTATGCCTGCTGTTGTAAATACTTGTTCGTTGTTCGTTGTTCGTTGTTCGGGGTAACTTAAGACACGGAAGGTCGTTGATGTTCTTTTTCCGAAACACCTTATTGATCTGCGGGAACATGCTTGGATTATTGGCTCTTATGGCCGAAATCTTACCGTTCCAATGCGCATTAACCGTCATTCTATAATTCTCTCTTGACAGGAGTCTACTTTTCTGTCGGTGTAGTGCGTCGATTGTCGCGTTGCGGAATATGTCGGCGTTGTCAGTATGTTGATACCGAAGTATCGTACTGTCCATCGTACGTTTGATTTCTCGTCCAATCGATTGAGATATCTGTCTATCTCCTCGTTTGACAGGTTCCTGTAGGACGGTGGGTAGAGCGAGTTCGAGGAGTGTGCTGTCTTTAGTACTCCGGAGAAGCGTGTCCAGCGCGTCCTACTATAGTTGTAGGTGTGCGTTTGAACAAACTCTTCCGTTATTTCGGCACTAAGTCCGCAATGGTCAGTGTCGTACACAAAACTGTGTAAACAGTTCATAGTCTGTCGGTCCGTGTCGATCAGTTGTAGCCGTACGTCGAACAGCATTTGATCCAGATAAGAACCGCCTCTGGGAAAGGACGGAATGTCCGTTGCTTTCACATCGAGTCTTAACTCGACATTGTGCTGACCCCACCAATTAAGTAGTAGGTTCCCTCTAGGATTTGGCGTATTATTTGCCCAATCCCCATGCTTCGCGCTTAGATCTCCGGCCATAAGATAATAGTTCTCATCCGACTCCAGCCTTAGGATTTGAAAAAGTGATTCGAGTTCTGAAATAAATAAGAAAGGTTGAGTAGCTTCAGGTGTATAGACCGAGACCACGTACATCTTCTTTCAACTATGAGAAGAGAGATGCACACGATGCACGCTTCCAGCACCTGGAACCTTCGCAATTCACCACTGTACACTGTCTTGTAACGTAGCTCTTTACGTACGAAGATCGCGACACCACCTCCTTGGGTGGAGTTGGGCCGGTCTCTTCTTATTATATTATATTTATAGTTCCTTAATTTATGTCTCTGAATAAGCTTAGTTTCGCTATTCAAAAGCAAATCAGGAATTCGCCGCAAGGATCTTTAAGGGAGTCTCCGCCGTGGTACCCATTACGACTGGAGGTGCGCTAGGCCCGGCAGAAGCGCTTAGATTTGGTCCACCCGCGTCGCCTGCACTTGTATCTGACGTTGAAGTTGACCCATCTGCCCTTGAATTGAGAGCAAGATAGCCATCAGACCAGTTTGCACCTCAGGTGCCTTAGGCATTGACGCCTTTGGAGCAGCCTTTGGCAGTTGTTTTGATCAATTTGGGTGTGACGGCTTGGGAGATTAGAACGGGACCAGGTGGACGGTTTACGTTGATCTTCTGCTGTCGGACCAGATTTACTTTCTTAATAAACTGGAACTTAGGGCAACCCCGATAGTTAGCGGTGTGCCCCGTGTTCCTGCATAGAGCACACAAGAGTTGCTCATTGTCAACAGCCCTATCCTTACCTAGAGGGTAATCGTCTGCCTTGTGGTCTTTACTACATTTAACACATCGATCCTGCATGTCGCAGTTCCCTTCGGGTAGGGGCTAGAATATACCCGAGGTAGGCATGCCTGTCGTAAGAGGCGACTAAAATCCAATCTCCGTATACCGAGTGTATAGCGTATACAAAAACATGCAATGGAAAAAACAAAAAGATTAACTACCGCAGGTGGCAGCCCAGCTATGCTGGAAAATCCACCCTCTTCGGAGGTAGGCTCTATGGATTCTGGGGAGAGCCTTTTATTGCACAAAAATCCCTTTGAAAAATGACAAAGATATGTCGATCTTCACCACCGAGATCGAATGTCTCCGGGAAAAGAAGTCCGCCGGTTAATCAGGACTCAGTGATAACGAAATGCTACGTTAAAGAGAACAACGAGCTACGAGCTAAAATAAGTGAAATGGAGCGACTCTTCCAACAGTTGAAAGAGAAACTCAAGAACTCTCGTGTACCGAAAGATTCCGAGACAACGCCAAACCGTCCAGTAATTCAATATGTTACGGACGAGGAAGAACTTGCTCGCGAAACTAATCCGGGCTCTAAAAAAAGGCCTAGCAAAAAGCGTAAGGCTGTTACTTCACCCGAAGTCTCACAAAAGTGTGATAACCCCGCTATATTAAAGCAGGCAAAAATCCAAGCGAAACCTCGCCCACCACCCGCAATAAATGTCGTCGGATATAATATAATCTTCTTGTAAATACGCTGAGGATAAAGCATAATATAACCTCGCGCCGAAACAACGAGTGGAAAATTAACGTAGATGATGCCGATTCCTACCGAGCACTGTCTCAAAAATTAAACGACGAGAATATCCAATGGTACACATATGAAAATAAATATGAAAGACCGCTGAGAGTTTTTGTTAGGGGACTCCACCCGACATGCGAAAAAGAAGACATAATGGAAGACGTGCAAACCCAAGGGCTCAAAATTCTTGACGCCGTGAATATTCTTAAGAAGGAAAAGCAACTTACAGAAGGAGACAAAGATACCGTAGTCAAACGCGGTCTCCCACTCTTTATGCTTACCTTTGATAGAACCGAGAATGTGGACGACATTTTTAAAATTAAAACGATCATAAATATAAGGGTTAAAATCGAGCCCATGCGTAAAGGCAAGAGAACGATACCTCAGTGCAAACGATGCCAAGGTTTTAACCACACTCAGGCATATTGCCAGAAAGAACCACGGTGCGTAAAATGTGCTGGTACACATCTCTCGGGAGAGTGCAAAGAAAATAAACAGATCCCAGCGGTTTGCGCCAATTGTAAGAGAAACCACCCAGCGAATTATCGAGGTTGTGAAGTCGCCAAAGAACTCCAAAAAAGACGCGATACTCTCAAGAAACCGGTACTCCCGAATACTAGCCTAAAATATCCTAAAACCGATAAGCCTAAGATTGTTAAGCCAGTCAAAAAGACGAGATCAATAAAGGACAATATAAAAATTGCCAAAGAAAGTGGCGCTGGTCAAAGTACAATGGAGAAACCGCCTCTGGTAGGCGCGAGATCGTACGCGCAAGTCGCATCACACGAACCCAATTCAAGACCAGCCACAATAGATCCGGTCTGCCAACTATTATCCGTGATATTGGAAAAACTTGAGGAGCAAACTAAGATAAATCAAGTCATATTTGACAAATTGAGCAAGCTCGAAATTAAACCTCGCAAGCCAACGACAAAACATGAATATGAAACAGTTACTCAAGATACTAACATGGAACGCAAACGGCCTTCTGAAAAAAATTGACGAACTAGAAGTATTTCTACGGAAAAACGGTATTGATATATGCCTGATATCAGAAAGCCACCTAAAAAGGGGACCTGGACCCAAAAAAATAAAAGGATACAGTGATTATCACGCACATCATCCCTCGGAAAATGCGAGAGGCGGATCTTCTCTTTACATCAAAGACTGCATCAAGCACTCCGAAAACATAAAAATAGAACTCGACTCTATGCAAATAAGTTCAGTCTCCGTAAAAATAAACCACTTAGACTACCACATCGGATCTAGTTACTTTCCTCCGGGATATAGGCTAGTAGACGACGACCTCGTTCGCCTCTTTGAATCACTCAGTCCTAATTTTACCATCGGTGGTGACTTTAACGCGAAACACACCTTCTGGGGTTCAAGATGTAATTCAACGAAAGGGAGGCTACTGTACAAAGTCAGTATGAAGCGTGGTGTGAAGTTTTTTTCGACGGGAAAGCCAACGTATTGGCCAACTGACAAAAATAAAATCCCTGACCTCGTCGACTTCTTTATCGCAAAAGGGCTAACTAAAGATCTGACGGAAGTCGAAGAATGCTATGATCTATGCTCAGATCACTCAGCAGTCACTCTAAAAATAGGTGGAAACCTAGATACGAAAGAAGGACCGCCCAGGTTAACTAGTAACAAAACTAACTGGGACGCCTTTAGAAAAGACTGCACGGAAAATGTTGCTTTAAACGTGCCGCTAAAGACACCGACCGAAATAGAAGACGAAATTGACAAACTTGTGGAAGTCATTCAGAGTGCAGCGTGGAAAAACACTCCTTTCCGGAAGACAGTAACGCAGAACAACAAAGTTAAATTCCAGCCGGAAATTGAAGACCTCATACGAGAAAAGAGGAGAGCGCGCAAGAGATGGCAACTATCCCGCGCGCCCACAGATAAAACTTATCTGAACCGTCTTTGCAACAAATTGAAAAATGAGCTGCAGGATTTAAGAAATCGCGAGACTTGTACTTACCTCGAGGGCTTGACTGCTGAAAAGAGCTCGAACTATTCACTATGGAAAGCCTTGAAGTCCGTAAGAAAACCCGTAATACACTCGCCGCCAATAAGGAAAATTAACGGCGAATGGGCAAAAGAAGACAAGGAGAAAGCGGAATTGTTTGCCGAGCACTTAGAAGAAACGTTCAAACCGTTCGATGGACAACCATTGATCGACGACCCGAATGTTAACACGGCACCCGACAACTTTAAAGTAAAAACCGTGTCTCTGTCCGAACTTCGAATGACAATAGGAAGGCTGAAAAATAACAAGGCTCCGGGATATGATTTAATCACTGGCGAAATTTTGAAGGAGCTACCAACAAAGGCATTAGTTAAGCTGCTCTACATTATAAACGCTTCTTTGAGACTTTTATATGTTCCAAGGCAATGGAAAGTCGCCGAAGTCATTATGGTCCAGAAACCGGGAAAATGCGCAAACGATAAGAAATCATATAGACCCATTTCGCTTCTGCCGATAACATCTAAGGTCTTTGAGAAACTTCTGATTAAACGATTACAACCAGTAATTGAAGAAAGACACTTGATCCCGGATCATCAGTTCGGCTTTCGGGTCAAACATTCCACAATCGATCAGGTGTATCGTATAACGAATGAAATCGAAGAAGCTCTAGAAGCGAAAAAGATACGTTGTAGCGCTTTTCTCGATGTATCGCAAGCCTTCGACAAGGTATGGCACGAAGGTCTAAGGTATAAGCTAAGCCTAATCCTACCGAAAAAATTGTGTAGAATACTGGGATCTTACCTTGAAAACAGGCTCTTTCGGGTTAGACACGGTACCGAATACTCAGAGTTCAAGGAAATCCACGCCGGCGTTCCGCAAGGAAGCGTACTTGGTCCAATGCTATTCCTGCTCTACAGAAGAGACATGCCACAAGATGAAGGAACCGTCGTAGCAACGTTCGCAGATGATACGGCTATCCTCGCAACGGACGAGTCAGTTGAATCATCAACGGGTAAACTACAACGGGCTCTAAACAAAGTATGTGAATGGACAAAGGCCTGGCGAATCGTCCTTAACGAAACCAAGTCAACGCATGTCAATTTTACGTACAAAAAGGTAAACCACTTACCTATTTCCATCAACTCGGTACAAATACCATATGCAAACGAGGCAAAATATCTAGGAATGACCCTAGACGCAAAACTTAAGTGGAGGTCTCACTTTAAAAAAAAGCGCGACGAGCTAGAAATCAGACTAAGAGACATGCATTGGCTACTCGGAAGATACTCGAAGCTAAGCGTATATAACAAACTGCTTCTGTATAAGCAAGTGCTAAAACCGTCTTTGACATATGGAATACAACTTTGGGGTTGTACGAAACCAAGCAATATGGCTGTACTGCAAACATTTCAAAACAAAGCTCTACGAGCAATCGTTAATGCTCCGTGGTATATAAGGAATAGTGATATTCACAGAGATCTAGGAATTGCTACTGTGAATGACGAAGTAATGAACTTTGCTCGCAAACTTCGTACTCGTCTTTACGCTCATTGCAATAATGAAATAATCCGTACTATAGACGTGACAAACATCGAGCGCCGACTACAAAGAACAAGACCGTTCGACCTAGCGCCGTAAGGAAAACCGCATTTAATGACGGTATTAGTAGGTGCCTTCGCTGGAAGGCTACCTACCTAACGCGATTAATACTACAGAAGCATAAACTACTTGTTAAGGGAACTTAGTCGTAGTCATGAAGCAATGAAGAAATGAGAGGATTAAAGCTGTACTACTATGAGCACGCGCGACCGGTTTCTCATAGTGCCTCTCTGAGGGGTGAGGTTTAGCCCGTAGGCATATACTGACTCACACTAATGACATGGACAGGTCAGCTATATGAATCGGGCATCACCAATGGTACGGACCATTGGTATCTTTCGAAGATTCCTCACCTCCAGGCGCAACCAAAAAAAAAAAAAAAAATGTCGCAGTTCGACGCGGCGTGCCCGAACCTCCGGCTCCTTCTTAATTTATCCCACCGTACAACCTGGTGGTCGAGGACTTCAATATCTCTTAGACCATCCAGTTTGCTGCTGGGAGACAGCTGAACAAGGAAGAACGGTAACTTCCGGTTCTCCCTCCTCGCCTTTGCCGTGATAAATGGCTTGACCTCTACGAAATCGAGGCCGTCAAACTGTTTATCCTTTAGCAACTTAAGGATCTCCTCCGGCTCGGTAGACGGTTCCAAAACCTTCAAAAGCGCCATTTGGAGCTTTTCTCCTTTCGGGGTGAAGGAGAAGAACTCCGTCGTCGAGTCCCTCAATAGGTTCTTAATTTTATGATAGTTTAGTAAATTTTCGCACTGTATATCGTGCCTATCATTGAATACCTAATTATAGTAAAAGCCTATGGCCAACTTAGATAGTTCTTTGGTGTCTTTTACCTCCAATTTGTAGGTGTTGATTGGTGGCACTCGTTGTTTTGTTGTATTCTGTTGCTGTTGTTCTTGCTGTTGTGTCTGCTGCTGTTGTTGTCTTTGCTGCTGTTGTTGTGTCGGCTGCTGCTGCTGTTGAGGTTGTTGTACCTGTTGCTGTTGCTGCTTCTGGTGTGTCGACTGCTGTTGCAGCTGTTTTTGTTTTGGCTGCTGCGCCTTCTGCTGCTGTAGCTTTGGCAACTTCTGTTTTATCTGCTGCTGTTGTTGCGATAGTTTTTGTTGTTGCTGCTGATTGTGTTTTCCAGCTGTTGCTCTTGTTGTTGTTGTTTTTTCAGCTGCTGCCGCTGCAGCTCTTCGGCATGCTCTCTCTGGCTTCTGGCCGGTTGTTTGGCCTTGATTTGCATGACCTTCTGCTGCAGCAGTTGAACGCTGCTGCACAGGTTCTCCAGTGTCTCGTCCTCGTCCTCTGATTCGGAGGTCGCTAATTTACGCCCCTCTTCACTTCTGCAGGCAGCCTTACTGCAGAGCGTGATAGCGTGGGGCGCTTTAATAGATTAGGTGTAGGCTTCAGTTTCCTCCTCCTCTTCATCGTTCCATCGGTGGCGACGACAACTGAGTAGCCGGACGTAGATCCCGTATTTTTATCGGCAGATGTTTGTTTGGCCGCACCTCCCGCTATTGGGAGTGCGGACCGTTGACGTTCGTGACACTTGTGGTTTAATCACTGATTTTATTTATTTTTTTATTAAATTAAATAAAAAAAAAGGACTTTTTGTTTGCTACTGGCCGGTATTGAACCAACGTTGGTCCGATAACTGATCACTGCTACTTGCACTGCTCCAATCGGGCTCTTGTGCCACTTTAAACTTTTCACGTGCTTGACGAACACTGCTAATACACTCTAGGAAGCCGAAACACGTCTTTATATCATAAACGGCTGTACATTTTTGAGTCTTCCGTACGATGTGTAATCTCCGGAAAATGTGTACGGTCGGAAAAAAATTCAAAAATATGTCAAAATTAAAACGTTTTGAAAAAAAATCATTCATTATTCCGCCGATATTTATCTATCTTTGTGCTCAACCCAGTTCTTTTTAACCTCCGTAAAATCTACCCATCTCAGCCGACTTGACGTTCATTTCACTCATAATGTAGCTAGGCAGATACACAGTGCGAACAGTGTGGTTCACAACACCCCCACCTCCGTTACATTTTCGTAAGGGGACTGAACATATGCTCCAGCCGAGCCTAACTCACGGTTTCCACTTGAGGTAACGCCGGGATTACATTCAAAGCATTTCACAGTGGTTTTTGTTCTATGGGAGATGCTGTCAACCCGAACACTGGGAATAAATTATTAAACGAGTTAATTTCATTTTATGGTAACTTGATCATATTTTGGTGGCAGCGGTAAAATAGTTTTACGATAGAGAAAGCAACTAAAAAATCTCTGGTTTTTTTCATAGCTATTCGAAAAAAAGTAAAAAGTAAAATTGATTAATTATATAATTAAATAAAATAGAAAATCCAATCGTTGAAAAAGTGGAAAAGTGTACAGTGATTCGTGGGACATACGAACTCAAACATTCACCATTAATGCTAATTTAAAAAAAAAAGGTTAGAGATATTGTTCTTTTCGAAGAAAAAAAACAACTATAAAGAAGGAAAACAGCGGTAACAACTATAAAGAAAGAAAACAGCAGTAACAACTATAAAGAAGGAAGACAACAGCAACAGCTAGAGCAACAGCAACAAATTAAGCAACGAGAACAACTAAAGCAACGGGGGCAACTAAGAGGACATGAAAGCAACAGTACTAACATAGAAAGTTGTGATAATTAGTTTACTGAAATTGAATATTATATATTAATAAATAAGAAAGTAATATAATGCAACATTGTAAAAAATAGAGACAATGGCAACATCTGATGTCCTAGAATTTGAATTAAAGGAGGACGATTTAAAGAGGAAATTTATATGCATTGGTAGCGAGAGCGGGCAGGTAATAGAATTGAGTTTAGCTCAGATAATCGATAAATTCAAGATTAGCGCAGCAGGAATGGAAGAAGAATATATAGTATTTTACGAAAATAAACCTTATAGAAGATGAATATTTTTATGAATGAAAGAAGAAGATGGAAAGTTAAAGAAACAACTGCCATTCTCAGTGGAGGAAGCAATAAAAAAATAGGGGTTTCCAAATAGAAACAGGAGCTATTCCCAAGATCAATAAAGGTACATACATCTGACTTAGGAAAAAATTATTTTCAATTACGCACAATGGAAGTTAGGAACTCCTAAATGAAATCCGGAACTATCCCAAAAGAAATACTGGGAAATCATTCACATTTAAATCAAATTAATTCATCATACACCACAAATGAATTTGAAACTACTTTGTAAATTAATAACGCCATCCATCATTTCCTTTCAAAAGTTGATAATGCTATGTCATTAGCAACACCCGAACAGAAAATTTGTCTGTTACCATTTATTAAAAGTAAAATATCGGGGAATGCCGAAACTATTTAAATAAGCAAAAAATTAAACTCGTGGACGAGATCTGAAAAATTAGTTGAAAACAAACATATTCGCCAGTACAGTTGCATTTGGAAATGATACACCTACCACAAAACAGGCCCGAAACGGTATTACAGTATATGCAAAGGTTTGAAACTCTTTAGAGGCGTCATATTCAGGACGCACATATATTTAAAGAATGAAAGTGAGTCGTTGCTCGAAGGACAGCTTTTGTGAATAGTCAGAAACAAGCGACGTTGGCAGAGACCTCTTCACTGGCCATACAGGAAGAAACAAAATTAGCAGGACAGAGAGCAACCTATTTACACAGCAATAAAGACTATACGTCAAGGAACTTAATCAAAGTTAATCACAATGCAATTAAATGCTTTAATTGAGATCACACTAGTAGAAATTGTAGAGAACCCCAGAGGCAGCAATACCAACGAAATGACAATGATACCAATAAAAGAAAAAATCAGGTTAATAAAATCAGGTATTCAGATTTTAATACCTATAAACCCAGACAGTTTTTGGATCAGAGAGTAAACTCCAATCAAAAAACCGATTAAATTTTTTTTACAAATAAACGAACAAATTTTCGAAACAAGGAGCAATAATTGAGGGTATTGTCTACCATTACAATGAAAGTCCTCACGTTATTCTGAATTATGATAATAAAGATTATAAATTTCTTATAGACACAAGCGCATGTATTAGCCTTATTAAAGCAAAATGTATTTACGAAGAAGACGTTAATTTCCAGAACAAAACTAGTTTTAACGGTATTGGTAAATCGAATGGATGTACTATTGGCAGTGCTGAAATAACAGTCGAATACAATGATGGGGACGTAATGACGCATATTTGATCGGTGTTAAGGTTATAATGAATCTGATATTTAATGAAGATTTGGAGGTACGTGAAGTAAACGAAATAAAAGAGTTAAACTGTAATAAAGGTAACAATGATAGTAGATATAATGGAAAAGATACGTATAGTACTATAATTTATAATCTATAATCTATATAAAAAAATTAACATATGTGGATATCGTACGATTGATGACACTGTAGCAACAAGTCCAGGATGTATGACACAAGAAAACGAAATAGATTTTGGTTCAAATAAAAAATGAGACAGATTTGAGAAAAATAAAAAAAAAATAACTTAGAATTACAAACACTAAAAAAAATAATAAGAGAAAATGTTGAGATGTTCAGTTTAGAGGTTCAAAATTTAACAGAAACGTCTGTTATAAAACATTATAAACGCACGGTAAACGACATAACAACTAACGCGAAAACGTATCGGTATCCTAAGATACACGAGAATGAAGTAAAGGGGCATATAAAGTAAATACTAGGTATAATCAGGCACAGCATATCTCCATGATCTAGTCCATTATGGATAGTACCAAAGAAATCGGATACTAGTGGCCAAAGAAAATGGGGAATGGTTATCGAAATCTTAGATCAGATAGGAGGTGCCAGATCTTTCACGACCCTAGACTTGAAATCTGGATTTTGCCAAATACTATTGAGTAAGGAGAATATGGAAAAGACTGCGTTTTGAACACTTACAGGTATTTCGGGTATACACGGACTCCTTTTGGTCTCAAGAACCCTCCATCTTGCTTCCAACGCATGATGAATAATGTTCTAACAAATCTATAAGCGAGACAATGTTTTGTCTATATTGATGATATAGTGGTTTATGGCAAAGACCTACGAGAACAGAACGAAAGGCTTACAAACGTATTCAAAAGGTAGAAAAAGCGAATTTAAAAATTCAGATAGACAAATCTGAATTCATGAAGGAGGAGGTCGATTATTTAGGCCATCTAATTACAAGGAATGGTTCACTTCCTAACAAAGATAATGTTAAGGTGGGTCAGTCCCCATCACCAGCAGCGAGCGGCAACACCAGCAAGCCAACGACCTCACCTTGAAACAAGAAACCTGTACTTTGTACTTTACTTTGTGTGTACTTTATT
Source organism: Xylota segnis (assembly GCA_963583995.1). Lineage (NCBI taxonomy): Eukaryota > Metazoa > Arthropoda > Insecta > Diptera > Syrphidae > Xylota > Xylota segnis. The sequence goes on from OY757237.1 coordinate 85,780,952, forward strand.
TCCTAGCGTGAAATAAATATCAACGAACACTTGTGATCAAACATAGTCATCATATGTCCAGATTGATCGCAGTCATATCATCATGTAGGAGATCGAATTATTTGCACTAGTACCACGACAAAAGCTACTAACAGTTCAGTTAACAAGGCTAACAATAAATACGATGAAGAATGGTCCATCAAGGAAAACCCAACAATTACAACTAGTAGGTACAGTTCTCCACATTGGAAAAACACTGGCACGAGATAGACGCCTTGCATCATGCAATATGCGAACACCACGATGATCCCAGTCAAATTGATTATAACATGGACCAATTCATTAGCATGGAAACCAACGCTCAGAAGAAACTGGCCAAGCTACAAGAATTAATCCACTTCTTCTCTGACACAACAATCTCCACGAATCCTACATCTGCCATCCAGTTGCCCAAAATAACGCTGCCCACGCTGCTGATGGGACATATTCAACCTTAAGGCAATTCCACGATATTTTTGTGCAAATGATTCATTCACAACCTATCGGAGCTGCACAAAAGATGTGGTATTTAAAAACAAATATTACTGGCAAAGCACTTCGGCTAATCAGCCACCTTTCAATAAGTAATGACAATTATGACTCAGCCTGGAACATTCTGAGTGTATGCAAGAATTAAATAATCTTGGCGTAGACATAAGTAGTAGTAGTAGTATGTTCTTTATTTTCAACTTTTAAGTTTATACATGTACATTGTTTAGAGATCTGAGTACATAATATTTGTTGAAAATAAAAACTTAGGACAATGACAATAAGAGTCGTCCATCGGGTAAATTACAATTAATAATGAATTTTACTTATTCGGAATTCATATTTTGCTTTTCAAAGAGTTATATAAAAGAAGAGAAGTTATGTTGTAAAAAAAGAAAAACAAAAAAAAGCTACTAATTATATTCAGCTATAAGTCTGTAGGATATGGCCACAGTAATATAGTTGACTAGTCTGTTCCAATCGTTAATGTTTTCTCCATTGAGTAAAGAAATAAATTCGATTTCATTCAAAATTGCCTTTTTAAAGTATCTCACTCTAAATTCGCTTAGTACGGGGCATCTACCTATAAAGTGATGAATATTTTCTCCTTCACTCATGTTACACATGTTGTTCCAGTCTCTTTCTCAGTGCATGTTTTGATACCAGTGTAGAGCAAACCTATTTCCGATATCATTTATCCCTTTCAATCAAAAAAGTTATTTTTCTAAAAGAATTTTGGTAAGTTTATGTAGTAATCTGGTATCATTGTATTCGAACATTGTTTTCTTGACATACATAACTTAGACGTAAGTTCAATGTATGGAAATGCTCATCTTCAGCTCCAGTCTCAATCGACAAGGCGTAGTTTGGAGTGCCTGGTGGTAGGTTCAAAATTCTCTTCAAAAAATAGCGTTGTAGTTTATCAACGTCATCAAGCATTCCAAAGCCTCAGACTTGAGCACTATAAGTTTGAATAGCCCTGCAGACAGCCAGAAATAGTTTCCATTTTGCACTGAGTGTTATATTCCGTTTACCCAAAAATGAATGCCATGTTGCGTTGATGCTGCTCTTAGCTGCAGTATTTTTTTTCTCTACATGTCTTACAAAACTCATTTTTGGAGTGAGAAGTACACCAAGATATGTATACTGCGAAGCTATTCGAATTTCTTTTCCTTTGAAAACCCACTTTTCCTGATTTGATAGCCTGCCACCATTTCGGAAAACCATTATTTCCGATTTTGAAAGGTTCACTTCTAAACTCTATTTCTCGCAATACCATATATGTAGTCAGCATAGAGTAGTACCCTTATATTTAAAAGCTCAATGTTGAGACCTCCTCCTATACACGAGTGTAAATTATTGATGTAGAGTGCGAAAAGTAACGGTGATAAAAAGCATCCTTGCTTCACTCCAAAAAATGTCTTAAAATATTCTGATGGCTCGTTTCCTGTCCACACCGCAGATTGGGTATTAGAATAGCAGATTCACAAATTTAGTAGAAACTCCCATTTCGCCGCCTTTAAATCCACGAAGAAGGCATAGACTTTCTTTTTTTCTGCCAACTTAATGTGTACGATAGATGCCAGGTTATATATATTATCTACTGTAGAGCATTTTTTTTCTAAACCCAGCCTGGTACTCCGGTAAAACGTTATTTCTTTCCACCCAAGCATATAACCTCTCATTTAGGACTCCCATCATGATCTTCGCTATGCAATTCATAAATGAAATGCCCCTGTAGTTGCTTGGGACATGAACATCACACTTTTTAAAAATCGGCCATATTATGGATTTCTTCTGGAGCTTTGTTTAACTTTACTTTTCTAAGCATATTTTTAATTTCGTCCAGAGAAAACGTTCTATCCAAATACGGGTCTTCGATAAAATTTGGTACACTCGATATGATACTCACTTCTTGACTTGCGTTGAGAAGATTTCGGTAGTACATTTTAAATTCCAAAGCGCTTATATCAGGACACACATGCTGCTCTTGTTTTTTTAAATCCTTTGCTAGGCGCCACCAGCCCTTGCTATCTTTGACTGTATTAATTTTCAAATATAGTTGTTGATAGTATAACATTATGCTGTTTTTACAGATTGCCTTATATTCTTTTTGGGCACTCACGTAGATCAGTTTTACCTCTGGACTCTCTGTTTTTCGAAGTGAATTTAATAAATTGAAAGCTTTTTTTCTCGCCGCTTCGCATTGAGCATTGTACCACTTATTTTCTGGAATGTAGGCTTTTTTGTTACTACTTTGTTGACTCGCTGACTCCTTTATTATATTAGTGAGATCGGCTATCTCGATTCTATCTTTTCGCATCTCAACATTTTGTAGATTGGAGCTGAATCGATTTTGATATTCTGCCCTTCCGGTTGCCTTCCATTTTAGCTTTGGCAAAAGATTGTTAGTGTTGTTCACAGTAGTTGCAGTGTTTTGCTGGATGCTCAGTTTTATTGGCAAGTGATCCGACCATATTGCTTCTTCTATATTAAACTTTCCGACATTCATCAACATTTCCAGTGACACGGCACATATATCATTCACCGATTCTCCTATATTGCTAATGTAAGTAAGGTTACCATCTTCTTCTCCTTTTGTTCTCCCATTTAAGATGATCAGTCCATCGTCATTACAGAATTCTAGGAATTCCTCCCCTTTTGCGTTTACAGTGGTACCTTTTGAACATCTGACTTCAAGTACAGCAGTAAATCTTTATTGATAAATGTCATCTATATCCTGTTGTAGGTTGCCCAATCTGACATTCATGGCACCCATAATTATTAAATTCAGGAAATTATTTTCAGCTAGAAAGGTTTTAGCAGAATCTAAATTGTGTTGCCAATTCGCCCCTCTAAGATACATTATGTTTATAATGTCCACACCGTGAAAGTTGATGTATTCATGTCTAATGCCATTTTTGTTTAAAATCTTTTTGACTCCATAAACCATACCACCAACTGCTCTCCCAAATCGGCTGTTACGTGTCTCCAGTACGTATGAAAGTCCCTAAAGTATTTTTTGAAATCCTCTATTTTTTCTACGCGTAGATGTGTTTCTATTAGGATAAATACATCGTAGGATGTCAAATAACTAAAAAAGTCAGAATGTAGTATTTTGTTTTTCAGCCCATGTACATTGTGTGATACGATTCCAATATTCGTTACTTCATACATTTTATTGTTTTTATTCTTGCTTAAATCTAAAATTGAATTGGATATATTTTGATGAAATCGCCCGACGGGTTTTAGTTTTTCAGTGAGTTTCCTCGATAAAAGTGCTTAAATTGCAATCTACGCATTCGATTTCACCGTTACACATCGCTTTGATAAAGTCTTCTCCTTTTAATGCTCCACATACCAGCTCATTCTGATTGTTCCATTTGAACCATTTGTTATCGATTCGCATTCTTTCATTGAGCACATTTACTCTGTATTTTTACTTTTTTCTAAGATATTTCTTCTCAGCTGCAACATTGCCTTTTCATGACTTTGCTTTTTTGAATTTAGATCTCTCTCAAGGAAAACTGAAGTGCCGGAGAGGTTTACAGAGCGCTTAAAAACTTCATCAAAAATTTCTGCTGTTTCAAATTCAGCAATCACTGCCATTTTTCCATCTCTTTCATTAATTTTTGTGGCTGACCCCACATATACTGGCGAAAGCAGTTTAATTACTTGATCGCAAATTCTCTTAACCGCTTGGGGAGCGGAGCTTTGCGCATCAATTCCTTTAAAAATTATATTTTTATTTTTGATTTGATCCTCCAACCATGTTATTGTCTGTCGATCTTTTTCCTTTTCGTTTGATAAATTTTGAAGTTTTTCTTTTAAGATCTGGTTCTCGTTTGACAATTGGTAATTTGAGATGAAAGAGAATGCATTTGAGTGTTGATTCCTTCCAAATCTTCTTTGTTGGTATATTTTTTAGTTTCTTATCCAGTAAAGAAGCCTAGCTGTTTGCATTTTGCTCATTAAATCATCGACGGACAATTCTGCAAACATGTTCGATGAATTTGGTGGAAGTGATTCTGGTGATAATTCTCCACATATTCGTTTCGGTTGTGGTGTAGATGTAACTTAAGCAGTGGCCGCTACTGTTTTCGGAGGCATTCGTTTCAAGCTCATATTTGATGGTGATCCTAAAAGTATGTAACAGAAAGGAACTACTTTTGTACTTACTGCTTAAGCTTTAGTTGTCAAACGGCACAAAGACAGTTCCAAGTATTTCTTTTGGGCAAAATATACGAAAATATTAAATCACTTTCCGCTCAAAATACTGAATAAATCAGGTGCACTTGATCTGACGTACTATTTCTTTAATTGCACTTTCAATTAGTATCACTCTCACTTTTAGTCAATCTTTAATTATTATGGATTTCCTCTTTTTCTTTCTCTCTGTTGACAATCCGTTTGTATTCACTGCCAGGGTTACCAAGCCAATCCTAGACATAAGTAATTGGGATCCATTTCTGTTGCACATCCTCATCAAAAAACTAGATAAAAATATACATACAACATGGGAGCAATCACTCAAGGATCCAAGGATACTCCAGTTTCTAGATGCCTTCCTCAAATACATTGAAACCAGAATCCAGTCACTAGAAGGATTGGGCAAAAAATTAACCCCCATCGAAGTCAACAATCGTCAATCACTACCATAGCGCAAACAAGCGTTTATTTCCATCTCAACGGCTGAACATAGTCAAGGGAAAAAAGGTATGCATAGGTTGTTTGAAAGACGGACATTCTTCATTAAAGTGCCCTTCTGGAGGTTGCCGAACCTATTCAAAGAGACACAATACCTTATTGCATCTAGAATCTGCTACAATAAAATCAAAATCACATAGTTCAAGGTGGCAACTACAAACAATTCAACGACAATACCTGTGTCATCCAGCGGAATATGCAGCGGATCAACAAATAGAGAAGTTTTGGAAGTTGGAGGAGCCTGAATCTCAAGAAAGGGGCACGACAGCTGCTGAAAAACACTGTGACACTCATTTTAACCAAACGGTGTCAAGAAATTCTGAGGGAAGACTTATAGTCAGATTTATTGTGGACCAACAAAACATCTTAGGCGAATCAAAAGATATAGCCTTTCAACGGTTCATTTCGCTGAAACGCAGACTTGCAAATTCACAAAATCTGAAGAAGCAATACGTTGAATTTATGCAAGAGTATCGCCGCTTCGGGAATATGGAAGAGATAAACTATAAACAGTTAGACAAACCCTATTTTTTTCTACCGCATCATTGTATCACAAAGACTGACAGTAGCACCACAAAACTCAGGGTTGTCTTCGATGGATCTGCAAAAACCACTACCAACTTTTCATTAAACAACATATTAGCAACAGATCCAACCATTCAAGATGATGTCTTCTCCATTCCAGTGAGATTTCGCCTGCCAAGGTTCGTCTCTCAATGCTTCAAGCTCAATACAGTTACGTATGGAACAAGGTCAGCATCATATCTTGCAACAAAATATCTTCAAAAGCTAGCAAAAGATAATCAACAACAATTTCCTCTAGGTTCAAGAGTGCTATTAAGAGATTTTTATATTGATGATGTAATGACAGGATCGGATAGTTTAACAACGGCCTAAGCAATGCAATCGGAGCTACAAGGATTATTGGCATGTGCGGGTTTTAAACTCCGAAAATGGTGCATCAACCATGAATCACTCATTAGAGGACGATTGGTGGACGATTGGAATCATCTGCATTACAATATGATGCCAAGCATCCAGTACTGATGCCCTACTCCCACCCATTCACGAAGGTATTACTGATGGAAATTCATCAGGAAAACAGACACGCTGGGGCCCAAACTATCTTGGCAATCGCTCGACAAAGATACTGGCCGATAAGGGGCAAAACGCTCGCTCGATCTATAGTTGACGGTTGTGTTTTTTGCTCAAGTTCGGGACCAAAACTTCTAGCACAAATGATGGGAAATCTTCCGGCTGACAGAATTCAACCAGCAACGACCATTCATGAACACAGGCATTGCCTTTTGTGGACCTATTCGTACATAACAGTGTTCTGCTGCTTGGCGACAGGCTTGTCATCTTGAACTGGTACCCGATATAATATCAGAAGGATATATTGGCGCGTTAAGGAGATTCATGGCAAGGCGAGGTCACTGCAATAACATGTACTGTGACAACGCTGAAAACTTCGTGTGAGCCAAAAATCAATTATCAGAGTTAAACAAAATTATTGACTCAGCGAGAGATAGAGAGAAAATCATAGCCACACAAAGAAAGGGTGCATCAACTTAATTGGAAACATGACAAATTCCTTGTTTGGAGTTCTTCAATCTCACTCTGCAGAAGAGATGTCTAAGACAATTGAAGGGATACAAACCAATGAAGACTACTTGCTAGCGCTTTCCAAAAATCACACGTCAAAAGTAGAATCCACAATAAACATAATTAAGCAAAATCAAGAAACCTTGGATCAACGGCATGCGATATTGCAAACCAAGCTGAATGCAGTGATTAACCGAATTAAAAACAACATATCGACTCAAGATTCAACAACTCTTTTCGTCATGGTCCTTATATACCACACTGTTTATATCAAATATTCAACGCACACAATCAGCAATAACAAGTGCCTTCTCAGACATATATTAAGGAAAAGTAAGTCATTCGATAATTTCTTCACACCAAATGAAACAACAAGTCATCATAATAAGGAACGGTTTATCATATACAAAACCGCCTGCCAACAAGCACTGACAACGTACTGGAACTTTATAGAATTATGGTGAATGCTGGCCAAATACCAAATAACTATGTGATATTTCATCTCAAAATACCACAAATTCTAAAGATCTTGAATTATGTATACAGATTAATTCCGATTCCAGCAGTATTAAACGACACAATCGTGCTCATACAGCCATCATCTGCATTTTTAGCGGGCAACCGTCATCATGACCAGTATTATCCGCTAACGGAACTATCAACTGCCGTCATTGTAGAAAAAACAAAACATCTCTGTACGCAAATGCATCCGATTTATCGTAGAGGATCTACAATAAGTAAATGCGAAATACACATTCTAAATAAAATGGACGACCTATCATCATGTCAAATAAGGCTAGTCCACAACAACCCGATATGAACCAAATTTTTACACACCAACCATTGGATATACGCCGTACCTTCGAAAACATCTTTAAACATAGCATGCAAGGACACGGCAATATTAGTTACGGTTGAGGGATTTGGCACTTTGAGATTGCAACCCAATTGCATCGCAAAGGGTGACTTCATAACCCTACGAGCTCACGGCAACCATTCCCACACTATCCGTTCATCCATCACGAGACTCTGTGAGATTCCAAATGATACTCTTTTCGAGCATATAAGCAACTAGATGGACAGGGCACACCAATATTCAATTCGGCTTGACTAACAAGAAAGGAAGTTGAAAAAGCTAGCAGCACACATAGACTCCACTCATCTGGAACTGCCAAAAATTGGTCAGCGACATGCAGTACCCCACACCATCATAAGCTCATCAGGACTACTTATCATGCAGCAATTCAGTATTCTGCCAATCTTTTGCTCCAAGAACACTCCCAGAAACAAAAACCCAACCCACAGCAACCTTAACCACACGATTGAACTAAGTTCAATGGGGGCAGGATGTTAAGAGAGGTCAGTTCTCATCACCAGCAGCGACCGGCAACACCAGCAAGCCAACGACCTTACCTTGAAACAAGAAACCTATCTTATACTTTGCTTTTTATTCTCCTCATTTTTACTTGCACCTATACCTATAGGGCAAGTAACGCATTCGTAAATAAAGTGCACGACTGGGTCGTACGTACTTGCACCGTAATGCTATAAGTGTATAATTTTATCAGAATTAAAGTCCAAGTCTTGCTCTTCCCAGTAAAGTAGGCGTGGCATTCCGCGTTTCGATGGAATAATAGTCATAACATTGTAGAAGTTTACTCAATGTTTTGTTTTTATAAAAATGCCCATAAAAAGTGGGCGTGGCCAGATAAGGTGTTTGAGTGAATTATAGAGAATTTTAAGGCATATTACTTTGCTTAAATAATTTTTTCTCAATTTCTAGTAAAAATTTTGAAAAAAAATAAGTTTTATAAAAGTGGGCGTGGCATTGCAAAATTTGGTATGCCATTATTTTGCACTTGTCTTATAACCTACAAATAATAATTTTTAGCCCAATCGCCGAACAAATACCCGAGAAATAGCTGATTTTCAATATTACCGTTATTCGAATTTTTCGTGAAAAACGTGGTATGCCACCTCATAGCATATGCCCGAACTAACCCACACATCAAATTTTATCGAAATCGTTAGAGCCTTTTTCGAGAAAATCCATTTTAACTGAAATCGGCCTTAAGTAAACTACCCTTAATTTTGAGGTTAGAATGAAAATTCAAATTTTGCCTCTAGGGAATATACCACAGACCCTATATATGAAGGTTGAAGTAAATCCGTTTAGCCGTTTAGGCTGTAGTCGAATATACAGACAGACGATTTCGATAAAATTTGCTATTTGGGTTAGGTTGGATATACGGTATGAGGTGGCATACCACGTTTTTCGATTAACGGTAGTATTGAAAATCAGCTGTTTTTCGGGCATTTGTTTGGAGATTGGTCTAAAAATTCATATTTCTAGGTTGTAAGACAAATGCAAAATAATAAAATTTATTTTTTGTCAAAATTTTTACTAGATATTGAGAAAAAATTATTGAAGCAATGTAATAGACCTTACAATTTTCTATAATTCACTCAAACATCCTACCTGGCCACGATCACATTTTAAGGGCGGTTTTATAAAAACAAAACATTGAGTAAACTCCTACAATGTTATGACTATGAAGAGCAAGAGTTGGACCTCAGTCCTGATCAAATTTTACACTTATAGCATTACGGTGCAAGTACGTACGAACCAGTCGTGCAGTTTATTTGTACTTGATTTTCTTTTATTTTTTTTTTCATTCAACCGACGCACAGTGGGCAAGAATTGTCGATGTGGTGGTAAAAAAATCTGTAACTTTCAAACTAATTGAGATTTTTTCATAATTCTTTTTACTTGCACCTATACCTATAGGGCAAGTATTGCAATCGTGAAAAAAATCGAACTCGAGATTTTAATCAAACTTGACATTACTATGATGGAGAAGTCCAAAAAAGTAGGTCCGGCAATTCCGTCTGTCTGTCTGTCTGTCTGTCTGTCAGTCTGTCTGTCTGTATATTCGACTACAGCCTAAACGGCTGGGCGGATTTACTTCAAACTTCATATATAGGGTCTATGGAATATTCCCTAGAGGCGATATTTGAATTTTCATTCTAACCTCAAAATTAAGGGTAGTTTACTTAAGGCCGATTTCAGTTAAAATGGATTTTCTCGAAAACGGGTCTACCGATTTCGATAAAATTTGATACGTGGGTTAGTTTGGGCATATGCTATGAGGTGGCATACCACATTTTTCACGAAAAATTCGAATAACGGTCATATTGAAAATCAGCTGTTTCTCGGATATTTGTTCGGCGATTGGGCTAAAAATTAATATTTCTAGGTTATAAGACAAGTGCAAAATAATTTTTACTAGAAATTGGGAAAAAAAATTATTTAAGCAAAGTAATAGGCGTCAAAATTTTCATAATTCATAATTATCTGGCCACGCCCACTTTCTAAAGGTTTTTTTAAAAAACAAAACATTGAGTAAACTACAATGTTATGACTATAATTCCATCGAAACGCGGAATGCCACGCCTACTTTGCTCGGAAGAGCAAGACTTGGACTTTAATTTGACTTGGACTATAATTATCTGGCCACGCCCACTTTCTAAAGGTTTTTTTTTTTAAAACAAAACATTGAGTAAACTACAATGTTATGACTATTATTCCATCGAAACGCGGAATACCACGCCTACTTTGCTCGGAAGAGCAAGACTTGGACTTTAATCCTGATAAAATTATACACTTATAGCATTACGGTGCAAGTACGTACGACCCTGTCGTGCACTTTATTTTTTTTTTTTTGGATAATAACAGAAAGCTATGTAGACGAAGTGAGCATAATAAGTGCAATAACTATGCGGAACATTTTTTTCTAAAATCATGAACTTAAACTTATGCACTTTGTTGCATCATATATCCATTTATATTTTTTCCTAACTTTGAATTTTTAGACAAAAGAGTTCATATTTCTTACTTATGACTATTTCTGTATAAACCAAAAGCTTAACTCAGGTATTTTGGAAACATAAAACAATTGATTTATGACCCCCAAATCGACAATTTTTGCCCACAGTGCGACTTCAGCACTTCGTGTTGAATGGTGTACTTTTTGTTAAGAATACTTTTAACAATGTCATTAATATTGTAGTAGTAGTAGAAGTAGTAGAATTTTTCATTTCATTATATATAATACAGGCGTAAAATTTACATGATTTGAACACAATAATTCATTAAATAAATTAAAAAATATGTAATAGAAATAATATAACGACATTTTATATTTTTTATACATAAAGTATTAAAATAGTGCCAAATGCCACTTCAATCGGTTTTACTATTATTAATATGTGGCTGACCCGTTTAATAACGAACGAGCATATAACGAACAAGTTAATTTGAGATACAATTATACAAAGAAAAGTGAAGAATGGAAATCAAAATAAATGAACTACATAAAAATAAAGAAAAGTTAAGAAAAAGTTAGAAAAAAAAACATTTATTTACACCAGAATATCAGCGAGAAGGTATTCCACGTTCTGTGAACCATAATTAAAAAGCCAAGACCTTATGGACCTTCAAAAATTCCAGAAATTTTTATCATTCTAATATTCAGAGGGAGCTTATAAAAATTATGAAATGCAGTTGTACGGAAAACGGGTACAGTCACAACATAAGAAAAGTTTCTGAGTAGAATGTAATCAGATATGGATTTCCTGATCTCTGCAAGAACGTTTTCACCACTTTAAAGCAATACAAATGACGAACTGGAAGAATTTTCATATCACAAAACAGTGGGAAACTTGGATGACATCGATTCTTGTTACAGATTTTCCTCACTACACTTTTTGTAGGACAAGTAAGGGCTTGAATTTATTCAGATACACGCCCCCCCCCCCCCCCAACAAACAATTCCATACTGGAGTTCGGCGTGCAAGACACCATAATAAATGATTTTTAATAATTGCTTTGAACACAAAAATTTCGAAAATATTTCCTTTGGGTCTCTGTGTGGCTTGCAAATGACATCCTAGAATCAATTGTGAGCCCAAGATACTTAAATTCGTTTACTTCCTCAATTACAAACAAAGCAATTATTACTACTGTTACAGAATGTTGGAAGTGCTTGACTAGAATCACAATTACAACCTGCTAATCCATACCTTTGGCATTCTGATGCGTGGAAGTAAACATTCGCATTCATACTCATTGGGGAAGCTAAGTTAAATAAAGTCCACGACTGGGTCGTACGTACTTGCACCGTAATGCTATAAGTGTATAATTTTATCAGGATTAAAGTCCAAGTCTTGCTCTTCCGAATAAAGTAGGCGTGGCATTCCGCGATTAGATGGAATCATTTTTGTTTTAAAAAAAAAACACCTTTAAAAAGTGGGCGTGGCCAGATAAGGTGTTTGAGTGAATTATAGAAAATATTAACGCCTATTACTTTGCTTAAATAATTTCTTCTCAATTTATAGTAAAAATTTTGAAAAAAAAAAGTTTCATAAAAGTGGGCTTGGCAATTCCAAAATTTGATACGCCATTATTTTGCACTTGTCTTATAACCTAGAAATATTAATTTTTAGCCCAATCGCCGAACAAATACCCGAGAAACAGCTGATTTTCAATATGACCGTTAATCGAATTTTTCGCGAAAAACGTGGTATGCCACCTCATACCGTATATCCAACCTAACCCAAATAGCAAATTTTATCGAAATCGTTATAGCCGTTTTTGAGAAAATCCATTTTAACTGAAATTGGCCCTAAGTTATCTGCCCTTAATTTTGAGGTTAGAAAGAAAATTCCGATTTCGCCTCTAGGGACTATCCCACAGACCCTACGTATGAAGTTTGTAGTAAATCCGTCCAGCCGTTTAGGCTGTAGTCGAATATGCAGACAGACGGAATTGCCGGACCTACTTTTTTGGACTTCTCCATCATAGTAATGTCAAGTTCGATTAAAATCTCGAGTGATATATATACTTTTGTACATAATACGTCTTAAGAATTGTAAATGTTTCCTTAGCGTAGTTTACAAATTTTTGTGCGTTTAATTTGAAACCGCTATTAATTAAATTTAAGATATTTCTTTACCTACATACTATTCCCACTTTAATTGTTAGTATTTCCGCAGTTGTTTCGAATTTCTCAAAAGATCGTCTTGCCATGCTTCCCTCAATAGTATTTCCGAAGTATATCAGTAAGTACTCCCATTTTGTTCCCATTGTTTCATTTCTTTTAGTTACGCGGTTTTAGCTTTTTCAAAATTAGTAACTTTTTCATATGCTAAGTTTAAGAGAAATTCCATCAGACGAATTCTTGCATGCAAAGATGATACTGAACTTAGCTTTACTTTCAACTTGAACAATGTCACTCTTATTAAATTCTTTTATGGTTTTTATGTCACTCTTATTAAATTGTTTTATGGTTTTGCTACATAAGACCTCAAGTTTGATGTACCGGATGCATGCTGAGCCACTTTACCACTGATACTGTGCTTAACAAATGACAATAGCTTCTAGTAACTTTCAATCATTTTTGTCGTCACTAACATTATATCGCTAAGTGTGACGAAATTAATGATGACGAAGTGAAGAGAAGATTCGTTCTTTGCTTGTGCAGAGAAAATGCAAAATGCAACCACACTTGTTACCTGTATTACATCAGGTTACATGTGTACACAAGGTAAAAATATTGGAAAGAAAAAAGTCGCCATATAAACAGTTTTTTCTGTATAACTTCTAATAGTGGAGGTACGCGGATACAGTTTTTTGAATTTTGCAAGATTATGTATTCTATTTTCATTTCATAATAAAATTTATGTTGTGAAATTATGTCAATTTGTTTCTCGCTCTGATACAACTTGCGGAATTGAGTTAGAGTTCAATTGGTTCTAGAATTTCCAAAGGTACTAATCCCCTTGATTTTTTACTTGCACCTATACCTATAGGGCAAGTATTGCAATCGTGAAAAAAATCGAACTCGAGATTTTAATCAAACTTGACATTACTATGATGGAGAAGTCCAAAAAGTAGGTCCGGCAATTCCGTCTGTCTGGCAGTCTGTCTGTCTGTCTGTCTGTATATTCGACTACAGCCTTATCGGCTGGACGGATTTACTTCAAACTTCATATATAGGGTCTGTGGGATATTCCCTAGAGGCGAAATTCGAATTTTCATTCTAACCTCAAAATTAAGGGTAGTTTACTTAAGGCCGATTTCAGTTAAAATGAATTTTCTCGAAAACAACTCTAACGATTTCGATAAAATTTGATACGTGGGCTAGTTTGGGCATATGCTATGAGGTGGCATACCACATTTTTCACGAAAAATTCGAATAACGGTCATATTGAAAATCAGCTGTTTCTCGGGTATTTGTTCGGCGATTGGGCTAAAAATTAATATTTCTAGGTCATAAGGCAAGTGCAAAATAATTTTTACTAGAAATTGGGAAAAAAAATATTTAAGCAAACTAATAGGCGTTAAAATTTTCTATAATTCACTCAAACACATTATCTGGCCACGCCCACTTTTTAAAGGTGTTTTTTTTAAAAAACAAAACATTGAGTAAACTACAATGTTATGACTATTATTCCATCGAAACGCGGAATGCCACGCCTACTTTGCTCGGAAGAGCAAGACTTGGACTTTAATCCTAATAAAATTATACACTTAATACACTTAATAACAGAAAGCTATGTAGACGAAGTGAGCATAATAAGTGCAATAACTATGGGAACATTTTTTTCTAAAATCATGAACTTAAACTTATGAACTTTGTTGCATCATATATCCATTTATATTTTTTCCTAACTTTGAATTTTTAGACAAAAAAATTCATATTTCTTACTTATGACTATTTCTGTATAAACCAAAAGCTTAACTCAGGTATTTTTGAAACATAAAACAATTGATTTATGACCCCCAAATCGACAATTTTTGCCCACAGTGCGACTTCAGCATTTCGTGTTGAATGGTGTACTTTTTGTTAAGAATACTTTTAGCAATGTCATTAATATTGTAGTAGTAGTAGTAGTAGTAGTAGAATTTTCCATTTCATTATATATAATACATGCGTAAAATTTACATGATTTGAACACAATAGTTCATTAAATAAATTAAAAAAAATATATAAAAGAAATAATATAATGACATTTTATATTTGTTATACATAAAGTATTAAAATAGTGCCAAATGCCACTTCAATTGGTTTTACTATTATTAATATGTGGCTGACCCGTTTAGTTGCATATAAAGAACAAGTTAATTTGAGATGCAATTATAGAAAGAAAAGTGAAGAATGGAAATCAAAATAAATGAACTACATAAAAATAAAGAAAAGTTAAGAAGAAGTTAGAAAAAAAACCTTTACTTACACCAGAATATCAGCGAGAAGGTATTCCACGTTCTGTGAACCATAATTAAAAAGCCAAGACCTTATGGACCTTTCAAAAATTCCAGAAATTTTTATCATTCTAATATTCAGAGGGAGCTTATAAAAATTACGAAATGCAGTTGTACTGAAAACGGGTACAGTCACAACATAAGAAAAGTTTCTGAGTAGAATGTAATCAGATATACGTCTGTAATTTGGATTTCCTGATCTCTGCAAGAACGTTTTCAACACTTTAAAACAATACAAACGACGAACTGGAAGAATTTTAATATAACAAAACAGTGGGAAACTTGGATGACATCGATTCTTGTTACAGATTTTCCTCACTACACTTTTTTGTAGGACAAGTAAGGGCTTGAATTTATTCAGATACACGCCCCCCCAACAAACAATTCCATACTGGAGTTTAGCGTGAAAGACACCATAATAAATGATTTTTAATAATTGCTTTGAACAAAAAAATTTCGAAAATATTTCCTTTGGGTCTCTGTGTGGCTTGCAAATGACATCCTAGAATCAATTGTGAGTCCAAGATACTTAAATTCGTTTACTTCCTCAATTACAAAGCAATTATTACTACAGTTAAGACTGTTACAGAATGTTGGAAGTGCTTGACTAGAATCACAATTACAACCTGCTAATCCATACCTTTGGCATTCTGATGCGTGGAAGTAAACATTCGCATTCATACTCATTGGGGAAGCTAAGTTAAATAAAGTCCACGACTAGGTCGTACGTACTTGGACCGTAATGCTATAAGTGTATAATTTTATCAGGATTAAAGTCAAACACCTTTAAAAAGTGGGCGTGGCCAGATAAGGTGTTTGAGTGAATTATAGAAAAGTTTAACGCCTATTACTTTGCTTAAATAATTTTTTCTCAATTTCTAGCAAAAATTAAAAAAATAAATAAGTTTCATAAAAGTAGGCGTGCTTTTTCAAAATTTGGCACGCTATTATTTTGCACTTGTGTTATAACCTACAAATAATAATTTTTAGCCCAATCGCTGAACAAATACCCGAGAAACAGCTGATTTTCAATATTACCGTTATTCGAATTTTTCGTGAAAAACGTGGTATGCCACCTCATAGCATATGCCCAAACTAACCCACGTATCAAATTTTATCGAAATTGTTAGAGCCGTTTTTGAGAAAATCCATTTTAACTGAAATTGGCATTTAGTTATCTGCCCTTAGTTTTGAGGTTAGAAAGAAAATTCCGATTTCGCCTCTAGGGACTATCTCACAGAACCTATATATGAAGTTTGAAACAAATCCGTTCAGTCGTTTAGGGCTGCGGTCGCATATACAGACAAACGTACAGATGGAATTGCCGGACCCACTTTTCGGACTTTAACATCATAGTAATGTCAAGTTTGATTAAAATGTCGAGTTCAGCGATTCGGCTAAAAATTATTATTTGTAGGTTATAACACAAGTGCAAAATAATAGCGTGCCAAATTTTGAAAAAGCACGCCTACTTTTATGAAACTTATTTATTTTTTTAATTTTTGCTAGAAATTGAGAAAAAATTATTTAAGCAAAGTAATAGGCGTTAAACTTTTCTATAATTCACTCAAACACCTTATCTGGCCACGCCCACTTTTTAAAGGTGTTTGACTTTAATCCTGATAAAATTATACACTTATAGCATTACGGTGCAAGTACGTACGACCCAGTCGTCACTTTATTTATTTTTTACTTGCACCTACCTATAGGGCAAGTATTGTAATCGTGAAAAAATCGAACTCGAGATTTTAATCAAACTTGACATTACTATGATGGAGAAGTCCAAAAAGGTAGGTCCGGCAATTCCGTCTGTCTGTCTGTATATTCGACTACAGCCTAAACGGCTGGGCGGATTTACTTCAAACTTCATATATACGGTCTGTGGGATATTCCCAATTCCAAATTTGAATTTTCATTCTAACCTCAAAATTAAGGGTAGTTTACTTAAGGCCGATTTCAGTTAAAATGGATTTTCTCAAAAACGGCTCTAACAATTTCGATAAAATTTGATACGTGGGTTATATTGGGCATATGCTATGAGGTGGCATACCACGTTTTTCACGAAAAATTCGAATAACGGTTATATTGAAAATCAGCTGTTTCTCGGGTATTTGTTCAGCGATTGGGCTAAAAATTATTATTTGTAGGTTATAACACAAGTGCAAAATAATGGCGTGCCAAATTTTGAAAAAGCACGCCTACTTTTATAAAACTTATTTATTTTTTTTAATTTTTGCTAGAAATTGAGAAAAAATTATTTAAGCAAAGTAATAGGCGTTAAAATTTTCTATAATTCACTCAAACACTTTATCTGGCCACGCCCACTTTTTAAAGGTGTGTTTTTAAAAACAAAAATTATTCCATCGCAACGCGGAATGCCACGCCTACTTTATTCGGAAGAGCAAAACTTGGACTTTAATCCTGATAAAATTATACACTTATAGCATTACGGTGCAAGTACTTTAATTTTATAAAAGTAGGCGTGCTTTTTCAAAATGTTTAGCCCAATCGCTGAACAAATACCCGAGAAACAGCTGATTTTCAATATGACCGTTATTCGAATTTTTCGTGAAAAATGTGGTATGCCACCTCATAACATATGCCCAAACTAACCCACGTATCAAATTTTATCGAAATCGTTAGAGCCGTTTTCGAGAAAATCCATTTTAACTGAAATCGGCCTTAAGTAAATTACCCTTAATTTTGAGGTTAGAATGAAAATTCAATTTTCGCCTCTAGGGAATATCCCACAGACCCTATATATGAAGTTTGAAGTAAATCCGTCCAGCCGTTTAGGCTGTAGTCGAATATACAGACAGACAGACAGACAGACAGAACTAACGTTCAAATTGTTATCGAAATCGAACTCAACATTTTAATCAAACTTGACATTACTATGATGTTGAAGTCCAAAAAGTGGGTCCGGCAATTCCATCTGTCTGTTTGTCTGTATATGCGACCGCAGCCTAAACGACTGAACGGATTTGTTTCAAACTTCATATATAGGGTCTGTGAGATAGTCCCTAGAGGCGAAATCGGAATTTTCTTTCTAACCTCAAAATTAAGGGCAGATAACTTAGGGCCAATTTCAGTTAAAATGGATTTTCTCAAAAACGGCTCTAACGATTTCGATAAAATTTGCTATTTGGGTTAGGTTGGATATACGGTATGAGGTGGAATACCACGTTTTTCGCGAGAAATTCGATTAACGGTAGTATTGAAAATCAGCTGTTTTTCGGGTATTTGTTTGGAGATTGGTCTAAAAATTCATATTTCTAGGTTGTAAGACAAATGCAAAATAATATAATTAGTTTTTTGTCAAAATTTTTACTAGAAATTGAGAAAAAAAATATTGAAGCAATGTAATAGACCTTACAATTTTCTATAATTCACTCAAACATCCTACCTGGCCACGATCACATTTTAAGGGCGGTTTTATAAAAACAAAACATTGAGTAAACTCCTACAATGTTATGACTATGAAGAGCAAGAGTTGGACCTCAGTCCTGATAAAATTTTACACTTATAGCATTACGGTGCAAGTACGTACGAACCAGGGCACTTTATTTGTATTTGATTTTCTTTTACTATTTTTTTTATCATTCAACCGACGCACAGTGGGCAAGAATTGTCGATGTGGTGGTAAAAAAATCTGTAACTTTCAAACTAATTGAGATTTTTTCATAATTCTTTTTTTATTTAAAATTTCATTTGAGCATGCATTGTTACACAATTTTTCATTTTCAAAATATATTTTATTTTTATAATAAAAACAATTTAGATATATAATAAAAAAACAAAATTATAGATAAACAATCATTTGTTATTCAAAAATTTCTTGAATGTCTTCAGGCCATTTATCTTCAATCTAACTTTTCTGTTGTAATTTCCTTAATGACTATATTAAGGGGTCTAATGACAATAATAAATATAATAAATCTTAATTTGGTTTTGCTACATAAGACGGACCTCAAGTTTGATGTACCGGATGCATGCTGAGCCACTTTACCACTGATACTGTGCTTAACAAATGACAATAGCTTCTAGTAACTTTCAATCATTTTTGTCGTCACTAACATTATATCGCTAAGTGTGACGAAATTAATGATGACAAAGTGAAGAGAAGATTCGTTCTTTGTTTGTGCAGAGAAAATGCAAAATGCAACCACACTTGTTACCTGTATTACATCAGGTTACATGTGTATACAAGGTAAAAATATTGGAAAGAAAAAAGTCGCCATATAAACAGTTTTTTCTGTATAACTCCTAATAGTGGAGGTACGCGGATACATTTTTTTGAATTTTGCAAGATTATGTATTCCATTTTCATTTCATAATAAAATTTATGTTGTGAAATTATGTCAATTTGTTTCTCGCTCTGATACAACTTGCGGAATTGAGTTAGAGTTCAATTGGTTCTAGAATTTCCAAAGGTACTAATCTAATCCCCAAGGCAAGTATTGCAATCATGAAAAAATCGAACTCGAGATTTTAATCAAACTTGACATTACTATGATGGAGAAGTCCAAAAAAGTAGGTCCGGCAATTCCGTCTGTCTGTCTGTCAGTCTGTCTGTCTATATATTCGACTACAGCCTAAACGGCTGGGCGGATTTACTTCAAACTTCATATATAGGGTCTGTGGGATATTCCCTAGAGGCGAAATTTGAATTTTCATTCTAACCTCAAAATTAAGGGTAGTTTAATTAAGGCTGATTTCAGTTAAAATGGATTTTCTCCAAAACGGCTCTAACGATTTCGATAAAATTTAATGTGTGCGTTAGTTTGCTATGAGGTGGCATACCACGTTTTTTACGAAAAATTCGAATAACGGTCATATTGAAAATCAGCTGTTTCTCGGGTATTTGTTCGGCGATTGGGCAAAAAATTAATATTTCTAGGTTATAAGACAAGTGCAAAATAATGGCGTATCAAATTTTGGAATTGCCAAGCCCACTTTTATAAAACTTTTTTTTTCAAAATTTTTACTATAAATTGAGAAAAAATTATTTAAGCAAAGTAATAGGCGTTAAAATTTTCTATAATTCACTCAAACACCTCATTTGGCCACGCCCACTTTTAAAGGTGTGTTTTAAAAAAACAAAACATTGAGTAAACTACAATGTTATGACGGAATGGCACGCCTACTTTGCTCGGAAGAGCAAGACTTGGACTTTAATCCTGATAAAATTATACACTTATAGCATTACAGTGCAAGTACGTACGACCCAGTCGTACACTTTATTTTTTTTTTTTTTGCATAATAACAGAAAGCTATGTAGACGATGTGAGCATAATAAGTGCAATAACTATGCGGAACAATTTTTTCCAAAACCATGAACTTAAACTTATGCACTTTGTTGCATCATATATCCATTTATATTTTTTCCTAGCTTTGAATTTTTAGACAAAAAAGTTCATATTTCTTACTTATGACTATTTCTGTATAAACCAAAAGCTTAACTCAGGTATTTTTGAAACATAAAACAATTGATTTATGACCCCCAAATCGACAATTTTGCCCACAGTGCGACTTCAGCACTTCATGTTGAAGGGTGTACTTTTTGTGAAGAATACTTTTAACAATGTCATTAATATTGTAGTAGTAGTAGTAGTAGTAGTAGAATTTTTCATTTCATTATATATAATACATGCGTAAAATTTACATGATTTGAACACAAGAATTCATTAAATAAATTAAAAAATATATAATAGAAATAATATAATGACATTTTATATTTGCTATACATAAAGTATTAAAATAGTGCCAAATGCCACTTCAATTGGTTTTACTATTATTAATATGTGGCTGACCCGTTTAATTGCATATAAAGAAGAAGTTAATTTGAGATGCAATTATACAAAGAAAAGTGCAGAATGGAAATCAAAATAAATGAACTACACAGAAATAAAGAAAAAAAAAACCTTTATTTACACCAGAATATTCACGTTCTGTGAACCATAATTAAAAAGCCAAGACCTTATGGACCTTTCAAAAACTCCAGAAATTTTTATCGTTCTAATATTCAGAGGGAGCTTATAAAAATTACGAAATACAGTTGTACTGAAAACGGGTACAGTCACAACATAAGAAAAGTTTCTGCGTAGAATGTAATCAGTTATAAGTCTGTAATTTAGATTTCCTGATCTCTGCAAGAACGTTATCAACACTTTAAAACAATACAAACGACGAACTGGAAGAATTTTCATATCACAAAACAGTGGGAAACTTGGATGACATCGATTCTTGTTACAGATTTTCCTCACTACACTTTTTGTAGGACAAGTAAGGGCTTGAATTTATTCAGATACACGCCCCCCCCAACAAACAATTCCATACTGGAGTTTAGCGTGAAAGACACCATAATAAATGATTTTTAATAATTGCTTTGAACAAAAAAATTTCGAAAATATTTCCTTTGGGTCTCTGTGTGGCTTGCAAATGACATCCTAGAATCAATTGTGAGCCCAAGATACTTAAATTCGTTTACTTCCTCAATTACAAAGCAATTATTACTACAGTTAAGACTGTTACAGAATGTTGAAAGTGCTTGACTAGAATCACAATTACAACCTGCTAATCCATACCTTTGGCATTCTGATGCGTGGAAGTAAACATTCGCATTCATACTCATTGGGGAAGCTAAGTTAAATAAAGTCCACGACTAGGTCGTACGTACTCGCATCGTAATGCGAGTCCAAAATTTGATACGCCATTATTTTGCACTTGTCTTATAACCTAGAAATATGAATTTTTTGCCCAATCGCTGAACAAATACCCGAGAAACAGCTGATTTTCAATACTACCGTTAATCGAATTTTTCGCGAAAAACGTGGTATGCCACCTCATACCGTATATCCAACCTAACCCAAATAGCAAATTTTATCGAAATAGTCAGAGCCGTTTTTGAGAAAATCCATTTTAACTGAAATTGGCCCTAAGTTATCTGCCCTTAATTTTGAGGTTAGAAAGAAAATTCCGATTTCGCCTCTAGGGACTATCTCACAGACCCTATATATGAAGTTTGAAACAAATCCGTTCAGTCGTTTAGGCTGCGGTCGCATATACAGACAAACAAACAGATGGAATTGCCGGACCCACTTTTTGGACTTCAACATCATAGTAATGTCAAGTTTGATTAAAATGTCCATCCGCGATTCGATGGAATAATTTTTGTTTTTAAAAAAACACCTTTAAAAAGTGGGCGTGGCCAGATAAGGTGTTTGAGTGAATTATAGAAAATTTTAACGCCTATTACTTTGCTTAAATAATTTTTTCTCAATTTCTAGCAAAAATTAAAAAAATAAATAAGTTTTATAAAAGTAGGCGTGCTTTTTCAAAATTTGGCACGCCATTATTTTGCACTTGTGTTATAACCTACAAATAATAATTTTTAGCCCAATCGCTGAACAAATACCCGAGAAACAGCTGATTTTCAATATTACCGTTATTCGAATTTTTCGTGAAAAACGTGGTATGCCACCTCATAGCATATGCCCAAACTAACCCACGTATCAAATTTTATCGAAATTGTTAGAGCCGTTTTTGAGAAAATCCATTTTAACTGAAATTGGCATTTAGTTATCTGCCCTTAGTTTTGAGGTTAGAAAGAAAATTCCGATTTCGCCTCTAGGGACTATCTCACAGAACCTATATATGAAGTTTGAAACAAATCCGTTCAGTCGTTTAGGGCTGCGGTCGCATATACAGACAAACGTACAGATGGAATTGCCGGACCCACTTTTCGGACTTTAACATCATAGTAATGTCAAGTTTGATTAAAATGTCGAGTTCAGCGATTCGGCTAAAAATTATTATTTGTAGGTTATAACACAAGTGCAAAATAATAGCGTGCCAAATTTTGAAAAAGCACGCCTACTTTTATGAAACTTATTTATTTTTTTAATTTTTGCTAGAAATTGAGAAAAAATTATTTAAGCAAAGTAATAGGCGTTAAACTTTTCTATAATTCACTCAAACACCTTATCTGGCCACGCCCACTTTTTAAAGGTGTTTGACTTTAATCCTGATAAAATTATACACTTATAGCATTACGGTGCAAGTACGTACGACCCAGTCGTCACTTTATTTATTTTTTACTTGCACCTACCTATAGGGCAAGTATTGTAATCGTGAAAAAATCGAACTCGAGATTTTAATCAAACTTGACATTACTATGATGGAGAAGTCCAAAAAGGTAGGTCCGGCAATTCCGTCTGTCTGTCTGTATATTCGACTACAGCCTAAACGGCTGGGCGGATTTACTTCAAACTTCATATATACGGTCTGTGGGATATTCCCAATTCCAAATTTGAATTTTCATTCTAACCTCAAAATTAAGGGTAGTTTACTTAAGGCCGATTTCAGTTAAAATGGATTTTCTCAAAAACGGCTCTAACAATTTCGATAAAATTTGATACGTGGGTTATATTGGGCATATGCTATGAGGTGGCATACCACGTTTTTCACGAAAAATTCGAATAACGGTTATATTGAAAATCAGCTGTTTCTCGGGTATTTGTTCAGCGATTGGGCTAAAAATTATTATTTGTAGGTTATAACACAAGTGCAAAATAATGGCGTGCCAAATTTTGAAAAAGCACGCCTACTTTTATAAAACTTATTTATTTTTTTTAATTTTTGCTAGAAATTGAGAAAAAATTATTTAAGCAAAGTAATAGGCGTTAAAATTTTCTATAATTCACTCAAACACTTTATCTGGCCACGCCCACTTTTTAAAAGTGTGTTTTTAAAAACAAAAATTATTCCATCGCAACGCGGAATGCCACGCCTACTTTATTCGGAAGAGCAAAACTTGGACTTTAATCCTGATAAAATTATACACTTATAGCATTACGGTGCAAGTACTTTAATTTTATAAAAGTAGGCGTGCTTTTTCAAAATGTTTAGCCCAATCGCTGAACAAATACCCGAGAAACAGCTGATTTTCAATATGACCGTTATTCGAATTTTTCGTGAAAAATGTGGTATGCCACCTCATAACATATGCCCAAACTAACCCACGTATCAAATTTTATCGAAATCGTTAGAGCCGTTTTCGAGAAAATCCATTTTAACTGAAATCGGCCTTAAGTAAATTACCCTTAATTTTGAGGTTAGAATGAAAATTCAATTTTCGCCTCTAGGGAATATCCCACAGACCCTATATATGAAGTTTGAAGTAAATCCGTCCAGCCGTTTAGGCTGTAGTCGAATATACAGACAGACAGACAGACAGACAGAACTAACGTTCAAATTGTTATCGAAATCGAACTCAACATTTTAATCAAACTTGACATTACTATGATGTTGAAGTCCAAAAAGTGGGTCCGGCAATTCCATCTGTCTGTTTGTCTGTATATGCGACCGCAGCCTAAACGACTGAACGGATTTGTTTCAAACTTCATATATAGGGTCTGTGAGATAGTCCCTAGAGGCGAAATCGGAATTTTCTTTCTAACCTCAAAATTAAGGGCAGATAACTTAGGGCCAATTTCAGTTAAAATGGATTTTCTCAAAAACGGCTCTAACGATTTCGATAAAATTTGCTATTTGGGTTAGGTTGGATATACGGTATGAGGTGGAATACCACGTTTTTCGCGAGAAATTCGATTAACGGTAGTATTGAAAATCAGCTGTTTTTCGGGTATTTGTTTGGAGATTGGTCTAAAAATTCATATTTCTAGGTTGTAAGACAAATGCAAAATAATATAATTAGTTTTTTGTCAAAATTTTTACTAGAAATTGAGAAAAAAAATATTGAAGCAATGTAATAGACCTTACAATTTTCTATAATTCACTCAAACATCCTACCTGGCCACGATCACATTTTAAGGGCGGTTTTATAAAAACAAAACATTGAGTAAACTCCTACAATGTTATGACTATGAAGAGCAAGAGTTGGACCTCAGTCCTGATAAAATTTTACACTTATAGCATTACGGTGCAAGTACGTACGAACCAGTCGGGCACTTTATTTGTATTTGATTTTCTTTTACTATTTTTTTTATCATTCAACCGACGCACAGTGGGCAAGAATTGTCGATGTGGTGGTAAAAAAATCTGTAACTTTCAAACTAATTGAGATTTTTTCATAATTCTTTTTTTATTTAAAATTTCATTTGAGCATGCATTGTTACACAATTTTTCATTTTCAAAATATATTTTATTTTTATAATAAAAACAATTTAGATATATAATAAAAAAACAAAATTATAGATAAACAATCATTTGTTATTCAAAAATTTCTTGAATGTCTTCAGGCCATTTATCTTCAATCTAACTTTTCTGTTGTAATTTCCTTAATGACTATATTAAGGGGTCTAATGACAATAATAAATATAATAAATCTTAATTTGGTTTTGCTACATAAGACGGACCTCAAGTTTGATGTACCGGATGCATGCTGAGCCACTTTACCACTGATACTGTGCTTAACAAATGACAATAGCTTCTAGTAACTTTCAATCATTTTTGTCGTCACTAACATTATATCGCTAAGTGTGACGAAATTAATGATGACAAAGTGAAGAGAAGATTCGTTCTTTGTTTGTGCAGAGAAAATGCAAAATGCAACCACACTTGTTACCTGTATTACATCAGGTTACATGTGTATACAAGGTAAAAATATTGGAAAGAAAAAAGTCGCCATATAAACAGTTTTTTCTGTATAACTCCTAATAGTGGAGGTACGCGGATACATTTTTTTGAATTTTGCAAGATTATGTATTCCATTTTCATTTCATAATAAAATTTATGTTGTGAAATTATGTCAATTTGTTTCTCGCTCTGATACAACTTGCGGAATTGAGTTAGAGTTCAATTGGTTCTAGAATTTCCAAAGGTACTAATCTAATCCCCAAGGCAAGTATTGCAATCATGAAAAAATCGAACTCGAGATTTTAATCAAACTTGACATTACTATGATGGAGAAGTCCAAAAAAGTAGGTCCGGCAATTCCGTCTGTCTGTCTGTCAGTCTGTCTGTCTATATATTCGACTACAGCCTAAACGGCTGGGCGGATTTACTTCAAACTTCATATATAGGGTCTGTGGGATATTCCCTAGAGGCGAAATTTGAATTTTCATTCTAACCTCAAAATTAAGGGTAGTTTAATTAAGTCTGATTTCAGTTAAAATGGATTTTCTCCAAAACGGCTCTAACGATTTCGATAAAATTTAATGTGTGCGTTAGTTTGCTATGAGGTGGCATACCACGTTTTTTACGAAAAATTCGAATAACGGTCATATTGAAAATCAGCTGTTTCTCGGGTATTTGTTCGGCGATTGGGCAAAAAATTAATATTTCTAGGTTATAAGACAAGTGCAAAATAATGGCGTATCAAATTTTGGAATTGCCAAGCCCACTTTTATAAAACTTTTTTTTTCAAAATTTTTACTATAAATTGAGAAAAAATTATTTAAGCAAAGTAATAGGCGTTAAAATTTTCTATAATTCACTCAAACACCTCATTTGGCCACGCCCACTTTTAAAGGTGTGTTTTAAAAAAACAAAACATTGAGTAAACTACAATGTTATGACGGAATGGCACGCCTACTTTGCTCGGAAGAGCAAGACTTGGACTTTAATCCTGATAAAATTATACACTTATAGCATTACAGTGCAAGTACGTACGACCCAGTCGTACACTTTATTTTTTTTTTTTTTGCATAATAACAGAAAGCTATGTAGACGATGTGAGCATAATAAGTGCAATAACTATGCGGAACAATTTTTTCCAAAACCATGAACTTAAACTTATGCACTTTGTTGCATCATATATCCATTTATATTTTTTCCTAGCTTTGAATTTTTAGACAAAAAAGTTCATATTTCTTACTTATGACTATTTCTGTATAAACCAAAAGCTTAACTCAGGTATTTTTGAAACATAAAACAATTGATTTATGACCCCCAAATCGACAATTTTGCCCACAGTGCGACTTCAGCACTTCATGTTGAAGGGTGTACTTTTTGTGAAGAATACTTTTAACAATGTCATTAATATTGTAGTAGTAGTAGTAGTAGTAGTCGAATTTTTCATTTCATTATATATAATACATGCGTAAAATTTACATGATTTGAACACAAGAATTCATTAAATAAATTAAAAAATATATAATAGAAATAATATAATGACATTTTATATTTGCTATACATAAAGTATTAAAATAGTGCCAAATGCCACTTCAATTGGTTTTACTATTATTAATATGTGGCTGACCCGTTTAATTGCATATAAAGAAGAAGTTAATTTGAGATGCAATTATACAAAGAAAAGTGCAGAATGGAAATCAAAATAAATGAACTACACAGAAATAAAGAAAAAAAAAACCTTTATTTACACCAGAATATTCACGTTCTGTGAACCATAATTAAAAAGCCAAGACCTTATGGACCTTTCAAAAACTCCAGAAATTTTTATCGTTCTAATATTCAGAGGGAGCTTATAAAAATTACGAAATACAGTTGTACTGAAAACGGGTACAGTCACAACATAAGAAAAGTTTCTGCGTAGAATGTAATCAGTTATAAGTCTGTAATTTAGATTTCCTGATCTCTGCAAGAACGTTATCAACACTTTAAAACAATACAAACGACGAACTGGAAGAATTTTCATATCACAAAACAGTGGGAAACTTGGATGACATCGATTCTTGTTACAGATTTTCCTCACTACACTTTTTGTAGGACAAGTAAGGGCTTGAATTTATTCAGATACACGCCCCCCCCAACAAACAATTCCATACTGGAGTTTAGCGTGAAAGACACCATAATAAATGATTTTTAATAATTGCTTTGAACAAAAAAATTTCGAAAATATTTCCTTTGGGTCTCTGTGTGGCTTGCAAATGACATCCTAGAATCAATTGTGAGCCCAAGATACTTAAATTCGTTTACTTCCTCAATTACAAAGCAATTATTACTACAGTTAAGACTGTTACAGAATGTTGAAAGTGCTTGACTAGAATCACAATTACTTGCTAATCCATACCTTTGGCATTCTGATGCGTGGAAGTAAACATTCACTTCATACTCATTGGGGAAGCTAAGTTGAAAAACATTATTTTTGTCTTTGAACTAATGTTCAAATTGTTATACTTATTTATTAATTCCATTACTTCTGTTTTTAGTTATTCTCAATATTATGAGTTTATGTTAAGTTAGCAATTTATATGTATAAATAGCGTGAAATAAATATCAACGAACACTTGTGATCAAACAGCTAACCAAGACTTTTTATTCTATTCCAAGTGAATCTGCTTGGAAGGCTGTTCAATTTTGGTGTTCTGGTTAATGTACTAGCAATACCACTGGTAGTCACGGTACAAGAACCGTGATCTATCCTTCAGAACTATACAGTAAAAGCGCTGTATAAAAAAAAGGTAAAAGCTATTGACAGTTTACAGAAACCTAAGAATACTAAAGAAATTTAAAGCTTTCTAGAAATTATGGGCTACTATTTTAAAAATTAAAATCATTATTAAAAGAACTTACTCTACTGCATAATAACAACAGACGCCAGTAATTTGGGCATGGGAGCAGTTTTATCGCCGGAACACACGGGGAAATAAATACCAATACATTTCATAATTAGGACCTTAAACAGTGAAGAAGTCAATTACAACACCACAGAAAAATAATGTCTAGCTGCTACATGGGCTGTAAAGCCCTATTTACGTATATGAAAAAAGTTGAAAACTGTTTAACGTAAAAGACCCTGGATTAGGATTAGGTAGATGGAGGTTGAAAATTGAAGTATATCATTCTACTATAGAATATAAAAGAGGTGTTGATAACGCAGTTGCCGATGAGCTAGGTCGAAACTTAATATACCCTAATGAAAAAAACGAAAAATTGGACTTTTTGAAAGTGATGTATCTGATTAAGACAAACTTACGACGAGGACTGTAGAAATTTACCATGAAGCAATAAAACAAACGCAAATGATAATATCGAAGAACCAGTCGAAGAAGAATTAGTTGACACAGACAGTGCTGAAATAGATGAAGTTAATTATGTATATGGAGGTTAAGGTTATAAATAACATTGAGAAACAACAGGAAATAATTAAGGAGTATCACGATGGTTTGATAGGTGAACACAGTGGACAGAAAGCCACAATTGCTAGAATTCGAGAAAGATTCTATTGGAAAGATTCTATATATAAATTTGAATAAAGACGTAATAGATTGTCTACGGAAATCTGTCCCATGTCAAAAGCAAAAAACATATATCCAAGTAGAAACCCGATGAAAATTGTTTCAGCAGCAGAACACAGCTTAGAAAAGGTAGCAATGGAAACAATAAAACACTTTATTATCTTACATACAAGATGATCTAAGTAAATTTATTAAGTGCATCCCTATTGGGAATAAGAAAAGCGAAACCTTTGCAAGAACTTTCACTGATGAATGGATCCTAGACTTTGGTATACCGAAATATATTCTCACAGATAATGGGGGAGAAATTATGTAAGTAAGATGTTTAAGATGAAGCATATACATAAAGACTCGTAATGACTAGGAGAATACCTAAGGTTATTAATAAAAGACAAATCAAAGCCAGAATATGCTAAATTGTTTATCTATCTATTGTCACTAATATTGATTTTGGTCAAATAGACGATCAAATAAACGTAATATTCCACTTTGTTACCAATATAAACGAAAACTGTATATGTAATTGGAATCCCTGAATCATAGAAATTATGTATACAGAAAAGTAAGTTAGTAATTTTAAACTTACGGAAGGATTTAAAAGTTATTTACCAGTTATTAGGAGTGGATAGAAAATTTAAGAGAGGACTTGTAAATTCTGTCGGTTCAGGTTTGAAGTTTCTATTCGGAACCTTAGATAGTGAGGATGCCAAATATTATGAAGAAGCTATTAGAATTACTAGGGAAAATAGTGAATACGTACATAAAAGTCAAGAGGAAAAAGAAATAAAAAACAGTTTAAATAAACGAAATCAAACAATAAAAGACGCATATCTGGAATTTGGAAACTTAACAAATAATATGATGACTAATCTAGAAAAATTAGCGGGTACAGTAAAAAAAAGACCGTAGTAAGTAGTATAATAATTAAAGAATATTTCATCGAATGCAAACTAAAAACAGAGTTAAGAGGCCTCTACCCAAAAAACACGAAAAAAGCGAAAAATGAGCAATCGGTTTCCCATGCCATTCGGCGAATTCTGAACCGATTTGAATGGTGATTATAACATTTAAAAGAATAGAGTTTTATCTGCAATGTAGTAGAGCAGATTTTTGTTGCTGTAATATTAGAATATTCAACTTTCGCTTTTTTTGCACAAAATTGTGAATCGGTTTCCCACTTTACTATAAGAAAACATCGTTGGTGTAATATGAAATTAGACTCTTTGGAAAGCTAATGAATAGATTTCCAATGTGGTAGAACAGAATTTTGAAATTTTTCTTCTTTTGCGAGATATTAGTGCTTGAAAATTGATAAAATTTGTCAAATTAAGCCATGATTTTCGTGTAATGATTTCAATATTTTTAAACTAAATTTTCGGTAACATGTCAAAAGTACATTTCATGTATGTATCTGATAAAGGAGAAAAACACAGCGTTCACTCTATAGTTAATGATAACCACTGCATTTTATAACATTCTTTTTTAACGTAAATTTAAATTTTTTTGCGAAATATTCAGTTTTTGACTCAAATTTATATCAGTAAGGGCGCTTATTTCCGAAAAATATTATTTTTGATTTCGAAAATATTTTATAAGGGTTTGGTTGATTGTGACAAATATGAGTACTATGTCGGTGTGCCATGATGTGAATGTATTTCAGATTGCTATACTTTGTTGTATGGTGTGAAGGTAAGTATTATGTCTTGACGTATGTATGTGTATTTATTGAAAAAATAATTGAACTCTCGTGAAAAGTTTTTTTTCTTATGAATTTTAGATTTCATGTTATATTTCATTGAAATGTTTGAAAGAGTCGACAAACTTGAGGGTATTTTGGCGAGAAGTGTATTTTTGATCTAAAGATCAGACAATAAGACCTCAATACTTCCCTATTCATTATCATAATATCTACAAGATTGATTTATTTGTACATTCCATCCATAATGTAACTGTGTACTATGTACTTAAATATTTCACTCTAAATAATCCTCGAAATTGTAAGGCTATCGGGAAGCATATTGCATAGGCATATTTAATGTGTATATTGCGATATATATATACATATATATGTATGTACGTGTTGCTTTGAAACTAATATTCGAAAAGGAAAATGCATAATTAGATCTACTGTGCACTTTAACACTTTTCTTTTTTTTCGTTTGGTGGAGTATGTAGTTAAACCTTTTTCATGTTTGTTGTAGCATTGAAATTGTTGTACGATATTAGAAAGAAGAACTCGCGGTAAGCAAATAATTACCTTTCGTCTTATATTTGAGTGTTCTCTACATATCGTAAAATAAAGGTTCCAGTGGTAGTGCGTTGTAAAATAGTCACTTTAAATAGGAAAACGTAAAATATATATAAAATCTTATCAATAAAAAAAGTAAGATCTATTCGCTGTAAAGTTATGCAAAGTTGAATTATGTATACATTATTATATTATATGGCTTTATTAGAAAGAGCAAACATTCCCATTAATTATGGAACACAACAAATTTAATTTTGTTCATTTTATTGCATTTCCAAAAAGAAAGTTGTATTTGGCCCGCCCTGAATATGTACATATATTTTTCCCCAATACCCTCGTGTACTTTATAGCAAAACAAAAAAATTAATATTTGGCATAGTAGGTCTATGGGACCCAGGCCTTAGCGTCGCACAACTATTTGCGTTGTACGTGTAACATTATTTAAAGGCATCAAAGGGGCCTACAATTTATGTGATATCCAAAGCCTAATCTTTAATCTTGGCTTTAGTCTCGGCTGTTTGTCAGACGCTCGCGAAAGGTGTTATCTAGGTGTTATTGAACATGGATCTTCTTTCTTCGTAGTTCAACCTACTAACCACTTTAGCACCCACTACGATTACATTATGGACGAATATTTTCTCTTATAAAAGGTATGAAGGTAAATTGATGTAAGGAACAAGAAAAAACTTAATGAGTCCCATCGCAGGAGTCGATTTTTACAACTGCCATATATCATTTAACAACAGTTAACGTTTCTTATTACATTTCGAACCTGTTTGAAAACCTAAAAATACGTTACAAACAGAAAACGTTTCTACTGTAGTGCTCTACAGTTGTTTAACGGTCGAACCAGATTCCCAAAATATAAAATTGTTCATAAAAATACAAAAATTCAATTTTTCATGTTTTCCTGTGAGGCAAAACCAAAATAACATACACAATTAAAACTATATCCCCACACTACTACTCTACTTATATTGTTGCCCAGCAACGCAAATATAAATAAAAATTGAATAATGAACTACACCCTTCCTTAACCAGTCAGTTTGCCACTAAGGCAAATACTGAAAAATAATTTTGAATAGAATATTTCAAATATTTTAATTTCGAAAAATAAATTGCCTATCTTATGTTATAACCAATTTGGTTGTTCACTAAATAAGTGTATGTTCGAATATGAGTTCAACAGTTTGGGTAGAGGCCTCTTAAATATTGATCAAATTATTGAAGAAATTTTATTTTTAAAGGATAAAATTATGCATCCAATCATAATAGAACCAAATAATTTCATACATATATTGAAAGAAAGCGACAGGGAAAGCGATATATTATTTACTCCAAATTTAGAATCATATAATTCTATAGTACCAAGAAATTAACCCAGTGTACTATATAAAAAACAATCGATTAGTGGCTGTTTTGCGGTACTAATAATGGAAAAAATAAAATCAGATGTCAGCGAAGTCATTAATATACCATTTAAAATACAAAATTCAATGTTTGTTATTGAAGAGAAAACCAATTACTTTCTAATAAAAGAAAAAGAAATTAAATACATTTTGATTAATAACTTAATGCAAAATTGTAAGAAAATGAATGAACTTATTATATGTAACCAACTTGCTTATAAAAATAGTATTATCAATGACGATTGTGAATTAACCATTTTCATGAATAGGAAAAGCTCAAATTGTAATTTAAAACAAGAAACCAATCATGTAGAAATTTGCTATAAAATAAACGAAAAGAAATATTTGTTCGCCTTAAGCGAAACAACGAAATTCAAACATAAATGCGAAAAAGAAATAAATAACAGTGAAGGCAATTTATATGATATCGGTGTATTATACCTAGATTCGAATTGTACTTTGAAATAGTAGAAACAAAAGATGTGGAATTGTATGTGGAAATTAAAGTCCCTAAAGTAAAACTAAGAGACTTGAAAGAATTACAAGGTTTCACAATTGTAATAAAAAATCGTGAAAGTTTATCGGGGAAAATAAAAAGTATTCCACCACATGATTAATGCAAGGCGGGGCAGTACAAACTGCTTTGTTAGTACATATATTTAATTTTGAAAATTGTTAAAGGAGGCGGAATGTCGATCCTTCCAAATTGAAGAAAATTAAATCTTGCATGTAAATTATATATATTTTATTATTTATTTTTATGAGGGGAGGTGTTATGCGCATGGATACCAAATTGTGTTGATCAGCATATCAGCATAAACATAGTCCAAAGTTAAAACACATTCCAATATCCCATCAAAGGCATCTTCAATGCACGCGCACAGTTTTCTGTGCTTATTATGCTTATCATCTTCCTTTTGAAGAGAAAACGAACGAGCGAACAAATAAAAGAAGCATGGATTCATATTCCATGCACGCTCAAAGTAAATGTGCCTGAATGAGAACCTCTCTTTCGAAGAAAATTAGATTTTAAAATTTGTTCTTATCATACTGTCCACCCGAACATTCGAAATAAATTAATAAACGAGTTAAATCATATTGTTTCATTTTATGGTAACTTGGCACGCATACCACATTGCCGTTGTGTAAGGTGGATGGTTCATCCTCTTTCTCTGGGAATTTACATACTTGGATTAATACTATACCATAATGACATGGCCTTTAATATATACATATGTAGGTTCTATCACATCTATCGATAATTTTATTTTAATTTTGTACTAGAGTTTCCCTTTCTTCCTCACTCCTTATAACATTAAAAATAAAAAACGAAAATTTACTAACGAGGTAGCAAAGTGCTGTTAATACCTTCCTCTCGAAACTCGATTCTAAATAATTTGCGTAGATTTATTAATGAAACTAACAGATAGCACTTTAAATTGTTCTAACTACTATTAACTTATTCTGGTATATGGATGAACACGAGATACGTTCACTTCAGACTCAAAAACAAAATTAATAACAAGTAACATTAATGACAAAATGTTTATAACCATAAATACTAAACAATTCTGTACCACAAAAAATAAAAAAAATATGAAAAAAATACTTTAACTTTTATTACTATTATTTTTTTCCAATTTGTTTTTGGTATTCATATTATTGTTAACATTGTTTTTCTTTTAAATATAAAAGATTTTCTTTTTCTTTTTTTCTTACTACATATGTACGTACACATTATATGGATATTACAAGCACACACATTTTGGTTTTTCTTTTTACAATCCAGTAGTTAATACGAGTCTTGGGATTGGCGTTTGAAGTATCTCGTTTTCTGTTGATCCATGTGGATTTTTACGAGGCATGGAAATAGGATTTGATTAATTTTTGGGAGAGATTTCTGGAATATCATCTTTCCGTTCTTCGGTGACTGTAGCTTATTGAATATTTGCACGTTTGACTATGAGGTGTATAATATAATGTAATAACGTAATGATGGATGTTGTGCGTATCTAGTGGTATTAGGGGTTTCTTCTTTTCTGATTTAAGATTATTTATTTGCTCTGATACCACCTTTAACTCATCAATGCTGGAGTATTTTACGTAAGCTTATTTGTTAGTTTTATTTGCTGTTTCGAAAGAAAGTTTTGAGAGAAGTTGGGAAATATTTATGAACGGTATGTAAAAGTTCTGAGCTATTGAAGACTTTTTGTTCTACGAACAGATAATGGGCTTTGGTTTTTATGTAGCAGTCACATGCGATTTCTACTGGCATGTTCCCGCAGATCAATAAAGTTTTTCGAGGGAATTATCTTAACGACCTTCCATGTCTAAAGTTATCCAGAGCGACGTACAACGAACAATTGTCTATAGCAGAAGGCAGAAAGTAGAGGCTATAGCATTAGACCCAACCGTGAACCGGAAAATCTTGTCACTGTGCACTACTTTTACCTTCGATTAGAAGGATTGTTTTACAAGTTCACCAGGTTGGGTATCAGCAAATCACTACTGAACACTATCCATAATACGATCAGTAATACACAGTTTGTTGTAAAAATGGCAACGTGACTTCTGGATAGGATAGGGGATCCTTTTCAACATTCATACTAGCAATCTTATAAGTGCTCTTCATGTGCAGGTGAGCCCCTTGCAACGTGACTTCGGCAAAATCCAGCGTTATTGCAAAGACTGGAGGTTAAAGAGCAACTTCCACAAGTCGGAAACTATACTGTTCAGAACGCCGTTATCTGGGGCCTTAAGGAGCACCAGAAAGATTTAAGCGGAAGTTCGGTATAGTGTGACCGAACGGGGAACCATTGGCGAACAGAAGTTTAATCAGGTACCTTGCGATCTGGCTAGAGCCAAGTTGCTTTGCCCTTACAAAGAGACTGTTTTAAAGCAACCAACGACCCTCATAAAGCCAATGCCTATCTATGTCGCTCTGATGTGATTTAACGTGGGAGTCCAAATACAAAAAATTCAACTCCAATGAGGTCCTTTAACAAAGCAAATCTGATCAGAGTGGATAATTTCCTAGTGAAATTGATTCGAGGTGTCATATTGTAAGAGCAATGAACTTGATTAATATCCTAATCCTTGAGTAGTACCTTTCATCACTTGCATCACGAGAGTGTGCGCCTTAGCGGCTTCTCCCCAGAGGCATTCCTCGGGTACTCTGATTATCTACCACGTCACCTGAAAAACTGTGAATAGGCCACTCAACTACAAGCGAGGCGTAGTACAGAGTACTAATTAAGTAGGTGGGTATTGGCTTGTGTTGTTAAAGACGTAAAAAGGCAGCACCTGAAATTTTGGTTTAAATCCATAGCCCGTCTCAACATCAACTCAAAATTATTATGTTTCAGCAACTGTCAAAATTACCAATGACATCGAGCATATTCTCGGCCGAGGCCCATTTTTGACTCAGCGGCTATGTCAACAAGCAGAATTGGCGAGCTCGAGGCCAACATTCGAGACACTATTGCTTGCCGATAAAACGCCCCACATATTGAACCGAGTCATAAAGAGTTAGGACGACCGCTTGAAGCCAGCAAAGATGATGTTGGCATTTGAATGAATGTAATAATGGCATTAATGTAGTTTTAAAATATAGCCAGAATCAATTTTATATCTTACACCGTTGTTATTGTATTCTTATCTGGTCAGGCTATAGTATCTCATCCTTATTTCTTTCAGCTTATAGCATTTTTTTTACCTTATTCTGCGTATTAAATTTGATACATAATAAGGAATAATCCTCTAAAGTATACATTATCAATAACAATAGCGAAAACAAATGGGCCATCTCCGTCCGTTCGTATGCCACCAGTTTTTGTGTAAAGATTTTTGAAATCCACTCACTGCCCGTTAACTATTTCATTACTGACTATATAACAAAATACTTTGATATTACAACTGTCTACAATTCGTAGACATTGTGGAACCGTTTTTATCGAAAACTAATTTTATTCACCTTTTTGCGTGTAACATCAGTACACATTCGAAGTTATAGTCGTAATTCAATAGGCACAATACGGCCTTGCCCACTTTATAAGGGCTCTATCCGCTCTAGAAGGATTGTAGCTTGTCTATATTTATACCCTGCGGGTGTATTATGTTGGAAACAAAGCTTGTAACGTAGAGAATTAATGAAGATTTTGTATAAAACATCAATAAACATTCGAGGATACCGTTGTAATTCAATAAAAAAATAGGCTTTTTAAAAGAAAAAACACATCCACAGAAGTGACATAATGTACATAAGTATGTATGAATTGTAGAGAATTTGAATGTCGAAATATTTAGACTCTGCTAAATTAATCGATTTCATATAAAATAGATAGTGACGTTTTAAAAAGTGTCACCGGGAGGAATTTTAAACCTACACTTGTACTGCTTCGTTCTCAAAAGCAGAGATTTGCTAGTTTAAATTGAATGCCCAAAAAGTGGCAACATATTCGTACGTATATACGGACTGAGAGACAGATGAACATGGGTCAATCGTTTTCGGTCTCGATTTTATTCGCAAATATATACATATAACATACGAAATGTATGGGGTGTTCCACGACTAGAAACTACATAATGTACATATGTATGTATCAAACTTAATATATATAAATATGTACTCTTTAGGATATGAACATATATTTTTGGAACTATGGCCAACATTTGCTTAATTTCTTTGCAAAATTGTTGAAAATACGTATTAACTTACATTACACCCACTTATAAAAACCTTAGCTTATTCAGTTTGTGCATGTTTAAGATTACCATTGGCCACGACTTAACATGTCTGCGAAAAGGGAGTTAGCTATATGCACATAAACTTTTTCCTACGTGGAACTCAGATTTTTTAATATGTAGATTCTAAAATTATTGAACGCATTTTGATGCAAAACGTCTATTATACCTACATGTGTATATACATACATACATACTTATATCCATACATGGATTGTTTATTTGCACAATATGAAATTACAATTAAGTACCTACATTGTACGTAACCGGGAAACCAACCTAATTATTTTGAAAGATTCTACAACGGAGCACAGTAAAGGTTCACAGTTTATTAATAAACGTAACTAACTGACAAAAATTGAGTATATTGTATTTTACCATTTAAGCACGTATTAAGAGCATTCCATATACTCGTATTATCTGCAGTGATGCAGATTAGGATTACACTACAAGGTTTATTAGGAACTACGATTCTCATGAGACAAAACGACCGCGTAACTATCTTCACTGCAATTTGGAGCTTAACTAAGAAAAATATGCATTTACGATATCTTAAGTAGATATTCGAATACAAATGACTTCCATACATATTTTCAATTAGGAATCCGGAAAAACATGGTATAAAGAACATGTTAAACACTATCACTTTGAAAAAATGTCACCATTATTCTAACACCCTCACAATTTGTTCTTGTTTACCGACCTAGGCAGACCCCTTTTATTTAGCTTAGCATCTGGTGTAGTTAATCAGGGGTATCAAAAGAAGCATTTAGCACTTATTTAAAGCTCAGTTTTGTTGATGTTAGCTGCTGAATTATTAATAACTCACATTCCAGTCAGCAATAAGGTGAACAAATAAAATACTTGTTTATATTTATGTATGCATATGTTCTTTTCACAAACATATATAGGAAAAGTCAGTATATACCTCATCTAAAAGAGAATATAAATAGCTTTTTAACCATTCAAGAATACAGTTGGTAAATGATGTGAAAGAGCGATTACCTTACGAAGCTAAAACCATTTCGTATTGAGGAATTCAAATCATATATAAAAATCCTTGTTGACGATGTATCGAAATGGGTGTGACATATATTCAATAAAATGTGTTAAAATACAAAAATACATACCACGGACTATATACAGAGCTGGATTGTAGTCCAAATAATATCTGCTTTCATTTTAAAATATGTAGCCTTATGTTTTATTAAAGTAATGCAATAAATAATGTTTATTCTTTAAAGTCTTAACTTTTCTCCGATATAAAATTTGTATAAAGTGCAGCAAATATATGGTTTACAATATTTCCAAGCAGTAATATGTTGTACAAAACATTTCAAATCTTAAATATTTTCTGCTTCACTATTATAGTTGAAATATTTTCTTATTCAATTTTTTTTTTATATTTTCTTCTCACGTCGGCCAAAATATGACGTTTTTGCTTGAATGCTACACAGTGTGAGAGATAATGGCATTGCGCAGGTTTGTGGACTAAAAGAGTGAGTTTATTTTTTGCAGATGGTATACACTTTCCCCATCCATGACTATGATGGCATCTCAGTCTTTCTGAAGGCATCATTTCTTTCATGTTCCTTATTGTGAATATCTACACATGATGCAAAAGTTTGCATTCTTACTTTCGTACATATTTATGTTTGTATTCATATTGACATAACCATGATCATATTGCTAAATTCATCCTTTATGTTGAATAGATAGGTCGAAAATAAAAAGTATAAATGATGATGAAATGGCGAACAATTTTACCTAATCTATGAAAATATATCTATGCTGTAGTTGCATAAGAAAATATGAA
Organism: Xylota segnis; assembly: GCA_963583995.1. NCBI lineage: Eukaryota > Metazoa > Arthropoda > Insecta > Diptera > Syrphidae > Xylota > Xylota segnis. The sequence goes on from OY757237.1 coordinate 85,820,472, forward strand.
AATATAGTGCAAAAAAAAACAGTTAGAAACAATAGTGTTGTTATTCTAGGTTTTATATTCCAGCCGAAAGATTTGATTAATTGATTCCAAATCAAACACGGGTTTTCCTTTTTATTTCGTACCTATCACCAAGTATATATGTAAATACATATGTATATTTTTTTAAAGATGCTATAAAATGAATAAAATAAAACTTTTTCCATGTAGTACGGCTTTATTAGCAAGAGCAAACATTCTCATATAATCATTCTCGTCGTTCAAGTGGTTGCCTCGGCTGTGACGGGCTGTCGCGTCGAACTGGGATATGCAGCCTAGATGCTTGAACTGCGATAAGGCCTACAAGGTAGAAAAGTGACCCTTAAATAAGTAAATAAGGATAGGCCTGCAAGCAAGCAGGAACCCTCGCGTTAAGGGTAAATGCCTGTGTGGTAGAGGGAGCAGTCAGAGTGAAAGCGGGATAGCAGTCATGCAATCAGAGTTCGTTCCTCTTATTGAGAAGCGCGTGCACAGTTTGCAGAAGGCAATCGAAGATAATAGAATAGAAAGATGCTAGTCCAGTATTCAGAGAATTATTTCTGGAGTAAAAAAATGTACATACTTCTAAAAAAATTTTTGTTAAGTTTTGTGAAGTCAGCTTTCCGGGAATGGCATCTGTATGAAGTCGTATAGACCGTAAGACCGTATGCAAACGAGAGAAAGACATATGGATAGTAGAGGTCAAGAGTAGTCAAGATCATCACTTGCGCGACGATACAATTATCAGCATCGGATGATAAAATAAGTTCAAGTTGTCTGCCAAAGTCATTAGTTACATATACCACTAATGATGGAAGTCAGAGTTTGGGAGACATTCTAAAAAGGGCTGCTTTGTCAGGAGTTGCATTTGAAGGAACGAAATTAGACTCATCCTCAGACTGAACTCATTGAAGATGGGGAAGTTTAATATCCCCAAAGACTATGACATCATTATAGGGATACACAGCATCAAACAGAGAGTCTATAGCATTTATAGCGAGTTTGTAACCTTGAATAGCTTAGAAGGGCAGATGTAAGGCAAATGCTTAGGAATGAAAATTTTAGTGCAGATAAACTCAAAATCAGCGGTATGCAATGTTTTATTAAGTTCAGAGTCGTAACGTCTATGTATAGCAGGAATAACCAGGTGCACCTTGGTCATCCTTTTTAAGATCATCATCGCGGAAAACGTTAAAATCTGAGGTAAAGAATTCATTAGTCATATAAGCGGAGGAAAGATTCTTCTCAGTAAGTTGAAATTCATGGTAGGGTAGTGTTACGCAGTCCGCGTACGTTCTGGTAATAAATGGATTATTTTCTAACATTACTTTTGTTGGGAGTGGAATGGCAAGGATGTGTTCTGGTAACAAAGTTAGAAACGAAAGAAGTTTTTATAATTGGCACCAAATTTTTTTAGATGGGAGATTCATTTGAAATCAACTTTTAAGGTAAAGGTAGAGATATCATTTGCTACGCTACTGCGCAGAATATCGAAACTTCCGTGATAACGGACGGAAATTTGTCTTACCTCATCAGGGTCTTAGTGTAGCGAGACCATGACGTTAGTTTCGTCAATCTTCGCCAGAATAAATAAGCTGTTTCGTGAGTTTGGCAGCAGGCGGAAGCCGGGGATCTAAAAACACAAGGGGTTGGAAGTTTCAAGTTAGTAGTATTCGTTGGGCGGAAGAACTGGGCGATTGAGAAGTGGAAGAAAAAGGAGCAGGATCAAGGGAGGCAGGACTGAGAGTATAAGAGGTTATAAAATTGGTATACATAAGTAGCAGACACGGGTTTATAGAAGGTGGAGTTTGGTTTGTAGAGGGAGCAGGAATGGTCTTCAGATGGAATGAAACACGGTTTCGCTGAGGGGTGGGGTAAAATAATAAATAAATAAATAAATGGCGCAACAGGTCGATGGGACCCAGGGCCTAGCTTCTCACAACCATTCGTGTTGTGTATGTTATATTCTTTACACGAATGGAAGGGGCCTACTATTTAATGCCGTGTCCAAAGGGCAGTTTGATATTTGAGAAGATTTCTCAGGACATTTGTACTCTCGGATGTACTGACGCTTGCGAGAGGTGAGGCCGTGAAAAACTTTTCTAGGTGTTCCGACTGGGACTCGAACCTCGAGCCCCTTGCTCCATAGTTCAACGCACTAACCACTGAGCCCCGGCGCTTACTGGACTAGTGATTTATTTGCGGAAGGAAGAGGGCTGACGAAGGGGGAAGCTGGAAAGGGTTTGCCTATTGAAGCTCCAATTGGGATCCACTTTAAATGGGCGAGAAGAGTGAGAAGAAGATTTAAAGTTAAGAGAGGAGAATTCTCTAGAATTTCTTACGCTTAACCTGCTTAATACTAGTCCTGGAAGTCCATCTGATCATGCTCATATTGCGCACATGGCATACATACATCCTCGGGAAAGGTCTGGAACATCCATACGTAATTGGAGAGGTTATCAAATTTCAAACTGATTGATTAACTGGAGTAAACGGAGGAGATCTTCTGGCAGATGGTAATGGAAAAAGCAAATTTCTGTTGAAATAAGTTATGGATTCAAAAAGTATCGGCAGAACGGAGGGCACCATTGATGAAAAATATGGTGTATTCGTTACAAGTGTTGCCCAGGCTATAGAGTCACTGAAAGATCCCGGCGGTAATTGGGCTGAATCTTGTTCAGAGTCACTTAAACTCACTTAACCCACTTCCCTAGGAGTGTAACCCAACTTGTCGATAATTCAAGAAGAAATATGAGCACGGAATTTGAATTACCAGCAAACTTGATTTTAGGGGAGATAATAGAGTGGGCAATTAGATCATTCTCACCTTACAAATCGCCAAGACAAAATTTGTCTCTTATAGTTAAGCGCGGTGGCGAAGAAGTGATGGAGTGGGGGTGCATGGCAAGTGGAGGAGTTGGGGAATTGGAATTCAGTGAATCCACAATGGACAAGTATGCATACCTTAACATTTTAAAGACACATTTAATGAAAAGTGTTAATAAACTGCAATTAGACTCTGAGTTTTGGTTCCAACTAGACAACGATCCAAAACATACCGCTGAGATCGATCGCCCCTAGTTGTTGTATAATGTGCCTAAACAACTGCGTACCCCCCAAAATCTCCCGATTTAAACCCCATCGAACATCTGTGTTAGTTACTTGAAAGGAGAATTCGCCAACACACAATAACAAGCAAAGCTATGCTTAAAACTGTGTTTAAGGAAGAATGGGAAAAAATTACAGCTGACGACACGTCTAAGGGTAGTTTCAAGTTTTAAGCTTTAAGTTTCAATTTCAGATTTTAAAAAATAAACTTTTTTGATTATTTACAGGTTAGTTTGCTGAAAACAAGATTTATGCTAGATTAAGTTAAATACGTACAAAATCTTAACTTCTGTTCAATTTAAGTTTTTAAATTAAATTCAATTTAATCAATTTTAATAAATATCACACATTACTTAAAACAGATAATTTAATTTTATGCTTTACAGGCATACTTTTGAAGTGAATTGCATAATATAATAATAGCAATCGCCTTCATCGCTGTTATATACATATGTACACATATCTAGCTGAACGTCGGAATTTGTTATTGAGTCAACAACTAGACTTCTGTAAGAACCATGCAACTGGGGATCAATAAAGTCCGGAAGAAAAAGAAGGTCCTGGGGGGACATGTTGAATTTGTTTAATGTCTGATTTCTTAATACAATTTATGCCACGTTTATCGTTTATACTCGCAATCAAGTTTTGCCAATCCCTAGGATAGTGCATTTTAGCAGACGTTTTGTTTTTTTTTCCTTTCAATTACGGAATGGTCGACATCATATTCCATGTCAGTATGCCTCAGCTTGAGGAATTTGTGGTCAATAACTTTAAGTTGTTCATTGTTAGCCAAGGCGGTTATGAACATACTTATGTACATATGTATATGTACAACTCGCATGGGAATTTTTATTTTGACAAACTCAGAAATCGCTATAAAAAAGTATGTTTTTGTTGACAACAGGAACATTTTCTCCTATGTATATGTTTAAGAAGGCAACATTTCACATCATTACCGCCCCTCTTCTCCATTCCTTCATGCTACATATAGCAAAACGGTTTTGGTAGCCAAATCATGCAGACAGTTTAAGTCCATAAGTGGCGCTCATAAAACGCAATATTTGATTTCAAAAATTGTGTAGGCAAACACTGTTGAAGATCGAAGTCATGTGCTGCAATATTTGTTTTAACTTTTGCTAAATTTTTTATGTTTTGTTTGCATATGTACGCAAAATCAGTTTTTTCATGGTGTCTTCTAAGATGCATCTTAGATATTGTTAAACCCGGTTGCAAGTATTTCTTTAAAGTATTCCGTTTGGTAAATGACTTTTAAATGGCGTAAATTTGTTAATATGAAGTTTAATCTCCTCTAGTTTAACTATGGACAGAGAGTTTGGAGGTTTCGAAAATCCTCTTCTATCGACAAAATTTATTTTATATATGTATGTACATATTTGATTATATTATAATAAGCACTTTACCAAACAACGAAATGGCGAGGTGACAATTTCAAACAAAAAAGGGAAATGTACATACATATATGTATACATTAACGTGATGTATGCAGAGAAAGCAAAAATCCCCTCCTGTCTAGATGCATATTCAAAATGTCTAGCCATTCAAATTCTAGAGAACAGACAAGACATGGGGCTTGAGGTTCTTGTGCTTTTACAAATATTCCCAGGACGCAAAAACCTTGTCCGCGACAAAGTTCCTACATTTACTTCACCACCACCACCACTATTCACTTTAGGTCTATGAAAAGAACGGGAATTTCAATGTACTACACACTAACAAACCACATCACCACTAACGGACAACAGGAAAGAGCTCATAGCACGCTTAAAGAAATAACCAAAAGTATCAAAGAAGAATACAAATTGCAAATAATGAAAGTTATATTATGTACATATGTATGTACCACAGCTACACACAGTATTGAGGTTGCGGCGACAGTCGTGTATGGTCGAAATATAAGAGTATTTCCAAGGTTTTTCTCGCTCGAAAAACTGATTCCAAAATCACAACAATGGTTGGCGCAGCTCGTAAAAGCTCCGCGGAAATGCCGTCAAGTCCTACAGCCTTATTAGTTTTCAATCCTCTGATCGCGGTAATCATCTCATCCTTACTAGGGGTGGTGGTGCGGATTCGGGAATTTCTTTCTACGGACACTTCTGTCTGACTTGAGTGCATATTGCTGGCGAATACTCGGTTCATCCGATATAAGCAACGGACCGTCTAAACCTTTCACTGACTGTTGTGTAGAGCTTCGGCCACCTATTGTCACGTGCCACGAGTTTTATCAGTAAAAAAAACAGCATTTTTGCAAATGTGTAGTCAGAACAAGACTGGCTGTACTTTATTTAAGAAAGGGGTAGCGTTGTACAAAAAGAAAAGCAAATAAGTTGATAAGGTGTGTTTTTTTTTTTTTTTTTTACATAACTCACGCTACGCTGCACTTCTCTCATCTTCATGCGATATAGGGACTCTAGCTCGTTCCTCCCTGCTGCTGGAGTTGCAGCAATTCGAGCTCTTAGCTGTTTGCGTTCTTTGATCCTCCTCCAGGTATCCTGCGATCGACCGACAATCCTTTCAGCACCTGATGTGAAAACAGTTTTCACAGCATACCAATGATCTTGGATGGTGGCGGGCAGTGTGCTGCTGATTGTTTCCACTCCACGTGAGAGATGGTCCTTTAGTTCTTGGCGCACTGTGGGATCTTTTAGTCGGTCTACGTTGAACCTAGGTGTTCTTGTATTGATAGATCTTCGAACGGCAGCAGTGCGTAATCGGACAGTAGCAACCCCATGTCCGCTCCTCGTCTGTTTCGGACGTCTAGAAGACTAGTTCTGAATCGGCGACTGATGGCAAAATGGTCAATTTGGTTGGAGTTTACTTGCCTGTCAGTTGAAACCCAGCTGATTTTATGGCAGTCTTTGTACTCAAACATGGTGCCACCTATGACAAGACGATTTGCGTTGCAAAAGTCAACAAATCTTTCGCCGTTGTCATTGCAGTTGCCTAGTCCATGCGTTTCCATAACATGTTTGAGCCCTTCGTTGTCGTTGCCTACCTTGGATTTCCCCATCACAATGACAATGTCGACGTTGGGTGTTGCATTATAAACAGTTCCCAACTGATTGTAGAAGGTCTCCTTTACTTCCTCAGACGAACTCTCCGTGTGGGCGTAACACTGTATAATGGTAATGCGACGTACTCTCGTCCGGAACTGGCCGTTAAAATCCCATCACCGTGCGGCTGGCAGTAAATTAGGCCTCTGCATGCTGTAGATGTTAACAGCAGTCCAACTCCATATCCACGGGGGCTTCCGGATGGTCTCCCGGAGTAGAGTAGTACAGTGCTACCCGTTGCAGATTGGTACTCGGCCGCATCTAACCATCTTGTCTCACTTACTCCCAATATGTCCAGCCTATATCGCCAGAACTCATGTTCCAATTGAAGGAATCTGGCGTTCTGAGGTCCTTCACTCTGAGAGTCAAGGAGCGTCTTCACGTTCCAGAAACCAATCTTAGTTTGGGTACATGGGCCGTCAACGTGTTATCAGTAGTTATCCGAGGCATTGTGTCGGTTTCGATAGCTTGATATTTTCGGTAACGCGGACTGCTGGCCTAGGTTACCTAGTCTAGGGATAAGACCCTAGACAGTCTCGCACTTGCAATTTTAGCCTGCACGCATACGGCTTTATACATGCAGTTGCCCGGGGACCACGGTAAAGCAAGCACTACATTACGAACTTGATTGTTGCGCTACTGGCCCAATCCATATGTGAAATTTCATCCTCCTAGCTAAAATTTAAGGCCTGGAAACTGGTGACATACGGACCGACGGACGGACAAGGATCAATCGATTTATCTATTGATGCCCTTCAAGAATATACTTATGTACATAAATATATACTTTATAGGGTCTACCTCGATTATTTCTCAATGTTGCAAACTATGTTTCATACTAAATATACCCTCAGAATAGGTTATAAAAAAAACATTCATCTCGACCAATGACCCATACCCCCATATGCAGAGTCGAAACTAGGTTGAAACCGACTGGAATTTGCAGATATACGCAGGTCGAATCCAAACTGAGTCGACTGGACTCGACTCCACTATTTTAGCTGGGTCGAGTCCAAAATATGTGTAATTACCTGGATCGAGGAGTCAAACTGACAGTCGTTATTTGAATTATTTGCTTTATTTTCATTGGGTTGGCGTGCGAATGATTTGAAAGTCAATTATTAAGCTAGATACACACGAGGCAACCGTTGCAGCAACATGTTGCGTTCAAAAAGCGCACAAAAGTCCTTCTCCGCTTCATCCCTCCTAACCCTACCCATCCACCCTTTTTCTTGTCTTTTCTTTTCTTTTACCCGTCGTCCTCTGAAGAGCTAAGGGTTAACTGAGCGTTTCTGGGTTGGTTTTCAACTCAGTGCTCACTCTTCCCCATATGCTTGAAGGGGATGACAAAGCAGGTTTCCCGGAGCCAGACGGACGAGTCTGAAGCAGGTTGAGCCAGGTGGACCGCCTGGAGACTCATCCTGACCCTACCCAGCGAACGACCAATTCCACAAAGAGGTAAAGTGAGACCTCCACCGTTCTGAAATAATCTGATGTCCAAAGTATAAGGCCAGGAGGCCCAACCTAAAACCATTTGTTTGCTCCATCACCAAAAAAACCATTTGTATAAACCTCTCAAAGGAGAGCTCTATTTATTTTTTAAAGGATAGCTCCCGATTCTCTGGGTACCTTTTACCCTTAATGTCTGCACGATGGTTTACGCGATCGATAGTTCCGCGTTAACTTATCCTTTTTTTAGGGTCATTTTAATAATCCATTATAGTTTGATAGTTAGCCCTGGTCAGGAAAGTGGATGCGAACCTAAGCAGTCACTGAAATCCTTAAACAAACAGAGCGACGAGAGAGTGAGAACTTGAAGCCGTGAGAGAGGAAGCTGTCAGAGCTCTGGATGTGATTCCCTTTGCTCTGGCAGCTAAATCAACTGCAGCGGAGAGAACGAGGCGAATTCAGTCTCCACCAACACCAATACAGTTCCCCGCCAGAGACACAGGCGCCAGGAACTGTTCGTTGCCAATAACGTTGGAGACGGCTGAATTCTCCTCATGAGTGTGTGTGTGTGAGAATGCGTGAGTGTGTGGAAGAAGCTGGACTTGTTCCAACAAGCCACTTCTTGATCTGTCGAGAGAGAGAGAGGAAGTTCTGCGAGGCAGGAAAAAAAAAAGAACAAAAAAAAAGACAGGAGAAGAGATCCCGCAGGGGACAAAAACAAATAGAGATTTGTGGAAAACAAACCAGGAAGACAGGACGTGAGGATTCGAGAAAGAGGACGAACGAGATTAGTGACTGTGGCGGAGAGTAGCCACCATCCCCCAACCAGGAGCATAGAGAGCAGTTTTTCTCTACCCCAAAAGAAAGGATAAGTTAGATAAGTACAGTGTTTTATTATAGTGTTTGATAGTGAATTAGTAGTTTAGAAATCATGTAGGATATTTTGGTGAAAAATTTATTCGCGTAAGATATCGCCCGTTAGTTTTTTTTGATAACCGAAGGCTTAATTCCGGTTAAAGCTTACTGTTCGCGACCCACCCCCGTAACTTCAACCGTATGAGAATACGGAGCTACCCTCTGTGGCCGAATTTTCATCTCCTTTTATTTTAATTTCTTTGATTGCTGCCCCTTTTGTTTTACCCCATACAGATATATTAATAAATACATATATATATATCTGCCACCATCACAATCGTGTTTCTTATTTGCAAAGGTTTTGGTAATTTTACCTTTTTCAATAAAAGATTACCTGGCGCCCCTTGTGTTCCAACCCAAGGAACAAATTCCCTACGTTTCTTTTTATCCAGGACCCACCCCAGCTGAGTAGTCGGGAATTCGCAGCAAGCGACCTTTGCTGCATTGTTGTGTTTCCCTTTTTCGCTCCCCATCTCATTCGCCTTTTTCGATTTCGCGTGCGCGGCCATGGTTTTGAGTTTCTCCAGTTTCTTTTCTTTTTTATTTAATTTCCCCTTTTATAAAACCCCCCTCATTAAAGTCGCCCGAATTAATTCACCCCTTCGATCGGGGAACACAACAAACATATAAGGAACTATTGCAATTTCTAATGTCGTGATCGTGTATTCTACAACTTATAAGAAACTGTGTATGTTTTTTACTCTGGCAATCAATGTAGGCGTACCCTCTTTTTAGCAGAAGCTACAAATAATACTGGTCATACGTTAATTTAACTTATTTCCGCTGTGAAAGATAGGATTTGATTAATTAATGTCAAAATTTGTCTTAGTTTTTCCAAAGGGGAGGTACGCATAAGATTGCATACTTGGGGTGAACTAATTTGCCATACTTGTTCAAATTACTCGAAAATGGGTGTTGTAACATAGCCAATCAAATGAAATGCATCACCCCTAAGAAGGTGAACGAAAGCGAAGTGTTCTTCCTGAGATAGACAGTCCATGACTTTTCTAGAGCATCTTAAAAATTTTTGCAGCTTAGTGGCAACTAGGGGACCTTGTCCGCCTGAAAATAAGGACAAAAACTCACAGATGAGGTTGGGAATTTTTAAGTGATCGACTGTCATCTTAAATACTTTTTGTGTCTAATTCGAAGGAGGGAGCCAATAAATTTGTTAAGCCAATAAAAATTTGTTTAAGTACGAATAAGGATTTTCAAGCATTTATAAAAGTATTTAAAACTTCTTTATCCTACCGACTGCACTATAACTTGTATTCGAGTTTGATTGTTTGAACTGACACCCTGCCGCCTATTTCTGGCAGGGCCGTTGCCAGAAGGTAACTAATTCTGTACCCTATACACTTATCTAGTGTCTTGTCCCAAACACGCACCAAAAATCTTAATAGCTCTTGTTGTTTAATTATTTGATATAACACGTAGTAACCCGGGCTCATAAGCGGTAAGTAAAAGCAAATTAAAGTTATTATTTTATTATTTTATTAAAAGGCCCACTGGCTGCAACTTTCTCTTAGAATGTTAGCAAATTAACTCTACCTTATCCTAAAACTCTTTGTCCTTTTATATTATTTCTAACAGTTCATTTCACATGTATTCACCTTTCAATCATCCTCAATGAGTGAAGTCAATGCATTTCGTGATCGTTGGAAGTTCAATTGTTCTCAAATTGACCTGCCGTCGATATACCGCGACATGTCATTGGCACTTGCCGTTATCTTACACGCGTACAGTGTACTGTAATCAGACTATAACTATGGGTTCATCCGGTATTATGTGGCCGTAAACATGATTTTATATGGCTTGGAAAGAAAATGGGTAGAGTACTATGCAGTGTATCACAACTGTACAAATCCCCTTTACCTCGACAAGGTAGAGAATTATGTCCAGGAAGTGTAAGAGGGCTCCCAATTTATACGACCACCATTCAGTTGAAGTTGAGCCTTGGGAAGAAAGAAAGACTTTCTTTTCCGAAAAGAAAATGGTAAACTCCAAAGAAGAAAGGATGATCTTAGAAGAGGATGACTATCAGTCCTGTACGAATTCCCACTGCGATATCACGGGAATAACCACCTTTATGCCTTTAAAAAAGATAATGGTAATCGAAGATCTTTTCTGGTAGCTCTAAACAGGGGCCTTCTGTTAAGCTAGGTCCAGGCCCATTGCAACAAGGGCGAACGCGATCATAGCCGAGCAGAACCAGAAAAAAGTGACCTTTAGAAACCAGTTGGCTATAATAATGGAAACAAAGGTTACAACACTAGAATGACAGTTCGGTACATAAATCCGTGGCTAGCGAATATCTTTCGTGGATGCCTTAACTGTTCACACACTAGTCCAAGACTTTAGACAGATCAGTCCTACCTCGTTCCTACTTAAGACATTTGAAAGACTAATAGATCTATACATTCGCTCCAAACTAAGTCCTAGAGACACCAATACTAAACACGGATTGAAAACTCACTCCAAAAAATGTATGCTAACCGATTTCTATACATAGAAGCAGCCCTCAACAATGTGAAATCCGAATCAAAACATAGACCTAGTAATCTCAGAGTGTTTTGAATCCATGCCCAAAACGAAACACACCAACCCGGAACTAGGTGACTGTTAAATACATATACATACTGGCTTCTAGAGGGACCCCCTAAGGTCTCATCCCTTCTACAATACTCGCATTATGGTGTCATAATGACAACAGTTTGTAAGTTTGTACCCACCATTATTGAACTACTCCAATCCATTCTCAATACGCTACACAAAAGGACGGTAGAATGTAGCCTAAAATTTAAAGACAGGAGAGGTCTTTTCACAAACAAAGAACGATCTCACAAATCGAGCAATGCAACTCAACGGTACACCCCTCCAAATGTCAGATAAGGCGAAATACATATGTAGGTTGTATACTCGACCGTAAGTAAACTTGGAAAGAAAACGCGACGGAAAGGATAATGGCCAATTCACAATGATATTAAAATATTAATAAATAAAATATTACTTCTTTTTTTGTTTTGATGTACAAATCCACATAAATGTGAGAAATAACTTTGCACACAAAGAAAAATTAATGAAGAAATAAAAAAAACAATTGTCTACACAGTCTAACACGATTGATTTGTATTAATAACATATGTAATACAATAAATCACATTACAGATTAAGAATTCGGAGTAAATATGCGACACAAGAACTTACCCTGTCGCTGAAAATCGAATAAGTCACAAGTATTTCATGAAACAGCTGCTCGCCGATAGCTATTAGTCAGAGTATATCCATAATGAGTAGAGTCACTCTCCACGTGGTTGGAAATATTTCTTATCAGTAGTCACACCGACACGAAAAATAGACGGCAGTGAAAAAGGGATAGAAGAAACGGAAAAGTGGTGCATGGGGTGATCCATTAAAAAAAAATATATATTTTTTTTTTACATTTTTATTAAAGAAATTACATGTGTGGCTTACACTAAGTAATTTCAACTTATTATTAATCTTTTTATTATTTTTATTAAAATGCTTTAAAATGTGGTGTACTCGTATGTAGAATTTCATGAGATATTCTGCATCTTTATTCTTGCAACAGTTGTATTGATACGTATTCTTTAGAATACTATAAATTTCCACTTCTAAATTATTTCGGAAGTACTATTTTGGAAAATGAGAAATGAATTTATTTCCAAGACACTCCAACGAATTAAAATATTCTTAAGGAGGTCCTGTTCACAGATCCTACAATCCCTCGAAGTTTTGTCATCTAATTGGTTCAGTTTCTTAATAGAATGAAGCCACTTTGCTCTTCTATAATTGGAAAAATATAAAATTCTTTCTTTCTTTCACAAATTCTTGTTTTCCTATAATTCCGTACCTATTTCTATTTTTCGCATTTTGACGTATTTTACAAGTGAATTCTCCTTTTCCTCCCGACCGTACGCCATACACTTAAAATAATGTTTACTCATTTTAAATATCAAATAATTACCAATGTTATGGCTGATCACCCTGTAATCATTTTGTTTACGCCTCTTGCACGACTGATAAGAACCATGATGGGAGCGCCCTTTAAAAGACGTGCATAAAAAATGTAAACAACCCTTACTCCAATCTAAATACACCAAGAGTGTTGCCATGTACCATACACATTAGCGAGGTGAATCTGATGATCATAAAATTCAAAATCGGTAATTATGATATTATACAAAGTAGTAGCAAACTATAAATGATATACATATATACTTATCACGTTTGACAATAAAACATTTCATTACAACCACTCCTAACTACGATTTTTCTCTAAAAGCAAGGGGTACAGAAGCCATAAATGAAATACTTTACCAAAAAGCAGACCTGACAACACCAGTTCATGCGATGACAGAAGTGAATAACCACCACAAGCACAAATGAAGGGAGCGCCTTGAAAAACCCATAATGAAAAAACCACATTTATATATCTTACACAGGAGGTCGCATGTGGTGAATTTGGTAAAATGTATTTCCATCTCATTTTGTTATACGCGTTTGCACATAAGGACAAAATTCAATAGTTTCTACCTCTTTTCGCTTATTATAAGTTTTTGTTGCGGATTTTGCTTTGCAATAGTACGATTGCACATGTGGAGAGAGTGACCCTACTCATTATGGATATACTCAGCTATCAGTGGACGTAAAAGTAGAGAGTAGATCTACTTGGACGTCGTGTTGCGTTTACGATATTTACGATACAACGCCGACCAAACAGTGAGGTCATATTTCGTGTTACCCCATAAGAGTCAGTTGTTTCTACTCAATCCGTCAACGGACGCACGTGTTACGTCCCGGATGCAACCCGACCCGACTCATCCGGTCTACTACAAATATTCGCCGTAGTTCATATTTCTCTCTTTCGTTTTTGATTATTCATACATTAACCTCGCTGACGAGACTGAATTGCATTGCGAAGTTTTTGGATTATGTATTGTATTGATTAAGCAGAGTTCAATTGGTATTTCCGAAATAAAGTAACACTCAGAAGAGACGGTGACTTTTTATTTTCTTACGTATTTGGTACAGTCGACGGGAGATAGTTCCGAAGAACTAAATAGAATCATAGTGAAGTAAATATGTAATTTTAAAATATACCACCTTACTTAAATCTTAAGCAATCCAGTAAAGTAATTAAAAACGGATAACCAGAAGTTAATGAGTAAACAAAAAAGTGAAAGATTTGACTTACTAAGAAATTTAAATTTTCTTACCGATAGTGATTGTAATAGTGAAAAAGAAACTATCATGCTTAATCCGGAAATCATGCGACTCAACAAATTACTTTCCATACGATCTGATAAAAGACGCATTAAGAATCCATGAATTCCGTGGTGATGATGGATATGCCCTGAAGGCTGTCCACAAGCAAAAGAATATGTAAACCAACGCATAATTATTAACAAAATACAAGGAGAAGCTCTGGACGTCGTTCGTCAGCTGGGAGAAGGACCCAAATTGACAGACATGAAATCAGCACTTGTAAGGAACTTTGGGGTACAAGAGACATACCATCAACTATACCATAGGGTTTTTTCCGTAAAAAATTGTAACGTAACTCAATATTTTAGAGAATTAAGAAATATTTTAGTTAAGCTAAACGAAAAATTCGAATATGATGTACGAAAACCTGTAGAATTCAGTCCTAAGAATAATGAAGCCATTATACTTAGAACCTTTTAAATAATATCGATACAAATTTGGCGTCAGTTGTCTTAAATAGAAATTGTACAAGTTTACGAGAAGCTTTCGCTTTATTAGAAAACGAAGGTTTAATCAGAGACAAAAAAAATTAATATAAAGCAAATATAATATTTCAAACAATAGAAAAGATTACACTAATAATATCGTTTCTCAATTACCAAATCAAGTACAAAGATCTCAGCAGCGTAGACAAAACTTCAGTCAAGACAATAATAACCACAGACACTATTCCAACAGCAATAATTACAGACAAAATTCAGTAACTCGTAATACTTCCAGAGGATATTTTAGTAGGCAGACAAAATACAACAATAGAAATAGTAATAATAACACAAACTTTATTCCAAACAACGCTGAAGCAAAATCATTAATCATACCGAACATGATGTAAATTTTCGTATATCCTCCACCAAAAATACTTACCCCTAATAGAACTTACAATAGGCAGAGATAAAATAATATGCTTACTAGATTCAGGATCATCTATTTCTCTCAATAAAAGACAATAAAAAGCTACCACAATATAAACGTGAAACTCTACAAGAACCTATAAAGCTTAGATCTCTCAATGGCGAGAATATTACATATGAACAAATAACAAGAAAGTTACCAAAAGAATTTAAGGAGGATGCATTTATGATTTGGAAACTAACTAGTTTTGAAGGATCTTAAGACCTCTAGAATCCATAATAGATATGAAACAGGAAACTGTAACGATAAATAACAACGTAATCAAGTTCATTAACGCCTATCCATACAATATAGAAGAAATTCACCAATTAGAACACTGTTATCCAGACATTGTGCATAGATCTTTTTCAGTCTATTAACACTGAAGAAAAATAACAGTTAGAGGATTTCTTTAAGTTTAATAAAGATCCCTTTCATAAGGATGGCGATCATTTAACTAGTATCCAACACTCGAAGTACAATGACTCGGTAACCAGCACACACCGATTAAGGGAAATCTTAAAGCAAACGGGTATACATCATTCTGTACTACAGTAACTCAACATGAAATAGTGACAACAGTGGATACTCCCATATATTCAAAAATATATAGGTATCCTCAGATTCACGAACATGAAATTACGAAACAAGTTAATGAAATGCTCAAACAAGGTAAAAAAAAAACCCTCACCATATAACAGTCCTTTATGTATCGTACCTAAGAAACCAGACAACACTGGAACCAGGAGTTGGAGGATTGTCATTGACTATAGAAAATTTAACGAAATTACAATCAGTGACAAGTTTCGAATTCCCAATATAGATAATATTCTAGATAAACTTGGCAGAGCGCAATATTTTACGACCCTCGATTTAGCAAAGGATTTTCACCAAATCCTAGTGAGGGAGGAGGATTTCTCTACGCCTCAGGGTCATTTTGAACACGTTAGAATGCCGTTTGGATTGAAAAATGCCCCCTCTACATTCCAACGTTTAATCAATCAGGTTTTAGGAGATTACATTAACAAAGTATGTGTTCTTTACATAGATGATATTTTCATATTTAGCACAACTCTCAATCAACACATAAATAGCATCAAGAAAGTATTTGATAGGCTTCGAAAATATCAATTGAAAATACAATTCAATAAATGCAAGTTTTTCGCTTGGGAAACTGCATATTTAGGGCATATATTGACCCCTGCAGGAGTCAAACCTGATAAAAGCAAAATAACAAACATTCCTAGGTTAAAATTACCCGAAACTACTAGGTTAGGTTAGGTATGTGGGTACGCGACTAGATAAATATCACGTCGCCACACTCAGGTCAATACAGACCCATTGTGATAGCCAAAGGGGAAAAAGTCCCTTGCTCATTGGTAAACCCTCGTATTAATTCACATCTTGTGGATCACCAAACCATCCTGTTGATTTGATGAACCTTAAAATTTCATTGATTGGTCTGTTTGCTAGTTCTTCAAGGTCACAGAAAAAGTGTCGCCCTAGAAATTTGAATCTAAGGTGTATAAACCCAGGGCAGTGACAGAGAAAGTGGGTTGCTTCCTCATTAGCTTCCTCGTCTCCACATCCCCGACATAAATCTTCATCCGTGAGTCTTAACTTTCTCACGTGGTACCGAAGAGAGTTATGCCCCGTGATAATTCCTATAAGGACAGAAAGGGATTTCATATCCTTTAGCATAATTCGGTCGGTCCTACTCTTGTCAAAGCAAGGACATAGGCTTCTGGTGATCACACAGGTGTCCAGGGAGGTTCATCCACTATTGGCCTCACTTCTGGCCAAGATCCATGCCTTTTGCTTCAATGTGCAATGTGAACACCTAGGTGTCTACCTGTTGCGATGTAGATTCAGAGCCTCTTCTTGCCAATTCGTCTGCCTTCTCATTACCTGGAACACCCTCGTGTCCAGGGACCCAGCAGAGTGCAACCTTGTGCTGTGTTCCAAGAATCTTGAGTTCTTCGCGACAGCACTTCACAAGCTTTGATTTTATTTCGATTGCAGTAATCGCTTTTATTGCCCCCTGACTGTCGATGAAAAAGGTGATACCTTCCGGTGGTATTGCCTTCCTCGCAGTCTCACGGGCAGCTATTGTCACTACCAGGACCTCCGCTTATAAAAGACTGCTATAGTTCGGGAGGCGGACTGATCCAGATATCCCCAGCGGTTCAGAAAAAATGCCAGACCCTACGCCTACATCCATCTTAGATAGAGATCTTGGGGCCGAGCTTAGGCTACCAGGGGGGTCAGCACGGTGGCGGATAGCTGAAAGACCTATAGATGTATAGGTTAGCTGCGAATAACCAATAAGCAGTCCCCGACCAAGAGCGGCAAAAATGGAGGGTGTGACGGAAAAAACACATAAGCCCAGTGAAATTTTTGTGACAGGGCGAGTAGATGCCGCCCGTAACTAAGCGTCTTGTCCATAAGGCAAGGAGTAATGCGACCCGTGCCGAGGTCTGAATGGTGCTGGGGACAAAAATCCATACAGCATCGCTAACGGAGCCCTCCAGATACCTGGCGCCCTCTGGTTGTAATGTAGCCTTACCATATTACAGGGGTCTCTGATGTGGTGGACCTTCCTTTCCCCCATACTCGTGGGATCCAATACAAAATGAATCAAAATGAAAACAAAACAAACATAAATAAAACAGAAAAAAAAGATCAAAAAACATAGTACCAAACTCAGGAATCGAAAGTACAGAGGAAAATCCATTTAGAAGAAGTTCTGTACTGATGCGATCACCGCCGCTAAAAATAATGGAGGAGGCGATCGATAGTAAGGACGTAGGGAAAACAAACGTGCACCACGAAATCAGAAAGCTGACTAGTGCTATACGCAGACACTACAACTGTATAGCAAATTCCGAGAAAGACAACGTGGTAAAGAATAGATCGTCTAAAGCTATCCAAACCATTGAGTCATCCGAAATGAGCAAATCGGCGCCTTCTCATCCGTTGAAGCAACTACCAGAACCTAAGCGGAAAAGGACTAGATCCCCGAGCAATGAAGAACCCTCGACATTGACATACGCTGAGATAGTCACGAAAAAAAACAGAAACGTCAGTGCAACAAAACGCCCAGAAGTGCCAAAGTGAGAGGAAAGAAAAAGCTCTCCCAAAAAAACCAGGAAAGACGACAAAACCGCGAGGCAAAGATGCAGGCGAAAAAACCGCAAATGAAGACCACAACAAAGCCGAGTGGAAAAGAGTGGTAAAAAGAGGTCCAGGTTAAGCCGGACGCATTGGTGATCAAAAAAACTGGAGAAACATCCTATTGCGATATACTCCGAAAAGTAAAGACCAACCCTGAGTTAAATGGTCTGGGGTCGGACGTAATTCGTATAAGGAAGACGGCCAAGGGAGAGTTACTGCTTGAGCTCAAGAAAGCAGCAGATGGAAAAACTTCTGAGCACCAAAGCAAAGTAGGGCAAGTTCTCGGGGAAATGGCGGAAGTAAGGACCCTAACGCACGAGGTGCTGATTGAGTGCAAAGACCTAGACGATGTCACTACCAAAGAAGAGATCTGTCAAGCCCTTTCCGAGCAATTCGAGGAAGTACGAGGTATGCAGGCCTCATCCATCAAATCCATGAGGAAAGCCTATGCAGGAACACAAACTGCAGTCATTGGCTGCAATGAACGCTGCAAAAAAAGTTCTGGAGGTTGGGAGAGTTAAAATCGGATGGACGGTATGCAGAATACGGGAGAAAGTGGTGCCGCTGCGATGCTTTAGGTGCCTCAACTTCGGGCATCCAGCAAAAGCGTGTTCAAATACGGCGGACAGAAGTGAAGATTGCGTCAAGTGTGGACAAAAGGCCACGTTTCCAAAAATTGCACCAATGATGCAAGGTGCGTGCTCTGCGAAGAAAAGGGGACACCAACTTCAAACACGCGGCAGGAAGCGCAGTATGTCCTGTATACCAGGAAGCTAAAAAAACCGCAAAAAGAATATGAAAGTGCTGCAATTAAATTTAAATCACTGCGAAGCGGCACAGGACCTCCTAACACAAGCCATTCGTGAGTCAAAAATAGATGTTGCCATATTATCCGAACAGTACAAGAATCTCGACAAAAAGTCTGGGTAGCTGATTACTCAAAAAGAGCTACTATTTGGACCTGTGGAGACTACGCCTTCGAAGAAAAAATGATGACACCCCAATCTGGGTTCGTTCGAGCCAAGGTCAAGGGTGTTAACATCTATAGTTGTTACGCATCCCCAAACAGCACTCTGGAAGAATTCCAGCGTATGTTGGATAGGCTCGTGGATGATGCTAGAGGCCGTAGCCCAATAATCATGGCTGGGGATTTCAACGCATGGGCCATTGGGGCAAGCACACGAACCAATAGAAGAGGTGAGGCACTACTCGAAGCGGTATCGTCACTAGATGTCATGCTGCTCAATACGGGAAGCGAGAATACCTTTAGCAGAAACGACGTAGGTTCCGTAGTTGATATCACCTTCGTAACCAGTTCCCTAGCGAGAGGCGCCAAGTGGAGAGTAAGCAAACAGTACACTTACAGCGACCACCTGGCCATCCTGTTTGAAATAGACCAGAAAAGATCCAACCAGGAACTCCCACCAAAGAAGGCACAACGAATGGGGTGGAAAATAGGCACATTAGATGAGGATTCTTTTACTTTCACCTTTAGAGAATCTACAATAAGGCCAGGAACAGCAAATGCTATGGCTGCCGAGATTACGAATCATGTAATAAAAGTATATTGGTAGAGCCAAGAGATAGCAAAGCTACGCAGCAAGTGCCATAAAGCTAGAAGACTGTTCCAGCGATCCAGAGGTTTTCCCTCCCACCAGAACCTGCAGGTGCAATACAAAGATAGGCGTAGAGACTTGAAATTAGCAATCCGGAGAAGCAAAAGTGACAACTTTAAAGAACTCTGTCAGCAAGCAGATGTAAATCCCTGGGGTACAGCCTATAAGGCAGTCATGGCAAAACTCAAAGGCACCACTAGGGCACCCTCGCCCTCATGCCCTTTGCTAATGCAAAAAATAGTGTCGGGCTTATTTCCACCGCAGAGAACTGCAGAGAACAGTATGGATTTAGACAAGCCCATTCTACAATCGATGCTATACGGAGGGTAACCACAATCCTGGAAGATGCTATCCAGGGCAGAAGATGGAGAGGAGGCGCAAAGAAATATGGTGCTGTAATAACACTGGACGTCAAAAATGCGTTCAATTCTGCAAACTGGGGACATATTTTGTACTCACTTAGAGAAATGATGGTACCTGGGTTCCTAATCAAAATAATAATCAATTATTTCGAGAAACGGTACCTGTTTTACGATACCGACGATGGGGTAAAACAGCACCACATATCTGGCGGAGTACCACAAGGATCGGTACTAGGTCCTATCTTGTGGAACCTTATGTATGATAAGGTGCTGAGGCTTGAAATCCCCAACGAGGCAAAAATCATAGGCTTTGCCGATGACATCGCAATCGTAGTGACAGCAAAACACCTGGAAGAAATAGAGGACATTGGAAACGAATGTATCCGAAAAGTGAGACGGTGGATGACAGCAGTCGGTTTAGAACTCGCGGAACATAAAACGGAAGCAGTACTAGTAAGCAGCCGCAAGAAAAGAGAAGCAATCACCATCAGGGTAGGCAACCAAAATATAACGTCAAAACCAGTGATCAGATACCTAGGTGTGATGATTGACGCTAGGCTAGCTTACAAGGAACACATTGAAATAACGTGCGACAAAGCTGCTCGGGTGTGTACCAGAATAATGACAAACATTGGAGGACCCAGACAACCAAGGAGACTAATTTTGTCAAGAGTGGCGCAGTCAATAATAATGTATGCGGCACCAATATGGGCAAAGGCAGTGAAAATTAAGTCCCACTCAAGAAGAGTTAATTCCGTCAACAGGCTGTGCGCGCTGAGAGTATGTTGCGCTTTTCGGACGGTATCCGATGATGCTATATGTGTTATTGCGGGAATGCTACCAGCGGATATCTTGGCTATTGAGCTACAGAGGACCTATGACGCGAAAATCCAGGAACCCCTTGCTCCAGTCAAAGGTATTAAGCTGGCAGAAAGACAGCGAAGAATGAGAACATGGGAGGAAAGATGGAATCAGTCAACGAAGGGAAGATGGACCCATCGACTTATACCGGATATACATAAATGGATGGACCGGCATCACGGAGAAGTGGATTTTTATCTTACTCAGTTCTTAACCGGACACGGCTGCTTCAGACCGTATCTAAACAGGTTTGGGCTTGATGAATCTCCAAATTGCCCAAACTGTGGAGAGGCCAGAAATTAGGCAGAGCATGTGCTCTTTCAGTGTCCACATTTTCGCTTAGAACGCAGAGGTCTTGAGGAAATAATTGGAGAAATACCAACTCCGGAGAAGATTGTAAACCATATGTTGACATCGAACGCAGTATAGAATACTGTGAAACAAACAGCAGCGGTGATCATAAAGGAACTTCGGCGGCTGGAAAGGCTCAGGGAGAGCAACCAAACCCTCAGAACAAGAAACGTCGAAGAGTTTAAGAAGAGCATAAAGTGCTAACCAGCCCCGCGAAGTAATACTTAACGGTAGTTCCGAGTGGTTGAAGTGTGAAGTGTGTAGGGTGTGGGTTAGTACGTAGGCGTATCCCTGGCATCGCGTATTCAGGTTTGCGATTCGTGCATGCCAGTAGCCCGGGTTACTGGTATCTTTAAAAGATTACACATCCGTTGGCGCAACCAAAAAAAAAAAAAATCTTAGATAGAGATGGAAAGTGTGTTGGCAGGCTGACCATCCTTCCATTTTTCCCTGCTTGGGAACGAGCTAGTAAATGGTCTATGGAAATCTAGGAACGGAGTGAGGTAATCCGTAGTATAGACTTTTCCTATATATTTCTCCAGGATCCTGGAATGACCTGTTGCATTATAATTCCAGCTATCTGACTGACTTATTCTTAGGGCACTTATAGCTGCCGAGGTTTTAACAAAAATGTCCAGCGGTAAAAGATTGAGGATAGCCTCTAGTCCTGCAGTAGGTGTTGTTCTCATGACACTTGTGGTGCCAGAATAATTTTAGGTTTTGGACCCCAGTTCTTTCCAAATATTCTACTACAAGTATAGAAGGCTATAGTTGCTTTCTTGATTCTTTCATTGATAATAGGTCTCCAGCTCATTTTTTTATTAAGGACGAGTCCTAGGTATCTTGCGCTATCCGAGATTTTAAGGGGAGTACCCTCAATGGACGGTAATGTGAACTCAAGAATTTTCCTTCTGTTGGTGAATAATACCAGCTCGGTCTTATGGGGATTGACTGCTAGTCCACATATCTCAGCCCAGATGACTAGGATCTTAAGCGCGTTCTCCAATATATCGCTAAGGGTAGGTAAAAATCTACCTGTGGCCAGCAATACTATGTCATCCGCATATGCAATGGCCTTAACACCACTGTACCTGGGTTGTAGCAGCACCTCATTTGGTACAATGACCCATAATAGCGGGGAGATTACTCCGGATTGAGGGGTACCTCTGGAGGCGAATGCTTCCATCCTTGTACCCTCGTGTTCTGCAATAATGTGTCTTTCCTCAAGAATTGCAACAATCCAGTTGGTGAGTGAATCGTGAATCTTAAGATTTAACAGGGTTCTACCGCATCCGTTTTGACATTGTTAAAAGCACCTTCAATGCCCAAGAATGCGGCGAGAGTGAATTCCTTGTAACTTGAGAAAGAAAGCAATTATTCCACCACTAGAAGACCACTAGCAATCATCTGGGCCACCAATTATTTTAGCCCATACCTTTACGGTGTAAAATTTGATTTGTTATCAGACCATCAGCCTCTAAAATGGCTATATACTAACAAACGGGAAAGATATCAGCCCCAGACTCCAAAGGTGGCTTTTAAAACTAGGCGAATATGATATCAGCATTGACTATATTAAAAGAAAAGAAAATATAGTGACCGATTTCCTTAGTCGCATTAATGCGGACACTAATTAAATAAATATGATAGAAATAGATGAAGAAAACACTGTGAACTCTGAATTTTGTCATTTGTCATTACATAAAAACATAGAAAACAATGATGTAAATACCGTTCATTCCCAGGAAGAACATTTTAATAATCATATTCCTATACAGTAGTTAATCGGTTTCGAACCCAGATAATATAAACAAATATGAAAAGTAGTGAATTTGAAGTAAAACATAAAAACAAAAAGATTCGTATATGCTCTGATGATCTCGAAAATAATTTAAGTGATATATTAAGAAGGCATATTAAACCAGGAAAAATAGATACTTATATACATATATAGAATTAAGTGATCGTGAATACAACATAGCACAACAGAAAAAAATTTAACTATTTAAAGGAATAAAAATTCGTTAGGTGTTCATGCCATGCAAAAGACGTAGAGAATGAGGATGAAGCAAACAAGTAAATAGAGAGATATCATAAATTCAAAACAGGACACAGAGGCATTAACGAAAATTATGACGGTCTTAAAAGACTTATCTATACTCCCAAATTAAAAGTTCTTATTCAAAAATTCATCAACAACTGCGATGTTTGCAATAAAGTCAAATATGACAGAAATCAAATTAGACAGAGATTTGAGTTCACTCAAACCCCCAGTGATATCAGACAAATTGTTCATTTGGATGTTTCTCAAAATTCGCTTTTGCATTTCACATAGAAGATAGAAACAATCAAACAATTATTGAAAAAAATCGGCATTATAAATCACAAGTAGCACATTTTGAAAAACTTATTACCGACAACGAATTTAAAAGTGTAAATATTAAGTAATACTTTAGGCAAGAAAACATAGAACTTCATTTGGTTAAACCAAATAATCATACAGGCAAGGCTGACATCGAAGGTTTTCATAACACTCTCAGTGAAAAAATTGGAATGTTAGGCATAGAATATAAAGAGTTAATATAAGAATATTAAAGAAATAAAGTGCACGACTGGGTCGTACGTACTTGCACCGTAATGCTATAAGTTTTATAATTTTATTGGGATTAAAATTCAAGTCTTGCTTTTCCCAGTAAAGTAGGCGTGGCAATCCGCGTTTCGATGGAATAATAGTCATAACATTGTAGGAGTTTACTCAATGTCTTGTTTTTAAAAAAACACATTTAAAAAGTGGGCGTGGCCAAATGAGGTGTTTGAGTGAATTATAGAAAATTTTAACGCCTATTACTTTGCTTAAATAATTTTTTCTCAATTTCTAATAAAAATTTTGAAAAAAAAAATATTTTTAAAAGTGGGCGTGGCAATTTCAAAATTTGGTACGCCATATTTTTCACTTTGCCTTATAACCTAGAAATATTAATTTTTAGCCCAATTGCCGAACAAATACCCGAGAAACAGCTGATTTTCAATATTACCGTTATTCGAATTTTTCGTGAAAAACGTGGTATGCCACCTCATAGCATATGCCCAAACTAACCCACGTATCAAATTTTATCGAAATCGTTAGAGCCGTTTTCGAGAAAATCCATTTTAACTGAAATCGGCCTTAAGTAAACTACCCTTAATTTTGAGGTTAGAATGAAAATTCAAATTTCGCCTCTAGGGAATATCCCACAGACCCTATATATGAAGTTTGAAGCAAATCCGTCCAGCCGTTTAGGCTGCAGTCGAATATACAGACAGACAGACAGACAGACAGACAGACAGACAGACAGACAGACAGACAGACAGACAGACGGCATTGGCGGACCTACTTTTTTGGACTTCTCCATTATAGTAATGTCAAGTTTGATTAAAATCTCGAGTTCCAAATTTTGCACGAATACAATACTTGCCCTATAGGTATAGGTGCAAGTAAAAATGAACAAAGCAATTCAATGGTACAATAACAGTTACCAACTCAATCACAACTGACGGTAGACAGAATCTTAACTAATATCGGATATACTGAGATTCATCTTGACTTTACTGAAAGCTATGATACATCAATTAGAAACAAAGTTTATACACTAATACCACGTAAACAAAAACGAGGTCAAATTAACTTTGTAGGAACTGTAAGTAAGTGGCTGTTTGGCACAATGGATGGCGCTGATCGTCAGGAAATAGAAGAACATTTTAGAGTTGCTGACGTAAACAACCACAACGCCATACAAAATCTTAACAAACAAGTAAAACTTAACCTGAGCTTTAATGACACATTTAGCAGGCTTAAATATTTAATAGAAAAAGACAGAGATATGATACCTAGCAGATGAACTAATCGGGAGAAATCGGTAGAAACAACAAAAAAATATATCAGCAAACCGTTTATAGATCTCATATTAAAACTGCAAACTTAGCAAGATAATGTTGAGCACATACAGGACAACACATCCTCAGGTAGACATGGAATTTTATATAGCAATATTTTAACGAATGAAGAAATTATAGAGTATAATGTTGACTTTCAGAAATTAGAAAACATAAAGCTTGGTGCATTTACAGACGATCATAAAAATATCATATTTGTTATTAGAATCCCAAATAAAACAATTGAACTTCAGAAAACTTTGCTCGTTCCTATTGGAAATAACCAAAACAGAGAATTGCTAGAACTATCCAGGAGCGAATCAAACTACACCTTGAAGACACACTCGACGCCGAACAAGCAGGTTTCCGCTCTGGATCCTCCAAAAAAAGGATATGTAATTTTTGGAACCGCATTTGTTATCGTAATTATTTTAATTGTAATTCTCAGTGCAATATTTGTCTTGAAGCATAAAAAGCTAAAAATTAAAATTAATAATGTAGTGACTCCGGAGAGTCCACAATCTGTGAAGGGAGGTGTTACGTCCCGGACGCAACCCGAACCGACTTATCCGGTTTACTACAAATATTCGTCGTAGTTCCTATTTTTCTCTTTTGTTATTGCTTATTCGTACACTAACCTCGCTGACGAGACTGAATTGCACTGCGAAGTTTTTGGATTATGTATTGTATTAATAAAGCAGAGTTCAATTGGTATTTCAGAAATAAAGTAACACTCAGAAGAGACGGTGACTTTTTATTTTCTTACGTATTTAACACACGCACGCAACATTGTGATTTGGCCATAAAGAAAGCATCCATAGCCTTCTACACATGCAGTAAAATCTTTGCCAAAAATTGGATCATCACCGGTCACAACCTCATCGCGGCCCATCGTAGTCGCAGACGACTAGAAACTGATAACATCTGCAGAGGCTATGGCGCCACAGATACAGTAAAGTGTACTATTCCAATACAATGGATCCACCAGTGATCCCAGTGTTGACTGCTGATGTGGCCAATCCATTTTACCTATCTTCATACCTCTTTCTCTGAGTGAAAAAAGCTTGAGTTTTCCCTTTATTAAGTTTGATTTTCCATTTGTGATTGATACTTGAAGAGCGAATTCATGGAATGAAAATATGGCTGTCATCTGCAAATATAACCTAGCGCAAGAACTGAGCCTATACATTTGAAAGTATACGCATTAAGTCAGAGACGCTACTATTCACGTTAAAACCACGACTGACCACGAAAATTCTAACTATTTTACAGATATGTGGAGGAACATTAAAACTTATTATTTTGCGGTTGCAAGCGCTTCTGCTTATAGAGATTCGCTTTAGCATGAAGTAACATCTCCACTAGCATCCGATTGCCACTTACGGTACGGTAAACCGATCCTTTATAGTCACACCCGGAGTACTTCAAGGTAGCCATCTAGGTCCTCTGATCTTCATTTTGTCTATCAATGACGTTGACTGTATCAATAAAAACTCTTATTTCGGGGAGGATACTCGCATACTCATCCGCTTTAGACAGGGCCCAAGTTTCAGCACCATAAAGCAGGAATGGGATGATCAAGGTCTTATATAGAATCTCCTTAGTTCTTCGGTATAGGACTCTATTACTCAATTACCTTCTCAGCAAAAAAAACACAGCGAATAGCATGTATTATTCTTCGTTTTATTTTTGCTGAAATGTTGTTTTCAGAATTGAGATAGTAGAGCCGAGGTAGATCAAGTCGATTACTACCTCAAAGTTATAGCTGCCGATTGTGACGTGTTATCCCATTCGTCGATGAAGAGACACAGCCTCTTGTTGACCGCAAATTCCGTTTCAATACTTACTAACGCTTCAGTGACCACTGAGTTCTGCCAATAATATCAATGTCGTCGGCCTAAGCTAGGTGAGATCGTTACCGACCTTGATGGCGCAAAGGGAAATCTTCATCGTTATTATGCACAAACTGACGAGTTTGTCAGGGATGCCAAAACCAGCTCGTCTCTATAAATAATGTTGAACTTCTTGGGTTTTCTCCAAGATCCTGCCTAGGTGTAAAAATTTGGTCGATTGTGGACTTTCCTGGTCTGAAGCCACACTAATAGGGGTCAACCAGGTTGTTGATGAAGTGTTTCACACGTTCACACAGGATGGCAGATATGATCTTATACTCAGGTGACATTGAGGAGGCTGGTACCTCCAAAACTTACCCTCAGAAATCACTACTACTTCGGTTTGGCAAATGTATTATTGATCCTGCCAGTTCTGCTATACAAATCCAAGTACTGGACGTTAAGCTGGAAAGCAGAACAAATTGTGGAAACTTTCGGGAGAAAGTATGCAAGGAGGGCGAATGGAGGAGAAAATATAACAGCGAAATCTATAAACTGTACCACGATGTGGATGTAGTCAATGAAGCCAAAATAAGTCGACTATACAGGCTCGGCCACATCAGTGGAATTGACAATAATGTTCCAGCAAAGAGGATCTTCGAATCACAGTCCCTATGTTCAAGACAACAAGGAAGACCGCACCTTTATTTTAAGGACCAAGCTATCCCGGATGCCAGAGCGCTTGGTAAGGACAACTGGAACCAACATGCCCGGGATCGAAGGGAATAGAAGACTCCCGTGTCTCAGGCAGTGACTCTTTACGGGTCAGGAGGCCGTTAAATAAGTAAATAAGTACTCAGACTTTCAGAGACCCTAAACGGGGTCGTTCCCGATCAGAGAAGAATGGGAAACTAGTCAGCCTACCAGCACACGTGCCATCTCTATCTTTACTGATGGGTCAAAGATCGATCTAGGCGCAGGTTAAATAAATAATTTATTTTAAAACATTTATTCAGTTGTACAAATTCCGTTTACTAAACTGTCTCCCGAAGCCACTTTACCCTGCGATCCATCTATGGTAATAGTTGGTATAAAGGAAACGGATGGTCTAAGCGCTCGGGTAGCTTCGCCATTTAACTTCAATAATTCGCTTCCATGAACAGTGTCATGGCATTTTTGAATAAGGTCAGTTGATTCCAGATTGTGATCTCGGGCACACTAGAAACATTAACATTTAGTAAATTAATTGAAAAAAATAAAACAAATATTTACTCTGTACAATACTTCCTTTGGCAAACGGTTGTCTTTTATCATGCATGAGATTAAATCAAGTCGAAGTTGAGGATTAGTTATGACTTCTATGGCACATGCGTGGTAAATGTTAGCTTGACATTCAAGGGGGCCATGCTGGCAGTCAAACTGCAACGTGCCATCTGAACTCAGAGTTGTCTGAAAAATAATATTAATATCATATCCATGTTTTGTAATTACGTAAGAATGTATAGATTCAAAATAATTGTGTATATGGTTCGGCGAGTTTACGTAGCTGCCATGGTATTAACTGGTGTTATTACTTGTACAGAAGAGTTAATTAATGTTCATGTTTCTGCACAATACAGAAGTACAGTATAATATTGATTATCTTCGTTCCTTTCTAAGGCATTAGTAAAATTTTGGCTAGTGTTAGGTCGTTGCGCTAATATTGTTGATAGGAAGGGACGAATTAATTTTATATTTCTAAATTGGAAATTCGGCGTTCCACCTAGGCATCTAAAAAGTTCAGACGTTTTAATTTTTTTGCTTATTCTAAATAACGTATAGATCTTTAAAAACCCTTCCAGTGATGTCTCTCACTTGGACAAAATATGGATGATATATAATCTAATCACACTCCGCCTTTTAGAAACTCTAAATAATTTGTCATATAACATAAGTTTATTTCTTAATTTTAAATCTTGTGCCAAAACTGTCTAATATGAAGATCGTTCCATTTGAACTTACGCCCGTTTTCTTTCTCTTCAAACTCTAAGGGTAAATCCCTTGTTAAATACCCCTATTTAATTCAGTCGCACACTTCTGCTTCCTCCAACTCTATCTCAGCTGGTGGGAGTGCCCAGTTCTTTGGCTTCTTAGATCCGCTGCTTCTATTAACTGTTAAACTTACAAAGTAATTCTTAGACTCTTGTCCTTTCGAATTCGATTTGGGAGTTAGAGAAATTTCCCAGAAGAGCACGCAACAAAAATGTTTGAATGTTGTCAAACAGGTTTTTGCTTCTGTTACCTTGGTTTAGTTATTACTAGTCATTACTTACAATTACATATATATACCATTACTAACAACTTGCGGAAAACAATGCAAACATGTCAATAATTGGTTTTTTTGGTGTCGTGGAAATGGAAAGTGAGACTACAAACATGCTAACAATTTTGAGTTGTGTATTACATGTTAAAAATGAAAACAATTACTAACAATTTGCGGAAAACAATGCAAACATGTCAATAATTGTTTTTTTTTTTGTGTCGTGGAAATGGAAAGTGAGACTACAAACATGCTAACAATTTTGAGTTGTGTATTATATGTTAAAAATGAAAACAATTACTAACAATTTGCGGAAAACAATGCAAACATGTCAATAATTGGTTTTTTTGCGTGGTGTAAATGCAAAGTGAGACTACAAGCATGCTAACAATTTTGAGTTGTGTATTATATGTTAAAAATGAAAACAATTATATTTACAAAAAGTGTGTATAAAAATACAATAAAGCATTATTCATGCTATATAAAATCGTGTAAAGTACGAGTTAAGTTCGATAGTGCATTGAATAAAATTATAAAAACAAGCAATACTTACCAGGAGGATATGATGGAAAAAATTAAATTTGTTAATTCTGTTAAAAGCGATTGTTCCGTTCCGAATAAAAGATTTTGAATAGTTTTTTTTCTCAACTTCTCGGAAGAAAAGAAACTTCTTCTACTTAATGTCACATTTGAGAGACCAAAAAATGTACAATAATATCCGTGCTCACCTGGACTATTTGAATGATTAGCCAAATTCCACTGTATCGATGGAAAAACAGATGCCAATTTTGAGATATTCATCTTCCAAGAGGGTATCGCATTTATATTCGTAGAGTTCAATGAGATCCGCAATCTACGTGTAAAGTTCGTTTCAAGTCACTTGTCTCTTGTTCTTGATTTTCTCTCAAATCGAAGAAAAATCGGCCATACACTTCGTTCGAGTAGAGTGGTCTGAGAGTGAAGAGTCACCGATGACGATCTCGATTAAGGTGTGCACTGATGAGTAGAGTGCAGATTATCAAGCCGTGCTTACGTTCTGAACTGAATATCAGTTCTTGAACCGACCCCAAAAGTCAATTTCCTACTTTTGCAACCAGATTAGGTATAATAGCACTGCAATTTGACCCCCAACTCTAAAGGCATTCGCGCCGCTATGACATTTATTGCATCCCCAGATACTGTTCTATTTGCGCAGCATACTCTGAGCAATTCTCTTCTATGCGCCGAGTATATACTTCTCATTTATGAGCTTATAGTTGTTGCCGAGCTGCGTACATGACAATTTATTTCTTATTGGGTTCCGGGTTCTCCAATATTTGGCGTTAAAATAGATATTACGCCCACCGCCCGGTTAGCTTTCGAGCTTGTGTAAGCTAAGTGCCCTCTAAAATTGAGTATATAGTCAAGTAGTACCCCCAGGTACTTTATGAAAGGTTTTGACACAATGGATTGTTCTCCCACCCGTATTACCACACACTCAAATTTTTGCGGCTACTTATGAGGACAACTCTAGTTTTGTGGTCCGCTAATTGTAGACCTCTTGAACAAAGGCATATCTTCACGTCTTTGATGGTGATTTTGTTACTAGATTTGAAAACAGAGTGTAAAGTCATGAAGAAAGCATGCGTGTAGTATGGTTTCATATATTTTTCCACTGAACCTTTGAGAATTAAGAGAAAATCAAGCTTGTACTGGTCTATCTGTGCGCCTTAAGAATCGACAAGTAATTTGAAAAAGAATATAGGGAACGATATTTCATGGTATGCATTTTTCATTAGATCTAGAATAAGGTTCCGATCTACAGAGAGCTCGCACCGGTTTTAATATAGTAATCCCCCCATAATTGTTGCATTCTACTTTTAATCATCACTAAGTGCCTGAGCCAGAAATCGTTGAGTAAAGAGATATTAAACTTTAGTCCCTCTTTCCTGCCAAAACCCATTTGTGTACATTGTTTTTGTTGTAATTTGCTTCCGTCTAAACTAATCTCAATATATGTCAGCACTCAAAAATGAATTAGGCTGAATGTAACCCCTTATAAGCTATGGTGAAACAATAAATTTTGCTGGTACCTCTAAAACTTACCCTCAGAAACCACTACTACTTCGGTTTGGCAAATGTATTATTGATCCTGCCAGTTCTGCTATACAAATCCAAGTGCTGGACGTTAAGCTGGAAAGCAGAGCAAATTGTGGAAACTTTCGGGAGAAAGTATGCAAGGAGGGCGAATGGAGGAGAAAATATAACCGCGAAATCTATAAACTGTACCACGATGTGGATGTAGTCAATGAAGCCAAAATAAGTCGACTACACAGGCTCGGCCACATCAAGGGAATTGACAATAATGTTCCAGCAAAGAGGATCTTCGAATCACAGTCCCTATGTTCAAGACAACAAGGAAGACCGCACCTTTATTTTAAGGACCAAGCTATCCCGGATGCCAGAGCGCTTGGTATGGATAACTGGAACCAACCTGACCGGGATCGAAGGGAATAGAAGGCTCCCGTGTCTCAGGTAGTGACTCTTCACGGGTCAAGAGGCCGTTAAATAAGTAAATAAGTACTTAGACTTTCAGAGACCCTAAACAGGGTCGTTCCCGATCAGAGAAGAATGGGAAACTAGTCAGCCTACCAGCACACGTGCCATCTCTATCTTTACTGATGGGTCAAAGATCGATCTAGGCGCAGGTTAAATAAATAATTTATTTTAAAACATTTATTCAGTTGTACAAATTCCGTTTACTAAACTGTCTCCCGAAGCCACTTTACATATTTCCGCCATTAAGTTCTTTAAGATTGCTGCTTGTTTACCCTGCGATCCATCTATGGTAATAGTTGGTATAAAGGAAACGGATGGTCTAAGCGCTCGGGTAGCTTCGCCATTTAACTTCAATAATTCGCTTCCATGAACAGTGTCATGGCATTTTTGAATAAGGTCAGTTGATTCCAGATTGTGATCTCGGGCACACTAGAAACATTAACATTTAGTAAATTAATTGAAAAAAATAAAACAAATATTTACTCTGTACAATGCTTCCTTTGGCAAACGGTTGCCTTTTATCATGCATGAGATTAAATCAAGTCGAAGTTGAGGATTAGTTATGACTTCTATGGCACATGCGTGGTAAATGTTAGTGTTAAGATAGGTCAGTTCCCACCACCAGCAGCGAGCGGCAACACCAGCAAGCCAACGACCGCACATTGAAACAAGAAACCTATTTTATACCTTGCTTTTAATTTTTTGTACTTTAATTTTCTTTTCATTATTTTCATTCAACCGACGTCAGCATTTCCTGTTGAAGCGTGTAATTTTACCTTTGCAATGTCATCAATATTGTTATATTAGTATTAAGCCTATTACTTTTGTTTCTGTTATTCTTAATATTGTTAGTTTATGCTAAATAAGCAATTTAGATGTATAAATAGCTGGAAATAAATATCAGCGATCACTTGTGATCAGACAGCTAACTAAGACTTTTATTTTATTCCAAGTGAGTCTGCTTGGAAGGCTGTTCAATTTTTGGTGTTCTAGTTTATGTACTGGTAATACCACTGGTAGTCACGGTACAAGAACCGTGATCTATCCTACAACTATACAGTAAAAGCACTGTATACAGTTAGCTTGACATTCAAGGGGGCCATGCTGGCAGTCAAACTGCAACGTGCCATCTGAACTCAGAGTTGTCTGAAAAATAATATTAATATCATATCCATGTTTTGTAATTACGTAAGAATGTATAGATTCAAAATAATTGTGTATATGGTTCGGCGAGTTTACGTAGCTGCCATGGTATTAACTGGTGTTATTACTTGTACAGAAGAGTTAATTAATGTTCATGTTTCTGCACAATACAGAAGTACAGTATAATATTGATTATCTTCGTTCCTTTCTAAGGCATTAGTAAAATTTTGGCTAGTGTTAGGTCGTTGCGCTAATATTGTTGATAGGAAGGGACGAATTAATTTTATATTTCTAAATTGGAAATTCGGCGTTCCACCTAGGCATCTAAAAAGTTCAGACGTTTTAATTTTTTTGCTTATTCTAAATAACGTATAGATCTTTAAAAACCCTTCCAGTGATGTCTCTCACTTGGACAAAATATGGATGATATATAATCTAATCACACTCCGCCTTTTAGAAACTCTAAATAATTTGTCATATAACATAAGTTTATTTCTTAATTTTAAATCTTGTGCCAAAACTGTCTAATATGAAGATCGTTCCATTTGAACTTACGCCCGTTTTCTTTCTCTTCAAACTCTAAGGGTAAATCCCTTGTTAAATACCCCTATTTAATTCAGTCGCACACTTCTGCTTCCTCCAACTCTATCTCAGCTGGTGGGAGTGCCCAGTTCTTTGGCTTCTTAGATCCGCTGCTTCTATTAACTGTTAAACTTACAAAGTAATTCTTAGACTCTTGTCCTTTCGAATTCGATTTGGGAGTTAGAGAAATTTCCCAGAAGAGCACGCAACAAAAATGTTTGAATGTTGTCAAACAGGTTTTTGCTTCTGTTACCTTGGTTTAGTTATTACTAGTCATTACTTACAATTACATATATATACCATTACTAACAACTTGCGGAAAACAATGCAAACATGTCAATAATTGGTTTTTTTGGTGTCGTGGAAATGGAAAGTGAGACTACAAACATGCTAACAATTTTGAGTTGTGTATTACATGTTAAAAATGAAAACAATTACTAACAATTTGCGGAAAACAATGCAAACATGTCAATAATTGTTTTTTTTTTTGTGTCGTGGAAATGGAAAGTGAGACTACAAACATGCTAACAATTTTGAGTTGTGTATTATATGTTAAAAATGAAAACAATTACTAACAATTTGCGGAAAACAATGCAAACATGTCAATAATTGGTTTTTTTGCGTGGTGTAAATGCAAAGTGAGACTACAAGCATGCTAACAATTTTGAGTTGTGTATTATATGTTAAAAATGAAAACAATTATATTTACAAAAAGTGTGTATAAAAATACAATAAAGCATTATTCATGCTATATAAAATCGTGTAAAGTACGAGTTAAGTTCGATAGTGCATTGAATAAAATTATAAAAACAAGCAATACTTACCAGGAGGATATGATGGAAAAAATTAAATTTGTTAATTCTGTTAAAAGCGATTGTTCCGTTCCGAATAAAAGATTTTGAATAGTTTTTTTTCTCAACTTCTCGGAAGAAAAGAAACTTCTTCTACTTAATGTCACATTTGAGAGACCAAAAAATGTACAATAATATCCGTGCTCACCTGGACTATTTGAATGATTAGCCAAATTCCACTGTATCGATGGAAAAACAGATGCCAATTTTGAGATATTCATCTTCCAAGAGGGTATCGCATTTATATTCGTAGAGTTCAATGAGATCCGCAATCTACGTGTAAAGTTCGTTTCAAGTCACTTGTCTCTTGTTCTTGATTTTCTCTCAAATCGAAGAAAAATCGGCCATACACTTCGTTCGAGTAGAGTGGTCTGAGAGTGAAGAGTCACCGATGACGATCTCGATTAAGGTGTGCACTGATGAGTAGAGTGCAGATTATCAAGCCGTGCTTACGTTCTGAACTGAATATCAGTTCTTGAACCGACCCCAAAAGTCAATTTCCTACTTTTGCAACCAGATTAGGTATAATAGCACTGCAATTTGACCCCCAACTCTAAAGGCATTCGCGCCGCTATGACATTTATTGCATCCCCAGATACTGTTCTATTTGCGCAGCATACTCTGAGCAATTCTCTTCTATGCGCCGAGTATATACTTCTCATTTATGAGCTTATAGTTGTTGCCGAGCTGCGTACATGACAATTTATTTCTTATTGGGTTCCGGGTTCTCCAATATTTGGCGTTAAAATAGATATTACGCCCACCGCCCGGTTAGCTTTCGAGCTTGTGTAAGCTAAGTGCCCTCTAAAATTGAGTATATAGTCAAGTAGTACCCCCAGGTACTTTATGAAAGGTTTTGACACAATGGATTGTTCTCCCACCCGTATTACCACACACTCAAATTTTTGCGGCTACTTATGAGGACAACTCTAGTTTTGTGGTCCGCTAATTGTAGACCTCTTGAACAAAGGCATATCTTCACGTCTTTGATGGTGATTTTGTTACTAGATTTGAAAACAGAGTGTAAAGTCATGAAGAAAGCATGCGTGTAGTATGGTTTCATATATTTTTCCACTGAACCTTTGAGAATTAAGAGAAAATCAAGCTTGTACTGGTCTATCTGTGCGCCTTAAGAATCGACAAGTAATTTGAAAAAGAATATAGGGAACGATATTTCATGGTATGCATTTTTCATTAGATCTAGAATAAGGTTCCGATCTACAGAGAGCTCGCACCGGTTTTAATATAGTAATCCCCCCATAATTGTTGCATTCTACTTTTAATCATCACTAAGTGCCTGAGCCAGAAATCGTTGAGTAAAGAGATATTAAACTTTAGTCCCTCTTTCCTGCCAAAACCCATTTGTGTACATTGTTTTTGTTGTAATTTGCTTCCGTCTAAACTAATCTCAATATATGTCAGCACTCAAAAATGAATTAGGCTGAATGTAACCCCTTATAAGCTATGGTGAAACAATAAATTTTGCTGGTACCTCTAAAACTTACCCTCAGAAACCACTACTACTTCGGTTTGGCAAATGTATTATTGATCCTGCCAGTTCTGCTATACAAATCCAAGTGCTGGACGTTAAGCTGGAAAGCAGAGCAAATTGTGGAAACTTTCGGGAGAAAGTATGCAAGGAGGGCGAATGGAGGAGAAAATATAACCGCGAAATCTATAAACTGTACCACGATGTGGATGTAGTCAATGAAGCCAAAATAAGTCGACTACACAGGCTCGGCCACATCAAGGGAATTGACAATAATGTTCCAGCAAAGAGGATCTTCGAATCACAGTCCCTATGTTCAAGACAACAAGGAAGACCGCACCTTTATTTTAAGGACCAAGCTATCCCGGATGCCAGAGCGCTTGGTATGGATAACTGGAACCAACCTGACCGGGATCGAAGGGAATAGAAGGCTCCCGTGTCTCAGGTAGTGACTCTTCACGGGTCAAGAGGCCGTTAAATAAGTAAATAAGTACTTAGACTTTCAGAGACCCTAAACAGGGTCGTTCCCGATCAGAGAAGAATGGGAAACTAGTCAGCCTACCAGCACACGTGCCATCTCTATCTTTACTGATGGGTCAAAGATCGATCTAGGCGCAGGTTAAATAAATAATTTATTTTAAAACATTTATTCAGTTGTACAAATTCCGTTTACTAAACTGTCTCCCGAAGCCACTTTACATATTTCCGCCATTAAGTTCTTTAAGATTGCTGCTTGTTTACCCTGCGATCCATCTATGGTAATAGTTGGTATAAAGGAAACGGATGGTCTAAGCGCTCGGGTAGCTTCGCCATTTAACTTCAATAATTCGCTTCCATGAACAGTGTCATGGCATTTTTGAATAAGGTCAGTTGATTCCAGATTGTGATCTCGGGCACACTAGAAACATTAACATTTAGTAAATTAATTGAAAAAAATAAAACAAATATTTACTCTGTACAATGCTTCCTTTGGCAAACGGTTGCCTTTTATCATGCATGAGATTAAATCAAGTCGAAGTTGAGGATTAGTTATGACTTCTATGGCACATGCGTGGTAAATGTTAGTGTTAAGATAGGTCAGTTCCCACCACCAGCAGCGAGCGGCAACACCAGCAAGCCAACGACCGCACATTGAAACAAGAAACCTATTTTATACCTTGCTTTTAATTTTTTGTACTTTAATTTTCTTTTCATTATTTTCATTCAACCGACGTCAGCATTTCCTGTTGAAGCGTGTAATTTTACCTTTGCAATGTCATCAATATTGTTATATTAGTATTAAGCCTATTACTTTTGTTTCTGTTATTCTTAATATTGTTAGTTTATGCTAAATAAGCAATTTAGATGTATAAATAGCTGGAAATAAATATCAGCGATCACTTGTGATCAGACAGCTAACTAAGACTTTTATTTTATTCCAAGTGAGTCTGCTTGGAAGGCTGTTCAATTTTTGGTGTTCTAGTTTATGTACTGGTAATACCACTGGTAGTCACGGTACAAGAACCGTGATCTATCCTACAACTATACAGTAAAAGCACTGTATACAGTTAGCTTGACATTCAAGGGGGCCATGCTGGCAGTCAAACTGCAACGTGCCATCTGAACTCAGAGTTGTCTGAAAAATAATATTAATATCATATCCATGTTTTGTAATTACGTAAGAATGTATAGATTCAAAATAATTGTGTATATGGTTCGGCGAGTTTACGTAGCTGCCATGGTATTAACTGGTGTTATTACTTGTACAGAAGAGTTAATTAATGTTCATGTTTCTGCACAATACAGAAGTACAGTATAATATTGATTATCTTCGTTCCTTTCTAAGGCATTAGTAAAATTTTGGCTAGTGTTAGGTCGTTGCGCTAATATTGTTGATAGGAAGGGACGAATTAATTTTATATTTCTAAATTGGAAATTCGGCGTTCCACCTAGGCATCTAAAAAGTTCAGACGTTTTAATTTTTTTGCTTATTCTAAATAACGTATAGATCTTTAAAAACCCTTCCAGTGATGTCTCTCACTTGGACAAAATATGGATGATATCTAATCTAATCACACTCCGCCTTTTAGAAACTCTAAATAATTTGTCATATAACATAAGTTTATTTCTTAATTTTAAATCTTGTGCCAAAACTGTCTAATATGAAGATCGTTCCATTTGAACTTACGCCCGTTTTCTTTCTCTTCAAACTCTAAGGGTAAATCCCCTGTTAAATACCCCTATTTAATTCAGTCGCACACTTCTGCTTCCTCCAACTCTATCTCAGCTGGTGGGAGTGCCCAGTTCTTTGGCTTCTTAGATCCGCTGCTTCTATTAACTGTTAAACTTACAAAGTAATTCTTAGACTCTTGTCCTTTCGAATTCGATTTGGGAGTTAGAGAAATTTCCCAGAAGAGCACGCAACAAAAATGTTTGAATGTTGTCAAACAGGTTTTTGCTTCTGTTACCTTGGTTTAGTTATTACTAGTCATTACTTACAATTACATATATATACCATTACTAACAACTTGCGGAAAACAATGCAAACATGTCAATAATTGGTTTTTTTGGTGTCGTGGAAATGGAAAGTGAGACTACAAACATGCTAACAATTTTGAGTTGTGTATTACATGTTAAAAATGAAAACAATTACTAACAATTTGCGGAAAACAATGCAAACATGTCAATAATTGTTTTTTTTTTGTGTCGTGGAAATGGAAAGTGAGACTACAAACATGCTAACAATTTTGAGTTGTGTATTATATGTTAAAAATGAAAACAATTACTAACAATTTGCGGAAAACAATGCAAACATGTCAATAATTGGTTTTTTTGCGTGGTGTAAATGCAAAGTGAGACTACAAGCATGCTAACAATTTTGAGTTGTGTATTATATGTTAAAAATGAAAACAATTATATTTACAAAAAGTGTGTATAAAAATACAATAAAGCATTATTCATGCTATATAAAATCGTGTAAAGTACGAGTTAAGTTCGATAGTGCATTGAATAAAATTATAAAAACAAGCAATACTTACCAGGAGGATATGATGGAAAAAATTAAATTTGTTAATTCTGTTAAAAGCGATTGTTCCGTTCCGAATAAAAGATTTTGAATAGTTTTTTTTCTCAACTTCTCGGAAGAAAAGAAACTTCTTCTACTTAATGTCACATTTGAGAGACCAAAAAATGTACAATAATATCCGTGCTCACCTGGACTATTTGAATGATTAGCCAAATTCCACTGTATCGATGGAAAAACAGATGCCAATTTTGAGATATTCATCTT
Source organism: Xylota segnis (assembly GCA_963583995.1). Taxonomy (NCBI): domain Eukaryota; kingdom Metazoa; phylum Arthropoda; class Insecta; order Diptera; family Syrphidae; genus Xylota; species Xylota segnis. The sequence continues at coordinate 85,859,488 of OY757237.1, forward strand.
CCAAGAGGGTATCGCATTTATATTCGTAGAGTTCAATGAGATCCGCAATCTACGTGTAAAGTTCGTTTCAAGTCACTTGTCTCTTGTTCTTGATTTTCTCTCAAATCGAAGAAAAATCGGCCATACACTTCGTTCGAGTAGAGTGGTCTGAGAGTGAAGAGTCACCGATGACGATCTCGATTAAGGTGTGCACTGATGAGTAGAGTGCAGATTATCAAGCCGTGCTTACGTTCTGAACTGAATATCAGTTCTTGAACCGACCCCAAAAGTCAATTTCCTACTTTTGCAACCAGATTAGGTATAATAGCACTGCAATTTGACCCCCAACTCTAAAGGCATTCGCGCCGCTATGACATTTATTGCATCCCCAGATACTGTTCTATTTGCGCAGCATACTCTGAGCAATTCTCTTCTATGCGCCGAGTATATACTTCTCATTTATGAGCTTATAGTTGTTGCCGAGCTGCGTACATGACAATTTATTTCTTATTGGGTTCCGGGTTCTCCAATATTTGGCGTTAAAATAGATATTACGCCCACCGCCCGGTTAGCTTTCGAGCTTGTGTAAGCTAAGTGCCCTCTAAAATTGAGTATATAGTCAAGTAGTACCCCCAGGTACTTTATGAAAGCTTTTGACACAATGGATTGTTCTCCCACCCGTATTACCACACACTCAAATTTTTGCGGCTACTTATGAGGACAACTCTAGTTTTGTGGTCCGCTAATTGTAGACCTCTTGAACAAAGGCATATCTTCACGTCTTTGATGGTGATTTTGTTACTAGATTTGAAAACAGAGTGTAAAGTCATGAAGAAAGCATGCGTGTAGTATGGTTTCATATATTTTTCCACTGAACCTTTGAGAATTAAGAGAAAATCAAGCTTGTACTGGTCTATCTGTGCGCCTTAAGAATCGACAAGTAATTTGAAAAAGAATATAGGGAACGATATTTCATGGTATGCATTTTTCATTAGATCTAGAATAAGGTTCCGATCTACAGAGAGCTCGCACCGGTTTTAATATAGTAATCCCCCCATAATTGTTGCATTCTACTTTTAATCATCACTAAGTGCCTGAGCCAGAAATCGTTGAGTAAAGAGATATTAAACTTTAGTCCCTCTTTCCTGCCAAAACCCATTTGTGTACATTGTTTTTGTTGTAATTTGCTTCCGTCTAAACTAATCTCAATATATGTCAGCACTCAAAAATGAATTAGGCTGAATGTAACCCCTTATAAGCTATGGTGAAACAATAAATTTTGCTGGTACCTCTAAAACTTACCCTCAGAAACCACTACTACTTCGGTTTGGCAAATGTATTATTGATCCTGCCAGTTCTGCTATACAAATCCAAGTGCTGGACGTTAAGCTGGAAAGCAGAGCAAATTGTGGAAACTTTCGGGAGAAAGTATGCAAGGAGGGCGAATGGAGGAGAAAATATAACCGCGAAATCTATAAACTGTACCACGATGTGGATGTAGTCAATGAAGCCAAAATAAGTCGACTACACAGGCTCGGCCACATCAAGGGAATTGACAATAATGTTCCAGCAAAGAGGATCTTCGAATCACAGTCCCTATGTTCAAGACAACAAGGAAGACCGCACCTTTATTTTAAGGACCAAGCTATCCCGGATGCCAGAGCGCTTGGTATGGATAACTGGAACCAACCTGACCGGGATCGAAGGGAATAGAAGGCTCCCGTGTCTCAGGTAGTGACTCTTCACGGGTCAGGAGGCCGTTAAATAAGTAAATAAGTACTTAGACTTTCAGAGACCCTAAACAGGGTCGTTCCCGATCAGAGAAGAATGGGAAACTAGTCAGCCTACCAGCACACGTGCCATCTCTATCTTTACTGATGGGTCAAAGATCGATCTAGGCGCAGGTTAAATAAATAATTTATTTTAAAACATTTATTCAGTTGTACAAATTCCGTTTACTAAACTGTCTCCCGAAGCCACTTTACATATTTCCGCCATTAAGTTCTTTAAGATTGCTGCTTGTTTACCCTGCGATCCATCTATGGTAATAGTTGGTATAAAGGAAACGGATGGTCTAAGCGCTCGGGTAGCTTCGCCATTTAACTTCAATAATTCGCTTCCATGAACAGTGTCATGGCATTTTTGAATAAGGTCAGTTGATTCCAGATTGTGATCTCGGGCACACTAGAAACATTAACATTTAGTAAATTAATTGAAAAAAATAAAACAAATATTTACTCTGTACAATGCTTCCTTTGGCAAACGGTTGCCTTTTATCATGCATGAGATTAAATCAAGTCGAAGTTGAGGATTAGTTATGACTTCTATGGCACATGCGTGGTAAATGTTAGTGTTAAGATAGGTCAGTTCCCACCACCAGCAGCGAGCGGCAACACCAGCAAGCCAACGACCGCACATTGAAACAAGAAACCTATTTTATACCTTGCTTTTCATTTTTTGTACTTTAATTTTCTTTTCATTATTTTCATTCAACCGACGTCAGCATTTCATGTTGAAGCGTGTAATTTTACCTTTGCAATGTCATCAATATTGTTATATTAGTATTAAGCCTATTACTTTTGTTTCTGTTATTCTTAATATTGTTAGTTTATGCTAAATAAGCAATTTAGATGTATAAATAGCTGGAAATAAATATCAGCGATCACTTGTGATCAGACAGCTAACTAAGACTTTTATTTTATTCCAAGTGAGTCTGCTTGGAAGGCTGTTCAATTTTTGGTGTTCTAGTTTATGTACTGGTAATACCACTGGTAGTCACGGTACAAGAACCGTGATCTATCCTACAACTATACAGTAAAAGCACTGTACACATTTTTGGTGACCCCGACGTGATACAAATCAACGTATAACAATCAATAAAAGCGTTCGCCAGGGCTAAACACTGGCGAGGCCATTAAGTCATATCACAGTCATACACAGTAAAGGCGTCGACAGAGCCATACACTGCTCGCATCATAAAATCCATTACAACCCTATAAACATATCAGGATTGATCGCAGTATATCATCATGGAGGAAGTCGAAGTTTTTGCGCTAGTAGGACGACAAAAGCTACTAGCAGATCAGTTAGCAAAGCTAACAACAAACACGAAGAAGGATGGTCCATCAAGGAAAACCCAACAATACAAGTTGGATAGACTGCACACCATCGAAACAATATGGCAAGAATTTTCACAAAATCATACTCGCCTCATAGACACTGTCAAGCCAGACACTCCCTACATACAAGGAGATATGTTTGGAAGGGTAAAGAGCAATTATAAAGAACTAAAGGCGATACTCCTAGCAATTACACCCTCACATATTGAGGAAGAGGCTGAAGTACAATTGGACTCCATCCAGATTCCGGTTGCAGATGACGTCCAGAGACAACTCCGGAGACAACAGGCATTGATCGCCACGGTTCAGAGAATCTTGTCAAATCTAGATTCAACTATCAAGGACAAACAGTCAAAACACTACTACCAGGTACAGCTCTCCACATTGGAAAAACACTGGCACGAGATAGACAGCTTGCATCATGCAATATGCGAGCACCACGATGATCCCGCTTAAATTAATTATAACATGGACCAATTCATTAGTATTGAAGCCAACGCGCAGAAGGGACTGGCCAATCTACAAGAATTAATCTACTCCTTCTCTGATACAACAATCTCAACAAATTCGACATCTGCCATCCAGTTGCCCAAAATAACGCTACCCAAATTTGATGGGACATATTCAACCTGGAGGCAATTCCACGATCTTTTTGTGCAGATTATTCATTCACAACCTATCGGAGGTGCACAGAAGATGTGGTATTTAAAAACAAATATTACAGGCGAAGCACTTCGATTAATCAGCCACCTTTCAGTAACGACAATTATGACTCAGCCTGGAACATTCTAAAACGGCGTTTCGAGAATAAAAGACTATTGGTAGCCTTACTCGTAGAAAAACTACTAACTCAGCCTCAAATCGCGGTTGAAACAGCGTCAGCACTAAAGAACTTTCATGACACTACTTCTGAGTGTATGCAAGGACTAAATAATCTTGGCATAGACATAAGTAATTGGGATCCGTTACTGTTGCACATCCTCATCAAAAAACTAGATAAAACTACACATACCGCATGGGAACAATCACTCGAGGATCCAAGGATTCTCCAATCCCTAGATGCCTTCCTCAAATACATTGAAACCAGATTCCAGTCACTAGAAGCATTGGGCAAAAAGTTAACCCCCATCGAAGTCAACAATCGTCGATCAACAAGTGCGTATAAATCGCTCACTACCATAGCGCACGCAACAATTCAGTGCATATGCTGCAAGGACAAGCACCAATTATTCTATTTTTTTGCAAAATTTTTGCATTTACGTCCCTCTCAACGGCTGAACATAGTCAAAGGATCTAAGGTATGCATAAATTGCTTGAAAGACGGACATTCTTCAATTAAGTGCCCTTCTGGAGGCTGCCGAACCTGTTCAAAGAGACACAATACCTTATTGCATCTAGAACCTGCTACAACCAATTCAACGTCACATAGTTCAAGGTTGCCAACAGTAACTACAAACAATTCAACAAATGTGTCATCCAGCAACATATCATCTTGCCCAGTGACATCATTAACTACGCGAGGTACTAATACAAATGAAGGCTACGTGTTCCTGTCCTCTGCTATTGTGAGGTTAACAAACCATCAAGGGCAATCCGTTGAGTGCAAGGCCATACTAGATTCAGGTTCCCAACTCAACTTCATCACTGAAAGAACGGTGAGGAAACTCGGTCTCACTACAACTCCTCTAATAACGAATATTGAAGGTATTGGTCGACATATTCAACAGGCCAACCGAAGGGTGAATATTGAGCTAGAATCACGTATCAACACATTTTCAACAAACATTGAGGCTCATGTAATACCAAAGATAACATCAAACCAACCTGGGAGAATGTTTGACACATCAACATGGAACATACCAAACAACATTCCATTAGCTGACCCTGACTTTAACACTCCCAGCCCAATAGACTTCTTGATTGGAGCCGAAATATTCCACTCCCTACTATCGGTCGGTCAAATAAAGATAGGAGATTCTTTGCCTACACTTCAAAACACAGTCCTTTGGTGACAGTTGCCGGAAAGGTAAAAGATGCAGGAATTACCCACGCTGTGTGCGGAATATGCAGCGCTGACGAGGCCTTGGATCAACAAATAGAGAAGTTTTGGAAGTTGGAGGAGCCTGAATCTCAAAAAAGAGGCATGACAGCTGCTGAAAAACGCTGTGAGACTCATTTTAATCAAACAGTGTCAAGAAATTCTGAGGGAAGATTTATAGTCAGCCTACCATTTGTGGACCAACAAACCATCTTAGGCGAATCAAAAGATATAGCCTTCCATCGGTTCATTTCTCTGGAACGTAGACTTGCTAATTCACAAGATCTGAAGAAACAATACGTTGAATTTATGCAAGAGTATCGCCACCTTGGGCACATGGAAGAGATAAACTACAAACAGTTGGACAAGCCCTACTATTTTCTACCACATCATTGTGTCACAAAGAGTGACAGTAGCACCACAAAACTCAGGGTTGTCTTCGATGGATCTGCAAAAACGACCACCGATTTTTCATTAAACGACATATTAGCAACAGGTCCAACCATTCAAGATGATGTCTTCTCTATTCTAGTGAGATTTCGCATGTCCAGGTTCGTCTTTACAGCAGATATAGAAAAAATGTATCGCCAAGTCCTCATACACGAAAACGACACAAAATATCAACTTATCTGGTGGAGAGACAGCCCCAGTGAACCACTAAAATGCTTCAAGCTCAATACAGTTACGTATGGAACAAGGTCAGCACCATATCTTGCAATAAAATGTCTTCAAAAGCTAGCAAGAGATAATCAACAACAATTTCCCCTAGGCTCAAGTGTGCTTTTAAGAGATTTTTATGTCGATGATGTAATGACAGGATCGGATAGTTTGACAACGGCCCAAGCAATGCAATCGGAGCTTCAAGGATTATTGGCGTGTGCGGGTTTTAAACTCCGAAAATGGTGCACCAATCATGAATCACTCATCAGAAACATACCTCTCAACGACAGAGAAACAAAGCTGGACTTTACCAACAATATCGAAGAGCACATCAAAACAGTCGGAATGACTTGGCTGACAAAATCCGACTCTCTGTGCATAAAATCATCTTGGACCGACAGTAAACGAGTAACAAAGAGGAGTGCGTATTCAGACATTGCCCACTTATTCGATCCACTAGGAATTATGGCACCAGTTGTAGTAACCGCGAAGCTATTTCTTCAACAGCTATGGGAATTAAAATACGACTGGGATGCCGCATTACCTCAAGACATGCAAACTACATGGTTGAAATACCGCGAAGAACTGAAATCATTACATGACATCAAGATACCAAGACATGTCTTTTCTAACAAGGTTCCAAAAAGCGTGCAATACCACATATTCGCTGATGCTTCGGAAAGGGCATATGGGGCAGCAGCATACGTAAGAGCCGTGAATATCAGCGGTGAAATTACAGTTCGCCTACTCTGCGCCAAATCAAGGGAAGCTCCATCAAAAAAGACCAAATTGTCCCTTCAAACAACAATCCCTAGATTGGAATTGTGTGCAGCTAAGCTGGCATCCGAGCTGATGCTCCGTATACAAACTGACCTGGATATTCAAAATAATAATATATTTCTATGGACAGACTCAACGATAGTCCTCAATTGGATAAACTTTACCTCATCGGACACACTTCCAACCTTCGTTGCTAATCGGGTGGCAATCATACAACAATTAACTGCACCACATCAATGGCGACATGTTTCTTCCAAGGAAAATCCCGCAGACATTTTGTCAAGAGGGATAGCACCCGCTCGATTGAAAGGAAATCTCCTATGGTTTTATGGGCCACGGTTCCTCCATGGTACTGAAGCTATTTGGCCACCCAAATTCGAAAGGGGACCAGATCGTCCAAAAAACGATATCTCGTTATCAGCAACTACTGAACATTTACAGTCTTCAAAATGCAACATCTTGGACACAATCCACCACAAGAACTCATTTCAACGGGCAATACGCATCATCGCATACATGCTCCGATTCAAGAGATCCAGCGGACAATGCAATACTAGCAAGGGCAATAAACAGGATGCATTTCTCAACAGCAGCGAACTTGATCAAGCCCGGAAGGTCGTGATTAGATTGATGCAGAAGGTCGAATTCCAAGATGACATAATTCATCTCCAAAAACACAATGAAGTATCCAAGAAGAGTCTACTAACAACTCTTACACCATTTCTTGATCAGGAAGGAATCATTCGCGTTGGTGGACGATTGGAGTCATCTGCATTACAATATGACGCCAAACATCCAGTACTGATGCCCTACTCCCACCCATTCACGAAGCTATTGCTAATGGAAATTCATCAGGAAAACAAACACGCTGGGCCCCAAACTGTTTTGGCAATCGCTCGACAAAGATACTGGCCGATAAGGGGCAAAACACTCGCTCGATCTATAGTTCACGGTTGTGTTTTCTGCTCAAGATCGAGACCGAAACTTCTATCACAAATGATGGGAAACCTTCCGGCTGACAGAATTCAACCAGCACGACCATTCTTGAACACAGGCATTGACTTTTGTGGACCTATCTACACACATTACAAGCTACGGGGAAAACGTCCTCAAAAATCATACATATCAGTGTTCTGCTGCTTCGCAACAAAGGCTTGTCATCTTGAACTGGTAACCGATCTAACATCAGAAGGATTTATTGGCGCATTAAAGACATTCATGGCAAGGCGAGGGCACTGCAATAACATTTACTGTGACAACGCTACCAATTTCGTGGGAGCCAAAAATCAATTATCAGAGCTAAACAAAATTATTGACTCAGCAAGAGATAGAGAGAAAATCATAGCCTCATGCACAAGGAAAGGATGTGACTTTAATTTTATACCTCCACGATCACCACACTTCGGCGGATTGTGGGAAGCTGCAGTCAAGTCTGCTAAAAATCTTCTACAACACACATTGGGTTCTGCATCGTTAACATATGAAGAACTCGAGACTGCTATAATTGAAGTCGAGGCTATACTAAATTCTCGACCTATAACACCGATGTCAGCATCTCCAAACGACTTTGCTGCTCTCACCCCCGGTCACTTCCTCATTGGAGAGCCAATCACCAGCAACATTGACCGTATTGCCACATCTGAAGAGTCTTCGATTCTTACTCGATGGAAGCTAGTCACCCATGTCAAAAACGAATTCTGGCGACGATGGTCAAGTGAATATTTGAATCAACTGCAGCACAGGTATAAATGGAAGGAAAGATGTCAGAATGTGGAACCAGGAATGATGGTCATACTAAAAGAGGATAGCCAACCAAGCCTTAAATGGCCGATAGGCAGAATCATTAATGCCGTCAAGGGACAAGATGGATTAGTAAGAGTGGCAGATGTACAAACAGCAACTGGCGTGTTCCGTCGTGCCATACATAGGTTAGCACCACTCCCAATACAGCAACAATCGCAATCCACTGATGAGACTTCATCTGGCCATTTGAAACGTCACAATAACGAAGGGGAAAGGTCAGCTGAACCATTGCTAAAAAACATCCATCATGAAGATGCTCCAACACCACGTAAACGAAAGGGAGGCATAACTCTTAGTACAGCATTGGTCAGCTTGTTCATCGCTTGCACAATGACAACTACAATAAATGCAAGGGAATTTGAAATCAGCACGTTTGACTCTCGACCTGGAATATATTTCGACAACGTTGGAACATCGAACTTAATAACTCATACATGGAACTTAGTTATATACTATGATCTAGCGCCATATTGGAGCAAACTAGAGGCAATTGGAAATAGCACCAGAATATTGCAGCATCTCTGTGACAGGTTACGGCAAAAAACGTTATGTACCCATGTGACCAATCTCATTCACCACACGCATCAGGATTTATATGAAGATAGCATGACCTTTATGAATACAAAATTACGTCGACCCAAAAGAGGAGCATTCAACTTAATTGGAAACATGGCAAATTCCTTGTTTGGAGTTCTTGATTCTCACTATGCAGAGGAGATGTCTAAGACAATTGAAGGGATACAAACCAATGAAGACTACTTGCTAGCGCTTTCAAAAAACCACACGTCAATTGTAGAATCCACAATAAACATAATTAAGCAAAATCAAGAAACTTTGGATCAACGGCATGCGATATTGCAAACCCAGCTGAATGCAGTAATTAACCGAATCAATAACAACACGGACGAATCATATCAACTCAAGATTCAACAACTCTTTTCGTCGTGGTCCTTATATACCACACTGCTTATATCAAATATTCAACGCACACAATCAGCAATAACAAGCGCCTTGTCAGACATTCGTCAAGAAAAAGTAAGTCATTCGTTAATTTCTCCACACCAAATGAAACAACATGCCATCATAATAAAGAACAGTTTATCATCTACATACCGCCTGCCAACGAGCACTGACAACGTACTGGAACTCTATAGAATTGTGGTGACTGCTGGCCAAATAACAAATAACCATGTTATATTTCAAATAAAAATACCGCTGATAAATTCTGAAGACCTTGAATTATACAGATTAGTTCCGATTCCAGCAGCACTAAACGACACAATTGTGCTCATACAGCCATCATCTACATTCTTAGCGGTCAACCGTCATCATGACCAGTATTATCCGCTAACGGAACCCGAACTATCAGCTTGCGTCATTGTAGAAAAAACAAGACATCTCTGTACGCAAATGCATCCTATTTATCGAAGAGGATCTACAATTAGTAAATGCGAAATACACATTCTCAATAAAATGGAGGACCTATCAGCATGTCAAATAAGGCTAGTTCACAACAACCCGATATGGACCAAATTTTTACACACCAACCATTGGATATACGCCGTAACTTCAAAAACATCATTAAACATAGCATGCAAGGACACAGTAACATTAGTTACAATTGAGGGATCTGGCACTTTGAGATTGCAACCTAATTGCATCGCAAAGGGTGACTTCATAACCCTACGAGCTCACGGCAACCATTCCCACACTATCCGTTCATCCATCACGAGACTCAGTGAGATTCCAAATGATACTCTTTTCGAGTATATAAGCAACCAGATGGACACACCACACCAATATCCAATTCGGCTTGACGAACAAGAAAGGAAGTTGAAAAAGTTAGCAGCACAGATAGACTCCAATCATCTGGAACTGCCAACCATTGTGCAGCGACATGCAATACCCCACACCATCATAAGCTCATCAGGACTAATTATAATTATCGCTATGATAATTTTACTAGTTTGGAAATTCCGAATATGCAGTTGTAGCAGCAGATTGACAGAATACCCAGTTGCTGCTCCATGAACACTCCCAGAAGCAACAATCCAACCCTCAGCAACCATAGCCACAGGATTGAACCCAGTTCAACGGGGGCAGGATGTTAAGATAGGTCAGTTCCCACCACCAGCAGCGAGCGGCAACACCAGCAAGCCAACGACCGCACATTGAAACAAGAAACCTATTTTATACCTTGCTTTTCATTTTTTGTACTTTAATTTTCTTTTCATTATTTTCATTCAACCGACGTCAGCATTTCCTGTTGAAGCGTGTAATTTTACCTTTGCAATGTCATCAATATTGTTATATTAGTATTAAGCCTATTACTTTTGTTTCTGTTATTCTTAATATTGTTAGTTTATGCTAAATAAGCAATTTAGATGTATAAATAGCTGGAAATAAATATCAGCGATCACTTGTGATCAGACAGCTAACTAAGACTTTTATTTTATTCCAAGTGAGTCTGCTTGGAAGGCTGTTCAATTTTTGGTGTTCTAGTTTATGTACTGGTAATACCACTGGTAGTCACGGTACAAGAACCGTGATCTATCCTACAACTATACAGTAAAAGCACTGTATACAGTTAGCTTGACATTCAAGGGGGCCATGCTGGCAGTCAAACTGCAACGTGCCATCTGAACTCAGAGTTGTCTGAAAAATAATATTAATATCATATCCATGTTTTGTAATTACGTAAGAATGTATAGATCCAAAATAATTGTGTATATGGTTCGGCGAGTTTACGTAGCTGCCATGGTATTAACTGGTGTTATTACTTGTACAGAAGAGTTAATTAATGTTCATGTTTCTGCACAATACAGAAGTACAGTATAATATTGATTATCTTCGTTCCTTTCTAAGGCATTAGTAAAATTTTAGCTAGCGTTAGGTCGTTGCGCTAATATTGTTGATAGGAAGGGACGAATTAATTTTATATTTCTAAATTGGAAATTCGGCGTTCCACCTAGGCATCTAAAAAGTTCAGACGTTTTAATTTTTTTGCTTATTCTAAATAACGTATAGATCTTTAAAAACCCTTCCAGTGATGTCTCTCACTTGGACAAAATATGGATGATATCTAATCTAATCACACTCCGCCTTTTAGAAACTCTAAATAATTTGTCATATAACATAAGTTTATTTCTTAATTTTAAATCTTGTGCCAAAACTGTCTAATATGAAGATCGTTCCATTTGAACTTACGCCCGTTTTCTTTCTCTTCAAACTCTAAGGGTAAATCCCCTGTTAAATACCCCTATTTAATTCAGTCGCACACTTCTGCTTCCTCCAACTCTATCTCAGCTGGTGGGAGTGCCCAGTTCTTTGGCTTCTTAGATCCGCTGCTTCTATTAACTGTTAAACTTACAAAGTAATTCTTAGACTCTTGTCCTTTCGAATTCGATTTGGGAGTTAGAGAAATTTCCCAGAAGAGCACGCAACAAAAATGTTTGAATGTTGTCAAACAGGTTTTTGCTTCTGTTACCTTGGTTTAGTTATTACTAGTCATTACTTACAATTACATATACATATATACCATTACTAACAACTTGCGGAAAACAATGCAAACATGTCAATAATTGGTTTTTTTGGTGTCGTGGAAATGGAAAGTGAGACTACAAACATGCTAACAATTTTGAGTTGTGTATTACATGTTAAAAATGAAAACAATTACTAACAATTTGCGGAAAACAATGCAAACATGTCAATAATTGTTTTTTTTTTGTGTCGTGGAAATGGAAAGTGAGACTACAAACATGCTAACAATTTTGAGTTGTGTATTATATGTTAAAAATGAAAACAATTACTAACAATTTGCGGAAAACAATGCAAACATGTCAATAATTGGTTTTTTTGCTTCGTGTAAATGCAAAGTGAGACTACAAGCATGCTAACAATTTTGAGTTGTGTATTATATGTTAAAAATGAAAACAATTATATTTACAAAAAGTGTGTATAAAAATACAATAAAGCATTATTCATGCTATATAAAATCGTGTAAAGTACGAGTTAAGTTCGATAGTGCATTGAATAAAATTATAAAAACAAGCAATACTTACCAGGAGGATATGATGGAAAAAATTATATTTGTTAATTCTGTTAAAAGCGATTGTTCCGTTCCGAATAAAAGATTTTGAATAGTTTTTTTTCTCAACTTCTCGGAAGAAAAGAAACTTCTTCTACTTAATGTCACATTTGAGAGACCAAAAAATGTACAATAATATCCGTGCTAACCTGGACTATTTGAATGATTAGCCAAATTCCACTGTATCGATGGAAAAACAGATGCCAATTTTGAGATATTCATCTTCCAAGAGGGTATCGCATTTATATTCGTAGAGTTCCATGAGATCCGCAATCTACGTGTAAAGTTCGTTTCAAGTCACTTGTCTCTTGTTCTTGATTTTCTCTCAAATCGAAGAAAAATCGGCCATACACTTCGTTCGAGTAGAGTGGTCTGAGAGTGAAGAGTCACCGATGACGATCTCGATTAAGGTGTGCACTGATGAGTAGAGTGCAGATTATCAAGCCGTGCTTACGTTCTGAACTGAATATCAGTTCTTGAACCGACCCCAAAAGTCAATTTCCTACTTTTGCAACCAGATTAGTTATAATAGCACTGCAATTTGACCTCCAACTCTAAAGGCATTCGCGCTGCTATGACATTTATTGCATCCCCAGATACTGTTCTATTTGCGCAGCATACTCTGAGCAATTCTCTTCTATGCGCCGAGTATATACTTCTCATTTATGAGCTTATAGTTGTTGCCGAGCTGCGTACATGACAATTTATTTCTTATTGGGTTCCGGGGTTCTCCAATATTTGGCGTTAACCTAGATATTACGCCCACCGCCCGGTTAGCTTTCGAGCTTGTGTAAGCTAAGTGCCCTCTAAAGTTGAGTATATAGTCAAGTAGTACCCCCAGGTACTTTATGAAAGGTTTTGACACAATGGATTGTTCTCCCACCCGTATTACCACACACTCAAATTTTTGCGGCTACTTATGAGGACAACTCTAGTTTTGTGGTCCGCTAATTGTAGACCTCTTGAACAAAGGCATATCTTCACGTCTTTGATGGTGATTTTGTTACTAGATTTGAAAACAGAGTGTAAAGTCATGAAGAAAGCATGCGTGTAGTATGGTTTCATATATTTTTCCACTGAACCTTTGAGAATTAAGAGAAAATCAAGCTTGTATTGGTCTATCTGTGCGCCTTAAGAATCGACAAGTAATTTGAAAAAGAATATAGGGAACGATATTTCATGGTATGCATTTTTCATTAGATCTAGAATAAGGTTCCGATCTACAGAGAGCTCGCACCGGTTTTAATATAGTAATCCCCCCATAGTTGTTGCATTCTACTTTTAATCATCACTAAGTGCCTGAGCCAGAAATCGTTGAGTAAAGAGATATTAAACTTTAGTCCCTCTTTCCTGCCAAAACCCATTTGTGTACATTGTTTTTGTTGTAATTTGCTTCCGTATAAACTAATCTCAATATATGTCAGCACTCAAAAATGAATTTGGCTGAATGTAACCCCTTATAAGCTATGGTGAAACAATAAATTTTGCTGGTACCTCTAAAACTTACCCTCAGAAACCACTACTACTTCGGTTTGGCGAATGTATTATTGATCCTGCCAGTTCTGCTATACAAATCCAAGTGCTGGACGTTAAGCTGGAAAGCAGAGCAAATTGTGGAAACTTTCGGGAGAAAGTATGCAAGGAGGGCGAATGGAGGAGAAAATATAACCGCGAAATCTATAAACTGTACCACGATGTGGATGTAGTCAATGAAGCCAAAATAAGTCGACTACACAGGCTCGGCCACATCAAGGGAATTGACAATAATGTTCCAGCAAAGAGGATCTTCGAATCACAGTCCCTATGTTCAAGACAACAAGGAAGACCGCACCTTTATTTTAAGGACCAAGCTATCCCGGATGCCAGAGCGCTTGGTATGGATAACTGGAACCAACCTGACCGGGATCGAAGGGAATAGAAGGCTCCCGTGTCTCAGGTAGTGACTCTTCACGGGTCAGGAGGCCGTTAAATAAGTAAATAAGTACTTAGACTTTCAGAGACCCTAAACAGGGTCGTTCCCGATCAGAGAAGAATGGGAAACTAGTCAGCCTACCAGCACACGTGCCATCTCTATCTTTACTGATGGGTCAAAGATCGATCTAGGCGCAGGTTAAATAAATAATTTATTTTAAAACATTTATTCAGTTGTACAAATTCCGTTTACTAAACTGTCTCCCGAAGCCACTTTACATATTTCCGCCATTAAGTTCTTTAAGATTGCTGCTTGTTTACCCTGCGATCCATCTATGGTAATAGTTGGTATAAAGGAAACGGATGGTCTAAGCGCTCGGGTAGCTTCGCCATTTAACTTCAATAATTCGCTTCCATGAACAGTGTCATGGCATTTTTGAATAAGGTCAGTTGATTCCAGATTGTGATCTCGGGCACACTAGAAGCATTAACATTTAGTAAATTAATTGAAAAAAATAAAACAAATATTTACTCTGTACAATGCTTCCTTTGGCAAACGGTTGTCTTTTATCATGCATGAGATTAAATCAAGTCGAAGTTGAGGATTAGTTATGACTTCTATGGCACATGCGTGGTAAATGTTAGCTTGACATTCAAGGGGGCCATGCTGGCAGTCAAATGTATAGATTCAAAATAATTGTGTATATGGTTCGGCGAGTTTACGTAGCTGCCATGGTATTAACTGGTGTTATTACTTGTACAGAAGAGTTAATTAATGTTCATGTTTCTGCACAATACAGAAGAACAGTATAATATTGATTATCTTCGTTCCTTTCTAAGGCATTAGTAAAATTTTGGCTAGTGTTAGGTCGTTGCGCTAATATTGTTGATAGGAAGGGACGAATTAATTTTATATTTCTAAATTGGAAATTCGGCGTTCCACCTAGGCATCTAAAAAGTTCAGACGTTTTAATTTTTTTGCTTATTCTAAATAACGTATAGATCTTTAAAAAGCCTTCCAGTGATGTCTCTCACTTGGACAAAATATGGATGATATCTAATCTAATCACACTCCGCCTTTTAGAAACTCTAAATAATTTGTCATATAACATAAGTTTATTTCTTAATTTTAAATCTTGTGCCAAAACTGTCTAATATGAAGATCGTTCCATTTGAACTTACGCCCGTTTTCTTTCTCTTCAAACTCTAAGGGTAAATCCCTTGTTAAATACCCCTATTTAATTCAGTCGCACACTTCTGCTTCCTCCAACTCTATCTCAGCTGGTGGGAGTGCCCAGTTCTTTGGCTTCTTAGATCCGGTGCTTCTATTAACTGTTAAACTTACAAAGTAATTCTTAGACTCTTGTCGTTTCGCGACGGAACATAAGTCCCTTAAGTGAGACATTAGTACCTAATTCGATTTGGGAGTCATGTCCCACACCATCGGGACATAAGTTCCAAAATTAAAAGTTGAGACTTATGTAACACCTAATATATTTTGTTTTTTGATAAGCTTAGAGAAATTTCCCAGAAGAGCACGCAACAAAAATGTTTGAATGTTGTCAAACAGGTTTTTGCTTCTGTTACCTTGGTTTAGTTATTACTAGTCATTACTTACAATTACATATATATATACCATTACTAACAACTTGCGGGAAACAATGCAAACATGTCAATAATTGGTTTTTTTGGTGTCGTGGAAATGGAAAGTGAGACTACAAACATGCTAACAATTTTGAGTTGTGTATTTTATGTTAAAAATGAAAACAATTACTAACAATTTGCGGAAAACAATGCAAACATGTCAATAATTGTTTTTTTTTTGTGTCGTGGAAATGGAAAGTGAGACTACAAACATGCTAACAATTTTGAGTTGTGTATTATATGTTAAAAATGAAAACAATTACTAACAATTTGCGGAAAACAATGCAAACATGTCAATAATTGGTTTTTTTGCATGCTAACAATTTTGAGTTGTGTATTATATGTTAAAAATGAAAACAATTATATTTACAAAAAGTGTGTATAAAAATACAATAAAGCATTATTCATGCTATATAAAATCGTGTAAAGTACGAGTTAAGTTCGATAGTGCATTGAATAAAATTATAAAAACAAGCAATACTTACCAGGAGGATATGATGGAAAAAATTATATTTGTTAATTCTGTTAAAAGCGATTGTTCCGTTCCGAATAAAAGATTTTGAATAGTTTTTTTTCTCAACTCCTCGGAAGAAAAGAAACTTCTTCTACTTAATGTCACATTTGAGAGACCAAAAAATGTACAATAATATCCGTGCTAACCTGGACTATTTGAATGATTAGCCAAATTCCACTGTATCGATGGAAAAACAGATGCCAATTTTGAGATATTCATCTTCCAAGAGGGTATCGGGTATTTATATTCGTAGAGTTCCATGAGATCCGCAATCTACGTGTAAAGTTCGTTTCAAGTCACTTGTCTCTTGTTCTTGATTTTCTCTCAAATCGAAGAAAAATCGGCCATACACTTCGTTCGAGTAGAGTGGTCTGAGAGTGAAGAGTCACCGATGACGATCTCGATTAAGGTGTGCACTGATGAGTAGAGTGCAGATTATCAAGCCGTGCTTACGTTCTGAACTGAATATCAGTTCTTGAACCGACCCCAAAAGTCAATTTCCTACTTTTGCAACCAGATTAGGTATAATAGCACTGCAATTTGACCTCCAACTCTAAAGGCATTCGCGCCGCTATGATATTTATTGCATCCCCAGATACTGTTCTATTTGCGCAGCATACTCTGAGCAATTCTCTTCTATGCGCCGAGTATATACTTCTCATTTATGAGCTTATAGTTGTTGCCGAGCTGCGTACATGACAATTTATTTCTTATTGGGTTCCGGGGTTCTCCAATATTTGGCGTTAACCTAGATATTACGCCCACCGCCCGGTTAGCTTTCGAGCTTGTGTAAGCTAAGTGCCCTCTAAAGTTGAGTATATAGTCAAGTAGTACCCCCAGGTACTTTATGAAAGGTTTTGACACAATGGAGTGTTCTCCCACCCGTATTACCACACACTCAAATTTTTGCGGCTACTTATGAGGACAACTCTAGTTTTGTGGTCCGCTAATTGTAGACCTCTTGAACAAAGGCATATCTTCACGTCTTTGATGGTGATTTTGTTACTAGATTTGAAAACAGAGTGTAAAGTCATGAAGAAAGCATGCGTGTAGTATGGTTTCATATATTTTTCCACTGAACCTTTGAGAATTAAGAGAAAATCAAGCTTGCATTGGTCTATCTGTGCGCCTTAAGAATCGACAAGTAATTTGAAAAAGAATATAGGGAACGATATTTCATGGTATGCATTTTTCATTAGATCTAGAATAAGGTTAAGCTGGAAAGCAGAGCAAATTGTGGAAACTTTCTGGAGAAAGTATGCAAGGAGGGCGAATGGAGGAGAAAATATAACCGCGAAATCTATAAACTGTACCACGATGTGGATGTAGTCAATGAAGCCAAAATAAGTCGACTACACAGGCTCGGCCACATCAAGGGAATTGACAATAATGTTCCAGCAAAGAAGATCTTCGAATCACAGTCCCTATGTTCAAGACAACAAGGAAGACCGCACCTTTATTTTAAGGACCAAGCTATCCCGGATGCCAGAGCGCTTGGTATGGATAACTGGAACCAACCTGACCGGGATCGAAGGGAATAGAAGGCTCCCGTGTCTCAGGTAGTGACTCTTCACGGGTCAGGAGGCCGTTAAATAAGTAAATAAGTACTTAGACTTTCAGAGACCCTAAACAGGGTCGTTCCCGATCAGAGAAGAATGGGAAACTAGTCAGCCTACCAGCACACGTGCCATCTCTATCTTTACTGATGGGTCAAAGATCGATCTAGGCGCAGGTTAAATAAATAATTTATTTTAAAACATTTATTCAGTTGTACAAATTCCGTTTACTAAACTGTCTCCCGAAGCCACTTTACATATTTCCGCCATTAAGTTCTTTAAGATTGCTGCTTGTTTACCCTGCGATCCATCTATGGTAATAGTTGGTATAAAGGAAACGGATGGTCTAAGCGCTCGGGTAGCTTCGCCATTTAACTTCAATAATTCGCTTCCATGAACAGTGTCATGGCATTTTTGAATAAGGTCAGTTGATTCCAGATTGTGATCTCGGGCACACTAGAAGCATTAACATTTAGTAAATTAATTGAAAAAAATAAAACAAATATTTACTCTGTACAATGCTTCCTTTGGCAAACGGTTGTCTTTTATCATGCGTGAGATTAAATCAAGTCGAAGTTGAGGATTAGTTATGACTTCTATGGCACATGCGTGGTAAATGTTAGCTTGACATTCAAGGGGGCCATGCTGGCAGTCAAACTGCAACGTGCCATCTGAACTCAGAGTTGTCTGAAAAATAATATTAATATCATATCCATGTTTTGTAATTACGTAAGAATGTATAGATTCAAAATAATTGTGTATATGGTTCGGCGAGTTTACGTAGCTGCCATGGTATTAACTGGTGTTATTACTTGTACAGAAGAGCTAATTAATGTTCATGTTTCTGCACAATACAGAAGTACCGTATAATATTGATTATCTTCGTTCCTTTCTAAGGCATTAGTAAAATTTTGGCTAGTGTTAGGTCGTTGCGCTAATATTGTTGATAGGAAGGGACGAATTAATTTTATATTTCTAAATTGGAAATTCGGCGTTCCACCTAGGCATCTAAAAAGTTCAGACGTTTTAATTTTTTTGCTTATTCTAAATAACGTATAGATCTTTAAAAACCCTTCCAGTGATGTCTCTCACTTGGACAAAATATGGATGATATCTAATCTAATCACACTCCGCCTTTTAGAAACTCTAAATAATTTGTCATATAACATAAGTTTATTTCTTAATTTTAAATCTTGTGCCAAAACTGTCTAATATGAAGATCGTTCCATTTGAACTTACGCCCGTTTTCTTTCTCTTCAAACTCTAAGGGTAAATCCCCTGTTAAATACCCCTATTTAATTCAGTCGCACACTTCTGCTTCCTATAACTCTATCTCAGCTGGTGGGAGTGCCCAGTTCTTTGGCTTCTTAGATCCGCTGCTTCTATTAACTGTTAAACTTACAAAGTAATTCTTAGACTCTTGTCGTTTCGCGACGGAACATAAGTCCCTTAAGTGAGACATTAGTACCTAATTCGATTTGGGAGTCATGTCCCACACCATCGGGACATAAGTTCCAAAATTAAAAGTTTAGACTTATGTAACACCTAATATATGTATTTTGTTTTTTGATAAGCTTAGAGAAATTTCCCAGAAGAGCACGCAACAAAAATGTTTGAATGTTGTCAAACAGGTTTTTGCTTCTGTTACCTTGGTTTAGTTATTACTAGTCATTACTTACAATTACATATATATACCATTACTAACAACTTGCGGGAAACAATGCAAACATGTCAATAATTGGTTTTTTTGCGTCGTGTAAATGCAAAGTGAGACTACAAGCATGCTAACAATTTTGAGTTGTGTATTATATGTTAAAAATGAAAACAATTATATTTACAAAAAGTGTGTATAAAAATACAATAAAGCATTATTCATGCTATATAAAATCGTGTAAAGTACGAGTTAAGTTCGATAGTGCATTGAATAAAATTATAAAAACAAGCAATACTTACCAGGAGGATATGATGGAAAAAATTAAATTTGTTAATTCTGTTAAAAGCGATTGTTCCGTTCCGAATAAAAGATTTTGAATAGTTTTTTTTCTCAACTTCTCCGAAGAAAAGAAACTTCTTCTACTTAATGTCACATTTGAGAGACCAAAAAATGTACAATCATATCCGTGCTCACCTGGACTATTTGAATGATTAGCCAAATTCCACTGTATCGATGGAAAAACAGATGCCAATTTTGAGATATTCATCTTCCAAGAGGGTATCGCATTTATATTCGTAGAGTTCCATGAGATCCGCAATCTACGTGTAAAGTTCGTTTCAAGTCACTTGTCTCTTGTTCTTGATTTTCTCTCAAATCGAAGAAAAATCGGCCATACACTTCGTTCGAGTAGAGTGGTCTGAGAGTGAAGAGTCACCGATGACGATCTCGATTAAGGTGTGCACTGATGAGGAGAGTGCAGATTATCAAGCCGTGCTTACGTTCTGAACTGAATATCAGTTCTTGAACCGACCCCAAAAGTCAATTTCCTACTTTTGCAACCAGATTAGGTATAATAGCACTGCAATTTGACCTCCAACTCTAAAGGCATTCGCGCCCGTATGACATTTATTGCATCCCCAGATACTGTTCTATTTGCGCAGCATACTCTAAGCAATTCTCTTCTATGCGCCGAGTATATACTTCTCATTTATGAGCTTATAGTTGTTGCCGAGCTGCGTACATGACAATTTATTTCTTATTGGGTTCCGGGGTTCTCCAATATTTGGCGTTAACCTAGATATTACGCCCACCGCCCGGTTAGCTTTCGAGCTTGTGTAAGCTAAGTGCCCTCTAAAGTTGAGTATATAGTCAAGTAGTACCCCCAGGTACTTTATGAAAGGTTTTGACACAATGGAGTGTTCTCCCACCCGTATTACCACACACTCAAATTTTTGCGGCTACTTATGAGGACAACTCTAGTTTTGTGGTCCGCTAATTGTAGACCTCTTGAACAAAGGCATATCTTCACGTCTTTGATTGTGATTTTGTTACTAGATTTGAAAACAGAGTGCAAAGTCATGAAGAAAGCATGCGTGTAGTATGGTTTCATATATTTTTCCACTGAACGTTTGAGAATTAAGAGAAAATCAAGCTTGCATTGGTCTATCTGTGCGCCTTAAGAATCGACAAGTAATTTGAAAAAGAATATAGGGAACGATATTTCATGGTATGCATTTTTCATTAGATCTAGAATAAGGTTCCGATCTACAGAGAGCTCGCACCGGTTTTAATATAGTAATCCCCCCACAATTGTTGCATTCTACTTTTAATCATCACTAAGTGCCTGAGCCAGAAATCGTTGAGTAAAGAGATATTAAACTTTAGTCCCTCTTTCCTGCCAAAACCCATTTGTGTACATTGTTTTTGTTGTAATTTGCTTCCGTCTAAACTAATCTCAATATATGTCAGCACTCAAAAATGAATTTGGCTGAATGTAACCCCTTATAAGCTATGGTGAAACAATAAATTTTGCTGGTACCTCTAAAACTTACCCTCAGAAACCACTACTACTTCGGTTTGGCAAATGTATTATTGATCCTGCCAGTTCTGCTATACAAATCCAAGTGCTGGACGTTAAGCTGGAAAGCAGAGCAAATTGTGGAAACTTTCTGGAGAAAGTATGCAAGGAGGGCGAATGGAGGAGAAAATATAACCGCGAAATCTATAAACTGTACCACGATGTGGATGTAGTCAATGAAGCCAAAATAAGTCGACTACACAGGCTCGGCCACATCAAGGGAATTGACAATAATGTTCCAGCAAAGAGGATCTTCGAATCACAGTCCCTATGTTCAAGACAACAAGGAAGACCGCACCTTTATTTTAAGGACCAAGCTATCCCGGATGCCAGAGCGCTTGGTATGGATAACTGGAACCAACCTGACCGGGATCGAAGGGAATAGAAGGCTCCCGTGTCTCAGGTAGTGACTCTTCACGGGTCAGGAGGCCGTTAAATAAGTAAATAAGTACTTAGACTTTCAGAGACCCTAAACAGGGTCGTTCCCGATCAGAGAAGAATGGGAAACTAGTCAGCCTACCAGCACACGTGCCATCTCTATCTTTACTGATGGGTCAAAGATCGATCTAGGCGCAGGTTAAATAAATAATTTATTTTAAAACATTTATTCAGTTGTACAAATTCCGTTTACTAAACTGTCTCCCGAAGCCACTTTACATATTTCCGCCATTAAGTTCTTTAAGATTGCTGCTTGTTTACCCTGCGATCCATCTATGGTAATAGTTGGTATAAAGGAAACGGATGGTCTAAGCGCTCGGGTAGCTTCGCCATTTAACTTCAATAATTCGCTTCCATGAACAGTGTCATGGCATTTTTGAATAAGGTCAGTTGATTCCAGATTGTGATCTCGGGCACACTAGAAGCATTAACATTTAGTAAATTAATTGAAAAAAATAAAACAAATATTTACTCTGTACAATGCTTCCTTTGGCAAACGGTTGTCTTTTATCATGCATGAGATTAAATCAAGTCGAAGTTGAGGATTAGTTATGACTTCTATGGCACATGCGTGGTAAATGTTAGCTTGACATTCAAGGGGGCCATGCTGGCAGTCAAACTGCAACGTGCCATCTGAACTCAGAGTTGTCTGAAAAATAATATTAATATCATATCCATGTTTTGTAATTACGTAAGAATGTATAGATTCAAAATAATTGTGTATATGGTTCGGCGAGTTTACGTAGCTGCCATGGTATTAACTGGTGTTATTACTTGTACAGAAGAGCTAATTAATGTTCATGTTTCTGCACAATACAGAAGTACCGTATAATATTGATTATCTTCGTTCCTTTCTAAGGCATTAGTAAAATTTTGGCTAGTGTTAGGTCGTTGCGCTAATATTGTTGATAGGAAGGGACGAATTAATTTTATATTTCTAAATTGGAAATTCGGCGTTCCACCTAGGCATCTAAAAAGTTCAGACGTTTTAATTTTTTTGCTTATTCTAAATAACGTATAGATCTTTAAAAACCCTTCCAGTGATGTCTCTCACTTGGACAAAATATGGATGATATCTAATCTAATCACACTCCGCCTTTTAGAAACTCTAAATAATTTGTCATATAACATAAGTTTATTTCTTAATTTTAAATCTTGTGCCAAAACTGTCTAATATGAAGATCGTTCCATTTGAACTTACGCCCGTTTTCTTTCTCTTCAAACTCTAAGGGTAAATCCCCTGTTAAATACCCCTATTTAATTCAGTCGCACACTTCTGCTTCCTCCAACTCTATCTCAGCTGGTGGGAGTGCCCAGTTCTTTGGCTTCTTAGATCCGCTGCTTCTATTAACTGTTAAACTTACAAAGTAATTCTTAGACTCTTGTCCTTTCGAATTCGATTTGGGAGTTAGAGAAATTTCCCAGAAGAGCACGCAACAAAAATGTTTGAATGTTGTCAAACAGGTTTTTGCTTCTGTTACCTTGGTTTAGTTATTACTAGTCATTACTTACAATTACATATATATACCATTACTAACAACTTGCGGAAAACAATGCAAACATGTCAATAATTGGTTTTTTTGGTGTCGTGGAAATGGAAAGTGAGACTACAAACATGCTAACAATTTTGAGTTGTGTATTACATGTTAAAAATGAAAACAATTACTAACAATTTGCGGAAAACAATGCAAACATGTCAATAATTGTTTTTTTTTGTGTCGTGGAAATGGAAAGTGAGACTACAAACATGCTAACAATTTTGAGTTGTGTATTATATGTTAAAAATGAAAACAATTACTAACAATTTGCGGAAAACAATGCAAACATGTCAATAATTGGTTTTTTTGCGTGGTGTAAATGCAAAGTGAGACTACAAGCATGCTAACAATTTTGAGTTGTGTATTATATGTTAAAAATGAAAACAATTACTAACAATTTGCGGAAAACAATGCAAACATGTCAATAATTGGTTTTTTTGCTTCGTGTAAATGCAAAGTGAGACTACAAGCATGCTAACAATTTTGAGTTGTGTATTATATGTTAAAAATGAAAACAATTATATTTACAAAAAGTGTGTATAAAAATACAATAAAGCATTATTCATGCTATATAAAATCGTGTAAAGTACGAGTTAAGTTCGATAGTGCATTGAATAAAATTATAAAAACAAGCAATACTTGCCAGGAGGATATGATGGAAAAAATTATATTTGTTAATTCTGTTAAAAGCGATTGTTCCGTTCCGAATAAAAGATTTTGAATAGTTTTTTTTCTCAACTTCTCGGAAGAAAAGAAACTTCTTCTACTTAATGTCACATTTGAGAGACCAAAAAATGTACAATAATATCCGTGCTAACCTGGACTATTTGAATGATTAGCCAAATTCCACTGTATCGATGGAAAAACAGATGCCAATTTTGAGCTATTCATCTTCCAAGAGGGTATCGCATTTATATTCGTAGAGTTCCATGAGATCCGCAATCTACGTGTAAAGTTCGTTTCAAGTCACTTGTCTCTTGTTCTTGATTTTCTCTCAAATCGAAGAAAAATCGGCCATACACTTCGTTCGAGTAGAGTGGTCTGAGAGTGAAGAGTCACCGATGACGATCTCGATTAAGGTGTGCACTGATGAGTAGAGTGCAGATTATCAAGCCGTGCTTACGTTCTGAACTGAATATCAGTTCTTGAACCGACCCCAAAAGTCAATTTCCTACTTTTGCAACCAGATTAGGTATAATAGCACTGCAATTTGACCTCCAACTCTAAAGGCATTCGCGCCGCTATGACATTTATTGCATCCCCAGATACTGTTCTATTTGCGCAGCATACTCTGAGCAATTCTCTTCTATGCGCCGAGTATATACTTCTCATTTATGAGCTTATAGTTGTTGCCGAGCTGCGTACATGACAATTTATTTCTTATTGGGTTCCGGGGTTCTCCAATATTTGGCGTTAACCTAGATATTACGCCCACCGCCCGGTTAGCTTTCGAGCTTGTGTAAGCTAAGTGCCCTCTAAAGTTGAGTATATAGTCAAGTAGTACCCCCAGGTACTTTATGAAAGGTTTTGACACAATGGATTGTTCTCCCACCCGTATTACCACACACTCAAATTTTTGCGGCTACTTATGAGGACAACTCTAGTTTTGTGGTCCGCTAATTGTAGACCTCTTGAACAAAGGCATATCTTCACGTCTTTGATGGTGATTTTGTTACTAGATTTGAAAACAGAGTGTAAAGTCATGAAGAAAGCATGCGTGTAGTATGGTTTCATATATTTTTCCACTGAACCTTTGAGAATTAAGAGAAAATCAAGCTTGTACTGGTCTATCTGTGCGCCTTAAGAATCGACAAGTAATTTGAAAAAGAATATAGGGAACGATATTTCATGGTATGCATTTTTCATTAGATCTAGAATAAGGTTCCGATCTACAGAGAGCTCGCACCGGTTTTAATATAGTAATCCCCCCATAATTGTTGCATTCTACTTTTAATCATCACTAAGTGCCTGAGCCAGAAATCGTTGAGTAAAGAGATATTAAACTTTAGTCCCTCTTTCCTGCCAAAACCCATTTGTGTACATTGTTTTTGTTGTAATTTGCTTCCGTCTAAACTAATCTCAATATATGTCAGCACTCAAAAATGAATTTGGCTGAATGTAACCCCTTATAAGCTATGGTGAAACAATAAATTTTGCTGGTACCTCTAAAACTTACCCTCAGAAACCACTACTACTTCGGTTTGGCAAATGTATTATTGATCCTGCCAGTTCTGCTATACAAATCCAAGTGCTGGACGTTAAGCTGGAAAGCAGAGCAAATTGTGGAAACTTTCTGGAGAAAGTATGCAAGGAGGGCGAATGGAGGAGAAAATATATCCGCGAAATCTATAAACTGTACCACGATGTGGATGTAGTCAATGAAGCCAAAATAAGTCGACTACACAGGCTCGGCCACATCAAGGGAATTGACAATAATGTTCCAGCAAAGAGGATCTTCGAATCACAGTCCCTATGTTCAAGACAACAAGGAAGACCGCACCTTTATTTTAAGGACCAAGCTATCCCGGATGCCAGAGCGCTTGGTATGGATAACTGGAACCAACCTGACCGGGATCGAAGGGAATAGAAGGCTCCCGTGTCTCAGGTAGTGACTCTTCACGGGTCAGGAGGCCGTTAAATAAGTAAATAAGTACTTAGACTTTCAGAGACCCTAAACAGGGTCGTTCCCGATCAGAGAAGAATGGGAAACTAGTCAGCCTACCAGCACACGTGCCATCTCTATCTTTACTGATGGGTCAAAGATCGATCTAGGCGCAGGTTAAATAAATAATTTATTTTAAAACATTTATTCAGTTGTACAAATTCCGTTTACTAAACTGTCTCCCGAAGCCACTTTACATATTTCCGCCATTAAGTTCTTTAAGATTGCTGCTTGTTTACCCTGCGATCCATCTATGGTAATAGTTGGTATAAAGGAAACGGATGGTCTAAGCGCTCGGGTAGCTTCGCCATTTAACTTCAATAATTCGCTTCCATGAACAGTGTCATGGCATTTTTGAATAAGGTCAGTTGATTCCAGATTGTGATCTCGGGCACACTAGAAGCATTAACATTTAGTAAATTAATTGAAAAAAATAAAACAAATATTTACTCTGTACAATGCTTCCTTTGGCAAACGGTTGTCTTTTATCATGCATGAGATTAAATCAAGTCGAAGTTGAGGATTAGTTATGACTTCTATGGCACATGCGTGGTAAATGTTAGCTTGACATTCAAGGGGGCCATGCTGGCAGTCAAACTGCAACGTGCCATCTGAACTCAGAGTTGTCTGAAAAATAATATTAATATCATATCCATGTTTTGTAATTACGTAAGAATGTATAGATTCAAAATAATTGTGTATATGGTTCGGCGAGTTTACGTAGCTGCCATGGTATTAACTGGTGTTATTACTTGTACAGAAGAGCTAATTAATGTTCATGTTTCTGCACAATACAGAAGTACCGTATAATATTGATTATCTTCGTTCCTTTCTAAGGCATTAGTAAAATTTTGGCTAGTGTTAGGTCGTTGCGCTAATATTGTTGATAGGAAGGGACGAATTAATTTTATATTTCTAAATTGGAAATTCGGCGTTCCACCTAGGCATCTAAAAAGTTCAGACGTTTTAATTTTTTTGCTTATTCTAAATAACGTATAGATCTTTAAAAACCCTTCCAGTGATGTCTCTCACTTGGACAAAATATGGATGATATCTAATCTAATCACACTCCGCCTTTTAGAAACTCTAAATAATTTGTCATATAACATAAGTTTATTTCTTAATTTTAAATCTTGTGCCAAAACTGTCTAATATGAAGATCGTTCCATTTGAACTTACGCCCGTTTTCTTTCTCTTCAAACTCTAAGGGTAAATCCCCTGTTAAATACCCCTATTTAATTCAGTCGCACACTTCTGCTTCCTCCAACTCTATCTCAGCTGGTGGGAGTGCCCAGTTCTTTGGCTTCTTAGATCCGCTGCTTCTATTAACTGTTAAACTTACAAAGTAATTCTTAGACTCTTGTCCTTTCGAATTCGATTTGGGAGTTAGAGAAATTTCCCAGAAGAGCACGCAACAAAAATGTTTGAATGTTGTCAAACAGGTTTTTGCTTCTGTTACCTTGGTTTAGTTATTACTAGTCATTACTTACAATTACATATATATACCATTACTAACAACTTGCGGAAAACAATGCAAACATGTCAATAATTGGTTTTTTTGGTGTCGTGGAAATGGAAAGTGAGACTACAAACATGCTAACAATTTTGAGTTGTGTATTACATGTTAAAAATGAAAACAATTACTAACAATTTGCGGAAAACAATGCAAACATGTCAATAAATGTTTTTTTTTTGTGTCGTGGAAATGGAAAGTGAGACTACAAACATGCTAACAATTTTGAGTTGTGTATTATATGTTAAAAATGAAAACAATTACTAACAATTTGCGGAAAACAATGCAAACATGTCAATAATTGGTTTTTTTGCGTGGTGTAAATGCAAAGTGAGACTACAAGCATGCTAACAATTTTGAGTTGTGTATTATATGTTAAAAATGAAAACAATTACTAACAATTTGCGGAAAACAATGCAAACATGTCAATAATTGGTTTTTTTGCTTCGTGTAAATGCAAAGTGAGACTACAAGCATGCTAACAATTTTGAATTGTGTGTTATATGTTAAAAATGAAAACAATTATATTTACAAAAAGTGTGTATAAAAATACAATAAAGCATTATTCATGCTATATAAAATCGTGTAAAGTACGAGTTAAGTTCGATAGTGCATTGAATAAAATTATAAAAACAAGCAATACTTACCAGGAGGATATGATGGAAAAAATTATATTTGTTAATTCTGTTAAAAGCGATTGTTCCGTTCCGAATAAAAGATTTTGAATAGTTTTTTTTCTCAACTTCTCGGAAGAAAAGAAACTTCTTCTACTTAATGTCACATTTGAGAGACCAAAAAATGTACAATAATATCCGTGCTAACCTGGACTATTTGAATGATTAGCCAAATTCCACTGTATCGATGGAAAAACAGATGCCAATTTTGAGATATTCATCTTCCAAGAGGGTATCGCATTTATATTCGTAGAGTTCCATGAGATCCGCAATCTACGTGTAAAGTTCGTTTCAAGTCACTTGTCTCTTGTTCTTGATTTTCTCTCAAATCGAAGAAAAATCGGCCATACACTTCGTTCGAGTAGAGTGGTCTGAGAGTGAAGAGTCACCGATGACGATCTCGATTAAGGTGTGCACTGATGAGTAGAGTGCAGATTATCAAGCCGTGCTTACGTTCTGAACTGAATATCAGTTCTTGAACCGACCCCAAAAGTCAATTTCCTACTTTTGCAACCAGATTAGGTATAATAGCACTGCAATTTGACCTCCAACTCTAAAGGCATTCGCGCTGCTATGACATTTATTGCATCCCCAGATACTGTTCTATTTGCGCAGCATACTCTGAGCAATTCTCTTCTATGCGCCGAGTATATACTTCTCATTTATGAGCTTATAGTTGTTGCCGAGCTGCGTACATGACAATTTATTTCTTATTGGGTTCCGGGGTTCTCCAATATTTGGCGTTAACCTAGATATTACGCCCACCGCCCGGTTAGCTTTCGAGCTTGTGTAAGCTAAGTGCCCTCTAAAGTTGAGTATATAGTCAAGTAGTACCCCCAGGTACTTTATGAAAGGTTTTGACTCAATGGATTGTTCTCCCACCCGTATTACCACACACTCAAATTTTTGCGGCTACTTATGAGGACAACTCTAGTTTTGTGGTCCGCTAATTGTAGACCTCTTGAACAAAGGCATATCTTCACGTCTTTGATGGTGATTTTGTTACTAGATTTGAAAACAGAGTGTAAAGTCATGAAGAAAGCATGCGTGCAGTATGGTTTCATATATTTTTCCACTGAACCTTTGAGAATTAAGAGAAAATCAAGCTTGTATTGGTCTATCTGTGCGCCTTAAGAATCGACAAGTAATTTGAAAAAGAATATAGGGAACGATATTTCATGGTATGCATTTTTCATTAGATCTAGAATAAGGTTCCGATCTACAGAGAGCTCGCACCGGTTTTAATATAGTAATCCCCCCATAATTGTTGCATTCTACTTTTAATCATCACTAAGTGCCTGAGCCAGAAATCGTTGAGTAAAGAGATATTAAACTTTAGTCCCTCTTTCCTGCCAAAACCCATTTGTGTACATTGTTTTTGTTGTAATTTGCTTCCGTCTAAACTAATCTCAATATATGTCAGCACTCAAAAATGAATTTGGCTGAATGTAACCCCTTATAAGCTATGGTGAAACAATAAATTTTGATAACTTTTTGACAAAAATTGTTACTGTCATTGCTTGGCAACAACAATTTGTTAGTGAAGCGAGTATGTTTACGGATGTCCTCACATAAAACGAAAGCATCCAACTTAAATTTACTAGAAATATTGTATGAAAATGAAATGAAAAAAAAGAAATATCAGCATTTCAATGATAGGTTTTGATATTTTTCTAATTAAGTAGCATAAATCGTACTTTTTAAACGTATTTCAAAGAGAAATATATTTCAAAAGCTGTCAGTTGCTGGTTAAAGGTAGAGGATTTCAATACGCGTACGAAAATTGGGCTCGTTGATATTTTGTGCGTTGTTTGTGTTATGTATGTGTAGTGTTGGGTGTAGTATGGTATTTTTTTTTTTTTTAATTTCCGCCCTCGGGCGCGGGCGTTGGTAAAAGGGGGAAGAGGAACAGAGGAGGTTCCGGTGCACGTTGGCTTAAAATGTTTGAAGGTTGTAGTCATGAGAAAATACAGAGCTTGGAAGATCATTCCACATACGTGTCGTTCGGCTTATAAACGAATCTCTATATTTGACAGTACGTCCGAAATTGGGCTTGAGGGTGAACTGATGTGCATTCATAGCGTGACGCGTATTGCGGGTGAAGGGGAGGGAGGAACGCAACTGGCTATTTCACTAGAGCATTTTTTGTGAAAAAAGCGGTAAAACGGGGAGAGACATGATACATTTCTCCGATGTTCTAGAGGCGCTATGGAGCCTACAATGTCTCTATCACCCTGTCTAGAATGTGCAGAACGGTCTTGGGTGTACCAGACCAGATATGGGCATTGTATTCCAGTTTTGGGGGGATGAATGCCTTATCAGATGGGGTGAGGTATTTCTTGCACCGCTTAAGGAATCCTAGACATTTTGCAGCATTTTTGGCGACCTTGAATGTAATCGTTCCATCTAAGATGGTTATTAATACATTTACCGAGAGAGGCAAATCTTTCGGTTTCCGCGATGCAAGTACCATTCATGGATAATGGTTGGGTGTTTTGGTTTCGCTTGAGAGACAGAAGACAGCATTGCGTTCTGGAAGCATTAAATTACACTCTGTTGTTTGAACCCCATTTGATAATGCTGTGAAGATCGGAATTTAATGAGTTTAACATATGCTGCCGTTCCTCTTCTATGGCCGAAGAGCTGGGACGTGAGTTAGGGAACGAATATGAAAACTGAGGGTACTATCATCAGCGAAGGAATGGATTGGATTGGAGGTTGCAGACAAGAGATCATTTATAAAAATGAGAAAAAGAGTCGGAGACAAAACTGAACCCTGGGGAACACCAGCATTTGTGCGGTGAATATCAGACTTGAAGCCATCCAATAAAACTCGTATTGAACGCCCCGAAAGGTAATTTCTAATCTACTGAAGAAGAGTTTCATCGATGCCAAATGCACGCATTTTAGACAAAAGAGCTTGGTGCCAAACTCTGTCAAATGCCTTTAAAATATCGAGTGCAACCATCTTTGTTTCGTCGAAGTGATGGAGAGAATGGTTCCACTTCTCGGTGAGATATGCCATCAAATCACCAGTCGACCTGTTGCTACGACAAAAATACTGCCGGTCATTAATGAGTTTTCGTGATTCAAGATATTATGGTTTTTGTTAGGGTCCATGTTTCATGTCTATTCTTTCGACTTGATTCTAATCCTGTGTTTTTTTCTAGACATTGATTTTGCTTAAGACTAGCTTGCGTTCCCATATTAAGAACTGAAGTATGTAGGTACATGACGTACTGAATTATTTTTCATTGATTTGGTCTGTTCCCTTACGTTCTGTACTAAAAATCGTAAATTCTTAAAGAGAGAGGTAAAAATACGAACGCTTGCACAACGAATGCTAGCTATTCTGAAACGTCTACAGCAAAAACACTAACTAAAATCTGAAAAAAGAACAATATTTCAAATCAGTTTGACAAATTGTACACCACATACCAAGGGAAATTTCTGGGGTAAAAAGTCGTACGTATTGTACTGAGCCAAAATGTCTTACCCTGTTGTTCCTTCTAGATAAGGAATCTAACGTATCTAACCTATCGAGTTCGTCCCATAGAAGCTCTATGAGGTTAAGGTCTGGGGAGTGGGCTGGCCATATCATATTTTGAATTAATTTTTGTTGCTCTTGCAATTTTATGCACTCTTTGCAAAGTTTTAAGGAATGTTTGGAGTCGTTGTCTTGTTGGAGCCAAAAGTTATCCCCAACTAAACGACGTCCTGATGAAAGGACGTGGTCCATTAATATGCTTTTGTATCCCTCTTTGTTCAATATTCCATCGATTTTTACCAAATCTCCAACTCCTTCATAACAGAACGATCCCCCAACCATAGCCGAACCGCCTCCATGATTGACAGTTGGAACCACACATTGTGGAGCCATCCTCTCTTGGTCCGATCGACGAACAAATACTCGCCTATTTGACCCAAAGACTTGAAATTTGGATTCGTCAGTCCACAAGACTTTTTTCCACATTTCAATGGACCAATCTTTATGCAGACGAGCCCACTCTAGCCGTTTTTTGCGATTTTGTGGCCTTAGGAGAGGTTTTCGAGCAGTAATTCGACCTTTTAGTCCCGCAACTAAGCGGCGTTTTACGGTGCTTACAGACAGAGTTCTCTACTGCCATTGAACTCTGCTCGAATTCCAGGTGCTGTAAGCCGGCGATTCCTCTTTGAAATGACTCTAATGATTAAATCCTCCGAGCTTGTTGTGATTTTAGGTCTTCCCGAGCGTTTTTTGTCATTAATGGTGCCCAATTCTTTGAAACGCATAACCGTGGAGTAAACACCATTGTACGAAATTTTTAATTTTCTCAAATACGAATTCCCTGAGAGAAACATTTTCATTGTACAACGTAATAATTGCGCATCGCATTTCCATACAAATCTCTTGTTTTGGTGCCATTTTTAAATCAAAAATAAAGAAAATAATGTTAATTCAGCTCGACCTCTTTTCGCAACCATTGACACCATGTGAATGGATTGTTGACTATGGTTGCTTGTGAAATACTACCTTTTTTTTAATCATTTTTTTCTCTCTCAATCAAATAAAAATTCTTCCAAATATTTATTACTCGCTATTTTAAAATAAACGCGAAAGTAAAGGGTAAGAAGGTAATTTCAAGCTGAATACTATAATAAAATTATTAAGTAAATCCTTCGTCTCATAAAAAAAGCTTTATAATTTTGTTCGTTGTCTGATTTTGTATAAATCTAATTTAGAATTAGTTACTATATAGTTAAACCTTAACAGCACAGTATAAAAGAAATAATTTTTAGAAGGATTTCGTAGGATTAAGGACATTTGAGCTCAAATTTCTGGTTGACCCCAAACTTTTTAGCGGTAGTGTAGATCTTCAAATAGAATACATACATAGTTCTGTTTTAAAGAAATTAAAATCACGAGAAAGTGCTTTATCCCCCTAGAGGCGTGCCTCTATTTAGATAGACAAGGTTTAGTTCAAGAAAGAACGGGTACGCGGTTAATCTACCACGTCGCCAGAAAAGCTGTGGACACTCAACTATGACCGAGGCGTAGCACAGACAACTGAGGATCGTCTCCCATGCAGTAGGTCGGTATCGGGGCGAGATGTTAATGACGTAAAACGGCAGCACCAAAAGTTTTGGTGGCTTTATGAACAAGAGGGAACTCCCTCTTTATTTAGCCTGGCCGGATTACATACATAGTTTTAAGGTAGTCGTAGGTGTATGTTATATATGTATATGTAATTGTCCTAAAATATAAGGTAGTGAGTGAAAACACAAAACTCGGCTTTTATGTATATATTTAAAAAAAAATAAATAAAAATTAAAATTAAAAAAGCTGCTGTCTGCTAAAAAAATAAGGTGCACGACTCGGCCGTACAAACTTACACCTATATCTAAAATTCTTGTGTGTATATGAGGTAAAAAGAAATAAACGAATATACATATACAAAGGTAAAATATGTAAGTTAAGACTATAAGTAGGTAAACCTTCGTTCTAAGCAGATTGGCCAAAAACGATATCAGCTGTAGGATTTGATAAAGCTCTTGAAAATCAAGCAACGTCGGTACTACATCTTTTTCCTTCAGTTTCACTCATAAATTCATTGCCTTTGAACTCCGGTGAATATGCGGAAACCCAAAGTAAGTCTTTAAAAAAGTAACAATATTTTCTTTCTCTCTCTCTGTCTTTTAACCAATGAAAATTAAATTCAGAAAAATCCAGTAGCACGTGCGCACCAATCAAAACCTGTATCGTATGAAAAAAAAAACCTTTCCATGACAACGGCTGTGTTCTAGAGTGTTGCCAAGTAATAGATACGTATCAAAAGTGATTATTCATTTAAATGTGATGCTTCGTTTTCTTTAAAAATTGCTATGTTGATAGTTTCACTTTTGACAACAGATGCCATAAAAGAGCATCTTTATAACAATTTCCAACTTTTTGATTCTGCAACATAGTTTCACTGCCATTGGAATATATTTTGTTAGTAATAACGGCAATATTATACACAATTTGTATTTTGATACTTTAGGTACGATTTTCCTTTCTGGAGAAATTTTTTTCCCAAACCTTGGCAGCAACACTGCGGTGTGATGGTGCAAAAAGTCAAGTATAATATATATGTACATACATATTTTTTGGTTCACTATAGGGCGCGTGTGCTTCCGTAAATGCACATGTATTGACTTATCTTTAAAAGGCTATTGTACAATTGTTATCAATCTGGTCTTAAACTATTAAATAAGGAGTATCTGTGGGGAAAAGCTTTTGCAATGGTATATAATTTTGAAAATCGGTTCAGTAGGAAGAAGTTGGGATAAAATTCATGTTTGCCTATTAATGTGATATGAAAATCGTGTTTTTGTCAAGCTGGATGTAAACTACCCTTGATTTTGAGATTATAATGAAAATTCCGATATCGCCTCTAGGGATTATCACACAGACAGTGCACAGACAGACAGA
Source organism: Xylota segnis (assembly GCA_963583995.1). NCBI lineage: Eukaryota > Metazoa > Arthropoda > Insecta > Diptera > Syrphidae > Xylota > Xylota segnis. The sequence goes on from OY757237.1 coordinate 85,894,367, forward strand.
CGGCATTGGCGGACCTACTTTTTTGGACTTCTCCATTATAGTAATGCCAAGTTTGATTAAAATCTCGAGTTTCAAATTTTGCACGAATACAATACTTGCCCTATGTATAGGTGCAAGTAAAAAGAACGTATTTAACTACGTTTTTAGCATAAGTAGGTTAAGTTGATTAAAATTTAGTTTAAGGTAAAATTAAGTTTTATATAAAAACAAGGAAAAAAGGTTGTACACAAAGTTTTTCGTAATTTGTTTGTCAAAAATAAATTAAAATAAGCAAATAAAAAAAAAACATGAATTTATAATTAATTATTAAGTTAGGTTACGTCGAAAGACATAGATTAAGAGCTTAGAGCGCCCAACAGTAGGGCCAGTAAGTTAGTTATAACATTTTAATTAGTTAGTTAAGCTAGTTTTAAGCACTTTTGTCTAGCATCTAAGAATTAATGAATTAACTACTAAAATATGCATTTAAAAAAAAAAAAAACCAATCACTGTTAGAAAGAAAGAGGTTATATGAAGTTTTCGATGTGCTTGTTGAGGAAGTCACTTAGTGGTTTTATGAATAAATGCAACTCGAAGTCGGTGTACGAAGTCATACGAGGGCTTAGCGAGCATAAATCACGTGAGCAGAAATACGCACAACTTTAAAATTTATGCAAATTACTAATTACTTTGGGAAAAACACATAATTGCAGATGGCATAATAAAACCGAGAAAGATAAATAAATAAAAGATTGTTATTTGAGAAGCTTTCTCAGGACAGTTGTACTCTCGGATGTTTGTCAGACGTTCGCGAGAGGTGGGGGCCGTGATAAACTTTTAGGTGTACCCGACTTGCTCCATACTCCAACGCACTAACCACTGAGCCACGACGCCCACCAAAAAGATACATAGTCATAAAGGAGTAAATATCGCAAACTAATTCTGCAATAATTTTCCATTGAATTATTTCCCTTTCTGATTTTGAAATATACACCATTTCGATTTGTAAATTTCATTTAGTAATTGCAGGTTGGTCGAACATGTAAGCACTGTGTCGACCTACCACTTTAACGAACGCTTATGTTTTGAATTTCAGCGTTCCTCATCTGTCAAAACCATGTTTTCTTTTGTAGTCACATTCTTCATTTCCATGATAATGTAGCCAGGCACTAAGCAAACAAATGAAACAAATTGTACATACATATATTTTCCCGGTTAAATGCTGTTAATTATGCTGAAAAAGTTAAGCTACTCGTAAAACTGTATACAAAATCTCCTAGTTAATTAAATAAACAAAATAAAAGTATTAAGCTATGTTCAAACAATTATGCTGACTATTGCTGGAAATGATACTAATTATAAATGATCAGTTCACACGGTTGTTCGATTTTCTGTCCTACTGTCCTACTACGAGAGAAAACTACATACACAAGACTACATCCATCAACGGTCACAGGTTATAGAAACCAAAAGATGATCACCCAAGATAAGGGACAACGCACCGACAACCTGCATGGCTGGCGCCTTAAGTTTTATTGCAATTCCCCTTACATGCATGCAGTGAGTGCAGGTGAACACCTTCTTCCCCCTTACTCGTGGAACCCAATAAGCAGAAAATTGTAATAACAGATTCTAGGAATAGGATAGCTTGTTTCAGATGGGAAAATTGTCGGAACAGTTGACAATAATCTAGAAAGTCTCTTTCTAAACTCTAATGACAGCTGTTCCGTCATCAGTTCATCATTCTGGAATTGGTCAGCCAGCTCCAAGCGGTTTAGAAACTGCAAGTTGACAGTCAAGAGATTAGGGACAAAGACGTGGGAGGATTTTACTGAACTGGAGAGGTCCATTATGCTCGGGCCTATTTCCAGGAAATATCATCGTCGGAGGATTAGCCTATTGCCAAACCTCCCAATGTGACTGCTCCTGCAATGGACCGGTGCGTTGATGATATCATCATGCTGCACATTGTCGAGGCTCCCTAAGCCTATGCACCTGTGCCAACTAGATGAAGACCTGAAATATTAATGGTTTAAAAAAATTTATTAAAGAAAATACGACTTCGGAAATACGTGATTCGGTTTTAAAAGAAATTTTAGCAGGCCAGCCTTCACATTCTAATCGGGTAATTTGGACTTGATGATTAATTTGAGTGATATTGATCACTGATTTATCCCTTGTTTTTTCTAAAAGCCGGGGTGCATATTCCGGAGCCTCCCATATCGAAGGAAAGACTAGAACATCCCTCCGAGACGGATCAAGATGCAGTTGTCACGCTCAATTGAGAGACAATAATCCAACTATCATTGACAGGATTCAAGGTACGTGTCGATCTTAATACGGCCAAGGTCAGGCCGTACTCCGAAAGATCAGCTGGGGCACCAACCGTTATAGAATGACGGTTAATGCGCTTTGGAACGGGAAGATTTCGGCCATAAGAGCCAATAATCCAAGCATGTCCCCGCAGATCCATAAGGTATTTCGGAGAAATAACATCAACGACCTTCCGTGTCTTAAGTTACCCCGAACAACTAACAACGAACGAGTACTAATAACAGCAGGCATAGACCCAGATAGGATGGAAGATCCGCAGGAGAAAGTAGAGGCTATAGGAGCGACTTTCAAGGAAGTGTACAAGGTGAATGATAGCGTTCACCCGAACCATGACCTGAAAAATCCCGTCCTTGTGCAAAACTTCTACCTTCGAAATGATATGCAGGAATGTCGATCTGAGAATACTGGTTTCACCGTGTTCAATGAATTGAACATGGCAAACAATGCCATCGCCAATGACAGGGTTCAACCCCCGTTCATATCGAAGGTAGAACTCCAAGCGATCTTCGTCTTATTGAGGAGTAAGAAATCCGTGGGAATCGACGGGATTCCGAACATTGTGCTCTGACACCTCCCTCTAGAAGCGGTAGACATATACACCACCCTGTTTAACAATGCGCTGAATAATGCACACTATCCGGCGCATTGGAAGACAGCAGTGCACCATTTCTCTATTTTGACAGATAAGATCTGATACAGGATAGAACGGGTACTCCGATTATCTACCACGTCGCCAGAAAAGCTGTGGATAGGCGACTTAACTACGAGCGAGGCGTAGCACAGAGTACTGAGGATCGTCTCCGATTCAGTAGGTCGGCACCAGAAATTTTGGTGGCTAAACGAAGTGAGCTTATTTTTGGCTAGCCCTTTTAGGGTAAGCTGGCCTCTTTATTTATTTTTTATATATAGCCTGGCCGGCATACATAGTTTTTAAGGTAATCGTAGGTGTTTGTTGTAGGTGTCCTAATTATAAGGTAGTTTTAGAGCACAGCACTCGGCTTTTTAAAAAACAACAAAAAAATAATAAATAAAATAAAATAAAAAAAAACAGCAGTCGGCTAAAAAAAAAACAAAAAAGAAAGAGCGTATTTGTATTACTTTTTATTACAAGTAGGTTAAATAGATTAAGATATATTTTACGGTACTCTAAGGTAGTTTAAGTTTTATATAAAAAACAAAAAAGTCCAGATACAAAGTTTTTAATAAAACAAAATTTTCTTTGTTAGAATTAAAGTAAAATTTAGTTAATAAATAATATATGAATAAATTATTAATCATTAAGCTAGGTTACGTTGAAAGACATAGGTTAAGAATTAAGTTTAACTTAGAGCGCCCGCACAGGGCCAGTAAGTTAGTCATAACATTTAAAACTAGTTTAACAGTTAGTTAAACTAGTTTTAAGCACTTTTGTCTGGCTTTAAGTTTTCTTTTCCTGAAGTAATTAATAAAAATGCGTTAAAAAAAATAAAAAACATTGTCGTTTATGCCGGTGATGTCGCCATACTAGTGACAGGAATATTCTTGCCCACAATCGTTGACATACTACAATAATCGTTCAACGCCCGAAAAAGATGGGCCACGCGATGCGGTCTCAGCGTCAATCCTCAGAAAACCGAACTAGTCCTATTTACAAATAAGAGAAATATACCTGACTTTGAGCATCCAAGTCTAAATGGAATGCCACTTAGATATAAGGCAAGGCTAGATATTTTGGGTACATAGATCGCAAGTTGAATTGGAAGGACAATATAATAGAACATATAATATAATGGAATCAACGGTGGCGTGTACCAGTTCCAGTCAGGTCGAACTACTAGTGTTTATCCCTACATGAGCTACATGGACTTATCTGAACCCCAGGTCTATAGGGATGTCCAATACTGAGTCATGGAAAAAGAGTTGGTGGCGGATGAACCCTTAACGGGCCAACGGCAGCGCACCCCCGAAGCGGAATACTGACTCCGGAATACCCGGCCCAGTGTCCCAGGGATATTAAGTGGAACTGGCCTTCCACGTTGGTGGTTGTGCGTCGGGGTAACTTCCCTACCACGGAAAAAATCCATAGTTACGAAGCAACCAACAGCCTCCGATGTTGACGACCCCAGCAAACGAAACAAGGACAACGACCTTCGGATCTGCCCGTGGAATGTTCGGACCCTTAACAGACCACGCGCGGCCGAACAATTAGCAGAGGCCCTAGACTGCTATAAAGCAGATATTACCTCCATCCAAGAAGTGCGATGGAATGGGCCGGGCAAAAAGAGGATGAAAAACTGTGACCTATATTGCGGTGACTGCTTTAGAGAACAGAAACAGCGCTTATTCGAATTTGTTGTAAGGGGCAGACTTAGGACAGAAGTCTTGAGCTTTCGACACGTAAGTCTTATGACAATCCGCATCAAGGCTAAATTCGCCAACATAAGCCTAATATGCGCTAATGCCCCCACAGAAGACAAGGACGAAGCCACCAAAGAAAGTTTACACGAGCTCCTCGACCAAACCTACGAGCATTGCCCTAAGTACGACGTTAAAGTCGTCCTAGGCGACGTCTGGGAACGGACTTAGGCTTATTGACTTTGCGGCGGGGCGTAATGTCACAATAGCACAATAGCATCTCAATATTCATAAGGGGACATGGCGATCTCCTGATCATGAAACAGTTAACCAGATTGATCATATTGCGATCGACGCAAGGCATGCCTCCAGTATTCTGGATGTCCGAACCTTACGAGCACCTAACATCGACTCGGATCATTACCTCGTTGCAGCTAAGAATGCGGATATGCCAAACGCCACAACAGAGAAGAGTTACTGTGAGAAGATTTAACGTCGAAAAGCTGCAATCGCAAGAGACCGCCAAAACCTTTGCCGGTCGCGTTTCCCGAAATCTCCTAACGAGTCCTATGCCGCCAGCATCAAGTATCGACGACCAGTGGCAACGCTGCCAACATGCCATCAGAAGTGGCGCAACTGATGTGCTGCCTTTCTACCGACCACCAACAAAGAAACCTTTGGTTTGACGACGAATGCCGGCACGCACAGGGCTGATCGTGAGCTCTACGAGCAGAAGAGACGGGAAGAACATCGGCTTCTCGGCGCGCGATTGGTCCCTATCAGTGTGGTTTCAGACCAGGAAAGTAAGCAATCGACCAAATCTTCACACTTAATCAGATCTTGGAGAAAACCCAAGAAGTCCAAGTCGATACCCACCATCTTTTTATCGACTTTAAGGCAGCATATGACAGCATTTATAGAGACGAGCTATACAGAGCCAATTCTAGTTTTGGCATCCCTGATAAACTCGTTAGATTGATGATGGAGAATTCTCGCTGCTCCATCAAGGTTGAAAGAAGTAGGTTTTCGGTATTATAAAGCAAACAAATCTGAGGAAAACCGAAAGAAGTTTAAACAAGCCAGAAAAGACTGCAATGCCCATATTCAACGTGCAAAATACCTATACGACCAAAAATTGAGACAAAAAATTCTACAGTGTCCCAAAGGTAGTAAAAATGTTTGGTCATTCGTAAAAAACATTAAAAATTCTGCCTCATCTGCCATCCCAACGCTCATTTACAATGACATTTCAGCTGTCAGCTCCTTAGACAAGGCTAATCTTCTTGCTGCACAGTTTGCAGCTAATTCCACGCTGCAAGATAGTGCTTTGTCTGTCCCTGTGCTTGAGAGCGTCGAATTTTCCATGGGACAAATCCACTTTCGCACTCGCACAGTTGCAGGAGTTCTCAAAGGTCTTAACATACACAAATCCGCTGGCCCAGACGGTATCCCCCCTATAGTTCTGAAGAGGTGTTCTTCCTCGCTTACAAAACCTCTGCGTAAGCTTTTCTGTCTGTCCTACTCTTTTGGGCTCTTCCCGAGAAGATGGAAAACAGCATTTGTCCAGCCTATCCCTAAAAAAGGCGATTCTTCCTCTCCGACCAATTACCGACCCATTGCACTTACGTCCCTTCTTTCCAAGGTCATGGAAACGCTGATAAATCGTCAGCTTATGAAATATCTTGAATCACGAAAACTCATTAATGACCGGCAGTATGGTTTTCGTAGCAAAAGGTCCACTGGTGTTTTGATGGCATACATATCTCACCGAGAAGTGTTCCATCACTTTGGCGAAACAAAGATGGTTGCACTCGATATTTCAAAGGCATTTGACAGAGTTTGGCACCAAGCTCTTTTGTCTAAAATGCGTGCATTTGGCATCGATGAAACTCTTCTTCAATGGATTAGAAATTACGTTTCGGGGCGTTCAATACAAGTTGTGTTGGATGGCTTCAAGTCTGATATTCACCGCACGAATGCTGGTGTTCCCCAGGGCTCAGTTTTGTCTCCGACTCTTTTTCTCATTTTTATAAATGATCTCTTGTCTGCAACCTCCAATCCAATCCATTCCTTCGCTGATGATAGTACCCTCAGTTTTTCATATTCGTTCCCTAACTCACGTCCCTGCTCTTCGGCCGTAGAAGAGGAACGGCAGCGTATGTTAAACTCATTAAATTCTGATCTCGACAGCATTATCAAATGGGGTTCAACCAACAGAGTGGAATTTAATGCTTCCAAAACGCAATGCTGTCTTCTATCTCTCAAGCGAAACCAAAACCCCCAACCATTATCCATGAATGGTACTTACATCGCAGAAACCGAAAGACTTGCCACTCTCGGTATGTGTATTAATAACCATCTTCGATGGAACGATCACATATTCGAGGTCGCCAAAAATGCTGCAAAGTGTCTAGGATTCCTTAAGCGGTGCAAGAAATACTTCGCCCCATCTGATCTGGCCTCAATTTATAAGGCATTCATCCGCCCAAAACTGGAATATAACGCCCATATCTGGTCTGGTGCACCCAAGACCGTTCTGCACATTCTAGACAGGGTCCAAAATAGCGCGTTAAAACTTATAGGTGATAGAGACATTGTAGGCTCCATAGCGCCTCTAGAACATCGGAGAAATGTAGCATGTCTCTCCCTGTTTTATCGCTTTTTCCATAAAAAAATGCTCCAGTGAAATAGCCAGTTGCATTCCTCCCCTTCAAAATTTCACCCGCAATACGCGTCACGCTAAGAATGCACATCAGTCAACCCTCAAGCCCAATTTCGGACGTACTGTCAAATACAGAGATTCGTTTATAAGCCGAACGACACGTATGTGGAATGATCTCCCATGCTCTGTATTATTTCCTCATCACTACAACCTTGAAACATTCAAAGCCAATGTGCACTGGTACCTCCTCTGTTCCTCTCTCCCCTTTTCCCAACGCCCGCGCCCTGAATCAGTATAAGAATATTCATATCCCCTTTGGCGCGCGCAATTTATAAAAAAAAAAAAAAGGTCGGTAACGATCTCACCGAGACCTTTGATGTCAAAAAAAGGATTTAGACAAGGTGACGCACTGTCATGTAATTTCTTTAACATTGTACTTGAAAGACTTGTGCGAAACTCACCACCAGCCAACACCAGAGGTACAATCTTTCAAAAGTCCGTGCAACTTCTAGCGTACGCCGATGACATTGACATTATTGGAAGAACTCAGCGGGCTGTCACTAGAACGTTCTGAACTTTGAGGCAGTAAGGGACTTCGTCTACCTCGGCTCTGCTATAACCTCTGAAAATAACACCTCAGCAGAAATAAGACGAAGAATAACTCTTGCCAATCGCTGTTTCTTTGGGCTAAGAAGGCAATTGAGTAGCAAAGCCCTATCCCGAAGAACCAAGTAGACTCTTTATAAGACCCTCATCATCCCAGTCCTGCTCTATGGCGCAGAATCATGGACGTTAACCAAGATGAATGAAGATATTCTTGGTCGTTTCGAACGCAAAATCCTTCGGATGATTTTCGGTCCTATTTGCGTTGACGGGCTATGGAGAAGGAGGAACAGCGAACTCTACGAGCTGTACAGCGACATCGACCTAGTCAGAAAAGTACGCATTAGCCGTCTAAGATGGCTAGGACATGTAGAGCGGATGGACATCAACGCTCCGGCCCGAAGAGTCTTCGAATCCATCCCGGAGGGACAACGCAGTAGAGGAAGACCTCGCCATAGGTGGCGTGCACAAGTCGAAGGGGACCTCAACCGACTTGGAGTACGCAGCTGGAGGCAGTTAGCTAGGACGGGCTAACTGGAGAAGTTTGTTGGTTGAGGCCCAGCCACCGCCACCTAAGTAAGTAAGCCTTTTAGGCTTCCAGCAGAATTTTCCGTACGAAATGCCATACTTAGACTACCCACCGCAGTAGAATGGGATTCAGCGACTCAGACCTATGCAGAGGCTTCGGCGATACTGCGAATGCTCTAGTCTCAGCAGAATCAAACCTTCGGGAAAACATTTTTCGACCAGCTCTACGAACTAGCTAGCATGCCCCTTAAAACCACCTTAAAATTCATAACAAAAACGGGTTGGTTTAGGAGGGCCGCACCTGACATGAACTAACGAGTTGATTTTTTGTTTTTTCTTTACATTCTTCCAGATATTCCACTAACGGGAATACAATGGATCCGTTGAGATCCGAGTGAGACTGCTCCCTCCTGATGGTTTTTGCAGTAACCTTTTCCTTAACCTAACCTAACCTATCCCTTGTTTTGAAAGACTCATCAAAGGATCTTTAGTATAAACTTTCATTTATTAAATACACATATCCATATATCCGACTAGAATGTGAATTTAATTTTGGAACCAATAAGCCGTGAATTACTTTAAGTTAAAGTTCATAGCAGATATTCATGGACAAATCCGGTATGCATCAAATTGTTTATTCTCTAATAAAAGTATTTAAATCCTTAAGATTTCTTTTTACTTACAGGTTTTGAAAAGCTCCGGGACCCTCGACAATATCAAGCATGTTGATATCATGTACTTTCCGTCCACAGTAGGCTAGTCAACCAAGCTGTAGGATGTTTATTATTTACCTTTATTTTTAACTACACAAAAAAAAATAAAGAAAACAGTGATTTATCAATGAATGCAATGTTTACACTTCGTTAAATCGACTTAGCTAACAGGCACACATAGTTTTAATTTCCACTGTGGATTCCGCTTATTTGGGACATCGCTTTATCGGGACAGCCACTTAATTAGGACAAATGAACAAGCACGGAAACAAAAATAAAATGATTTTGTTCATTTATTGTGGACAGCAGCCGTTTATTCGGGACATATTCATCGCACATCTTACACACATTTTGACAAAAAGATCGCCACATTGCTTGTCTGCTACGCCTCGAAAAAATTACAGCAGCAAAAGCCACACCATCGCAGTAATAATGATGGTGAAGACGAGAAAACAAATTAGGCCAATGCTTTTCAAGTAACGGTACTATCTCGTGGTGTTGCGCTCCGTTTTACCTTTGCAAAACAGTTTCATAGGGATGTGTAAGACGGTTTCTTGTTGTTTCAATTTGTTATTCGCTTTGATGTTTCTAGTTTTGTTGTGCTATGACGTGGCGTACTTTTGGTTTCGTTTCAGAAAGTGCCGAGATAAAATCAATAAGTCGCGTATCCGTGCCTACTGACCAAGAAGATTGTTGCATTTGGTTAAAATGTCCAGAAAAGATTTAACATTAGCTGAATTTTTTACTTTCTATTCCACTGCGTTCTTTTTTACATACGTACATAGCTATTTCAATCGTTTTGCATTTTCTTTTTTTGATCATCACTTCGCTTTGTTGGGACAGCCGCTTAATTGGGACTAAACCATCTAGCCCGATGTGTCCCAAATAAGCGGAATCCACTGTATTTCTTCATGTTTTTCATATAATTTGACCTTCGCATAAGGTTAATTAATATTAATAAATTAATTTTAAAATTTATTTCACTAATAAAATACTGAATTCTTAATTTAATTTTCACCTTTGGCCACCAAAAATTTGCGACAGGTGTAACGTCACGACTTTGACAAGCAGGCGTAAATGTCTATATCTTAAGGAGCTCACACACCAGAGCGGTACTCGGTAGCGGTAAGGGGACCGGTAGAATTGTGGTAGCGGTATACCGCTTATCCGTTCACACTGGCGGTATTTTGTATGCGGTATTCACCGCACATTATAAATTTTTTTCTTTTTGACCTTAGCCACTTACTCATTTACCCCTCTGCTATATTTTTCCATATATTCCCGTATTTTTGTACTCCGGATGAGTTTAATCAAATAAAATAGGATGTATTTTCACCTACTCCATAAATTTTTCAATACACATTTTGATATGCGGTACACGGCGGTCAACTGTGCTTGATGCGGTACAAAATTTGATCGTACTTACTGAATTCGCGTTTGACGCATTTAAGTTTTTTTTGTAGCTATGTAGTTGCTTTTAGTCCAATATTTAGAGATCACAAACTTTTTGCGTACTGACGCGTATTAATATTTCAGTATTTTTGGTATATCTACGCTTGAATTGTCTATAATTGAATTTAAAGCTAAAGTTTGTTTTTGTCTTTAACTTGTAATAACACCCATATACATATACATATGTATATAATTGTATAACTTTCTTAGGAAACTATTTACGAGATATGACTAACTTGTGCTTACCGAAGCTTTACCGTATGGTATTAGAACGATTTCAATCAATGAAGGGGCTGCTTTGTACACCGGGAGCAACTGTTTGGATATGAAATGTTTCGAATCGGGACAAAGGGCTTCATAGAACACTGTTAATAGTATCGGAGTACCAGGTATTCGAGTCATTGTTTCCATCTGTAACTAATAAGAAAATTTAGAGAATAAACTCAGATAAGATAAATGTAATTACAGATATAATCTTTCCACTGCCCAAGGTATATCGAAAAAGTAACCAGACAATAAGTACAATGCCACCCAAAATAGCGATTCGCTTTTTCGCTGTGGTTAACATCTTAAGTTTAAGTTTAAAATTTTCTCACTAAATAGAAAATATTTACTTTAATGAAATTGTAAACAAACTTCGATCAAATTTTCTTGTTGTGACATTCACTTAATTGACAAACTCATATCGCCTAAGATATGCCTCGTATATATGTAGGTTTCAACCTAGGTTGAAACCGGATGAAAATGAATAAATACATTACGTATATACCCGATCGAGTCCTAATGCTTGAGACACACGTGCAGCATGGCATCGTGCAGTAATACTGGCAGCAACGCATTTGAAACACACGTGCAGTGAAACATTGACATTGCATGTCATTTTCATATTGGACAAATCAATTTCCATAGCGAATTATTTCGCAATGAACATTGAAAGAATTATACCATTTTATTATACCATTTATTATAACCGTTCTTCACTTTAAGTGCTTAACTAATTTTTCTTCCATCTTTTTGTAGATTAGAAAGTAGGTTTCAAACAATAAACTGTCATATGGGTGACAATTTACAATGTTAAATCACGAAATTTGAACTAAACTGTACTGTTTTGCTAGATTGCCTGCAGCAAAATTAGAAATAGCGACGTCTTGCATCGCTGCGTGGTTTCGCATTGCGCACATGTGTTCGCCTACATATAAAGCTCTGTTCGGCTGACCTCGCTTCCGCTACATATTTTAGCTGGGTCAATTCTTAAATGTCAGTAACTACCTGTGTCGATGAGTCGAACTGACGGGTGGTCCTTGTTTGGGTTTTCTTTTTCTCTTGCAAAAACAAAAAAACTAATTTGTTTTATTTCCATACGGTTGAAATGATTGGTATACAGGTCATTTATAATTTTTTTTAGTTTTCTTTCGTTAATAGAGTTGGAAGTAATGCTCAGCAGTCAGTTCAACTGCGGTCAATCGGTCGACTTGTTGCGTGCAACTACCTGGGTCGAAATTTCGACTCAGTTCCGACTCGACCATTCGATCCTGCATGGAAATAGGTGTGCCTAAGACTGTATTTACATAGGACTGATGAACAGGTCTATCAAGTGACATTTGACATTAACAGTCCTGTGTGAACACTTCTTCAGATTTTTCTATGTTGGTCAAGACTTCACAATGTTTATGCCGGCCAAAGTATACCCGATTTTGCAGTTTGACGTTTATAGCTGCCAAATACTTTTGGTACCCAAATAAAGAATGACTGAGGAGAAAATTACACTGATTTATGCATGAATTCAAGGTTAACATTTCGTTAAATTGACTTTTCGAACGAATTTAACTCCAGACACACATATTTTTTTATTTATGCTATTTCTTTATATTTTGCAATACCTATTTGCATACTTTGATGAATAGAGTCACTGGCCGCGTTCCGATTTCTAGGCACTATTTAGTCAAACGTTTCTGATTGGTGTAGAGACTCAAATTTGACTGAAAAGTAAGGCAATTTTTTTTAAGGTAGTGGACTGGATTCGAAGGCAAAAAAATTCTCCCTTACTTTTCAGTCAGTTTTTGAAGTGTCAAGAATCAGCTGATCGGCAATATTTTATGTATTGTTCGGCTGTGCTTTATAATTTGAATGGAGTATGTGGAATAAATAAACAAATTACTTTCCAAATAAATTGCAGGGAAGTGGTCATCGAATTGATAGAATAAGAGAATATGCTTATTATTTGATCAGCTTATTTGATTTGCGCTGTGTTTTCAATAAAATATTATATTAAAATAACCGTCCAAGGTTGTAAGTGAAGCAGACATTTTTAGAAACGTTAAGGGACCTTGTTTTTACTATCGGCTACTTTTTCAATTAAGCCTTCTTTACAGGTTCCAATTTCATATAAATATATTTATCAGTAAGATCCCTTGACAAGCACAGTCCACACTTTGTCCAAAGAGGTGTGACACTTGAAAAGTCACCTACATTTTCAGTCAGTTTGCCGTTCCATTTGTTAGGCCTTACCTGCAAATGTAGTGCCTAGAAATCGGAACGCGCCCACTCTCTCCACATATGCAATCGTACTATCACAAAACAAAATCCGCAACAAAAACTTATAATAAGCGAAAAGAGGTAGAAACGCTTATAACAAAATGCGACGAAAATACATTTTATCGAGATCAAGTGTTTAGCGTACGGCCGGGAGGAAAAGGAGAATTCTATTGTAAAATAGAGATAGGTAAGAATTATAGGAAAAAAAGAAATTGTGAAATTATATTTTTCCAATTATAGAAGAGCGAAGTGGCTTCATTCTATTAAGAAACTGAACCAATTAGATGAGAAAACTTCTGGGAATTATAGGATCTGTGAACACGACCTCCTTAAGAAAATTTAAATTCGTTGGAGTGTGTTGGACATAAGTTAATTTCTTATTTTTCAAAATACTACTTCAGAAATAATTTTGAAGTGGAAATTTATAATATTCCAAAGAATAAATTTCTAATATTATAGTTAAAGTATTCGCACTCGCGGATACCAAAAAAAAAGGGGACGACAGACCTGCCGCGTTAAATGAAAAGCGTACTTTTAGTTTAATAAGTTTTATTCGGACTATATTTTACAATTGATAATCATTCCAATAAGCTCGCCGTCGATAGACTAACTTCCTAAACCCATGTGCCTCCACATGTCACTTCTCCTATGTCCAATCCAAATGCTGACACAGCTGTCTCACCTGCCGCATGTCAGCCGAATGTAGATATCCGATCCGACACGTGTGCTACGTCAACTTAGGTTCCCATGCATTGGCTGATGCAATCAGCGGTCGAGGACAAGTGGATCATGTTTGCTTTAGGGTCAATGCTGTCTCGAACGTGATAACTCCTCCCCCTTCAAAAATCTGCGTCCCGTAGATCAACGATGTCATCTCTCGACGGGTAGGCTGTCCTTAATGTTTTTCTTCAGTTGGTGTGTCTTGAGGAAGTCCTAGACTTGGGAGACCCAGTTTTCCACTAATTTTACGCCATATGATGTATGCGAAGGAGATCAGCATCTGAAATTGTAGAGATTTTCATTCTACTTGTCAGGTTACCAAGACGTTCCATGTTTCGGAGACTGAGGCTGTGGACGAACTGGAGGTCTATCTTATGTCCTTGGGTTGTGATATTTGCCATAACAGGTGGTAGGACCTGAAGAGTCGTGACGCTTGAGCTTGTGAATGTCCTATTCTTCAATTGGACTGTGTCGTTGTTCAGCTGGATAATAAAGGTCCCCGTAAGTGACTGTGTTGAATTCTTCGAGGTAAGTTGGCAGTTAAAATCGGTCACAAAGATGGTGTCCTCCTTGATCAATTCGATGATTTCGTTAGTGTTCGTGCGATACGTACAGGCTGCGTGACCTCCTTTTAGTAGTCTCCTCTGGAATCCTCTGGAATTTTCGCTAATGCTTCTTCTCTGCAGACCGTAGAGTTGCTTATAGAGATACAGTTCTTTACTTTAATGATCGAAGGTTTCGTTAGAAGCAGGTTGGAGTTCTCTCTCCTTACTTTAGGCATTGATAAGATATACAGAAATTTAGAGTCATTGGTATAGATTGAGGGTGCTCCGAACTCAATTGCTTCTATCCCGTTCTCGTAAGGAAGCGTTTCTAGCTCATTCACCAGCATGTTGATTTCATCATGGTCCAGAAGATTCGTATTGATGATACCGCTTTTCGCCATCTGACAAGCTCGCACTATTTCGTTCACCTCTCCCTTTATTAGCAAGACCTGGTCTAGGATATCTTGTCTGAACCTTTGAATATCCGCCACTCCTATGTTATCGTTGGATTTATCGATGACCCAGTTGATTTTTCTCGTCATATCCTCGATCACCCCGAAGAGTCTCTCGTTAACTTTATTGTTGTTGTTTTGTTGTTTTCCACTATTTTCTGCTGGCTTCCGAGGACCTTGTCCCAATCCGCTGCATCTCTGTTTCCTGCCACCCACTTCCATGCAGAGCCAATCCAGTTAATGGACCTCCTTCCTCGTTGTGGTCTTCTTCTTAGCAGCTTGAGGCGGTCTGCTATTTCGGTTAGATTGTCTCGATCCTTGATGTTCTTCTCGATGGAGCTAGTGACTTCTGCTAATTGATGCTCGAACCGGTTTAGGTCGATTACGTGGTCGAGGTTGAAATTGCCGTTGATTACCCATGCTTTACCATCTTTGATAGAAATAAGCGGGGCCCTATACTCGAGTATCTGCAACCCTTCAGTTGTTCCTAGTCAAATCAGGCAAGCTAGTCTGTAAATATCAACTTTGTGTCTTGTGGCGAGTGTTTGAACAATTAAAAACTTAAAATTACAAGTTACAACCAAAATCCTTAAAAATACCTTAGGCTAATACATATACGTAGTTACCTACGGGTAATGTCTGAAATATAAGTATAATTATCATAGAGCTTTTACTGTAAATATAGTTCATAATTTTTAAAGAAATCTTAATATATGCATAAAGTTCATTTAAAAGGAAAATATATTCTACAACATATTAATATAGTATAATAAGAGTATATAGGTATACATAAATGTAAAAAGATTCATTAAGTATGTTTTTTCATATGTTTTTTATATGTGTTTTATGGATTCTTCTACCGTTTGAGGTGACCACTGTTACTTTATTGTTCTTTGCCACTACTTCCTTCCGGAAAAGAGGCTTATTTTTTGCTTTAATGCCTTTAGAGGCTGTATATATTATGTCACCCTTTCTGTAATCTTTTGGTTGAGTTCGTTTTTTATTTCTGTAGAGATTATTCTCTCTTTGTTTTCTTTGGATTTCGCCCTTCAGTTCCTTGTTGACTTTAGTGCGGAAATCGATCAAATTTTGGTAATTAATTCTTTGGGATCTATCGAAAAAGATATCGCTAGGCTTTCGCTTTGTGACCGAGTGTATTGAGTTGTTGTATCTGTCAACCACTATGTTAAGTAGCACTTTTAGTCGCAAATCTTTGTGTTCGGCCCTGAGACATCGGTAGATTTGCAAGATAGTTGAATGGAATCTCTCGATTTGACCGTTCACCTCAGAGCAATGCACTGACGTGTTGTAAAGATTTATCCCCAGTAATTTTATAAAATTAACTAAAACCGGGCCAAGAAAACTACTCTCATTGTCGGTAACTAGTATTTTCGGTTCTGTGAAGTAGTGAAGAATCTTAGTGATCTTGTCCCTAAGGTGACGGATCTGTTTTTAATGTGGAACATCTTGCCGAACTTTGAAAATTTGTCTATGCAGCTTATGAATTATTATATTATATTCAAGGGACAGGGGGTTGGTTGAAACTCAGGACGAATTGGATGCCTGTCGTATTTGTTGGTGTTACAGACTTAACAAGACTTAGTATATTTGTTTATCAGGCTAGACATTCGTGGGAAGTAGTAGTTCTCAAGAAGCTGTTCTTTGTTCTCTCGAGGATTTCTGATTAATGATTAATTGGCATATTCGGTCCTCGTTCCTTACGTCCTCTACGATTCTTTGGGTGATTCTAATTTTGTAGCTGGTAAAGTTTTCTAAGAAAACCTGTTGTAACATTTTTTTTTTTTTTTTGTGGGTTGGTGTGAATCTTCATGAAGACACTATGATACCCGTGTACTCATAGTAGTGTCAGATTTTTACTGACTAAACACACCCTTCCCTTTAGTTCTTGTCGTTTACTACAACTAGGTTTCCCCATCCAGTAGTTTTAGTTTCATTATATGTACGCGTGAGGAAGGTAGATTTTCGGTAAAATCACCTACTAGAACCATTAAGAGTGGTTGTTACTACTTGCGCTAAATCGAACGGTTTCGTTCTTTGGAGTCGACGCATGAGGTTTCTCATGTCCAAAATTTGGAGTATGGCATGGTTGCAATGACCATCAAGTCGAGTTCGTAACTTCCTAGCAAAGTTTATTATTTCTTCGTCCACGGTTGGGATCAATAGATCTCTCTGTATATCATTATTTCGGAGATACCAGGGAGCATTCACAATAGTCCTAATGACTTTGTTTTGAAATGATTGTATGGATTCTCTGCTACTTGCTTTAGTGCAGCCCCAGAGTTGTATGCCGTAAGTCCATATAGGTTTTAGCACTTGCTTATATATAAGCAGTTTGTTGTATGTGCTCAACTTGGAATGTCGTCCGAGTAGCCAGTACATTTCTCTGTATCGGTTCTCAAGTTCGTCACGTTTTTTTTGACATGCGCCTTCCACTTGAGCTTAGCATCTAAAGTCATCCCGAGATATTTGGCTTAATTTGTAAATGGTGTTTGTACCGAATCAATGAAGACGGATATATTGTTTATGTTTCTATATGTGAAATTAGTATGCGTGGATTTGGTCTCATTGAGAGCAATACGCCAAAGTTTTGTCCAATCGCAAATTTTATTTAAAGCGCATTGCTTTCCGTTGCCAGAATAGGCGTATCGTCCGCGAACGTGGCTACTATTGTACCCTCAGTTTGCGGAATGACACGAGTATATAACAAGAACATATTCAAACAATTTTCTGGAATCTTAATTCCATGTATTACGTTTGGATTAAGTTTTTTCTTAAGCAAATTTATTAGATTAGACTTATTTGGGTCCAAAATTGCAGAATAATGACGAAGATAGCCAGGATAGGGCTCTTCGTGGGCTTCTATACCTTTCCCTACTCTGATATCAAGTCTGTGCTATCTTGTTCAGCACTGTGGATCGTTGAACCTGATGACTGCACATCGCTAGCGGTTCTAGTTCTTTTGCTTGCTTCAGATTCACTTGCATCCGCAGTGGCGGCATCACCATTGCAACCTTCGGTGGCAGTATCAATGGATTCGTCGCCAGTCATTCTCCCACTTTCTTCCGCCTCAGCATTCTCTGAGTCGGCCAAGTGGTTGACCTTGGTCTTTAGCCTGGAAGAGCATCTGCAAATCTGCGAAAGAACGGCGAAATTAGAGGCATCTGTTGTGAGATTGAAACCCTTCTCAAAATCAAGGAATGTCAGGACTTCGGATGACGTAAGTAGTGTTTTTAAGTCCCTAAATGCTTGTAGGCCTTCGTTGTTCAATTTAATTGGGACACGTCTAGATTCGTTGGCCCTGATTTGGGCATTGGTCCCTCTAGTCAAGATGGTGAGTGGTTTCGGGACCTTCGCGTAGTCGCGTATAAATTTCCTGTAATAGGACGTGAGTCCTAGGAAGCTTTTCAAGTCCTTTAGCGTTGCGAGCGGCGATATTTGCTGTATGGCTGATACCTTTTTCGGATCTGGTTGTATACCCTGTGAAGAAATTATGTAGCCAAGGAACTCTACGTTTGTCTTCATGAAGTGCGTTTTTTCTACATTTACTTTCAGATTTGCCTCCGAGAGCCTACCAAAAACGGCATTAATATTCCTAAGGTGTTCCTCCTTTGTCCGGCCGAAAACTATTATGTCGTCAATATAGACATAACAGATTTTGCCTATGTATTCTTTAAGAACGTCGTCCATCGTTCTTTGGAAGATTGCTGGGGCGTTTTTTAGCCCGAACGGCAGCCTTAGGAATTCATATTCTCCGTTCATGGTGGAAAACGCGGTTTTGGGCACATCGGAGGGTTTCATTATGATCTGGTGGAACTCCGACGTGAGATCTAGTGTTGTGAAGTATTTGGCGTTACCAAGTGTGGAGTTTATATCCGGAATTGGATAAGTATCAGGTATCGTTACGTTATTTAGGCGCTTATAATCAATAACGACTCGGTATTGTTTTTCGCCGGATGGTTTAGGTTTTTTCGGTACCACCCAGAGAGGGGAATTGTAGGGACTCTTGGAAGGACGGATAATCCCTTCTTCATAAAGAGTTTTTAATTTCTTTTTCGACCACTTCTGTCATACATGCAGGGTAAGGGGTAACTTTTGGTGTAAATAGGTTCGTCCGTGTTTGTTCTGATTTCAGCTTTCACGATTGTCTTAACAACCTCACTAGTATTAATTGGGCCGAAAACTGGTTCGTACCTAGCAATCATATTGCGAAGTTCGGTCTTTACATGTTCCGGAAGCGATTCATCGAGAACCGCGTTTACTTGTCCGGACGTTTTGACTTTGAGAGGGATCGTGATACCTGGCTTAAAAGTGAGGGTGTTCTCCTTCCGGTTTATTATTGCTTCCAATTCTTTAAGCGTGTCGTCACCAATAATTCCGTCGAACGAGGTAAGACCCGGGAGAACGTAAAATGTAAGGACCGTATCGTTGCCTGCTTTCTCGAAAAATTTACCGGACACTTTTTCTCTTACGGTTATATTGCCAGCGGCGCAACGGACGATAAATGGCTTGGATAAACGTGTAGCTTTTTCGGCTACTGAAGGACTGACAAAGTTTCTATTGGCGCCGGTATCGATAAGGAAGTTACCTTCGACTTCCTGGTTATATTCTTCCAGGTCCCCTTCATATATCGCCTCCGTATTAAACAACCTTTGTTGTTTGCCATAGTTTGACCGATAATTTTCGAACTTAGCACCCCTCTATGTGCTAGGGTGTGGGCGATTCATATAATTAACTTGTCGCGTTTGCACCGACCCTAACTCCATTTTTTCGTGCGGTTTTTGAAGAGCCTCTTAGGTGGTAAAGAAGGTCTTCCCTCGTTCGGTTTGGCATTCAGGGGCCTAAACGATTGGTTAATGGGAGCGGTTACCGTGTTGGATGAACTGGAAGTATGGATTGTGTGGTTTCGGTAGTTCAAATTTTGTATCTCCAGGCAGGCCGTGTAGGCCTCGGGGAGTGTCCTTAGTTTTTGGACAATAAGCATCCTTGATAGATTAGCGTTTAAGCCACGTATGAATACATCTAGAGTGCGGTTACGATACGTCTCCACTAATGCATTCACAGTTTCCTATGAGTACGTTTCCGTTTTAATCTTATTGATTAAGAGGGAGAATTGATGGTTCACCGTGGCATAGAAATCATCCAGCTTCGATCCCTTTTGAGCCAATTGATTAAGTTGGTGCTCAAGGGTTCTTATGTCCCGCTTGTCTGTGTAATGCAGAGAAAGACACTTTTTCATCGCTTCCCAGTTATCGTCGAATATGTTGTACGAGATCAACGCAGTGTCCGCGTTTCCTCGTATTTTTTGTCGAATATGCTGTAAAATTGCTCTATATATTGGCTTACCCCTCACAATCTTGAAATCCTGTAATATGCCTTCGACGGTGTGTACCCACGATACGTACTGTGTCGGGTTCCCGTCGAACACTTGCAACTCCTTTACGCAATCACGGAGTCGGCTTATATCTCTAAGATACGACTCCGTTCTTGGACCGACCAGTGGTGCTTCCACCGCACTAACCTCGCCGACGCCTTGGATGTCGGGTTATTATTCCCGTTTGCGAGCGAAGCGATTCGGCTTTCAACGCCCCTTAACTGATCTAGGATCAGATTTACTCGGTGAGCGATTTTTTTATTTCTTCCATTTTAACTTTATAACTTTTGTATATATGTATAACTATTCAATGAAAAGAGAGGACTTTCCCCTTTAAGCTTTAAATTTGAATTTTTTTTTCACTTATTAAGCACTTATATTTATAATTTCTTCTTTTTCTTTTACACTTGTTAGGGACTTATATTTATCAATCGATATGCCCTTTTTTTTATTAGCACTTATTAATAATAATGATATAATAATTAATA
Organism: Xylota segnis; assembly: GCA_963583995.1. Taxonomy (NCBI): domain Eukaryota; kingdom Metazoa; phylum Arthropoda; class Insecta; order Diptera; family Syrphidae; genus Xylota; species Xylota segnis. Next base: position 85,915,104 of record OY757237.1, read on the forward strand.
ATTTGTTTCCTATAACACTATCTTATTCTCGAATAATTAATAATTTTTTTCTTCTTTTTTTTATAACACTATTCTCGAATAATTAATAATTTTTTTTTCTTTTTTTTTATAACACTATCTTATTCTCGTAGCTCAATCTATGTACATGAAACACTTTTCTGTTTTTGCTATTAAAAAAAATTTCGTTTCGTTTCGATTATGCCACTCACATAAATTTACTCATTTCACTTCTTTGTATATGTTAGTATGTGACCGCAAAGTGCGTGACGCAGCAGCTTAGGTTACCATGCATTAGCTGATGCAATCAGCGGTCGAGGACAAGTGGATCATGTTTCCTTTGGGGTCAATGCTGTCTGGAACTTTATATTTATTATTTATTTATTTACTTATTTATTTATTTATTTATTTATTTATTTATTTATTTATTTATTTATTTATTTATTTATTTATTTATTTATTTATTTATTTATTTATTTATTTCAATCTACGAGTTTAGTTCTCTACAGATTACAATGCAGTGTAAATAAAGTGAATTAACTAACTTAAAATTAAACAACAATGATTTAAGGTCTTATAAAGAAGTAATACAAAGTATTCCTGAATTTATCTCTTGAATAAAATAAATCAATATGAGCATAAACTTCATTGAACTCAATTATTGACCTTGAAAAGGATTCATTCAAACCATAATTGGTTCTGTGCCTAGCCTGAGAAAGTAGCATAGGGCAATTTATGTGATAGCACAAGATATCAACACAATATCGTGAATAGTTTTTCTAGATGTAAGTAACTGTAATCCCAACAGATTTTGTCTGGCCTCTGAACAGGGACAAAAATTCCAAGGAATTATATAAAAACATACTAAGTGAAACGACTCTGTATTTTTTTAATTCTATCCGAAAAATTTTGGTGTGTAGGGTTCCAGATGCCATCAGCGTATTCTACTAGAGCATTGTATAAGGCGACACAAGTGTAGGGATCTGAAAAATCAGTGGAGTTTCTTTTAATGAACCCTAACATAGAATTGGCTTTAGTAACGATTGCATCAATGTAAAGAGAAAAGGAAAATTTGGAGTCAAAAAGCACACCTAAATCTGAAGAGGGACTGCCTCAAGAGAATAAGGAAACTCATAAGTAAGGAATTTTCTAATTAGGGAAATTATGAAACATTTTTTGAAATTGAGAATTGAACAGTTTAGAATACACCAACGGGATAAATTGCCAAGGTCGCTACCCTGAGGAACACCCGACGTACGTTTGATAGACCTAGAGGTAAAGTCCTCAATTATGACTTTCTGGGTCCTTCCAATTAGGAAGAAAGATATCCATCGAAGTAGGCTTCAATGGATTCCAAAAGCTTCGAGTTTAAGAATCAGAATTTTGTGACTCACCGAGTCAAAAGCTTTGCTAAAATCTGTGAAAATAGCCTCCACTCGACCATTGTTTTCGATATCATTGGTTACGAAGGACGAAAACAAGCCAAGTTGGTAATAGTTGGCCTTCCCGAAATAAAGCCATGGTGGACATCACTAATATGCTCTTTAACAAAGAAATCTAACCTGTTTTTTATGATGCTTTCAAGAAGCTTAGGAATTGCAGATAACTTGCAAATACCCTTGAAATTTTGGATATCGTTTTTTGATCCGGATTTAAAGATTGGGATCAAGAAAGAAGACTTCCATTCATTTAAAAATACACCAGATGAACATGATGCATTAAAGATGGTAAGAAGTGGTAGGCAAGGAAAATTAGAACATCTTTTTTAGACTATGGCAGGAATAACATTAACTCCTGGGCTAGAATTGGGCTTGAGGCAGTTAAGCGCATTTAAAACATCCGAATATGTTAAATTTATGGAGCCAATATGAACTATAGGTAGACTCGACGCCTTTGAAATTCATTGAGTTTGGAATACCAAGCGATTTCCGCTTAGAATTCACAAAAGATCAAAAACGCTTCGGGTCACTTCTTAAGTTAAGCTCCACATTCAAGATATAATTCCTGTGTGAGAATTTACTGAGATTAATAAAATATTTACGCAATTAAAAAAAAATGATTTTTGTCACCCTGACTGTTTAATTTTTTGTACTTAGAATATGCTTTGTTTTTTAAATTTTTTTGATGAGCTAGCCTTTTAGTATACCATGAGGGCTTAGAAACATTCTTATTGGCTTTTCGTGGCACAAATATAGAAAAGGCTTTTTCAAAGTTTCAATATAACTGTTCCAAGAATAAAGATGTAGAATATCTCATCAAATTTCACATACGAAATAATATAAATAAATTAATAATAAGCTAAAATTACTCAGTGTAAGTCACATGTAATTTCTTTAATAAAAATGTAAAAAAAAAATGTATTGGTTTTTTTTTAACGGATCACCCCGTGCACCAATTTTCGATTTCTTCTATCCCTTTTTCACTGCCGTCTTTTTATTCCGTCTATTTTTCCTCCCGGTGTGACTACTGATAAGAAATACATATTTCAAAACACGCGGAGAGTGACTCTATTCATTATGGATATTCTCTGATGCCGGCCCTGTGGCCAACATATGTAATGGCTGTTATATGTAAGTATATGCGCACAGTTGGTCCCATATATGTACTTGTTGTACCAAATATTTACTTATAGAAACACATATTCTGAGCACTAGTTAGTCAAATGCTTCTAGTTGCTAGAGAAATCCAGATTTGACAGAAAAATTAAGTACTTCAATTATAATTGCCTGCCATTATGGGAATAAATATCACATCGCGTGAGACGGGTAGATTTTATGTGCGTCAGAAAGAAAAAAGTTGATTGCACCGAAAATACACTGCATCCACTGACTTACTGACATCGTACGGAAGACTCAAAAATGTATTTCTCTGTGGAGGTAGACGTGTTCCGTTTTCAAAACGTTTCCCTGTACACATTTTCTTCATTTTTCGTGGAGGGAAGTCATGCGGAAGACGGAAAGTAGAGTGGAAAGTACTTTGAAATGATGCACGTGCTGATTATGTTGCTATTGTTGGACATCTGATTTTAATGAAATGTGTGATTCGTTTAAATACACAAAGCGAAGAATTTATTTGAATTTATAAATACTGTGCAATTTTTACGATGATAATTTAATCATTGTTAGGAAGGAAGGGAGAGGATGTATGCATTTTTTCGTATGTCTGTTGAGATTTCCTTGGTTTCATGATTTTTTTATGATGTAACAAGTAACAATACATCATAATTTCCTAATGACGCCCACCAAGTCATTAAAATAAAGAAAGTAATTAATAGGAGCAAGAAATGCACTTCTTCAATGCAATTAATTACTTTGAGAAAACCATACGATCTACTCCTTCAACGACATCATTAGAATTAAAATTGGAAAAAAATTTGTTGCGTGTCGACTTACACTTCAACGATCTCTTATGTTTTGAATTCAGCGTTCCTCGTTTGTCAAAATTGCTTTCACGTCCATAAAGCATAATTTCTTGTGAGGCCACTGCGTTCATAGAAATGACGATCATTCCCATGATAATGTAGCCAGGCACTATGATTAGGTCTGTTAGCGTACTCTCCCAAAACAACTAATTTTTACGAAAAACTACGAAAAGTCACCAAATCCTGTTGGAGTACGCAAAAGTTTCGTAGTTTTTCGTAGAAGAGAGCGCTCACGAAAGAGTAAAATATTTCCCCATTCAACGAATTTTGGCTCAGGAAATTTCTTTGCACTGATTTACGAAATTTGTCAAATTTTTCAGATGCCTGTAAGAAATTTTTTGTTGTTTGTGTATTTGTACACATTAGCTTTTGACGTCTAAAAAGCAGGCGAATTTTGTAGTTTTTGGGTTTGTTTACTTTTTTGTGATTTTACCACTCTCTGAGAGAAGCTTACACCCACTTCTTGAAATTTCATAATCTACGAATTTTGGTGCATAAAGTACGCGAAAATGGAGTAAATCGATGTTGGTTTTGTATCGACTAAACACATGACTATCGAAAATGGAGATGAATTTCCTTGTCTTGTCATTTCTTGTAGATTGTCCCCACTTGTTTACTTTTTCGCTGGGTAAAAATATATTTAATACTAGACATTTTTTTTAATTTTTTGTGTATGACACTCAATTCGATTGATTGCTCTAAATTCGAAACTACTTTTGGTCGCACTTTTTTCTTTTAAAAGATATCTCGGAGTGAATTTCTCATGCCACAATATAAACAAAGCAAATTGGCCACCGCTGGTATGTTTGGAAGTGCAGTGGAGGACTTTAGGACGCTAAAAGCTTAAAACATATTTTCTTTTTAATAAATGAAATGTGTTTGGCAAAATGCACCAAATGTTTTAAAATCATTACTTGATTCAATGAACATGCTTCCATTTCTATACAATATATTTATAATATATGTACATAATAATAATGTACCATAGACGTATTGGTTATTATTTCACACAGTGGGCGAAAATAAATTATATCCATTGATAAATAATTTAAGAAATACGTTATATTTGAAATAAGCTATATAAGTGTAACATACTTTTTTAAGATTCGACACGAAAAGAAGAATATTTTTGGAGGTAACTTTATTGAACACTGCATTCCCCTCCACAATTCATCAATGGGTTGCACATATTTGACTGATATCACGATATCACCGACCCAGTGAACTTGTGCGAGAGTTTCCTTGCAAATTCATCGATACATTCTTGTTGTCCGAGAAAACCCCTACGAAGACGACTATCTGTTTATAGTTGATTTGAGATTTTAAATTTCATCATTTCCCATCTGTCGAGATTTCGACTCAAGTAGTTGGGGGTGATACTGGCCTCTAGGGGAAGAATTTTGATGTGATCACCGGTGATACACTTGCCTCTAGGGGAAGAATTTTTTTGTGATTACCGGTGTTACACTGGCAACCAACGTGTTAATTGTCGCAATTTTTATAAGTGAATAAAAAACTATTAAGGTCACACAATACAAATTCTTTGCGATCGCACTATTTCAGAAGTGGTCATACGAAACGATTCTTCTTTACTGTTCATCCTTTAGACAAAGGATAGCGAAGGTTAAAAAACGGTTTCTTTCTCCAGCAAAAAAAACGGAGAGACCTGGTTGAGCCCTCTACCGCTAAATGTCTCAGTGATGTATGAGAGGCTCTCGAGCTGTGTAAACTAAGTACCGAAGTCAAGATTCACTTCGTGATTGGTCTCTAAAAGTGTCGGATGTGTCTGAAGTTAATCAGTTAAAGAGTTTTCTTATTTGTTTTTTTTATTTTTTTATTTTTTTTTTTGACTGATTCTCCAGAAGAGGGAAAGAAGGGACTCTACATACTTCTTGAAAAAGATAAGTTAGCAGTTGTACATGTATCTATTGAACAGAGTTTTTTTTTAATTCGGTTGAACCTCACCCCTCGTATTCACGACCTACACAGTATTACAGGCACTATGCCGGACGGGCTAGTGGGGCTAAGCTCAGGCCACTGGGGGGGCCAATGGTGGTGGATAGTGAACGGCCCAGAAGGAGGGCGTGGCTGAAAAGGTCAAAGGAACCCCAGAAAACTTTCTGCGACAAGGCGAGTGAGCGCCGTCTTTGAAATAATGATCCCCACTATATTAAGTGGCTACGAGGGATAAAGAGAGTGAAATGGCGGGATCCAGGGCAGATGCCACAACGTAAATGCGAAATATGTGGGCTCCGGCTATGCACATATGCACAAAAGTGTATGCATGGCTCAATCAAATATATGGGATGACTTCGGCATTACCATTACTGTCGACATTAAGACTGAGCCCAGAAAGTTCTTAATTATGGTGCACTGGAAACAAACTGGAACAGACTGCGAAAAGACTTGAAGCTGGTAGTATTCTGTCACCTGAGTAGGCAGGGGTTAAATCCGGTTGAAATACTTTCTCGCTAATATTGCAAGCGCCCCCGTTCCGTTAAAACTCTGGAAGGTGTCAAAGTACGTTCAATGTATCGTCGCCATTAAGTTGATGGTGTAGGTTCAAATGTAAATTTAAATCCTTACACCCCGTAAGGATCTGTGCCAACCCTCGCATGGTCTCACTGCTTGTAAAGAATGGGATCCTTAGGTGACTGCACACCCGTACATTGATAGCGGCTTTGAGCGGGGACCCTAAAGAAATGATTACCACAAAGAAAATAACAACAAACGAAGAGAACAGATGCAAAAAGAAGATCGGATTCAACAATTGTCAGAACGACAACAGAAGTCCCCTGGCGAAGACAAACGAGATGTGCAAATGAGCAAGGATAAACCCGAAGAAGCTGCAAATCTTCCGTTAGAACAGCAACCGGCAACGGAACCTGGTCTAAAATTGTTCGAGAGGGCTTAAGACAAAAATATACAGGCCAAGAACTAAAGACGAAAGGAGAAGAAAGTAGAAAACGAGCGCTGCAAAACACTAAAGAAATTGAGAAAGCCAGATGCCATCATCATCTATAAAACAGGCCTAACCTCGTATGCATCTATACACAAATGAGAGCAAATCTTGACCTCAAGGAGCTAGGGGAAAATGTGAATAAAATTCGGAAGACATCCTAAGGCGAGTTGCTCATAGAGCTCAGGAGAGGCACTGACGGGCAAGCTGCCAAATAAAAGGATGACATGTCCAAAATCCTTAAAATGAAAGGGAGTGTAAGAACTCTCCGCCAACAAGGCACAGTTGAACTACGCGACCTAGACGAAGCGACGACGGAAAAATGGGTATGCGTGGCCATAGGTGAGCAAATCCCGACAACAGGAAAGATCACGAAAGTCGCCATAAGGTCCATGAGAGTAGCAAGAGACAGAATACAAACCGCCCTTATTAACCTCACAGTCGACGTAGTTCACCTAACTGGGTTAGGTGCAGAGTACACGAGCACATCACACCTCCGAGATGCTACAAGTGTCTTGAATATGGCCATATCGCCAGGCACTGCAAGAACGGAGTCGATCGCGCAGGAACATGCCTACGCTGCAGAAGCAAGGGGCACAGAGCGAAAAAGTGAATTGCAGAGCCTAAGTGAGCCATATGTAACGTAAGTTGCAAAGGTGGAAACAGTCACGCGACCGAAAGCTTTAAATACGATATGATGGGTAGATGACTCCACCAAGAAAGCAGTGATAGAGCCCAAGAATTGTAGCAGGAGACTTTAATGCGTGTGCAGTCGAATGGGGTAGTACAAGAACAAACCAAAGAGGCGTAAACTTTAACAATAGTAGATCTGCTTCCATCACAGTCTAACCTTTGCCAGTAGAAGTATAGCAATAATAACAAAATGGCACGTCTCCGATCTCTATACAAACAATGTCATCGGTCTATTTGAAACAAGATAGGCGAGGCGTTTTCAATACCAAAAAGCTAATAAATGGCTGCAAAAACTAGCCTGGAAATGTAGCAAAAAAGTTGAGCGTATGGTAATGAGGGTGGGACAGCACTCCATTGTATCAAATCCGTACATAAAGTAATTGGGGCTACTGCTTAAACATGGACTCAACTTTAGAGAGCACCTAGCTTACACAAGCGCGAAAACTAACCGGGCGGTGGGGACAAAATCTAGGTTAATGCCGAATATTGGAGGACCCTGGCAGCCAATAAGAAATCTCCTTGCAAAGGTGTGTAAATCAATTCTCATGAACGCAGTCCCCTATGTGGGTATCGGCAACAACTATAAGCTCGTACATGAGAAGCACAAACTCGGTACATAGAAAAGCATCGCTCAGAGTATGCTGCCCATATAGAACGGTGTCAGGGGGGGGGGGGGGGGGGGTGATTATTGTTATCAATAAATGTTATAGAGACGCGAATGCCTATAAAGTTGGAGGTGAAAGTAGCAGCGCTAATACACAACGACGAAAACCCAGATAGAACAGTCATCAGAGCAGCTGCTGCAATAGAACGGCAACAAAGGTGGGACGCATCCGTAAATTGTGTTTTAGGTATTTAAACTCCTGCATGTTTGGAGTCTGGCATGACTCATAGCACGGGCTACTAAGTATCCATAAAGATTTCCAACCCTTCACCGCATCAAAAAAAAAGTATCATTTATCGATTTTAGGACCACACAATGAAGGTTCAGCCCAGCTGTATTCGATATTACAAAGTTATTGGCAACAGGTGCATGGGACCCAGGGCCTAGCTTCTCACTACCATTCGCATTGTTCATACTATATTCTTTACATAAATGGAAGGGTCCTTCTATTTAATCCCATGTCTGAATGGCAATTTCTTAATTGAGACAGTTTTGAAAGAGTTATAACGTATGAGATTCGCATACCACTACATTCATAATTGGTTCATGTATACCAGAGTATATCCAAAATGAGTAGAGTCACTCTCTCCCCATATGCAATCGTACTATTACAAAGCAAAATCCGCAACAAAAACTTACAAGCGAAAGGACTATTGAATTGAACGATTATAAAACGTGATAATTATGTATACATATGTATATCATTAAAGTTTGCTACAACTTTGTATAGTATCATAATTACCGATTTTGAATTTTATGATCATGAGATTCTACTCGCTAATTTGTATGGTACATGGTAACACTCATGATGTATTTATATTGGGGTGAGGGTTGTTTACATTTTTTACAGAGTATATCCATAATGAGTAGGGTCACTCTCCACGTGGTTGAACATATTTCTTATCAGTAGTCACACCGACACGAAAAATAGACAGCAATAAAAAGACGGCAGTGAAAAAGGGATAGAAGAAATTGAAAATTGGTGTACAGGGTGATACATTAAAAGAAACCAAAATATTATTTTTTCTATATTTTTATTAAAAAAATTACATATGTGTAACACTAAGTAATTTTAGCTTATTATTAAATGTTTTATTATTTTTATTAAATTCTTTTAAAATATGGTATACTCCTACTCTTATACAGAATTTAATTAGATATTCTATATCCTTCTTCCCGCAACAGTTGTAGTCAAACTCATTCCGTAGATTATTGTAAATTTCGGCTTCAAAATCATTGTGAAAGTACTGTTCTGAAAAGAGAGAAATTAATTTAGTTTCAAGACACTCTAAGGAGTTTAAAAAATCTTCAGAAGGTCGTGTTAATTTTGCACCCTCGTATTCTTTGAAATCAGTGAACAAGGAGGAATTAGTAACTTCCTGACGCAATTCCAATTCGCATCTATGTTTCTCGCGGTATTTCTTCAGAATGTAGCCAGCAAAATAGTAAAATGCATTTTCACTACCAAAATCTACTGTTTTATAATCATTTTCTGGTTTGAAAATGTAACTTGAAGTATTATCTTTTTTTGTTGGTGGTTCCAATTCTTGTGTTGTATTGGTCACGTTACTTAAAATGTCCAAAAAAGGTATGGCGGACCATTTTATTCGTTGAGGTGACTTGCCAAACATTTCTTCAGAGAAATGTTTTATACATATCCTATGATCGTACGAAATTTTCTCATCCAATAGATACAGTTTCTTAATGGAACGGAGCCACTTTTCTCTTCTGCAATTAGAAAAATACGAAATTCTGTTAATATGTACAAACAACTTTTTTTTTCTATTCCTTACCTATCTCTATTTTTCGGTAATTTAAAGTATCTTGTTGTAGAATCTTGTCTTTCCTCACGGCCGCACACTAAACACTTATAATAATGTTTACCCATTTTAAATTTTAAATACTCACAAATGTTACTGCAAATCACCCTGTAATGCTATCGCTTACACTTTTTCCACGACTGATAAGAACCATCATGGGACCGCCTTTTAAAAGACGTGCAGAAAAAATGTAAACAACCCCTACTTCAACATAATTACGCCATCAGTGTTACCATGTACAGTATAAATTAGCGAGTAATGAATGATGTTTACAAAACTGTAAATCGCTAATTATGATATTATACAAAGTGCTAGCACACTATAAATGATAATTATAACGTTTGACAATAAAACATTTTATTAAAACTACTCCTAATAATGGGTTTTTCCTAAAACCAAGCGGTACGGAACCCATAAATGAAACAAATTACCAAAAAGCAGACCTGACAACACCAGTTCATGCGATGACAGAAGTGAATAACCACCACACGCACAAATGATGGAACCGCCTTGAAAAACCCATAGTGAAAAAACCACATTTATATATCTTACACAGGAGGTCGCATGTGGTGATTTTGGTAAAATGTATTTCCATCTCACTTTGTTATACGCGTTTGCACATAAGGACAAAATTCAATAGTTTCTACCTCTTTTCGCTTATTATAAGTTTTTGTTGCGGATTTTGCTTTGTAATAGTACGATTGCATATGTAGAGAGAGTGACTCTACTCATTATGGATATACTCTGATTTTTTATGCACGTCTCTTTGAAGGCGGATTGATCTGAGTTCTTATCAGTCGTGCAAAAGGCGTAAACAAAATGGTTACAGGGTGATCAGCCCTAACATTGGTGATTATTTTAAATTAAAAATGAGTAAACATTATTTTAAGTGTTTAGCGTACGGTCGAGAGGAAAAGGAGAATTCTATTGTAAAATACGTCAAAATGTGAAAAGTAAAAATAGGTAAGGAATTATAGGAAAAGTAGAATTTGCGTGAAAGAATTTTGTATTTTTCCAATTATAGAAGAACAAAGCGGCTTCATTCTATGTATTAAGAAACTGAACCAATTAGATGAGAAAACTTCGAGGGATTGTAGGAAATGTGAACACGACTTTCTCCTCCTTAAGAATATTTAAATTCATTGGAGTGTCTTGGAAATAAATTCATTTCGTGTTTTCCAAAATAGTACTTCCGAAATAATTTTGATGTGGAAATTTATAGTATTCTAAAGAATTAGTATCAATACAACTGTTGCATGGATGCAGAATATCTCAAATTCTACATTCTCTATGGCTCTGATGTATACACAAATTTACAGCGAAATGATTAGTCCAGTGTGTGCTTGAAGGAAAAGTTATTCCGGTATGATACCGGAATGAGATTACTGAGCAGAAATTTTAATAATATTGCTTAATTATTTTCGCACGTTCGACAAGAAGTGTATATATATATATATTGAGATTGCTAACTTCGACAGCTGCGGAGGTATACAAATTGGTAAAACTATCAAAACATATTCGTGATCGAATGAGTAACATCATCGAGTAACATCATTGGGATGATGGCACTAGAAACCTCACTTTCCGAATGGAAATAAAAATGTACCAGAGAAATTGTACTACGACGCGCAAAGTGACGTTTCTCTGGTTGATATAAAAAAGAATATATGATTTAGAGTAAAATTCAAACAACACATTCTATAAGTCTTTAGTTGCTGCCAAAATCGTATTTGATATTACCTTGTCAAGAATTCGCGGAAAATATCCTTTGTCAAATCTATATAAATGTTTTGTTCTCCTACTCGACAGCACAATAACATTCGAATTAAATAAAGCAAAATGACGAGTGCTATCATTTTGAATGCTCGATCACGAGAGCTAAGTATAATCTCAAATCCTCATATTTCGATGATGAGATTCTCGTTATCGACTATGCCCCTACTTCCCTGTCACCCTTTAGTTTAGTTTTATCAATTTCCTCGAATTTCAAACTTTTATGTATAAAGTTCTTTTGTACATTACGGTGAACTTTTAACTTTTGCGGTGCGGTCTATTTTACAGGAAATAACCAAGAGAAACGAAAGGAAGTTAAAGAATTTATCGATCTGGTAAAAAATTATGAAATTTTAAATTCCATCCAGTTTAAAAAAATATTTATTGGCTTTCTAATATATCTTTTGCTAACGCATTTTCTATCAGACGTAGCAGAAATCCATATTACGTTCTACTTGATTTGAAAAACAAACTAAATGCTGATTCGTACAATCCTCTTGTCTTCCTTTCTTGGTACAAACACATCCACCATCTCCTTTAACTAGTTGTATATTAAGTAACACATATGGAGTGCAGTTGTTACAAATGCTATTTCTTCAGTGTCATCATTTATCATTTCCATTTTTTTTTAAATTTATTTTACAAAACTATTTAAAAAAAGAACATTTATAATGCGATTATAACAAAACAGAATTTCAATCAGGTGGCATTTATTTGACATAAAGCGTTAATGATATCCCTTTTCATCTGCTTGTCAAAATGAGATGGAAATTAAACTGGAGTTCAATGTTTTTCTTAGGAAAATGAATTATAAAATTAGTTTTTTAATATTGTTGAATCTTATACTAAGATCAAAGTAATGTAAATAAGTTCTGAAAAACACAATGAAATAGTAGAAATAAGAAAATATGTGCATCTGGAGTTAAATAAATTCAGTCACTAAGTCGATTTAACAAAGCGATTAAACATTGCGCTCATGCATAAATCAGTGGTTTCTTTATTTTGTTTAGTGTAGTTATAGAGTTAAATAATAAGCACTCCACAACTTGGTTGATGAGCCTTTTGTGGTCGAATGGGATGTGATATCGTCATGTTAAACATTGTCAAGAATGCAAAAAACTCTGACAATTGAAATCTCACCTACCTTTTCAATCATTTTGCCATTCCATTTGACCGGTCTTACCTCAAAAAGTAGGCCTACCATTGTTGGTAGTTGTTTATTGGACACAACGTCCCCTTTACAATTTGAAGTTGGCTGTCTGTTTTGGTTTAGTTTGGTTTAGAGAGGGGGTCTCTTTTTGTACCCTAAAAAGCTAAAAAGTAGAAAACAACAGCTGATTTTGTCCATCGCTCCTAAGGTGTACGGAACTCCCATAGAAATCAAATGGGTGCACGCTACATTCATTGAGCGATGGGCTACACTGTTTTCATGGGCGTAGAAATTTGTCAATAAGTGACGAATTGTGGACGGGATTTTATGTCCAATAAGTAGCTTCCTGAAATATTCTTCGTTTCGTGTCGAATTCGTTTAAAAATAAAATCTGTATTATAACAAATGCCGTTTATCATTTATACTACTTTTTCAATGAAAACAAAATAACAAATGAAAAATATAAAGACAAATTATAAATAATTGTCCTAGTTTTCAAATAATAATTGATTACAAATCTACTTTGTAAATTGCACGTGTTAATCTAAGTATTTAGGCCTTATAGTAAAACTAATAAAATGTGTGAACAGTGGTTTAATATAAAATAAATGATTGTGTTGAGATGAAAGGAATCATGTTTCCAATTTCAACGCAAAACCTTACTCCTTTCCTTTACGATATTGATTTATACACTTTTGAACACATTTAATGTCTTTTATACAAATACCAATGATTTCAAATAGCAACAACTTTAGATATACTTAATTCCAATTTGTTCATTTGCCAGCGCACAATTTCTCTTTATAAAATAATATTCTATCAACTATCTAGACTCACTATCTAATGATTTCAAATAGCAACAACTTTAGATATATTTTTTTCATATGACCTTCGACTTAGGCGCAAACTACAGAACACTAAATGTACTTACGTACTAATTGAATAAATAATCCTACTGAAAAGATGCCAATCCTTAAAATAGTTTTGTATGGTTTTCCCAAAGTAATTAGCAGTTTGCCTAACTCTTGAGCAAGTGCATTTCTTGCTCCCTTTTGATTGTGTCCTCTATTATAATGATTTCTTTCGGTGGGCGTCATTGAAAAATTATGATGTACTGTGATTTGTTACCATTAAGCGATTTCCGCAACAAACATACTGAAAAATGCATATATTCTCTTTCTTCCTAACAAAGATAATTGTCATCACAAAAATTGAACAGTGTACAATTAATTCTTCTCTTTGCGTATTATGGGAAATCACCCAATTCATTAGCATTAGCTGTCCAACCACAATAACAAAACCTGCATGTGCGCCACTTCAAACTCCTTTGCAATCTACTTTCCGTCTTCCGCATGATGTTGAATCTCTGACGATCAGTGAAAAATGAAGAAAATGTATGAAGGGAAACTTTTTATAAACGGAAAGCTCGGTCGAAAAAAATTAAAAAATATGTCAAAATTGATACATTTTGAGTAAAGAACATTCATTCTTCTGCCGAGATTTATTTTCTTAAATGGATTCACAGTGCATTTGCTTTGTGCTCAACCCATCTCAGTACTCACACCGACACGAGAAATAGACAGTAGTAAAAAAGGGATAGAAGAACTGGAAAACCAGGGTGTTCCATTAAAAAAAGCAATATATTATTTTTTCACATTTTTATTAAAAAATTTACATTGGACTTACACTGAGTAATTTCTAGTGGCATCTGGGTAAAGGTTTTTGCTTTTCATATGATTAAAAAAGTCGGTGATACACATGACTTACATATTTATTTGTTTAAACGATACATTTTCGGTCTACTAATAAAAGTAATTTTTTTCTTTAGTGGCATCTGGGTAAAGGTTTTATATAGGTTCATATAATTAATAAAAAAAAGAAATTTTAGTTTTTTCCTTCTTTATAGTATTAATTTTAATTTTTTTTTCTTTTTATATATAGCAGTTTGAAATTTTAGCAATAGTTTTTTTTTGTATGGTGGCAGTCAATGTGTTAAAATGTGGTATACCCCTTACACGTATGTAGAATTTGATGAGATATTCCACATCTTTATTCATCTTTATTTTTTAGAATATTATAAATAACCGCTTCAAAATTAGTATGGACGTACTGTTCTGGAAAAAAGAAATGACTTTATTTTTGAGACGCTTCAACGAATTTAAAAAAAAATCGTTTTCACAGATCCGACAATCTCTCAAAATCTTCTCATCTTATTGGTTCAGTTTCTTAATATAATGAAGTCCCTTTTGCTTTTATAGAATTGAAAAAATATAAAATTGTTTTACACAATTTATTTTTTTTTGTATTGTATTGTACTTATCTCAATTTTTGGTATTTTGACGTATTTTACAATAGAATTTTCCTTTTTCTCCCGACCACACTAAACATTTAAAATAATGTTTATTCATTTTAGATACAATATGTTCACAAATGTTACAGTAGATCTCTGTAATAATTTCGTCGACGATAAGTCTTCATCTGGGCCCACTTTTAAAAAGACGTGCTTAAAAATGCCTTAACAACCCTCACCCGAATATAAAAACCTTTGGGACTTGTCTAAGCTACAATCAATAAATGTTACAACTCAAAAATGGATTTTGCTGAATATAAACCCTCAGAAGCTATGGTGAAACAATAAATTTTAAAAACTTTTTGACAATAAATTTTACTGCCAATGGTTGGCAACAACAATTTGCTTGTGATGAAGTGAGTACGTTTACGAATGTGCTCACATAAAACGGAAGCATTTAACTTAAATTTACTAGACATGTATTGTTTATTGGAGAGAATTCTTGAAAATAGAAAAAATATGTGAACAATTTCTTTTTTCAACAACTGGTAATATTTCTTCGTCATCGAACTATTGAGCCATATTCGACCGCCCTGCAGCTGCAAGATCTTTTTGTAAGTCGTCACTTGATTTATTAGAGCTTATCTTAAAGTTTATATATTCTTGGGTTATGGGTTACTACTCCAAGTTGACATACATACAGGTAGATTTTCAAATAAATTTACTTTAGCAAAAAACCGCTTCAAGTTTTTGGGACACTTATATAGTTCTGTTTAGAACGATTCAATAAGAAAAATAAAACACATATTTCTAAGATTTGATTTTTTTTCATATGACAATTCCTTTAGGAGGACTCCCAACCTTCTACTTAAGCGCAAACTACAGCACACTAAATGTACTTACGTACTAATTGAATAAATAATACTACTGAACAGACGCCAATCAATCGAGCCCCAATTAAATATTTTCTGAACGCGATAAAAACGCAGGCACTTAAAGTCCATATAAAAAAACTGTTCATTAAAAAATTACTATTGTTTTGGAAATTGACTTGTCCAATATGACAATGACAGCACACAATGCGGTGCAATGTCAATGTTTCACTGCACGTGTTTCACTGCATTGGGCGCGTTCCGATTTCTAGGCACTACTTTTTGAGGTAAAGCTTAACAAATGGAACGGCAAACTGACTGAAGAGGTAGGTGACATTTCAAGTGCCACACCTCGCATCTTCACTTCCAGTTTTTACTTTGGACAAGGTGTGGACTGTGCTTGTCAAATGATCTGATTGATAAATATATATACATATATATGAAATAGGAACCTGTAAAGGCTTGATTGAAAAAATAGCCGATAGTAAAATCAAGGTCCCTTTACTTTTTCTAAAAATGTCTGCTTGCCCTACAACCTTGAACTGTTATTTTAATATAAAATTTTAATGAAAACACACTGCATATTGCTCAAATAATCATATCCTCTTATTGTATCAACTCGATGATCACTTCCCAGTAATTTATTTGGAAAGTAGTTTGTTTATTTATTGCACTTAATCCATTCAAATTATAAAGCATAGCAGAACAATACATAAAATATTGCCGATCAGCTGATTCTTCACATTTCAAAACTGACTTCAAAGGTAGGGAGAATGTCCGCGTTCTGATTTCTAGGCATTATGTAGTCAAACGTTTTTGATTGGTGTAGAGATTAAAATTTGACTGAAAAGTAAGGCAATTTTTTTGTGAGGTAATGGACTGGATTCGAAGGCAACAAAAATTCTCCCTTACTTTTAAGTCAGTTTTTGAAGTCAATATTTTATGTATTGTTCGGCTATGCTTTATAATGTGAATGGATTATGTGCAATAAATAAACAAATTACTTTCCGAATAAATTACAGGGAAGTAATCATCGATTTGATACAATAAGCGGATATGCTTATTTGATCAATATGCGCTGTGTTTTCATTAAAATATTATATTAAAATAACCGTCCAAGGTTGTAAGTGAAGCAGAAATTTTTAGAAACGTTAAGGGACCTTGTTTTTATTATCGGATATTTTTTCAATTAAGCCTTCTTTACAGGTTCCAATTTCACATAAATATATTTATCAGTAAGATCCCTTGACAAGCACAGTCCACGCTTTGTCCAAAGTAAAACCTGGAAATGAGGATGCGAGGTGTGACACTTGAAATGTCACCTACATTTTCAAATTGAATAAATAATATCTTACCTGCAAATGTAGTGCCTAGAAATCGGAACGCGCCCAATTTTTTTGCCTTCCAGTCCACTACCTCAAAAAAATTGCCTTACTTTTAAGACAAATTTGAATCTCTCGGCCATTACTGCACGATGCGATGCTGCACGTTGTCTCAGGCATAACGAATTGCATGAAAATAGCTTACATGCTACTGGTAAAGCCAGGAAAGTTTAATATCTCTTTGCTCAATGATTTCTGGTAGTGAGCGACTACATCAGTCCTGTGTGAAGTTCGTCAATTGGTTGTGATTGCGGGCACTGATAACCTATTCCATAGATAGTCAGCTTCCCGATCCCATGCCCGAAAACACTCTCAAATGGGCGGGGCCAATCCTCTCTTCTGTTCTCATCGGTGAATACGTGAAATTGAGAATTTGAAGTTTAATTAGCTCATCTGCAGTCTCAAAAAATAGCTCATGTATTATTTTTTAGAGTGGAGGAAGTCTATGCTTATGGTTTTAAGAAAGAATGATGTAAATCGATGTACTTTGTATCGGCTTAGCAGGTGCCTGTCGCAAATGGAGTTGAATTTCCTTTTGATGGCATTTGTTGTGGATTTTCCCCGCTTGTTTACTTTTTCGGTCGAAAATGGATAAAAATATTTTTGATACTAGACCTATTTAATTTTTTGTTTGCCATTCAACTCGATTTATTGCACTGAATTCGAAACTGTATTTAGATATTGTCGCACTTTTTTTTTAAAGAGATATAGCAGTCTGAAATTCTCATGCGACAATGTAAACAAAGCAAATTGGCCACCGCGGGTGTGTTCGGAAGTGCAGTGGAGTTAAAAGCTTAAAACAAGATATTACTTTAAAAAAAAATGTAATGTGTTTTAAACCAATAAATTAACTGGTATTATGTAACTATAAAATTCTAATTTGCTTAGCTTGATTTTTGATCTTTGATTTTTGAAATGCATACATATGTATATCAATTTTCCACAGTAAGAAGGAGTGATAGTTATCAAATATATAAAAGCAACATGTGTCGGAATATTTTGTTTTGTTTTTGTTTATTGTTCACAAATGTTTTAAGGTTTAGCTAAAGTTTGTCTACTTACATACGATGTTTGGAAAATAATAACCCTTCGGCTTTTATCTTTAAAATCAAACACAATATTTTAAAATAAAAACGATCCCATTTCTAAATAATATGGATACACAAATTTCCCAAGATCATGCTTTTTTATTTTATCTTAAATGTATTTGAAACGAATTAGTTACTTTATCAAAGTATAAGGCGAAAGAATTTTAATTGTTTTGTTGATATACGGATACATATGTACGTATGTTCTCTTTTAAGTATAAATAATTTTAGAAATACGTTACATTTGAAATTTAACTATTTTGAATGTAACGTACTTTTAATAGGCTCACCACGAAACAAAGAAAATTGTTGGTAGTGGTTTATTGGACACAGCGTCCCCTCCACAATTCGTCGATTTTGGACACTATTTTCTGCAAAATGGCTGAAATTGGTGAACAAAGATGGATTAGTGAGTCTACATGCAAATATCGCATACATTCTTGCTCACCAACAGCCATAGCTTGTGGGTGAAATAGAGAGACCCCCTTGAAGTGGTCTGTCTATATAGTCTGTGATTGCGGGTGCTTGTGGTCAGATATTTACGAAACCAATTCAAGTTGATTATCTTCTTAAAGTTGGTCTAAGGTTCTTTTTATCTTGTGGAGGAGTTCCCATTCTTTTCATTAGATTTAATTTTTGTCATAGAAATGGATGAAAATAGTTTGGATTTATTGGATGTGCTGGCTTACAATTCAGATAGATTACTGGAACAGTTTACAAACTTGAAAAATGATTTAGAGCAACGTGAAGCTATTGAAATTTACCTAAAGAAACATTGTAAAAGTAAACTCAAATGTATTAGTGACTTTCAGAAAGGTAATTGGCCGATTTTCTATAAGAGTATTCTAGCTTTCTTAATATTTCAGATTTAGATTGGTTTAATGTCACTGAACCAATTTGCATGAGTGACCTGAATGGAAAAATCGTTGTATTAGACTTCTTTACTTACTGCTGCATCAATTGTATGCACATACTTCCAGATTTAAAATCCATCGAAAGCGCCTATCCAATAGAAAACGGACTGGTTGTTATTGGTGTACATAGTGCAAAATTTGATAATGAAAAAGATTCTTCAAATTTACTTTCCGCAATACAGCGTTATAAAATTACTCATCCCATTGTAAATGACTTTAACTCAAATATGTGGACACAATTGAAGGTCAAATGCTGGCCAACTTTGTTCTTTATTTCGCCTTCCGGGATGCCACTGTTTGTACTTATGGGTGAGGGGCATGGACTGTTTTTGAGCAAGTTTATTGAGACAGCGATATCTTTTTATGATTCACGCGAAGAACTGAGTGATGCTACGCTTCCTCTGAACCCATCAACTGATTTAATATGTGCTTCGAATTTACGGTTCCCTAGTAAGATCTGTTGCTATCCACAAAGTGAAGAACAGAGCGAACTGATTGCAGTATCAGATTCAGGAAATAACCGAGTTCTAGTTCTCAACAATCAGGGCCATGTTCTGGAAAAAATTGGTGGGTTCGAAAGTGGATTTATAAACGGTAATTTTGAAACAGCTAGATTTACCTCGCCTCAAGGGCTGACTTTTCTTAATGCCGATACACTGATTGTCGCTGATACCGGAAATCATGCAATCCGAAAAATAAATTTGCGCGAAAGGAATGTATCGTGTATTGCAGGTACAGGTAAACAAGGTAGTGACAAAATTGGTGGACTTTTTGGGGCGGAGCAAGAACTTTCGTCGCCATGGGATGTTGTAGTGTTTAAAACACGGGACATGGATATGTCTTTTCATGTGGATGAAAAAAGTGTTCCTGAAAAACAAGTTATTTTAATAGCAATGGCTGGGACTCATCAAGTATGGGGTATATTTTTGGACGGCATAATATGGTGGAAATTTAAAAAATATGAACCACTAACTTGCGCTGCGATTATCGGTAATGGGTCTGAGGAAAACAGAAACAATTCGTATCCACAAAATGCTGCTTTTGCTCAACCATCTGGTATGGCTATATTTAAAGATATGTTGTTGATTGCTGACAGTGAAAGCTCTAGTATAAGAAAAGCCTCAATGATTGATGGAAAAGTCACTGCCGTAGTAGGAGGCGATCGGAATCCTTTGGTAATTTATTTAGTTGACTTCTTTTTATAGTAATATTTTTTATTGCTTTTAGAATTTGTTTGCCTTTGGGGACAGTGACGGTAAGCAATTTTCCGCAAAATTGCAACATCCTCTTGGTTTAACTTACAATTCTATTGATGGATACTTATATGTCGCTGATACGTACAACCATAAATTAAAGCGTGTTGACATTACAAACAATGTAATAGAGACATGTTTTATTCGGGAAAAGGATCATCCAGAATTGTTTCAATTTAGTGAACCTGATGGACTTTGCGTGGATTCCAGTGGTAAATTTTTATATGTCGCTGATACCAATAATCATACTATTCAAGTTGTGGATTTAAAAAATATGTTTACATGGTCGTTAGCGCTGAAGTTTAACTTGTATTCGTGTAGTGATTTTAAAGGACATCTTATAGAAACTTTGGAGAAGACGGTAAACGTAAACTTGCGAACTCAATTGATTCTAAATGCCAGTTTGCTTTGTAAAAATGGTATTAAGCTAACAGAAAGTGCTCCTCAGAACTGGAATCTGCATTTACCTGGAAAAGGTTATTCTGCGGAGCACATGTCAGGTAAAATTAAAAATGGCAAATTCAGCACAGTTATTGATATAAATTATGATAAAGCTTCAGAAAAAAATATTGAACTAATTTGCCAGTTGAATCTTTGCAATGGCAGTGTTTGCGTGCGTAGAGAATTTCGCACTTTAATTAAACTATCCTACAATACTGAGTCCCAACCTAGTATTGTTGAGAATTTAATGTTTTCTTTAAATGTTAATAGCGTTGATTTTGTATAAACGTAAATAAACCAATTTTATACACCCAAACTATTCCTTTTTCGCAATTTATAAACAACGACTAAACCTTCCAAGGTGACAAAGCCTGAAACCAAAAAATACAAATAGAAATTTTTGGTACAATAAATCTACCTTAATTTTGAACGTTTTTCAAACTACATCTACAGCGGAATAAAAAAATTAGCCACGTCTTTAAATTTTCTCCGGCCATATGAAATCTACCAATTCAACTCAACAAAATGCCATTATCGACAGTGTGTGACATCATAAAAAAGTTTCGGAATGCAAGACGGGTCGAAAACATTCACTGTAGGGGCGTCTAAGAAAAACCACACTCCGAACCGATCGCCAAATTAAGAAAGTGATTCTTACCGATCCTTTCTTGTCTTCAAAAAAGATTGCTAGTGAACTCAATCTTTCATTGAAGAAAGCACCGTATGCGTTTAAGAGAAACCGATTTTTGTGCTTTTCGACCAGCGAAAAAAGCCTCTACTCACTACTAAGCATAGACAAGAAAGGTACCATTTTATTCTTCTAGTAAGTCTTTGATAACTTTGCTAACGCTAATCGCTTCTTGGACTGGAATTCGCAATAAACCATTTGAATTGATCAGCAACGAAGTTGAAAACGACGAGAGTAAGTTAAACTTGATTGCTTCCTATGAAAGTATTCATGTAAGTACATTAGTGAAAAATGGAGGAGGCTCAATCATGGTGTAAGAAAGTTTTTCTGGTAAGGGATGTGGACCAATACATGAGATTAGTGGTATTTGGATCGTTTACAGCTAAAGTTTGTCTACTTACATAGGGATAGTATAGGGACATACTGGGATCCGTAATGGTGGCATACGCTGGGGAGGAAATGGCACTGCGTTGGAACCTGCGTTGACCCAAGACTTTTATCAAAGTTGGTTAAAGAGTGGTTTGCGCAGAAAAATGTGTTGGAATGGCCCTCTCAATCGCCCGATGTAAACCCTATCGAGAACTTGTAGATTGTTTAGAAAAGACGGGTAGGGTCAAAAACGCTCTTATGACTTTTTTTAATGCATTTTTATTTTTTTAATTCAGAAAATCTTAAATGCTAGAAAAAGTGCTTAAAACTAGCTTAATTAACTTAACTATGTTATGACTAACTTACTGGCCCTATGGGGGCGCTCTAAGCTAAACTTAATTCTTAATCTATGTCTTTCGACGTAACCTAACTAAATAATTACTTATTAATTATTTTTATTCTATTTATTTACTTTTATATTAATGTCAACAAAGAAAATTTCTGTTTTTTTTTTTTTAAACTTTGTAAACACTGTATATATGTATGTACATACATACGTATGTACATTTTTCTAATCCATTTCCAAAAATTCAACCCATTCCCACTTTAAATGAATTTTTCATTCATTTCTGGTCATCCTTATCATTGAATGCAATGTATTCGTTCTTGCATGCGACTTCTAGGCCTACTTTTTGAGGTAAGGCTTAACAAATGGAACGGCAACTGACTGAAAAGGTAGGTGACATTTCAAGTGCCACACCTCGCATCTTTACTTCCAGTTTTGACTTTGGATAGAGTGTGGACACACATATTGACCAAATAATCATATCCTCTTATTGTATCAAATCGTAGATCACTTCACTGCAATTTATTTAGAATGCAATTATTTTATTTTTTGTACATAATAGGTAATCGATCAACGGATTTTTCGAATTTCAAAATGTGACGAAAGAGGTAGTGCATCAAAAAAAAATGCCTTAGTTTTCAGTCGAATTTGAATCTCCAGAAACGTTTGACTACATAGTGCCTAGAATTCGGAACTCGGCCAATGAGAACGTACCAATCTCAATGTTGTCGAATGTACTACCCTTTGCTCGGTAGTCCAACGCACTAACCACTTGAGCCACTTAACGGCGACCACTTATCTGAAAACTGAAAGTTGGAGTTTTATCTCTGATGTTTTTATTAATTTAAAAATTCCGCAGTTAAATTTCTCTTTTTTGCACAAAATTGTAAATCGGTTGCCTATTTTACTATAAGAAAACGTTGTTGGTATAATGTGATATTAGGCTCTTCGGTAAGGTAATGAATACACACACCTCCAATGTGACTAATCAAAATTTTGAAATTCTTTTTTTCGAGACACACTACTGAATATTTGAATAGGTTCAGAGTTTTAATAGCTAATAAAAGCTTATGGAAAAATGTTTAGTTATTGGATTTGCAAAGAGTGACTTATTGTCGTCTACCTACAACGCATAAAAAAAGCTATTTTTCTTCAAGACAATTGATAAATTTTAACAAAAATCTGTTACAAATTGTTTTAAGTTTGTGTATTTTATTTTTGGAAACAGGTGCTCTGCGAATGCAATGATAAAAAATGATGTGTTATTAAAGCTCTGAACCGTCGTGTTCAAATGATCGGGAGTGTATTAGTGTTTGAACATTGATAAAATTAGAGAAATTTATATTCATATAATATTTTCAAACAAAGTTTTCGGTAAAATGTTAAAGGCTCGTTTCATGTGATAAAGAGAAAACCACAACATTCATTGCATAGTTAATGAGAATGTATTTTAGATTGCTATACCTTGTTGCAAAAGTATATACATATGTATGTACTTTTGTATTGTATGTACATATGTATGTATATACTGAAAAATTATTTGAACTCTAGAAATGTTTTTTTTTTCTTCTGCATATTCGATGTACATATGTATGTATATTTCTAATGAAAGGATTACATTAGTACCTATCTTTCTGTGGGAGAGTTGGCAAAGTTAAAGGTCTTTTGACAAGAGATGTATTTTTACTTATGAGCCCAATGACATTTATTTCTGGTGTTGTAAATGTATAGTATAGTTTATACTGCGTTCTATACCAGAAACACGTTATACGTTGTTTGCAAATGAATATTAAATCCTTTCAGACTTATAGATATACAGATAGGTTTAATAGTCATTATCATAACACAGTGTTGACTACTACTGTGTAATACTATGAACTTAAATATTTAACTCATAACTAGCATAACTTTTTTAACATATGTATGTATGTATGTACACAGCTTTATCCTTTTAGACAGACAATTTCAGCATGACCAGTGTGAATTTGTTGACCCTGTAAACGGAATTGCTGTTGTAATTGGAGCATTGCTTGGACCTTCGAAACAAATACTATTTTATATATTCCAGTTGTTGACTGTATAAGAGCCCAGACCACATATGCAATATAAACCCAGCTTCAAGATCAACAGACCAAATCTATTTCAAGTTTTGGTATCTTCATAGATTAGGATAATTGTTTTCTAGGAACATCTACGGACGTTTTTATTAATGATGATATTCTCGTCAAACCAAAATTCCCCTGTACCATTGGTGGGTTGTGATATGGAGGAAATTTAAGTTTAATTTGAAATCATGATAATTATCAAATAAAAGTCAATTGCATGGAAAATGCATGTTATATAATTAAAACACAAGTAGATCAAGTCTATAGAAGTAATAGGAATGGATTACGATTTTTGGAATAAAAATATAATAAGCAAACTAATATTATTTTACGAAGATGGGGGGATATTGGTTTTCGCCTAGTTTAGGAGATATCGAGGTTTGAAAATTAAAACGAAGAGTTTGTTGTATTTTTGTTTTTTAAGTACATAGAACGTATGTATGCATTTTTTTTTGCGTCTTACGTTTTTCTTACGGATAAGTTGTTTTTGCTAAAAATAAAATATTCTTTTTTATAAATATGGGCTTGTTTTTTAGTAATTGTAAAGAAAAATTGTAATTATATTCTATTTTCGATGAATTTTATGTAAAACCACACACATTTTGATGGAATTTGCTTCGTCCACGCTAGCTACAATGAAAAATCTCGTTCTAGTGAACAGACCTTTTTTTTATTAGTTCACTATATTGAGCGTCTACTGTATTTGAAAACAGGGCTGAGGTTTCCAATATAGGAAATCGACTTTGGACTTAAAATTATTTTTTTGACTTAATATGGTTAATTCTAAAATATACTGTGTACACATTTTTGAAAGGAAATTTGTTTTTATATTTTTAAAATTGTTTTTAAGTTTTCGGTTTTGACTATTAAACAACTAGTAAACACACAACTAATGAGTGTTCAGTCGACTAATAGTGCTAATTATACCCAATTTAACATAAAGATACTTGAAACAAGGCGCCTGACTGACAGTTGTTGACATACCCTTAGCGGAGCGACGAAGTATCGTGAGCGTCTAAACCACTCCGGAAAGTGGAGTTTAAATAAATGAATCGCGCGAAGCCCGTCACTTACCCACTGTTGGCTGGAAAAAATTACCAAAATTATGAAAATTTAATTCGACATAAAATAACGATGAAAATATACCAACAAAACAATCGGTGAATTCAGGTGTATGAAATCCTCGTATTCACAAAAAAAGCCGTGTGTGTGGTTCGAAGATGCGAAAATTCCTTTGGATCGAATGTTTTATTTGAAAAAAAACACTTATTATTTTATTGCTCATTGCATTATAGTTAATTTAAATCGTTCTTTAATTGTTTATAACAAAATAGCAACATAAATTAGAGGAAAAAAGTAAAAATTTAGAACATTTTTTTTTATAGTAATATTAATTTCCTCTCAAATATTTCGATTTTTGTGCTTTTCGACCAGCGAAAAAAGCCTCTACTCACTACTAAGCATAGACAAGAAAGGTACCATTTTATTCTTCTAGTAAGTCTTTGATAACTTTGCTAACGCTAATCGCTTCTTGGACTGGAATTCGCAATAAACCATTTGAATTGATCAGCAACGAAGTTGAAAACGACGAGAGTAAGTTAAACTTGATTGCTTCCTATGAAAGTATTCATGTAAGTACATTAGTGAAAAATGGAGGAGGCTCAATCATGGTGTAAGAAAGTTTTTCTGGTAAGGGATGTGGACCAATACATGAGATTAGTGGTATTTGGATCGTTTACAGCTAAAGTTTGTCTACTTACATAGGGATAGTATAGGGACATACTGGGATCCGTAATGGTGGCATACGCTGGGGAGGAAATGGCACTGCGTTGGAACCTGCGTTGACCCAAGACTTTTATCAAAGTTGGTTAAAGAGTGGTTTGCGCAGAAAAATGTGTTGGAATGGCCCTCTCAATCGCCCGATGTAAACCCTATCGAGAACTTGTAGATTGTTTAGAAAAGACGGGTAGGGTCAAAAACGCTCTTATGACTTTTTTTAATGCATTTTTATTTTTTTAATTCAGAAAATCTTAAATGCTAGAAAAAGTGCTTAAAACTAGCTTAATTAACTTAACTATGTTATGACTAACTTACTGGCCCAATGGGGGCGCTCTAAGCTAAACTTAATTCTTAATCTATGTCTTTCGACGTAACCTAACTAAATAATTACTTATTAATTATTTTTATTCTATTTATTTACTTTTATATTAATGTCAACAAAGAAAATTTCTGTTTTTTTTTTTTTAAACTTTGTAAACACTGTATATATGTATGTACATACATACGTATGTACATTTTTCTAATCCATTTCCAAAAATTCAACCCATTCCCACTTTAAATGAATTTTTCATTCATTTCTGGTCATCCTTATCATTGAATGCAATGTATTCGTTCTTGCATGCGACTTCTAGGCCTACTTTTTGAGGTAAGGCTTAACAAATGGAACGGCAACTGACTGAAAAGGTAGGTGACATTTCAAGTGCCACACCTCGCATCTTTACTTCCAGTTTTGACTTTGGATAGAGTGTGGACACACATATTGACCAAATAATCATATCCTCTTATTGTATCAAATCGTAGATCACTTCACTGCAATTTATTTAGAATGCAATTATTTTATTTTTTGTACATAATAGGTAATCGATCAACGGATTTTTCGAATTTCAAAATGTGACGAAAGAGGTAGTGCATCAAAAAAAAATGCCTTAGTTTTCAGTCGAATTTGAATCTCCAGAAACGTTTGACTACATAGTGCCTAGAATTCGGAACTCGGCCAATGAGAACGTACCAATCTCAATGTTGTCGAATGTACTACCCTTTGCTCGGTAGTCCAACGCACTAACCACTTGAGCCACTTAACGGCGACCACTTATCTGAAAACTGAAAGTTGGAGTTTTATCTCTGATGTTTTTATTAATTTAAAAATTCCGCAGTTAAATTTCTCTTTTTTGCACAAAATTGTAAATCGGTTGCCTATTTTACTATAAGAAAACGTTATTGGTATAATGTGATATTAGGCTCTTCGGTAAGGTAATGAATACACACACCTCCAATGTGACTAATCAAAATTTTGAAATTCTTTTTTTCGAGACACACTACTGAATATTTGAATAGGTTCAGAGTTTTAATAGCTAATAAAAGCTTATGGAAAAATGTTTAGTTATTGGATTTGCAAAGAGTGACTTATTGTCGTCTACCTACAACGCATAAAAAAAGCTATTTTTCTTCAAGACAATTGATAAATTTTAACAAAAATCTGTTACAAATTGTTTTAAGTTTGTGTATTTTATTTTTGGAAACAGGTGCTCTGCGAATGCAATGATAAAAAATGATGTGTTATTAAAGCTCTGAACCGTCGTGTTCAAATGATCGGGAGTGTATTAGTGTTTGAACATTGATAAAATTAGAGAAATTTATATTCATATAATATTTTCAAACAAAGTTTTCGGTAAAATGTTAAAGGCTCGTTTCATGCGATAAAGAGAAAACCACAACATTCATTGCATAGTTAATGAGAATGTATTTTAGATTGCTATACCTTGTTGCAAAAGTATATACATATGTATGTACTTTTGTATTGTATGTACATATGTATGTATATACTGAAAAATTATTTGAACTCTAGAAATGTTTTTTTTTTCTTCTGCATATTCGATGTACATATGTATGTATATTTCTAATGAAAGGATTACATTAGTACCTATCTTTCTGTGGGAGAGTTGGCAAAGTTAAAGGTCTTTTGACAAGAGATGTATTTTTACTTATGAGCCCAATGACATTTATTTCTGGTGTTGTAAATGTATAGTATAGTTTATACTGCGTTCTATACCAGAAACACGTTATATGTTGTTTGCAAATGAATATTAAATCCTTTCAGACTTATAGATATACAGATAGGTTTAATAGTCATTATCATAACACAGTGTTGACTACTACTGTGTAATACTATGAACTTAAATATTTAACTCATAACTAGCATAACTTTTTTAACATATGTATGTATGTATGTAGTGGGCGCCGTGGCTCAGTGGTTAGTGCGTTGGACTACGGAGCAAGGGGTTCGAGATCGAATCCCAGTCGGGGAACACCTAAAAAGTTTTTCACGGCCCCACCTCTCGCGAGCGTCTGACAAACATCCGAGAGTACAAATGTCTCGAGAAAGCTTCTCAAATAACAAATTGCCCTTCGGACACGGCATTAAACAGTAGGCCCCTTCCATTTGTGTAAAGAATGTAACACGCACAACACGAATGGTTGTGAGAAGCTAGGCCCTGGGTCCCATCGACCTGTAGCGCCAAGTATTTATTTTTTTTTTATGTATGTATGTACACAGCTTTATCCTTTTAGACAGACAATTTCAGCATGACCAGTGTGAATTTGTTGACCCTGTAAACGGAATTGCTGTTGTAATTGGAGCATTGCTTGGACCTTCGAAACAAATACTATTTTATATATTCCAGTTGTTGACTGTATAAGAGCCCAGACCACATATGCAATATAAACCCAGCTTCAAGATCAACAGACCAAATCTATTTCAAGTTTTGGTATCTTCATAGATTAGGATAATTGTTTTCTAGGAACATCTACGGACGTTTTTATTAATGATGATATTCTCGTCAAACCAAAATTCCCCTGTACCATTGGTGGGTTGTGATATGGAGGAAATTTAAGTTTAATTTGAAATCATGATAATTATCAAATAAAAGTCAATTGCATGGAAAATGCATGTTATATAATTAAAACACAAGTAGATCAAGTCTATAGAAGTAATAGGAATGGATTACGATTTTTGGAATAAAAATATAATAAGCAAACTAATATTATTTTACGAAGATGGGGGGATATTGGTTTTCGCCTAGTTTAGGAGATATCGAGGTTTGAAAATTAAAACGAAGAGTTTGTTGTATTTTTGTTTTTTAAGTACATAGAACGTATGTATGCATTTTTTTTTTTGCGTCTTACGTTTTTCTTACGGATAAGTTGTTTTTGCTAAAAATAAAATATTCTTTTTTATAAATATGGGCTTGTTTTTTAGTAATTGTAAAGAAAAATTGTAATTATATTCTATTTTCGATGAATTTTATGTAAAACCACACACATTTTGATGGAATTTGCTTCGTCCACGCTAGCTACAATGAAAAATCTCGTTCTAGTGAACAGACCTTTTTTTTATTAGTTCACTATATTGAGCGTCTACTGTATTTGAAAACAGGGCTGAGGTTTCCAATATAGGAAATCGACTTTGGACTTAAAATTATTTTTTTGACTTAATATGGTTAATTCTAAAATATACTGTGTACACATTTTTGAAAGGAAATTTGTTTTTATATTTTTAAAATTGTTTTTAAGTTTTCGGTTTTGACTATTAAACAACTAGTAAACACACAACTAATGAGTGTTCAGTCGACTAATAGTGCTAATTATACCCAATTTAACATAAAGATACTTGAAACAAGGCGCCTGACTGACAGTTGTTGACATACCCTTAGCGGAGCGACGAAGTATCGTGAGCGTCTAAACCACTCCGGAAAGTGGAGTTTAAATAAATGAATCGCGCGAAGCCCGTCACTTACCCACTGTTGGCTGGAAAAAATTACCAAAATTATGAAAATTTAATTCGACATAAAATAACGATGAAAATATACCAACAAAACAATCGGTGAATTCAGGTGTATGAAATCCTCGTATTCACAAAAAAAGCCGTGTGTGTGGTTCGAAGATGCGAAAATTCCTTTGGATCGAATGTTTTATTTGAAAAAAAACACTTATTATTTTATTGCTCATTGCATTATAGTTAATTTAAATCGTTCTTTAATTGTTTATAACAAAATAGCAACATAAATTAGAGGAAAAAAGTAAAAATTTAGAACATTTTTTTTTATAGTAATATTAATTTCCTCTCAAATATTTCGATTTTTGTGCTTTTCGACCAGCGAAAAAAGCCTCTACTCACTACTAAGCATAGACAAGAAAGGTACCATTTTATTCTTCTAGTAAGTCTTTGATAACTTTGCTAACGCTAATCGCTTCTTGGACTGGAATTCGCAATAAACCATTTGAATTGATCAGCAACGAAGTTGAAAACGACGAGAGTAAGTTAAACTTGATTGCTTCCTATGAAAGTATTCATGTAAGTACATTAGTGAAAAATGGAGGAGGCTCAATCATGGTGTAAGAAAGTTTTTCTGGTAAGGGATGTGGACCAATACATGAGATTAGTGGTATTTGGATCGTTTACAGCTAAAGTTTGTCTACTTACATAGGGATAGTATAGGGACATACTGGGATCCGTAATGGTGGCATACGCTGGGGAGGAAATGGCACTGCGTTGGAACCTGCGTTGACCCAAGACTTTTATCAAAGTTGGTTAAAGAGTGGTTTGCGCAGAAAAATGTGTTGGAATGGCCCTCTCAATCGCCCGATGTAAACCCTATCGAGAACTTGTAGATTGTTTAGAAAAGACGGGTAGGGTCAAAAACGCTCTTATGACTTTTTTTAATGCATTTTTATTTTTTTATTCAGAAAATCTTAAATGCTAGAAAAAGTGCTTAAAACTAGCTTAATTAACTTAACTATGTTATGACTAACTTACTGGCCCTATGGGGGCGCTCTAAGCTAAACTTAATTCTTAATCTATGTCTTTCGACGTAACCTAACTAAATAATTACTTATTAATTATTTTTATTCTATTTATTTACTTTTATATTAATGTCAACAAAGAAAATTTCTGTTTTTTTTTTTTTAAACTTTGTAAACACTGTATATATGTATGTACATACATACGTATGTACATTTTTCTAATCCATTTCCAAAAATTCAACCCATTCCCACTTTAAATGAATTTTTCATTCATTTCTGGTCACCCTTATCATTGAATGCAATGTATTCGTTCTTGCATGCGACTTCTAGGCCTACTTTTTGAGGTAAGGCTTAACAAATGGAACGGCAACTGACTGAAAAGGTAGGTGACATTTCAAGTGCCACACCTCGCATCTTTACTTCCAGTTTTGACTTTGGATAGAGTGTGGACACACATATTGACCAAATAATCATATCCTCTTATTGTATCAAATCGTAGATCACTTCACTGCAATTTATTTAGAATGCAATTATTTTATTTTTTGTACATAATAGGTAATCGATCAACGGATTTTTCGAATTTCAAAATGTGACGAAAGAGGTAGTGCATCAAAAAAAAATGCCTTAGTTTTCAGTCGAATTTGAATCTCCAGAAACGTTTGACTACATAGTGCCTAGAATTCGGAACTCGGCCAATGAGAACGTACCAATCTCAATGTTGTCGAATGTACTACCCTTTGCTCGGTAGTCCAACGCACTAACCACTTGAGCCACTTAACGGCGACCACTTATCTGAAAACTGAAAGTTGGAGTTTTATCTCTGATGTTTTTATTAATTTAAAAATTCCGCAATTAAATTTCTCTTTTTTGCACAAAATTGTAAATCGGTTGCCTATTTTACTATAAGAAAACGTTGTTGGTATAATGTGATATTAGGCTCTTCGGTAAGGTAATGAATACACACACCTCCAATGTGACTAATCAAAATTTTGAAATTCTTTTTTTCGAGACACACTACTGAATATTTGAATAGGTTCAGAGTTTTAATAGCTAATAAAAGCTTATGGAAAAATGTTTAGTTATTGGATTTGCAAAGAGTGACTTATTGTCGTCTACCTACAACGCATAAAAAAAGCTATTTTTCTTCAAGACAATTGATAAATTTTAACAAAAATCTGTTACAAATTGTTTTAAGTTTGTGTATTTTATTTTTGGAAACAGGTGCTCTGCGAATGCAATGATAAAAAATGATGTGTTATTAAAGCTCTGAACCGTCGTGTTCAAATGATCGGGAGTGTATTAGTGTTTGAACATTGATAAAATTAGAGAAATTTATATTCATATAATATTTTCAAACAAAGTTTTCGGTAAAATGTTAAAGGCTCGTTTCATGTGATAAAGAGAAAACCACAACATTCATTGCATAGTTAATGAGAATGTATTTTAGATTGCTATACCTTGTTGCAAAAGTATATTCATATGTATGTACTTTTGTATTGTATGTACATATGTATGTATATACTGAAAAATTATTTGAACTCTAGAAATGTTTTTTTTTTCTTCTGCATATTCGATGTACATATGTATGTATATTTCTAATGAAAGGATTACATTAGTACCTATCTTTCTGTGGGAGAGTTGGCAAAGTTAAAGGTCTTTTGACAAGAGATGTATTTTTACTTATGAGCCCAATGACATTTATTTCTGGTGTTGTAAATGTATAGTATAGTTTATACTGCGTTCTATACCAGAAACACGTTATACGTTGTTTGCAAATGAATATTAAATCCTTTCAGACTTATAGATATACAGATAGGTTTAATAGTCATTATCATAACACAGTGTTGACTACTACTGTGTAATACTATGAACTTAAATATTTAACTCATAACTAGCATAACTTTTTTAACATATGTATGTATGTATGTACACAGCTTTATCCTTTTAGACAGACAATTTCAGCATGACCAGTGTGAATTTGTTGACCCTGTAAACGGAATTGCTGTTGTAATTGGAGCATTGCTTGGACCTTCGAAACAAATACTATTTTATATATTCCAGTTGTTGACTGTATAAGAGCCCAGACCACATATGCAATATAAACCCAGCTTCAAGATCAACAGACCAAATCTATTTCAAGTTTTGGTATCTTCATAGATTAGGATAATTGTTTTCTAGGAACATCTACGGACGTTTTTATTAATGATGATATTCTCGTCAAACCAAAATTCCCCTGTACCATTGGTGGGTTGTGATATGGAGGAAATTTAAGTTTAATTTGAAATCATGATAATTATCAAATAAAAGTCAATTGCATGGAAAATGCATGTTATATAATTAAAACACAAGTAGATCAAATCTATAGAAGTAATAGGAATGGATTACGATTTTTGGAATAAAAATATAATAAGCAAACTAATATTATTTTACGAAGATGGGGGGATATTGGTTTTCGCCTAGTTTAGGAGATATCGAGGTTTGAAAATTAAAACGAAGAGTTTGTTGTATTTTTGTTTTTTTAAGTACATAGAACGTATGTATGCATTTTTTTTTGCGTCTTACGTTTTTCTTACGGATAAGTTGTTTTTGCTAAAAATAAAATATTCTTTTTTATAAATATGGGCTTGTTTTTTAGTAATTGTAAAGAAAAATTGTAATTATATTCTATTTTCGATGAATTTTATGTAAAACCACACACATTTTGATGGAATTTGCTTCGTCCACGCTAGCTACAATGAAAAATCTCGTTCTAGTGAACAGACCTTTTTTTTATTAGTTCACTATATTGAGCGTCTACTGTATTTGAAAACAGGGCTGAGGTTTCCAATATAGGAAATCGACTTTGGACTTAAAATTATTTTTTTGACTTAATATGGTTAATTCTAAAATATACTGTGTACAAATTTTTGAAAGGAAATTTGTTTTTATATTTTTAAAATTGTTTTTAAGTTTTCGGTTTTGACTATTAAACAACTAGTAAACACACAACTAATGAGTGTTCAGTCGACTAATAGTGCTAATTATACCCAATTTAACATAAAGATACTTGAAACAAGGCGCCTGACTGACAGTTGTTGACATACCCTTAGCGGAGCGACGAAGTATCGTGAGCGTCTAAACCACTCCGGAAAGTGGAGTTTAAATAAATGAATCGCGCGAAGCCCGTCACTTACCCACTGTTGGCTGGAAAAAATTACCAAAATTATGAAAATTTAATTCGACATAAAATAACGATGAAAATATACCAACAAAACAATCGGTGAATTCAGGTGTATGAAATCCTCGTATTCACAAAAAAAGCCGTGTGTGTGGTTCGAAGATGCGAAAATTCCTTTGGATCGAATGTTTTATTTGAAAAAAAACACTTATTATTTTATTGCTCATTGCATTATAGTTAATTTAAATCGTTCTTTAATTGTTTATAACAAAATAGCAACATAAATTAGAGGAAAAAAGTAAAAATTTAGAACATTTTTTTGTATAGTAATATTAATTTCCTCTCAAATATTTCGATTTTTGTGCTTTTCGACCAGCGAAAAAAGCCTCTACTCACTACTAAGCATAGACAAGAAAGGTACCATTTTATTCTTCTAGTAAGTCTTTGATAACTTTGCTAACGCTAATCGCTTCTTGGACTGGAATTCGCAATAAACCATTTGAATTGATCAGCAACGAAGTTGAAAACGACGAGAGTAAGTTAAACTTGATTGCTTCCTATGAAAGTATTCATGTAAGTACATTAGTGAAAAATGGAGGAGGCTCAATCATGGTGTAAGAAAGTTTTTCTGGTAAGGGATGTGGACCAATACATGAGATTAGTGGTATTTGGATCGTTTACAGCTAAAGTTTGTCTACTTACATAGGGATAGTATAGGGACATACTGGGATCCGTAATGGTGGCATACGCTGGGGAGGAAATGGCACTGCGTTGGAACCTGCGTTGACCCAAGACTTTTATCAAAGTTGGTTAAAGAGTGGTTTGCGCAGAAAAATGTGTTGGAATGGCCCTCTCAATCGCCCGATGTAAACCCTATCGAGAACTTGTAGATTGTTTAGAAAAGACGGGTAGGGTCAAAAACGCTCTTATGACTTTTTTTAATGCATTTTTATTTTTTTAATTCAGAAAATCTTAAATGCTAGAAAAAGTGCTTAAAACTAGCTTAATTAACTTAACTATGTTATGACTAACTTACTGGCCCTATGGGGGCGCTCTAAGCTAAACTTAATTCTTAATCTATGTCTTTCGACGTAACCTAACTAAATAATTACTTATTAATTATTTTTATTCTATTTATTTACTTTTATATTAATGTCAACAAAGAAAATTTCTGTTTTTTTTTTTTTAAACTTTGTAAACACTGTATATATGTATGTACATACATACGTATGTACATTTTTCTAATCCATTTCCAAAAATTCAACCCATTCCCACTTTAAATGAATTTTTCATTCATTTCTGGTCATCCTTATCATTGAATGCAATGTATTCGTTCTTGCATGCGACTTCTAGGCCTACTTTTTGAGGTAAGGCTTAACAAATGGAACGGCAACTGACTGAAAAGGTAGGTGACATTTCAAGTGCCACACCTCGCATCTTTACTTCCAGTTTTGACTTTGGATAGAGTGTGGACACACATATTGACCAAATAATCATATCCTCTTATTGTATCAAATCGTAGATCACTTCACTGCAATTTATTTAGAATGCAATTATTTTATTTTTTGTACATAATAGGTAATCGATCAACGGATTTTTCGAATTTCAAAATGTGACGAAAGAGGTAGTGCATCAAAAAAAATGCCTTAGTTTTCAGTCGAATTTGAATCTCCAGAAACGTTTGACTACATAGTGCCTAGAATTCGGAACTCGGCCAATGAGAACGTACCAATCTCAATGTTGTCGAATGTACTACCCTTTGCTCGGTAGTCCAACGCACTAACCACTTGAGCCACTTAACGGCGACCACTTATCTGAAAACTGAAAGTTGGAGTTTTATCTCTGATGTTTTTATTAATTTAAAAATTCCGCAGTTAAATTTCTCTTTTTTGCACAAAATTGTAAATCGGTTGCCTATTTTACTATAAGAAAACGTTGTTGGTATAATGTGATATTAGGCTCTTCGGTAAGGTAATGAATACACACACCTCCAATGTGACTAATCAAAATTTTGAAATTCTTTTTTTCGAGACACACTACTGAATATTTGAATAGGTTCAGAGTTTTAATAGCTAATAAAAGCTTATGGAAAAATGTTTAGTTATTGGATTTGCAAAGAGTGACTTATTGTCGTCTACCTACAACGCATAAAAAAAGCTATTTTTCTTCAAGACAATTGATAAATTTTAACAAAAATCTGTTACAAATTGTTTTAAGTTTGTGTATTTTATTTTTGGAAACAGGTGCTCTGCGAATGCAATGATAAAAAATGATGTGTTATTAAAGCTCTGAACCGTCGTGTTCAAATGATCGGGAGTGTATTAGTGTTTGAACATTGATAAAATTAGAGAAATTTATATTCATATAATATTTTCAAACAAAGTTTTCGGTAAAATGTTAAAGGCTCGTTTCATGTGATAAAGAGAAAACCACAACATTCATTGCATAGTTAATGAGAATGTATTTTAGATTGCTATACCTTGTTGCAAAAGTATATACATATGTATGTACTTTTGTATTGTATGTACATATGTATGTATATACTGAAAAATTATTTGAACTCTAGAAATGTTTTTTTTTTCTTCTGCATATTCGATGTACATATGTATGTATATTTCTAATGAAAGGATTACATTAGTACCTATCTTTCTGTGGGAGAGTTGGCAAAGTTAAAGGTCTTTTGACAAGAGATGTATTTTTACTTATGAGCCCAATGACATTTATTTCTGGTGTTGTAAATGTATAGTATAGTTTATACTGCGTTCTATACCAGAAACACGTTATACGCTGTTTGCAAATGAATATTAAATCCTTTCAGACTTATAGATATACAGATAGGTTTAATAGTCATTATCATAACACAGTGTTGACTACTACTGTGTAATACTATGAACTTAAATATTTAACTCATAACTAGCATAACTTTTTTAACATATGTATGTATGTATGTACACAGCTTTATCCTTTTAGACAGACAATTTCAGCATGACCAGTGTGAATTTGTTGACCCTGTAAACGGAATTGCTGTTGTAATTGGAGCATTGCTTGGACCTTCGAAACAAATACTATTTTATATATTCCAGTTGTTGACTGTATAAGAGCCCAGACCACATATGCAATATAAACCCAGCTTCAAGATCAACAGACCAAATCTATTTCAAGTTTTGGTATCTTCATAGATTAGGATAATTGTTTTCTAGGAACATCTACGGACGTTTTTATTAATGATGATATTCTCGTCAAACCAAAATTCCCCTGTACCATTGGTGGGTTGTGATATGGAGGAAATTTAAGTTTAATTTGAAATCATGATAATTATCAAATAAAAGTCAATTGCATGGAAAATGCATGTTATATAATTAAAACACAAGTAGATCAAGTCTATAGAAGTAATAGGAATGGATTACGATTTTTGGAATAAAAATATAATAAGCAAACTAATATTATTTTACGAAGATGGGGGGATATTGGTTTTCGCCTAGTTTAGGAGATATCGAGGTTTGAAAATTAAAACGAAGAGTTTGTTGTATTTTTGTTTTTTTAAGTACATAGAACGTATGTATGCATTTTTTTTTTGCGTCTTACGTTTTTCTTACGGATAAGTTGTTTTTGCTAAAAATAAAATATTCTTTTTTATAAATATGGGCTTGTTTTTTAGTAATTGTAAAGAAAAATTGTAATTATATTCTATTTTCGATGAATTTTATGTAAAACCACACACATTTTGATGGAATTTGCTTCGTCCACGCTAGCTACAATGAAAAATCTCGTTCTAGTGAACAGACCTTTTTTTTATTAGTTCACTATATTGAGCGTCTACTGTATTTGAAAACAGGGCTGAGGTTTCCAATATAGGAAATCGACTTTGGACTTAAAATTATTTTTTTGACTTAATATGGTTAATTCTAAAATATACTGTGTACAAATTTTTGAAAGGAAATTTGTTTTTATATTTTTAAAATTGTTTTTAAGTTTTCGGTTTTGACTATTAAACAACTAGTAAACACACAACTAATGAGTGTTCAGTCGACTAATAGTGCTAATTATACCCAATTTAACATAAAGATACTTGAAACAAGGCGCCTGACTGACAGTTGTTGACATACCCTTAGCGGAGCGACGAAGTATCGTGAGCGTCTAAACCACTCCGGAAAGTGGAGTTTAAATAAATGAATCGCGCGAAGCCCGTCACTTACCCACTGTTGGCTGGAAAAAATTACCAAAATTATGAAAATTTAATTCGACATAAAATAACGATGAAAATATACCAACAAAACAATCGGTGAATTCAGGTGTATGAAATCCTCGTATTCACAAAAAAAGCCGTGTGTGTGGTTCGAAGATGCGAAAATTCCTTTGGATCGAATGTTTTATTTGAAAAAAAACACTTATTATTTTATTGCTCATTGCATTATAGTTAATTTAAATCGTTCTTTAATTGTTTATAACAAAATAGCAACATAAATTAGAGGAAAAAAGTAAAAATTTAGAACATTTTTTTTTATAGTAATATTAATTTCCTCTCAAATATTTCGATTTTTGTGCTTTTCGACCAGCGAAAAAAGCCTCTACTCACTACTAAGCAT
The DNA here is from genome assembly GCA_963583995.1 of Xylota segnis. NCBI lineage: Eukaryota > Metazoa > Arthropoda > Insecta > Diptera > Syrphidae > Xylota > Xylota segnis. Next base: position 85,953,651 of record OY757237.1, read on the forward strand.
AGACAAGAAAGGTACCATTTTATTCTTCTAGTAAGTCTTTGATAACTTTGCTAACGCTAATCGCTTCTTGGACTGGAATTCGCAATAAACCATTTGAATTGATCAGCAACGAAGTTGAAAACGACGAGAGTAAGTTAAACTTGATTGCTTCCTATGAAAGTATTCATGTAAGTACATTAGTGAAAAATGGAGGAGGCTCAATCATGGTGTAAGAAAGTTTTTCTGGTAAGGGATGTGGACCAATACATGAGATTAGTGGTATTTGGATCGTTTACAGCTAAAGTTTGTCTACTTACATAGGGATAGTATAGGGACATACTGGGATCCGTAATGGTGGCATACGCTGGGGAGGAAATGGCACTGCGTTGGAACCTGCGTTGACCCAAGACTTTTATCAAAGTTGGTTAAAGAGTGGTTTGCGCAGAAAAATGTGTTGGAATGGCCCTCTCAATAGCCCGATGTAAACCCTATCGAGAACTTGTAGATTGTTTAGAAAAGACGGGTAGGGTCAAAAACGCTCTTATGACTTTTTTTAATGCATTTTTATTTTTTTAATTCAGAAAATCTTAAATGCTAGAAAAAGTGCTTAAAACTAGCTTAATTAACTTAACTATGTTATGACTAACTTACTGGCCCTATGGGGGCGCTCTAAGCTAAACTTAATTCTTAATCTATGTCTTTCGACGTAACCTAACTAAATAATTACTTATTAATTATTTTTATTCTATTTATTTACTTTTATATTAATGTCAACAAAGAAAATTTCTGTTTTTTTTTTTTTAAACTTTGTAAACACTGTATATATGTATGTACATACATACGTATGTACATTTTTCTAATCCATTTCCAAAAATTCAACCCATTCCCACTTTAAATGAATTTTTCATTCATTTCTGGTCATCCTTATCATTGAATGCAATGTATTCGTTCTTGCATGCGACTTCTAGGCCTACTTTTTGAGGTAAGGCTTAACAAATGGAACGGCAACTGACTGAAAAGGTAGGTGACATTTCAAGTGCCACACCTCGCATCTTTACTTCCAGTTTTGACTTTGGATAGAGTGTGGACACACATATTGACCAAATAATCATATCCTCTTATTGTATCAAATCGTAGATCACTTCACTGCAATTTATTTAGAATGCAATTATTTTATTTTTTGTACATAATAGGTAATCGATCAACGGATTTTTCGAATTTCAAAATGTGACGAAAGAGGTAGTGCATCAAAAAAAAATGCCTTAGTTTTCAGTCGAATTTGAATCTCCAGAAACGTTTGACTACATAGTGCCTAGAATTCGGAACTCGGCCAATGAGAACGTACCAATCTCAATGTTGTCGAATGTACTACCCTTTGCTCGGTAGTCCAACGCACTAACCACTTGAGCCACTTAACGGCGACCACTTATCTGAAAACTGAAAGTTGGAGTTTTATCTCTGATGTTTTTATTAATTTAAAAATTCCGCAATTAAATTTCTCTTTTTTGCACAAAATTGTAAATCGGTTGCCTATTTTACTATAAGAAAACGTTGTTGGTATAATGTGATATTAGGCTCTTCGGTAAGGTAATGTGACTAATCAAAATTTTGAAATTCTTTTTTTCGAGACACACTACTGAATATTTGAATAGGTTCAGAGTTTTAATAGCTAATAAAAGCTTATGGAAAAATGTTTAGTTATTGGATTTGCAAAGAGTGACTTATTGTCGTCTACCTACAACGCATAAAAAAAGCTATTTTTCTTCAAGACAATTGATAAATTTTAACAAAAATCTGTTACAAATTGTTTTAAGTTTGTGTATTTTATTTTTGGAAACAGGTGCTCTGCGAATGCAATGATAAAAAATGATGTGTTATTAAAGCTCTGAACCGTCGTGTTCAAATGATCGGGAGTGTATTAGTGTTTGAACATTGATAAAATTAGAGAAATTTATATTCATATAATATTTTCAAACAAAGTTTTCGGTAAAATGTTAAAGGCTCGTTTCATGTGATAAAGAGAAAACCACAACATTCATTGCATAGTTAATGAGAATGTATTTTAGATTGCTATACCTTGTTGCAAAAGTATATACATATGTATGTACTTTTGTATTGTATGTACATATGTATGTATATACTGAAAAATTATTTGAACTCTAGAAATGTTTTTTTTTTCTTCTGCATATTCGATGTACATATGTATGTATATTTCTAATGAAAGGATTACATTAGTACCTATCTTTCTGTGGGAGAGTTGGCAAAGTTAAAGGTCTTTTGACAAGAGATGTATTTTTACTTATGAGCCCAATGACATTTATTTCTGGTGTTGTAAATGTATAGTATAGTTTATACTGCGTTCTATACCAGAAACACGTTATACGTTGTTTGCAAATGAATATTAAATCCTTTCAGACTTATAGATATACAGATAGGTTTAATAGTCATTATCATAACACAGTGTTGACTACTACTGTGTAATACTATGAACTTAAATATTTAACTCATAACTAGCATAACTTTTTTAACATATGTATGTATGTATGTACACAGCTTTATCCTTTTAGACAGACAATTTCAGCATGACCAGTGTGAATTTGTTGACCCTGTAAACGGAATTGCTGTTGTAATTGGAGCATTGCTTGGACCTTCGAAACAAATACTATTTTATATATTCCAGTTGTTGACTGTATAAGAGCCCAGACCACATATGCAATATAAACCCAGCTTCAAGATCAACAGACCAAATCTATTTCAAGTTTTGGTATCTTCATAGATTAGGATAATTGTTTTCTAGGAACATCTACGGACGTTTTTATTAATTATGATATTCTCGTCAAACCAAAATTCCCCTGTACCATTGGTGGGTTGTGATATGGAGGAAATTTAAGTTTAATTTGAAATCATGATAATTATCAAATAAAAGTCAATTGCATGGAAAATGCATGTTATATAATTAAAACACAAGTAGATCAAGTCTATAGAAGTAATAGGAATGGATTACGATTTTTGGAATAAAAATATAATAAGCAAACTAATATTATTTTACGAAGATGGGGGGATATTGGTTTTCGCCTAGTTTAGGAGATATCGAGGTTTGAAAATTAAAACGAAGAGTTTGTTGTATTTTTGTTTTTTAAGTACATAGAACGTATGTATGCATTTTTTTTTTTGCGTCTTACGTTTTTCTTACGGATAAGTTGTTTTTGCTAAAAATAAAATATTCTTTTTTATAAATATGGGCTTGTTTTTTAGTAATTGTAAAGAAAAATTGTAATTATATTCTATTTTCGATGAATTTTATGTAAAACCACACACATTTTGATGGAATTTGCTTCGTCCACGCTAGCTACAATGAAAAATCTCGTTCTAGTGAACAGACCTTTTTTGTATTAGTTCACTATATTGAGCGTCTACTGTATTTGAAAACAGGGCTGAGGTTTCCAATATAGGAAATCGACTTTGGACTTAAAATTATTTTTTTGACTTAATATGGTTAATTCTAAAATATACTGTGTACAAATTTTTGAAAGGAAATTTGTTTTTATATTTTTAAAATTGTTTTTAAGTTTTCGGTTTTGACTATTAAACAACTAGTAAACACACAACTAATGAGTGTTCAGTCGACTAATAGTGCTAATTATACCCAATTTAACATAAAGATACTTGAAACAAGGCGCCTGACTGACAGTTGTTGACATACCCTTAGCGGAGCGACGAAGTATCGTGAGCGTCTAAACCACTCCGGAAAGTGGAGTTTAAATAAATGAATCGCGCGAAGCCCGTCACTTACCCACTGTTGGCTGGAAAAAATTACCAAAATTATGAAAATTTAATTCGACATAAAATAACGATGAAAATATACCAACAAAACTATCGGTGAATTCAGGTGTATGAAATCCTCGTATTCACAAAAAAAGCCGTGTGTGTGGTTCGAAGATGCGAAAATTCCTTTGGATCGAATGTTTTATTTGAAAAAAAAACACTTATTATTTTATTGCTCATTGCATTATAGTTAATTTAAATCGTTCTTTAATTGTTTATAACAAAATAGCAACATAAATTAGAGGAAAAAAGTAAAAATTTAGAACATTTTTTTTTATAGTAATATTAATTTCCTCTCAAATATTTTTTTTTTTATTCTTTTTATGCCTTTTTACACTAAAAAAAAAAGAAATTGTTTAGTGAATTTCCTATACTGGAAACCCGCCCCGAAAACAGCTTTATTAAACCTAAAGTATTGCTGAATCTATTCAAATAATTCCAAATAGTTTTAAAAACATTTTTCAAAAACGAATAAGCTTACATAGTTGGTGGCAATTCCAAAGGATTTGATTTGTCTCTTAAGTAATTGTATCTACTACTGATTTCTGTATTCTTTTCTCATAATAAATACACTCATTTCTGATAAATGACAGCAATGACAGCTGCTGACTTTTTCAAATAAAGTCCGGGGAAAAAAAACTCCGATGGAAATTCATAATAGGGAAGAAAAGTTCCCCGGAATTCATAATAGGGTTAAGAAGCTTCGTCATTTCTGAATTGGGGTGACTGTGAAGTCTTTGATGTTTCATTTCATCTTCTACATACAATTTTTTTTAACTAGTAAACGAAATGGTTTTATTTAACTATGAAATTTAGCAAGTGAATATTTTTGTTTTATGTTGTTTATTTATTTTATTTATGTTGTGTAGTTATTTTTTTGAATATAACTGTTTAATAGTTTCACACTGGATTGCCCTGTTGTTTCATCAATTTGATTCGTTTTCTCAAAATATATGTACATACATTTGTTTGTATTAATTTTTTACAGAGGGAGAATGCGTTGGGTATCAAATGCTGTATGTAAATGAAAAAAAACAATCAAAATATTTTGTTTTGTTTTAGTTTATTGTTAAGGCATGTTGTAAGACAGTACTGGCCACTTCGGTGGTTTAAAAAATAATTACCCTTAGGCTTTTATCTTTAACATGTTCAGACAAAATGGATAAAAGTGTTTCAAAATCATTACTTGATTAATTGAACATGCTCTCATTTATAAACAATATTATGCATACAAACTTCTCCCATGAAACATACTGGTTATTATTTCAAAGTACGTAGGGGATGAAACTAAATTATTTTTGTTGACAATGGAATACATACATACATAAATATGTTTTTTATTTGGAATAAATGATTCAAGAGATACGTTTCATTTACAATGTAACTATTTTATATGTAATTCACGTCTATAAGATTTAGCACGAATCGAAGAATATTCTTGGAAGTTGCTTATTGGACACAGCATTCCCTTCACAATTTGTCAATTTTGGGCAGTGTTTGGTTCAAGAAGGCTGCTCCCATTTGATAGATATCCCGGTCCTACCTATAGATAGACTTATTTTTCGGAGGAAGACGAAATTTCCTTTTCTTTGAAGTGAGTTAGGCTTAGCTACAATAAAAAACTCATATAGAAAAGTTACAATCCGTTTGGAACGGATCTTGTGATACCCTATTCTGTCTCCTATGCATATTCGAATTGTCTACAGTTCGTATACACATCAATTTTAGCCCCGAACACTTTGGGAGCGTTTTCATTACAAAACCATTTTGATGAAATTTTGCATGAAATATCAAACATTATAGTTGTAATTTGAGAAAAAAATGGCGTAAGGTCACGCCCACTTCGTAGGGGCCACATTACAGGGAGGATGCAATATCAGACGATCCGGTTCAGACGGATTGTGGCTTTTCTATACACGCAGTCAAAGCGAAAGTGTGAGTAACAAAAATGGTGAGTTACTTTTCAATGAGGGGTTTCGATCTTGAACAGCTTGATGAGAGCATTCGATCTCAAACATTCGTTCAACCTAAAGAAGACAAATTACTTTAGGAAAACCATACAAAAATTACATCTTCAACGATATCTAAGAAATTTAATTGGAAAATTCCGTCCGTTTCGACCTACCACTTCAACGATCGCTTATGTTTTGAATTTCAGCGTTCCTCGTCTGTCAAAATTGCTTTCATGTCCATGAACCATATTTTTGTGTGTAGTCACAGCGTTCGACGATCATTCCCATGATAATGCAGCCAGCCACTAAGGACCTCCCATACTGGTGTGTCTGGTACAGCCACAATTGATGGTCTGCTAGAGTGAAAGTTGGTCGATCATCGATGTTATCATGTAAAGCTTCCAGTGGACCTAAATTTAAACAGCCTTCGATGTGTACAAGTAGCGTGGCCCTTAACGACACTCCCACCTAAGGTGTGAGGGCACACCTTCCACGCCTAACAAGCTTCCTCCACAAATGCCAATAAGCATCATCAAGCAAGTTTTGGAAACAGTTAAGATTGGAATAATCGCCTTCCAGAAACTCTGCTCAACAACAGTTAAATAACTACAATTCAGGATACCATCTTTGATAGGTACACTTTACGGACGGCGGTATTAATTAAAATGAAATTTGGAGGAACTATCTTTCGTCCAGGAAGGCTTATCCCCAATTCCAACGACAGATCTACGGCAGAATGGGGTAAAGGTACTCTCCCCAGCATTGCACCATGGGATGGTGCTCCATTGAAGGCGGACGACGAGGCTGATATTCCTCGCGACCAAATTCTAGTTGGCAGATTCTAAGGCAATCGGTGTCCAAAACTAGAAATTTTTTTGTGTCAGAATGGCGACACATCAACTGGAAGACAAAGTGAAACTTCGCCTCCATAGATTACAAATCCATGGAAAAAATCAACAAGCTCCAATACAAGATTCATTTCAGGTTTGGGGAAGTAATTTTTCCCTCCACCAGAGGCAAACCAGCTGCCTCAACAAACATTGCCCCTACTCCTTGCACTCCACATCTTGCACAGTCTAGCTTCCTCCCCTGCTCCGAAATGTAACACGCTGGTCTGGAGTAAGCCGAAAGGCGATTCTGCTAGACTAGAACAGGCCAATAAAATTCCTACAAGTAAGTCTGCACCACGTCAAAGCGGCTTCTTTAACAACCAGTTACAGGTCTATTCTTATAAATAGAATAGAATAATCTTTTCCCCTATCCCACAGCACATCACTAGAGACCTAATAGACCAGCAATCTGATGGCAACAAGAAACTCATGGACAATGGGTAAACAGATTATTATGGGTTGCGATACCAAAGCCCATCATACGATCTGGGAGTCTCTATTAAATTTCCTATTATCTACAAATCTTGAAATATTTAATATGCGTAATGAGCCCATCTTCATCAACTCAATTAGACAGACGTGCAAGATTTCACCATATCTAACTCATCTCTTTCTGATTCAATCACCAATTGGCACCTGTCAAAAGAACTCTCATTGTCAGGCCACATGCATATAAGGTTCGACCTTACAACCATGCGTAACCCAATCTCTCTTGACAGGGTTACAGCTATTAATTCAACTCATCCGGTTCAAACATCTTTGCCGAATCTTCACTAGGGTGTCGTTCGTGGAGTTGATATTTACTCCGAGGTAGGTATATTTAACTACCTCAAAGTTACTGTTGCCAACAGTGACGTTTTGTCCTAGACGGGGAAGCGATGCTGCTTTGTTTGAGGACAACAGATACTTGGTTTTGTCCTCGTTAACTTCAAGGCAAAATCATTGCTTCTGTTCTTCAATTGCCGTAAAAGTTTCTATAACGGCGCGCTGAGAGCGATCGATGATGTCAATGTCGTCTTCGTATCTCTGCAGCTGAACAGATTTATTGAAGATAGTGGTTTGCGTAATAACTGCCCTGCGCACTATCTGTTCTAGCACTAGATTAAAGAAATCTACATCATCTTATTAAAACAAGTAAACGAAATGGTCTTATGTAACTATGAAATTTTGCAAGTGAATATTTTTGCTTTTGTTGTCTAGTTATTTCATTTATGTAATTATTAATTTGTTGTGTAGTTATTCTTTTTGTATATAACTGTTTAATAGTTTCGCATTGGATTGCCCTGTTGTTTCATCAATTTGCTTAACTTGATTCGTTTTCTCAAAATATACATTTGCTTGTATTAATTTTTCACAGAGGGAGAATGCGTTGGATAAATCAAAAAGCATAAAGACGAGTGCGAAGTTTCCGAGCAAAGTTCATTACTTCGTCATTCACAGCAGCAATTCCTTGATCTCTGTGAGCTTTGTTTTGGAATGTTTGCAATAAAGCCATATTGCTTGGTTTCGTATAAACCCAAAGTTGTATTCCATATGTCCAACACGGTTTTAGCACTTGCTTCGAGTATCTTCCGAGTAGCCAATGCATTTCTCTTAGTCTGATTTCTAGCTCGTCGCGTTTTTTTTAACGCGTGACTTCCACTTAAGTTTTGCGGTATGCGTTGACTTGGTCTTTGTCCATTCGCATACTTTGTTTAGAGCCCGTTGTAGTTTACCCGTTGATGATTCGACTGACTCGTCCGTTGCGAGGATAGCCGTATCATCTGCGAACGTTGCTACGACGATCCCTTCATCTTATGGCATATCTCTGTGTAGAGCAGGAACAGCATTGGACCAAGTACGCTTCCTTGCGGAACGCCGGCGTGGATTTCCTTGAATTCTGAGTATTCGGTCCCGTGGCCCACAAAAAAGAGACTGTTTTCAAGGTAAGATTCCAGTATTCTACACAATTTTTTCGGTAGAATTAACCTTAGCTTATACCTTAGACCTTCGTACCATACCTTGTTGAAGGCTTGCGACACGTCGAGAAAAGCGCTAGAACATATTATCTTTTTCGCTTTTAGAGCTTCTTCAATTTCATTCGTTATATGATACAACTGATCGATTGTGGAGTGTTTAACCCGAAAGAGGAACTGATGATCCGGGATCAACTGTCTTTCTTCAATTACTGGTTGTAATCGTTAAATCAGAAGTTTCTCGAAGACCTTAGATGTTATCGGCAGAAGCGAAATGGGTCTATATGATTTCTTATTGTTTACACATTTCCCTGGTTTCTGAACCATAATGACTTCGGCGACTTTCCATTGCCTTGGAACATATAAAAGTCTCCAAGAAGCGTTTATAATGTAGAGCCCCTGTAGTAGCCCCTGTAGTAGCCCCTTCAAAATTTTGCCAGCGATTAAATTATATCCTGGAGCCTTGTTATTTTCCAACCAACCACGAAGTTCGGACAGGGATATGGTTTTTAATTTAAAGTTGTCGGGTGCCGTGTTGACATTCGGGTCTTCGATCAATGGTTGTCCATCGAACGGCTTGACCGTTTCTTCTAAATGCTCGGCAAATAATTTCGCTTTCTCCTTGTCTTCTTTTGCCTATTCGCAGTTAACTTTCCTTATTGGTGGCGAGTGCATTACAGGTTTCCTTACGGACTTCAAAGCTTTCCATAGTGAATAGTTTGAGCTCTTTTCCGCAGTCAAGCCCTCGAGGTAAGTAGAAGTCTCGCGATTTCTTAAATGCTGGTGGCGCGCGGAATTGTTGCCATCTCTTACGCGCTCTCCTCTTTTCTCGTATGAGGTCTTCAATTTCAGGCTGGAATTTAACTTTATTGTTCCGTGTTACTGTCTTGCGGAAAGGAGTGTTTTTCCACGCTGTACTCTGAATGGCTTATGTGCGTTGGACTATGGAGCAAGGGGTTCGAGATCGAATCCCAGTCGGGGACACCAAAAAGGTTTTTCACGGCCTCACCTCTCGCGAGCGTCTGACAAACATCCGAGAGTACACAACTGTCTCGAGAAAGCTTCTCAAATAACAAATTGCCCTTCGGACACGGCATTAAACAGTAGGCCCCATCCGTTCGTGTAAAGAATATAACACGCACAACACGAATGGTTGTGAGAAGCTAGGCCTTGGGTCTCATCGACCTGTTGCGCCAAGTATTTATTTATTTTTACTCTGAATGGTTTGCACAAGTTTGTCAATTTCGTCTTCTATTTCGATCGGTGTCTTTAGCGGAACATTTAAAGCAACATTTTCTGTGCAGTCTTTTCTAAAGCGTCCCAGTTAGTTTTGTTACTAGTTAAACCTTCTTTCGTATCTAGATTTCCACCTATTTTTAGAGTGACTGCTGAGTGATCTAAGCATAGATCATAGCATTCTTCGACTTCCAGATCTTTAGCTAGCCATTTTGTGATAAAGAAGTTGACGAGGTCAGGGATTTTATTTTTGTCAGTTGACCAATACGTTGGCTTTCCCGTCGAAAAAAAACTTCACACGCTTCATACTGACTTTGTACAATAGGCTCCAGAGGGGCAGATCTTGAATTGGATTCGTGTGACGCGACTTGCGCGTACGATCTCGTGCCAACCAGTGGCGGTTTTTCCATTGTACTTTGACCAGCGCCACTTTCTTTGGCAATTTTGGTTAAAACCTTGGCATCATTTGCACTTGCCTTTACGCATGGGTTCGATTTCAACCCTTATATTTAAGATCGTTTTAATTCTGAAAATGTCGTCCACATTCTCGGTTTTATCAAAGGTAAGCATAAAGAGTGGGAGATCGCGTTTGACTACGGTATCTTTGTCTCCTTCTGTAAGTTGCTTTTCCTTCTGAAGAATATTCACGGCGTCAAGAATTTTCAGCCCTTGGGTTTGCACGTCTTCCATAATGTCTTCTTTTGAGCATTTCGGGTGGATTCGCCTAACAAAAACTATCAGCGGTTTTTCGTTCTTATTTTCATATGTTTACCATTGGATATTCTCGGCGTTTAGTTTTTGAGACAGTGCTCGGTAGGAATCGACGTCATCTACGTTGATTTTCCACTCGTGCGAGGTTATATTATGCTTTTTCCTCAGCGTACTTACAAGAAAATTACGAAGTTTTCCGTAGTCCGTTATCCTGACGACATTTATTGCGGCTGGTGGGCGAGGTTTCGCTTATGTTTTTGCCTGCTTTGATATAGCGGGGTTATCATACTTTTGTGAGACTAGGGGTGAAGTAACGGCCTTACGCATTTTGCTAGGCCTTTTTTTTGAGCCCGGATTGGTTTCAAAGTACAAGTTCTTCCTCATCCGTAAAATATTGAATTGCTGGACGGTTTGGCGTTGTCTCGGAATCTTTCGGTACACGAGAGTTCTTGAGTTTCTCGTTTTCTTTTTGCAGAGAAACAACTTCCTTTTTCAGCTCTTGGAAGGGTCGCTCCATTTCATTAATTTTAGCTCGTAGCTCGTTGTTCTCTTTAACGTAGCATCTCGTTACCACTGAGTCTTGATTAACGGGCGGACTTCTTTTCCCGAAGACATTCGATCTAGGTGGTGGAGATCGACAAATCTTTGTCCTTTTTTCAAAGTGATTTTTGTACAATAAAAGGCTTTCCCCAGAATCTATAGAGCCTAGTTGCGAAGAGGGTGGATTTTCCAGCATAGCTGGGCTGCCACCTGGGGTAGTTAATCTGTTTGTTTTTTCCATTGCATGTTTTGTATACTCTATACACTCGGTATACGGAAATTGGATTTTAGTCGCCTCTTACGATTTTCTAGGCCCTACCCGAAGTTTTGATATGGGAACGGAAGATGCGTACCTGTCCGACTGCTGCGGTTGAAGTCCTTTTAAACCTTCTACCTCTAGACAGAAGTATTATGAAGACTGCTGCGGCAAGTATCATTAAACTTCAAATAGTGTACATATGAAGATCTTTGACAAAATTTCGCTGCTGTCTTCTCCAGTAGTATGCCGCACACGGCAATGTCTTGTACAGCAATCATTTTGTATGAGTTAGGAGCTTTGAACACACTTGTTTTGGCAAACGGAAGTAGCAGCGTTTTTCTAGGGTTAGTCTTCGCCGAATCTCCACTAGGGTGTCGTTCGTGGAGTTGATATTTACTCCGAGGTAGGTATATTTAACTACCTCAAAGTTACTGTTGCCAACAGTGACGTTTTGTCCTAGACGGGGAAGCGATGCTGCTTTGTTTGAGGACAACAGATACTTGGTTTTGTCCTCGTTAACTTCAAGGCAAAATCATTGCTTCTGTTCTTCAATTGCCGTAAAAGTTTCTATAACAGCTCGCTGAGAGCGATCGATGATGTCAATGTCGTCTTCGTATCTCTGCAGCTGAACAGATTTATTGAAGGTAGTGGCTTCCGTGTTAATACCTGCCCTGCGCACTACCTGCTCCAGCTCTAGATTAAAGAAATCTAGAAATCCTTGCGTGTTTTCCAGCGTCACGATGTACATTTGGATCAGTTTTGCCGGGTTCCCGAATTCGGCCATCACCTTGTAGAGCTCAATACGATGAATGTTGTCATATGTCAGAAAAGACAATGGCGAGTGGGCAAAAGATGACAAAGAAAAGGCCGACCTTTTTGCCAAACATCTGGAGGAAACGTTTAAACCATTTGAAGGTCCAATATTAATAGAGGATCACAGAAGTATGACAATGACATCTGACAGCTTTAGAATAAAAGAGTGTCACTAACCGAACTTTACAAAGAAATAAAACAACTGAAAAATAACAAAGCCCCAGGTTTTGATTTAATAATCGGACAAATCCTTAAGCAATTACCACAAAAAGCACTAATGAAACTGCTGCATTTAATAAACGCTTCGCTTAGATTGCTACACGTTCCAGATGCGTGGAAGGTAGCAGAAGTGATAATGGTTCCGAAATCGGGAAAATCTCCTAATGACAAAAAATCGTACAGACCAATATCGCTCCTTCCAATAATATCGAAGGTATTTGAAAGGCTCCTATTGAAACGCATACAACCAGTTATTGAAGAAAGACGACTTATACCTGATCATCAATTCGGGTTTAGAATCAAGCATTCCACAATCGACCAGGTTTACAGAATAACCGATGAAATTGAAAAAGCCCTAGAAGGACGAAAGATTTGCTCTAGCGCTTTTCTTGACGTCTCCCAGGCTTTTGACAAGGTTTGGCACGATGGCTTGAAATACAAACTAAGACAGGTCCTGCCGGAACACCTAAATAAGATCTTAGAATCCTACCTTGAAAATAGACTATTTCGTGTTAAACACGGAACTGAATACTCCGAGTTCAAGGAAATAGCAGCCGGAGTTCCGCAAGGAAGTGTCCTTGGTCCAATTTTATTTTTGCTGTATACTCGAGACATACCCCAAACTGAAGGCACCGTAGTAGCTACGTTCGCGGACGATACGGCAATTTTAGCAACGGATAGTTCAATTGAGTCAGCAACTGATAAACTCCAACAAGCTTTGGATAAAATCTGTGACTGGACAAAACAATGGCGCATTGTTCTTAACGAGACTAAATCGACGCATGTGAACTTTACATACAAGAAAATAAACAATCTACCCGTTTTTATTAACTCGGTACAAATACCACATGCAAATGACGCTAACTATCTAGGGATGACACTAAATGCGAAGCTCAAGTGGAAAACGCACGTTAAAAAAAAACGCGATGAGCTTGAAAATCGTTTTAGAGAAATGTATTGGCTCCTTGGAAGATATTCCAAGCTAAGTGTACATAACAAACTGCTTATATACAAGCAAGTGCTTAAGCCTATATGGACATACGGCATACAACTCTGGGGTTTTACTAAAGGAAGCAATAGAGAATTTATTCAATCATTCCAAAATAAAGTGTTAAGACGAATCGTGAATGCTCCCTGGTATATTAGAAACAATGATATACAAAGAGACTTAGGGATCGCAACTGTGAACGACAAAATAACAAACTTCGCTAGGAAGCTCCATCTTCGCCTTCATAGTTACTGTAACCATGCTATACTCCAAATATTGGACGTGAGAAACCTTATGCGCCGACTTCAAAGAACGAAACCGTTCGATCTAGCGCAATAAGAAGCAACCGCATATAATGACGGCATTAGCAGGTGATTTTGCTGAAAATCTACCTGCCTCACGCGAATATTATTGAAGCTTAAACTACTTGTTAAGGAAACTTAGTTGTAGTAAACAAAAATAATAAAAGGGAAGGGTGTGTTTAGTCAGTAAAAATCTGACACTACTATGAGTACACGGTGTCTCATAGTGTCTTTTGAAGATTCTCACCAGCCCACGGAAAAAAAAAATATATGGGGTTTTAAAATCGATAAAGAGATGGTGAGGAGTCTCGACTTGAAATTCGTTGATCTTTCCCAGGATTTGCTTTAGTGTAAGAATTTGGTCGATTTCCGGGCCGAAAGCCACACTGGTACGTGCCGATTAGTGGGTGGCAGTGGCAGAAAGGTCTTAGACGTTTACACAGTATATTGGATGGGATCTTATACGTGACATTTAGCAGGGATATGCCTCGATAGTTCTTGCAAGACATAGGATCGCCTTTCTTCAGGATGGGACATATAGGGACATAGGGAATGGCTTCATCCACCCATGCTTGGTTCATGATTTGGTGCATGCACCATACCAAAACATCACAACCATGCTTAAAAAACTCTGCTTTTATATAACTATGATTTTAATTTTAATTTAATTTTTGTGGTGTTTTGGGGTGTTGTGTTCCCGATTCAAGGGTGAATTAATTCGCGCGGCGTTAATGATTGGGGGTTAATTTAAAAGGGAAAAATAAAAAAACTAGGGACAAACTCACAACCGGCCGGGCACGCGAATGAGAAAAAGGCGAATGAGATGGGGAGAGAAAATGGGGAATCAAACAATGCAGCAGATGACAGCTGCTGCAAATTCCCGACAGCTCAGCTGGGGTGGGTCCGGGATGAAAATATAGGGTATTTGGTCCTTGGGTTGGAACACCCAGGTAATCTTTTGATGAAAAAAGGTAAAATTACCAAAACCTTTGGAATTAAAGACGCGATTGTGGGTGGGAATAGATACAGGTATTTATTAACGATAATGGTTAATACAACGAGGGCCGCAAACAAGGAAATTTTAGATAAAAAAAAATGGAAAATTGGCCACAGCTCCGGATTCTCACACGGTATTCACTACGGGGGTGGGTCGCGAACAGTATAAATAACCGGTTATAATGAAATGAAAATGGCTTACGCGAATACACTTTTCAACAAAATATCCTATACGATCTAACAAACTAAGAATTCACTTTAAAAAGCTCTATAAAAAAAACGTTGTACTTGTCCTTTTCTCCTAGGTCGGGAATGCTGCTCCCTAAGCTTCTCACTACGCTCCTGGTTGGGGGAAGGTGGATGTTCTCCGCCGCAGTCAATGTCCTAGTCTCGTCCTCCTGGATCTAACCTCGTCCTAGATCGTTTTTGTTACTTTTTTTTATCTTTTCGTTATCTGCTGTGGGATCTCTTATCTTATCTTTTCCTTGGTTTTCATGTTTCTTGTTGTTTTCTGCTTTGCAGAACTTCCTCTCTCGCTCGATTCAGATCTAGAAGAAAAGGCAAGGCAAAAAGGTGGATGGGTGTGAGTGGGAGGTATGGAGCGGACAAGGAATTTTTGCGCGTTATTTGAACGCAACAGGGGCCCCCATTTATTTCGGCTTCATATAAGCTAAAACTAATACGTACGACTAACTTAAAGCTAAGATTAAACAACTATTGCTTAAAACTAAGCAGAGAAGTGAAGGAGATCGAATTTGAGGCTGGAGTGCTGCGGTTAAACTCGAACTGGGTGGAGTTTGAGTTAACTTAACGCAGCATACGGAAGATAGGTTCATTGGAGCTGTATAAAGTACGGTGGGCCGGAAGATACAACAGACGAAGGCATCGTAAGTTACGGGGATTGGCGTTGAAGAAGATTAAGTTGTAAAGAGATGCGCAATCGATGGAGCCTGAGAACAGTCGATGAACGAAAAGAATATCTGTAACGTACTTACGTTTCTCGAGGGAATTCAGATTATTGAGGTTGAGGCGGTCTCGATAGGGAGGGAAGGGCAAAACGAAGAAAACGACGTTGAATGTTCTCAATTTTTGCCACATGCACTTGCTGATAGGGGGACTATACTTGACTGGCGTATTCAAGTAGAGGACGAACCAAGAGAATTGGAGGACGAAGAAGAAAGAGAAAAACAACGATAAGAGTATTCCTTGGACCACTTTTTGACAAAGCCAAGTGATGAGTTAGCTGTAAGTATTATCTCATCAATATTTTTCTTTTTTTTGGTTTTTTTGGAGGTGAGGAATCTTTGAAAGATACCAATGGTGATTCATATAGCTGATCTGTCAATGTCATTAGTGTCAGTCAGTATATGTTTACTAATACCGTCGAACGGTCTCGTTCTTTGTAGTCGGCGCTCGATGTTTGTCACGTCCATAGTACGGATTATTCCATTATTGCAATGAGCATAAAGACGAGTGCATTACTTCGTCATTCACAGTAGCAATTCTTTGATCTCTGTGAATATCATTATTCCTTATATACCATGGAGCATTCACGATTGCTCGTAGAGCTTTGTTTTGGAATGTTTGCAATATAGCCGTATTGCTTGGTTTCGTACAACCCCAAAGTTGTATTCCATATGTCCAAGACGGCCATTAAGGCCCACACTGCTTGTACACATCGAAGGCTGTCTAAATTCATGTCCACTGGAAGCTTTACATGATAACATCGATGATCGACCAACTTTTACTCTAGCAGACCATCAATTGTGGCTGTACCAGACACCAGTACTTCACCATTACCCACTGTGAAATGTTGCTGCCATCCAACCATAGGAGTAAGCGAAATATCAAGCTCGATCTCCCGAGTCGACACGCATCGCTTTGTATAAACCCTGCGAGCACCAACTTTAACTTTGGTACAATGTACATCCGTAAATGGACCAATAAGTTATCCACAAGTAATAACAATAAATCTAGAATAAAAATAAATAAACCTAAGATTAGGAATAAGTCAACAAAACCAATTTCCAACACCCGTCACAAACCCGACAAACCCCCATCAACCCACTTCATCTTTTCCTATCAGCCTTGGAGAATGGGAAAGAAGTAAACGTTATTGCAACTGATTTTAGTAAAGCTTTTTAAATTGTCTGCCTTCGGTTTCAAACCCATATTGTTAAAATGGATATCTTCTGAAAGGCCGTTTCTATAGCGTTCGCTTCAGATCCGTCTTATCAGCTCCTTTCTTAGTCACATCTGGAGTTCCACAAGGCAGTCATCTTGGACCTCTTTTCTTCATTCTGACTATAAACGATGTTGTTATATGCTGTTATAAACCACTTCTCTCTTTCTCTCTACGCCGACGATGCCAAACATGTCAAAACCATCTCTTCAAATCAGGACTACTATCTCCTTCAACAAGACTTAGACAGTTTTTTTCCACGGGTGCTCCAAAAATTGCTTAGAGCTCAATATCGCCAAATGCCAATTTATTACCTTATCACGTAAACACCGCATATCTCCCCCCCGCCTTAATCTCATTCACGATCAGCCGAGAATATCCAATGGTACACATATGAAAATAAGAACGAAAAACCGCTGAGAGTTCTTGTTAGGCGACTCCACCCGAAATGCTCAAAAGAAGATATTATGGAAGACGTGCAAACCCAAGGGCTCAAAATTCTTGACGCCGTGAATATTCTTAAGAAGGAAAAGCAAAGCAGAAGGAGACAAAGATACCGTAGTCAAACGCGGTCTCCCACTCTTTATACTTACCTTTGATAGAACCGAGAATGTGGACGACATTTTCAGAATTAAAACGATCTTAAATATAAGGGTTGAAATCGAACCCATTGTTGTGTTCCCCGATCGAAGGGGTGAATTAATTCGCGCGACTTTAATGAGGGGGGTTTTATAAAAGGGGAAATTAAATAAAATAAAGTGCACGACTGGGTCGTACGTACTTGCACCGTAATGCTATAAGTGTATAATTTTATCAGGATTAAAGTCCAAGTCTTGCTGTTCCCAGTAAAGTAGGCGTGGCATTCCGCCTTTCGATGGAATAATAGTCATAAAATTGTAGGAGTTTACTCAATGTTTTGTTTTTATAAAAATGCCCATAAAAAGTGGGCGTGGCCAGATAGGGTGTTTGAGTGAATTATAGAGAATTTTAAGGCCTATTACTTTGCTTAAATAATTTTTTCTCAATTTCTAGTAAACATTTTTAAAAAAATAAGTTTTATAAAAGTGGGCGTGGCATTCCAATATTTGGTATGCCATTATTTTGCACTTGTCTTATAACCTACAAATAATAATTTTTAGCCCAATCGCCACACAAATACCCGAGAAACAGCTGATTTTCAATATTACCGTTATTCTTTGTGAAAAACGTGGTATGCCACCTCATAGCATATATCCAAACTAACCCACACATCAAATTTTATCGAAATCGTTAGAGCCGTTTTCGAGAAAATCCCTTTTAACTGAAATCGGCCTTAAGTAAACTACCCTTAATTTTGAGGTTAGAATGAAAATTCAAATTTCGCCTCTAGGGAATACCCACAGACCCTATATATGAAGTTTGAAGTAAATCCGTTCAGCCGTTTAGGCTGTAGTCGAATATACAGACAGACAGACAGACAGACAGACAGACAGACAGACTGACAGACAGACAGACAGACAGTAATGTCAAGTTTGATTCAAATCTCGAGTTCGATTTTTTTCACGATTGCAATACTTGCCCTATAGGTATAGGTGCAAGTAAAAAAAGAAAAGAAACTGGAGAAACTCAAAAACACGGCCGCGCACGCGAAATCGAAAAAGGCGAATGAGATGGAGAGAGTAAATGGGAAACACAACAATGCAGCAATGTCACTTGCTGCGAATTCCCGACTGCTCAGCTGGGGTGAGTCCTGGATAAGGAAAGTTTATGGGTTTGTTCCTTAAGGTTGGAACACAAAGGCGCCAGGTAATCTTTTAATAAATTACCAAAACCTTTGAAATAAAAGAAACGATTGTGGTGGTGGCAGATATGTATATATATGTATATTTACTGATGTACAGATGGGGTAAAACAAAAGGGCCGCAAGTAAAAAGAAATTAAAATAAAAAGAAATGAAAATTCGGCCACAGAGGGTAGCTCCGGATTCTCATACGGTTGAAGTTACGGGGGTGGGTCGCTAACAGTAAGCTTTAACCGGAATTAAGCCTTCGGTTACCAAAAAAACGAACGGCGATGGCTTACGCGAATAAATTGTTCACCAAAATATCCTACACTATTACACCTGTCTACTAATGCACTATCAAACACTTTCTATAAAAAAAAACACTATACTTATCTTTTCCTTGGGGTCGGAAAAACTGCTTCCTAAGCTCCTGGTTGGGGGATATGTGTTCCTTGGGTTGGAACACAAGGGGCGCCAGGTAACCTTTTATTGAAAAAGGTAAAACTACCAAAACCTTTGGAAAATGAAAGAATTGATTATGGTGGAGGCAGATATGTATATATTTATTAATGTACGGATGGGGGTAAAACAAAAGGGGCCGCAATCAAATAAATTAAAGAAATGAAAATTCGGCCACAGAGGTTAGCTCACGATTCTCATACGGTACAATCGATGGGGGGTGGGTCGCGCACAGTATTACTAACCGGAATTAAACTTTCGGTTACGAACAAAACGGAATGGGGCGATGGCTTACGCGAATAAACTTTGACCAAAATATCCTACACGATCACAACTATCATAACTAATTATCAAAAAAAGAATCACTCTAAAAACACTCTACTTAACTGGCTTATCCTTTCTTTTGGGGTCGGGAACACTGCTTCTACACTCCTGGCTGGTGATGGTGGCTGCTCTCCGCCACAGTCACTAATCTCGATTTCGTCCTTTTGGCTATCTAGGCTCGTCCTAGATCCTTTTCTTATTACCAAATACGATCCCCTGTGGGATTTCTCTTCCTGTATTTTGTTTTATTTGTGTTTTCTCTCCTCTGCTAAAGCAGAACCTCTCAACTCTCTTGATTCAGAATCAGAAGCTGCTTCCTAAGCTCCTGGTTGGGGGATGGTGGGTGGTCTCCGCCACAGTCACTATCCTCGTCTCGTCCTTCTCTGGGATTTCTACGCTCGTCCTAGATTACTTTTAATCGTCCTGACTCCTGAGGGAACTCTTCCCTCGCCTCCAATTCTTCTTTTATTTTTCTTATCCCCTGTGGGATCTCTTCTATTTCTCTTTTTTTTGCTCTTCTGTATTTTTTTGCTACGCAGAACTTCCAAATCTCTTCGCTCAGATCAAGAAGTGGCTTGTTGGATCAAGTCTAGCTTCTTCCACACACTCACGCATTCTCACACACACACCCTCATGAGGAGAATTCAGCCGTCTCCAATGTTATTGGCAACGAACAGTTCCTGGCGCCTGTCTCTCTGGCGGGGAACTGTATTGGTGTTGGTGGAGACTGAATTCGCCTCGTTCTCTCCGCTGCAGTTGATTTAGCTGCCAGAACAAAGGGAATCACATCCAGAGCTCTGACAGCTTCCTCTCTCACGGCTTCAAGTTCTCACTCTCTCGTAGCTCTGTTTGTTTAAGGATTTCAGTGACTGCTTGGGTTCGCATCCACTCTCCTGAACAGGGCTAACTATCAAACTATAATGGATTATTAAAAAGGACCCTAAGGACCCTATCGATCGAACGAAGAAGGGACCAACGTACTTCGGCGCCAGTATCGCCGCGTAATAATTCGCCGAAAAACATGATCTTCCAGATCCCTACAAATCGCCGATGCCGTCGCAGACCTAAGGGGGAACAACAAAGGGAATTTAGTGAAGTAGTCTACGACGCTAAGATTGTAAACAAACCCCCGACTTGAACTTGGCAGAGGGCCAACCAAGTCGATACAAATCGTCTCCCAGGGATTCGAAATCCCTCTCCTCTCGACCATCCAACCAGCTGGTTTCTCGTTAACTGGCTTCACGCTCTGGCATACCCTACAACTCCTAACATACCTGGTAATATCGGACCTCATCTACCCTGCTAATGGGTTGTCATGACATTCCCTCAACACTCTAAGCCTATCTGCTTTAGCAACTACTTCTTTCCACTCGGAACTACTGTCATGAACAACCACGTGATTTGCCCTAACAAATTTAAACAAAATACCCTTATCGACCCTCCAGGCTGGAAAAGCCAAAGGATTCGATTCTACCTTCGTGATCATCTTAACGATCCAAGGATCGGAACTTTGCTCATCTATTTCCGCTACGGCAGCGTTCCTAGAGAGCATATCGGGAACTACGTGGTCCTTTCCCTTCCGATGCACGATTTCGAAATCGAACTGCTGAAGCCTTAACACACAGCGCGCTAACCTACCACACGGATCCTTGAGGTTGCTCAACCCCTTCGATATACGGACGCAACTTCTCAACTGCCCACAGTACAGCCAACCACTCCTTCTCCGTTGTTGAATAGTTCTTCTCGTTCCTATTCAACGACCTACTCAAATAACAAATAACTTTTTCCCCCTCATCAAATGTCTGACTGAGTACTGCTCCGACCCAATAGTCCGAAGCGTCTATTTGCACGACAAACTTCCGCTCAAAATCCGGGCAGGTCAGAATCGGGGCAGTCACCAGGCACTCCTTTGCCTTTTGGAAACTCCCCTCGCACTCTTCAGACCAGATGAACCTACTGCTCTTTTTCAGCAAGTCGGTCAACGGTTTCACCAAAACTGAGAAGTTTATTATAAATCTCCTATACCAGGATACCGTACCGACAAAGCTCCTAGCTTCCCTAACATTCCTTGGTGCAGGAATCCCTAACATACTTTCTACTTTCTCTGGATCGACATGCAACCCATGGCGATCCACTACATAACGTAAGAATTTTAGAGACGACCTACAGAAGTTACATTTCTCCCTGCTCACTTTCAACCCCGCCGCACACAATCGCTTGAAGACTTCTTCCAGTATTTCCAGGTGTTGTTGGAAACTATTTGTGACGATAATGATATCGTCCAAATACACAAACACGTGCGGTTCCAAATCGGCCCCAAGCACGGTGTCTATAAACCTTTGCCATGTCGCCGGTGCGTTATGCAACCCGAATGGCATTCTCTTGAACTGGAAGAGTCCTCGATTGGGGACCGTAAAAGCGGTGTGCGGCCTAGACTTCTCCTCCACAGAGATCTGCCAATATGCGGACTTAATGTCCAGCGAAGACAGAAACTTGGCATCCCTGAGCTTGTCTAGTGTGGCTGAAATGTAAGGGAGAGGATACGCATCTCGCTCTGTAACTTTGTTGAGCTTCCTATAGTCCACACAGAATCTGAAGGACCCATCCTTCTTCTTTATCATGACTGTAGGAGAGGCCCACGGACTACTTGACATCTCTATAATCCCGTCCGTCAACATATCGTCTAACTCCCTATCTATGTGACTTTGAACCGCAGGCGATACCGGGTAGTATCGCTGTTTAATCGGTTCAGACGCCGTCCTAATTTTGTGCTCAACCATATGTGTGCAACCAATGCCTTCAGGCATCTTCTGGAAAACCTTTTCCACAAATCCGGTAAGTTGCTTATCTTGTGCCTCATCCAACTCTGATCTTTCCTTTATCGACGAAATCGAAGCCAACCTGGCTTGATTCGAAAAGGTCCACTCGGCTGATCTCAAATCCGGGACGATTCCCGTTTGGGCATAAAAGTCGGCACCGAGGATCAAGACGTGAGGTAGAGTTGGAATGACAAGACATTCCAGCAACACCGATTTACCTTGCACCACAAATGGAATTGTAACACAACCTAATACCCTAATTCCCGCACCATCAGCTAAAGCTACCTGCCTAACTTTCCCGCTACAGTTTCCGCAATCCATACGGAGAACTCCTACCTTACCGCAACCTATACAACGCCTAGGAGCGGAACACGAACTCGAAAGATGACCCTCTTGGTTATAGTTGAAACACCTCAACCGTCGAACAGGTTGAGGGTTCCTTCTTGCAACCACCGCAACTTCTGGTTCCTCGACTGCTACGTAAGCCAAGTCGGGTTCCAACAAGCCGCGGGAACGTTGAATGGGAGGTGGAGTGAAGGAGTCTACATTGGCCCGGACCACCTCCAACTTTCTACCCAATGCAACCAAGTCCAGAATGGTCTTGGGGTCAGCCAACCCGAGTTGCATCTAGTATAATGGAGCCAGGTTCCGCTGTATCATCCCCAGCTTCCTTCTCTCACTCAATGGTTCAGAGAGCCTACCGAACAGATTGTCCATGATGGCCACGTAAACGCCAATGGACTCTTCCTTCCCTTGGGTGCGTCGTCTGTTCTCCTCCAGAAGAAGATCATCATAGTTGGGAGGGAGGAACTCCAGTTTCAACTCCCTTACCAACTCCTGCCATGAAGAAACGGTTCTCCTAACCGACCTAAACCATAGGAGAGCCTTCCCAGAAAACAAATCCACAGCTGACCTAAACAGCTGTGGTTCACTAAAAAGGAGGAGTTGAGCGATGATCCGCATCGCTCCCCTGAAAACTTTAGGTCCCATTTCGCTAGGTTTTCGAACCTAGGAACCTCCCCTAACGCGATAGTAGACGTTTCCGGACGTATTACTCGAGAACCCTGCGGCTGCTGTTGATGGAGTTGTTGCTGATGATGTTGTTGTTGTGGCTGATGTTGCTGTTGCGGCTGATGTTGTTGTTGTGGCTGCTCCTGAGGGGTGTCCTCGTCTTCTTCGTCCTCGATCGTGGCCAACAACATCATCAGCTCAGTTTTTAGGGCCTTTTTGTCCTCTTCCTCCTGTTTCGAGTCTGGACGCGATCTACCAATACGCAAAGTCGCCCACTCGATCTTGGTCACGACCTTCGCGTATTCCGACGTGTTGCGTTGAGGCCTATCCTCTAATAGCAACTCAATCTCCCCGATTTTGCTCTCTACCGCGTCCCTGTCCTCCGCGAAACTGAAAGGATACTCAGTCCCTTCGAACGACCCCCTTCGTTCGAGGACTTTCGCGGCCCGTAATGCCTTTCGCATTTTATCGACCGTCCCTACCGCTAATCCCCTGAACTCTAGTTCGTAGGAGAGTTCCTCCTGGGAAAGCCTGTTATTTTCCATTCTTGTTTTTTTTAAAAAAAAAACAGCACCGCGATAAAGGAAAGATACAACAAAAAAAAATAAATCAAAAACCGAACAAATAGTATTAAGAAAAACTATACTAACTCGAATAGTATTAAAAAAAACAATATCCCAAAAAGGTATTAATACTATTACACCACGGCAACACTATTCCCTAGTGCACCGAACCCAAATTCAATATATAAAAAAACACGAAACAACTACCCGCTATCACGCTCGCACAAAACAAAGTGCGACGAGAAGGAAAAAAAAAATGTATATATGTGTTTATGTATATATAAATGTAAAAACATAGTACAAAGGAATGCACCAAAAATGCAAAATGCAAAATAAAAATCAAAAATCAAGGACAAAATAAAAACCAATATTACAAAAGTAAATAATAAAAACCAAATACGCGAATGAAAAAAAAACAATGGTATGTGAAAACCTACTAGGGGACCAGGGGTATTGCAACCTGGTTTAATGGGTGGTGAAAACAAATCGTTCCCTCGTTGACCTGGTGAATCGACAGGTATTCCTTTAGGGTAGGGTACCGAGATAGGGATGAATGGGCCGAATACCTAAACACTGGGAAGAAAAAGAAAACAAAGTAAAAGTTCTCAAAAAAGAAGAAAACACAGACACTTCCCTGATCACACACGAAAGCACTGCACCACACAAATTATTATTTTATTTTTTTAGCCCCACGTTGGGCGTCAATTTGTTGTGTTCCCCGATCGAAGGGGTGAATTAATTCGCGCGACTTTCGGAGAAACTCAAAAACACGGCCGCGCACGCGAAATCGAAAAAGGCGAATGAGATGGGTAGAGTAAATGGGAAACACAACAATGCAGCAATGTCGCTTCCTGCGAATTCCCGACTGCTCAGCTGGGGGTGGTCCTGGATAAGGAAAGTTTATGGGTTTGTTCCTTAAGGTTGGAACACAAGGTAATCTTTTAATAATGAAAGGTAAAATTACCAAAACCTTTGAAATAAAAGAAACGATTGTGATGGTGGCAGATATGTATATATATGTATATTTATTGATGTACCGATGGAGTAAAACAAAAGGGCCGCAAATAAAAAGAAATTAAAATAAAAAGAAATGAAAATTCGGCCACAGAGTGAAGCTCCGGATTCTCATACGGTTGAAGTTACGGGGGTGGGTCGCGAACAGTAAGCTTTAACCGGAATTGAGCCTTCGGTTACCAAAAAAAACGAACGGGCGATGGCTTACGCGAATAAATTTCAACAACAAAATATTCTACACGATTATCTAACTAGATTCTCAATCTATAAAAAAACACTATAAAAAAAAAACTCTACTTATCTTTTTCTTGGGGTCGGAAAAACTACTTCCTAAGCTCCTGGTTGGGGATGGTGGGTGGTCTCCGCCACAGTCACTATCCTCGTCTCGTCCTTCTCTGGGATTTCTAGGCTCGTCCTAGATTACTTTTACTCGTCCTTCAGCTGTCTAGGCTCGTCCTAGATCGTCCTGTCTTCCTGGTTCTTCTCTTTTAAATCTCTATTTGTTTTGTCCCCGTGGGATCTCTTCTCCTGTCTTTTCCTTATTTTGTTCTTTGATTTCTGCCTCGCAGAACTTCCTCGCTCTCTTGCAACAGATTCAGAAGTGGCTTGTTGGAACAAGTCCAGCTTCTTCCACACACTCACGCATTCTCACACATACACACTCATGAGGAGAATTCAGCCGTCTCCAATGTTATTGGCAACGAACAGTTCCTGGCGCCTGTCTCTCTGGCGGGGAACTGTATTGGTGTTGGTGGAGACTGAATTCGCCTCGTTCTCTCCGCTGCAGTTGATTTAGCTGCCAGAACAAAGGGAATCACATCCAGAGCTCTGACAGCTTCCTCTCTCACGGCTTCAAGTTCTCACTCTCTCGTAGCTCTGTTTGTTTAAGGATTTCAGTGACTGCTTGGGTTCGCATCCACTCTCCTGACCAGGGCTAACTATCAAACTATAATGGATTATTAAAAAGGACCCTAAGGACCCTATCGATCGCGTAAACCATCGTGCAGACTTTAAGGGAAAAAGGTACCCAGAGAATCGGGAGCTATCCTTTACAAAATAAGTTGAAGGTCTCTTTTAGAGATTTATAAATATGGGTTCTTGGGTTCAGAACGGTGGAGGTCTCACTTTACCTCTTTGTGGTCTTCATAGAAAGGGTCAGGATGAGTCTCCAGGCGGTCCACCTGGCTCTTCCTGCTTCAGACTCATCCGTCTGGCTCCGGGATACCTGCTTTGTCATCCCCTTTGAGCATATGAGAGAGAGTGAGCACTGAGTTGCAAACCAACCCAGGAGCGCTCAGTTAACCCATAGGTCTTCAGAGAATGACGGATAAAAAGAAAACACAAAGCGAAAAAAAAGATGGTTTGGCGCGTTATTTGAACGCAACACCATGCGTAAAGGCAAGTGCAAATGATGCCAAGGTTTTAACCAAAATTGCCAAAGAAAGTGGCGCTGGTCAAAGTACAATGGAAAAACCGCCACTGATTGGCACGAGATTGCCACAATAGATCCGATCTGCCAACTATTATCCGTGATATTGGAAAAACTTGAGGAGCAAACCAAGATTAATCAATTCATATTTGACAAATTGAGCTAGCTCGAGACCAAACCTCGCAAGACAAACGACATGAATATGGAACAGTTGCTTAAGATACTAACATGGAACGCAAACGGCCTTCTGAAAAAAATCGACGAACTAGAAGTATTTCTACGAAAAACAGTATTGATATATGCCGGATATCAGAAACCCACCTAAAAAAGGGACCTGGACCCAAAATAAAAGGATACAGTGATTATCACGCATATCATCCTTCGGAAAATGCGAGAGGCTGATCTTCTCTTTACATCAAAGACTGCATCAAGCACTAAGAAAACATGAAAATAGAACTCGACTCTATACAAATAAGTTCAGTCTCCGCAAAAATAAACCACTTAGATTACCACATCGGATCTAGTTACTTTCCTCCGTGATATAGGCTAGTAGACGACGACATCGTTCGCCTCTTTGAATCACTCGGGCCAAATTTTATCATCGGTTTAACGCGAAACACATCTTCTGGGGTTCAAGATGTAATTCAACGAAAGGCAGCCTATTGTACAAAGTCAGTATGAAGCGTGGTATGAAGTTTTTTTTCGACGGGAAAGCCAACGTATTGGTCAACTGACAAAAATAAAATCCCTGACCTCGTCAACTTCTTTATCGCAAAATGGCTAGCTAAAGATCTGGAAGTCGAAGAATGCTATGATCTATGCTTAGATCACTCACCAGTCACTCTAAAAATAGGTGGAAATCTAGATACGAAAGAAGGACCGCCCGGTTTAGACTGCACAGAAAATGTTGCTTTAAATGTTCCGCTAAAGACACCGATCGAAATAGAAGACGAAATTGACAAACTTGTGCAAACCATTCAGAGTAAAAATAAATAAATACTTGGCGCAACAGGTCGATGGGACCCAAGGCCTAGCTTCTCACAACCATTCGTGTTGTGCGTGTTATATTCTTTACACGAACGGATGGGGCCTACTGTTTAATGCCGTGTCCGAAGGGCAATTTGTTATTTGAGAAGCTTTCATACAGCTTTCAGACAGTTGTGTACTCTCGGGTGTTTGTCAGACGCTCGCGAGAGGTGAGGCCGTGAAAAAACTTTGCGGTGTTCCCCGACTGGGATTCGATCTCGATCTAGTCCAACGCACTAACCACTGAGCCACGGCGCCCAAGCCATTCAGAGTACAGCGTGGAAAAACACTCCTTTCCGCAAGACAGTAACACGGAACAATAAAGTTAAATTCCAGCCTGAAATTGAAGACCTCATACGAGAAAAGAGGAGAGCGCGTAAGAGATGGCAACAATTCCGCGCGCCACCAGCATTTAATAAATCGCGAGACTTCTACTTACCTCGAGGGCTTGACTGCGGAAAAGAGCTCAAACTATTCACTATGGAAAGCTTTGAAGTCCGTAAGGAAACCTGTAATGCACTCGCCACCAATAAGGAAAGTTAACTGCGAATAGGCAAAAGAAGACAAGGAGAAAGCGGAATTATTTGCCGAGCATTCAGAAGAAACTGTCAAGCCGTTCGATGGACAGCCATTGATCGAAGACCCGAATGTCAACACGGCACCCGACAACTTTAAATTAAAAACCATATCCCTGTCCGAACTTCTAGGTTGGTTGGAAAATAACAAGGCTCCAGGATATAATTTAATCACTGGCAATATTTTGAAGGGGCTACTACAGGGGCTCTACATTATAAACGCTTCTTGGAGACTTTTATATGTTCCAAGGCAATGGAAAGTCGCCGAAGTCGTTATGGTTCAGAAACCGGGGAAATGTGTAAACAATAAGAAATCATGTGGACCCATTTTGCTTCTGCCGATAACATCTAAGGTCTTCGAGAAACTTCTGATTAAACGATTACAACCAGTAATTGAAGAAAGACAGTTGATCCCGGATCATCAGTTTCTCTTTCGGGTTAAACACTCCACAATCGATCAGTTGTATCATATAACGAATGAAATTGAAGAAGCTCTAAAAGCGAAAAAGATAATATGTTCTAGCGCTTTTCTCGACGTGTCGCAAGCCTTCAACAAGGTATGGTACGAAGGTCTAAGGTATAAGCTAAGGTTAATTCTACCGAAAAATTGTGTAGAATACTGGAATCTTACCTTGAAAACAGTCTCTTTTGTGTGAGCCACGGGACCGAATACTCAGAATTCAAGGAAATCCACGCCGGCGTTCCGCAAGGAAGCGTACTTGGTCCAATGCTGTTCCTGCTCTACACAGAGATATGCCACAAGATGAAGGGATCGTCGTAGCAACGTTCGCAGATGATACGGCTATCCTCGCAACGGACGAGTCAGTCGAATCATCAACGGGTAAACTACAACGGGCTCTAAACAAAGTATGCGAATGGACAAAGACCAAGTCAACGCATACCGCAAAACTTAAGTGGAAGTCACGCGTTAAAAAAAACGCGACGAGCTAGAAATCAGACTAAGAGAAATGCATTGGCTACTCGGAAGATACTCGAAGCAAGTGCTAAAACCGTGTTGGACATATGGAATACAACTTTGGGTTTATACGAAACCAAGCAATATGGCTTTATTGCAAACATTCCAAAACAAAGCTCTAGGAGCAATCGTGAATGCTCCATGGTATATAAGGAATAATGATATTCACAGAGATCAAGGAATTGCTGCTGTGAATGACGAAGTAATGAACTTTGCTCGGAAACTTCGCACTCGTCTTTATGCTTTTTGATTTATCCAACGCATTAATACGAGCAAATGTATATTTTGAGAAAACGAATCAAGTTAAGCGAAATTATTAAATAGTTATATACAAAAAGAATAACTACACAACAAAATAATAATTACATAAATGAAATAACTAGACAACAAAAGCAAAAATATTCACTTGCAAAATTTCATAGTTTCATAAGACCATTTCGTTTACTTGTTTTAATAAGATGATGTAGATTTCTTTAATCAAGTGCTAGAACAGATAGTGCGCAGGGCAGTTATTACGCAAACCACTATCTTCAATAAATCTGTTCAGCTTCAGAGATACGAAGACGACATTGACATCATC
Source organism: Xylota segnis (assembly GCA_963583995.1). Taxonomy (NCBI): domain Eukaryota; kingdom Metazoa; phylum Arthropoda; class Insecta; order Diptera; family Syrphidae; genus Xylota; species Xylota segnis. The sequence continues at coordinate 85,983,036 of OY757237.1, forward strand.
GATCGCTCTCAGAGCGCCGTTGTAGAAGCTCTTACGGCAATTGAAGAACAGACGAAACGAGTTTGCCTTGAAGTGAATGAGGACAAAACCACGTATCTGTTGTCCTTAAACAAAGAAGCATCGCTTCCGCGTCTAGGACAAAACGTCACTGTTGGCAACAGTGAGTTTGAGGTAGTTAAACATACCTACCTCGGAGTAAATATCAACTCCACGAACGACACCCTAGTGAAGATTCGGCAAAGATGTTTGAACCGGATCGGTTGAATTAACATCCTAGAGGGTGTCTAACCCTGTCAAGAGAGATTGGGTTACGCATGGTTGTAAGGTCGAACCTTATATGCATGTGGCCTGACAATGAGAGTTCTTTTGACAGTTGGTACCTGTACCAAATTGATTGTACCTGTCAAATTGAATCAGAAAGAGATGAGTTAGATATGGTGAAATCTAGCACGTCTATCTAATTGAATTGATGAAGTTGAGCTCATTACCCATCTTAAAAATTTCAAGATTTGTAGATAATAGGAAATTTAATAGAGACTCCCAGATCGTATGATGGGCTTTGGTATCGCAACCCATAATAATCTGTTTACCCATTGACTTCCCATTGTCCATGAGTTTCTTGTTGCCATCAGATTACTGGCCTATTAGGTCTCTAGTGATGTGCTGTGGGATAGGGGAAAAGATTATTCTATTCTATTTATAAGAATAGACCTGTAACTGGTTGTTAAAGAAGCCGCTTTGACGTGGTGCAGACTTACTTGTAGGAATTTTATTGGCCTGTTCTAGTCTAGCAGAATCGCCTTTCGGCTTACTCCAGACCAGCGTGTTACATTTCGGAGCAGGGGAGGAAGCTAGACTAGATGTGGAGTGCAAGGAGTAGGGGCAATGTTTGTTGAGGCAGCTGGTTTGCCTCTGGTGGAGGGAAAAATTACTTCCCCAAACCTGAAATGAATCTTGTATTGGAGCTTGTTGATTTTTTCCATGGATTTGTAATCTATGGAGGCGAAGTTTCACTTTGTTTTCCAGTTGATGTGTCGCCATTCTGACACAAAAAAATTTCTAGTTTTGGACACCGATTGCCTTAGAATCTGCTAACTAGAATTTGGTCGCGAGGAATATCAGCCTCGTCGTCCGCCTTCAATGGAGCACCATCCCATGGTGCAATGCTGGGGAGAGTACCTTTACCCCATTCTGCCGTAGATCTGTCGTTGGAATTGGGGATAAGCCTTCCTGGACGAAAGATAGTTCCTCCAAATTTCATTTTAATTAATACCGCCGTCCGTAAAGTGTACCTATCAAAGATGGTATCCTGAATTGTAGTTATTTAACTGTTGTTGAGCAGAGTTTCTGGAAGGCGATTATTCCAATCTTAACTGTTTCCAAAACTTGCTTGATGATGCTTATTGGCATTTGTGGAGGAAGCTTGTTAGGCGTGGAAGGTGTGCCCTCACACCTTAGGTGGGAGTGTCGTTAAGGCCCACGCTACTTGTACACATCGAAGGCTGTTTAAATTTAGGTCCACTGGAAGCTTTACATGATAACATCGATGATCGACCAACTTTCACTCTAGCAGACCATCAATTGTGGCTGTACCAGACACACCAGTATGGGAGGTCCTTAGTGGCTGGCTGCATTATCATGGGAATGATCGTCGAACGCTGTGACTACACACAAAAATATGGTTCATGGACATGAAAGCAATTTTGACAGACGAGGAACGCTGAAATTCAAAACATAAGCGATCGTTGAAGTTATAGGTCGAAACGGACGGAATTTTCCAATTAAATTTCTTAGATATCGTTGAAGATGTAATTTTTGTATGGTTTTCCTAAAGTAATTTGTCTTCTTTAGGTTGAACGAATGTTTGAGATCGAATGCTCTCATCAAGCTGTTCAAGATCGAAACCCCTCATTGAAAAGTAACTCACCATTTTTGTTACTCACACTTTCGCTTTGACTGCGGGTATAGAAAAGCTACAATCCGTCTGAACCGGATCGTCTGATATTGCATCCTCCCTGTAATGTGGCCCCTACGAAGTGGGCGTGACCTTACGCCATTTTTTTTCTCAAATTAAAATATCACACGATCCGTTCCAAACGGATTGTAACTTCTCTCGTGTGCTCTATGCAGGAAGACGGGGCACACCGCTAACTATCGGGGTTGCACCAAGTTCCAATTCATAAAGAAAGTAAATCTGGTCCGACAGCAGAAGATCGAGGTGAAACGTCCACCTGGTCCCGCTCTAATCTCCCAAGCCGTCACACCCCAGTTGACCTACGCCCAAATGGCGTCGGGTCAGGGCAAGACGCAAAAACAACTGCCAAAGGCTGCTCCAAAGGCGTCAGCACCTGAGGCTCAAACTGATCTAATGGCTATCATGCTCTTAATTCAAGGGCAGATGGGTCAACTTCAATGTCAGATACAAGAGCAGGCGACGCGGGTGGACCACATCTACGCGCTTCTGCCGGGCCTAGCGCACCTCCAGTCGTAATGGGTACCACGGCGGAGACTCCCTTAAAGATCCTTGCGGTGAATGTAAATTCACTGATAAGGTTAGAACGTAGAAACTCACTTTTTAAGTTGTTAGACGATAAAAATCCTGATTTGCTTCTGATTAGTGAAACTAAGCTAACTCAGAGACATAAATTAAGGAACAATAAATATAATATAATAAGAAGAGACCGGCCCAACTCCACCCAAGGAGGTGGTGTCGCGATCTTCGTACGTAAAGAGCTACGTTACAAGACAGTGTACAGTGGTGAAGTGCGAAGGTTCCAGGTGCTGGAAGCGTGCATCGTGTGCATCTCTCTCCATAGTGGAAAGAAGATGTACGTGGTCTCGGCCTATACACCTGAAGCTACTCAAACTTCTTTATTTATTTCAGAGCTCGAATCACTTTTCCGATGCCTAAGGCTGGAGTCGGAGGAGAATTACTATCTCATGGCCGGAGTTTTAAACGCGTAGCATAGGGATTGGGGAAATAATACACCAGATCCTAGAGGGAACCTACTATTTAATTGGTTTGGTCAGCACAATGCCGAGTTTAGACTCGATGTGAATCGGATATTCCGTCCTTTCCCAGAGGCGGCTCTTATCTGGACACGAACCGACAAACGATGTACTGTTTGCACACTTTTGTGTACGACAGTGACCATTGCGTGCGCCGAAATAACGATTCCCAACGAAATTGCGGAACTGAAAGAGTTTGTTCAAACGCACACCTACAACTACAGCAGGACACGCTGGACTCGCTTCTCCCGAGTACTGACTAGAGCACTCTCCTCGAACTCGCTCTACCCACCGTCCAACAGGAACCTGTCAAACGAGGAGATTGACAGATATCTGAGACAATTGGACGAGACAATCAAACGAATGATGGACAGTACGATACCTTGGTACCAACATACTGACAACGCCGACATATTCCGCAACGCGACAATAGACTCCTGTCAAGATTAAAAACCTTGTACAGGCAGTTTGCTGACAGACACAACTCGGAGGTTAGGACACTGAAGTCAAAGAGAACTACAGAATGACGGTTAATGCGCATTGGAACGGGAAGATTTCGGCCATAAGAGCCAATAATCCAAGCATGTTCCCGCAGATCAATAATGTGTTTTGGAGAAAGAACATCAACGACCTTCCGTGTCTTAAGATACCCCGCACAACGAACAACGAAGGATAACGACTTCTTTGTGATAGAAGAAAGAGCGACTTTCCAGGAAGTGTACAAGGTGAATAATAGCGTTCGCCCGAACCATGACCTGGAAAATCGCGTCCTTGTGCATAACTTCTACCTTCGAAATGATATGCAGGAATGGCGATCTGAGAACACTGGTTTCACTGTGTTCAATGAAGGGAACATGGCAAAAGATGCCATCGTCAATGACAGGGTTCACCCCCCGTTCATATCGAAGGTAGAACTCCAAGCGATCTTCGTCTCACTGAGGAGTAAGAAGTCCGTGGACACCTCCCTCTAGAAGCGGTAGACATATACACCACCCTGTTTAACAATGCGCTGAATAATGCACATTATCCGGCGCATTGGAAGACAGCAGTGGTGCAGCCCATTCCTAAAAGGTGAAAAGATACCTCCAATCCGGCAAATCTTCGGTCGATAAGTCTCCTTCCGAACATCAGCAAGGTATTCGAAAAAGTTATTCATAGAGCCCTGAATAAGTGAGTTGAGGACAAACATATAATTCCGGACAACTAATTCAGTTTTAAGGCGGGGCATGATACCCTACATGCCGCGCCTAAACTGGTGTCGGACGTCCAATGGAATAAAAGCAAGAATCAATGCACGGGTGCCTGCCAGGTTGACTTGGAGAAAGCCTTCGATACCGTATGGTTGGAGGGGCTCTTCTACAAGTTGAGCAGGCTGGGTATCAGCAAACCACTTCTGTACATTATCTGCAATATGCTCACCAGTAGACAGTTCGTTGTGAAAAATGGCAACGTGACTTCTGCTGGTACGTTTCAAATTAAAAACGGTCTGCAACAGGGTGCGGTTAATTCGCCTATCCTGTTCAACATTTACACAAGTGATTTAATAGGTTCTCTTCACCATGCTATTGCATACGCAGACGACTTGATTGCGTACAGATCAGGTCCTAAGGTCGAGGTCATTGCAACTCTCTTGCAACGTGACTTCGACAATATCCAGCGAATTTGCGATGACTGGAAGTTAAAGATCAACTTCCAGAAATCGGAGACCATCCTGTTCAGAACGCCGTTATCTGGGGCCTCAAGGGACACCAGAAAGAATTGGCGAAAGTTCTCTATCGTGGAACCTAACGGACGCCCATTGGCGAGTAGAAGTGTAGTCAAGTACCTTGGGATCTGGCTAGACCAGTATCTATATTTCAAAAAACATATATATGCTGCTTGGCCAGAGCCCTAGCTGCTTTTGCCTTTCAAAGAGACTGTTTTATAGCAGCCAACTCAATGCGAGGGTGAAGGTAATTTGCTACACGGCCCTCATACGGCCAATGCTCACCTATGGCTGTCCGGTGTGGTTCAACGTGGGAGCAAACTTGATGGAAAGGATTCGGGTGTTTGAGAGGGCTTGTCTTCGGGCTTGCCTTCATTTACACAGAACACCAGAGTCCGAGTACAAAAAATTCTACTCCAATGAGGTCCTCTATAACAGGGCGAATCTGATCAGAGTGGACAATTGCCTGGTGAAGTTGATTCGCGGTCATATTGCAAGAGCAATGAACTCGACCAATAGCCTGATCTTTGGGGCTTACTACCCCGAGGATAGGTACCACGAGAGAGTGCGCCTTAACAGCTTTGTCCCCCCAGAGGCGTTCCTCTATTTCGATAGACAAGGTCTAGTCCAAGAAAGAACGGGTGCGCCGTTAATCTACCACGTCGCCAGAAAAGCTGTGGATAGGCGACTCAGCTACGACCGAGGCGTAGCACAGACAACTGAGGATCGTCTCCGATTCAGTAGGTCGGTATCGGGGCGAGATATCAAAGTCGTAGAACTAATCCCGGTTAATTAATCCTGGCTAGCCCTTGTAGGGCAAGCTGGCCATTTTATTTATTTTGTTTTTATATCTAGCCTGGCCGGCTTACATAGTTCTAAAGTAGTTGTAGGTCTAGATTGTAGGTGTTGTAGTCATAAGTTTTGTTTATATATTTATAGCCAACACAGCAGTCGGCTTATACAAAGCTAAAAAAAAAAGAAAACGTATGTAATTACGTTTTTAGCTTAAGTAGGTTAAGTAGATTTAAATTTATTTTAAGGTAGACTAAGGTATGATTAAGTTTTACATAAAACCAAATGTTCAGCTACAAAGTTTTTAAGAAAAAACAATTTTCTTTGTTTAAATTAGGATTTAGTAAATTATAAATAAAATAAGAAGCAATTAATTGTTTTAGCTAGGTTACGTCGAAAGACATAGATTAGCATTAAGTTTAGCTTAGAGCGCCCGCATAGGCCCAGTAAGTTAGTCATAGCATAGTTAAGTTAGTTAAGCTAGTTTTAAACAATTTTGTCTAGCTTGTAAGAGTTAATGAATAATCAAACAAAAATGAATTCAAAAAAAAAAAAAAACGGATTGTAACCTTTCCATATAAGTTTTTTATCGAGTTAAGTCTAACTTCAAAGGAAAAGAAATTTCGTCTTCCTCCGAAAAATAAGTCTATCTATAGGTAGGACCGGGATATCTATCAAATGGGCGCTGTTTTCTTGAACAAAATAGTGTCAAAAATTGACAAATTGTGAAGGGGATGCTGTGTCCAATAAGCAACTACCAAAAATATTCTTCGTATACTACATATAAAATAGTTACATTTGAAATGAAACGTATGTGTCTCTTGAATCATTTATCCCAAATAAAAAACATATTTATGTATGTATATATTCCATTGTCAACAAAAATAATTTAGTTTCATCCACTACATACTTTGAAATAATAACCAGTATGTTTCATGGGAGAAGTTTGTATGCATAATATTGTTTAGAAATGAAAGCATGTTCAATTAATCAAGTAATGATTTTGAAACTCTTTTATCCATTTTGTCTGAACATGTTAAAGATAAAAGCCTGAGGGTAGTTATTTTTTAAACCACCGAAGTGGCCAGTACTCAATCTTACAACATGCCCTAACAATAAACTAAAACAAAACAAAATATTTCGATTGGTGTTTTCATTTACATACAGCATTTAATACCCAACGCATTCTCCCTCTGTAAAAAATTAATACAAACAAATGTACATATATTTTGAGAAAACTAATCAAATTTATTTGAAAGATTTAGCAGCTGTCATTGCTGTCTTTTATCAGAAAAGTGTGTATTTATTATGAAAAAAGAATACAGAAATCAGTGGTTTATTTTAAAAAAGAAATAAAAATAAAAACGTTTAGAATTGGTGTTATGTTATTATGTATGGAGGAACAGAAAATGGAAAGTAGTGAGGTATTTGGAATTAATGGAATAGATTCAGCAATACTTTAGGTTTAATAAAACTGTTTTCGGGGCGGGTTTCCAATATAGGAAATTCACTAGACAATTGTTTTTTTTTTTTTAGTGTAAAAAGGCATAAAAAGAATAAAAAAAAATTTTGAGAGGAAATTAATATTACTATAAAAAAAATGTTCTAAATTTTGACTTTTTTCTTTATGTTAAATTGGGTATAATTAGCACTATTAGTCGACTGAACACTCATTAGTTGTGTTAATAACGAAGAAAACATGCATTTACTAGTCAAAACCAAAAACTTAAAAACAATTTTAAAAATTAAAAAACATATTTCCTTTCAAAAATTTTTAACACAGTATATCTTAGAATTAACCATATTAAGTCAAAAAAATAATTTTAAGTCCAAAGTCGATTTCCTATATTGGAAACCTCAGCCCTGTTTTCAAATACAGTAGACGCTCGATATAGTGAACTAATAAAAAAAAGGTCTGTTCACTACAACGAGATTTTTCATTGTAGCTAGCGTGGACGAAGCAAATTCCATCAAAATGTGTGTGTTTTTACATAAAATTCATCAAAAATAGAATATAATTACAATTTTTCTTTACAATTACTAAAAAACAAGCCAATATTAATAAAAAAGAATATTTTATTTTTAACAAAAACAACTTATCCGTAAAAAAACGTAAGACGCAACAAAAAAAAAAAATACATACATATGTACATACGTTCTATGTACCTAAAAAACAAAAATACAACAAACTCATCGTATTAATTTTCAAACCCAATATTCCAATATTCCCCCATCTTCGTAAAATAATATTAGTTTGCTTATTATATTTTTATTCCAAAAATCGTATTCCATTCCTATTTCTTCTTTAGACTAGATCTACTTGTGTTTTAATTATATAACATGCATTTCTTTTGATAATTATCATGATTTCAAATTAAACCTAAATTTTCTCCATTTCACAACCCACCAATGGTACAGGGGAATTTTGGTTTGACGAGAATATCATCATTAATAAAAACGTCCGTAGATGTTCCTAGAAAACAATTATCCTAATCTATGAAGATACCAAAACGTGAAATAGATTTGGCCAGTTGATCTTGCATATGTGGTCTGGGCTCTTCTAAAAAAAAAAAAATACTTGGCGCTACAGGTCGATGGGACCCAGAGGCTAGCTTGTCACAACCATTAGTGTTGTGCGTGTTATATTCTTTACACGAATGGAAAGGGCCTACTGTTAAATTCCGTATCCGAAGGGCAGATTGTTATTTGGGAAGTTTTCTCAGGACAGTTGTACTCTCGGATGTTTGTCAGACGCTCGCGAGAGGTGAGGCCGTGAAAAAACTTTTAGGTGTTTCCCGACTGGGATTCGACCTCGAGCCCCTTGCTCAATAGTCCAACGCACTAACCACTGAGCCACGGCGCCCACCTGGGCTCTTCTACTGGAATATATAAAATAGTATTTGTTTCAAAGTTCCAAGGAATGCTCCAATTACAACAGGAATTCCGTTTACAGGTCAACAAATTCACACTGGTCATGCTGATATTGTCTGTCTAAAAGGATAAAGCTGTGTACATACATACATACATATGTTAAATGAGTTATGCTAGTTATGAGTTTAAATATTTAAGTTCATAGTATAAAGTCATATTACGGATAGAATGAGGAAAAAAGTCAACACTGTGTTATGATAATGACTATTAACCTTATCTGTATATCTATAAGTCTGAAAGGGTTTATTATTCATTTGCAAACTACGTTTGACGTGTTTATAGTATAGAACGCAGTATAAACTACACTATACATTTACAATACCAGAAATAAATGTCATTGGGCTCATAAGTCAAAAAACACCTCTCGTCAAAAACCCTTAATTTTGCCGACTCTCCCACAGAAAGATAGGTACTATTGTAATCCTTTCATTAGAAATATACATATGTACATCGAAGATGCAGAAGAAAAAAAAACATTCCTAGAGAGTTCAAATAATTATTCAGTAAATATACATATGTATATATGTATATACATACATATGTATATATGTACATACATATGTATATATGTACATACATATGTATATATGTACAAACATATGTATATAGTTTTCCAACAAGGTATAGTAATCTAAAATACATTCTCATTAACTATGAAATGAATGTTGTGGTTTTCTCTTTATCACATGAAACGAGCCTTTAACATTTTACCGAAAACTTTGTTTGAAAATATTATATGAATATAAATTTCTCTAATTTTATTAATGTTCAAACACTAATACACTCCCGATCATTTGAATACGTAGGTTCAGAGCTTTAATAACAAAACATTTTTTATCATTGCATTCGGAGAGTACCTGATTCCTAAAAGAAAATACATAAACTTAAAACAATTTGTAACAGTTTTTTGTAAAAATTTATCAATTGTCTTGAAGAAAAATAGCTTTTTTTATGCGTTGTAGGTAGACGACAATAAGACAGTCTTTGCAAATCCAATAACTAAACATTTTTCTATAAGCTTTTATAAGCTATTAAAGCTCTCAACCTATTCAAATATTCAGTAGTGTATGTGTCTCGAAAAAAAGAATTTCAAAATTTTGATTAGTCACATTGGAGATGTGTGTATTCATTACCTTTGCGAAGAGCCTAATATCACATTATACCAACAATGTTTTCTTATAGTAAAATAGGCAACCGATTTATAATTTTATGCAAAAAAGAAAAAGTTGACTGCGGAATTTTTAAATTAATAAAAACATACGTAAGAGATAAAACTCCATTGTTCAATATGAAAAACCAGATTTTATTTTAGTCCTATTTCATCAAAATTTACAAACTTTCAGTTTTCAGATAAGTGGGCGCCGTTAAGTGGCTCAAGTGTTTAGTGAGTTGGACTACCGAGCAAAGGGTGAAATTTGTAAAAACAAAAAACTAATTGTTTTATTTCCATAGGGTTGAAATGTGATATAGATGTGGTATACAGGTCATTTATAATTTTTACTTGCACCTATACCTATAGGGCAAGTATTGCAATCGTGAAAAAAATCGAACTCGAGATTTTAATCAAACTTGACATTACTATGATGGAGAAGTCCAAAAAAGTAGGTCCGGCAATTCCGTCTGTCTGTCTGGCTGTCTGTCTGGCTGTCTGTCTGTCTGTCAGTCAGTCAGTCAGTCAGTCTGTCAGTCTGTCTGTCTGTCTGTCAGTCTGTCTGTCTGTCTGTCTGTCTGTCTGTCTGTATATTCGACTACAGCCTAAACGGCTGAACGGATTTACTTCAAACTTCATATATAGGGTCTGTGGGTATTCCCTAGAGGCGAAATTTGAATTTTCATTCTAACCTCAAAATTAAGGGTAGTTTACTTAAGGCCGATTTCAGTTAAAAGGGATTTTCTCGAAAACGGCTCTAACGATTTCGATAAAATTTGATGTGTGGGTTAGTTTGGATATATGCTATGAGGTGGCATACCACGTTTTTCACGAAAAATTCGAATAACGGTAATATTGAAAATCAGCTGTTTCTCGGGTATTTGTGTGGCGATTGGGCTAAAAATTATTATTTGTAGGTTATAAGACAAGTGCAAAATAATGGCATACCAAATATTGGAATGCCACGCCCACTTTTATAAAACTTATTTTTTTCAAAATTTTTACTGAGAAAAAATTATTTAAGCAAAGTAATAGGCCTTAAAATTCTCTATAATTCACTCAAACACCCTATCTGGCCACGCCCACTTTTTATGGGCATTTTTATAAAAACAAAACATTGAGTAAACTCCTACAATGTTATGACTATTATTCCATCGAAACGCGGAATGCCACGCCTACTTTACTGGGAAGAGCAAGACTTGGACTTTAATCCTGATAAAATTATACACTTATAGCATTACGGTGCAAGTACGTACGACCCAGTCGTGCACTTTATTTTTAGTTTACTTTCGTTTATAGAGTTGGAGGTAATGCTCAGCAGTCAGTTCAACTGCGTTTCAAACCAATTTGGAATCAATAGGTAGACTCTTTGCGTGCAACTACTTGCGTCGAAATTCCGACTCGACCTTTCGATTCTGCGTGGAAATAGGTGCGCCTAAGACTGTATTTATGCATGAATTCAAGGTTTACATTTCGTTAAATTGACTTTTCGAACGAATTTAACTCCAGACACACATATTTTTTTATTTTTACTATTTCTTTATACTTTTCACTATTGCATACTTTGCATACAATAGTAAAAAAGAAATTTTAAAATTCACTCTATCAAAAAAAGACACTGATTTTCGTGCTAATTTCCATTTCAGTCACTCCTTGTTTGGCCACCAAAGGCTATGACAGCTTAAAAGTTACGATTTTGACAAGCAATTTTAGCATAAGGTTCAACAATAGTAAAAAAGTAATTTTAAAATTCACTCTATCAAAAAAAGACACTGATTTTCGTGGTAATTTCCATTTCATTCACTCCTTGTTTGGCCACCAAAAGTCTATGACACCTTAAACGTTACGATTTTGACAAGCAAGCGAAGAGGTCTATATCCATAATGAATAGAGTCACTCTCTCCACATATGCAATCGTACTATTCAAAACAAAATCCGCAACAAAAACTTATAATAAGCGAAAAGAGGTAGAAACTATTGAATTTTGTCTTTGTGTGCAAACGCTTATAACAAAATGCGACGGAGATACATTTTATCGAGATCAAGTGTTTAGCGTACGGTCGGGAGGAAAAGGAGAATTCTATTGTAAAATACGTCAAAATGCGGGAAATAGAGATAGGTAAGAATTATAGGAAAAAAGAAATTGTGAAATTATATTTTTCCATTTATAGAAGAGCGAAGTGGCTTCATTCTATTAGGTTAGGTTAGGTTAAGTATGTGGGTCGGCGACTAGAACACGTCGCCACACTCAGGTCAATACAGACCCATTGTGACACCCAAAGGGGAAAAAGTCCCTTGCCCTTGGTAAACCCTAGTGCTGATTAGTATCTTATGGATCACCAAACCATCCCGTTGATTTGATGAACCTAGAAATTTCATTTATTGGTCTGTTCGCTAATTCTTCGAGGTCACGGAAAAAGTGTCGCCCTAGAAATTTGAATCTAAGGTGGATAAGCCCAGGGCAGTGACAAAGAAAGTGGGTTGTATCCTCATTAGCTTCCTCGTCTCCACATCCCCGACATAGATCTTCATCCGTGAGTCTTAACTTTCTCATGTGGTACCGAAGAGAGTTATGCCCCGTAATAATTCCTATAAGGACGGAGAAAGACTTCCTATCCTTTAGCATAATTCGGTCGGTCTTACTCTTGTCAAAGCAAGGCCATAGGCTTCTGCTGACCAAACAGGTGCCCAGGGAGGACCATCTGCTATTGGCCTCACTTCTGGCCAAGATCCATGCCTTTTGCTTCAATGCGCAAGGCGGGATGAACACCGAGGTGTCTACCTGTTGTGACGTAGCTTCAGAGCCTCTTCTTGCCAATTCGTCTGCCTTCTCATTGCCTGGAATACCTTCGTGTCCAGGGACCCAGCAGAGTGTAACCTTGTGCTGTGTTCCAAGAACCTTGAGTTCTTCGCGACAGCACTTCACAAGCTTGGATTTTATTTCAGTAGCAGTAATCGCTTTTATTGCCGCCTGGCTGTCGATGAAAAAGGTGATACCTTCCGGTGGTATTGCCCTCATCGCAGTCTCACGGGCAGCTATTGCCACTGCCAGGACCTCCGCTTGGAAAACACTGCTATGGTTAGGGAGGCGGACTGATCTAGATATCCCCAGCGGTTCAGAAAAAATGCCAGACCCCACGCCTACATCCATCTTAGATCCATCTGTATAGATAGAGATGGAACGTGTGTTGGCAGGCTGGCCATCCTTCCATTCTTCCCTGCTTGGGAACGAGCTAGTAAACGGTCTATGAAAATCTAGGGACGGAGTTAGGTAGTTCGTAGTATAGACTTTTCCTAGATATTTCTCCAGGATCATGGAATGACCTGTTACATTATGATTCCAGCTATCAGACTGACATATTCTTAGGGCACTTATAGCTGCCGAGGTTTTAACGAAAATGTCCAGAGGTAGAAGATTGAGGATAGCCTCAAGTCCTGCAGTAGGTGTTGTTCTCATGGCACTTGTGGTGCCAATGCAGGCCAATCTTTGGATCCTCGTGAGGGCCGCTAAGTTGGTGGACTTGCTGGCGGACGGCCACCATACAAGACAACCATACGTCAGAATAGGTCTTACTATCGCCGTATACATCCATAGAATAATTTTAGGTTTTGGACCCCATTTATAGAAGAGCGAAGTGGCTTCATTCTATTAAGAAACTGAACCAATTAGATAAGAAAACTTCGGGGAATTATAGGATCTGTGAACACGATCTCCTTAAGAATATTTAAATTCGTTGGAGTGTTTTGGACATAAGTTAATTTCTTATTCTTCAAAATACTACTTTAAAAATAATTTTGAAGTGGAAATTTATAATATTCCAAAGAATAAGTTTCTAATATTATATTTATTATTTATTTATTTATTTATTTCATCTACGAGTTTAGTTCTCTACAGATTACAATGCAGTATAAATAAAGTGAATTAACTAACCTAAAATTAAACAACGATGATTTAAGGTCTTATAAATAAGTAATGCAAAGTATTCCTGAATTTATCTCTTGAATAAAATAAATCAATATGAGCATAAACTTCATTGAACTTAAGTATTGACCTTGAAACGGATTCATTTAAACTGTAATTGGTTCTGTGCTTAGCCTGAAAAAGAAAGAGTCTTTCCCTCCATGGTCTTATTGGTACTAGAGAAAGTAGCATAGGGCAATTTATGTGACAGCACAAGAAATCTCGCACAAAAACAATATCGTGAATAGTTTTTCTAGATGTAAGTGACTGTAATCCCGACAGACTTTGTCTGGCCTCTGAACAGGGACGGAAATTCCAACGAATTTGATAAAACATATATGTACTTAGTGAAGCGACTCTGGATTTCTATCCGAAAAATTTTGGTGACTAGGGTTCCAGATGACATCCGCGTATTCTACCAGAGCATTGTATAAGGCGACAAAAGTGTAAGGATCTGAAAAATCAGTGGAGTTTCTTTTAATGAACCCTAATTTGAATTGGCATTAGTAACGATTGCATTAATGTGAAGAGAAAAGGAAAATTTGGAGTCAAAAAGGACACCTAAATCTTTCGCTTTTGTTGTTCTCTGAAGAGGGACTGCCTCAAGAGAATAAGGAAACTCATAAGTAAGGAATTTTCTAATTAGGGAAATCATGAAACATTTTTTGAAATTGAGTATTAAACAGTTTAGCATACACCAACGGGATAAATTGCTACCCTGAGGAACACACTTTTGATAGACCTAGACGTAAAGTCCTCAATTATGACTTTCTGGGTCCTTACAATTAGGAAGGAAGATATCCGTCGAAGTAGGCTTCAATGGATTCAAAAAGCTTCGAGTTTAAGAATCAGAATTTTGTGACTCACCGAGTCAAAAGCTTTGCTAAAATCTGTGTAAATAGCGTCCACTTAACCATTGTTTTCGATAGCATTGGTTACGAAGGACGAAAACAATCCAAGTTGGTAATAGTTGACCTTCCCGAAATAAAGCCATGGTGGACATCAGTAATATGCTCTTTAACAAAGAAATCTAACCTGTTTTTTATGATGCTTTCAAAAAGCTAACTTGCAAATACCCCTGTAATTTTGGATATCGTTTTTTGATCCCGATTTAAAGATTGGGATCAAGAAAGAAGACTTCCATTCATTTAAAAATACACCAGATGAACATGATACATTAAAGATGGTAAGAAGTGGTAGGCAAAGAAAATAAGAACATCTTTTTAAGGCTATGGCGGGAATACCATCAACTCCTGGGCTAGAATTGGGCTTGAGGCAGTTAAGCGCATTTAAATATATTCCAGATAATATGGGGATATTCCAGAAGGATGGACATAGTTTGAATGTGCGTTGGGAAAAACCGACTCAAAAACTGTGGAAAGAGATCGAGAGTTTTATTAAATTCATTGATTTTGGGATACCAAGCGATTTCCGCTTAGAATTCACAAAAGACCAAAAACGCTTCGGGTCACTTCTTAAGTTAAGCTAAACATTCAAGATATAATTCCTGTGTGAGAATTTACTGAGAGTAATCAAATTTTTACGCAATTAAAAAAAATGATTTTTGTCTTAGAATAGGCTTTGTTTTTTAAATTTTTTAGATGAGCTAACCTTTTAGTGTACCATGAGGGCTTGCTCATTGTATTGGCTTTTCGTGGCACAAAAATAGAAAAGGCTTTTTTCAAAGTTTTAATATAACTGTTCCAAGAACAAAGATGTAGAATATCTCATCAAATTTCACATACGAGTAAGGGTATACCACATTTTAAAGCATTTTAATAAAAAAATTCATAATAAGTTAAAATTACTCAGTGTAAGTCACATATAATTTCTTTAATAAAAATGTAAAAAAAAATATATATTGGTTTTTTTTAATGGATCACCCCGTGCACCAATTTTCCATTTCTTCTATCCCTTTTTCACTGCCGTCTATTTTTCGTGCCGGTGTGACTACTGATAAGAAATACATATTTCAAAACACGCGGAGAGTGACTCTATTCATTATGGATATTCTCTGATGCTGGCCCTGTGGCCAAAATATGTATATGGGCACAGTTGGTCCCATATACTTGTTGTACCAAACATTTACTTATAGAAACACATATTCTAAGCACTAGTTAGTCAAATGCTCCTAATTGCTAGAGAAATCCAGATTTGACAGAAAAATTAAGTACTTCAATTATAATTGTCTGCCATTATGGGAATGAACATCACGTCGCGTGAGACGGGTCAGAAAGAAAAGGGTTGACGCATCGAAAATCCGCTGCATCCACCGACTTACTGACATAGTACGGAAGACTCAAAAATGTTTCTTTCTACACATTTTCTTAATTTTTCGTGGAGGGAAAACATGCGGAAGACGGAAAGTAGAGTGCGAAGTACTTTGAAGTTATGCACATGCTGCTTATGTTGCTATTGTTGAACATCTGATGTTAATAAAATGTGTGATTCGTTTTAATACACAAAGCGAAGAATTTATTTGAATTTATGAATTCTGTGCAATTTTTACGATGATAATTTAATCATTGTTAGCAAAGAAGAGGATGTGTGCATTTTTCCGTATGGCTGTTGAGATTTCCTTAATGGTTTCAAGATTTTTTTATGATGTAATAAGTCACAATACATCATAATTTCCCAAAGAGTCATGCAAGCAATTAATTACTTTGGGAAAACCATACGGAATCTACTCGTTCAACAATATCTTAAGAATTAAAATTGGAAAAAAAAATGGTTCCGTGTCGACTTACACTTCAACGATCGCTTATGTTTTGAATTCAGCGTTCCTCTTTTGTCAAAATTGCTTTCACGTCCATAAAGCATATTTTTTTGTGAAGCCACAGCGTTAATGGAAATGACGATCATTCCCATTCTAATGTAGCCATAGCCAGGCACTATGGTTAGGTCTGTTCGCGTACTCTCCCAAAACAACTAATTTTTACGAAAAACTAAGAAAAGTCACCAAATCCTGTTGGAGTACGCAAAAGTTTCGTAGTTTTTCGTAGAAGAGAGCGCTAACGAAAGAGTAAAATATCTTTTCCTATCTTAGATATTACTTTCCTATCCTATCAGTAGGTAAAATAATCGAAGAAACGTCTGCAGAACTGCAAAACGCAGTGAATAAAGTAAATGAATGGAAGAGGGACTAACGGATCGCCCTCAACGAAACTAAATCCGTTTACGTGAATTTTACATATAAGAAAACTATTGACTTGCCAATCTGCCTAAACTTGGCCCGAATTTCTTTTGCGAACGAAGCCAAATATCTGGGAATGACACTCGACACAAAACTGAAATTGAATTCGCACGTGAAAATGAAACGTAAAGAGCTTCAAATCAAATATAGAAAATGTATTAATTACTTGGAAAACATTCTCAGCTGAGTACCGACAACAAACTGCTTTTATACAACCAAGTGCTAAAACCGGTGTGGACCTAGGGTATACAACTTTGGGGTTGTACCAAGAAAACAAATGCCAACATTATACAAACTTTTCAAAATAAAGTGCTTAGAGAAATTGTCCAAGCACCGTGGTATAGTAGAAACGACGATATCCCTAGAGATCTCGGAATTAGTACCTATAATCGAAGCTGAAACTAGAGACTTCGCGCGAAAGCATAAAAATCGACTAATCATCAACTATGTCAACAATACAGTCCTACAAATTTTGGATGAGAGCAATTTTTTGCGCCGACTACAAATAACAAAACCTTTCGACTTGGAGCGATAAGGATTAACCGCGTCTAAATTGCGGAACATGCAGGATCTTTCATTGGAAAGTAACTTGTCAAAAGTTATTATATCGCGATAAAAAAAAATTGCCTAATAAGTTTTATCTTAGTTGCAGTATTTAACAATATATGTATATCGAAGGGTGGTTTTTTTAGTCAGTAAAAATCTGACACTACTATGAGCACGCGCTTGCTTTTCTCATAGCGTTTTAATGAAGATTTTCACCTACCCTCAAAAAAAAACTGCAATTTATTTAGAAAGTAATATTTTTATTTATTGTACATAATCCATTCAAATTATTAAGCATAGCCAAACAATACATAAAATATAACCGGTCAACTGTATTTTCAAATTCAAAAAGTGATTTAAAAGAATTCTTCGAATCCTTAATTTTAAGTCAAATTTTAATCTCTACACCAGAATCAGAAACGTTTGACTGCGTAGTGCCTAGAAATCGTATTCCGGCCATTATCAAGGCTACGTATGATTGGTTCACATGTCAAGTTTTGCACAGAGGAACGCTGTCTGAGGAATTCGAAGTCCAAAGTGGGGTTCGGCA
This sequence comes from Xylota segnis, assembly GCA_963583995.1. Lineage (NCBI taxonomy): Eukaryota > Metazoa > Arthropoda > Insecta > Diptera > Syrphidae > Xylota > Xylota segnis. The sequence goes on from OY757237.1 coordinate 86,000,873, forward strand.
AGGCTGCATACTTTCACAAATACTATTTCTATTGGGAGTATTGTCTCAACCGATGGCGGAACCGAACTAGATATAACCAGGCAAATGGGCAAAGCAAAGTCTGCGATGCTATCCACTGTGTGGAGTAGTAATGCGATTAGCTTAAGCACCAAGCTACGACTGTTCCGTTCCAACGTATATCCGTGCTGCTATATGGATGTGGTACCCGGATGGTGATCGCCACTATCACGAGGAAGCTTTCTGGCCAAACCGGTTTTCTAACGGACAACTTTATCAGAGAACGGGCTATGAACCTATAGTCACAACCATACGACGACGAAAGTGGCAGTTGATTTGACATACTCTTTGAAAGCTAACCACTCAATGCAACGGAACCCACTTACTCAGGGTGGCAGGGTACGCGGCAGTCCTAGTAGTACGCGGCGCAGAACAGTTGAGAAGGAAGCACGGCAACTGGGAAAGGGTTGGGGAGATCTGAGGCACATTTCCAGAAATCGCGCACGAAATCGCATAGGTATTGGAAAGAACTAGGATACACAAGGGGATACAGGACATAACACTAGATAGGGCACCTCTTCATGACCAAAGATGCACTTGGCTAAGTTAAGGCACAAGCCAAAATTCTTCAGACGCTCGAGAACTGTAAGGACATCTTTTCGGTATTATTGTTCACTGTTGGAGGGGAATAAAATATCGTCGATGTAGCATGTTCAGGGGTCAAGACCGCGTAAAGCCGCATCCATGTAACGCTGCCATGTAGTCATTGATATGTCGACTTTTGCCTCTCACGTTGCATCGAAACGCATTGTCCATTTACAACGCACCCATGCTAACTACGAAAACTATTTTCGTCTCTACAAACACTATTAAATATACATAAGTATATACGTACGCGGCCTGCGCACTAAGTCATCTACCGTATGCCTTAATTCTCAAATACTTTCTTCCGAAGTTTTCGTCCTTACAGAAACAAACCTTTCCCCTGCTTTCAAAAACAATGATTTCTTTATCTCCGACTTTAATATCTTTCGCGACGATGGTCTTACAAAAGATGACGATACTTCTGAACGCGGAGTTCTCCTGGCAGTTCATAACCGTTATGACTTTCATTTTATAAGTCCTCTCACACCGCTAATTTTGAGTTTGTTTTTGCCAAAATTACTATTATTTATAGACTCGGGGCTCCACCAAGTCAGTGGCATAACCAATAATATTTTCTCTTCTGATCCAGACAGTTGCATCGCTACTTAAAGCCATCACCCTTTCTCTACGTTAGCCCGGTACCATACACATCTTTTTCTTTCTTATTCTTACATCCGAATAATCGCTTTCAAGACGTATGTATATAGCTTTAACTTTCGGAAAATAATCTCGACAAGTTAAATTATCTGCTTAGTTTAGCCAATTTCAACCTCACACATAATAGTATCGATGTGACCTTGCATCTTTTTATACTATAATATCTCATTGCTTCGCAGAAGAATGACCTTACAAACTTCTAAGAAATTGCTGTACATCCCCACCGCGGTGTAATAAACAATTACGCTCGCTTCGTAACAAGAGAAACAAACATTGGCGAGTCTACCTGAAATTTCTTTCGAGCCTCGATTTTTCTCTCTACCAACACAATCATTAATAGTTCGCTGAGCTTTGCGAATCTCTTTATCAAAATTACCTGAGACGAATGCAATCTAGCCTAATCAGTGATCCTATAAGCTTTTACAATTTCACATATACCAAACGTAAGTCTGATAATTACCCACCAACCTTTAAGTTTATCGACACTACCTCATCAGACCCTATTACTGTCGCTAACTTATCTGCAAAGGTTTTTCGGCAGTTTTCCGCTGACCTTGCCCCTGAACCCGATCACGATTAGTTCTCATATATATGTCTATCTATCAATATTAGAACGGAACTTGTTTAAGATAAGATAAGCCAACTTAAGGATGATTACTCTCCTGGTCCCGATGGACTACCAGCAGTTGTTCTAAAAAAAATTTGTGAAACACTTAGCTCAACCTTTACCTTGTGTCTTTTGTATGTCCATCTCCCAATGAAAGTTCCCCATTCTATGAAAGAACTCATTTATCATCCCCAAGAAAGGTACTAAAAACTAAATACATAATTAGCTATCGTTCTATCGCAAACCTATTTTGCATACCCAAACTCTTCGAAACTATCGGGTACGAGTCAGTATTTTTTCACTGCAAATCTGTATTTTCATCTTCCCAATATGGTTTTCTAAAAACAAACCTTACAGAATTCGCCTCATAGACTTGAAGACAACAAATAAGTCGATTTAACAGCCACTGATCTTAGTAAGGCATTTTATAAAATTTCGCAAGCACTCATTATAAATACTAAAAGCCCGTGTTTTTCAAATGGATCAGTTCCTACTTGAAAGGTAGACAATATGGTATGACAATATTTCTAACCCCATAATGGCCACATCAGCCGACCCTCAAGGCAGTCACCAATGAGGTTGAAAGCATTATCAAAAACTCCTTTCTCTCTTCTTCAAGACGACTTCAACTTATTTGCTGTCTGCTGCCAGAAAAACTTCCTTAAACGTCAATAAATTTCAACTCATTACTTACTCCAGGAAGAGTGCCTTACAACCCCACAGGAACTACTTTCTCTTAAACGAACTTTCTCCTCCAGTTCCTTCTTACGTGACTTAGGTTTTATTTGTGATAGAGAGCTTAACTTTCGTTCCCACATCGACGCCAACTTTGCGCTTGGCTATATAAAATGTTAGTCTAAAGAATTCTCGAATACCTACGTTTCTAAATTACTATACATGACCTTCGTTCGACCCATCCTTGTATATGCAAGCCCTGTTTGGTCCCCCTACTACGCCGTCCATATTCGCCGTATTGAAGATGTCCAGCGCAGATTTTCACGCTTTGCCATTTGCGACTTCGCCTGGATCGACAGAAACAGTTTGCCTCCTTACACCGATCGTCTAAAACTTATCCATCTGCAGTCCCTCGAAAACCGTCGCAAAATCGCTGATTGAATCGGTATCCTTTAGCACAACTCCCGCAACCAAAGGTCCATAGCTCTCTTTCGTATCAATCCTCACCGGACTAATTACGGCTATAATTCACCAATGGCCAGAATGTGTCTGGCTAATAATACGGAAAACTCTCTCGCCTTTCACCTTAGTAGAATATCCCTTCGCAAATTTCTTCAGCACCTCTGTTTCTCTTCGTAGCCCTGTCTCCTCTGTCCCCCTTGTCTCAACTTTTCCCTTCGCCCTTAAACAGTTTTTAGGTTTAGAATGTTTAAATTTGCTTGTATTAAGCTAATAAAGTGCAGGTATAGCCGGAGTCAATTAAAGTATGTAGCCTCGCGAACACACAGACTGCCTTCCTCTGTGCTAAACATGCTATGTGGATCCATCATACGTAGCCTTGATAATTGCTATAAATATATCAGGAATGCCTCTCCTGCGCAAGGCACGCCAAATAAATTCCCGATTGACACTATCTAAACTTGCATGTTTCTTTTTTAAGAAGTTTGTCTATTATTCCTTTATCCACACATCCGGAAAACTCTCGACTTCCCATGATCTCCCGACAAGTGAGAATAGTAGCTCTTGGCGCAGTTCGTAAAAACTCCGCGGGTATGCCGTCAAGCTCTACCGCCTTATTATTTTTCAGTGCTTTGACAACGGTAATAATCTCATCCTTACTGGCGGTTGTGGTGCGAACTCGGGGATTTCTTTCTATTTCAGTCTGATTTAATATGAGCAACGAACCGCCTAAGCCTCTCAATGGCTGTTGAGTAGAGCTTCGGCCACCCATAAGCTCTTTGTTGATTTTATAAACGGCTATAGGTCGATAGTTGATTATATCGTTTTTTGGGCCTTTCTTATGAATGGGTATGATAAATGATTTTTTCCAAGGTAAAGGAAAATATTCTTGAGAAATGGACATGAGAAAAATAGAGGTCAAGGGTATCGCCAAGTGTGCCACACATTTTTTTAAGACAATAGCAAGCAAACCGTCGGGACCGGGGGAGTAGTCATCCTCAAGATTGTCATCCTTGTCTCCGTGACAAGTTGCGAAGTGATATTGACCGAGACTAAGGATGTTTGAGCGAAGTTATCCAAGTAAGAGAAGTAGTCAAGGTCAGGTTCGGGGGTGTGGTTAGTAAACGACTGGCTAAAAAAGTGAGCAAATAGGTTTGCAACAGTTTTAGGGTCCGACGAGGAGGTGTTGGCAAGTTTGAGGGTAGATGGATAGCTGTCGGATTTACGTTTCGAATTTATGAAATGATAAAAACGCTTAGGGTCAGAAATTAGATTTGATTGCATACGGACAATGTAATCATGATAAAGAACCTCGCTTAGTTCAGCGAAGTGTTTATGTGTGTGCTGATAAAGGGAGTAGTCAGAGTCAGAGCGAGATTTAAGGAATGCCCTCCAAAGTTTGTTCCTCTTATTACGAAGCCCGCGCAGTTGTTTATTATACCACGGTGGGGACGAAGAATAATTTTTTTTGGGCGAGTACGGAACAGTTTGCAGAAGGCAATCGAAGATTAGAGAATAGAACGAAGCAAGAGCAATATCCACAGAAATACCTCTGTAGTTAAAGGTGGCGTTGCTAAGCAAGTTGTTGAGCTTGGCAAAATCAGCTTTTCGGAAATTAAAGCTGTATGAGGTCTGAGAATAAGAATTAGAATTTAAGTCGCCATATGCAAACGAGAGGAAGAGCGGTGGATGGTAGCGGTCAAGAGTAGAGAGAAGATGGTTACTTGCCGTAACAATGCGATTTTCAGCATCGAATGAGAAAATAAGGTCTAGTTGTCTATCAAGGCTATTAGTTATGCCGCTGATTTGATGGGGACAAGAGTTGGAGAGAAAAGGATTTCTTTGTCTGAGGTCGCATTTGAGGGAATGAAATGGGATTCATCGCAGGGGTCCATGACATCAAAGAGAGAGTCTATAGCATCTATAGCGAGTTGGTAGCCTTGAATAGGTTGAGAGGGGCGGATGTAGCAACAAAGGAGATACAGACTATGTTTGAGGATGGTAATTTTAGCGCAGATGAACTCAAATTCAGCGGTATGCGACGTTTTATAAAGTTCGGAGTCGTACTGGTTGTGTATAGCTAGGAGAACACCGCGACCAGAAGATTCATCGAGTTTTTCAAGACCATCATCGCGGAAGACGATAAAGTCAGAGGTAAAGAACTCGTTAGACTTAAAGGCTGGGGAAAGATTTGTTTCAGTGAGCGCGAAAACATCGTAGGGAAGCGTTTGGGAGTTAAGGAAGACAGTGGAGGATTTGGTGCGCAGTCAGCTTACATTCTGGTAATATATGTTTAAATGATTAATATTAGGATTAGAAAAGCGTGGGGATAACAAAGAGGCTGTTTTAGTTCGTAGGCCTCGGACGTTTAGGTAGGAGAGGGGTTGATGAACTAACATTGGTGCCCGGTTATGAACGAAATCCAATTACGGATGTGATAGCCTCCATGAATATGGACAAGTGTGATTTCATTCGCGAGTTGAATAGCTTCCTGCTCCATATTTACGCTGTCCATAAGATCATCCACATAACGATTTTCATGAATTTCACGAACTGCTCTTGTGTACTTATCTGCAAACTCAGCAGCATTTCACAGCAAGGGGAACAATTCTTTTATGACAATTTGGTGGAACATTTCAATATCGGCGCACAGCGCAAAACGTTTTTCTCGAAACTTATAGAGTACCGACGTAAGGGCAATAAGCTGATCTGGACCCTTAAGTGAGAAAGAGTTTAACGAGACACCTTGGACCTTGGACAGCGGCATCCCAGACAGATTTGTTCGTGTTGTGTACAGGAAATATCGGAAGATACCATAAATGATGGCGTCGTTTGCTTGCTTCCTCTGGAGATAACTTTCGCGCATAACCCTTTAAAACATAATCATAAATTTTTCTCTGAAAAGCCTTGGCTAATTGTGGGTCTCTGGCCAATCGTCTTTGCAGGCACATATGACGCCGTTTGGCCATTTGGAGACTATCGGGCATCTTAACATCGCCATATTTCCAGAGTAATCCCGTCTTAAACCGATGATGCTTTCGATTAGTGAACTCTTGTAGAAGTTTTAAAGCACACTTATCATTCGCCGACATTAAGATTGTATTCGGCCGTGATACACCAAAGTTTTCATTATGAAGTACATAAGAACTGTTTAGCTAATGACTGCAGTTCTGCATCGCTACCTTGCTCACATTCACACGGATGGAAGTTGTATTGCTGGTGAAAGACTAAAGAGCTCTGATTGGTGCCAACATAGCCCCCACCGGTTCATCAGCTCTTCCTTCTTTGCATTTCAGCGATAATCCTAACATCCAATTGTTTAGGCCTATAGGCAGTCAAGGACTTTCATTGCTGTATGATTGGACAGACAATCCTTGTAGGTGCTTGTGCTCATTTCGAAACTTATCGTAGTTTATTGTTTGAAGCTGTAGTTGAAGAGCCTTAACAGTGTGTACATTTGTTGAAGCATATATTTTGTTTGACTGATCGGTACCTGATATCTTAAGGCTAATGACTCTCGAATCACTTTCATACCTATTAGTATTCGATGTGCACTTCAGACATAGAGGCTCATCAGTACCGTGTACATTAAGTTCATCAGCTAGCGCTTCATCAATCAATGTTAAAGAGGAACCCTCGTCCAAAAACGCGAACGCTTTAAGTTGTTTATTGTTGCCGTACAATGTGACAGGGATGGTGCGAAATAATACGGATTGTGATGTGCTACCGTGTGCGCAATTGCATTGCACTGAAGACGTATTCTCAACATTAGAGTGAACAAACTTGTGGTGATTGTGCAGTAATTTGTGGTGTTTCAAAGTGCAATTATTTAAGCCACAGACTATATCGCTTTTACATCTATAATTTCCGTATTTAGGCAGACATCGTCGACATAGTTTGTTGTCTCGCACTGCAGCCCATTTCAGTGTTTTGCTCAAACGTTCAAAATGTTGGCAGTTAGTCACAGTGGAATAGTCACTACCGCAAGATTTTGGACTGGAATACCGAAGTTCACGATCGTATCTAGTCTGTCGGCCTTTAATGATAGAGTGGCATGTATTCTCTGCAGAAGTGTATGGACTATGAGCTCGGGTCTTCCAAAAAACATTCTGAGCGTGGAAATAATACGTTAAACGCAATTAGGTTGAGTAAGCATGCTTTTCCTTTTAGGGCTTTCTGTAAAAAAAAAAAGTTTTCCTCGTTTGTGAATCCACACAGCTCCGTTGTTCTGTCGAAATTACAAATAAATATCGGCCATTGTTCTGGGCCCCCACTAAAGCTTTGCTACTCTTTCGACACCAGCTGACGAGACGCTATGTTATTTCTTGTTCTTGGCCATGAGTTAGTGGTTGGTATGTGTTATAGCCGGTCGGTAGAGTATTTATTCGCGCCAGCACCTGATAAGGTTGTTGATATACTTGGTCGTACTGATGTGAAACTGTGGAGTGAACAAACGGGGGATGCAATTGTGAGAAAACAGATGACTGGTGTTGCTGTTTTTGACGATTTTCAGGACCATCACCCAGTTGACCTCTGCGCTGTAACTGTTGTGGATTTCTAATGAAGGCTCCCAGTCAGGCTCCGTTTGCAATGGGTTGATGTGATGTTGGATTGGATGGTGCTGTGCACGATACGTCAGCTACTTTTGGCATTGTTTTAGCCGCTACATTTACCCACCTCTGGGCTCCTACCTGAGGGATAATAAGCTCGTCTTCATCACTGTCTGAGGAATCTTCCGTCATCATGCTAATGGTCTGGTACTTTCTTTTACATACTCCTGATCTCTTCGCCGTTTTAGCTCAACTTCCTCTTGCTCCCGTTTTTCCCTACGTAAGCGTTCCTCTTGGTCACTTTTCTCTTGCAGTTGTCTCTCCTCCTCTAGTGTCTGGAGTTCTATGGAAGCGTGCGAAGCAGTTGACAATCTGCTCCCTGATGTTCCGGTTACAACACCTGTCGGTGGAATGAGGGTTTCAGAAGAATAATCCTTGCATTTTTAACACATCCAATCTCGGTTTGCCACTGAACTATTGACGAAGACACAACCATAGTGGAACCATTGATCACATCGGTCCAATTGTACCATGCCAACGGCACTGTCGGGTTAGTCACAAATTTGGTAATTGTACTCCTCTATGATCACGCTGTGTTAAGTTTGCTGGCAAAGATTGAAATTTGTGCAACTTACCGGCTGTCCGGTGGGGTTTGAAACATCGTTCGCTCCTTGGTTGGTACAACATCCGTAAAAGAATTTTGTAAAAATGTTATTAGGCGATAACGACTTCAGATTTTGTAACCTGCCGTGATGAGGTAATAAAACACGCTTCGGACTCCTGTGCATGGTTTATTAAACGTCACTAACCACTGGTAGTGGTTATCTTAATACAATAGATATTAAGTTACATAGTTTAATGATTAAATATTTATGCTTCATACTTTTAGTTTTTTACTTAAATTTCTTTTTAATTCACTTTTTTATTTTTTTACTTTTTATTTAGTGTTAATGAATAATTTGTGCAGCTCAGTTAACTACATAGGACAGATGGACAAAGATTTTCGCGCCAAATTTTTTGGTGTGAAATCATTGTCCCGCGCTGATGGATTTGTTTTAACACAGGTCTTTAACATTTTGACATTTCTATCAATTACCTTATTACATGCTTTAAATATCATAGGTACTGACGCACTTTCGTGACCGCTTTGGCTAGTTACCTCCCTACTGTTTTTGTGGAGAAATAGGGTCTCAACTATTTTCGGAGCCATAACGGAAACATTGGCGACTGCAAATGAGTACCTTTTAGTCTCATTGATACAATTTTGTAAGTCTTACCCCAGCCGCTGTTATTAAGTCGTTCACAGAGGTCCTTAAAAGACTTAATCACTACTTTTAATCGGGTTCTTGCCTCTCGGTATTAATTTCGAATGAATTCGACTTGCTTTCGAGTCCGGAATCCCTGATACATTCTACACGCTCGGTGACTTACCGATCTAAGTTACGCAATTTGTGGGATCCACCAATAGACTGTAGGTCGACGATTTCCTGTTCCCAGTCTGGACATCGATGCATTACATGCATTAACTCGTAATTGCTCTGCGGTTCTGTCTTCAATTATCGCCTAACTAACAATAAAGCTTAAAAGGTCTTCATCAAAAGAATTTGCATTTCATGATAAATATTCTTATGGAGAACTAGAGAACAGTCCTTGTAAATACAAAACTACGAGATATAACAATCACTCAAGAGCCAATGTCTAAGACCTATTTGTAGAAATACAACACCAAAAAAGCTTTTGGTCAAAGGCTTACTTCATGTGAAAGTGTACCTCCGGAAAAACTACAATAGCCCTATTTAACAGATGTTTCAACAGAAGAAACGGAATAAATCCTGAGGTAACCTTTAGAGAAACAAGTACACCAGAGCAATCAACGGAGGACTACGAGATGCAAACATCAAAGTTCAATCTAATAAAATATCCTTAGATGTGTCTAAATGGGGGACGTGTTATGGATAGCTCACATAGCACATCAACAAAAAAAAAAAAATAATTATGTCAACCAAACGAACCACAGTGGCACCGACAATACAGTAGGCCCATGATCAGCAGTAACGTACGAACAGAAAACTAAATCAGGTGAAAAAATTATTTAACTGTGTCAGCAATCTCAACTCTAGTAAATCGAGCATCTTCAAATTTCTCATCCCCTCCAAATACGTATGGATGTTTTGGACTTCCCCCTAAGATGTATGTCGTATTGGCAGTATGAGCATGACAAGATGGACTGCGAGGAGGTTAAGTGTAAGAAAAGTTACTCTAGAAAACTCTCGTCTTTTAAAACCAAATTCGATAATGTCAGAGGCCGTAACTTTTCATCTCCTTCCCACTCTCTTCGTCAATCTAAACTAGATCCGAATTGGAACTTTAATATGAAATCCATTACCAACCTCACCAATCAGCCTTATTCTCGATCTCTTTACTGCAATAAAATCACTAAATTCTCTACAAATCCAATACAAACTCTTCCCCATCAATCTAATATTACTAGACCTACCATCTCTGCTCCTTCTACAAACAAAACTCCACCTTGCATAAAACCTGCTACTTACTCGAATTTTATCCACTCCCACACCCTTAATCATGCCTCTCTTCAATCTGCTCCCTCCTCCCCGCCTCCTAAAGCGCTTACTTCCTCTGCCCTCTCTCGCTCCTCGAATAGTATTTACCCGATTGCAGCACCACCCTCTTTTTTAGATCTCCTGCTTCTGCCTACTGCAAAACTCACAAAACAGCTTACTGAGTCAGGCGAAGATGGACGTTATGTTCATTCTCGGTTGCGCGATCGTAAGATTTACGATAATGTACGGCTTTATTTAGCCTACCTACACTACAAAGATGACACCGTTTGTATAGATGGTATCACCAAAACCAATGTCATGGTCTCGCTACATCAAGAAGGTCTCCCAAATGACCCTGATGAGCTGAAACAAATTTTCGTCCGTTATCACGGAAGTTTTGATATTCCGCTTAGTAGTGTAGCAAACGATCTCTCTACCTATGCCTCCCACGTTGATTCCAAACGGATAACCCATCTACAAAGAACGCGTGCTAATTAAAAAAATTACCTTCGTTCCTAACCTTCTTACTAGCATACCCCCACGCTTTTCCAATCCTAACATTTATCATTTATGTATTTATTACCAGAATGTAATAAATGTATTTAACTCCCAAACGCTTCTCTACGATGTTTTCGCGCTCACCGAAACAAATCTTTACCCTGCCTTTAAGTGCAATGAGTTCTTTACCTCTGAATTTAATGTCTTCCGCGATGATGGTCTTGAAAAACTCGATGAATCTTCTGGTCGCGGTGTTCTCCTAGCTATACACAACCGTGACCACTCCGAACTTTATAAAACGTCGCATACCGCTGAATTTGAGTTCATCTGCACTAAAATTACCATCCTCAAACGTAGTCTGTATCTCCTTTGTTACTACATCTGCCCCTCTCAACTTATTCAAGTCTACCAACTCGCTATAGATGCTATAGACTCTATCTTTGATGTTACGGACCCCTGCGATGATGTCATTGTCTTAGGCGATTTTAATCTTCCGCATCTTCAATGGGTTCAGTCTGAGGATGAGTCCCATTTCATTCCTTCAAATGCAACCTCAGACGGACGTTATGTCACAAAGAAATCCGTTTCATAGATTGTCTCTCCAATTCTGGTCAACTAGACTAGACAACAACTAGACCTTATTCTCTCTGCTAAAAATTCCATTGTTACGGCAAGTAACCATCTTCTCTCTGCTCTGGACAGCTACCATCCACCTCTCTTCCTTTCGTTTGCATATGGCGACTTAAGTTCTAATTCTCATTCTCAGACTTCATACAGCATTAATATCCGAAAAGCTGATTTTGCAAAGCTCAACAAATTGCTCAGCAATTACAGAGGTATTTCTGTGGATATTGCTCTTGCATCGTTCTACTCTCTAATCTTCGATTGCCTTCTGCAAACTGTTCCGTACTCGCCCAAAAAAAAATTTTCTTCGTCCCCACCGAGGTATAATAAACAACTGTGCGGGCTTCGTAATAAGAGGAACAAACTTTGGAGGGCATACCTTAAATCTCGCTCTGACTCTGACTACTAGCGTTATCAGCACATACATACACACTTCGCTGAACTAAGTGAGGTTCTTTACCAAGATAACCTTGTCCGTATGCAATCAAATCTAATTTTTGACCCTAAACGTTTTTATCATTTCATAAATGCGAAACGTAAATATGATAGCTATCCATGCACCCTCAAAATTGCCAACACCTCCTCGTCGGACCCTAAAACTGTTGCAAACCTATTTACTTACTTTTTAGCCAGTCGTTTACTGACCACATCCCCGTACCTGACCTTGACTACTTCTCTTACTTGGATAACTTCGCTCAAACATCCTTAGTCTCGGTCAATATGACTTCGCAACTTGTCACGGAGAAGTTTAGCAAACTTAAGGATGACTACTACCCCGGTCCCGAAGGTTTGCCTGCTATTGTCTTAAAAAAATGCGTGGTACACTTGGCGATATCCCTGACTTCAATTTTACTCATGTTCATTTCTCAACAATATTTTCCTCTGTATATAGATAAAATAATTTATCTTACCCATTCGTATCGTTATTCTCCACTAAGCAACACGGTTTCCTTAAAGGTAGATCGACAACCACCAACCTAACAGAATTTGTTTCTCAGGCGCTGTGTGCATTTGAAGATATTTGCGAAATTGATGTAATAGCTACTGACTTCAGTAAAGCTTTTGACACAATCTCACACTCAATTATTATTCTGAAGCTGAAAGCTCTCGGTTTTCCACCATGTTTTATCATATGGATCCCTTGAAAATCGGCAGTTAGAGGTTATATTCAGATCCTTTGTCTCTAATGCCTTTAGGGCCACATCAGGCGTTCCGCAAGGCAGTCATATGGGTCCCTTAATTTTTGTCCTTACTACTCTTATCACTCTTCATCTATGCCGATAACATGAACATCTTCAAATTCATATCTTCCACCACGGATTCTCGCTTTCTTCAAGTCGATCTAAACAGATTTTTTATCTGGTGTCAAAAAAATCATCTCGAACTTAATACCAGCAAATGTCAATACATGACGTACTCCCGTAAACGCCTTCCACCACACCATAGAAATTACTTTCTCTGCAACGAACCTGTCCCTTCCCCTAGGTGTCATCTGCGATAGGGAACTTAACTTCCGTTCGCATATTGACAGCATTATACTGAGTAGAACCAACTCTGCGCTTGGCTTTGTGAAACGGTACCAAATTACTCTACATCACCTTCGTCAGACCCATCCTATTCGTATTCGTACAGTAAGCTTAACTTTAAGAAATATACAAAATTATAAAACCTTAGTAGTGAGTATTATATCCTTTTCGTCTTAAAACTTCCCTCAAACCACCAGGCATAGATTGCACTAATTTTTGTGTGAAATCCGGTTGAATTAATTCCCATTCTCTTCTTAGAACTTCCTTTAGCTGTCTAGCGTTCTGTATGCTCACATCTCGGGGCTTTGATTTAAAATGAGCCGACAAATTCTCGATCGGGCTTATATCTGGCGATTGGGGAGGTGTTTCCAACACTTTAGAGCAATTATACAGCATCCATAAGCGAGTATTTAATGACTTGTGCTTGGGATCATTACTTGGTAGTATATAAACTCATGTCTTATTTCCATTTTAGTAGAACTCTCATGGAAGTTGGCCTTTAAGATGTTGATATATTTTTTGGAATCCATGATTCCTTCTATAAAATGTAAACTTCCAGTCCCGGTGGCCGAAAAACAACCCACACCATGACAGAACCAGCGCCATGCTTTACAGTTGGTGTGAGGTTTTCTTTATTAAGACTGGTGCTGGCTTTCTCCATACGTTCACTTTCCCATCACACTGAAAAACATTAAATTTTGACTCATCAGCAAATATTACCTTATTCCAGAAATCAGGACCTTGATTGATGTGCTTTTTGGCGAATTCTAGTCGCTTTTTCCGATTCGCTTTGCTGATGTACGGTCGACGCCGTGCATTTCTGCCATTATACCCATGCCTCCTGATAAACCTTTGCACTGTTTCTCCACTAACTATTTTCCCACTAGTTTCACGTATTTTCGTTGCAAGTTTCGGAGCACTAATTTTGGAATTTTTGTTAATTTCTCGAACTACTTGTCGTTCATAGATAGCACTAAGAATTTTTCTATTCTGATTTCGTGCTTTATTTTCTATTTTGCCGTCCGTTTTAAATCTTTTTACAATAGATTGAACCGTAAAACGACTTCTTTGGACTATTACACTGATCTCACGATAACTTTTTCCTTGTTCATGCAAAGAAATTATAATTTTCCGCCTTTCTACAGAGGTTTCGCTTGCTTTTCTACCCATGACTGGACACTACACAAAGACTGAACAAGGAATAAAAATATTTTCTCCAAAAACTACGTAAATGATAAAACCTAATGAGTCCAAATATTTTCATATGAACATCAGAAACAACCGTTATTTGGACAATTTGTTATATGTACGAATACGAATGTGAGATGCAATATGACGTATTTGTTCGTTTTTTGCATTTTTTTCTTTCCTGAAAATAATGTTTGTTTGTATCTTTTTACTATGTCAAGATCGTCAAAAATAATATCCTGAAAAAAAAATGGGTATCTGTTTCGAAGGATTAAAAATATTCATTGCTTTATGTCGAATTAACTGGTGTACGAATACGAGTGTGACTAAGTGTAGCTTGCATTAAGCTCCATAAAGTGCCGGTAGAGCCGGCATCAAATCAAATCAATTAAATAGAATGTTTTTAATAAAGCTGCAAAGCAAAAATGCATCGATTAAGTTAATCAGACACCGTATCTATTATATATATCAAATTGTCAGAAGTAAAACCTTATTTTTTTAAATAAAATTAATATCAATTTCCATTGAAATTGTTGTGGTTGTTATTGATTTCTACTGAGATTCTCGTGGAGTTGATCTGGGTTGCTGTCTATATTTTTTTTTTTACGCATTTTTATTACTCAATTCATTAACTCTTACATGCTAGACAAAAGTGCTCTCTTTCATTTTAAAAGTGTATAGCCTGAGGCATAACATTATTTCTGGTGGCAGCGGTGGGATTGCTGAAGGATTTTGCAACGAATTTATCAATGGAGTTAATAGCATTAATACTGTGAGTAATTTTTTGTATGTAAAGTGATTGATTCATATATGTATGTATAAAGTCAGATCTTCTAACTACACACAAGCATAAGACATAGAAAAGGGAAGAATACATAAATGTAAAAAAACGAGCTTCATAGGAAACTAATTTATATTAAGCAAAATAGGGACGAGTCTGTTGTTTATTACCTACAACGGGTCGAAACATTGCCAGGACGGTTACATAGCAAGCTTGCGGATGTAAAAAAGGGGTATAAAGCCGGGCAATTGGAATAAATCCAAATTGAAACCTTAACGGTTTCCATTAACGGCCTGCGGGATAGATTATCGACTTATGCAATAACATAACGTAAAAAAAACGCTAGCCGAAGTGAAGAACAACGCATAAATATGTTTAAAACAAACATTCACAAAAACTACACTTCAAAAAATCAAAAAGTCTGGTCACATCGCGAAAAATGAAGGCTTCCTAGAAAATACCAAAGCGAAACCTATAGAAATCCATTTAAAAAGAATACGAATCAACTGTTAACTTAGAATGAAGTACGATTCAAAGAGAGAAATTTTCGGTAGGATGCATGGTAAATAAGGCACTTTTGCAGCTTAGAGCTTTGGACAACTCGGAAAGTACTCATATCGTGGCACTAATAATGATGAAACTAAGAACCTATTATACATACGGAAGCTGAGAAGTCACTTATCAAGGCTAATTGTGTGTACAGAGACGAAGTGAATGTTAGAAAAACAATGAGCTTCAGTAAAATAGATGGTAAAATGTGTAGGACATCAGGAGAAATGGAATCTCATATTTAATTCGTGTATTACATTGGCAAATCATATACACTGATTTTAATTAATTAATTTTGACAAAGAAAATTTATTTTAAGAAAAACTTTATGTACGATTTTTTTTCCTTGTTAAAACTTAATTCTACCTTAGGCTACCTTAAAATACATCTCAATCTACTTAACATACTTATGATTAAAACGCAATCAAATAGGGCAAGTATTGCAATCGTGAAAAAATCGAACTCGAGATTTTAATCAAACTTGACATTACTATGATGGAGAAGTCCAAAAAAAAGTAGGTCCGGCAATTCCGTCTGTCTGTCTGTCTGTCTGTATATTCGACTACAGCCTAAACGGCTGAACGGATTTACTTCAAACTTCATATATAGGGTCTGTGGGATATTCCCTAGAGGGAATTTTCATTCTAACCTCAAAATTAAGGGCAGTTTACTTAAGGCCGATTTCAGTTAAAATGGATTTTCTCGAAAACGGCTCTAACGATTTCGATAAAATTTGATGTGTGGGTTAGTTTGGGTATATGGTATGAGGTGGCACACCACGTATTTGTGCGGCGATTGGGCTAAAAATTATTATTTGTAGGTTACAAGACAAGTGCAAAATAATGGGGTACCAAATTTTGGAATGCCACGCACACTTTTATAAAACTTATTTTTTTCAAAATTTTTACTGAGAAAAAATTATTTAAGCAAAGTAATAGGCCTTAAAATTCTCTATAATTCACTCAAACACCCTATCTGGCCACATCCACTTTTTATGGGCATTTTTATGAAAACAAAACATTGAGTAAACTCCTACAATGTTATGACTATTATTCCATCGAAACGCGGAATGCCACGCCTACTTTATTGGGAAGAGCAAGACTTGGACTTTAATCCTGATATAATTATACACTTATAGCATTACGGTGCAAGTACGTACAACCCAGTCGTGCACTTTATTTTTTTTTTTTTTTTTGCTAATTTTTTATTTTTTAAATACATTATGTACATAAAAGCCGAGTGCTGTGTTTTCTACTCACTACCTTATATATAGTAAAATCACACATACAACATACACTTACGACTACCTTAAAACTATGTAAGCCGACCAGGCTTAGTTCCCTCTTCGTAAAGCCGCCAAAATGTCTGGTGCTACTATTTTACTTCATTAGCATCTCGTCTCGATACTGACCTACTGAATCGGAGACGATTCTCAGTTGTTTGTGCTACTTTTCTGGCGACGTGGTAGATTAACTGCGTACCCGTGCTTTCTTGAACTAGACCTTGCCTATCTAAAAAGAGGAAAGAAAGGGTGGTTTCATTTTTATTGTACGATGAACAGTATTATTATAAGTTTTATTTATGGATTTTATTATATCAATCCAAAGATAGGAACCGTTTGCGCTAAATTCTTCCACATCATATTCTACCACATCATCAGATTTTGAAAATGCTTATTAAAGAACTCTTTTCCATCATCCGTTTGCAAATTCTTAGGAACACGTTCTTTCATAAATATATGTATCTTGCATGGCATTAGTAATATCTGTACCTGTTTTACTTTTAATAGGAATCGAATAAGCAAATTTTGAAAATACATTAATTACTGTAAGAAGATATCGAAAGTTATCTGTTTTATGTAATTCTTCCACCACTTGACGCTTGCTCTTACTGACAGGTGGAAGGCTGAATTCATAATGCCGTCTAGAGTTATAATTTGCGTGTTTTTGCTCAGCATGTATTTAAATAGTTCATCCTGGATTTTTGTAGTTTCAATGGTAAGGAATTTTTTCAATTGTTCAAATGCTTCATCAACATATTCTTTTGTAGCAGCATCACTGTTTTCCAAAGGCGTTCCCAAATTCCGAATCCGATTCAAACTCAAATCATAATCTCCATTTTCAGTTCTATGGAAACCTTCACCCGCAGGTCCAGGTGGCCCATTGACCCTTGTGATCCACGTATTCCCGTTGACCCAGTTAAACCGGGCGGACCTATTGGGCCTGGGGGTCCTCTAGGCCCCGATTGGCTGGTTGTCGCTTTTATATTCTGTGTAAATCTTCCAAATTTATCAACACTCATTTTTGTTTATCATAATTCTATGTTAGTTGTGTTTATTGAATAATATTAGCTTCTTTTAGTTCTTCAATGATTGCCTGTTGTCATATATATATATTGTAGTTTACTGTCAAACAGATTTTCACATCTGGTAATTTTTTTTTTTTTATTAATTTTTGATTAAAATCATTAATTACCGAAACTCTCTTTAAAAATAGGCTCATTCCGAATTTCAGGCACTAGAAAGTCAAACGCTTCAGGTTCGTCAAGAAATCCAGATGTAACCTGGCTAAGAAAACCTTGTTCATTTTTCACAATTAAGCCTTGTGAAGCAATAAGCAGCCGCAATCGATCTACTAGTTCATTCGGGTTATCCCAGAATATATGGTCTTTTTGATTTTTGGTTAAATGCATTAATCCATTGCCGCTACTAGCAATCCCTTTACACCCTTGAAATAATTTACTAATAATGTTTTTTTATTTATACCCTCGATTTCCGTGTATTTGTTTTTTGGCATCGTAAGGAATTCTGTGTGCATTGGTATCGTTCAATATGGTATCGTATGCCTGTAAATCTTCTTCAGTATAGCGTTTTGCCAATTTTATGAACAATAATTCGTATAGGCCAACTGTCCCCTTATATAGTTTTCCGTTTATTTCTATATATCATCATCACGTATGGTGAGATCTGCATTACCAAATTTCCATAAGTTATTTTCAAGATACACACCATACGTATTATCTAGAGAATTTGAGTTATTTAAGTACAAATTTAAATATTTACGAGGAAGCTCTGCAAATTGTTCTTGGTTAAATTGTTCAATCAGATTTTTATAATCATAATGGCGTTGAGGTCGAGTACGTGGTGTTGTCATTGCTGTATTATATTTATCTTCATTATAGGGGGATGACTGCACTGGAGTATTAGAATCGTCGGCGTCAACACTATTGGATATTCTCTGAATTTTTGATGGCCTACGTATCGCGAAATGGTTTGACTCCTCTTTTTTGTACTTACGATCTAACTTATTTGTAGCAGTAGACTTTTCTACCAGCTCCTTTAAGGGCAATGTAATTGGCTTAAGAATTTCCTCCATCTGAGCTTCCAGCTCAGTTCTTCCTGTTTTTAAAGCTTTATATTTTTTCCGTAATGCATCGGTAGCTTTTATAATCTCTTTGGTCAGCTCTTTATTTATATTCATCATATTTTTAGTCTTTCGAATGGCAACTCCTGAACAGGTTTCGTATTGTTTGGAACAGTCTTTCTACAGGTTTCAAACTGAATTAAAATTTTACTGCACTGCTTTTTAACTGGGTGAACTGCTTTGAATCTCAAATGACTGGGCACTTAACTGCTTTGTACTGCTCTCGTAGAACATCTCCATATAAGTGTACTCTTTTGAATCGCTATCTCCAATTTTAAAGTTTTAGGAAGCTATCAAAACCTTTTCTATAGCGTCCCTCGTTCAAAAGGCTGTCTTTATCGATTACCAAAAATCCATATTTATTCTTCCAACACTCTGCACACGGTTTGCGAAATTTATTAAAATGCATGTCAGTATTAACATGATCGTTATAAATGTGTTTTGAATTCATATCATCTTGTTTTAATATTAGTAGAAAATTCGAATTATCTCGTATCAAATGTTTAGGTACTCGAGTATATGTTTGACATAAGTAAAGCTATCGATATGATGATGACGCCCCATACTTGAATGCACAAAATCCTGAAGATATGTTTCACAAAACATATGACGAACACGGGAACATGAAATAGTCACTGTAGACGAAGTTAAAACATGCAAGCCCAAATCAGAAAAGCGTAATTTTCTTGCCGATCACAGTTCTCTACCATACGGATACAAAAGACAAAAAAATTGAAATATGAAATAAAAAATTATGTTTATTATATTTGTATAAAAATTGTTAACAAAATAAACAATGAGTATAGTATTTATATGATTTTTCGAACTTCGCTGGTTAAGGGGTTGTACTAAACAATGCGATCATGAAGCAGCAGACAATAAACCGATGTAGCTGGGGGTACATTTGTTAATGTATTAATTTCAAGTCTTAGTTTCGTTTTGATGAGAGCAATCAATGACCATAATCGGTGCATTTTCCTTAAATTCATTCCGTGATAAAAGTGGTTGAGGTTGCTTATTATAATAATATTGTTGAAATTTACTGTACATATCATATAGTACGGCAAATCTGTCGCGATTAAATCTAATATTCAAATCTTCATATGGATATGATTCAGAGTTAAGATGTACTTTAATATTGCTAATGTCGCAATTATCAAATTTACTAGCATCTTTATCTCTTTGATTTTTTCGATTTGTTTGTAAAGCGAAAATAAAATATCTCGGCTTTTCAAGTTGACTGGCCGTCTTCACTGTCCAAATGTGATCTGTTGAAGATGGTAAAATCGGATATTCATACATTTCCCAATTTCGGAAGCTAATTAGTTTCTGCTTTGACTGTATTGTTTTTAGTAATGATAATTTATCAGCATCGGCCAGTGTAATGTGTGGAACTCTCCATTGTAGCTTAAAAATACGGATTTTAACTTCATCGGTTGACGAGTAAAATGTATTCTCATCAGTTCGCGTACGTGTTAAAATAAGCTCGTTGGTTGCATTCACAATAATTTTTTTATAATCTTCAGCAAATCCTAAGAGGTTTTTTAATGGTATGCAAAAGTTGAAAATATCCGACGAGGGTATTTTATTTTCGTTTGGTGACCACGATGCGTTTGATAACATTTTACTTTCATTCTCATTCATTTTTAAGTGTAGTTGTAATGCCGACATTTTTATTGTGATCGATTTTCACTCCATTAAGTTCATAACGAATTTCTTCAAACAGGAATGCCATAGAATTGTTAGTCAATCTTGCTGATGTTGAAGCCGTTCCATCAGACTTTGATAGAGCTCCTTCAATGTAGATAAAACTCTCGTTCGTCAGAATACATAAGTCTTGCTGTTGTATAGAAATTCGTATTTCGTCACTCGAGCCGAATGAAGGCAAAAATGGTGAGTAGCTGTGATATTCAAACTTGGTATTGTCATAGCCTGCTCCATGTGTAATGGCTAATATTTCGCTCATAATTTATTTTAAAAAAAATCCCAGTGACTTCAGGTATTCTTTATTTAATGTGGGGAGCTTTACTCTTGACGCTTGTGATGTTCCACTAAAACTGGCTGAATTAATGTGTTTGCGTACGAATTTATCCTTATTGTAGATCAACATTGTGCATCGGTTTTAAATGCAATCGGATAGTAATAGTCTCACCCCTAAAATTCATCAAGTCGCCGTCTTGATCAATCAGTTTCAATGTCAATGAACTGATTCGTTTGACATTCACCGGTAGATAGATCACGTTTCTTGCAACTTCTATGATTTGTAGCCCGGTCCGACCTCGGGTGAAAATTCGTGTATAGTGTGCGCTGGTGGGTTATTAATATACGATCCTCCTGTAATGTTGCAATCAACACGTATGACATTTACTTTATTTATATTTACAGGTACCGTATAGGTATATTTACGACGTACCGTGTTGCCTGTCGACGTGGGTGCACGCGCTTCTTCCACCCGCAGCCTGTCTCACATTAATTTACAAACAAACAAATAAACAGAAAAACAACAAATCAAAAAACAATAGATTACAAAAAAAAAACCAATAGATTAAACAAAAAAAAAAAAAAACAACAGACTACGATCGCGCGCGCCTAACAAACATCAGTGCAGTGTAGTGCAAAAAACCAAAAACAAAAACAGTGCCGGGTCATCCATCTCTCCCTCCCCACTCACTTGCTGTTGTGCTTTCCAATCAACGCAACTGTCACATGTACTATACATTATCACAGTTGCGTTGATTGAGAGAGCGTAACATCTGATGTATAGCGGGCCGTGAGTGTTTATCTGTATAGCGGACCACAGCTGACTGTCGTTTGGGCATAACACCTACGACAGTTTGCTGTGGAAAACTATTATTAGGATCTACACTTCGCGGCTTCGCTTAGTTTCGTCAGAGTTGTGTATTTTTGTGTTTTTATGTTTTAATGATGAGGGAATTTAGGGTGGATATTTCCAACATACGTGGGCTTCTAACGAATTTCTTCGATGTGTACTCCCACACCCAATCCCATAAACCAGCTTTTCTGGGACTTAGCGAAACACAGGTAGTAGAAGAATCTTCTGATTTGCAACTGGCTGGATATAGCTTAGTGCCATTATTCTTTCCCCACCGCGGTCTCGCCATTTTTATCCGTAGTGATATTGCTTACCAAATTCCACCACAGTATGGCCACTGTTCCAATCCGGAATTCAATTTTAAATGGCTAAAGTTCACCGTCCGTAAGCAAATTATTCACTACTGCTTTATCTAGAGAAGCCCTAGTGCTGACAGCAACTCAACTTTTAACGAGTTTGATGCGCTGTCAGATTCTATCACTCGAATTGTCTCCCTGTATCCTTATACTGAAATCGTTATTGCTGGCGATTTCAATATACACAATTCGGATTGGCTTCGGAACTCTGGCCAGACAACACCCGAAGGAAGGTATGTTGAACTTTTCGCTGAGGTAAACAACTTGACCCAGCTTGTAAATGAGCCGACACATATACCTGACATTGCAAGTCACTCCGCCAACACCCTTGACTTGTTTCTTACTTCGCATCCTGATAAATACACCATTGATGTACTAGCGCCCCTAGGCCGGTCTGACCATAACATCATATCAGCTAAATACTCGTACTCCAACCGCGCAGTTAAAGAACAAACTCCAAGAAGAAAAGTATGGCAATACGAACAAGCCAACTGGGACGGCCTTAATAGCTTCTTCAGGAGTTTTGACTGGTCGCTATGCTTCCTCGATAGTGACGTGGATGCCGCCGCTGATATGATTACCGACACGATTCTCTTAGGTATGAATGAGAGCATTAAACCTAAGATAAACTAATGGTTCGACTTGAGCTGTAAAGAGGCAATCAGGTTGAAAGAAGTAAGTTTTCGGTATTATAAAGCCAACAAATCTGAGGAAAACCGAAAGAAGTTTAAACAAGCCAGAAAAGACTGCAATGCCCATATTCAACGTGCAAAATACCTATACGACCAAAAATTGAGGCAAAAAATTCTACAGTGCCCCAAAGGTAGTAAAAATGTTTGGTCATTCGTAAAAAACATTAAAAATTCTGCGTCATCTGCCATCCGAACGCTCATTTACAATGACATTCCAGCTGTCAGCTCCTTAGATAAGGCTAATCTTCTTGCTGCACAGTTTGCAGCTAATTCCACGCTGCAAGATAGTGCTTTGTCTGTCCCTGTGCTTGAGAGCGTAGAATTTTCCATGGGACAAATCCAATTTCGCACTCGCACAATTGCAGGAGTTCTCAAAGGTCTTAACATACACAAATCCGCTGGCCCAGACGGTATCCCCCCTATAGTTCTGAAGAGGTGTTCTTCCTCGCTGGCAAAACCTCTGCGTAAGCTTTTCTGTCTGTCCTACTCTTTTGGGCTCTTCTCGAGAAGATGGAAAACAGCATTTGTCCAGCCTATCCCTAAAAAAGGCGATTCTTCCTCTCCGACCAATTACCGACCGATTGCACTTACGTCCCTACGAAAACTCATTAATGACCGGCAGTATGGTTTTCGTAGCAACAGGTCCACTGGTGATTTGATGGCATATCTCACCGAGAAGTGGAACCATTCTCTCCATCACTTTGGCGAAACAAAGATGGTTGCACTCGATATTTCAAAGGCATTTGACAGAGTTTGGCACCAAGCTCTTTTGTCTAAAATGCGTGCATTTGGCATCGATGAAATTCTTCTTCAATGGATTAGAAATTACCTTTCGGGGCGTTCAATACAAGTTGTGTTGGATGGCTTCAAGTCTGATATTCACCGCACAAATGCTATTGTTCCCCAGGGCTCAGTTTTGTCCCTGACTCTTTTTCTCATTTTTATAAATGATCTCTTGTCTGCAACCTCTAATCCAATCCATTCCTTCGCTGATGATAGTACCCTCAGTCTTTCATATTCGGTCCCTAACTCACGTGGCTCTTCGGCCATAGAAGAGGAACGGCAGCGTATGTTAAACTCATTAAATTCCGATCTCTACAGCATTATCAAATGGGGTTCAACGAACCGAGTGGAATTTAATGCTTCCAAAACGCAATGCTGTCTTCTATCTCTCAAGCGAAACCAAAACCCCCAACCATTATCCATGAATGGTACTTACATCGCGGAAACCGAAAGACTTGCCACTCTCGGTATGTGTATTAATAACCATCTTCGATGGAAGATCACATATTCGAGGTCGCCAAAAATGCTGCAAAGTGTCTAGGATTCCTTAAGCGGTGCAAGAAATACTTCACCCCATCTGATCTGGCCTCAATTTATAAGGCATTCATCCGCCCAAAACTGGAATATAACGCCCATATCTGGTCTGGTGCACCCAAAACCGTTCTGCACATTCTAGACAGGGTCCAAAATAGCGCGTTAAAACTTATAGGTGATAGAGACATTGTAGGCTCCATAGCGCCTCTAGAACATCGGAGAAATGTAGCATGTTTCTCCCTGTTTTATCGCTTTTTCCATAAAAAATGTTCCAGTAAAATAGCCAGTTGCATTCCTCCCCTTCAAAATTTCACCCGCAATACGCGTCACGCTAAGAATGCACATCAGTTCACCCTCAAGCCCAATTTCGGACGTACTGTCAAATACAGAGATTCGTTTATAAGCCGAACGACACGTATGTAAATCCGATATATGACCGGTATTAGCTTCGAGTATGCGATTACTGAATCCTAATAGCTGTCCAATAGATCGTTCTTTTTTTAAGTATATTATCTCACTGGCTTTAATTTCACTCTCCAAAGTATTATTATTTGCCTTAATATTTGCTACTAAAGAGCTATCGATAAGAAACTGTACATCATTCATATAATAAGCAATATCGTCAATTTCAAACGACCCCACAGGAATTTCAACAATATGTTTTCCTATATGAAACAAATTATTTCTTTCATCAATATTAGGTATTGAATTGTATGTTTGGAAATCGATTAAACCACATGCATAGTTCTGATGTAAGTGCAGAGGCGGAAAATATTCAGCTGTGAGATAGGAAGTACTACCGCTAAGCTTAAGTGTTAATGCCATGACAGTAAATAAAACAATGAAGTTTTTTTTGACAAAATTATATTATTTCTTAAAATAACAATTGTACAGGAACTGTAAACATAAATGCCCACAATTTACTGAGTCATAATCCTGATATTTAGTGTAATTATATTTAATTTGATCGCCTAAATAGTTTATTAATTCACTGGGCGGTTGTAGATTTCCAAAACTATCGAAATATTCAATATTGCTGTCCTTTTAGTAGTACGCTACCTTATGTGTAGCCGCAGCCAGCTGAAGAGTCTAAATTAACGATTCCACATTCATTTCTTAAAGGTTTTTTCTTTGGCAAATTATCACGCATAAAAACTCCTCGAAAATGGGGTAAATGTTTTGCAAATCTCTTCAAGTCCAGCTCGTTTAATGCACGCCTGGGTAACGAATCTAGTAGTTTTTTGCCTGAGAATGTAAATATAACCCAAGTCCATTTTTGTACTGTTTCAAATTAAATCCATCACCCATCGCAATAGATTCCATTTTCTGGTTATGACGTTTTTTCTCATACAGCTCCTTTCTAGCATTATGGACAGCGTTGACAGCTTTAACTACTCCAGCGGTGCCGCCTGACAAAGCTCCGATTGCTGAAAGACCACCAAATAATGGTATAAGAACGGGTAATACTCCGCCAGTTTTGGGCACTGAAATAATTCGAGGTGTCTTAATATTTTTACTTTTCATTGTTTTCTTTGCAGCTTTAATTGCCAATTGTATAGCCTTTTCGATATTATGAGGTTGTTTTTTACTTGCAGCTATACCTATAGGGCAAGTATTGCAATCGTGAAAAAAATCGAACTCGAGATTTTAATCAAACTTGACATTACTATGATGGAGAAGTCCAAAAAAGTAGGTCCGGCAATTCCGTCTGTCTGTCTGTCTGTCAGTCTGTCTGTCTGTCTGTCTGTCTGTCTGTCTGTCTGTCTGTCAGTCTGTCAGTCTGTCTGTCTGTCTGTCTGTATATTCGACTACAGCCTAAACGGCAAGGCCGATTTACTTCAAACTTCATAAATAGGGTCTGTGGGATATTCCCTAGAGGCGAAATTTGAATTTTCATTCTAACCTCAAAATTAAGGGTAGTTTACTTAAGGCCGATTTCAGTTAAAATGGATTTTCTCGAAAACGGCTCCAACGATTTCGATAAAATTTGATGGGTGGGTTAGTTTGGGCATATGCTATGAGGTGGCATACCACGTTTTTCACGAAAAATTCGAATAACGGTAATATAGAAAATCAGCTGTTTCTCGGGCATTTGTTCGGCGATTGGGCTAAAAATTAATATTTGTAGGTTATAAGACAAGTGCAAAATAATGGCGTACCAAATTTTGGAATTGCCACACCCACTTTTATAAAACTTTTTTTTTCAAAATTTTTACTAGAAATTGAGGAAAAATTATTTAAGCAAAGTAATAGGCGTTAAAATTTTCTATAATTCACTCAAACACCTTATCTGACCACACCCACTTTTTAAAGGTGTTTTTTAAAAACAAAACATTGAGTAAACTCCTACAATGTTATGACTATTATTCCATCGAAACGCGGAATGCCACGCCTACTTTATTGGGAAGAGCAAGACTTGGACTTTAATCCTGATAAAATTATGCACTTATAGCATTACGGTGCAAGTACGTACGACCCAGTCGTGCACTTTATTCTTGAAAACCTTTCCAATAAAATTAACTGATTTACGAAACAAGGGTTTATTTACTCTCCCCTTTACGACCCCTTTTTGGGTTTGTTACATTCATAGGCACCCATCCCTAACTTAACTTTTGCCTTCATCAGTTCACCTAGCCCAGCGTCTTTGGATGTAACCCTTTGCCAGGCCTTGCAGTTAAAATTTTGTCAGCTATATGCCGATCATTTGTATTTTTATGCTTGGAATATGTTATATCGTGTTCTTTACACGCCTGATCAACTAAATTTATTCGAGGATCACCTCTATCCAGGCGATATTGAAGTTTTGTTCCAGGTCCACAATATTGGTAACCAGGTAGATGCAATTCAATAGGCAAATTATTAATTAGAAAATTGATTAAACCTTGTCCTTTCACAGACGAGCATCGACTATTAGGCTTTTTACAAAAATCAATCATTTTTATATTCTATTCTTATACTTTTCTCTAAATGGCCTTTCGATCGTGAGGATGTCGCGCATTGCTCTGATTGTTTTGAAAATATATTAACCGTATTTGAAGGATATTATTTAGTTTTACTCATCATGCGGTTCGTTAAACAACAACAAACACTAGCAATTAGGAACGCGGATATAATTACAGATAACTGTAAAAACACAAAAAGACATGGAAAATTATTCCCGAATAGTATCAGAGCCTTAATTACAGGTCCTTCAAATTGCGGTAAAAAATTCTATGGGGACGCTATAGAAAAGGTTTTGATAGCTTCCTAAAACTATAAAATTGGAGATAGCGATTCAAAAGAGTACACTTATATGGAGATATTCTACGAGAGCAATACAAAGCAGTTAAGTGCCCAGTCATTTGAGGTTCAAAGCAGTTCAAAAGGGCAGTTCACCCAGTTAAAAAGCAGTGCAGTAAAATTTAAATTCAGTTTGAAACCTGTAGAAAGACTGTTCCAAACAATACGAAACCTGTTCAGGAGTTGCCATTCGAAAGACTAAAAATATGATGAATATAAATAAAGAGCTGACCAAAGAGATTATAAAAGCTACCGATGCATTACGGAAAAAATATAAAGCTTTAAAAACAGGAAGAACTGAGCTGGAAGCTCAGATGGAGGAAATTCTTAAGCCAATTAGATTGCCCTTAAAGGAGCTGGTAGAAAAGTCTACTGCTACAAATAAGTTAGATCGTAAGTACAAAAAAGAGGAGTCAAACCATTTCCCGATACGTAGGCCATCAAAAATTCAGAGAATATCCAATAGTGTTGACGCCGACGATTCTAATACTCCAGTGCAGTCATCCCCCTATAATGAAGATAAATATAATACAGCAATGACAACACCACGTACTCGACCTCGACGCCATTATGATTATAAAAATCTGATTGAACAATTTAACCAAGAACAATTTGCAGAGCTTCCTCGTAAATATTTAAATTTGTACTTAAATAACTCAAATTCTCTAGATAATACGTATGGTGTGTATCTTGAAAATAACTTATGGAAATTTGGTAATGCAGATCTCACCATACGTGATGATGATATATAGAAATAAACGGAAAACTATATAAGGGGACAGTTGGCCTATACGAATTATTGTTCATAAAATTGGCAAAACGCTATACTGAAGAAGATTTACAGGCATACGATACCATATTGAACGATACCAATGCACACAGAATTCCTTACGATGCCAAAAAACAAATACACGGAAATCGAGGGTATAAATAAAAAAACATTATTAGTAAATTATTTCAAGGGTGTAAAGGGATTGCTAGTAGCGGCAATGGATTAATGCATTTAACCAAAAATCAAAAAGACCATATATTCTGGGATAACCCGAATGAACTAGTAGATCGATTGCGGCTGCTTATTGCTTCACAAGGCTTAATTGTGAAAAATGAACAAGGTTTTCTTAGCCAGGTTACATCTGGATTTCTTGACGAACCTGAAGCGTTTGACTTTCTAGTGCCTGAAATTCGGAATGAGCCTATTTTTAAAGAGAGTTTCGGTAATTAATGATTTTAATCAAAAATTAATAAAAAAAAAAACATTACCAGATGTGAAAATCTGTTTGACAGTAAACTACAATATATATATATGACAACAGGCAATCATTGAAGAACTAAAAGAAGCTAATATTATTCAATAAACACAACTAACATAGAATTATGATAAACAAAAATGAGTGTTGATAAATTTGGAAGATTTACACAGAATATAAAAGCGACAACCAGCCAATCGGGGCCTAGAGGACCCCCAGGCCCAATAGGTCCGCCCGGTTTAACAGGGTCAACGGGAATACGTGGATCACAAGGGTCAATGGGCCACCTGGACCTGCGGGTGAAGGTTTCCATAGAACTGAAAATGGGGATTATGATTTGAGTTTGAATCGGATTCGGAATTTGGGAACGCCTTTGGAAAACAGTGATGCTGCTACAAAAGAATATGTTGATGAAGCATTTGAACAATTGAAAAAATTCCTTACCATTGAAACTACAAAAATCCAGGATGAACTATTTAAATACATGCTGAGCAAAAACACGCAAATTATAACTCTAGACGGCATTATGAATTCAGCCTTCCACCTGTCAGTAAGAGCAAGCGTCAAGTGGTGGAAGAATTACATAAAACAGATAACTTTCGATATCTTCTTACAGTAATTAATGTATTTTCAAAATTTGCTTATTCGATTCCTATTAAAAGTAAAACAGGTACAGATATTACTAATGCCATGCAAGATACATATATTTATGAAAGAACGTGTTCCTAAGAATTTGCAAACGGATGATGGAAAAGTGTTCTTTAATAAGCATTTTCAAAATCTGATGATGTGGTAGAATATGATGTGGAAGAATTTAGCGCAAACGGTTCCTATCTTTGGATTGATATAATAAAATCCATAAATAAAACTTATAATAATACTGTTCATCGTACAATAAAAATGAAACCATCCGATGTCACTCCCGCAAACGAGAAACAACTACTCTTATCAGTATACAATCATTTAAAAATATCTATTACTCCCAAATATAAAATTGGTGATTTTGTTCGAATTAGTAAATACAGACATGTGTTTGAAAAGGGCTACACTCCAAACTGGACCACTGAAATCTTCAAAATAACGAAAGTTCAAAATACACATCCGGTTACATATTTGTTGGAAGACTATCAAGCTCACCCCATTATTTTATAGCAGCCAACTCGGTGCGAGGGAGAAGGTAATCTGTAGTGTAGGTGTAGTTTAACGTGGGAGCCAGCTTGATGGTAAGGATTCAAGTATTTAAAAGGGCTTGTCTTCGGGTTTGCCTTCATTTATACAGAACACCAAAGTCCGAGTACAAAAAATTCTACTCCAATAAGATCCTTTATAACTGGGCGGACCTGATCAGAGTGGACAATTTCCTGGTGAAGTTGATTTCCGGTCAAATTGCAAGAGCAAAAAATTCGACCAATAACCTGATTTATGGGGCTTACTAC
The DNA here is from genome assembly GCA_963583995.1 of Xylota segnis. Lineage (NCBI taxonomy): Eukaryota > Metazoa > Arthropoda > Insecta > Diptera > Syrphidae > Xylota > Xylota segnis. The sequence goes on from OY757237.1 coordinate 86,030,772, forward strand.
CCCAATGGTAGGTATTACGAGAAAGTGCGTCTTAACAGCTTCGTCCCCCAAAGGCTTTCCTCTATTTAGATAGGCAAGGTCTAGTTCAAGAAAGCACGGGTACGCAGTTAATCTACCACGTCGCCAGAAAAGTAGCACAAACAACTGAGAATCGTCTCCGATTCAGTAGGTCAGTATCGAGACGAGATGCTAATGAAGTAAAATAGTAGCACCAGACATTTTGGCGGCTTTACGAAGAGGGAACTAAGCCTGGTCGGCTTACATAGTTTTAAGGTAGTCGTAAGTGTATGTTGTATGTGTGATTTTACTATATATAAGGTAGTGAGTAGAAAACACAGCACTCGGCTTTTATGTACATAATGTATTTAAAAAATAAAAAATTAGCAAAAAAAAAAAAAAAAAATAAAGTGCACGACTGGGTTGTACGTACTTGCACCGTAATGCTATAAGTGTATAATTATATCAGGATTAAAGTCCAAGTCTTGCTCTTCCCAATAAAGTAGGCGTGGCATTCCGCGTTTCGATGGAATAATAGTCATAACATTGTAGGAGTTTACTCAATGTTTTGTTTTTAAAAAACACCTTTAAAAAGTGGGTGTGGTCAGATAAGGTGTTTGAGTGAATTATAGAAAATTTTAACGCCTATTACTTTGCTTAAATAATTTTTCCTCAATTTCTAGTAAAAATTTTGAAAAAAAAAGTTTTATAAAAGTGGGTGTGGCAATTCCAAAATTTGGTACGCCATTATTTTGCACTTGTCTTATAACCTACAAATATTAATTTTTAGCCCAATCGCCGAACAAATGCCCGAGAAACAGCTGATTTTCTATATTACCGTTATTCGAATTTTTCGTGAAAAACGTGGTATGCCACCTCATAGCATATGCCCAAACTAACCCACCCATCAAATTTTATCGAAATCGTTGGAGCCGTTTTCGAGAAAATCCATTTTAACTGAAATCGGCCTTAAGTAAACTACCCTTAATTTTGAGGTTAGAATGAAAATTCAAATTTCGCCTCTAGGGAATATCCCACAGACCCTATTTATGAAGTTTGAAGTAAATCGGCCTTGCCGTTTAGGCTGTAGTCGAATATACAGACAGACAGACAGACAGACTGACAGACTGACAGACAGACAGACAGACAGACAGACAGACAGACAGACAGACAGACAGACTGACAGACAGACAGACAGACGGAATTGCCGGACCTACTTTTTTGGACTTCTCCATCATAGTAATGTCAAGTTTGATTAAAATCTCGAGTTCGATTTTTTTCACGATTGCAATACTTGCCCTATAGGTATAGCTGCAAGTAAAAAACAACCTCATAATATCGAAAAGGCTATACAATTGGCAATTAAAGCTGCAAAGAAAACAATGAAAAGTAAAAATATTAAGACACCTCGAATTATTTCAGTGCCCAAAACTGGCGGAGTATTACCCGTTCTTATACCATTATTTGGTGGTCTTTCAGCAATCGGAGCTTTGTCAGGCGGCACCGCTGGAGTAGTTAAAGCTGTCAACGCTGTCCATAATGCTAGAAAGGAGCTGTATGAGAAAAAACGTCATAACCAGAAAATGGAATCTATTGCGATGGGTGATGGATTTAATTTGAAACAGTACAAAAATGGACTTGGGTTATATTTACATTCTCAGGCAAAAAACTACTAGATTCGTTACCCAGGCGTGCATTAAACGAGCTGGACTTGAAGAGATTTGCAAAACATTTACCCCATTTTCGAGGAGTTTTTATGCGTGATAATTTGCCAAAGAAAAAACCTTTAAGAAATGAATGTGGAATCGTTAATTTAGACTCTTCAGCTGGCTGCGGCTACACATAAGGTAGCGTACTACTAAAAGGACAGCAATATTGAATATTTCGATAGTTTTGGAAATCTACAACCGCCCAGTGAATTAATAAACTATTTAGGCGATCAAATTAAATATAATTACACTAAATATCAGGATTATGACTCAGTAAATTGTGGGCATTTATGTTTACAGTTCCTGTACAATTGTTATTTTAAGAAATAATATAATTTTGTCAAAAAAAACTTCATTGTTTTATTTACTGTCATGGCATTAACACTTAAGCTTAGCGGTAGTACTTCCTATCTCACAGCTGAATATTTTCCGCCTCTGCACTTACATCAGAACTATGCATGTGGTTTAATCGATTTCCAAACATACAATTCAATACCTAATATTGATGAAAGAAATAATTTGTTTCATATAGGAAAACATATTGTTGAAATTCCTGTGGGGTCGTTTGAAATTGACGATATTGCTTATTATATGAATGATGTACAGTTTCTTATCGATAGCTCTTTAGTAGCAAATATTAAGGCAAATAATAATACTTTGGAGAGTGAAATTAAAGCCAGTGAGATAATATACTTAAAAAAAGAACGATCTATTGGACAGCTATTAGGATTCAGTAATCGCATACTCGAAGCTAATACCGGTCATATATCGGATTTACATACGTGTCGTTCGGCTTATAAACGAATCTCTGTATTTGACAGTACGTCCGAAATTGGGCTTGAGGGTGAACTGATGTGCATTCTTAGCGTGACGCGTATTGCGGGTGAAATTTTGAAGGGGAGGAATGCAACTGGCTATTTTACTGGAACATTTTTTATGGAAAAAGCGATAAAACAGGGAGAAACATGCTACATTTCTCCGATGTTCTAGAGGCGCTATGGAGCCTACAATGTCTCTATCACCTATAAGTTTTAACGCGCTATTTTGCTGTCTAGAATGTGCAGAACGGTTTTGGGTGCACCAGACCAGATATGGGCGTTATATTCCAGTTTTGGGCGGATGAATGCCTTATAAATTGAGGCCAGATCAGATGGGGTGAAGTATTTCTTGCACCGCTTAAGGAATCCTAGACACTTTGCAGCATTTTTGGCGACCTCGAATATGTGATCTTCCATCGAAGATGGTTATTAATACACATACCGAGAGTGGCAAGTCTTTCGGTTTCCGCGATGTAAGTACCATTCATGGATAATGGTTGGGGGCTTTGGTTTCGCTTGAGAGATAGAAGACAGCATTGCGTTTTGGAAGCATTAAATTCCACTCTGTTCGTTGAACCCCATTTGATAATGCTGTAGAGATCGGAATTTAATGAGTTTAACATACGCTGCCGTTCCTCTTCTATGGCCGAAGAGCCACGTGAGTTAGGGACCGAATATGAAAGACTGAGGGTACTATCATCAGCGAAGGAATGGATTGGATTAGAGGTTGCAGACAAGAGATCATTTATAAAAATGAGAAAAAGAGTCAGGGACAAAACTGAGCCCTGGGGAACAATAGCATTTGTGCGGTGAATATCAGACTTGAAGCCATCCAACACAACTTGTATTGAACGCCCCGAAATCTAATCCATTGAAGAAGAATTTCATCGATGCCAAATGCACGCATTTTAGACAAAAGAGCTTGGTGCCAAACTCTGTCAAATGCCTTTGAAATATCGAGTGCAACCATCTTTGTTTCGCCAAAGTGATGGAGAGAATGGTTCCACTTCTCGGTGAGATATGCCATCAAATCACCAGTGGACCTGTTGCTACGAAAACCATACTGCCGGTCATTAATGAGTTTTCGTAGGGACGTAAGTGCAATCGGTCGGTAATTGGTCGGAGAGGAAGAATCGCCTTTTTTAGGGATAGGCTGGACAAATGCTGTTTTCCATCTTCTCGAGAAGAGCCCAAAAGAGTAGGACAGACAGAAAAGCTTACGCAGAGGTTTTGCCAGCGAGGAAGAACACCTCTTCAGAACTATAGGGGGGATACCGTCTGGGCCAGCGGATTTGTGTATGTTAAGACCTTTGAGAACTCCTGCAATTGTGCGAGTGCGAAATTGGATTTGTCCCATGGAAAATTCTACGCTCTCAAGCACAGGGACAGACAAAGCACTATCTTGCAGCGTGGAATTAGCTGCAAACTGTGCAGCAAGAAGATTAGCCTTATCTAAGGAGCTGACAGCTGGAATGTCATTGTAAATGAGCGTTCGGATGGCAGATGACGCAGAATTTTTAATGTTTTTTACGAATGACCAAACATTTTTACTACCTTTGGGGCACTGTAGAATTTTTTGCCTCAATTTTTGGTCGTATAGGTATTTTGCACGTTGAATATGGGCATTGCAGTCTTTTCTGGCTTGTTTAAACTTCTTTCGGTTTTCCTCAGATTTGTTGGCTTTATAATACCGAAAACTTACTTCTTTCAACCTGATTGCCTCTTTACAGCTCAAGTCGAACCATTAGTTTATCTTAGGTTTAATGCTCTCATTCATACCTAAGAGAATCGTGTCGGTAATCATATCAGCGGCGGCATCCACGTCACTATCGAGGAAGCATAGCGACCAGTCAAAACTCCTGAAGAAGCTATTAAGGCCGTCCCAGTTGGCTTGCTCGTATTGCCATACTTTTCTTCTTGGAGTTTGTTCTTTAACTGCGTGGTCGGAGTACGAGTATTTAGCTGATATGATGTTATGGTCAGACCGGCCTAGGGGCGCTAGTACATCTTTATCAGGGTGCGAAGTAAGAAACAAGTCAAGGGTGTTGGCGGAGTGACTTGCAATGTCAGGTATATGTGTCGGCTCATTTACAAGCTGGGTCAAGTTGTTTACCTCAGCGAAAAGTTCAACATACCTTCCTTCGGGTGTTGTCTGGCCAGAGTTCCGAAGCCAATCCGAATTGTGTATATTGAAATCGCCAGCAATAACGATTTCAGTATAAGGATACAGGGAGACAATTCGAGTGATAGAATCTGACAGCGCATCAAACTCGTTAAAAGTTGAGTTGCTGTCAGCACTAGGGCTTCTCTAGATAAAGCAGTAGTGAATAATTTGCTTACGGACGGTGAACTTTAGCCATTTAAAATTGAATTCCGGATTGGAACAGTGGCCATACTGTGGTGGAATTTGGTAAGCAATATCACTACGGATAAAAATAGCGAGACCGCGGTGGGGAAAGAATAATGGCACTAAGCTATATCCAGCCAGTTGCAAATCAGAAGATTCTTCTACTACCTGTGTTTCGCTAAGTCCCAGAAAAGCTGGTTTATGGGATTGGGTGTGGGAGTACACATCGAAGAAATTCGTTAGAAGCCCACGTATGTTGGAAATATCCACCCTAAATTCCCTCATCATTAAAACATAAAAACACAAAAATACACAACTCTGACGAAACTAAGCGAAGCCGCGAAGTGTAGATCCTAATAATAGTTTTCCACAGCAAACTGTCGTAGGTGTTATGCCCAAACGACAGTCAGCTGTGGTCCGCTATACAGATAAACACTCACGGCCCGCTATACATCAGATGTTACGCTCTCTCAATCAACGCAACTGTGATAATGTATAGTACATGTGACAGTTGCGTTGATTGGAAAGCACAACAGCAAGTGAGTGGGGAGGGAGAGATGGATGACCCGGCACTGTTTTTTTTTTGGTTTTTTGCACTACACTGCACTGATGTTTGTTAGGCGCGCGCGATCGTAGTCTGTTGTTTTTTTTTTTTTTTGTTTAATCTATTGGTTTTTTTTTTTTGTAATCTATTGTTTTTTGATGACAATACCAAGTTTGAATATCACAGCTACTCACCATTTTTGCCTTCATTCGGCTCGAGTGACGAAATACGAATTTCTATACAACAGCAAGACTTATGTATTCTGCCGAACGAGAGTTTTATCTACATTGAAGGAGCTCTATCAAAGTCTGATGGAACGGCTTCAACATCAGCAAGATTGACTAACAATTCTATGGCATTCCTGTTTGAAGAAATTCGTTATGAACTTAATGGAGTGAAAATCGATCACAATAAAAATGTCGGCATTACAACTACACTTAAAAATGAATGAGAATGAAAGTAAAATGTTATCAAACGCATCGTGGTCACCAAACGAAAATAAAATACCCTCGTCGGATATTTTCAACTTTTGCATACCATTAAAAAACCTCTTAGGATTTGCTGAAGATTATAAAAAAATTATTGTAAATGCAACCAACGAGCTTATTTTAACACGTACGCGAACTGATGAGAATACATTTTACTCGTCAACCGATGAAGTTAAAATCCGTATTTTTAAGCTACAATGGAGAGTTCCACACATTACACTGGCCGATGCTGATAAATTATCATTACTAAAAACAATACAGTCAAAGCAGAAACAAATTAGCTTCCGAAATTGGGAAATGTATGAATATCCGATTTTACCATCTTCAACAGATCACATTTGGACAGTGAAGACGGCCAGTCAACTTGAAAAGCCGAGATATTTTATTTTCGCTTTACAAACAAATCGAAAAAATCAAAGAGATAAAGATGCTAGTAAATTTGATAATTGCGACATTAGCAATATTAAAGTACATCTTAACTCTGAATCATATCCATATGAAGATTTGAATATTAGATTTAATCGCGACAGATTTGCCGTACTATATGATATGTACAGTAAATTTCAACAATATTATTATAATAGGCAACCTCAACCACTTTTATCACGGAATGAATTTAAGGAAAATGCACCGATTATGGTCATTGATTGCTCTCATCAAAACGAAACTAAGACTTGAAATTAATACATTAACAAATGTACCCCCAGCTACATCGGTTTATTGTCTGCTGCTTCATGATCGCATTGTTTAGTACAACCCCTTAACCAGCGAAGTTCGAAAAATCATATAAATACTATACTCATTGTTTATTTTGTTAACAATTTTTATACAAATATAATAAACATAATTTTTTATTTCATATTTCAATTTTTTTGTCTTTTGTATCCGTATGGTAGAGAACTGTGATCGGCAAGAAAATTACGCTTTTCTGATTTGGGCTTGCATGTTTTAACTTCGTCTACAGTGACTATTTCATGTTCCCGTGTTCGTCATATGTTTTGTGAAACATATCTTCAGGATTTTGTGCATTCAAGTATGGGGCGTCATCATCATATCGATAGCTTTACTTATGTCAAACATATACTCGAGTACCTAAACATTTGATACGAGATAATTCGAATTTTCTACTAATATTAAAACAAGATGATATGAATTCAAAACACATTTATAACGATCATGTTAATACTGACATGCATTTTAATAAATTTCGCAAACCGTGTGCAGAGTGTTGGAAGAATAAATATGGATTTTTGGTAATCGATAAAGACAGCCTTTTGAACGAGGGACGCTATAGAAAAGGTTTTGATAGCTTCCTAAAACTTTAAAATTGGAGATAGCGATTCAAAAGAGTACACTTATATGGAGATGTTCTACGAGAGCAGTACAAAGCAGTTAAGTGCCCAGTCATTTGAGATTCAAAGCAGTTCACCCAGTTAAAAAGCAGTGCAGTAAAATTTTAATTCAGTTTGAAACCTGTAGAAAGACTGTTCCAAACAATACGAAACCTGTTCAGGAGTTGCCATTCGAAAGACTAAAAATATGATGAATATAAATAAAGAGCTGACCAAAGAGATTATAAAAGCTACCGATGCATTACGGAAAAAATATAAAGCTTTAAAAACAGGAAGAACTGAGCTGGAAGCTCAGATGGAGGAAATTCTTAAGCCAATTACATTGCCCTTAAAGGAGCTGGTAGAAAAGTCTACTGCTACAAATAAGTTAGATCGTAAGTACAAAAAAGAGGAGTCAAACCATTTCGCGATACGTAGGCCATCAAAAATTCAGAGAATATCCAATAGTGTTGACGCCGACGATTCTAATACTCCAGTGCAGTCATCCCCCTATAATGAAGATAAATATAATACAGCAATGACAACACCACGTACTCGACCTCAACGCCATTATGATTATAAAAATCTGATTGAACAATTTAACCAAGAACAATTTGCAGAGCTTCCTCGTAAATATTTAAATTTGTACTTAAATAACTCAAATTCTCTAGATAATACGTATGGTGTGTATCTTGAAAATAACTTATGGAAATTTGGTAATGCAGATCTCACCATACGTGATGATGATATATAGAAATAAACGGAAAACTATATAAGGGGACAGTTGGCCTATACGAATTATTGTTCATAAAATTGGCAAAACGCTATACTGAAGAAGATTTACAGGCATACGATACCATATTGAACGATACCAATGTACACAGAGTTCCTTACGATGCCAAAAAACAAATACACGGAAATCGAGGGTATAAATAAAAAAACATTATTAGTAAATTATTTCAAGGGTGTAAAGGGACTGCTAGTAGCGGCTATGGATTAATGCATTTAACCAAAAATCAAAAAGACTGTATATCCTGGAATAACCCGAATGAACTAGTAGATCGATTGCGCCTGCTTATTGCTTCACAACAGGCTGGACATAGTAATCATTCGAACGAGATTTTTTCAATCATTGAAGAACTAAAAGAAGCTAATATTATTCAATAAACACTACTAACATAGTATTAAGATAAACAAAAATGAGTGTTGATAAATTTGGAAGATTTACACAGAATATAAAAGCGACAACCAGCCAATCGGGGCCTAGAGGACCCCCAGGCCCAATAGGTCCGCCCGGTTTAACTGGGTCAACGGGAATACGTGGATCACAAGGGTCAATGGGCCACCTGGACCTGCGGGTGAAGGTTTCCATAGAACTGAAAATGGAGATTATGATTTGAGTTTGAATCGGATTCGGAATTTGGGAACGACTTTGGAAAACAGTGACGCTGCTACAAAAGAATATGTTAATGAAGCATTTGAACAATTGAAACAATTCCTTACCATTGAAACTACAAAAATCCAGGATGAACTATTTAAATACATGCTGAGCAAAAACACGCAAATTATAACTCTAGACGGCATTATGAATTCAGCCTTCCACCTGTCAGTAAGAGCAAGCGTCAAGTGGTGGAAGAATTACATAAAACAGATAACTTTCGATATCTTCTTACAGTAATTAATGTATTTTCAAAATTTGCTTATTCGATTCCTATTAAAAGTAAAACAGGTACAGATATTACTAATGCCATGCAAGATACATATATTTATGAAAGAACGTGTTCCTAAGAATTTGCAAACGGATGATGGAAAAGAGTTCTTTAATAAGCATTTTCAAAATCTGATGATCACTATTCTACGTACAGTGGTAGAATATGATGTGGAAGAATTTAGCGCAAACGGTTCCTATCTTTGGATTGATTTAATAAAATCCATAAATAAAACTTATAATAATACTGTTCATCGTACAATAAAAATGAGACCATCCGATGTCACTCCCGCAAACGAGAAACAACTACTCTTATCAGTATACAATCATTTAAAAATATCTATTACTCCCAAATATAAAATTGGTGATTTTGTTCGAATTAGTAAATACAGACATGTGTTTGAAAAGGGCTATACTCCAAACTGGACCACTGAAATCTTCAAAATAACGAAAGTTCAAAATACACATCCGGTTACATATTTGTTGGAAGACTATCAAGCTCACCCCATTAAAGGCGGATTTTATGAATCCGAATTGCAGAAATCAAAATTTCTCCATACATTCCTCATTGAAAAAGTGCTACATAGGAAGGGTGAAAGGATATTTGTGAAATGACTTGGTTTTACGCCTCAACACAATTCATGGACGAGCTTACCTTCCAAATCCCCCTAAATATTAATATCTGATAAGAAGAAAACCAATTTACATGTGTATTTTATTTCTTTTTAAAATAAAAATTATTTTATTCTTTTATATAAATTTACAAGCTTTTTAATTTCTTTCTTGTATTTTTTAACATAGGAGCAAACACATGTATCAGGTGCCATAATTGTATTGACATGTGCCCACGGGCAATTCACGAAATGTTCGCCGTAAATCAAAAACTTCTTCTCCATCAGTATATGTATATGGTGATATAAACATGTTACACATCCTAAATCTTTCAGAATGTTCATCGAATATAATTCCTTCATGATCCCATAATTTCAATTATTACTGCTAATGTTAAAAGCAAAGTGCACACTGCACAGCGTTTATTAAGAAATGCTCATCTTATATGTTTGTTTCAGTGCTTTTAAGTCTACTAATTCCACATCAGTTTTATAATTCAAATCCTGCTTCGTAATGAGTTCAAACTCACCTTTGCTTAGAATTCTCTCCGCTTGATATTCATGGTATTCAAAGCATGCTATATTAAGAGAACGTAGCATATAATTGCTTACATATTTACAGCGAATCGTTAAGGTTTTCTCATCATCAAATTCTAGTTCAAAATGCCTAAAAAAAATATCTTTACTCTCGATTATTCCAGATATATCGGCTTCCTTTTTTATTAAATCTTGCCTAAACGGCTCTATTGCCTCTTCCACAGTAACGAATTTCCTGGTTGGGCTTTTCTCTGTTGTAGATGGAAGAATATCATCATTTTGAATTGAATTTTCGGTAGTGTTGGAAATATTAGATTTTGCTGCATTCGAAAATGTTAACAAGCGAAAAGATAATCCTATTTGTACTGTATCATTATTCGGTAAACTCAATGCAAATGTGAGATTATTGCTGCTGTTTGGTTGTTGAAGGGTAATGTCCAAAGGAAGCGGAATACCATTAATAAAATGTAGAATTGCTGTTATAAAAAGAAAAAGTAAAACATTTAAGAGCGTTGCGAAGATTATTGTTTTTACTTCTATTCCCGGCAAAACACAATTAAGAACTGACAAAGTCGCAGCTGAAGTGTTTTCAATTATACGCCACGTCTTCTTTTATTCATGCAATCTTCTTTCTCACTCATTATCTAGTGTTTTATGTTCTTACCTCTTACAAAGAACTTTCTTTCTCGAGTAATTGTAAATCAATATCACTAAATGGGCAATGGACAGGAAATCGATTTCCTTTCCGCTTAGGTCTTGTATTTGGTATAACCGTACCATGTAACGTTATTTCTCCACCTAAATTGAATAAAACATCAATCCACAATTTTTATTTATTTCATCTGATTTTGAAATTCATACCAATAACTCTTAATTTAACATGTTGATATGGCTACAGTTGCAGTTTAATATCGGCAAGTGAGGGTATCGATTCCCCGTTTCTCAAACGCAAGATAGTGCACTCATTGCCATTTTCAGGTGTTGCTTGAAACTCAAATAAATCTCTATAGAACAAAACATTGGAGACTTTAATTTCCATCCACCCCCTTAACATGTACACATATTTTCTCCTTCTCTTAATTTCTCGCACCAATACATTTTTCCTTAGTGCCCCTCCAGGGTCTGTTAATCTTCGATGTAAATAGTGAAATGAATCGAAATAATAAAATATTTACTATATAACTCATCGATCCGATTCATGCGGGGTTTTTTTCTTCTCGTGATCATGTCGGATCTTGCTCACTTAAGAGAAATATATTCGAGATAAAGTCGGAAAAAAATCTCACTTTTTACGCGCAAAACTAAATTTTATTCATGGCGCAACGCCAAAACCATCGACTTCTCAAACTCATCGTCGCTTGTTCAAACCGCCTCCAAACATAATACAATTAGTTTAACTTTTTAAAATTACTATACACGTCATCATTCTCTTCATATACACTCATTTAAACCTACCCCTTAACACATCGCCATGGCGCAACGCCAAAACCATCGACTTCTCAAACTCATCGTCGCTTGTTCAAATCCCCTCCAAACATATAATACAATTAGTTTTACTTTTTAAAATTACCCCATATACCATTACCATTCTGTAGATAACCGTCACCATTCCGTACATACACTAAAAATATTAACAACAAAATACGTCAAACAACATATTAACAACAAAATACGTCACGTCAATGAATCACGCAATACCCATACACCATTACCATTCCGTAGATACACTAAAAATATCAACAACAAAAATAACACCGGAAACAAAATACGTCACGCCAATGACTCACGCCCCAAATACAACAAAGATGACACCGAAAGTGAGCCCCCGCGGCACACATCAAACAAACAACAACATTCTCAAGGTCGAATTATCTTCCCTCTCGCTCATATCTTCCGTCTCGCTCTAACGCCGAATTCCCATGCCCAAGTGCCCCAATACCTACTGTAATGCCTAAGATATTATACATATTTACATTTTCTTGATTGTTAAAATTTTGCATATCTCCTTAAAAAGTGTACTCAAGAAGTTAGTTTCTTGGTCCGTCAATATCGCGTCTCGTATTCCAAAACGACGTAGGATGTTTTCTACGAAGTTACGTGCTACAGTTAATGCTTCCGCATTAGGAAGTGGCATAGCCTCGGTGAACTTTGTCAAATAGTCTCGAAAAGTGAGAATGTATTTATTGCCTTCGTAACTTGTTGGCAATGGTCCTACAATGTCCAAAGCTATGCGCTCAAAGGGACTTTTGCTCGTTGTGGTGATTTTCATAGGAATTTGCGGATTTTGTCCCAGTTTGTTTCTTTGGTAAGATTCGCATTTCCGATTATATTCCTTAGAGTGGACCTTGTTCTAAGACGTTTGATTGTCCGGGTTGAGTTTTTCTTTAAAAGTGGGTTTATTTTTGTTTTATCCGGGTTTGGGCGCGTATAGATAGGAATATTTTTAAATAATTTTTCTTATTGACATTCTTCCGGAGTTAGAATAAAAATTTGAATGGGAAAGCATCTTTCGGCAAGCACTATTGATTTAAAGGTGTTAACTATTTTGCATTCTACAGATGGAGATGTGATTTTGTTGCTTCCTGCCATCAATGTTTTATCTACGTTTTGAGCTATTGTTTCGCTTATCGTAGTGACTAATATATTGGAATTATTTTCTGAATTGGGAATGTACGCAGCCTCTGGGCCCCGTTTGTTGAGCTGCAATATTACCGAACTGCTTCCTCTTTTGTGCTAGCATATGTAGCGGAGTGTAAGGAATTCAGCAGTAAGCTTACGCGGTCACCGAATTCCTTCCAGTTCTTGAAAGTCTTTAAAAAAAAGTCTCGCTCGAAAGCCGATCCACTTACAGTCGATCCAGAAACAACCTGCTTAACTGTTTTAACAGTTGAGAACATTATATTCCTACAAGTGATAAATTTACTTAGCTATTGTTGTATTTACTGCTTCTACCCTTATTTTGGCTGTTGTGCTTGTTACTACTGCTGTTTGTTGGCAGGCAGGCTTCATGCCGTACAGCTGATAATTACACCCTGGTCTTTTTCACTGCTCAATATGCCTCCGGCGTCCTTCATGGATTTAGCCAGGTTTTACTTTTGAGACTTTTTCACACGAATCACTATGTACATATGTATATACATATATATTTTTCTTTTTGGTAGTCGGGACTAATGATGTATCGTGGGAAACCGTGCTTCTTTAGACTTAAGGGAAGAGTTCGTAAGCGGAGAGAAAAACTTAAGATTATATTATAATAATATTTTTTCTTTATTATGGTCTTCAACAAAGAATTGTTGAATTATTTCTCTGTCTTAACCTTGCAACCTTACCACTTCAGCCACCCTTTTACACTAATTTCTGGCCACGAATCTTATCCCCTCTCCTTTCCAATCCTATCCGAAATCAATTCACAGTCAATTTTCAAGTAAGTGACACCTCTACTGCCCCACGTAAGCTCTTGAGACTTCTTGTGCTTTTTGCGCACTTCACTCATACCACTGATTCACTGTAAGAAGCCGAAACAGGTTTTTCAATCGTGATGGTCGGTGAACGACTGCTCACTAGGGGTTTATGATGGGTTGATTGGAAACCATTTCTACAAGAAGGAGGCCACACCATTCAATTTAAAGGGTGTATCCATCTAATTTGAGCGATTTTAACCTTGCAGGAAATGGAGTACAGAAAGTGACTGGTAATATTTCCACCGACCACTTGAATAGGGAAGAAAGAGATAGTTTATTGGAAATCACGATTTAATGACATATTTTGTACAGAGAATGAAAAATTGTCGAAAATCTCGGCTGTAAAACATAAGATACGAACTTACGAACAAGTACTGGTTCAGAACCTACTAAGAGTTATAGGTATCCGAAAGTTCATGAAGAAGAAGTCCGTGAACAAGTCGACAAATTAAAGGAAGAGTGAATAATCCACGATAGTAGCTTTCCTTGGAGCTCACCATTGTGGATTGTTCCAAAGAAGGCCAATGCAAGCGGCAAAAAGAAATGGCGCATGGTAATTGATTACCGCAAGTTGAACGACGTGGCCATTGTGGACACTTACCCTCTGCCAATTATATTGCAGAAGCAGAGCAGAGATATTGGAGCAGCTAGGAAAAAGTAAATACTTTTCCACTTGGAATTAACGTCCGGCTTTCACCAAATTTCCCTGGAAGAGGAAGACATGAAAACATGAGGATGACATGCCATGACCTAGTAGTATAGGCGCAAAATATGCAAGAGCATAATGAGAAATTATTGGAAGTATTCGAACAACTCAGGAGGGCAAACCTTAAGTTACAACCTGATAAGTGCGAGTTTATAAGGAAGAAAGTCTCGTATTTAGGGTATATTATAAAAGTATTAAGCCCGACCCTAGCAAAATTGAAAGTATCGTGGAAATAGAGGCACCCAAACATCCTAAGGGGTTAAAATCTTTGGTTGCCATGATCGGATACTACAGAAAATTCGTGAAAAGCTTCAGTCATAATGCCGACTCCTAAAAAAAATGTTGCATTCATTTGGGGTCCGGAGCAGCAAGAGAGTTTTAGTAGATTGAAAGAACTCATTACCAAACATCCTATCTTACAATATCCAGATTTCGGTAAACAGTTTATAATTACCACAGATGCTTCAAATAGATGCATTGGTCCTGTTTTGAGTCAAGAGCACAATGGTAAAGGTCTACCAATACACTTCGCTGGTCGGACGCTTAATAGAGCTGAAGTACTTTATAGTACTGATGAACTCAGCAGAAACGTTAGGATAACTGAAAAGGAAAAGGAATAGGCGTGGCAAGATTTAATGAGCTTATTAGTAGAGGAAGGAAAATACAGCAAGTACGAGTAGAGGTCAGGATCGCAATACAAACAGAGAAGTAGGTGACGTAGAGAATGATATAGTGATAGAAAACATAGTGGTAGTAGACATCGAAAATGTCCCCAATACCAAACCGAGAAACTAAATATGTAGATCACTAACAAGAAATCCAGTGATAAGGCATTGGAGAAAATTATGATTGAAATCATCGGACTAATGGAAGAAACCGAGGAAGGATTTAAATTCGGTTTGACAACACAGGACGACCTGTGAAAATTTATTAAATTTATTCCTCTTAGAAGTAAGGATATGCACACTGTGGCCCGTGCTATTATGGAAGGGTGGATCATGAATTTTGAAATGCCAAAATTAATCCTACAGAATTTTGTAACGCTATTTTTGCGGAATTTTGTAAATTGATAGGAATTAAACAAATAACATATATCGAATAAGTTAATCAGACACCGGAGCTATTATATTAAGTTGTCAGTAGTAAAACCTTATTTTTTAAACAAAATTAATATTCATTTTATTGAATTTGTTGTGGTTGTTATTGATTTCTATTGAGATCTTGTGGAGTTGATTTGGGTAGCTGTTTTTCTATCTTGGTGGCTCATTGGTCGATCTTCTGAAATTCGTGAAGTGATCAGTGGATCGCAGTTCTTCGTGAATCCAAAGTGTATACCAGTGTATAGCTCCTCATCTCGTGACGGAGTCCCCTCCAAGCCAGAAAAGCTTGCGTCGTTAAGTCGGTCACAACCTCCAAATGTAGTGCTTTGTTTTCAGACAGACAAATATTGCTAAATACGCCTTATAGGTTTCAGCTCCTCGGCACGCCATGCTTTGATGTCTAAGGGCGTGAACGAACGAACGGAAGATCTGCCATTAATTGGTGCACTGTTTTGCTGAGATATGGTGTGTGCTTCACGAACGCGAAAGAGTTATTACTGGTGTTACCTTACTGGTTTTATCTTGGATTTCGCCGTGAGCAGATGCGTTTGGATGATTCCGCTTCCCTCTTCTATTCTAAGATACACTGCTGCCCCATATGCCTTTTCGGATGAATCCCAGACACTCATAGCATAGAATTTTCAAATTGTTGATTTCCGGCAAAAAATATCCTCATGGTTGGCCGTCCATCTTCGAAGATGACAAACAGCTCCATATAAAATCTCCTTAGCTTTATGCATTTTTTCTTTCACCTCTCACGTCATCAGGTGTCTTGAATGAGGCATCAAACACGACTTGGAGCTTCGTAGTCGAACTCTCAGAACGGCGTGATATGGCACATAATAGTGATGTAAATCCATGACGGGGTCATACGGTAACAGTCGGACGTCTTTGATGAAATGGGTCTCATAATCGATGTCTTCCGGCCTTTCAAACGGTTGATAGCAAATCTCCTCCAGTTCCCAAAGTCAAAGAAGTTCAGTCTCAGTACTTGCTGCTTGGAAATAATTGTGGATTTGATGATATATGATGGGCGCTTTGCCAAAAAGGGTCCATTCTAATTAATTTTTCTGTGCGATGTGTAGATTGCTGCTACTTGATTTGACCATTTCTGGTATCAGATCATCTGCCAGGACATCACTGCCCAGCACTAACTACCTTGGCTGACTTGAAGTTGTCAAGGTGTGAGTCGAAAGATGCTCAGCCAGCGTTTTCAAAACAAGAGTTTAAGTGGAAACTGTAAACATTGAGTGATGAGAAGTTAAGGAGATATCTACCACCTTCGAGCAGACGCCGCTGCTGACCAAACCCAACCCAGAGACTTTGACGGAGGTTGTCTTTAGCGGAAGAGAAAACATCTGAGCAACTGATGTATGTAGTTATAAAGCTTTATAATTGGCTTTCGCTTGCCCTATCATCGGACTGCTAATTCAATGAAAAACGAATGGTGCGCTTTTTGGTAATAATAGCTTCCCCTACTATTCGGACCACGCTCAAAGGAATCAATCAAGGCTCAATTTTGACGAATCCTTAATCTTTTTACTTGCTTAGACCGATCACTGAAGCTGTTGACCCTTGCTGCAAATTTAACAAGAGTATTTTGGCGTGTTGGTTGCTATATGCAGAGCGTTTCGAAAGGACAAAGGACTGGGATTCGGCGCAACTCGTACTTGCTGATAGTTGATGCCCTCCAAAGTAAGGAACCTAGCTTCACAAAAATTGGTAAATTCAGTAAACATGAGTAGCTCCTTGCTGTCTTCTTCAAATCCTTGTTTCTCCTCCTATAGCTGTGACTGAAGGAAGCTTGTGCAGGAGAATGTAGACCAACATCACATCTAACAACTCCTTGTTGGCTTCACCTCGCTCCTGGGTTATTGTTGTCAATTTGAGAAGATACTTGAGTTGATTATTCAGCAAAAACAACAGATGATCATACCTATGATCAGATGATCAGAATATCTTATGTCTTCGTATAGTTGCCGCTAGCAAGGCTAAATGGGTTAAAAGCTTCTCGGCTTCTCCAAACGCATCTATTTTAAGATAGAGCATCTTTTGGACTTTCGACAGTGATGAATCACTAGAAGTTTTTCCACCTTATCTCCGCATTATGGGTTGGATTTGTGTCGCCCGAGTTGATATTAGTCCACATTTGCGTTATTCTTTGGTCTTACCGCATCTGTTGTGTCTGACAGATCACCCTGATACCCTGATCTCACATCCGCTCGTATGTATCCTCAATTTCGTTTCCTTTTTCGCTTCCTGAAGTTCATTTTTCATAAATCTCGGCTGCCAACTCCATACTTTTTTTTATAAAAAGGCCAAGCGACCAGCTAAATAGTAGTAGTACTGGAGCCTCTTTTGGAGAATTTTCAGATATCTTTTTTCCAACAACCTTTCGATGAAATAATACATTGATCCATTGTTCTTAACGAGAGCAAATCGAAGAATGTAATTTACTTACTTAAATCCTGTATCCCTTGCGGGTCCTAGGGCCATGACAATGCT
The DNA here is from genome assembly GCA_963583995.1 of Xylota segnis. Taxonomy (NCBI): domain Eukaryota; kingdom Metazoa; phylum Arthropoda; class Insecta; order Diptera; family Syrphidae; genus Xylota; species Xylota segnis. The sequence continues at coordinate 86,048,634 of OY757237.1, forward strand.
TACGCGCCATCGTGTGCGGTTTCTGGAAATGTGTTTCAGTTCTCCCCAACTGCCATCCTTAGTAAGCGGGTTCCATTGCACCGCGTGATTAGCTATGGACCTGTCCCCCTTTCGGAGAGTATGTCCAATCCACTGCCACTTTCGTCTTCGTATTGTTGTGCCTATAGGTTCATGGCCCGTTCTCTGATAGAGTTGTTCGTTAGAGATGCGGTTTGGCCAGAAAATCCTAAAGATATAACGTAAGCACCTATTGACGAATGTTTGCAGCTTTCTCGTGATAGTGGCGGTCACCCTCCAGGTACCAGGCATACGTCGTCGGCGTAGTCGAAGTCCATCGAATTCCTCCGTTTCCTGTTGATAGGGCAGCATTTAGCACGTCGCTAATCACCAAATCGAATCATATAAACTTTACAAAGAAGAAAGTAAACAATCTACCCATCTTTATTAATTCGGTAAAAATACCGTATGCAAATGAAGCTAAATGTCTAGGCATGACGATAGACGCAAAACTTAATTGGATGTGAGAATCCTTGTGCGCCGATTTTAAAGAACGAAACCGGTCGATATGTCACAGTAAGAAATAACTGCATGTAACGACGGTATTCGCAGGTGATTTTGCTCAATATCCACTTACCTGTAATAAATAAAACATAAACAGGAAATGGTGTGTTTATGTTTAGTCAGTAAAAATCTGAAACTACTATAAGTACACCGTGGCTCATAGGGTCGTTTAAAGATTCTCACCAACCCCTTGGTTCAATTAATTATATGGCACTAAAGTAAAATAAAATTCACTTTCTTGTGAAAGCTTGATGTGCCAGATCACTGTCCAAAGCTTGATGTAAAACAACACATCAGAAAAAATCCAGTAAATCCAGCGATGTAAAATCCATAACGCACTCCACACTATTTAATTCATTTATTTTACATACATATATTGCACAATTCACACAAATTGTAAAAAAACGAAAAATAACTTGAATCCAAAAAACTGAATCCGATCCGATAGGAGCAAATGTTGTATCCGTACAACTTTGATCTGGAAAAGTCTACCTGTCTGTATATGCGACTGCAGCCCAAACGGCTGGACGGATTTGCTTCAAACTTCATATCTGCGGTCTGTGGGAAATCCCTAGAGGCGAAATTGGAATTTTCATTCTAACCTCAAAACATAGAGAAACTAGTCTGTGCCTCAAAATTAAGGGTAGTTTACTTAAGGCCGATTTCAGTTAAAATGGATTTTCTCGAAAACGGCTATGTGGGTTAGTTTGGGCATATGCTATGAGGTGGCATACCACGTTTTTCACGAATAATTCGAATAACGGTAATATTGAAAATCAACTGTTTCCCGGGTATTTGTTCTGCGATTGAGCTAAAAATTAATATTTCCAGGTTATAAGACATGTATACAGTGCTTTTACTGTATAGTTGTAGGATAGATCACGGTTCTTGTACCGTGACTACCAGTGGTATTACCAGTACATAAACTAGAACACCAAAAATTGAACAGCCTTCCAAGCAGACTCACTTGGAATAAAATAAAAGTCTTAGTTAGCTGTCTGATCACAATTGATCGCTGATATTTATTTCAAGCTATTTATACATCTAAATTGCTTATTTAGCATAAACTAACAATATTAAGAATAACAGAAACAAAAGTAATAGGCTTAATACTAATATAACAATATTGATGACATTGCAAAGGTAAAATTACACGCTTCAACAGGAAATGCTGACGTCGGTTGAATGAAAATAATGAAAAGAAAATTAAAGTACAAAAAATGAAAAGCAAGGTATAAAATAGGTTTCTTAGGTATCTTAACATCCTGCCCCCGTTGAACTGGGTTCAATCCTGTGGCTATGGTTGCTGAGGGTTGGATTGTTGCTTCTGGGAGTGTTCATGGAGCAGCAACTGGGTATTCTGTCAATCTGCTGCTACAACTGCATATTCGGAATTTCCAAACTAGTAAAATTATCATAGCGATAATTATAATTAGTCCTGATGAGCTTATGATGGTGTGGGGTATTGCATGTCGCTGCACAATGGTTGGCAGTTCCAGATGATTGGAGTCTATCTGTGCTGCTAACTTTTTCAACTTCCTTTCTTGTTCGTCAAGCCGAATTGGATATTGGTGTGGTGTGTCCATCTGGTTGCTTATATACTCGAAAAGAGTATCATTTGGAATCTCACTGAGTCTCGTGATGGATGAACGGATAGTGTGGGAATGGTTGCCGTGAGCTCGTAGGGTTATGAAGTCACCCTTTGCGATGCAATTAGGTTGCAATCTCAAAGTGCCAGATCCCTCAATTGTAACTAATGTTACTGTGTCCTTGCATGCTATGTTTAATGATGTTTTTGAAGTTACGGCGTATATCCAATGGTTGGTGTGTAAAAATTTGGTCCATATCGGGTTGTTGTGAACTAGCCTTATTTGACATGCTGATAGGTCCTCCATTTTATTGAGAATGTGTATTTCGCATTTACTAATTGTAGATCCTCTTCGATAAATAGGATGCATTTGCGTACAGAGATGTCTTGTTTTTTCTACAATGACGCAAGCTGATAGTTCGGGTTCCGTTAGCGGATAATACTGGTCATGATGACGGTTGACCGCTAAGAATGTAGATGATGGCTGTATGAGCACAATTGTGTCGTTTAGTGCTGCTGGAATCGGAACTAATCTGTATAATTCAAGGTCTTCAGAATTTATCAGCGGTATTTTTATTTGAAATATAACATGGTTATTTGTTATTTGGCCAGCAGTCACCACAATTCTATAGAGTTCCAGTACGTTGTCAGTGCTCGTTGGCAGGCGGTATGTAGATGATAAACTGTTCTTTATTATGATGGCATGTTGTTTCATTTGGTGTGGAGAAATTAACGAATGACTTACTTTTTCTTGACGAATGTCTGACAAGGCGCTTGTTATTGCTGATTGTGTGCGTTGAATATTTGATATAAGCAGTGTGGTATATAAGGACCACGACGAAAAGAGTTGTTGAATCTTGAGTTGATATGATTCGTCCGTGTTGTTATTGATTCGGTTAATTACTGCATTCAGCTGGGTTTGCAATATCGCATGCCGTTGATCCAAAGTTTCTTGATTTTGCTTAATTATGTTTATTGTGGATTCTACAATTGACGTGTGGTTTTTTGAAAGCGCTAGCAAGTAGTCTTCATTGGTTTGTATCCCTTCAATTGTCTTAGACATCTCTTCTGCATAGTGAGAATCAAGAACTCCAAACAAGGAATTTGCCATGTTTCCAATTAAGTTGAATGCTCCTCTTTTGGGTCGACGTAATTTTGTATTCATAAAGGTCATGCTATCTTCATATAAATCCTGATGCGTGTGGTGAATGAGATTGGTCACATGGGTACATAACGTTTTTTGCCGTAACCTGTCACAGAGATGCTGCAATATTCTGGTGCTATTTCCAATTGCCTCTAGTTTGCTCCAATATGGCGCTAGATCATAGTATATAACTAAGTTCCATGTATGAGTTATTAAGTTCGATGTTCCAACGTTGTCGAAATATATTCCAGGTCGAGAGTCAAACGTGCTGATTTCAAATTCCCTTGCATTTATTGTAGTTGTCATTGTGCAAGCGATGAACAAGCTGACCAATGCTGTACTAAGAGTTATGCCTCCCTTTCGTTTACGTGGTGTTGGAGCATCTTCATGATGGATGTTTTTTAGCAATGGTTCAGCTGACCTTTCCCCTTCGTTATTGTGACGTTTCAAATGGCCAGATGAAGTCTCATCAGTGGATTGCGATTGTTGCTGTATTGGGAGTGGTGCTAACCTATGTATGGCACGACGGAACACGCCAGTTGCTGTTTGTACATCTGCCACTCTTACTAATCCATCTTGTCCCTTGACGGCATTAATGATTCTGCCTATCGGCCATTTAAGGCTTGGTTGGCTATCCTCTTTTAGTATGACCATCATTCCTGGTTCCACATTCTGACATCTTTCCTTCCATTTATACCTGTGCTGCAGTTGATTCAAATATTCACTTGACCATCGTCGCCAGAATTCGTTTTTGACATGGGTGACTAGCTTCCATCGAGTAAGAATCGAAGACTCTTCAGATGTGGCAATACGGTCAATGTTGCTGGTGATTGGCTCTCCAATGAGGAAGTGACCGGGGGTGAGAGCAGCAAAGTCGTTTGGAGATGCTGACATCGGTGTTATAGGTCGAGAATTTAGTATAGCCTCGACTTCAATTATAGCAGTCTCGAGTTCTTCATATGTTAACGATGCAGAACCCAATGTGTGTTGTAGAAGATGTTTAGCAGACTTGACTGCAGCTTCCCACAATCCGCCGAAGTGTGGTGATCGTGGAGGTATAAAATTAAAGTCACATCCTTTCCTTGTGCATGAGGCTATGATTTTCTCTCTATCTCTTGCTGAGTCAATAATTTTGTTTAGCTCTGATAATTGATTTTTGGCTCCCACGAAATTGGTAGCGTTGTCACAGTAAATGTTATTGCAGTGCCCTCGCCTTGCCATGAATGTCTTTAATGCGCCAATAAATCCTTCTGATGTTAGATCGGTTACCAGTTCAAGATGACAAGCCTTTGTTGCGAAGCAGCAGAACACTGATATGTATGATTTTTGAGGACGTTTTCCCCGTAGCTTGTAATGTGTGTAGATAGGTCCACAAAAGTCAATGCCTGTGTTCAAGAATGGTCGTGCTGGTTGAATTCTGTCAGCCGGAAGGTTTCCCATCATTTGTGATAGAAGTTTCGGTCTCGATCTTGAGCAGAAAACACAACCGTGAACTATAGATCGAGCGAGTGTTTTGCCCCTTATCGGCCAGTATCTTTGTCGAGCGATTGCCAAAACAGTTTGGGGCCCAGCGTGTTTGTTTTCCTGATGAATTTCCATTAGCAATAGCTTCGTGAATGGGTGGGAGTAGGGCATCAGTACTGGATGTTTGGCGTCATATTGTAATGCAGATGACTCCAATCGTCCACCAACGCGAATGATTCCTTCCTGATCAAGAAATGGTGTAAGAGTTGTTAGTAGACTCTTCTTGGATACTTCATTGTGTTTTTGGAGATGAATTATGTCATCTTGGAATTCGACCTTCTGCATCAATCTAATCACGATCTTCCGGGCTTGATCAAGTTCGCTGCTGTTGCTGAAATGCATCCTGTTTATTGCCCTTGCTAGAATTGCATTGTCCGCTGGATCTCTTGAATCGGAGCATGTATGCGATGATGCGTATTGCCCGTTGAAATGAGTTCTTGTGGTGGATTGTGTCCAAGATGTTGCATTTTGAAGACTGTAAATGTTCAGTAGTTGCTGATAACGAGATATCGTTTTTTGGACGATCTGGTCCCCTTTCGAATTTGGGTGGCCAAATAGCTTCAGTACCATGGAGGAACCGTGGCCCATAAAACCATAGGAGATTTCCTTCCAATCGAGCGGGTGCTATCCCTCTTGACAAAATGTCTGCTGGATTTTCCTTGGAAGAAACATGTCGCCATTGATGTGGTGCAGTTAATTGTTGTATGATTGCCACCCGATTAGCAACGAAGGTTGGAAGTGTGTCCGATGAGGTAAAGTTTATCCAATTGAGGACTATCGTTGAGTCTGTCCATAGAAATATATTATTATTTTGAATATCCAGGTCAGTTTGTATACGGAGCATCAGCTCGGATGCCAGCTTAGCTGCACACAATTCCAATCTAGGGATTGTTGTTTGAAGGGACAATTTGGTCTTTTTTGATGGAGCTACCCTTGATTTGGCGCAGAGTAGGCGAACTGTAATTTCACCGTTGGTATTCACGGCTCTTACGTATGCTGTTGCCCCATATGCCCTTTCCGAAGCATCAGCGAATATGTGGTATTGCACGCTTTTTGGAACCTTGTTAGAGAAGACATGTCTTGGTATCTTGATGTCATGTAATGATTTCAGTTCTTCGCGGTATTTCAACCATGTAGTTTGCATGTCTTGAGGTAATGCGGCATCCCAGTCGTATTTTAATTCCCATAGCTGTTGAAGAAATAGCTTCGCGGTTACTACAACTGGTGCCATAATTCCTAATGGATCGAATAAGTGGGCAATGTTTGAATACGCACTCCTCTTTGTTACTCGTTTACTGTCGGTCCAAGATGTTTTTATGCACAGAGAGTCGGATTTTGTCAGCCAAGTCATTCCGACTGTTTTGATGTGCTCTTCGATATTGTTGGTAAAGTCCAGCTTTGTTTCTCTGTCGTTGAGAGGTATGTTTCTGATGAGTGATTCATGATTGGTGCACCATTTTCGGAGTTTAAAACCCGCACACGCCAATAATCCTTGAAGCTCCGATTGCATTGCTTGGGCCGTTGTCAAACTATCCGATCCTGTCATTACATCATCGACATAAAAATCTCTTAAAAGCACCCTTGAGCCTAGGGAAAATTGTTGTTGATTATCTCTTGCTAGCTTTTGAAGATATTTTATTGCAAGATATGGTGCTGACCTTGTTCCATACGTAACTGTATTGAGCTTGAAGCATTTTAGTGGTTCACTGGGGCTGTCTCTCCACCAGATAAATTGATATTTTGTGTCGTTTTCGTGTATGAGGACTTGGCGATACATTTTTTCTATATCTGCTGTAAAGACGAACCTGGGCATGCGAAATCTCACTAGAATAGAGAAGACATCATCTTGAATGATTGGACCTGTTGCTAATATGTCGTTTTTGCAGATCCATCGAAGACAACCCTGAGTTTTGTGGTGCTACTGTCACTCTTTGTGACACAATGATGTGGTAGAAAATAGTAGGGCTTGTCCAACTGTTTGTAGTTTATCTCTTCCATGTGCCCAAGGTGGCGATACTCTTGCATAAATTCAACGTATTGTTTCTTCAGATCTTGTGAATTAGCAAGTCTACGTTCCAGAGAAATGAACCGATGGAAGGCTATATCTTTTGATTCGCCTAAGATGTTTTGTTGGTCCACAAATGGTAGGCTGACTATAAATCTTCCCTCAGAATTTCTTGACACTGTTTGATTAAAATGAGTCTCACAGCGTTTTTCAGCAGCTGTCATGCCCCTCTTTTGAGATTCAGGCTCCTCCAACTTCCAAATCTTCTCTATTTGTTGATCCAAGGCCTCGTCAGCGCTGCATATTCCGCACACAGCGTGGGTAATTCCTGCATCTTTTACCTTTCCGGCAACTGTCCACCTCAGGACTGTGTTTTGAAGTGTAGGCAAAGAATCTCCTATCTTTATTTGACCGACCGATAGTAGGGAGTGGAATATTTTGGCTCCAATCAAGAAGTCTATTGGGCTGGGAGTGTTAAAGTCAGGGTCAGCTAATGGAATGTTGTTTGGTATGTTCCATGTTGATGTGTCGAACATTCTCCCAGGTTGGTTTGATGTTATCTTTGGTATTACATGAGCCTCGATGTTTGTTGAAAATGTGTTGATACGTGATCCTAGCTCAATATTCACCATTCGGTTGGCCTGTTGAATATGTCGACCAATACCTTCAATATTCGTTATTAGAGGAGTTGTAGTGAGACCGAGTTTCCTCACCGTTCTTTCAGTGATGAAGTTGAGTTGGGAACCTGAATCTAGTATGGCCTTGCACTCAACGGATTGCCCTTGATGGTTTGTTAACCTCACAATAGCAGAGGACAGGAACACGTAGCCTTCATTTGTATTAGTACCTCGCGTAGTTAATGATGTCACTGGGCAAGATGATATGTTGCTGGATGACACATTTGTTGAATTGTTTGTAGTTACTGTTGGCAACCTTGAACTATGTGACGTTGAATTGGTTGTAGCAGGTTCTAGATGCAATAGGGTATTGTGTCTCTTTGAACAGGTTCGGCAGCCTCCAGAAGGGCACTTAATTGAAGAATGTCCGTCTTTCAAGCAATTTATGCATACCTTAGATCCTTTGACTATGTTCAGCCGTTGAGAGGGAGATAAATGCAAAAATGTTGGGCAATAGAATAATTGGTGCTTGTCCTTGCAGCATATGCACTGGAGTGTTGCTTGCGCTATGGTAGTGAGCGATTTATACGCACTTGTTGATCGACGATTGTTGACTTCGATGGGGGTTAACTTTTTGCCCAATGCTTCTAGTGACTGGAATCTGGTTTCAATGTATTTGAGGAAGGCATCTAGGGACTGGAGAATCCTTGGATCCTCGAGTGATTGTTCCCATGCGGTATGTGTAGTTTTATCAAGTTTTTTGATGAGGATGTGCAACAGTAACGGATCCCAATTACTTATGTCTATGCCAAGATTATTTAGTCCTTGCATACACTCAGAAGTAGTGTCATGAAAGTTCTTTAGTGCTGACGCTGTTTCAACCGCGATTTGAGGCTGAGTTAGTAGTTTTTCTACGAGTGAGGCTACCAATAGTCTTTTATTCTCGAAACGCCGTTTTAGAATGTTCCAGGCTGAGTCATAATTGTCGTTACTGAAAGGTGGCTGATTAATCGAAGTGCTTCGCCTGTAATATTTGTTTTTAAATACCACATCTTCTGTGCACCTCCGATAGGTTGTGAATGAATAATCTGCACAAAAAGATCGTGGAATTGCCTCCAGGTTGAATATGTCCCATCAAATTTGGGTAGCGTTATTTTGGGCAACTGGATGGCAGATGTCGAATTTGTTGAGATTGTTGTATCAGAGAAGGAGTAGATTAATTCTTGTAGATTGGCCAGTCCCTTCTGCGCGTTAGCTTCAATGCTAATGAATTGGTCCATGTTATAATTAATTTGAGTGGGATCATCGTGGTGCTCGCATATTGCATGATGCAAGCTGTCTATTTCGTGCAAGTGTTTTTCCAATGTGGAGAACTGTACCTGGTAGTTGTGTTTTGACTGTTTGTCCTTGACAGTTGAATCCAGATTTGACAAGATCCTCTGGACCGTGGCGATCAATGCCTGCTGTCTCCGGAGTTGTCTCTGGATGTCATCTGCAACCGAAATCTTGATGGAGTCCAATTGCACTTCAGCCTCTTCCTCAGTATGTGAGGGTGTAATTGCTAGGAGTATCGCCTTTAGTTCTTTATAATTGCTCTTTACCCTTCCAAACATATCTCCTTGTATGTAGGGAAAGTCTGGCTTGACAGTGTCTATGAGGCGAGTATGATTTTGTGAAAATTCTTGCCATATTGTTTCGATGGTGTGCAATCTATCCAACTTGTATTGTTGGGTTTTCCTTGATGGACCATCCTTCTTCGTGTTTGTTGTTAGCTTTGCTAACTGATCTGCTAGTAGCTTTTGTCGTCCTACTAGCGCAAAAACTTCGACTTCCTCCATGATGATATACTGCGATCAATCCTTATAGTGTTGTAATGGATTTTATGATGCGAGCAGTGTATGGCCCAAACGACACCTTTACTGTGTATGACTGTGATATGACTTAATGGCCTCGCCAGTGTTTAGCCCTGGCGAACGCTTTTATTGATTGTTATACGTTGATTTGTGATCACGTCGGGGTCACCCGACTGTATAGTTGTAGGATAGATCACGGTTCTTGTACCGTGACTACCAGTGGTATTACCAGTACATAAACTAGAACACCAAAAATTGAACAGCCTTCCAAGCAGACTCACTTGGAATAAAATAAAAGTCTTAGTTAGCTGTCTGATCACAAGTGATCGCTGATATTTATTTCCAGCTATTTATACATCTAAATTACTTATTTAGCATAAACTAACAATATTAAGAATAACAGAAACAAAAGTAATAGGCTTAATACTAATATAACAATATTGATGACATTGCAAAGGTAAAATTACACGCTTCAACAGGAAATGCTGACGTCGGTTGAATGAAAATAATGAAAAGAAAATTAAAGTACAAAAAATGAAAAGCAAGGTATAAAATAGGTTTCTTGTTTCAATGTGCGGTCGTTGGCTTGCTGGTGTTGCCGCTCGCTGCTGGTGGTGGGAACTGACCTATCTTAACAAGACAAATGCAAAATAATGGTGTACTAAATTTTGGAATTGCCAAGCCCACTTTTATAAAACTTTTTGTTTTTTTAATTTTTACTAGAAAGTGAGAAAAAAATATTTAAGCAAAGTAATACTCCTTTAAATTTTCTATAATTCACTCAAACACTCTATCTGGCCACGCCGACTTTTTAAGGGTGTTTTTATAAAAACTTCTAATTAAAGAAGAGGATCGAAAAAAGACAGCCTTCATTATATGAGTTTATAAGAATGCCATTCGGTCTCAAGAACGCCCCAGCGACATTCCAAAGGTTAATGAATGAGATTCTTAGAAAATGAGATATTTAGATGACATACTAATATTCAATACGACACTTCAAGAACATATAAAAGCAATTTCAGACATATTCAAAGTAGATTTTTAGGACACACATTATCGAAAGACGCACTTAAGCCCAACCTCAATAAGATAAAAGTTGAACAATTAGAACTGTGAAAAACGCAGAAACAAATAAAAAGCTTTTTAGAGCTGACAGATTTCTATAGAAAATTTATACGGGACTACGCAAAAGTAGCTCAACCAATCACGAAGTATCTCAAGAAAAACGATAAGATTAATGTCAATGATCCAAGCTATGTAGAAGCGTTCGAAAAACTAAAAACTCTAATTAGCAGTCACCCTATCCTAAGATTGCTACCAACTATGCGATAGGACCAGTCCTATCACAAGAAGGACACCCTGTTTGCTTCGCCTCAAGGGCTTTAAATAAGCACGAGCGAAATTATGCTGCTACAGGTAAGGAATTTTTGGCTACTATGTGAGCAGTAAACTACTTTAGTCCCATCTTTACGGTAACAAATTCAGACAATACTAATTTAGAAAAAGGTTCGGAAAATTTAGAAGATAATGATTCAGATTTAGGAGAGTTATTTAATATGGAAGAAGATGACGAAGTAACAATGGCTACAGTTCCATAAAACTCAAATAATATTAACGAATAATAAAACCCAGGAAATAGAAATAATCCATGGAAAACGAATAATATATATAGCAAGCTACGATTTTAATAATTTAGATGATATATTTAAGAGATTATTAAAGAAAGGAATTACAGGCATATACTCAGACCTACCAGACCACCAATATAATACAGTGTAAGAAAAAATAAAAGAAATGTATCCAACGACAGTCAAATGAAATTCATTAAATGTTCTTATTGGCACAGGATATTAAAACAGAAACCGAAGTAGTCAAAAAAAATTTATTATACCATATAAGAGAAAGTATACATTCTGGAATACAGGAAACCTGCAACAAGATTAAAAATAAAATATACTTTCCAAAACTATTAGAATTAATTCAAATCGTGATCAACCAATGCGAAGTTTGTCAACAATCAAAATATGCCAGACGACCGATTATACCCAAATTCCAGTATACGGAAACAGCAATAGACTTGAATGAAATAATTCACATAGATACTACTAAATTTTCAACACTCGGATTTGCATATTATTTACCAGACAGAATCCATAAAACAATAATGGAGGAGGAATAAGGAAGCCTAAGAAAACTATAACCGCTAACGAATTGAGATCAATTCAGATATGAGTGCTTTTACAAGAGAAAGGAATAGAGATACATTACACAAAACCGAATAACCATACGGATAACGCGGACTATGAGAGGTTTCATAGCACTATTCTAGAGCAATGTAGAATCCTTAAATTAGGCAAACAAAACGTATCAATTAAGAGATTGATACAAAAACCTACAAAAAATTATAACGAACGATTCCACTCAGCCATCAAAACTACTCCATAAGAAGTTCAACTTCATAAAGTAGACTTTTTCAAGATTAGATATAATTTAAGAACAAGTAAGGAGATTAATCTAACGCAAATTGAGAAGATTACATAGAAACAAGATCTGCAAGATTTATAAGAAACTACAAGGTAGTTAGGCATAAATATCATGGCTGCTACATAATGTTGAAGCTACATCTGTCAAATTGGCTGTCATTTATTCAGGTTGATATAGCGTTCTACAACACTTGCAAATAATCAAATTGTTTTATCAAAATTGATTTTCTGTTCGGGCAACGTTCCGCGCTTTGCCCATTTTACGATCGCCATAATCGTCTTTCGAGAGGACTATTCGTAGTGTGGTGGATAAATTTTATTCCACTGGTTCAGTTGACGGCCAACCAACACCCGTACGTACGACGAAATGAAAGATCACCTCTGTGTGCAGACGAATTCGAGGCAGTTAATATTGGGTCGCTCACAAGAACTCGGCCTTTCGCAAACCACAACTTAGCGAATTTTGCGTCGTGATTTGGGCCTGCACTTGTACAAAATTCAGCTGACACAGGAGCTGAAAGTAAACGACCATAGACAAGGACTTGTGTTCACTGAATGGGATCTGCAGCAGTTAGAAACTGACCCTCAGCGATGAGCCCCATTGCTGAATGAATGGGCGAGCGTTATAGGTCGATGATTACCAAATTCTTTCGGCCTGAATTGGATCATATATGGATACCAACAACATGCAGTTTCAACAGGATGGCGCTACGTGCCACACAGCTAGTGCCACATTGGAAATTCTGCATGAGCGATTCGAGGGCATGGTTATCTTACGTGGAGCTAATGCGAACTGGCCACCGAGATCGTGCGATTTAACCCCGGTAGGCTTATTCTTGTGGAGTTTTCTGAAGTCACAGGTCTATGCGAATAAGCCACAAACCACACCAGTCCTCAAATCCAACATAACCCGTGCCATCGGTCAAATTCAGCCTGATTTATGAGCCAGAGTCATGAGCCGTGGCAAACATTTGAACGATGTTGTATTCCACCATGTTATATTCGCCTTCTTACTAGCTACAACTAAGCTTACTAAACCTATTCTCTAACATGGACATGTCTAATTCCCTATCAGCTGTGTCCCTATCTCCTATGCTATTTTCCCTATCTAATGGCCTAGTGTCCCTATTTCCTATATCTATTTCCCTATCTTCCACAGCTGAGTCGCTATCCCTAACATTTGAAATGGTCCTTATCCGACCGCCGGAGAGACCCGAAGTACATCGTGTTCTGACGTGCGGATACTGCATGCCACCTTCGCGAGGTGCATGTCCCAAGTCCGATGGTTCTCCGACACGTACGCGCGAAGTATCGTCTTAGTTATTTGATTAATCTTCTCGGCAGGATTAGCCTGGGAGTGGTAATGGAATAAAGCGGATCTGTAACCCATAGGACTCACAGATGGTTTTCAGTTCCTTACTGTGGAACTGAGGGCTGTTATCGTAGATTATAGATTTGGGTACGCCGAAAAGAAGAAAAACGTGATCCTCAATATCCCTGCAGATTGCCGATGCCGTCGCAGACCTAAGGGGGAACAACAAGGGGAACTCTCTTTTTCTTATTTTCATAAACGATCTCTTGTCTGCTACTTCTAATGCAATTCATTCCTTCGCTGGCGACAACACCCTCAGCTTCTCATATTCGTTTCCAAACTCACGCCCCTGCTCTTCGACCGTGGAGCTGGAACTGAAGCGTATGTTAAGCTCATTAAATTCCGATCTTGACTGCATAATTCAATGGGGTATAAACAACAGAGTGGAATTTAATGCTTCGAAAACCCAATGCTATCAGCTGTCATTCAGGCGTAACCTTAACCCTTTGCCATTATGAATGAATGGCACTTGCATCGTCGAAACCGAAAAATTTCCATTCTCGGTATGTGTGTCAACGATCGTCTGCGTTGGAATGACCAAATATTCGAATCCGCCAAGAATGCTGGGAAATGTCTAGGATTCCTCAAACGATGCCAGAAGTTCTTCACCCCCTCTGATCTGGCTAGAATATATAAAGCATACATCCGCCCCAAGCACGAGTATAATGCTCATGTCTGGTCAGGTGCTCCTAAGACCTCTTTGCACCTGCTGGACAGAATCCAAAATCGCGCGTTAAAATTAATAGGGAACAGAAGCATAGCGGAATCGATTAACTCGCTCCAACATCGCAGAAATGTCTCATGCCTTTCCCTATTTTATCGCTTTTTTCATAAACAGTGCTCCAGCGAGTTAGCCAGTTGCATTCCGCCCCTACAATAATTTTCTCGCAATACCCGTCACGCTTTGAATGCTCATCAGTATACCCTCAAGCCTGTCTTCGGACGTACCGTCAAATACAGAGATGCTTTCCTTAACCATACTACACGAATGTCTAATGCTCTACCAAGCTCTATCTTTCCCCTTACATTATAAACCACAAACATTTAAAACCAACGTCCATCGGTATCTTCTCTTCCTAATTTCCCTAACGCCCGCGCTGTGTCTTCACATTAAAAAGGTGAGATCCCTCTCCTCTCGACCATCCAACCAGCTGGGTCATCGTTAACTGGCTTTACACTCTGGCATACCCTAGAATTTCTAACATATTTGGTAATATCTAACCTCATCTAAGGCCAGTAATACTGGGTCCCTACTCTCGCAAAAAAATGGGTTGTCATGACATTCTTTAAAAATCCTAACTCTATCTAACTTTGAAACTACTCGTTTCCATACATTACTACTGTCATGCACAGCCACGTGATTTGGCATAACAAACTTGTACAAAATACACCTACATATGTATGCATCGACCCTCCAGACTGGAAAAGGTAAAGGGTTCGACTTTACTTTCGCGATGGCTGGATGCTGTAGGAATAGGGTAGGTTCTGATTGGCGTCAACTTGGCGACGTCCAGTGCTGTAACTGTTACTACACAACAATTGTGCTTATTTTACCTCCAAGTGGTAGCCATCGGGTACTGGTTGATGTCCATCCGGACGCGACTTGCTAAACTTATAAGCGCAAGTGTTGAAGAAGAGAAAATTGCAGCACTATAAATATGACAGCGGACGAACTCTCTCGATGGGGTCAACGGTGGCGTCAGAGCTTAAAGTGGAAGCAGAAACTTTATCCGGGCTACTTCGACATCCTCAGAGTCCAGGCCGGTAAGGATCTCCAAAAACAGGTCTGGTTTTTGGAAAAGAGACGGTGGAAAACGGCTGTTGGTTTACGCCACAGCATAGCGCACAGTGCAAAACGGCTGTTGGTTTACGCCACAGCATAGCGCAGAGTGCAAACCGGCTGTAGGTTTACGTGATAGCATAGCGCACAGTGCAAAACGGCTGTTGTTTTACGGCAAAGCATAGTGCACACTGAAAAACGGATGTTGGCTTACGCCACAGCATAGCGTACAGTGCAAAACGGCTGTTGGTTTATGCCACAGCATAGCGCACAGTGCAAAACAGCTGTTGGTTTACGCCACACCATAGCGCACAGTGCAAAACGACTGCTGGTTTACGCCAAAGCATAGAGCACAGTGCAAAACGGCTGTTGGTTTACGCCACAGCATAGCGCACAGTGCAAAACGGCTGTTGGTTTACGCCACAGCATAGCGCACAGTGCAAAACGGCTGTTGGTTTACGCCAAAGCATAGCGCACACTGCAAAACAGCTATCGGTTTACGCAAATGCATATGCACAGTGCAAAACGCCTGCCGAATAACGCCAAAGCATAGTGCACAGTGCTAAGCGGCTGTTGGTTTACTCCACAGCATAGTGCACAGTGCAAAAGGGCTGTTGGTTTACGCCACAGCATAGTGCACAGTGCAAAACCGCTGTCGGTTTACGCAACAGCATAGCGCACAGTGCAAAACGGCTGTTGGTTTACGCCACAGCATAGCGCAGAGTGCAAACCGGCTGTAGGTTTACGTGATAGCATAGCGCACAGTGCAAAACGGCTGTTGTTTTACGGCAAAGCATAGTGCACACTGAAAAACGGATGTTGGCTTACGCCACAGCATAGCGTACAGTGCAAAACGGCTGTTGGTTTATGCCACAGCATAGCGCACAGTGCAAAACAGCTGTTGGTTTACGCCACACCATAGCGCACAGTGCAAAACGACTGCTGGTTTACGCCAAAGCATAGAGCACAGTGCAAAACGGCTGTTGGTTTACGCCACAGCATAGCGCACAGTGCAAAACGGCTGTTGGTTTACGCCACACCATAGCGCACAGTGCAAAACGACTGCTGTTTTACGCCAAAGCATAGTGCACAGTGCGAAACGGCTGTTGGTTTACGCCAAAGCATAGTGCACAGAGCAAAACGACCGCAGGTTTACGCTACAGCATAACGCACAGTGCAAAACGACTGCTGGTTTACGCCACAGCATAGCGTACAGTGCAACACGGCTGTTGTTTTACGCCAAAGCATAGTGCACAGTGCAAAACGGCCGTAGGTTTACGCCACAGCATATCGTGCAGTGCAAAACGGCTGTTGGTTTACGCAAAAGCATAGCCCACAGTGCAAAACGGCTGTTGGTTTACGCCAAACCATAGTGCACAGAGCAAAACGACCGCAGGTTTACGCTACAGCATAACGCACAGTGCAAAACGACTGCTGGTTTACGCCAAAGCATAGCGCACAGTGCAAAACGGCTATCGGTTTACGCAAATGCATATTACACAGAGCAAAATGACTGTTAGTTTACGCCAAAGCATAGCGCACACTGCAAAACAGCTATCGGTTTACGCAAATGCATATGCACAGTGCAAAACGCCTGCCGAATAACGCCAAAGCATAGTGCACAGTGCTAAGCGGCTGTTGGTTTACTCCACAGCATTGTGCACAGTGCAAAAGGGCTGTTGGTTTACGCCACAGCATAGTGCACAGTGCAAAACCGCTGTCGGTTTACGCAACAGCATAGCGCACAGTCCGAAACGACTGCTGGTTTACGCCACAGCATAGCGTACAGTGCAACACGGCTGTTGTTTTACGCCAAAGCATAGTGCACAGTGCAAAACGGCCGTAGGTTTACGCCACAGCATATCGTGCAGTGCAAAACGGCTGTTGGTTTACGCAAAAGCATAGCCCACAGTGCAAAACGGCTGTTGGTTTACGCCAAAGCATAGTGCACAGAGCAAAACGACCGCAGGTTTACGCTACAGCATAACGCACAGTGCAAAACGACTGCTGGTTTACGCCAAAGCATAGCGCACAGTGCAAAACGGCTGTCGGTTTACGCAAAAGCATAGCGCACAGTGCAAAACGCCTGTTGGTTTACGCCACAGCATAGCGCACAGTGCAAAACGGCTGTTGGTTTACGCCAAAGCATAGTGCACAGAGCAAAACGACCGCAGGTTTACGCTACAGCATAACGCACAGTGCAAAACGACTGCTGGTTTACGCCAAAGCATAGCGCACAGTGCAAAACGCCTGTTGGTTTACGCCAAAGCATAGCGCACAGTGCAAAACGGCTGTCGGTTTACGCAAATGCATATTACACAGTGCAAAACGACTGTTAGTTTACGCCAAAGCATAGCGCACACTGCAAAACAGCTATCGGTTTACGCAAATGCATATGCACAGTGCAAAACGCCTGCCGAATAACGCCAAAGCATAGTGCACAGTGCAAAACGGCTGTTGGTTTACACCACAGCATATCGTGCAGTGCAAAACGGCTGTTGGTTTACGCAAAAGCATAGCGCACAGTGCAAAACGGCTGTTGGTTTACGCCACAGCATAGCGCACAGTGCAAAACGGCTGTTGGTTTACGCCAAAGTATAGTGCACAGTGCAAAACGACTGCTGGTTTACGCCAAAGCATAGTGCACAGTGCAAAACGGCTCTCGGTTTACGCAAATAGTTAGTGCACAGTGCAAAACGACTGCTGGTTTACGCCAAAGCATAGTGCACAGTGCAAAACGGCTCTCGGTTCACGCAAACGGTTAGTGCACAGTGCAAAACGACTGTAGGTTTACGCCAAAGCATAGCGCACAGTGCAAAACGGCTGTTGGTTTACGCCACAGCATAGCGTACAGTGCAACACGGCTGTTGGTTTACGCCAAAGCATAGTGCACAGTGCAAAACGGCCGTAGGTTTACGCCACAGCATATCGTGCAGTGCAAAACGGCTGTTGGTTTACGCAAAAGCATAGCCCACAGTGCAAAACGGCTGTTGGCTTACGCCAAAGCATTGTGTACAGTGTAAAACGACTGCTGGTTTACGCCGCAGCATAGCACACAGTGCAAAACGGCTGTCGGTTTACGCAAATGCATAGTGCACAGAGCAAAACGACTGCAGGTTTACGCCACAGCATAGCGCACAGTGCAAAACCGCTGTTGGTTTACGCCAAAGCATAGCGCACAGTGCAAAACAGCTATCGGTTTACGCAAATGCATATGTACAGTGCAAAATGCCTGCCGAATAACGCCCAGGGCTTAGTGCACAGTGCTAAACGGCTATTGGTTTACTCCACAGCATAGTGCACAGTGCAAAACGGCTGTTGTTTTACGCCAAAGCATAGTGCACAGTGCAAAACGGCCGTAGGTTTACGCCACAGCATATCGTGCAGTGCAAAACGGCTGTTGGTTTACGCAAAAGCATAGCCCACAGTGCAAAACGGCTGTTGGTTTACGCCAAAGCATAGTGCACAGAGCAAAACGACCGCAGGTTTACGCTACAGCATAACGCACAGTGCAAAACGACTGCTGGTCTACGCCACAGCATAGCGTACAGTGCAACACGGCTGTTGTTTTACGCCAAAGCATAGTGCACAGTGCAAAACGGCCGTAGGTTTACGCCACAGCATATCGTGCAGTGCAAAACGGCTGTTGGTTTACGCAAAAGCATAGCCCACAGTGCAAAACGGCTGTTGGTTTACGCCAAAGCATAGTGCACTGAGCAAAACGACCGCAGGTTTACGCTACAGCATAACGCACAGTGCAAAACGACTGCTGGTTTACGCCAAAGCATAGCGCACAGTGCAAAGCGGCTGTCGGTTTACGCAAAAGCATAGCGCACAGTGCAAAACGGCTGTTGGTTTACGCCACAGCATAGCGTACAGTGCAACACGGCTGTTGTTTTACGCCAAAGCATAGTGCACAGTGCAAAACGGCCGTAGGTTTACGCCACAGCATATCGTGCAGTGCAAAACGGCTGTTGGTTTACGCAAAAGCATAGCGCACAGTGCAAAACGGCTGTTGGTTTACGCCACAGCATAGCGCACAGTGCAAAACGGCTGTTGGTTTACGCCAAAGTATAGTGCACAGTGCAAAACGACTGCTGGTTTACGCCAAAGCATAGTGCACAGTGCAAAACGGCTCTCGGTTTACGCAAATGGTTATTGCACAGTGCAAAACGACTGTAGGTTTACGCCAAAGCATAGCGCACAGTGCAAAACGGCTGTTGGTTTACGCCACAGCATAGCGCACAGTGCAAACCGGCTGTAGGTTTACGTGAAAGCATAGCGCACAGTGCAAAACAGCTATCGGTTTACGCAAATGCATATGCACAGTGCAAAACGCCTGCCGAATAACGCCAAAGCATAGTGCACAGTACTAAGCGGCTGTTGGTTTACTCCACAGCATAGTGCACAGTGCAAAAGGGCTGTTGGTTTACGCCACAGCATAGTGCACAGTGCAAAACGGCTGTTGGTTTACGCCAAAGCATAGCGCACAGTGCAAAACAGCTATCGGTTTACGCAAATGCATATGTACAGTGCAAAATGCCTGCCGAATAACGCCCAGGGCTTAGTGCACAGTGCTAAGCGGCTGTTGGTTTACTCCACAGCATAGTGCACAGTGCAAAAGGGCTATTGGTTTACGCCACAGCATAGTGCACAGTGCAAAACGGCTGTTGGTTTACGCCACAGCATAGTGCACAGAGCAAAACGGCTGTCGGTTTACGCAAAAGCATAGCGCACAGTGCAAAACGGCTGTTGGTTTACGCCACAGCATAGCGCACAGTGCAAAACGGCTGTTGGTTTACGCCAAAGTATAGTGCACAGTGCCTAACGACTGCTGGTTTACGCCAAAGCATAGTGCACAGTGCAAAACGGCTCTCGGTTTACGCAAATGGTTAGTGCACAGTGCAAGACGACTGTAGGTTTACGCCAAAGCATAGCGCACAGTGCAAAACGGCTGTTGGTTTACGCCACAGCATAGCACACAGTACAAACCGGCTGTAGGTTTACGCCAAAGCATAGCGCACAGTGCAAAACGGCTGTTGGTTTACGCCACAGCATAGCACACAGTACAAACCGGCTGTAGGTTTACGTGAAAGCATAGCGCACACTCCAAAACAGCTATCGGTTTACGCAAATGCATATGCACAGTGCAAAACGCCTGCCGAATAACGCCAAAGCATAGTGCACAGTACTAAGCGGCTGTTGGTTTACTCCACAGCATAGTGCACAGTGCAAAACGGCTGTTGGTCTACGCCACAGCATAGCGCACAGTGCAATACGACTGTTGGTTAACGCCACAGCATATCGTGCAGTGCAAAACGGCTGTTGGTTTACGCAAAAGCATAGCCCACAGTGCAAAACGGCTGTTGGTTTACGCCAAAGCATTGTGTACAGTGTAAAACGACTGCTGGTTTACGCCGCAGCATAGCGCCCAGTGCAAAACGGCTGTTGGTTTACGCCAAAGTATAGTGCACAGTGCAAAACGACTGCTGGTTTACGCCAAAGCATAGTGCACAGTGCAAAACGGATCTCGGTTTACGCAAATGGTTAGTGCACAGTGCAAAACGACTGCTGGTTTACGCCAAAGCATAGTGCACAGTGCAAAACGGCTCTCTTTTCACGCAAACGATTAGTGCACAGTGCAAAACGACTGTAGGTTTACGCCAAAGCATAGCGCACAGTGCAAAACTGCTGTTGGTTTACGCCACAGCATAGCGTACAGTGCAACACGGCTGTTGGTTTACGCCAAAGCATAGTGCACAGTGCAAAACGGCCGTAGGTTTACGCCACAGCATATCGTGCAGTGCAAAACGGCTGTTGGTTTACGCCACAGCATAGCGCACAGTGCAAAACGGCTGTTGGTTTACGCCAAAGTATAGTGCACAGTGCAAAACGACTGCTGGTTTACGCCAAAGCATAGTGCACAGTGCAAAACGGCTCTCGGTTTACGCAAATGGTTATTGCACAGTGCAAAACGACTGTAGGTTTACGCCAAAGCATAGCGCACAGTGCAAAACGGCTGTTGGTTTACGCCACAGCATAGCGCACAGTGCAAACCGGCTGTAGGTTTACGTGAAAGCATAGCGCACAGTGCAAAACAGCTATCGGTTTACGCAAATGCATATGCACAGTGCAAAACGCCTGCCGAATAACGCCAAAGCATAGTGCACAGTACTAAGCGGCTGTTGGTTTACTCCACAGCATAGTGCACAGTGCAAAAGGGCTGTTGGTTTACGCCACAGCATAGTGCACAGTGCAAAACGGCTGTTGGTTTACGCCAAAGCATAGCGCACAGTGCAAAACAGCTATCGGTTTACGCAAATGCATATGTACAGTGCAAAATGCCTGCCGAATAACGCCCAGGGCTTAGTGCACAGTGCTAAGCGGCTGTTGGTTTACTCCACAGCATAGTGCACAGTGCAAAAGGGCTATTGGTTTACGCCACAGCATAGTGCACAGTGCAAAACGGCTGTTGGTTTACGCCACAGCATAGTGCACAGAGCAAAACGGCTGTCGGTTTACGCAAAAGCATAGCGCACAGTGCAAAACGGCTGTTGGTTTACGCCACAGCATAGCGCACAGTGCAAAACGGCTGTTGGTTTACGCCAAAGTATAGTGCACAGTGCCTAACGACTGCTGGTTTACGCCAAAGCATAGTGCACAGTGCAAAACGGCTCTCGGTTTACGCAAATGGTTAGTGCACAGTGCAAGACGACTGTAGGTTTACGCCAAAGCATAGCGCACAGTGCAAAACGGCTGTTGGTTTACGCCACAGCATAGCACACAGTACAAACCGGCTGTAGGTTTACGCCAAAGCATAGCGCACAGTGCAAAACGGCTGTTGGTTTACGCCACAGCATAGCACACAGTACAAACCGGCTGTAGGTTTACGTGAAAGCATAGCGCACACTCCAAAACAGCTATCGGTTTACGCAAATGCATATGCACAGTGCAAAACGCCTGCCGAATAACGCCAAAGCATAGTGCACAGTACTAAGCGGCTGTTGGTTTACTCCACAGCATAGTGCACAGTGCAAAACGGCTGTTGGTCTACGCCACAGCATAGCGCACAGTGCAAAACGGCTGTTGGTTAACGCCACAGCATATCGTGCAGTGCAAAACGGCTGTTGGTTTACGCAAAAGCATAGCCCACAGTGCAAAACGGCTGTTGGTTTACGCCAAAGCATTGTGTACAGTGTAAAACGACTGCTGGTTTACGCCGCAGCATAGCGCCCAGTGCAAAACGGCTGTTGGTTTACGCCAAAGTATAGTGCACAGTGCAAAACGACTGCTGGTTTACGCCAAAGCATAGTGCACAGTGCAAAACGGATCTCGGTTTACGCAAATGGTTAGTGCACAGTTCAAAACGACTGCTGGTTTACGCCAAAGCATAGTGCACAGTGCAAAACGGCTCTCTTTTCACGCAAACGATTAGTGCACAGTGCAAAACGACTGTAGGTTTACGCCAAAGCATAGCGCACAGTGCAAAACGGCTGTTGGTTTACGCCACAGCATAGCGTACAGTGCAACACGGCTGTTGGTTTACGCCAAAGCATAGTGCACAGTGCAAAACGGCCGTAGGTTTACGCCACAGCATATCGTGCAGTGCAAAACGGCTGTTGGTTTACGCAAAAGCATAGCCCACAGTGCAAAACGGCTGTTGGCTTACGCCAAAGCATTGTGTACAGTGTAAAACGACTGCTGGTTTACGCCGCAGCATAGCGCACAGTGCAAAACGGCTGTCGGTTTACGCAAATGCATAGTGCACAGAGCAAAACGTCTGCAGGTTTACGCCACAGTATAGCGCACAGTGCAAAACGGCTGTTGGTTTACGCCAAAGCATAGCGCACAGTGCAAAACAGCTATCGGTTTACGCAAATGCATATGTACAGTGCAAAATGCCTGCCGAATAACGCCCAGGGCTTAGTGCACAGTGCTAAACGGCTATTGGTTTACTCCACAGCATAGTGCACAGTGCAAAACGGCTGTTGTTTTACGCCAAAGCATAGTGCACAGTGCAAAACGGCCGTAAGTTTACGCCACAGCATATCGTGCAGTGCAAAACGGCTGTTGGTTTACGCAAAAGCATAGCCCACAGTGCAAAACGGCTGTTGGTTTACGCCAAAGCATAGTGCACAGAGCAAAACGACCGCAGGTTTACGCTACAGCATAACGCGCAGTGCAAAACGGCTGTTGGTTTACGCAAAAGCATAGCCCACAGTGCAAAACGGCTGTTGGCTTACGCCAAAGCATAGTGCACAGTGCAAAACGGCCGTAGGTTTACGCCACAGCATATCGTGCAGTGCAAAACGGCTGTTGGTTTACGCAAAAGCATAGCCCACAGTGCAAAACGGCTGTTGGCTTACGCCAAAGCATTGTGTACAGTGTAAGACGACTGCTGGTTTACGCCGCATCATAGCGCACAGTGCAAAACGGCTGTCGGTTTACGCAAATGCATAGTGCACAGAGCAAAACGTCTGCAGGTTTACGCCACAGTATAGCGCACAGTGCAAAACGGCTGTTGGTTTACGCCAAAGCATAGCGCACAGTGCAAAACAGCTATCGGTTTACGCAAATGCATATGTACAGTGCAAAATGCCTGCCGAATAACGCCCAGGGCTTAGTGCACAGTGCTAAACGGCTATTGGTTTACTCCACAGCATAGCGTACAGTGCAACACGGCTGATGTTTTACGCCAAAGCATAGTGCACAGTGCAAAACGGCCGTAGGTTTACGCCACAGCATATCGTGCAGTGCAAAACGGCTGTTGGTTTACGCAAAAGCATAGCCCACAGTGCAAAACGGCTGTTGGCTTACGCCAAAGCATTGTGTACAGTGTAAAACGACTGCTGGTTTACGCCAAAGCATAACGCACAGTGCAAAACAGCTATCGGTTTACGCAAATGCATATGTACAGTGCAAAATGCCTGCAGGTTTACGCCACAGCATAGCGTACAGTGCAACACGGCTGTTGTTTTACGCCAAAGCATAGTGCACAGTGTAAAACGGCCGTAGGTTTACGCCACAGCATATCGTGCAGTGCAAAACGGCTGTTGGTTTACGCAAAAGCATAGCCCACAGTGCAAAACGGCTGTTGGCTTACGCCAAAGCATTGTGTACAGTGTAAAACGACTGCTGGTTTACGCCGCAGCATAGCGCACAGTGCAAAACGGCTGTCGGTTTACGCAAATGCATAGTGCACAGAGCAAAACGACTGCAGGTTTACGCCACAGCATAGCGCACAGTGCAAAACGGCTGTTGGTTTACGCCAAAGCATAGCGCACAGTGCAAAACAGCTATCGGTTTACGCAAATGCATATGTACAGTGCAACACGGCTGATGTTTTACGCCAAAGCATAGTGCACAGTGCAAAACGGCCGTAGGTTTACGCCACAGCATATCGTGCAGTGCAAAACGGCTGTTGGTTTACGCAAAAGCATAGCCCACAGTGCAAAACGGCTGTTGGCTTACGCCAAAGCATTGTGTACAGTGCAAAACGACTGCTGGTTTACGCCACAGCATAGCGTACAGTGCAACACGGCTGATGTTTTACGCCAAAGCATAGTGCACAGTGCAAAACGGCCGTAGGTTTACGCCACAGCATATCGTGCAGTGCAAAACGGCTGTTGGTTTACGCAAAAGCATAGCCCACAGTGCAAAACGGCTGTTGGCTTACGCCAAAGCATTGTGTACAGTGTAAAACGACTGCTGGTTTACGCCACAGCATAGCGCACAGTGCAAAACGGCTGTTGGTTTACGCCAAAGCATAGCGCACAGTGCAAAACAGCTATCGGTTTACGCAAATGCATATGTACAGTGCAAAATGCCTGCCGAATAACGCCCAGGGCTTAGTGCACAGTGCTAAACGGCTATTGGTTTACTCCACAGCATAGTGCACAGTGCAAAACGGCTGTTGGTTTACGCCACAGCACAATGCACAGTGCAAAACCGCTGTCGGTTTACGCAACAGCATAGCGCACAGTCCGAAACGACTGCTGGTTTACGGCACAACATAGCGCGCAGTGCAAAACGGCTGTTGGTTTACGCAAAAGCATAGCCCACAGTACAAAACGGCTGTTGGTTTACGCCAAAGCATAGTGTACAGTGTAAAACGACTGTTGGTTTACGCCACAGCATAGCGCACAGTGCAAAACGACTGCTCATTATCTTGTTGCACTCAAATTCAGAGCTCGACTATCCAACGAGAAGAAGCTGAGAAAGAAGAAGAAATTCAACGTTGGAAGCCTTAGCACGACTGGAGAGCCAGAGGAGAGTCTAAGTGAGAAACTCTCCACTCACCTTCCACAAATGCCAACAACCAGTGGAACCAGTACCGCGACATCATCAAAGAGGTAGCCGAGACCACCATAGGCTACCTAAGAGGAGCCCTTGGTATGATGATGAATGCGTACGTCGGAAAAAGGTGACAAAAAATGCACACCTATAAATGCTGCAGCGGAGAACAAGAGCAGCAAGGGAAGAGTATCGAGCCAGAAGAAGGGAGGAGAAAAAGATTCTGCGTAAAAAGAAAAGGGCCCACGCAGTCTCCCAGCTCAAGGGTATCGAAGAGTCTCGCGACAGAAACAACACCCGGATGTTTTTTAAGAAAGCCAAGCAGCTGGCAGCTGGCAGCTGGCTTTAAACCCGGAACGCAGGCTCTTCGAAATAGTGAAGCAAACCTAGTCACCGAAGCACAGGGAATAATAGATGTTTTTAAGGAGCATTTCCAGCTGCTACTTAATGGGCATCAAATAGAGAGAGTGATAGGGCAAGAAGAGAACCCACGTCCAATTAATGACTCAGCCATCAAAAAGCTGAAGAACAACAAAGCCGCTGGCTCTGATGGTCTACCAGCAGAGCTTTTCAAACATGGTGGTGATGTTTTGGTAGGGTGCATGCACCAAATCATCAACCAAGTATGGGTGGATGAAGCCATGCCACATGACTGGACTATCAGCTCTATATGCCCCACCTTCAAGAAAGGCGATCCTATGTCTTGCAAGAACTACCGAGGCATATCCCTGCTTAATGTCGCATATAAGATCCTAATGTACTGTGTGAACGTCTGAAACCTTTCTGTAACACACTAATCGGCACGTACCAGTGTGGCTTCCGGCCCGGCAGATCGACGATCGACCAAGTTTTCACGCTAAGGCAAATCTTGGAAAAGACCAACGAATTTCAAGTCGAGACTTTAAAGCCGCATACGACAGCATTCATCGTCTCGAGCTCTACAAGGCGATGGCCGAATTCGGGATAACGGCAAAATTGATCGAGCTGTGCCGCATGACGCTGGAAAACACGCGGTGCAATGTGCAATTTGGGAACATCTCCTCTGAACTATTCCAAACTTGCACCGGATCTCGGCAAGGAGATGCGCTGTCGTGTGACTTTTACAATCTAGTGCGCAGGGCAGGTGTCAACACGGAAGGCACTATCTTCAATAAATCTGTCCAGCTGCTGGGATATGCAGACGTCATCGACATCATCGGTCGCTCCCAGCGTGACGTTATAGAAGCTTTCACGGCAATTGAAGAAGAGGCGAAACGAGTTGGCCTTGAAGTAATTGAGGACAAGACCAAGCACCTGTTGTCAACAAACAAAGAAGCATCGGTCCACCGCCTAGGACAAAACGTAACTGTTGGCAACAGTAACTTTGAGGTAGTTAGGGAGTTTACCTACCTCGGAGTAAATATTAACTCCACGAACGACACCCTAGTGGAGATTCGACCCTAGGAAACCGCTGCTACTTCGGTTTGGCAAAACAAATGGGTTCAAAACTCCTATATCGGAAGACGAAATGTATGTTCTACAAAACTTTGATCCTGCCAGTTCTGCTATAAGGAGCCGAGTGCTGGACGATAGGCAGGAAAGCAGAGCACATGTTGGGCACTTTCGAGAGAAAAATTCTTCGTCGAATTTTCGGTCCCATATGCGAGGAGGGCGAATGGAGGAGAAGATATAACCGCGAACTCTGTGAGCTGTACCAAGATGTGGATGTAGTCCAAAAAGCCAAATTACGTCGACTACACTGGCTCGGCCACATCGAGCGAATAGACAATAATGCTCCAGTAAAGAGGATCTTCGACTCACAACCCCCAGGTTCGAGACCACAAGGAAGACCGAACCTCCGTTTTGAATACCAAGCTATCGCGGATGCCAGAGCGCTTGGTCTGGGCAACTGGAAGCAGCGTGCCCGGGATCGAAGAGAATGGAAGGCTACCGTGTCTCAGGCAGGGACTCTTCACGGGTCGGGAACCCGGTAAGTAAGAAAGTTACTTTCGCGATCATCTTTACGATCCAAGGATCGGAACTTTGCTTATCTATTTCCGTCACAACCGCAGCGTTCCTAGAGAACATATCGGGAACTACATGGTCCTTTCTCTTCCGATGTACGATTTCGAAGTCGAATTGCGCTGAAGCCTCACCGCCCAGCGCGTAACCTACCACACGAATCTTTATGATTGATCAGCCACACTAATAAACCGAACCCCTTCGATATACGGACGCAACTTCTCAACCGCCCACAATTCGGCCAAGCACTCCTTCTCCGTGGTCGAATAGTTTCTCTCGTTCCTATTCAACAACCTACTCAAATAACATATAACTTTTTCCCATTCATCAAAAGTCTGGCTAAGACTGCTCCGACCCCATAGTCCGAAGCGTTTGTTTGTACGATAAACTTGCGCTCAAAATCCGGGCAGGTCAGAATCGGAGGAGGCACTCCTTTGACTTTTGGAAACTCAAGTCGCGCTCTTTACTTTACGTAACTTTATTGAACTTCCTATAGTCCACTTAAAAACGGAGGGACCCATCCTTCTTTTTGATCATGACTATAGAGATGCCCACGGACTACTTGACTTTTCTATAATTTCGCCTCTCAACATCTTATCTAATTCCCTATCTATATGACGTTGAACCGCAGGCGATACCGTTCTAATTTTGTGTTTCACCATATGTATGCAACGACCTACTTAATTTCTTCGGTGCTCTTGGCCTGCCATTGCAAGACGCCGACTCTCGTTTCACGAGCAGTTTCCGCAATCCCTACGGAGAACTCCTACTCTACCACAACCAAAACATCGCCTATGAGTAGAACACGAACTTGATAGATGAGCCTCTTGGTTGCAGTTGAAACACCTCAACCGTCGAACAGGTTGAGGATTCCTTCTAGCAACCACCGCAACTTTTGGTTCCTCGACTGGAACGTATGCCAAGTCGGGTTCCAAGAAATCGCGGGAACCTTGAGTGGGAGGTGGAGTGAAGGAATCAACGTTGGACCGGACCACCTCCAACTTTCTTCCCAATGAAACCTAGTCCGAAATGGTCTTGGGGTCAGCCGAGTTGCATCTGGTAGAAATGAGACAGGTTCCGCTGTATCATCCCCAGCTTCCTCCTTTCACTTAATGGTTCAGAGAGTCTACCAAACAGATTGTCCATGATGGTCACGTAAACGCCAATGGACTGTTCCTTCCCTTGGGTGCGTCGTCTGATCTCCTACAAAAGAAGATCATCATAGTTGGGAGGGAGGAACTCAAATTTCAACTCCCTTACCAATTCGTGCCAAAAACAAACCGTATGCCTAACCGACCTAAACCTTTAGAATCTTCTTGTCTTCTCCTTCTTCTTTGAAGTCCGTACGCTATCTGCCCATTCAATCTTGGTCACGACCTTGGCGTATTCCGACGTGTTGCGTTGAGGCCTATCCTCTAACAGCAACTCAATCTCCCAGATTTTGCTCTCTGCCGCGTCCCTATCCTCCGCGAAACTAAAAGCGTACTCCGCCATCTCAAACGACCCCGTTTTTCGAGGACTTTCGCGGTCCGCAACGCTTTCGACATTTTATCTACCGACCATAGCGATAAACCCCTGAACTCTATTTCATAGGAGAGTTCTTCCTGCCACAACCTATTAATTTCCATAATTAAAACAAAATAGTAATGAATAAAGAAAATAAATTTCCGAACAAAATAGTATTAGCGAAAATACTATGCTAATTTGAACAGTACTAAAAAAATTCCAAAAAGGTATTAGTACTATTCCTAACGAAGTGCACTATGGCAACACTATCCTCTAGTGCACGAGACCCAAACTCAAAATAAAAAAAACACCAAAAATTCACCGCTATCACGTTCGCACGAACGCAATGTATGTATATAAAAATTCAAATTGAAATATTTATTGTTTTGCAAACTTTATTAAGCAGACAGGAAAATATGAGGAAAATAAATCCAATAAATGATGAATATTTAAGAAGTGAGTAATTTAGTTCAACAAATTAATAATTTGATATACATATATACAGTGAGCGTCAAAAGTGAGTAAACACCAATGCGATCTCCAAAGTTACATGTAATTTAGAGAAGAAAATAAATAAAAAGAGAATTTTAAAAACATCAAATAAAAGCTTTATTCAATAGTAATACAAAAAAAATAAAAACAAAAATTCAAAGTAAAATTAATGCATTTTTTTTTAACAAAAATTAAACATACTCCATATTTTATGCGTCAAAAGTAAGTAAACATCATGCCACCTCGCATCGTTTAGTATTAATCAGTTAGATTTACTGTTATAGTTTTTCATAGATATTACTGCGGAGGTAAGTCCTTCTCTTTACTTCACTTCAGAGTGTAAGCTGATTGTGATCAGCAGTGCAATTCGATTTTTTTATAATGAGGAGTGAAATTTCTTTGGAAACGCGGAAAATTATAGTTGATTTGAGGAAAAAGGGGAAATCATATCGGGATATTGGCGGAATAGTTAATAGAAACCATGTTTCGGTAAAAAAAATTATCGATAAATACAAAAAATTTAAAACATTGGAAAATTTCAAACGAACGGGTAGGCCAAAAAAGCTAAATAAAAGAGAAGAAAGACAAATTGTGATTGAAGTGAAGAAAAATCCCAGTTCAAGTGCCGTTAAAATCGCAGAAAAATTATCAATAACAACCGAAAAACAAGTTAGTGCGAGTACTGTTCGGCGAACTCTGCACAAATCGGGCTTACATGGTAGAAGTGCTAGAAAAAAACCATTGATATCTAAAGTCAATAAAAAAAAGCGTTTAACATTTGCCAAAAAATATATAAATAATGATATTTCGTTTTGGAAAAATATTTTATTTACAGACGAAAGTAAATTTGAAATTTTTAAAAGCAATACAAATAAAAAAATTTGGAGAGAAAAAAACAAAGAATTCAGTGAACAAAATGTAAGGAGCACTGTAAAACATGGGGGAGGTTCAGTGATGGTGTGGGGGTGTATGGCGGCGTCTGGGGTTGGGAATCTTGTCTTCATTGATGGTACAATGAATAAACAAGAATATCTCAACATCCTGAGGAATAACCTGCAACCGAGCGTAGACAAATTAGGTATGCTTAGCAATTGGATCTTTCAGCAAGACAATGATCCTAAGCATACCGCGCGGCTCGTTAAAGAATGGTTGCTTTACAGGACTCCAAAACAGCTCGATCACCCTCCACAATCGCCGGACCTAAACCCCATAGAACATTTATGGGATCATTTGGACCGGCAGATTCGCAGAAGGACCATCAAAGGCAAAGATGACCTAAAAAAGGCATTGATTGAAGAATGGGCTCAAATATCTTCTGATATTACAAATAAACTTGTTTTATCCATGCCACGAAGACTTAAACAAGTCATAAAGTCTAGAGGTGGTCTAACAAAATACTAACTCTTTAATTTAAGATGCTATATTAATGAATTCCCATAACTAATTACAGATGTTTACTTACTTTTGACGCGTAAAATATGGAGTATGTTTAGTTTTTGTTAGAAAAAAATGCATTAATTTTACTTTGAATTTTTATTTTTATTTTTTTTGTATTACTATTGAATAAAGCTTTTATTTGATGTTTTTGGAATTCTCCTTTTATTTATTTTTTTGTCTAAATTACATGTAACTTCGGAGATCGCATGGGTGTTTACTCACTTTTGACGCTCACTGTATGTAGTTGATAAGTTCTCCTGGTACGTCTTACCACGGCCACGATTGAAATAAAAAAAAGGGGAGAAGAAAGGAATGTCGACGATTATGTCGCCAACTATGCTGCTACAAGTGCTGCCATATCAAACTATCTACACTATTCTCTACTAAATCTCATTATCAAAACACTATTATAAAACACTCTACTTATCCTTTCCTCGGGTTTGGAGAAAACTGCTCCCTAAGCTGCTTAAAATCCTGGTTGGTGTATACTCTCCGAGGATATCTTCTCTTGTCTTTTTCTTGGTTTTTCTCGTCTCTCTACCAGATCAAGAAGTGACTTCTCGAAACAAGTCCAGCTTCTTCGCATACATACACCCATTCACAAACACATACACTCATGAGGAGAATCCAGTCGTCTCCAACGTTATTGGTAACGAACAGTTCCTGGTGCATGTCTCTCTGGCGGGGAACTGTATTGGTGTTGGTGGAGACTGAATTCGCCTCGTTCTCTCCGCTGCAGTTGATTTAACTGCGAGAACAAAGGGAATCACATCCAGAGCTCTGACAGCTTCCTCTCTCACGGCTTCGAGTCCTCACTCTCTCGCCGCTTTGTTCGTTTATAAATTTCAGTGACTGCTTGGGTTCGCATCCACTCTCCTGACCAGGGCTAATTATGAAACTATGTACAAAAGGATTACTGAAAAAACCCTAAGAAAAGGATAAGTAACCGGGGAACTATCGATCGCGTAAACCATCGTGCAGACTTTAAGGGCAAAAAGGTACCCTGAGAATCGGGAGCTATCCTTTACAGAAAGTTTTGAGTTCTCTTTTGAGAATTTATAGATATTGGTTTTTGGTGATGAACAAACATTTTGGGGTTAGATTGGGCCTTCTGACCTTATAACTGAACTGCAGATCAATGGTATGTTGGAGGCATTTCTTGACCTCTTTGTGGAGTCGCTCTTCATGGGTAGGGTCAAGATGAGTCTCCAGGCGGTCCACCTGGCTCAACCTGCTTCAGACTCGGGATACCTGCTTTGTCATTCCCTTCAAGCATATGAGAGAGAGTGAGCACTGAGTTGGAAACCAACCCAGGAGCGCTCATTTAACGACGGATAAAAGAGAAAGATGCAAGGCAAAAAGGTGGATGTGTAGGAATAGGTAGGATGGAGTGGTTATTAGTCATTAGTAATGATTTATCTTTCAGGATTTGAGACTAAATTGAGATATTTCTTGGGAGAAATATATTTGTTTTGAATATTCATGGAGTAAATATTTTATCACTGTTTCGGATCTAGCGGGTATTGTGATTAGATTTTCCTTATATTTAAGATCTGTGATGCACCTTTGTTCTTTAAAATAGTATGAAAATATATCTTTAAAATTTAATATCGCGTTGAATTTTTGAAAAAAAGTTTTCACCTAAGTTCCATCTTGTATAACAGGAAATTTATTGAACACTATATTACAATATTGAAAGGAACTGTACCTTGTGTTAATGCCGGAGTGTTGCTGATGTATTTTAGTTCGGTGTGTATCCAGAGATTTTTATTTAATTTGCTTATCTTCAACAAAATGATGCTTTCACCTGCATCAAGGAGCATTAAATTTTCTTGATTTCGCTTTGAAAACTTGGGGGGTAATAGAGGAATGGCTTAGTAAAGAATTGAAGGATCAATCAAGGAATTGGTTTCAGTTCTTGATTTCCGCAGGATTTAAATTTTGGCGGTAGTGTTAATTTAGGTATAAGTTCCTAAAGTTGAGAATTATTATCTCGGTTTAGTGATTTACATTTCGACAACTGAAGCTTGTTGTCTCCATTTAACAAATTAAACTTATAATTCTTGGTTTAATTTCCTCAAATTCGATTTTCTGGATTTTGAGAACTAATTTCTCAATTTAGATTTCGATAGTTTATTATGTGGGTGAGCGCCGTGGCTCAGTGGTTAGTCCGTTGGATGAGGTTCGAGTCCCAGTCGGAACACCTAAAAAGTTTTTCACGGCCCCACCTCTCGCGAGCTTCTGACAAACATCCGAGAATACAAATGTCTTGAGAAAGCTTCTCAAATATCAAACTGTCCTTCGGACACGGCATTAATCAATAGGCCCCTTCCATTCGTGTAAAGAATACAACACCCACAACATGAATGGTTGTGAGAAACTAGGCCCTGGGTCCCATCGACCTGTTGCGCCAAGTATTTATTTTTTTTTTAATTTATTTTGTTATTTTACTTCTTCATTTTGGCTTAGTTTTGAGACTCGATGTTCCGGTTTATAAAGAGATTTTGGTTGTTGTGTTCTTTGTTTATGCACTCTGGTTGATATTCTTTATCTGACTCCACGTGCTGGACGTGCCAGGCCTTAGAAAGTTTCCCTGATGGTGAATAAATGTACCTCCTGCATTTCTGCTGTTGTTGAACGTTTTCTTGCGGCACTCTTCCTTATTGTGTCCACGATTTTTGTAGTATTTAAACCAAACAATTGTCTGCGCCGTATTTATGTTGGTCCTATTAGGGATTGCTCTGTGATTTACAGAGTTCGTGGATCTTGTGTCATTTGGGCTCAGATTTACAGTGCATTGGTTGAAAATAGGTTGACTAATGTTATGGGCTTTTGTCTAAGAATACTTCTTTTGGTTTTTGGGACTTGGAATATAAGACCATTGCAGAAGTAGTTTAGCTATTTAGTATCTGTTTTAAGCTTAAGTTGTCTTATTTGCGCTTGTTCAGTGCTATTTGCGTTTGCATTATTGAATATTAGTTTTGACTTCACTATTACAATTAGATCTGCTCTTTTAGACTCCAAGGGGACCATTTTTGACTGAAGGTGAACCAATTGAATGAATTTGTCGAGAATTCGTCTAGAACCATCGAACTCAGGTCTGATTGGTAATTTTTATTGATTTTAGTTTATTATGAACAATATGACACTATATAAAAGAATTTTAATGCACATAAAACAAAAGCTAAGATTTTGCACAAATATAGGATAAGAGAATTTGCTTACAGTTATCTTATAAAGGGTGGGCCATCTCGTGGCTTCTTTTTAAATCATAGGTCATTTTGACACTGACAGCTGTTTCTTGCTCAAAAACTTGACAGAAAGTCAGTATCATACCTTCGCGGAGCGAAATGAATAGTTTAACGCTTGAACAACATTAGAAACTATTGAAAACTTATTTCCAAAGTGAGTGCTGTGTAGCCCAGACAGGGTGTTATTTGAAAAAAAAGGTTTGGCAGAAATGAAGCACTCACCGCGCCTGCTGTACGCAAGTTTGTGAAAAAAGCTCGTGAAACTGTTGTGCTAGTGGACAACATTCATGGTTCCCGCTGCTGTAGCCGAGAGTGTGAGACTCAATTCACGAACATCAACCCGCCATCGATCTCAACAGCTCAACATTTCACGCACTAGCCTGAGAAGAATTCTGCACAAAGATCTCGGATTATTCGCTTACAAGGTCCAATCTACTCAGCAATTGAAGAGAGCAGCTTAAATTGTACAACAGCTTAATTTGCACCAAATTCTCAAATCGTGTTATCACCCGTCTTGGCGATGTCAATTGTTCGCCTCGGAACTGCGATTTGACCCCTTTGGACCTTTTTTGTGCGGAAGCGTGAAGGACCGATGTTATGCCAACAATCCAGAAACGATTCAAGCACTTAACCAATATCATCCAAGCAATCCGTAAGCCCGAAACCATCAACAAGATCGTGAAAAATTGGAGTGACAGAATGCGCTACTGCGAAGCCACCCGAGATAGCCACTTGAATGACGTTGTATTCCACAATTAATGGGAATGTTTGCTTTTACTAATAGCCATAATACATGGAAAAAATTTAATTTTGTTCATTTTATTGTTTTTTTCAAAAAGAATCTTGTATTTGGCCCATATATATGTTTTTGTGCTTACTTCTGTTCTGGTCTGGTGTTGATGATGATAGACAGTTGATGGTCTGCTACTGATGATGCTTAGCTGGTGCCTTAGTTCGGGGTCTCCTTTTACTTGTGTGTGCCACCTAAGGCGAGGTCTTCCTCTACTGCGTTGTCCCTCCGGGTTTGAATCGCAGGCTCTGCGGGCTGAAACATTAGTATCCATGAGCTCTACATGTCCATCCATCTCTAACGACTGATTCCCATTTTTTTGACTAAGTCGATGGCGCTGCTTATAGCTCGTCGTTGAAATTCCTTCCCAAAACCCAAACGGGACGGAATATTTTACGAAGAATCTTTCTCTCGAAGGGACTGAGGGTCTCTTCATCCAATTTAGACACAAAGCGGGACTGGAATGATCAAGGGGTTATATAGAGTCTCTTTAGTTCTTCGGGATAGGAGTCTACCACTCAATTGACTTCTCACCTTAAAAAACAGCGATTGACCAGAGTTATTCCTCGTTTTATTTCTGCCGAGATACTGTTCTTGGTGGTTATAGATATACAGAGACGAGGTAAATAAAGTCACTTACTACCTTAAAGTTATAGCTGTCGATTATGACGTTCTGTCCAATTCGTTGATGTTGTTAAAAGGATATACTTGGTTTTTTCCTCGTTTGCTGCTAAGCCCATTTTGGCACCTTCCGTTTCAATACTAGTGAACGCTTCAGTGACAGTCCGCTGAGCTCTGCCGATAATAACAATGTCGTCGGCGTACGCTGCACAAAATTTTGAAAGGTCTCAGACGTTCACACAGAATGGCAGATAAAGTCTTATACGCGATGTTGGGCAGACTGATATCTACATGTGTAGCTTGCGCAGTTGAGGAGGTCTCCTTTCTTGTGGATCGGGCAAGCGGTGCTGAGGTTCCATTCATCAGACATACACCCATCTGAACAAATCTTAGAAATTAAGTGGTACATGCTCTTTAACAGGTCATTTCCAGCCGCTTTGAACAGTTGGGTAGTCGTCAGTTCCTGCAGCCTTGTTAGATTTCAGTTTAGATATTGGTATCCCTACTTCATTTTGGTCAGGTGGATGGAAGTTTTGGCTGTAATCGTCTAGGTTGAATGGTTCATTCCACCTGACAGCGGGATGTTGATCTTTGTCGCCGTTATAAAGTCTGCAAAAGAAGTTTTTCCATATTCTCAGCTCATCCTTTATCAGGGAACCCGATGTTCTTCCCATCTCTTTTGCTCGTAGAGTCTACGAGCAGGTCCCGTCCTTGTTTGCAGGGTCGCTGTTTATGCCTCTTGTTTAGCTGATGTGCTTGCTGGCATTCCTCGTCAAACCAGGAGTTTCTTAGTGTTGGTTCATTGAAACCCAACCCTTGGCCTTGCGACGATCGCAAAGGCAATAGGCCTAAGTCCTTTGCCAGACGTGGTGTCGTATAGGCTATACTTTCCAACTGCCTTTCCACAGATGTCTTCCTTTCCGACGATTTGAACGTCATATTTAGGGCCTTGCTCGTAGCTTTTGTTGAGAAGCTCGAAGAAACATTCTTTGGTGACGTCGACCTTATTCTATGTGGAGCATGATCACATATTAGGCTTATATTACTGAATTTAGCCTTGACGCGGATTGACATAAGACGCTCTTTTCTGTGTTGAATGCTCAAGACTTCCTGCTACCTTGCACGTGGTCTGTTAAGGGTCCGACCAGTCTAAGATTGTCTAAGATTTATTTTAAGGTAGTTTTATGTTAATTAAAAAAATTAAAAAAAAAAATAAAAAAATAAGGATACGTCGAAAGACATAAAATAAAAACTATGTTGAGCT
This sequence comes from Xylota segnis, assembly GCA_963583995.1. Classification (NCBI taxonomy): domain Eukaryota; kingdom Metazoa; phylum Arthropoda; class Insecta; order Diptera; family Syrphidae; genus Xylota; species Xylota segnis. Next base: position 86,085,216 of record OY757237.1, read on the forward strand.
TCGAGTGAATGCACAGGGCCGGTAAGTTAATTATAACATAGTTAAGTTAGTTAAGCTAGTTTTAAGCACTTTTGTCTAAGTTTAAGTTTTCCTGAATTTAAAAAAAATATAATGCACTTAAAAAAACGAAATGTGTTTTTTGTAAAATATTTAGTAGTTTGGATAAGTCTAGAAGTGGTGCATATTTCTGCTGCGTGTTGTACATATTGGTTATGTTGCTATCGTATGGCATTTAATGAAATATATGATTTTTTTAACATGCAAAAAAAGTATAATTTTAAGTTGATGAATAATGTGTCCTTTTTGGAAATGCATTTTTCGGAGTATATGTAGAGCAAATCACTTAATGGTATGTAACTCAAATCGGTGGTGCAGAAACAAAGCGCGGGAGCAGAAATACTCACCCCGAGAAAGATGCATAGTATAAAAAAGGATATACATATGTGTGTACATTGTAAGCACTATATAATCTACTTTTGTTGAACAAACTTATATGATGAACGCCCCCTGTATCTCATTAGAATGCCGCATTGAACGTAGAATTAGGTTAGGTTAGGTACGTGGGTAGGCGACTAGAACACGTCGCCACACTCAGGTCAATACAGACCTATTGTGATACCCAAAGGGGAAAAAGTCCCTTGCCCATTGGTAAACCCTAGTACTGGTTTGTATCTTGTGGATTTCCAAACCATCCTGTTGATTTGATGAACCTAAAAATTTCATTTACTGGTCTGTTTGCTACTTCTTCAAGGTCACGGAAAAAGTGTCGCCCTAGAAATTTGAATCTAAGGTGGATAAGCACAGGGCAGTGACAGAGAAAGTGGGTGGTATCCTCATTAGCTTCCCCGTCTCCACATCCCCGATATAGGTCTTCATCCGTGAGACTTAACTTTCTCATGTGGTACCGAAGAGAGTTATGCCCCGTAATAATTTCTATAAGGACAGAAAGAGACTTCCTATCCTTTAGCATAATTCTCTTGTCAAAGCAAGGCCACAGGATTCTGGTGATCACATAGGTGCCCAGGTAGGTCCATCTTCTATTGGCCTCACTTCTGGCCAAGATCCATGCCATTTGCTTCAATGTGCAAGTCGAGATGAACACCGAGGTGTCCACCTGTTGCGATGTAGATTCAGAGCCTCTTCTTGCCAGTTCGTCTGCCTTCTCATTGCCTGGAATACCTTCGTGTCCAGGGACCCAACAGAGTGTAATCGCTTTTATTGCCGCCTGGCTGTCGATGAAAAAGGTGATACCTTAAGGTGGTATTGCCTTCATCGCAGTCTCACGGGCAGCTATTGTCACTGCCAGGACCTCCGCTTGAAAACACTGCTGTGGTTCGGGAGGCGGACTGATCTAGATATCCCCAGCAGTTCAGAAAAAATGCCAGACCCTACGCCTACATCCATCTTAGATAGAGATGGAAAGTGTGTTGGCAGGCTGACCATCCTTCCATTCTTCGCTGCTTGGGAACGAGCTAGTAAATGGTCTATGGAAATCTAGGAACGGAGTGAGGTAATCCGTAGTATAGACTTTTCCTAGATATTTCTCCAGGATCATGGAATGACCTGTTGTCTAGCGGTAGAAGATTGAGGATAGCCTCTAGTCCTGCAGTAGGTGTTGTTCTCATGGCACTTGTGGTGCTAATGCAGGCCAATCTCTGGATCCTCGTGAGGGCCGCTAAGTTGGTGGACTTGCTGGCGGACGGCCACCATACAAGACAACCATACGTCAGAATAGGTCTTACTATCGCCGTATACATCCATAGAATAATTTTAGGTTTTGGACCCCAATTCTTTCCAAATATTCTACTACAAGTATAGAAGGCTATAGTTGCCTTCTTAATTCTTTCATTGATATTAGGTCTCCAGTTCATTTTTTTTATCAAGAACGAGTCCTAGGTATCTAGTGCTATCCGAGATTTTGAGAGGAGTACCCCCAATGGACGGTAATGTGAACTCAGGAATTTTCGTTTTGTTGGTGAATAATACCAGCTCGGTCTTATGGGGATTGACCGCTAGTCCACATTTCTCAGCCCAGGTGACTAGGATCTTAAGCGCGTTCTCCAATATTTCGCTAAGGGTAGGTAGAAATCTACCTGTGGCCAGCAGTGCTATGTCGTCCGCATATGAAATGGCCTTAACACCACTGTACCTGAGTTGTAGCAGCATCTCATTTAGTACAATGATCCATAGTAGCGGGGAGGAGAATGTTTCCATCTTTGTACCCTCGTGTTCTGCGATAATATGTCTTTCCTCAAGAATTGCAACAATCCAGTTGGTAAGTGAATCATGAATCTTGAGATTTAACAGGGTTCTTCGAACCGCATCCGTTTTGACATTGTTAAAAGCACCTTCAATGTCCAAGAATGCGGCGAGAGTGAATTCCTTGTGTGGCCGACTGGTGTGGCTTGGCTTTCCAGCTTCAAGTATGAACACCACCTTGACCTCTCTCCATGTTCTAGTCTGTGTTAATAGTTCTCTGAGTAAATAGTTCTCTGAGTACCGGAATAACCGTACTTGAGGTGCTCTGAAGCATGATCGGGATGATTCCGTCCAGCCCTGGTGAGTTCTATCTCACCTTATAAATCAAAGTGATTGCCCACTCGATTCTCTCCTCTGAAATCAATTCAGCTGGTAACTCATATTCGGTGTTAATATTTCTTACTGAGCTATCGACAGGTTGAGTTGCACTCCCAGGGAAGTGGGTGCTAATAAGCAATTTAAGTGACTCAGAACAAGATTTAATCCAATTACCGTCGGGATCCTTAAGTGATCCAATAGCCACAGATTGTCTTGAGAGGATCTTTCGAAGTCTCGCAGATTATGTAGTTCCGTTAATGTCATTACAGAAGCTCTGCCAAGACCGACGCTTTGCTTTTTGCATCTCGCTTTTGAACCTTCTCTGACTGTCTTTATATCGACCCCAGTCCGCATCTGAGTTTTGTTCTTTTGGCAGCATTGAGGAGACTCCTAATGGCCCTCCTGATGTCTGCCAGCTCTTTGTTCCACCATGGAGGCGATTTCTTACACTTCTCTTTGGTCACCGGACAAGCTATATTAAAAGCCTCTTTGTAGACATTGGCGACTTCCACGGCTTTATTATCTATGTCGGAGGGACTCTGCAAGTTACATTCTTGAAGGTGTCGTCGACTCTTAGCCACTATTTTATTGAAGACGTCCCAGTTGGTTCTCCTGGGATTCCTGTACGGTTTATATGAGTCACAAGAGGACCGCAGGACATATTCAATAATCTTGTGATCAGAGAATGATTCCACCTCCAGAACTTTCCAATTCTCAATTAAGAGAGAACTCGAATTACTTGCTAGGGTTATATCTATTACTTCTTGCCTATTTCTAACTACGAAGGTAGGTTCACTACCCCTATTGGCTATTATTAGGATATTTTCAATAATAAACTCAAATAAGGACTAAACGCGGTGGTTAGTATCACTGCTGCCCCATTGCACATGATGCAAGTTAGCGTCGCATCCCATGAGTAGGTCCCATCCTTCGTCTCTTGCCCTCTGCACAAGTTCGCGGGTTAATGAGGATGGTGGGAGGGTGACTACGTCGTAAGGCATGTAGACGGCTGATAAAATCAGTGGGGAAAGCCCACTCCGCTCCAGCTTTACCAGCGTGTGGTCCATGTCACTATAGTTAGACAGAAGAAATATGTTAATATGTCTCCTGGCTACTATACAAGTTCTATTCTTACTATCTGCACTACATGGAGTCGCACTATACGTGGCAAAGTCTTTATGCCCGAGCCTGCTGATCTTGCCATGGGAGATTCATGGCTCTTGCACTAAGGCAACATCTATGTTGTTGGTACCTAAGAAATAGATGAGGTTAGCGCTAACTGCAATGCTATGGTGGAGGTTAATTTGTACAATCTTCATCATTGTCTTACCTTAGCACCAGCATCCTTGTTCCGTCTCACTGCACCGTCGAAGAAGGGACGGACTCTGCAGAGAGTGATTCCGGTACGCACCTTGTTGCTGTACCGTCGGAGCATAGGCATGGATTTGTGGTTAAGAAGAACCACTATCTCCGTTTCATGCTCTTAATGCTCTCCCATTTCTACTACTTCCCAGTTTTCGCTATAAAGTTCTGGATTGAGGTGACTGAGATTTCTCTTAATCCTTTCTCTGGGTATGTGAGGACCAGGGATCAAAATACGCCCCTTCGGTCTAGTGTACTCAAGCAGGTCCTTCTTTTCGACTAGTCGAATGTCGGCGCTTGCCCATGGAGCCTGCGTACTAGACACGAAAGATTTGAGCCAATTAAAGGTGAACTCGCTGTCACACCTTAATAGTTTGAACCCCTTGAAGGTGGTGAGCTGCTCGAATAGGGGGAGGATCCCTTGTTATTGACAATAGAGTCATTAACACCCGCCAAGATCCGCAGCTCCATCAGCCTCCATTGGTCCTTCGTTAGTCTTTTTTCGGGGCTATTAAAATCGACAATCGCCACCTGAAGGTTGGGAGTGGGGTTGTCCGCCAGCTTAGCTTCCTTGCTGCTTTTCCCGACCGGTGGCGATATCTAATCTTCGTTCCTACCTCTTTTGGGGTGCCGTCTAGTGGCTTCAGTAGAGGTGGATGGAGAGAGGCTTTCCGCCCTCTTACCGAAGAGACCTTTGACCGCGCTAGGTACGTCCTCTGCGGCAGTGGAACTACACGCGGTCGGTTTGGGTTTAGGCTGTGAACCTTTGCCAAGTCCGATCGCGCGAGGTCTGGAATCGATCGCGATTGAGGCGGACTGCAAGAGGCATTCCTTCCTTACCACGGTTCGATTCCTAAATTGTCCTCTTGCCGTACCTAGTCGTCGTTCCAGGGCAGACTGAGAGGAGCTGGCAGCCTGCTTGGACCCTTTGGGGTTCAAATCGGCTGTTGGCTTAGGTCCCGCAGCACTGGAACTGGTAGCACGATGCTTCCCGACTTCCGCACTGCTGGCCCTTTATCCCTTCTGCCCTCGTTCGTCAACCTAGTGCATGGTTTGGACCCATTGCCTTTCAGCGTGATGCGTTTCTCGCGTCCGAAACAAGAAGAAGAGCATCTTCTATTTTCGTATCTGAATCGGTTTTTTTTAAGCTAGATGTGCCCGATTCAGCTTTTTTTTATTGTTTTTTGTTCTGCTTGGTTCATATTTGGGTCCCAAGAGTAAGGGGGAAGAAGAGGTCCACCTACACTCACTGCACTATATGCAGGTAAGGGGAATTTTATTAAAACTGAAGGCCCCCAGGTATTCAGAGTGAGAGCACGCACTATCGAGGATCTAAAGTGGTTGATCAACAGGCAACAGCAACCGGATCTCTTCCAGAATGCCGTTGAGCGTGATTCCAATGCCAACTCAGGGAAATCTGCCGTTTCTAAAAAGCATGGTGTTGTGACGAAAACTAACACCGCAAGGAAGGAGCCGTTGTGCTATAACTTATAAAATTTCAATAAAAAAAAAATCTATTCAAGTTCAAGGACACATCTTTTTGTACGCTTTTAACATCCACCTGATTGGAGTAAAATTTAAGTATTGCAAAGAAAGGTTGCTTGCTTTAAAACAAACAGTGAATTCCGTGCCCTGGCAGATGCATCTTATGATAGCACCGCTCTTGGAAGTTGGATTAATTCGAATTAATCATGAACCTGTTTCGGTGCCGTATATATTTTATATCGAAGTTGCCGCTAGCGAAATTGAGTATAAGTTAGACAAACCTTGCCTGCCGAATTAAATGACTTGTTTATAGATTCTTATATTTTTCCCAAAGACGTAAAAATATAACTTTTAGATTATAAAATGAAAATAAATTTATGTGACGACAATTCGTTTCATTGTGCAGTTACATTCCTGTCTTGGGTTGTTTTCTTACTTTATGCGTTTTGTGCCCTCATTGTCCCGCATTGCGAAGCCGTTACAAAATTTACTACATTACCATTATAAGTGGCATCCATCATGTAACATATTTTCGAAAAGCCTCCGCTGCCGAATCTAAATTCCACAGCTTTGAGCTCGAAACGCTTGCCTTAATTTATGCATTGAGACGGTTCCGTATCTACTTGGATGGTATACCCTTTAAAATTATAACAGTTTGTAGTTAGCAAGTTAATCCCCGGATCGCTCATTGGGCATCAGAGCTAGAGAATTACAATTATAAGATTCAGCATCGCAGTGGTGTTTCCATGGGGCAATCGATGCCCTATCGATGACAGATTAAATCAATTTGAGATGGATATTGACTTACAAATTCAGATTGCCCAAGGACGTCCAAGAGGTAATTAATAGATCAAGTATAATGTTATTCGGTTAATCCATGAGAAGCTTGGGGATCAATCTGTTGATAAATGTTGTGATAAAAAAAAAGACCCTCAAGCACCGGTACCTCCTCTGAATCAGTATAAGGGTATTCATATCCCCTTTGGCGCGCGCAATTTATAAAAAAAAAAAAAAAAGATCTTTTCATTGGTTCCAGAAGATTGAAAGGTTTATTCGAAACAGCCTTAAATGTATTATGTATGCCGCTCCTGCTCGTGCCAGCGAGAGGAATTTGTTTAACATACATAAAGAACCGCCGCACTTTGATACTATTCATGTGGACCATTTTGTCCCGCAGCCGTCATGGTATATGCCTTTACGAAGTTTGTTAATTTGTATGCCGGTTAATCATGCCGATTAATCGAGTAAATTGCTGAACCCTCGTGATCTCCTACAGATGCGAGCAAATACTTCAGGACGAGCCTAGACAGCTGAAGGACGAGATCAGGACAGTGACTGTGGCGGAGACCACCCACCATCCCCCAACCAGGAGCTTAGGAAGTAGTTTTTCCGACCCCAAGAAAAAGATAAGTAGACTGCTTTTTTATAGTGTTTTTTTCATAGAGTGAGAATCTAGTTAGATAATCGTGTAGGATATTTTGGTGTTGAAATTTATTCGCGAAAGCCATCGCCCGTTCGTTTTTTTGGTAACCGAAGGCTTAATTCCGGTTAAAGCTTACTGTTCGCGACCCACCCCCGTAACTTCAACCGTATGAGAATCCGGAACTACCCTCTGTGGCCGAATTTTCAATTCTTTTTATTTTAATTTCCTCTTTTTTAACGGTCCCCTTTTGTATTAACCATTAGCGAGGCTAATAAATATACATATATATATACTATTTATATATCTGCCACCACCAAAATCGTGTTTCTTATTTGCAAAGGCCAATTTGTTGTGTAATCCCCGATCGAAGGGGTTAATTTACCGCGCGGCGTTAATGATGTGGGTTTTAAAGGGGATGAAAACCAACTTAAATAAAAAAAACTGGAGAAACTCAAACAAATACGGCCGCGCACGCGAAGTTCAAATGTTGAATGGGAGAGAAGATGGGGAAAACACAACAACAGCAAATGTCAATTGCTGTGATTCCCGACCGCTCAGCTGGGGTGGGTCCTGGATAAAAAAAGAAACGTAGGGAATTTGTTCCTTGGGTTGGAACACAAGGGGCGCCAGGTAATCTTTTATTGAAAAAGGTAAAATTACCAAACCCTTTGCAAATAAGAAACATGATTGTGGTGGTGGCAGATATATATATATGTATTTATTAATATATCTGTATGGGTTAAACAAAAGGGCCGCAAATAAAAAGAAATTAAAATAAAAAGAAATGAAAATTCGGCCGCAGAGGGTGGCTCCGGATCCTCACACGGTACAATTGATGGGGGTGGGTCGCGAACAGTATAAGTAACCGGAATTAAACTTTCGGTTACGAACAAAAGAACGGAATGGGGCGATGGCTTACGCGAATAAACTTTTAGCAAAATATCCTACACGATTATCTAAACTAATTATCAAAAAGAATCACTCAAAAAAAAAACACTGTGTAATCACTATACTTATCCTTTCTCCTATGGGGTTGGGGATGATTCCCTGCACTGCTTTCTAAGCTTCTTAAAGTCCCGGTTGGGGGATGGTGGGTGGTCTCCAATTTGTTGTGTTCCCCGATCGAAGGGGTAGATTACACGCGCGGCGTTAATGAGGGGAATTATAATGAAAATAATCAAAAAAACCAACTGGAGAAACTCAGACACACGGCGGCGCTCGCGAATGGTAAATATGCGAATGAGATGGGGAGCGAAAAAGGGAAACACAGCAATGCAGCAAAGGTCGCTTGCTGCGAATTCCCGACTGCTCAGCTGGGGTGGGTCCTGGATAAGGAAAACTTATGGGTGTGTTCCTTAAGGTCGGAACACAAGGGGCGCCAGGTAATCTTTTAATAATAGAAGGTAAAAATACCAAAACCTTTGAAATAAAAGAATCGATTGTGGTGGTGGCAGATATATATATATGTATATTTATTAATATATCTGTAGGGGTAAAACAAAAGGGGCCGCAATCAAAGAAATTAAAATAAAAAGAAATGAACATTCGGCCACAGAGGGTAGCTCCGGATTCTCATACGGTTGAAGTTACGGGGGTGGGTCGCTAACAGTAAGCTTTAACCGGAATTAAGCCTTCGGTTACCAAAAAAACGAACGGCGATGGCTTACGCGAATAAATTGTTCACCAAAATATCCTACACTATTACACCTGTCTACTAATGCACTATCAAACACTTTCTATAAAAAAAAACACTATACTTATCTTTTCCTTGGGGTCGGAAAAACTGCTTCCTAAGCTCCTGGTTGGGGGATATGTGTTCCTTGGGTTGGAACACAAGGGGCGCCAGGTAACCTTTTATTGAAAAAGGTAAAACTACCAAAACCTTTGGAAAATGAAAGAATTGATTATGGTGGAGGCAGATATGTATATATTTATTAATGTACGGATGGGGGTAAAACAAAAGGGGCCGCAATCAAATAAATTAAAGAAATGAAAATTCGGCCACAGAGGTTAGCTCACGATTCTCATACGGTACAATCGATGGGGGGTGGGTCGCGCACAGTATTACTAACCGGAATTAAACTTTCGGTTACGAACAAAACGGAATGGGGCGATGGCTTACGCGAATAAACTTTGACCAAAATATCCTACACGATCACAACTATCATAACTAATTATCAAAAAAAGAATCACTCTAAAAACACTCTACTTAACTGGCTTATCCTTTCTTTTGGGGTCGGGAACACTGCTTCTACACTCCTGGCTGGTGATGGTGGCTGCTCTCCGCCACAGTCACTAATCTCGATTTCGTCCTTTTGGCTATCTAGGCTCGTCCTAGATCCTTTTCTTATTACCAAATACGATCCCCTGTGGGATTTCTCTTCCTGTATTTTGTTTTATTTGTGTTTTCTCTCCTCTGCTAAAGCAGAACCTCTCAACTCTCTTGATTCAGAATCAGAAGCTGCTTCCTAAGCTCCTGGTTGTGGGATGGTGGGTGGTCTCCGCCACAGTCACTATCTTCGTCTCGTCCTTCTCTGGGATTTCTACGCTCGTCCTAGATTACTTTTAATCGTCCTGACTCCTGAGGGAACTCTTCCCTCGCCTCCAATTCTTCTTTTATTTTTCTTATCCCCTGTGGGATCTCTTCTATTTCTCTTTTTTTTGCTCTTCTGTATTTTTTTGCTACGCAGAACTTCCAAATCTCTTCGCTCAGATCAAGAAGTGGCTTGTTGGATCAAGTCTAGCTTCTTCCACACACTCACGCATTCTCACACACACACCCTCATGAGGAGAATTCAGCCGTCTCCAACGTTATTGGCAACGAACAGTTCCTGGCGGCTGTCTCTCTGGTGGGGAACTGTATTGGTGTTGGTGGAGACTGAATTCGCCTCGTTCTCTCCGCTGCAGTTGATTTAGCTGCCAGAACAAAGGGAATCACATCCAGAGCTCTGACAGCTTCCTCTCTCACGGCTTCAAGTTCTCACTCTCTCGTAGCTCTGTTTGTTTAAGGATTTCAGTGACTGCTTGGGTTCGCATCCACTCTCCTGACCAGGGCTAACTATTAAACTATAATGGATTATTAAAAAGGGCCCTAAGGAAAGGATAAGTTAACGCGGAACTATCGATCGCGTAAACCATCGTGCAGACTTTAAGGGAAAAAAGGTACCCAGAGAATCGGGAGCTATCCTTTACAAAATAAAAATAGCGCTCTCTTTTGAGAGTTTTATAATTGTTGGTGATGGATAAAGAAATGACTTCAGACTCGTCCGTCTGGCTCCGGGAAACCTGCTTTGTCATCCCCTTCAAGCATATGGGAAAGTGTGAGCACTGAGTTGGAAACCAACCCAGAAACGCTCAGTTAACCCTTAGCTCTTCAGAGGACGACGGGTAAAAGAAAAAGAAAAGGCAAGAAAAGGGGTGGATGGGTAGGGTTAGGAGGGTGGAGAAGGACTTTTGTGCGATTTTTTAACGTAACAGATTTCAGGAAGATCATCTGAGTCGTTTCCTTAGGTACAACAAGAAGTAAAAATGATGAGTTTGACGTCTTCGTCGCTATGCTGAACGTTGCTACTGCTACACGGACGAATATATGGCTTTTGCAGAAATTCCATGAAAGGACCTACCTTCATAAAGGGAAATGATAGATATGGATTGCGGGATGTGGAGAATTGCCAGTTGGCGAAAGTGGCTTTCTAAATCTGACAATAAGGCTGCATATATGTATCGGCAACCGGAATACCACTCCAACCATGGACATTAAATAGTACATAATTTAAATCAAGTTAGTTTATTAATTATCAAATTTTGCTTGTGGCACTCTATAATCTAGTTTTTTAAATACACTCATTTGGTGAGTGCCCTCTGTGTCTTATAAGAATTAATATATGTAGATTGAATCCCTGATTATTATTAAACAACCTGACAGCGGAGAAAGAAGACGCCCCCAGCATTAAATAATAAAAGTGTAATTCGTGTCATTTTAGTAAAATTTTGCCTTTTAAAACATACATATGTATGTATGTACCGAAAACTAACTCTGTGAAAAAGTTTTCATTGCTTTATTTTCAGCGAATTTGAATTATAGGTGACCGTTGGCTATCAAAATTGCTATCATTCTAATGTAGCATTTTATCGTCTATGGCCGCTTCGTTGATGCGAATGACATTGTACGCTATGCTTTGGCGTAAACCAAGAGCCGTTTTGCACTGTGCGCTATGCTGTGGGGTCAACCAGCAGCCGTTTTGCACTGTGCACTATGCTGTGGCATAAACCAACAGCCGTTGTGCGCTGTGCACTATGCTGTGGCGTAAACTAACAGCCGTTTTGCACTATGCGCTATGCTGTTGAATAAATCAACAGCCGTTTTGCATTGTGCGCTATGCTGTGGCGTAAACCAACAGCCGTTTTGCACTGTGCACTATGCTGTGGTGTAAACTAACAGCCGGTTTGCACTGCGCGTTATGCTTTGGGGTAAACCAACAAGTTTTGCACTGTGCGCTATGCTTTGGCGTAAACCAACAAGTTTTGCACTGTGCGCTATGCTTTTGCGCAAACCAACAACCGTTTTGCACTGTGCATTTGCGTAAACCAACAGCCGTTTTGCACTGTGCGCTATGCTGTGGAATAAACCAACAGCCGTTGTGCACTGTGCACTATGCTGTGGCGTAAACTAACAGCCGTTTTGCACTATGCGCTATGCTGTTGAGTAAATGAACAGACGTTTTGCACTGTGCGCTATGCTGTTGAGTAAACCAACGGTCGTTTTGCACTGTGCACTATGCTTTGGGGTAAACCAAAAGCCGTTTTGCACTGTGCACTATGCTGTGGCATAAACCAACAGCCGTTGTGCACTGTGCACTATGCTGTGGCGTAAACTAACAGCCGTTTTGCACTGTGCGCTATGCTGTTGAGTAAACCAACAGTCGTTTTGCACTGTGCGCTATGCTTTGGCGTAAACCAACAAGTTTTGCACTGTGCGCTATGCTTTTGCGCAAACCAACAACCGTTTTGAACTGTGCATTTGCGTAAACCAACAGCCGTTTTGCACTGTGCGCTATGCTGTGGAATAAACCAACAGCCGTTGTGCACTGTGCAATATGCTGTGGCGTAAACTAACAGCCGTTTTGCACTATGCGCTATGCTGTTGAGTAAATGAACAGCCGTTTTGCACTGTGCGCTATGCTGTTGAGTAAACCAACGGTCGTTTTGCACTGTGCACTATGCTTTGGGGTAAACCAACAGCCGTTTTGCACTGTGCGCTATGCTGTGGAATAAACCAACAGCCGTTGTGCACTGTGCACTATGCTGTGGCGTAAACTAACAGCCGTTTTGCACTATGCGCTATGCTGTTGAGTAAATGAACAGCCGTTTTGCACTGTGCGCTATGCTGTTGAGTAAACCAACGGTCGTTTTGCACTGTGCACTATGCTTTGGGGTAAACCAAAAGCCGTTTTGCACTGTGCACTATGCTGTGGCATAAACCAACAGCCGGTGTAAACTGTGCACTATGCTGTGGCGTAAACTAACAGCCGTTTTGCACTATGCGCTATGCTGTTGAGTAAATGAACAGCCGTTTTGCACTGTGCGCTATGCTGTTGAGTAAACCAACGGTCGTTTTGCACTGTGCACTATGCTTTGGGGTAAACCAAAAGCCGTTTTGCACTGTGCACTATGCTGTGGCATAAACCAACAGCCGTTGTGCACTGTGCACTATGCTGTGGCGTAAAATAACAGCCGTTTTGCACTGTGCACTATGCTGTGGTGTAAACTAACAGCCGGTTTGCACTGCGCGTTATGCTTTGGGGTAAACCAACAAGTTTTGCACTGTGCGCTATGCTTTGGCGTAAACCAACAAGTTTTGCACTGTGCGCTATGCTTTTGCGCAAACCAACAACCGTTTTGCAATGTGCATTTGCGTAAACCAACAGCCGTTTTGCACTGTGCGCTATGCTGTGAAATAAACCAACAGTCGTTTTACACTGTGCGCTGTGCTGTGGCATAAACCTACAGCCTGTTTGCACTGTGCGCTATGCTTTGACGTAAACCAACAGTCGTTTTGCACTGTGCGCTATGCTTTGGCGTAAACCAACAAGTTTTGCACTGTGCGCTATGCTGTGGCATAAACCAACAGCTGTTTTGCGCTGTGCACTATGCTTTGACGTAAACCTAAAGTCGTTTTGCATTGTGCGCTATACTATGGGGTAAATCAACAGCCGTTTTGCACTGTGCACTGTGCCATTGCGTAAACCCACAGTCGTTTTGCACTGTGCAGTATGCTTTTGCGTAAACCAACAGTCGTTTTGGACTGTGCACTATGCTTTTGCGCAAACCAACAGCCGTTTTGCACTGTGCATTTGCGTAAACCAACAGCCGTTTTGTACTGTGCGCTATGCTGTGGCATAAACCAACAGCCGTTGTGCACTGTGCACTATGCTGTGGCGTAAACTAACAGCCGTTTTGCACTATGCGCTATGCTGTTGAGTAAATGAACAGCCGTTTTGCACTGTGCGCTATGCTGTTGAGTAAACCAACAGTCGTTTTGCACTGTGCACTATGCTTTGGGGTAAACCAACAGCCGTTTTGCACTGTGCACTATGCTTTTGCGCAAACCAACAACCGTTTTGCACTGTGCATTTGCGTAAACCAACAGCCGTTTTGCACTGTGCGCTATGCTGCGAAATAAACCAACAGTCGTTTTGCACTGTGCGCTGTGCTGTGGCATTAACCTACAGCCGGTTTGCACTTTGCGCTATGCTTTGACGTAAACCAACAGTCGTTTTGCACTGTGCGCTATGCTTTGGCGTAAACCAACAAGTTTTGCACTGTGCGCTATGCTGTGGCATAAACCAACAGCTGTTTTGCGCTGTGCACCATGCTCTTGCGCAAACCTACAGTCGTTTTGCACTGTGCACTATGCTTTTGCGTAAACCAACAGTCGTTTTACACTATGCGCTATGCTGTGGCATAAAACAACAGCCGTTTTGCACTGTGCACTATGCTTTGGGGTAAACCAACAGTCATTTTGCACTGTGCGCTGTGCTGTGGCATAAACCTACAGCCGGTTTGCACTGCGCGTTATGCTTTGGGGTAAACCAACAGTCGTTTTGCACTGTGCGCTGTGCTGTGGCATAAACCTACAGAAGGTTTGCACTGTGCGTTATGATTTGACGTAAACCAACAAGTTTTGCACTGTGCGCTATGCTTTGGCGTAAACCAACAAGTTTTGCACTGTGCGCTATGCTTTTGCGCAAACCAACAGCCGTTTTGCACTGTGCATTTGCGTAAACCAACAGCCGTTTTGCACTGTGCGCTATGCTGTTGAGTAAACCAACAGTCGTTTTGCACTGTGCACTATGCTTTGTGGTAAACCAACAGTCGTTTTGCACTGTGCGCTGTGGTGTGGCATAAACCTTCAGCCTGTTTGCACTGTGCGTTATGCTGTGGCATAAACTAACAGCCGTTATGTACTGTGCGCTATGCTGTGGCATAAACCAACAGCCGTTGTGCACTGTGCACTATGCTGTGGCGTAAACTAACAGCCGTTTTGCACTATGCGATATGCTGTTGAGTAAATGAACAGCCGTTTTGCACTGTGCGCTATGCTGTTGAGTAAACCAACAGTCGTTTTGCACTGTGCACTATGCTTTGGGGTAAACCAACAGCCGTTTTGCACTGTGCACTATGCTTTTGCGCAAACCAACAACCGTTTTGCACTGTGCATTTGCGTAAACCAACAGCCGTTTTGCACTGTGCGCTATGCTGCGAAATAAACCAACAGTCGTTTTGCACTGTGCGCTGTGCTGTGGCATTAACCTACAGCCGGTTTGCACTTTGCGCTATGCTTTGACGTAAACCAACAGTCGTTTTGCACTGTGCGCTATGCTTTGGCGTAAACCAACAAGTTTTGCACTGTGCGCTATGCTGTGGCATAAACCAACAGCTGTTTTGCGCTGTGCACCATGCTCTTGCGCAAACCTACAGTCGTTTTGCACTGTGCACTATGCTTTTGCGTAAACCAACAGTCGTTTTACACTATGCGCTATGCTGTGGCATAAAACAACAGCCGTTTTGCACTGTGCACTATGCTTTGGGGTAAACCAACAGTCATTTTGCACTGTGCGCTGTGCTGTGGCATAAACCTACAGCCGGTTTGCACTGCGCGTTATGCTTTGGGGTAAACCAACAGTCGTTTTGCACTGTGCGCTGTGCTGTGGCATAAACCTACAGAAGGTTTGCACTGTGCGTTATGATTTGACGTAAACCAACAAGTTTTGCACTGTGCGCTATGCTTTGGCGTAAACCAACAAGTTTTGCACTGTGCGCTATGCTTTTGCGCAAACCAACAGCCGTTTTGCACTGTGCATTTGCGTAAACCAACAGCCGTTTTGCACTGTGCGCTATGCTGTGGAATAAACCAACAGCCGTTGTGCACTGTGCACTATGCTGTGGCGTAAACTAACAGCCGTTTTGCACTATGCGATATGCTGTTGAGTAAATGAACAGCCGTTTTGCACTGTGCGCTATGCTGTTGAGTAAACCAACAGTCGTTTTGCACTGTGCACTATGCTTTGGGGTAAACCAACAGCCGTTTTGCACTGTGCACTATGCTGTGGCGTAAACTAATAGCCGTTTTGCACTATGCGCTATGCTGTTGAGTAAATGAACAGCCGTTTTGCACTGTGCGCTATGCTGTTGAGTAAACCAACAGTCGTTTTGCACTGTGCACTATGCTTTGGGGTAAACCAACAGCCGTTTTGCACTGTGCACTATGCTGTGGCATAAACTAACAGCCGTTATGTACTGTGCGCTATGCTGTGGCATAAACCAACAGCCGTTGTGCACTGTGCACTATGCTGTGGCGTAAACTAACAGCCGTTTTGCACTATGCGATATGCTGTTGAGTAAATGAACAGCCGTTTTGCACTGTGCGCTATGCTGTTGAGTAAACCAACAGTCGTTTTGCACTGTGCACTATGCTTTGGGGTAAACCAACAGCCGTTTTGCACTGTGCACTATGCTGTGGCGTAAACTAACAGTCGTTTTGCACTGTGCGCTATGCTGTTGAGTAAACCAACAGTCGTTTTGCACTGTGCACTATGCTTTGTGGTAAACCAACAGTCGTTTTGCACTGTGCGCTGTGGTGTGGCATAAACCTTCAGCCTGTTTGCACTGTGCGTTATGCTTTGGGGTAAACCAACAGTCGTTTTGCACTGTGCGCTGTGCTGTGGCATAAACCTACAGAAGGTTTGCACTGTGCGTTATACTTTGACGTAAACCAACAGTCGTTTTGCACTGTGCGCTATGCTTTGGCGTAAACCAACAAGTTTTGCACTGTGCGCTATGCTTTTGCGTAAACCAACAGCCGTTTTGCACTGTGCACTATGCTGTGGCGTAAACTAACAGCCGTTTTGCACTGTGCGCTATGCTGTTGAGTAAACCAACAGTCGTTTTGCACTGTGCGCCATGCTTTGGCATAAACCAACAGTCGTTTTGCTCTGTGCACTATGCTTTTGCGCAAACCAACAACCGTTTCGCACTGTGCATTTGCGTAAACCAACAGCCGTTTTGCACTGTGCGCTATGCTGTGAAATAAACCAACAGTCGTTTTGCACTGTGCGCTGTGCTGTGGCATAAACCTACAGCCGGTTTGCACTGTGCGCTATGCTTTGACGTAAACCAACAGTCGTTTTGCACTGTGCGCTATGCTTTGGCGTAAACCAACAAGTTTTGCACAGTGCGCTATGCTGTGGCATAAACCAACAGCTGTTTTGCGCTGTGCACTATGGTTTGACGTAAACCAACAGTCGTTTTGCACTGTGCGCTATACTATGGGGTAAATCAACAGCCGTTTTGCACTGTGCACTCTGCCATTGCGTAAACCCACAGTCGTTTTGCACTGTGCAGTATGCTTTTGCGTAAACCAACAGTCGTTTTCGACTGTGCACTATGCTTTTGCGCAAACCAACAGCCCTTTTGCACTGTGCATTTGCGTAAACCAACAGCCGTTTTGTACTGTGCGCTATGCTGTGGAATAAGCATACAGTCGCTTTGTGCTGTGCGCTATGCTGTGGCGTAAACTAGCAGCCGTTTTGCACTGTGCGCTATGCTGTGGCATAAACCTACAGTTGTTTTGCGTTGTGCACTGTGCTTTGACGTAAACCAACAGTCGTTTTCCACTCTGCGCTATGCTTTGGCGTAAACCAACAGTCGGTTTGCTCTGTGCACTATGCTCTTGGGTAAACCTACAGTCGTTTTGCACTGTGCACTGTGCTTTGGCGTAAACCAACAAGTTTTGCACTGTGCGCTATGCTGTGGCATAAACCAACAGCTGTTTTGCGCTGTGCACTATGCTTTGACGTAAACCAACAGTCGTTTTGCACTGTGCGCTATACTATGGGGTAAATCAACAGCCGTTTTGCACTGTGCACTGTGCCATTGCGTAAACCCACAGTCGTTTTGCACTGTGCAGTATGCTTTTGCGTAAACCAACAGTCGTTTTGGACTGTGCACTATGCTTTTGCGCAAACCAACAGCCGTTTTGCACTGTGCATTTGCGTAAACCAACAGCCGTTTTGTACTGTGCGCTATGCTGTGGAATAAGCATACAGTCGTTTTGTGCTGTGCGCTATGCTGTGGCGTAAACCGACATCCGTTTTGCACTGTGCGCTATGCTTTTGCGTAAACTAACAGCCGTTTTAAACTGTGCGCTATGCTGTGGCATAAACCTACAGTTGTTTTGCGTTGTGCACTGTGCTTTGACGTAAACCAACAGTCGTTTTCCACTCTGCGCTATGCTTTGGCGTAAACCAACAGTCGGTTTGCTCTGTGCACTATGCTCTTGCGTAAACCTACAGTCGTTTTGCACTGTGCACTGTGCTTTGGCGTAAACCAACAAGTTTTGCACTGTGCGCTATGCTGTGGCATAAACCAACAGCTGTTTTGCGCTGTGCACTATGCTTTTGCGTAAACCAACAGTCGTTTTGGACTCTGCGCTATGCTTTGGCGCAAACCAACAGCCGTTTTGCACTGTGCATTTGCGTAAACCAACAGCCGTTTTGTACTGTGCGCTATGCTGTGGAATAAGCAAACAGTCGTTTTGTGCTGTGCGCTATGCTATGGCGTAAACCGACATCCGTTTTGCACTGTGCCCTATGCTTTTGCGTAAACCAACAGCCGTTTTGCACTGTGCGCTATGCTGTGGCATAAACCTACAGTTGTTTTGCGTTGTGCACTGTCCTTTGACGTAAACCGACAGTCGTTTTCCACTCTGCGCTATGCTTTGGCGTAAACCAACAGTCGGTTTGCTCTGTGCACTATGCTCTTGCGTAAACCTACAGTCGTTTTGCACTGTGCACTGTGCTTTGGCGTAAACCAACAAGTTTTGCACTGTGCGCTTTGCTGTGAAATAAACCAACAGTCGTTTTGCACTGTGCGCTGTGCTGTGGCACAAACCTACAGCTGGTTTGCACTGTGCGCTATGCTTTGACGTAAACCAACAGTCGTTTTGCACTGTGCGCTATGTTTTGGCGTAAACCAACAAGTTTTGCACTGTGTGCTATGCTGTGGCATAAACCAACAGTCGTTTTGCACTGTGCGCTATACTAAGGGGTAAATCAACAGCCGTTTTGCACTGTGCACTGTGCCATTGCGTAAACCCACAGTCGTTTTGCACTGTGCATTTGCGTAAACCAACAGCCGTCTTGCACTATGCGCTATGCTGTGGAATAAACATACAGTGGTTTTGTGCTGTGCGCTATGCTGTGGCGTAAACCGACATCCGTTTTGCACTGTGCGCTATGCTTTTGCGTAAACCAACAGCCGTTTTGCACTGTGCGCCATGCTGCGGCATAAACCTACAGTTGTTTTGCGTTGTGCACTGTGCTTTGACGTAAACCAACAGTCGTTTTCCACTCTGCGCTATGCTTTTCAGTAAACCTACAGCCGTTTTGCACTGTGCACTATGCTTTGGCGTAAACCTACAGCCGTTTTGCACTGTGCGCTATGCTTTGGCATAAACCAACAGTCGTTTTGCTCTGTGCACTATGCTTTTGCGCAAACCAGCAACCGTTTTGTTTTTTGCGCCATGTTGTGGAATAAACCTACGACCGTTTTGCTTTGTGCGCTATGTTGTGGAGTAAACCAACAGCCGTTTCGCACTGTGCATTTGCGTAAACCAACAGCCGTTTTGCACTGTGCGCTATGCTGTGAAATAAACCTACAGCCGGTTTGCACTGTGCGCTATGCTTTGGCGTAAAACAGCAGCCGTTTTGCAATGTGCACTGTGCTGTGGCATAAACCTACAGTTGTTTTGCGTTGTGCACTATACTTTGCCGGATCTGTGCTCTATGCTGCGGAATAAACATACAGTCGTTTTGTGCAATGCGCTATGCTGTGGCGCAAACCAAAAGCCGTTTTGCACTGCATTTGCGTAAACCAACAGCCGTTTTGCACTGTGCGCTATGCTGCGGAATAAACATACAGTCGTTTTGTGCTGTGCGCTATGCTGTGGTGTAAACCTACAGCCGGTTTGCACTGTGCGCTATGCTTTGACGTAAACCAACAGTCGTTTTGCTCTGTGCACTATGCTTTTGCGCAAACCAGCAACCGTTTTGTTTTTTGCGCCATGTTGTGGAATAAACCTACGACCGTTTTGCTTTGTGCGCTATGTTGTGGAGTAAACCAACAGCCGTTTCGCACTGTGCATTTGCGTAAACCAACAGCCGTTTTGCACTGTGCGCTATGCTGTGAAATAAACCTACAGTCGTTTTGTGCTGTGCGCTATGCTGTTGAGTAAACCAACAGTCGTTTTGCACTGTGCACTCTGCTTTTGCGCAAACCAACAACCGTTTTGCTTTGTGCGCCATGTTGTGGAATAAACCAACGACCGTTTTGCTTTGTGCGCTATGTTGCGGAGTAAACCAACAGCCGTTTCGCACTGTGCATTTGCGTAAACCAACAGCCGGTTTGCACTGTGCGCTATGCTGTGAAATAAACCTACAGTCGTTTTGTGCTGTGCGCTATGCTTTGACATAAACCAACAACCGTTTAGCACTGTGCGTTATGCTTTGGGGTAAACCAACAGTCGTTTTGCACTCTGCGCTGTGCTGTGGCATAAAACTACAGCCGGTTTGCACTGTGCGCTATGCTGTGGCATAAACCTACAATTGTTTTGCGTTGTGCACTGTGCTTTGACGTAAACCAACAGTCGTTTTCCACTCTGCGCTATGCCTTGGCGTAAACCAACAATCGGTTTGCTCTGTGCACTAAGCTCTTGCGTAAACATACAGTCGTTTTGCACTGTGCACTGTGCTTTGGCGTAAACCTACAGCCGTTTCGCACTGTGCATTTGCGTAAACCAACAGTCGTTTTGCACTGTGCGCAATGCTGTGAAATAAACCTACAGTCGTTTTGTGCTGTGGCGTAAACTAATAGCCGTTTTGCACTGTGCGCTATGCTGTTGAGTAAACCAACAGTCGTTTTGCACTGTGCACTATGCTTTTGCGCAAACCAACAGCCGTTTTGCACTGTGCATTTGCGTAAACCAACAGCCGTTTTGCACTGTGCGCTATGCTGCGGAATAAACATACAGTCGTTTTGTGCTGTGCGCTATGCTGTGGCGTAAACCTACAGCCGGTTTGCACTGTGCGCTATGCTTTGACGTAAACCAACAGTCGTTTTGCTCTGTGCACTATGCTTTTGCGTAAACCAACAACCGTTTTGCTTTGTGCGCCATGTTGTGGAATAAACCTACGACCGTTTTGGTTTGTGCGCTATGTTGTGGAGTAAACCAACAGCCGTTTCGCACTGTGCATTTGCGTAAACCAACAGCCGTTTTGCTTTGTGCGCCATGTTGTGGAATAAAAATACGACCGTTTTGCTTTGTGCGCTATGTTGTGGATTAAACCAACAGCCGTTTCGCACTGTGCATTTGCGTAAACCAACAGTCGTTTTGCACTGTGCGCTATGCTGTGAAATAAACCTACAGTCGTTTTGTGCTGTGGCGTAAACTAATAGCCGTTTTGCACTGTGCGCTATGCTGTTGAGTAAACCAACAGTCGTTTTGCACTGTGCACTATGCTTTTGCGCAAACCAACAGCCGTTTTGCACTGTGCATTTGCGTAAACCAACAGCCGTTTTGCACTGTGCGCTATGCTGCGGAATAGACGTACAGTCGTTTTGTGCTGTGCGTTATGCTGTGGCGTAAACCTACAGCCGGTTTGCACTGTGCGCTATGCTGTGGCATAAACCTACAATTGTTTTGCGTTGTGCACTATGCTTTGACGTAAACCAACAGTCGTTTTGCACTGTGCACTATGCTTTTGCGCAAACCAACAGCCGTTTTGCACTGTGCATTTGCGTAAACCAACAGCCGTTTTGCACTGTGCCCTATGCTGCGGAATAAACATACAGTCGTTTTGTGCAATGCGCTATGCTGTGGCGCAAACCAACAGCCGTTTTGCACTGCATTTGCGTAAACCAACAGCCGTTTTGCACTGTGCGCTATGCTGCGGAATAAACATACAGTCGTTTTGTGCTGTGCGCTATGCTGTGGCGTAAACCTACAGCCGGTTTGCACTGTGCGCTATGCTGCGGAATAAACATACAGTCGTTTTGTGCTGTGCGCTATGCTGTGGCGTAAACCTACAGCCGGTTTGCACTGTGCGCTATGCTTTGACGTAAACCAACAGTCGTTTTGCTCTGTGCACTATGCTTTTGCGCAAACCAGCAACCGTTTTGCTTTGTGCGCCATATTGTGGAATAAACCTACGACCGTTTTGCTTTGTGCGCTATGTTGTGGAGTAAACCAACAGCCGTTTCGCACTGTGCATTTGCGTAAACCAACAGCCGTTTTGCACTGTGCGCTATGCTGTGAAATAAACCTACAGTCGTTTTGTGCTGTGCGCTATGCTGTTGAGTAAACCAACAGTCGTTTTGCACTGTGCACTCTGCTTTTGCGCAAACCAACAACCGTTTTGCTTTGTGCGCCATGTTGTGGCATAAACCAACGACCGTTTTGCTTTGTGCGCTATGTTGCGGAGTAAACCAACAGCCGTTTCGCACTGTGCATTTGCGTAAACCAACAGCCGGTTTGCACTGTGCGCTATGCTGTGAAATAAACCTACAGTCTTTTTTTGTGCTGTGCGCTATGCTTTGACATAAACCAACAACCGTTTTGCACTGTGCGTTATGCTTTGGGGTAAACCAACAGTCGTTTTGCACTGTGCGCTGTGCTGTGGCATAAAACTACAGCCGATTTGCTTTGTGCGCCATGTTGTGGCATAAACCAACGACCGTTTTGCTTTGTGCGCTATGTTGCGGAGTAAACCAACAGCCGTTTCGCACTGTGCATTTGCGTAAACCAACAGCCGTTTTGCACTGTGCGCTATGCTGTGGCATAAACCTACAATTGTTTTGCGTTGTGCACTATGCTTTGACGTAAACCAACAGTCGTTTTCCACTCTGCGCTATGCCTTGGCGTAAACCAACAATCGGTTTGCTCTGTGCACTAAGCTCTTGCGTAAACATACAGTCGTTTTGCACTGTGCACTGTGCTTTGGCGTAAACCAACAGCCGGTTTGCACTGTGCGCTATGCTGTGGCGTAAACGAACAGCCGTTTTGCACTGTGAACTATGCTTTGGCGTGAACCTACAGCCGTTTCGCACTGTGCATTTGCGTAAACCAACAGTCGTTTTGCACTGTGCGCAATGCTGTGAAATAAACATACAGTCGTTTTGTGCTGTGCGCTATGCTGTGGCGTAAACCTACAGCCGGTTTGCACTGTGCGCTATGCTTTGACGTAAACCAACAGTCGTTTTGCTCTGTGCACTATGCTTTTGCGCAAACCAACAGCCGTTTTGCACTGTGCATTTGCGTAAACCAACAGCCGTTTTGCACTGTGCGCTATGCTGCGGAATAAACATACAGTCGTTTTGTGCTGTGCGCTATGCTGTGGCGTAAACCTACAGCCGGTTTGCACTGTGCGCTATGCTTTGACGTAAACCAACAGTCGTTTTGCTCTGTGCACTATGCTTTTGCGCAAACCAGCAACCGTTTTGCTTTGTGCGCCATGTTGTGGAATAAACCTACGACCGTTTTGCTTTGTGCGCTATGCTGTTGAGTAAACCAACAGTCGTTTTGCACTGTGCACTATGCTTTTGCGCAAACCAACAGCCGTTTTGCACTGTGCATTTGCGTAAACCAACAGCCGTTTTGCACTGTGCGCTATGCTGCGGAATAAACATACAGTCGTTTTGTGCTGTGCGCTATGCTGTGGCGTAAACCTACAGCCGGTTTGCACTGTGCGCTATGCTTTGACGTAAACCAACAGTCGTTTTGCTCTGTGCGCTATGCTTTTGCGCAAACCAGCAACCGTTTTGCTTTGTGCGCCATGTTGTGGAATAAACCTACGACCGTTTTGCTTTGTGCGCTATGCTGTGAAATAAACCTACAGTCGTTTTGTGCTGTGCGCTATGCTTTGACATAAACCAACAACCGTTTTGCACTGTACGTTATGCTTTGGGGTAAACCAACAGTCGTTTTGCACTGTGCGCTGTGCTGTGGCATAAAACTACAGCCGGTTTGCACTGTGCGCTATGCTGTGGCATAAACCTACAATTGTTTTGCGTTGTGAACTATGCTTTGGCGTGAACCTACAGCTGTTTCGCACTGTGCATTTGCGTAAACCAACAGCCGTTTTGCACTGTGCACTATGCTTTTGATTATACCTGCAATTGTTTTGCGCTGTGCACTATGCTTTGACGTGAACCAACAGTCATTTTGCACTGTGCGCTATGCTTTGGCGTAAACCAACAGTCGTTTTGATCTGTGCACTATGCTTTGGCGTAAACCAACAGCCGGTTTACACTGTGCGCTATGCTGTGGCGTAAACGAACAGCCGTTTTGCGCTGTGAACTATGCTTTGGCGTGAACCTACAGCCGTTTCGCACTGTGCAGTTGCGTAAACCAACAGCCGTTTTGCACTGTGCACTATGCTTTTGATTAAACCTGCAGTTGTTTTGCGCTGTGCACTATGCTTTGACGTGAACTAACAGTCATTTTGCACTGTGCGCTATGCTTTGGCGTAAACCAACAGTCGTTTTGCACTGTGCACTATGCTTTTGCGTAAACCTACAGCCGGTTTGCGCTGTGCGCTATGCTTTGGCATAAACCAACAGCCGTTTTGCAGTGTGCGCTATGCTGTGGCATAAACCTACAGTTGTTTTGCGCTGTGCACTATGCTTTGACGTAAACCAACAGTCGTTTTGCACTGTGCGCTATACTACAGCCGTTTTGCACTGTGCACTGTGCCATTGCGTAAACCCACAGTCGCTTTGCACTGTGCACTATGCTTTTGCGTAAAGCTACAGTCGTTTTGCACTCTGCACTGTGCTTTGGCGTAAACCAACAGCCGTTTTGCTCTATATAATATGCTTTCGCGTAAACCTACAGTCGTTTTGCACTCTGCACTGTGCTTTGGCGTAAATCAACAGCCGTTTTGCACTGTGCACTATGCTTTTGGGTAAGCCTACAGCCTTATTGCACTGTGCGTTATGCTTTGCGGTAAACCAACAGCCGTTTTGCACTGTGCGCTTTGCTGTGGCATAAACCTACAGCCGTTTTGCACTGTGCGCTATGCTGTGGCGTAAACCAACAGTCGGTTTGTATTGTGCACTGTGCTTTGACGTAAACCAACATTCGTTTTGCACTGTCCGCTATGCTGTGGCATAAACCTACAGTTGTTTTGCGCTGTGCACTATGCTTTGACGTAAACCAACAGTCGGTTTGCACTGTGCGCTATACTATGGAGTAAATCAACAGCCGTTTTGCTCTGTGCGATTTGCTGTTACATAAATCTACAGCCGATTTGAACTGTGCGCTATGCTTTGGGGTAAACCTACAGCCGTTTTGCACTGTGCACTATGCTGTGGCATAAACCTACAGTCGTTTTGCACTGTGCGTTATGCTTTGGGGTAAACCAACAGACGTTTTGCACTGTGCGCTATGCTGTGGCGTAAACCTACAGTCGTTTTGCGCTGGGCACTATTCTCTGACTTAAACCTACAGCCGTTTTGCACTGTGCGTTATGCTTTGCCGTAAACAAACAGACGTTTTGCACTGTGTGCTATGTTGTGGCATAAACCTACAGTCGTTTTGCGCTGGACACTATTCTCTGACTTAAGCCAACTGTCGTTTTGCACTGTGCACTATGCTGTGGCATAAACCTACAGTCGTTTTGCACTGTGCGTTATGCTTTGGGGTAAACCAACAGACGTTTTGTACTGTGCGCTATGCTGTGGCGTAAACCTACAGTCGTTTTGCGCTGGGCACTATTCTCTGATCTGTGCAATATGCTCTTGCGGAAACCTACGGCCGGTTTGCACTGTGCGCTATGCTGTGGCGGAAGCCAACAGCCGTTTAGCACTGTGCCTTTGCGTAAACCTACAGCCGTTTTGCACTGTGCACTATGCTTTTGCGTAAACCTACAGCCGTTTTGCGCTGTGCGTTATGCTTTGGCGTAAACCAACAGACGTGTTGCACTGTGCGCTATGCTGTGGCATAAACCTACAGTCGTTTTGCGCTGGGCACTATTCTCTGACTTAAACCAATAGTCGTTTTGCGTTGTGCGCTATGCTTTGGCGTAAACCAACAGTCGTTTTGCACTGTGCACTATGCTTTTGCGTAAACCTACAGCCGTTTTGCGCTGTGCACTATGCTTTAACAGACGTTTTGCACTGTGCGCTATGCTGTGACATAAACCTACAGTCGTTTTGCGCTGGGCACTATTCTCTGACTTAAACTAACAGTCGTTTTGCGCTGTGCGCTATGCTTTGGCGTAAACCAACAGTCGTTTTGCATTGTGCACTATGCTTTTGCGTAAACCTACAGCCATTTTGCACTGTGCGTTATGCTTTGGGGTAAACCAACAGATGGTTTGCACTGTGCGCTATGCTGTGGCATAAACCTACAGTCGTTTTGCGCTGGGCTCTATTCTCTGACTTAAACCAACCGTCGTTCTGCACTGTGCGCTATGCTTTGGCGTAAACTTACAGCCGTTTTGCACTGTGCACTATGCTTTTGCGTAAACCTACAGCCGTTTTGCACTGTGCACTCTGCTTTTGCGTAAACCTACAGCCGTTTTGCACTGTGCACTATGCTTTTGTGTAAACCTACAGCTGTTTTGCACTGTGCGTTATGCTTTGGGGTAAACCAACAGACGTTTTGCACTGTGCGCTATGCTGTGGCATAAACCTACAGTCGTTTTACTCTGGGCACTATTCTCTGATTTAAACCAACAGCCGTTTTGCACTGTGCGTTATGCTTTGGGGTAAACCAACAGACGTTTTGCACTGTGCGCTATGCTGTGGCATAAACCTACAGTCGTTTTGCGCTGGGCACTATTCTTTGACTTAAACCAACAGTCGTTTTGCGCTGTGCGCTATGCTTTGGTGTAAACCAGCAGTCGTTTTGCACTGTGCACTATGCTTTTGCGTAAGCCTACAGCCGTTTTGCACTGTGCACTATGCTTTTGCGTAAACCAACAGCCGTTTTGCACTGTGCGTTATGCTTTGGGGTAAACCAACAGACGTTATGCAATGCGCGCTATGCTGTGGCATAAACCTACAGTCGTTTTGCGCTGGGCACTATTCTCTGACTTAAACCAACAGTCGTTTTGCGCTGTGCGCTATGCTTTGGCGTAAACCAACAGTCGTTTTGCACTGTGCACTATGGTTTTGCGTAAACCTACAGCCGTTTTGCACTGTGCACTATGCTTTTGTGTAAACCTACAGCCGTTTTGCACTGTGCGTTATGCTTTCGGGTAAACCAACAGACGTTTTGCACTGTGCGCTATGCTGTGGCATAAACCTACAGTCGTTTTGCGCTGGGCACTATTCTCTGACTTAAACCTACAGCCGTTTTGCACTGTGCGTTATGCTTTGGGGTGAACCAACAGACGTTTTGCACTGTGCGCTATGCTGTGGCATAAACCTACAGTCGTTTTGCGCTGGGCACTATTCTCTGACTTAAACCTACAGCCGTTTTGCACTGTGCACTATGCTTTTGTGTAAACCTACAGCCGTTTTGCATTGTGCGTTATGCTTTGGGGTGAACCAACAGACGTTTTGCACTGTGCGCTATGCTGTGGCATAAACCTACAGTCGTTTTGCGCTGGGCACTATTCTCTGACTTAAACCAACAGTCGTTTTGCACTGTGCGCTATGCTTTGGCGTAAACAAACAGACGTTTTGCACTGTGCGCTATGCTGTGGCATAAACCTACAGTCGTTCTGCGCTGGGCAATATTCTCTGACTTAAACCAACAGTCGTTTTGCACTGTGCGCTTTGATTTGGCGTAAACCTACAGCCGTGTTGCACTGTGCACTATGCTTTTGCGTAAACCAACAGCCGTTTTGCACTGTGCATTTGCGTAAACCAACAGCCGTTTTGCACTGTGCGCTATGCTGTGGAATAAACCTACAGTCGTTTTGTGCTGTGCGCTATGCTGTGGCGTAAACCGACAGTCGTTTTGCACTGTGCACTATGCTTTTGCGCAAACCAACATCCGTTTTGCACTGTGCATTTGCGTAAACTAGCAGCCGTTTTGCACTGTGCGCTATGCTGTGGAATAAACCTACAGTCGTTTTGCGCTGTGCACTATGCTGTGACGTAAACCAACAGTCGTTTTTCACTCTGCGCTATGTTTTGGCGTAAGCCAACAGTCGTTTTGCTCTGTGCACTATGCTTTTGTGCAAACCTACAGTCGTTTTGCACTCTGAACTGTGCTTTGGCGTAAACCAACAGCAGTTTTGCACTGTGCGCTATGCTGTGGCGTAAGCCAAAAGCCGTTTTGCACTGTGCACTATGCTGTGGCATAAACCTACAGCCGGTTTGCACTGTGCGCTATGCTGTGGCATAAACCTACTGTTGTTTTGCGTAGTGTACTATGCTTTGACGTAAACCAACAGCCGTCTTGCACTGAGCGCTATGCTTTGGCGTAAACCAACAGTCGTTTTGCTCTGTGCACTATGCTTTTGCGTAAACCTACAGTCGTTTTGCACTCTGCACTGTGCCTTGGCGTAAACCAACAGCCATTTTGCACTGTGCACTTTGCTTTTGCGTAAACCAGCAGTCGTTTTGCACTGTGCGCTATGCTGTGGCATAAACCTACTGTTGTTTTGCGCAGTGTACTATGCTTTGACGTATACCAACAGCCGTCTTGCACTGAGCGCTATGCTTTGGCGTAAACCAACAGTCGTTTTGCTCTGTGCACTATGCTTTTGCGTAAACCTACAGTCGTTTTGCACTCTGCACTGTGCCTTGGCGTAAACCAACAGCCATTTTGCACTGTGCACTTTGCTTTTGCGTAAACCAGCAGTCGTTTTGCACTGTGCGCTATGCTGTGGCATAAACCTACTGTTGTTTTGCGCTGTGCACTATGCTGTCACGTAAACCAACAGTCGTTTTTCACTCTGCGCTATGTTTTGGCGTAAGCCAACAGTCGTTTTGCTCTGTGCACTATGCTTTTGTGCAAACCTACAGTCGTTTTGCACTCTGAACTGTGCTTTGGCGTAAACCAACAGCCGATTTGCACTGTGCACTATGCTTTTGGGTAAACCCGCAGTCGTTTTGCACTGTGCACAATGCTTTTGCGTAAACCAACAGTCGTTTTGCACTGTGCAATATGCTTCTGCGTAAACCTACAGTCGTTTTGCACTGTGCACTGTGCTTTGGCGTAAACCAACAGCAGTTTTGCACTGTGCGCTATGCTGTGGCGTAAGCCAAAAGCCGTTTTGCACTGTGCACTATGCTGTGGCATAAACCTACAGCCGGTTTGCACTGTGCACTATGCTTTTGCGTAAACCAACAGTCGTTTTGCACTGTGCACTATGCTTTTGCGCTATGCTATGGCATAAACCTACAGCCGGTTTGCACTGTGCACTATGCTTTTGCGTAAACCAACAGTCGTTTTTCACTGTGCACTATGCTGTGGCATAAACCTACAGCCGGTTTGCACTGTGCACTATGCTTTTGCGTAAACCAACAGTAATCTTGCACTGTGCGCTATGCTGTGGTATAAACCTATAGTTGTTTTGCGCTTTGCACTATGCTTTGAGGTAAACCAACAGCCGTTTTGCACTGTGCACTGTGCCATTGCGTAAGCCCACAGTCGTTTTGCACTGTGCGCTATGCTTTTGCGTAAACCGACAGCCGTTTTGCACTGTGCGCTATGCTTTTGCGTAAACCAACAGACGTTTTTCACTGTGCGCTATGCTGTGGCATAAACCTACAGTCGTTTTGCGCTGTGAACTATGCTTTGACGTAAACCAACAGCCATCTTGCACTGTGCGCTATGCTGTGGCATAAACCTATAGTTGTTTTGCGCTGTACACTATGCTTTGAGGTAAACCAACAGCCGTTTTGCACTGTGCACTGTGCCATTGCATAAGCCCACAGTCGTTTCGCACTGTGCGCTATGCTTTTGCGTAAACCAACAGCCGTTTTGCACTGTGCGCTATGCTGTGGAATAAACCTACAGTCGTTTTGTGCTGTGCGCTATGCTGTGGCGTAGACCGACAGCCGTTTTGCACTGTGCGCTATGCTTTTGCGTAAACCAACAGACGTTTTGCACTGTGCGCTATGCTGTGGCATAAACCTACAGTTGTTTTGCGCAGTGCACTATGCTTTGACGTAAACCAACAGTGGTTTTCCACCCTGCGCTATGCTTTGGCGTAAACCGACAGTCGTTTTGCACTGTGCACTATGCTTTTGCGTAAACCAACAGTCGTTTTAAACTGTGCGCTATGCTTTTGCGCAAACCAACAGCCGCTTTGCACTGTGCATTTGCGTAAACCAACAGCCGTCTTGCACTGTTCGCTATGCTGTGGAATAAACCTACAGTCGTTTTGTGCTGTGCGCTATGCTGTGGAATAAACCTACAGTCGTTTTGTGCTGTGCGCTATGCTGTGGCGTAAACCGACAGCCGTTTTGCACTGCGCACTGTGCATTTGCGTAAACCAACAGCCGTTTTGCACTGTGCGCTTTGCTGTGGAATAAACCTACAGTCGTTTTGTGCTGTGCGCTATGCTGTGGCGTAAACCGACAGCCGTTTTGCACTGTGCGCTATGCTTTTGCGTAAACCAACAGACGTTGTTCACTGTGCGCTATGCTGTGGCATAAACCTACCGTCGTTTTGCGCTGTGTACTATGCTTTGACGTAAACCAACAGCCGTGTTGCACTGTGCGCTATGCTGTGGCGTAAGCCAACAGCCGTTTTGCACTGTGCACTGTGCCTTTGCGTAAACCTACATTCATTTTGCACTCTGCAGGGTGCTTTGGCGTAAACCAACAGCCGTTTTGCACTGTGCACTTTGCTTTTGCGTAAACCAACAGTCGTTTTGCACTGTGCGCTATGCTGTGGCATAACCCTACTGTTGTTTTGCGCAGTGTACTATGCTTTGACGTAAACCAACAGCCGTCTTGCACTAAGCGCTATGCTTTGGCGTAAACCAACAGTCGTTTTGCTCTGTGCACTATGCTTTTGCGTAAACCTACAGTCGTTTTGCACTCTGCACTGTGCCTTGGCGTAAACCAACAGCCGTTTTGCACTGTGCACTTTGCTTTTGCGTAAACCAGCAGTCGTTTTGCACTGTGCGCTATGCTGTGGCATAAACCTACTGTTGTTTTGCGATGTGCACTATGCTGTGACGTAAACCAACAGTCGTTTTTCACTCTGCGCTATGTTTTGGCGTAAGCCAACAGTCGTTTTGCTCTGTGCACTATGCTTTTGTGCAAACCTACAGTCGTTTTGCACTCTGAACTGTGCTTTGGCGTAAACCAACAGCCGATTTGCACTGTGCACTATGCTTTTGGGTAAACCCGCAGTCGTTTTGCACTGTGCACTATGCTTTTGCGTAAACCAACAGTCGTTTTGCACTGTGCAATATGCTTCTGCGTAAACCTACAGTCGTTTTGCACTGTGCACTGTGCTTTGGCGTAAACCAACAGCAGTTTTGCACTGTGCGCTATGCTGTGGCGTAAGCCAAAAGCCGTTTTGCACTGTGCACTATTCTGTGGCATAAACCTACAGCCGGTTTGCACTGTGCACTATGCTTTTGCGTAAGCCAACAGTCGTTTTTCACTGTGCGCTATGCTGTGGCATAAACCTACAGTCGTTTTGCGCTGTGTACTATGCTTTGACGTAAACCAACAGTAATCTTGCACTGTGCGCTATGCTGTGGCATAAACCTATAGTTGTTTTGCGCTGTGCACTATGCTTTGAGGTAAACCAACAGCCGTTCTGCACTGTGCACTGTGCCATTGCCTAAGCCCACCGTCGTTTTGCACTGTGCGCTATGCTTTTGCGTAAACCGACAGCCGTTTTGCACTGTGCGCTATGCTTTTGCGTAAACCTACAGACGTTTTTCACTGTGCGCTATTCTGTGGCATAAACCTACAGTCGTTTTGCGCTGTGAAGTATGCTTTGACGTAAACCAACAGCCATCTTGCACTGTGCGCTATGCTGTGGCATAAACCTATAGTTGTTTTGCGCTGTACACTATGCTTTGAGGTAAACCAACAGCCGTTTTGCACTGTGCACTGTACCATTGCGTAAGCCCACAGTCGTTTTGCACTGTGCGCTATGCTTTTGCGTAAACCAACAGCCGTTTTGCACTGTGCGCTATGCTGTGGAATAAGCCTACAGTCGTTTTGTGCTGTGCGCTATGCTGTGGCGTAGACCGACAGCCGTTTTGCACTGTGCGCTATGCTTTTGCGTAAACCAACAGACGTTTTGCACTGTGCGCTATGCTGTGGCATAAACCTACAGTTGTTTTGCGCAGTGCACTATGCTTTGACGTAAACCAACAGTCGTTTTCCACCCTGCGCTATGCTTTGGCGTAAACCGACAGTCGTTTTGCACTCTGCACTGTGCCTTGGCGTAAACCAAAAGCCATTTTGCACTGTGCACTTTGCTTTTGCGTAAACCAGCAGTCGTTTTGCACTGTGCGCTATGCTGTGGCATAAACCTACTGTTGTTTTGCGCTGTGCACTATGCTGTGACGTAAACCAACAGTCGTTTTTCACTCTGCGCTATGTTTTGGCGTAAGCCAACAGTCGTTTTGCGCTGGGCACTATTCTTTGACTTAAACCAACGGTCGTTTTGCGCTGTGCGCTATGCTTTGGTGTAAACCAGCAGTCGTTTTGCACTGTGCACTATGCTTTTGCGTAAGCCTACAGCCGTTTTGCACTGTGCACTATGCTTTTGCGTAAACCAACAGCCGTTTTGCACTGTGCGTTATGCTTTGGGGTAAACCAACAGACGTTATGCAATGCGCGCTATGCTGTGGCATAAACCTACAGTCGTTTTGCGCTGGGCACTATTCTCTGACTTAAACCAACAGTTGTTTTGCGCTGGGCACTATTCTCTGACGTAAACCAACAGTCGTTTTGCACTGTGCGCTATGCTTTGGCGTAAAACAACAGTCGTTTTGCACTGTGCACTATGCTTTTGCGTAAGCCTACAGCCTTTTTGCACTGTGCACTATGCTTTTGCGTAAACCTACAGCCGTATTGCACTGTGCGTTATACTTTGGGGTAAACCAACAGCCGGTTTGCACTCTGCGCTATGCTTTGGCATAAACCAACAGTCGGTGTGATCTGTGCAATATGCTCTTGCGGAAACCTACGGCCGGTTTGCACTGTGCGCTATGCTGTGGCGGAAACCAACAGCCGTTTAGCACTGTGCACTGTGCCTTTGCGTAAACCTACAGCCGTTTTGCACTGTGCACTATGCTTTTGCGTAAACCTACAGCCGTTTTGCGCTGTGCGTTATGCTTTGGCGTAAACCAACAGACGTTTTGCACTGTGCGCTATGCTGTGGCATAAACCTACAGTCGTTTTGCGCTGGGCACTATTCTCTGACTTAAACCAATAGTCGTTTTGCGTTGTGCGCTATGCTTTGGCGTAAACCAACAGTCGTTTTGCACTGTGCACTATGCTTTTGCGTAAACCTACAGCCGTTTTGCGCTGTGCACTATGCTTTAACAGACGTTTTGCACTGTGCGCTATGCTGTGACATAAACCTACAGTCGTTTTGCGCTGGGCACTATTCTCTGACTTAAACTAACAGTCGTTTTGCGCTGTGCGCTATGCTTTGGCGTAAACCAACAGTCGTTTTGCATTGTGCACTATGCTTTTGCGTAAACCTACAGCCATTTTGCACTGTGCGTTATGCTTTGGGGTAAACCAACAGATGGTTTGCACTGTGCGCTATGCTGTGGCATAAACCTACAGTCGTTTTGCGCTGGGCTCTATTCTCTGACTTAAACCAACCGTCGTTCTGCACTGTGCGCTATGCTTTGGCGTAAACTTACAGCCGTTTTGCACTGTGCACTATGCTTTTGCGTAAACCTACAGCCGTTTTGCACTGTGCACTCTGCTTTTGCGTAAACCTACAGCCGTTTTGCACTGTGCACTATGCTTTTGTGTAAACCTACAGCTGTTTTGCACTGTGCGTTATGCTTTGGGGTAAACCAACAGACGTTTTGCACTGTGCGCTATGCTGTGGCATAAACCTACAGTCGTTTTACTCTGGGCACTATTCTCTGACTTAAACCAACAGCCGTTTTGCACTGTGCGTTATGCTTTGGGGTAAACCAACAGACGTTTTGCACTGTGCGCTATGCTGTGGCATAAACCTACAGTCGTTTTGCGCTGGGCACTATTCTTTGACTTAAACCAACAGTCGTTTTGCGCTGTGCGCTATGCTTTGGTGTAAACCAGCAGTCGTTTTGCACTGTGCACTATGCTTTTGCGTAAGCCTACAGCCGTTTTGCACTGTGCACTATGCTTTTGCGTAAACCAACAGCCGTTTTGCACTGTGCGTTATGCTTTGGGGTAAACCAACAGACGTTATGCAATGCGCGCTATGCTGTGGCATAAACCTACAGTCGTTTTGCGCTGGGCACTATTCTCTGACTTAAGCCAACAGTCGTTTTGCGCTGTGCGCTATGCTTTGGCGTAAACCAACAGTCGTTTTGCACTGTGCACTATGGTTTTGCGTAAACCTACAGCCGTTTTGCACTGTGCACTATGCTTTTGTGTAAACCTACAGCCGTTTTGCACTGTGCGTTATGCTTTCGGGTAAACCAACAGACGTTTTGCACTGTGCGCTATGCTGTGGCATAAACCTACAGTCGTTTTGCGCTGGGCACTATTCTCTGACTTAAACCTACAGCCGTTTTGCACTGTGCGTTATGCTGTGGCATAAACCTACAGTCGTTTTGCGCTGGGCACTATTCTCTGACTTAAACCTACAGCCGTTTTGCACTGTGCACTATGCTTTTGTGTAAACCTACAGCCGTTTTGCATTGTGCGTTATGCTTTGGGGTGAACCAACAGACGTTTTGCACTGTGCGCTATGCTGTGGCATAAACCTACAGTCGTTTTGCGCTGGGCACTATTCTCTGACTTAAACCAACAGTCGTTTTGCACTGTGCGCTATGCTTTGGCGTAAACAAACAGACGTTTTGCACTGTGCGCTATGCTGTGGCATAAACCTACAGTCGTTCTGCGCTGGGCAATATTCTCTGACTTAAACCAACAGTCGTTTTGCACTGTGCGCTTTGATTTGGCGTAAACCTACAGCCGTTTTGCACTGTGCACTATGCTTTTGCGTAAACCAACAGCCGTTTTGCACTGTGCATTTGCGTAAACCAACAGCCGTTTTGCACTGTGCGCTATGCTGTGGAATAAACCTACAGTCGTTTTGTGCTGTGCGCTATGCTGTGGCGTAAACCGACAGTCGTTTTGCACTGTGCACTATGCTTTTGCGTACACCAACAGTCGTTTTGAACTGTGCACTATGCTTTTGCGCAAACCAACATCCGTTTTGCACTGTGCATTTGCGTAAACTAGCAGCCGTTTTGCACTGTGCGCTATGCTGTGGCATAAACCTACAGTCGTTTTGCGAGGGGCACTATTCTCTGACTTAAAATTACAGCCGTTTTGCATTGTGCGTTATGCTTTGGCGTAAACCGACAGTCGTTTTGCACTGTGCACCATGCTTTTGCGTAAACCAACAGTCGTTTTAAACTGTGTACTATGCTTTTGCGCAAACCAACAGCCGCTTTGCACTGTGCATTTGCGTAAACCAACAGCCGTCTTGCACTGTTCGCTATGCTGTGGAATAAACCTACAGTCGTTTTGTGCTGTGCGCTATGCTGTGGAATAAACCTACAGTCGTTTTGTGCTGTGCGCTATGCTGTGGCGTAAACCGACAGCCGTTTTGCACTGTGCGCTTTGCTGTGGAATAAACCTACAGTCGTTTTGTGCTGTGCGCTATGCTGTGGCGTAAACCGACAGCCGTTTTGCACTGTGCGCTATGCTTTTGCGTAAACCAACAGACGTTGTTCACTGTGCGCTATGCTGTGGCATAAACCTACCGTCGTTTTGCGCTGTGTACTATGCTTTGACGTAAATCAACAGCCGTGTTGCACTGTGCGCTATTCTGTGGCGTAAGCCAACAGCCGTTTTGCACTGTGCACTGTGCCTTTGCGTAAACCTACAGTCATTTTGCACTCTGCACTGTGCTTTGGCGTAAACCAACAGCCGTTTTGCACTGTGCGCTATGCTGTGGCATAAACCTACTGTTGTTTTGCGCAGTGTACTATGCTTTGGCGTAAACCAACAGTCGTTTTGCTCTGTGCACTATGCTTTTGCGTAAACCTACATTCGTTTTGCACTCTGCACTGTGCCTTGGCGTAAACCAACAGCCATTTTGCACTGTGCACTTTGCTTTTGCGTAAACCAGCAGTCGTTTTGCACTGTGCGCTATGCTGTGGCATAAACCTACTGTTGTTTTGCGCTGTGCACTATGCTGTGACGTAAACCAACAGTCGTTTTTCACTCTGCGCTATGTTTTGGCGTAAGCCAACAGTCGTTTTGCTCTGTGCACTATGCTTTTGTGCAAACCTACAGTCGTTTTGCACTCTGAACTGTGCTTTGGCGTAAACCAACAGCCGATTTGCACTGTGCACTATGCTTTTGGGTAAACCCGCAGTCGTTTTGCACTGTGCACAATGCTTTTGCGTAAACCAACAGTCGTTTTGCACTGTGCAATATGCTTCTGCGTAAACCTACAGTCGTTTTGCACTGTGCACTGTGCTTTGGCGTAAACCAACAGCAGTTTTGCACTGTGCGCTATGCTGTGGCGTAAGCCAAAAGCCGTTTTGCACTGTGCACTATGCTGTGGCATAAACCTACAGCCGGTTTGCACTGTGCACTATGCTTTTGCGTAAACCAACAGTCGTTTTGCACTGTGCACTATGCTTTTGCGCTATGCTATGGCATAAACCTACAGCCGGTTTGCACTGTGCACTATGCTTTTGCGTAAACCAACAGTCGTTTTTCACTGTGCACTATGCTGTGGCATAAACCTACAGCCGGTTTGCACTGTGCACTATGCTTTTGCGTAAACCAACAGTCGTTTTGCACTGTGCACTATGCTTTTGCGTAAACCAACAGTAATCTTGCACTGTGCGCTATGCTGTGGCATAAACCTATAGTTGTTTTGCGCTGTGCACTATGCTTTGAGGTAAACCAACAGCCGTTTTGCACTGTGCACTGTGCCATTGCGTAAGCCCACAGTCGTTTTGCACTGTGCGCTATGCTTTTGCGTAAACCGACAGCCGTTTTGCACTGTGCGCTATGCTTTTGCGTAAACCAACAGACGTTTTTCACTGTGCGCTATGCTGTGGCATAAACCTACAGTTGTTTTGCGCAGTGCACTATGCTTTGACGTAAACCAACAGTGGTTTTCCACCCTGCGCTATGCTTTGGCGTAAACCGACAGTCGTTTTGCACTGTGCACTATGCTTTTGCGTAAACCAACAGTCGTTTTAAACTGTGCGCTATGCTTTTGCGCAAACCAACAGCCGCTTTGCACTGTGCATTTGCGTAAACCAACAGCCGTCTTGCACTGTTCGCTATGCTGTGGAATAAACCTACAGTCGTTTTGTGCTGTGCGCTATGCTGTGGAATAAACCTACAGTCGTTTTGTGCTGTGCGCTATGCTGTGGCGTAAACCGACAGCCGTTTTGCACTGCGCACTGTGCATTTGCGTAAACCAACAGCCGTTTTGCACTGTGCGCTTTGCTGTGGAATAAACCTACAGTCGTTTTGTGCTGTGCGCTATGCTGTGGCGTAAACCGACAGCCGTTTTGCACTGTGCGCTATGCTTTGACGTAAACCAACAGCCGTGTTGCACTGTGCGCTATGCTGTGGCGTAAGCCAACAGCCGTTTTGCACTGTGCACTGTGCCTTTGCGTAAACCTACAGTCATTTTGCACTCTGCAGGGTGCTTTGGCGTAAACCAACAGCCGTTTTGCACTGTGCACTTTGCTTTTGCGTAAACCAACAGTCGTTTTGCACTGTGCGCTATGCTGTGGCATAAACCTACAGTCGTTTTGCGCTGTGTACTATGCTTTGACGTAAACCAACAGCCGTGTTGCACTGTGCGCTATGCTGTGGCGTAAGCCAACAGCCGTTTTGCACTGTGCACTGTGCCTTTGCGTAAACCTACAGTCATTTTGCAATCTGCAGGGTGCTTTGGCGTAAACCAACAGCCGTTTTGCACTGTGCACTTTGCTTTTGCGTAAACCAACAGTCGTTTTGCACTGTGCGCTATGCTGTGGCATAAACCTACTGTTGTTTTGCGCAGTGTACTATGCTTTGACGTAAACCAACAGCCGTCTTGCACTAAGCGCTATGCTTTGGCGTAAACCAACAGTCGTTTTGCTCTGTGCACTATGCTTTTGCGTAAACCTACAGTCGTTTTGCACTCTGCACTGTGCCTTGGCGTAAACCAACAGCCGTTTTGCACTGTGCACTTTGCTTTTGCGTAAACCAGCAGTCGTTTTGCACTGTGCGCTATGCTGTGGCATAAACCTACTGTTGTTTTGCGATGTGCACTATGCTGTGACGTAAACCAACAGTCGTTTTTCACTCTGCGCTATGTTTTGGCGTAAGCCAACAGTCGTTTTGCTCTGTGCACTATGCTTTCGTGCAAACCTACAGTCGTTTTGCACTCTGAACTGTGCTTTGGCGTAAACCAACAGCCGATTTGCACTGTGCACTATGCTTTTGGGTAAACCCGCAGTCGTTTTGCACTGTGCACAATGCTTTTGCGTAAACCAACAGTCGTTTTGCACTGTGCAATATGCTTCTGCGTAAACCTACAGTCGTTTTGCACTGTGCACTGTGCTTTGGCGTAAACCAACAGCAGTTTTGCACTGTGCGCTATGCTGTGGCGCAAGCCAAAAGCCGTTTTGCACTGTGCACTATGCTGTGGCATAAACCTACAGCCGGTTTGCACTGTGCACTATGCTTTTGCGTAAGCCAACAGTCGTTTTTCACTGTGCGCTATGCTGTGGCATAAACCTACAGTCGTTTTGCGCTGTGTACTATGCTTTGACGTAAACCAACAGTAATCTTGCACTGTGCGCTATGCTGTGGCATAAACCTATAGTTGTTTTGCGCTGTGCACTATGCTTTGAGGTAAACCAACAGCCGTTCTGCACTGTGCACTGTGCCATTGCGTAAGCCCACAGTCGTTTTGCACTGTGCGCTATGCTTTTGCGTAAACCGACAGCCGTTTTGCACTGTGCGCTATGCTTTTGCGTAAACCAACAGACGTTTTTCACTGTGCGCTATTCTGTGGCATAAACCTACAGTCGTTTTGCGCTGTGAACTATGCTTTGACGTAAACCAACAGCCATCTTGCACTGTGCGCTACGCTGTGGCATAAACCTATAGTTGTTTTGCGCTGTACACTATGCTTTGAGGTAAACCAACAGCCGTTTTGCACTGTGCACTGTACCATTGCGTAAGCCCACAGTCGTTTTGCACTGTGCGCTATGCTTTTGCGTAAACCAACAGCCGTTTTGCACTGTGCGCTATGCTGTGGAATAAACCTACAGTCGTTTTGTGCTGTGCGCTATGCTGTGGCGTAGACCGACAGCCGTTTTGCACTGTGCGCTATGCTTTTGCGTAAACCAACAGACGTTTTGCACTGTGCGCTATGCTGTGGCATAAACCTACAGTTGTTTTGCGCAGTGCACTATGCTTTGACGTAAACCAACAGTCGTTTTCCACCCTGCGCTATGCTTTGGCGTAAACCGACAGTCGTTTTGCACTGTGCACTATGCTTTTGCGTAAACCAACAGTCGTTTTTAACTGTGCACTATGCTTTTGCGCAAACCAACAGCCGCTTTGCACTGTGCATTTGCGTAAACCAACAGCCGTCTTGCACTGTTCGCTATGCTGTGGAATAAACCTACAGTCGTTTTGTGCTGTGCGCTATGCTGTGGAATAAACCTACAGTCGTTTTGTGCTGTGCGCTATGCTGTGGCGTAAACCGACAGCCGTTTTGCACTGCGCACTGTGCATTTGCGTAAACCAACAACCGTTTTGCACTTTGCGCTTTGCTGTGGAATAAACCTACAGTCGTTTTGTGCTGTGCGCTATGCTGTGGCGTAAACCGACAGCCGTTTTGCACTGTGCGCTATGTTTTTGCGTAAACCAACAGACGTTGTTCACTGTGCGCTATGCTGTGGCATAAACCTACCGTCGTTTTGCGCTGTGTACTATGCTTTGACGTAAACCAACAGTAATCTTGCACTGTGCGCTATGCTGTGGCGTAAACCTACAGTTGTTTTGCGCAGTGCACTATGCTTTGACGTAAACCAACAGTCGTTTTCCACCCTGCGCTATGCTTTGGCGTAAACCGACAGTCGTTTTGCACTGTGCACTATGCTTTTGCGTAAACCAACAGTCGTTTTTAACTGTGCACTATGCTTTTGCGCAAACCAACAGCCGCTTTGCACTGTGCATTTGCGTAAACCAACAGCCGTCTTGCACTGTGCGCTATGCTGTGGCGTAAGCCAACAGCCGTTTTGCACTGTGCACTGTGCCTTTGCGTAAACCTACAGTCGTTTTGCACTCTGCACTGTGCTTTGGCGTAAACCAACAGCCGTTTTGCACTGTGCACTTTGCTTTTGCGTAAACCAACAGTCGTTTTGCACTGTGCGCTATGCTGTGGCATACACCTACTGTTGTTTTGCGCAGTGTACTATGCTTTGACGTAAACCAACAGCCGTCTTGCACTGAGCGCTATGCTTCGGCGTAAACCAACAGTCGTTTTGCTCTGTGCACTATGCTTTTGCGTAAACCTACAGTCGTTTTGCAATCTGTACTCTGCCTTGGCGTAAACCAACAGCCGTTTTGCACTGTGCACTTTGCTTTTGCGTAAACCAACAGTCGTTTTGCACTGTGCGCTATGCTGTGGCATAAACCTACTGTTGTTTTGCGCTGTGCTTTATGCTGTGACGTAAACCAACAGTCGTTTTCCACTCTGCGCTATGTTTTGGCGTAAGCCAACAATCGTTTTGCTCTGTGCACTATGCTTTTGTGCAAACCTACAGTCGTTTTGCACTCTGAACTGTGCTTTGGCGTAAACCAACAGCCGTTTTGCACTGTGCACTATGCTTTTGGGTAAACCTACAGCCGTATCGCACTGTGCGTTATGCTTTGGGGTAAACAAACAGCCGGTTTGCACTGTGCGCTATGCTTGGGCGTAAACCAACAGCCGATTTGCACTGTGCACTATGCTTTTGGGTAAACCCGCAGTCGTTTTGCACTGTGCGCAATGCTTTTGCGTAAACCAACAGTCGTTTTGCACTGTGCAATATGCTTCTGCGTAAACCTACAGTCGTTTTGCGCTGGGCACTATTCTGACTTAAACCAACAGTCGTTTTGCACTGTGCGTTATGCTTTGGGGTAAACCAACAGACGTTTTGCACTGTGCGCTATGCTGTGGCATAAACCTACAGTCGTTTTGCGCTGGGCACTATTCTGACTTAAACCAACAGTCGTTTTGCACTGTGCGTTATGCTTTGGGGTAAACCAACAGACGTTTTGCACTGTGCGCTATGCTGTGGCATAAACCTACAGTCGTTTTGCGCTGGGCACTATTCTGACTTAAACCAACAGTCGTTTTGCTCTGTGCACTATGCTTTTGCGTAAACCTACAGTCGTTTTGCACTGTGCACTGTGCTTTGGCGTAAACCAATAGCCGGTTTGCACTGTGCACTGTGCCATTGCGTAAGCCCACAGTCGTTTTGCACTGTGCGCTATGCTTTGGCGTAAACCAATAGCCGGTTTGCACTGTGCGCTATGCTGTGGCATAAACCTACAGTTGTTTTGCGCAGTGCACTATGCTTTGACGTAAACCAGCAGTCGTTTTCCACCCTGCGCTATGCTGTGGCGTAGACCGACAGCCCTTTTGCACTGTGCGCTATGCTTTTGCGTAAACCAACAGACGTTGTGCACTGTGCGCTATGCTGTGGCATAAACCTACAGTTGTTTTGCGCAGTGCACTATGCTTTGACGTAAACCAACAGTCGTTTTCCACCCTGCGCTATGCTTTGGCGTAAACCGACAGTCGTTTTGCACTGTGCACTATGCTTTTGCGTAAACCAACAGTCGTTTTTAACTGTGCACTATGCTTTTGCGCAAACCAACAGCCGCTTTGCACTGTGCATTTGCGTAAACCAACAGCCGTCTTGCACTGTTCGCTATGCTGTGGAATAAACCTACAGTCGTTTTGTGCTGTGCGCTATGCTGTGGAATAAACCTACAGTCGTTTTGTGCTGTGCGCTATGCTGTGGCGTAAACCGACAGCCGTTTTGCACTGCGCACTGTGCATTTGCGTAAACCAACAACCGTTTTTCACTGTGCGCTATTCTGTGGCATAAACCTACAGTCGTTTTGCGCTGTGAACTATGCTTTGACGTAAACCAA
This sequence comes from Xylota segnis, assembly GCA_963583995.1. NCBI lineage: Eukaryota > Metazoa > Arthropoda > Insecta > Diptera > Syrphidae > Xylota > Xylota segnis. The sequence continues at coordinate 86,126,917 of OY757237.1, forward strand.
CAGCCATCTTGCACTGTGCGCTATGCTGTGGCATAAACCTATAGTTGTTTTGCGCTGTACACTATGCTTTGAGGTAAACCAACAGCCGTTTTGCACTGTGCACTGTACCATTGCGTAAGCCCACAGTCGTTTTGCACTGTGCGCTATGCTTTTGCGTAAACCAACAGCCGTTTTGCACTGTGCGCTATGCTGTGGAATAAACCTACAGTCGTTTTGTGCTGTGCGCTATGCTGTGGCGTAGACCGACAGCCGTTTTGCACTGTGCGCTATGCTTTTGCGTAAACCAACAGACGTTTTGCACTGTGCGCTATGCTGTGGCATAAACCTATAGTTGTTTTGCGCTGTACACTATGCTTTGAGGTAAACCAACAGCCGTTTTGCACTGTGCACTGTACCATTGCGTAAGCCCACAGTCGTTTTGCACTGTGCGCTATGCTTTTGCGTAAACCAACAGCCGTTTTGCACTGTGCGCTATGCTGTGGAATAAACCTACAGTCGTTTTGTGCTGTGCGCTATGCTGTGGCGTAGACCGACAGCCGTTTTGCACTGTGCGCTATGCTTTTGCGTAAACCAACAGACGTTTTGCACTGTGCGCTATGCTGTGGCATAAACCTACAGTTGTTTTGCGCAGTGCACTATGCTTTGACGTAAACCAGCAGTCGTTTTCCACCCTGCGCTATGCTGTGGCGTAGACCGACAGCCCTTTTGCACTGTGCGCTATGCTTTTGCGTAAACCAACAGCCGTTTTGCACTGTGCACTATGCTTTTGGGTAAACCTACAGCCGTATCGCACTGTGCGTTATGCTTTGGGGTAAACAAACAGCCGGTTTGCACTGTGCGCTATGCTTGGGCGTAAACCAACAGCCGATTTGCACTGTGCACTATGCTTTTGGGTAAACCCGCAGTCGTTTTGCACTGTGCGCAATGCTTTTGCGTAAACCAACAGTCGTTTTGCACTGTGCAATATGCTTCTGCGTAAACCTACAGTCGTTTTGCGCTGGGCACTATTCTGACTTAAACCAACAGTCGTTTTGCTCTGTGCACTATGCTTTTGCGTAAACCTACAGTCGTTTTGCACTGTGCACTGTGCTTTGGCGTAAACCAATAGCCGGTTTGCACTGTGCACTGTGCCATTGCGTAAGCCCACAGTCGTTTTGCACTGTGCGCTGTGCTGTGGCATAAACCTACAGCCGGTTTGCACTGTGCGCTATGCTGGGGCGTAAACCAACAGCCGTTTTGCACTGTGCACTGTGCCTTTGCGTTAACCCACAGTCGTTTTACGCTGTGCGCTGTGCTGTGGCATAAACCTACAGCCGGTTTGCACTGTGCGCTATGCTGTGGCGTAAACCAACAGCCGTTTTGCATTGTTGCACTGTGCTTTGACGTAAACCCACAGTCGTTTTGCACTGTGTGCTATGCTTTGGCGTAAACCAACAGTCGTTTTGCTCTGTGCACTATGCTTTTGCGTAAACCTACAGTCGTTTTGCACTCTGCACTGTGCTTTGGCGTAAACCAACAGCCATTTTGCACTGTGCACTATGCTTTGGGTAAGCCTACAGCCTTATTGCACTGTGCGTTATGCTTTGCTGTAAACCAACAGCCGTTTTGCACTGTGTGCTTTGCGTAAACCCACAGTCGTTTTACGCTGTGCGCTATGCTGTGGCGTAAACCAACAGCCGTTTTGCACTCTACGCTATGCTTTTGCATAAACCAACAGACGTTTTGCACTGTGCGCTGTGCTGTGGCATAAACCTACAGTTGTTTTGCGCTGTGCACTATGCTTTGGCGTAAACCAACAGTCGTTTTGCTCTGTGCACTATGCTCTTGCGTAAACCAACAGCCGTCTTGCACTGTTCGCTATGCTGTGGAATAAACCTACAGTCGTTTTGTGCTGTGCGCTATGCTGTGGAATAAACCTACAGTCGTTTTGTGCTGTGCGCTATGCTGTGGCGTAAACCGACAGCCGTTTTGCACTGCGCACTGTGCATTTGCGTAAACCAACAACCGTTTTGCACTGTGCGCTTTGCTGTGGAATAAACCTACAGTCGTTTTGTGCTGTGCGATATGCTGTGGCGTAAACCGACAGCCGTTTTGCACTGTGCGCTATGCTTTTGCGTAAACCAACAGACGTTGTTCACTGTGCGCTATGCTGTGGCATAAACCTACCGTCGTTTTGCGCTGTGTACTATGCTTTGACGTAAACCAACAGCCATCTTGCACTGTGCGCTATGCTGTGGCGTAAGCCAACAGCCGTTTTGCACTGTGCACTGTGCCTTTGCGTAAACCTACAGTCGTTTTGCACTCTGCACTGTGCTTTGGCGTAAACCAACAGCCGTTTTGCACTGTGCACTTTGCTTTTGCGTAAACCAACAGTCGTTTTGCACTGTGCGCTATGCTGTGGCATAAACCTACTGTTGTTTTGCGCAGTGTACTATGCTTTGACGTAAACCAACAGCCGTCTTGCACTGAGCGCTATGCTTCAGCGTAAACCAACAGTCGTTTTGCTCTGTGCACTATGCTTTTGCGTAAACCTACAGTCGTTTTGCAATCTGTACTCTGCCTTGGCGTAAACCAACAGCCGTTTTGCACTGTGCACTTTGCTTTTGCGTAAACCAACAGTCGTTTTGCACTGTGCGCTATGCTGTGGCATAAACCTACTGTTGTTTTGCGCTGTGCTTTATGCTGTGACGTAAACCAACAGTCGTTTTCCACTCTGCGCTATGTTTTGGCGTAAGCCAACAATCGTTTTGCTCTGTGCACTATGCTTTTGTGCAAACCTACAGTCGTTTTGCACTCTGAACTGTGCTTTGGCGTAAACCAACAGCCGTTTTGCACTGTGCACTATGCTTTTGGGTAAACCTACAGCCGTATCGCACTGTGCGTTATGCTTTGGGGTAAACAAACAGCCGGTTTGCACTGTGCGCTATGCTTGGGCGTAAACCAACAGCCGATTTGCACTGTGCACTATGCTTTTGGGTAAACCCGCAGTCGTTTTGCACTGTGCACAATGCTTTTGCGTAAACCAACAGTCGTTTTGCCCTGTGCAATATGATTCTGCGTAAACCTACAGTCGTTTTGCACTGTGCATTGTGCTTTGGCGTAAACCAACAGCCGTTTTGCACTGTGCACTTTGCTTTTGCGTAAACCAACAGTCGTTTTGCACTCTGCGCTATGTTTTGGCGTAAACCAACAGCCGTTTTGCGCTGTGCGTTATGCTTTGGGGTAAACCAACAGCCGTTTTGCACTGTGCGCTGTGCTGTGACATAAACCTACAGCCGGTTTGCACTGTGCGCTATGCTGAGGCGTAAACCAACAGCCGTTTAGCACTGCGAATTTGCGTAAACCCACCGTCGTTTTGCACTGTGCACTATGCTTTTGCGTAAACCTGCAGCCGTTTTGCACTGTGCGTTATGCTTTGGGGTAAACCAACAGACGTTTTGCACTGTGCGCTATGCTGTGGCATAAACCTACAGTCGTTTTGCGCTGTGCGCTATGCTGTGGCATAAACCTACAGTCGTTTTGCGCTGGGCACTATTCTGACTTAAACCAACAGTCGTTTTGCGCTGTGCGCTATGCTGTGGCATAAACCTACAGTCGTTTTGCGCTGGGCACTATTCTGACTTAAACCAACAGTCGTTTTGCACTGTGCGTTATGCTTTGGGGTAAACCAACAGACGGTTTGCACTGTGCGCTATGCTGTGGCATAAACCTGCAGTCGTTTTGCGCTGGGCACTATTCTGACTTAAACCAACAGTCGTTTTGCTCTGTGCACTATGCTTTTGCGTAAACCTACAGTCGTTTTGCACTGTGCACTGTGCTTTGGCGTAAACCAATAGCCGGTTTGCACTGTGCGCTATGCTGTGGCATAAACCTACAGTTGTTTTGCGCAGTGCACTATGCTTTGACGTAAACCAGCAGTCGTTTTCCACCCTGCGCTATGCTTTGGGGTAAACCGACAGTCGTTTTGCACTGTGCGCTATGCTGTGGCATAAACCTACTGTTGTTTTGCGCTGTGCATTATGCTTCGACGTAAACCAACAGCCGTCTTGCACTGAGCGCTATGCTTTGGCGTAAACCAACAGTCGTTTTGCTCTGTGCACTATGCTTTTGTGCAAACCTACAGTCGTTTTGCACTCTGAACTGTGCTTTGGCGTAAACCAACAGCCGATTTGCACTGTGCGCTATGCTTTTGCGTAAACCAACAGACGTTTTGCACTGTGCAATATGCTTCTGCGTAAACCTACAGTCGTTTTGCACTGTGCACTGTGCACTTTTGCGCTATGCTGTGGCATAAACCTACAGCCGGTTTGCACTGTGCACTATGCTTTTGCGTAAACCAACAGTCGTTTTTCACTGTGCACTATGCTGTGGCATAAACCTACAGTCGTTTTGCGCTGTGTACTATGCTTTGACGTAAACCAACAGTAATCTTGCACTGTGCGCTATGCTGTGGCATAAACCTATAGTTGTTTTGCGCTGTGCACTATGCTTTGAGGTAAACCAACAGCCGTTTTGCACTGTGCACTGTGCCATTGCGTAAGCCCACAGTCGTTTTGCACTGTGCGCTATGCTTTTGCGTAAACCGACAGCCGTTTTGCGCTGTGCGCTATGCTTTTGCGTAAACCAACAGACGTTTTTCACTGTGCGCTATTCTGTGGCATAAACCTACAGTCGTTTTGCGCTGTGAAGTATGCTTTGACGTAAACCAACAGCCATCTTGCACTGTGCGCTATGCTGTGGCATAAACCTATAGTTGTTTTGCGCTGTACACTATGCTTTGAGGTAAACCAACAGCCGTTTTGCACTGTGCACTGTACCATTGCGTAAGCCCACAGTCGTTTTGCACTGTACGCTATGCTTTTGCGTAAACCAACAGCCGTTTTGCACTGTGCGCTATGCTGTGGAATAAACCTACAGTCGTTTTGTGCTGTGCGCTATGCTGTGGCGTAGACCGACAGCCGTTTTGCACTGTGCGCTATGCTTTTGCGTAAACCAACAGACGTTTTGCACTGTGCGCTATGCTGTGGCATAAACCTACAGTTGTTTTGCGCAGTGCACTATGCTTTGACGTAAACCAACAGTCGTTTTCCACCCTGCGCTATGCTTTGGCGTAAACCGACAGTCGTTTTGCACTGTGCACTATGCTTTTGCATAAACCAACAGTCGTTTTTAACTGTGCACTATGCTTTTGCGCAAACCAACAGCCGCTTTGCACTGTGCATTTGCGTAAACCAACAGCCGTCTTGCACTGTTCGCTATGCTGTGGAATAAACCTACAGTCGTTTTGTGCTGTGCGCTATGCTGTGGAATAAACCTACAGTCGTTTTGTGCTGTGCGCTATGCTGTGGCGTAAACCGACAGCCGTTTTGCACTGCGCACTGTGCATTTGCGTAAACCAACAACCGTTTTGCACTGTGCGCTTTGCTGTGGAATAAACCTACAGTCGTTTTGTGCTGTGCGATATGCTGTGGCGTAAACCGACAGCCGTGTTGCACTGTGCGCTATGCTTTTGCGTAAACCAACAGACGTTGTTCACTGTGCGCTATGCTGTGGCATAAACCTACCGTCGTTTTGCGCTGTGTACTATGCTTTGACGTAAACCAACAGCCGTCTTGCACTGTGCGCTATGCTGTGGCGTAAGCCAACAGCCGTTTTGCACTGTGCACTTTGCTTTTGCGTAAACCAACAGTCGTTTTGCACTGTGCGCTATGCTGTGGCATAAACCTACTGTTGTTTTGCGCTGTGCTTTATGCTGTGACGTAAACCAACAGTCGTTTTCCACTCTGCGCTATGTTTTGGCGTAAGCCAACAATCGTTTTGCTCTGTGCACTATGCTCTTGTGCAAACCTACAGTCGTTTTGCACTCTGAACTGTGCTTTGGCGTAAACCAACAGCCGTTTTGCACTGTGCACTATGCTTTTGGGTAAACCTACAGCCGTATCGCACTGTGCGTTATGCTTTGGGGTAAACAAACAGCCGGTTTGCACTGTGCGCTATGCTTGGGCGTAAACCAACAGCCGATTTGCACTGTGCACTATGCTTTTGGGTAAACCCGCAGTCGTTTTGCACTGTGCACAATGCTTTTGCGTAAACCAACAGTCGTTTTGCCCTGTGCAATATGATTCTGCGTAAACCTACAGTCGTTTTGCACTGTGCATTGTGCTTTGGCGTAAACCAACAGCCGTTTTGCACTGTGCACTTTGCTTTTGCGTAAACCAACAGTCGTTTTGCACTCTGCGCTATGTTTTGGCGTAAACCAACAGCCGTTTTGCGCTGTGCGTTATGCTTTGGGGTAAACCAACAGCCGTTTTGCACTGTGCGCTGTGCTGTGACATAAACCTACAGCCGGTTTGCACTGTGCGCTATGCTGAGGCGTAAACCAACAGCCGTTTAGCACTGCGAATTTGCGTAAACCCACCGTCGTTTTGCACTGTGCACTATGCTTTTGCGTAAACCTGCAGCCGTTTTGCACTGTGCGTTATGCTTTGGGGTAAACCAACAGACGTTTTGCACTGTGCGCTATGCTGTGGCATAAACCTACAGTCGTTTTGCGCTGTGCGCTATCTTGTGGCATAAACCTACAGTCGTTTTGCGCTGGGCACTATTCTGACTTAAACCAACAGTCGTTTTGCGCTGTGCGCTATGCTGTGGCATAAACCTACAGTCGTTTTGCGCTGGGCACTATTCTTACTTAAACCAACAGTCGTTTTGCACTGTGCGTTATGCTTTGGGGTAAACCAACAGACGGTTTGCACTGTGCGCTATGCTGTGGTATAAACCTACAGTCGTTTTGCGCTGGGCACTATTCTGACTTAAACCAACAGTCGTTTTGCTCTGTGCACTATGCTTTTGCGTAAACCTACAGTCGTTTTGCACTGTGCACTGTGCTTTGGCGTAAACCAATAGCCGGTTTGCACTGTGCACTGTGCCATTGCGTAAGCCCACAGTCGTTTTGCACTGTGCGCTATGCTTTGGCGTAAACCAATAGCCGGTTTGCACTGTGCGCTATGCTGTGGCATAAACCTACAGTTGTTTTGCGCAGTGCACTATGCTTTGACGTAAACCAGCAGTCGTTTTCCACCCTGCGCTATGCTGTGGCGTAGACCGACAGCCCTTTTGCACTGTGCGCTATGCTTTTGCGTAAACCAACAGACGTTGTGCACTGTGCGCTATGCTGTGGCATAAACCTACAGTTGTTTTGCGCAGTGCACTATGCTTTGACGTAAACCAACAGTCGTTTTCCACCCTGCGCTATGCTTTGGCGTAAACCGACAGTCGTTTTGCACTGTGCACTATGCTTTTGCGTAAACCAACAGTCGTTTTCCACCCTGCGCTATGCTTTGGGGTGAACCGACAGTCGTTTTGCACTGTGCGCTATGCTGTGGCATAAACCTACTGTTGTTTTGCGCTGTGCATTATGCTTCGACGTAAACCAACAGCCGTCTTGCCCTGTGCGCTATGCTTTGGCGTAAACCAACAGTCGTTTTCCACCCTGCGCTATGCTTTGGGGTGAACCGACAGTCGTTTTGCACTGTGCGCTATGCTGTGGCATAAACCTACTGTTGTTTTGCGCTGTGCATTATGCTTCGACGTAAACCAACAGCCGTCTTGCCCTGTGCGCTATGCTTTGGCGTAAACCAACAGTCGTTTTGCTCTGTGCACTATGCTTTTGCGTAAACCAACAGTCGTTTTCCACCCTGCGCTATGCTTTTGCGTAAACCTGCAGTCGTTTTGCACTGTGCACTGTGCTTTGGCGTAATACAACAGTCGTTTTGCACTGTGCGCTATGCTGTAGTATAAACCTACTGTGGTTTTGCGCTGTGTACTATGCTTTGACGTAAACCAACAGCCGTCTTGGACTGTGCGCTATGCTTTTGCGTAAACCAACAGTCGTTTTGAACTGTGCACTATGCTTTTGCGTAAACCAACAGCCGTTTTGCACTGTGCGCTATGCTTTGGCGTAAACCGACAGTCGTTTTGCACTGTGCGCTATGCTGTGGCATAAACCTACTGTTGTTTTGCGCTGTGTATTATGCTTCGACGTAAACCAACAGCCGTCTTGCCCTGTGCGCTATGCTTTGGCGTAAACCAACAGTCGTTTTGCTCTGTGCACTATGCTTTTGCGTAAACCAACATTCGTTTTGCACTCTGCGCTATGTTTTGGCGTAAACCAACAGTTGTTTTTCGCTGTGCACTATGCTTTGACGTAAACCAACAGTCGTTTTCCACTCTGCGCTATGCTTTGGCGTAAACCAACAGTCGTTTTGCTCAGTGCACTATGCTCTTGCGTAAACCTACAGTCGTTTTACACTGTGCACTGTGCTTTGGCGTAAATCAGCAGCCGTTTTGCACTGTGCGCTATCTTGTCGCATAAACATACAGTTGTTTTGCGCTGTGCATTTGCGTAAACCAACAGCCGTTTTGTACTGTGCACTGTGCTGTGGCATAAACCTACAGTTGTTTTGCGCTGTGCACTATGCTTTGACGTAAACCAACAGTCCTTTTCCACTCCGCGCTATGCTTTGGCGTAAACCGACAGTCGTTTTGCACTGTGCACTATGCTTTTGCGTAAACCAACAGACGTTTTGCACTGTGCGCTATCTTGTGGCATAAACATACAGTTGTTTTGCGCTGTGCATTTGCGTGAACCAACAGCCGTTTTGTACTGTGCACTGTGCTGTGGCATAAACCTACAGTTGTTTTGCGCTGTGCACTATGCTTTGACGTAAACCAACAGTCCTTTTCCACTCTGCGCTATGCTTTGGCGTAAACCGACAGTCGTTTTGCACTGTGCACTATGCATTAACGTAAACCAACAGTCGTTTTGAACTGTGCACTATGCTTTTTCGCAAACCAACAGCCGTTTTGCACTGTGCATTTGCGTAAACCAACAGATGTTTTTCGCTGTGCACTATGCTTTGACGTAAACCAACAGTCGTTTTCCACTCTGCGCTATGCTGTGGAATAAACCTACAGTCGTTTTGTGCTGTGCGCTATGCTGTGGCGTAAACCGACAGCCGTTTTGCACTGTGCGCTATGCTTTTGCGTAAGCCAACAGAAGTTTTGCACTGTGCGTTGTGCTTTGGGGTAAACCAACAGACGTTTTGCACTGTACGCTATGCTGTGGCATAAACCTACAGTCGTTTTGCGCTGTTCACTATTCTCTGACTTAAACCAACAGTCGTTTTGAACTGTGCGCTATGCTTTGGCGTAAACCAACAGTCATTTTGCTCTGTGCACTATGCTTTTGCGTAAACCTACAGTCGTTTTGCACTCTGCACTGTGCTTTGGCGTAAACTAACAGCCGTTTTGCACTGTGCGCTATGCTGAGGCATACACCTACAGTTGTTTTGCACTGTGCGCTATGCTGTGGCATAAACATACAATTGTTTTGCGCTGTGCATTTGCGTAAACCAACAGCCGTTTTGCACTGTGCGCTATGCTGTGGAATAAACCTACAGTCGTTTTGTGCTGTGCGCTATGCTGTGGGGTAAACCAACAGACGTTTTGCACTGTGCGCTATGCTGTGGCATAAACCTACAGTCGTTTTGCGCTGGGCACTATTCTCTGACTTAAACCAACAGTCGTTTTGCACTGTGCGCTATGCTTTTGCATAAACCAACAGACGTTTTGCACTGTGCGCTATGCTGTGGCATAAACCTGCAGTTGTTTTGCGCTGTGCACTATGCTTTGACGTAAACCAACAGTCCTTTTCCACTCTGCGCTTTGCTTTGGCGTAAACCGACAGTCGTTTTGCACTGTGCACTATGCATTAGCGTAAACCAACAGTCGTTTTGAATTGTGCACTATGCTTTTTCGCAAACCAACAGCCGTTTTGCACTGTGCATTTGCGTAAACCAACAGATGTTTTGCACTGTGCGCTATGCTGTGGAATAAACCTACAGTCGTTTTGTGCTGTGCGCTATGCTGTGGCGTAAACCGACAGCCGTTTTGCACTGTGCACTATGCTTTTGCGTAAACCAACAGACGTTTTTCACTGTGCGCTATCTTGTGGCATAAACATACAGTTGTTTTGCGCTGTGCATTTGCGTAAACCAACAGCCGTTTTGCACTGTGCGCTATGCTGTGGAATAAACCTACAGTCGTTTTGTGCTGTGCGCTATGCTGTGGCGTAAACCGACAGCCGTTTTGCACTGTGCACTATGCTTTTGCGTAAACCAACAGTCGTTTTGCACTGTGCGCTATGCTTTTGCGTAAACCAACAGCCGTATTGCACTGGGCGTTATGTTTTGGGGTAAACTAACAGCCGGTTTGCACTGTGCGCTATGCATTTGAGTAAACCAGCAGCCGTATTGCACTGGGCGTTATGCTTTGGGGTAAACCAACAGCCGGTTTGCACTGTGCGCTATGCGTTGTAGTAAACCAACACCCGATTTGCACTGTGCGGTATGCTGTGGCGTAAACCTACAGTTGTTTTGCGCTGTGCACTATGCTTTGACGTAAACCAACAGTCGTTTTCGACTCTGCGCTATGCTTTGGCTTAAACCGACAGCCGTTTTGCACTGTGCGCTATGCTTTTGCGTAAACCAACAGACGTTTTGCACTGTGCGCTATGCTGTGGCATAAACCTACAGTTGTTTTGCGCTGAGCACTGTGCTTTGACGTAAACCAACAGTCGTTTTCCACTCTGCGCTATGCTGTGGAATAAACCTACAGTCGTTTTGTGCTGTGCCCTATGCTTTGACGTAAACCAACAGCCGTCTTGCACTGTGCACTATGCTTTTGCGTAAACCAACAGTCGCTTTGCACTCTGCGCTATGTTTTGGCGTAAAAAAACAGCCGTTTTGCACTGTGCGTTATGCTTTGGAGTAAACCAACAGCCGTTTTGCACTGTGCGCTGTGCTGTGGCATGGACCAACAGCCGTTTTGCACTGTGCACTGTGCCTTTGCGTAAACCCACAGTCGTTTTGCACTGTGCACTATGCTTTTGCGTAAACCTACAACCGTTTTGCACTGTGCACTATGGTTTTGCGTAAACCTACAGCCGTTTTGCACTGTGCGTTATGCTTTGGGGTAAATCAACACGTTTTGCACTGCGCGCTATGGTGTGGCATAAACCTACAGTCGTTTTGCGCTGGGCACTATTCTCTGCCTTAAACCAACAGTCGTTTTGCACTGTGCGCTATGCTTTGGCGTAAGCACACAGTAGTTTTGCTCTGTGCACTATGCTTTTGCGTAAACCTACAGCCGTTTTGCACTGTGCGCTATGCTGTGGCATAAACATACAGTTGTTTTGCGCTGTGCATTTGCGTAAACCAACAGCCGTTTTGCACTGTGCGCTATGCTGTGGAATAAACCTACAGTCGTTTTGTGCTGTGCGCTATGCTGTGGCATAAACGTACAGTTGTTTTGCGCTGTGCATTTGCGTAAACCAACAGCCGTTTTGCACTGTGCGCTATGCTTTGGGGTAAACCAACAGACGTTTTGCACTGTGCTTTATGCTTTGGGGTAAACCAACAGCCGGTTTGCACTGTGCGCTACGCTTTGGGGTAAACCAACAGACGTTTTGCTCTGTGCACTATGCTTTTGCGTAAACCTACAGTCGTTTTGCACTCTGCACTGTGCTTTGGCGTAAACCAACAGCCGTTTTGCACTGTGCACTATGCTTTTGCGTAAACCAACAGTCGTTTTGCTCTGTGCACTATGCTTTTGCGTACACCTACAGTCATTTTGCACTCTGCACTGTGCTTTGGCGTAAATCGACAGCCGTTTTGCACTGTGCACTATGCTTTTGGGTAAACCTACAGCCGTATTGCACTGGGCGTTATGCTTTGGGGTAAACCAACAGCCGGTTTGCACTGTGTGCTATGCTTTGTAGTAAACCAACACCCGATTTGCACTGTGCGCTATGCTGTGGCATAAACATACAGTTGTTTTGCGTTGTGCATTTGCGTAGACCAACAGCCGTTTTGCACTGTGCTCTATGCTGTGGAATAAACCTACAGTCGTTTTATGCTGTGCGCTATGCTGTGGCGTAAACCAACAGCCGTTTTGCACTGTGCGTAATGCTTTGGGGTAAACCAACAGCCGGTTTGCACTGTGCGCTATGCTGTGGGGTAAACCAACAGACGTTTTGCTCTGTGCGCTATGCTGTGGCATAAACCTACAGTCGTTTTGCGCTGGGCACTATTCTCTAACTTAAACCAACAGCCGTTTTGCACTGTGCGCTATGCTTTGGGGTAAACCAACAGACGTTTTGCACTGTGCTTTATGCTTTGGGGTAAACCAACAGCCGGTTTGCACTGTGCGCTACGCTTTGGGGTAAACCAACAGACGTTTTGCTCTGTGCACTATGCTTTTGCGTAAACCTACAGCCGTTTTGCACTGTGCGCTATGCTGTGGCATAAACATACAGTTGTTTTGCGCTGTGCATTTGCGTAAACCAACAGCCGTTTTGCACTGTGCGCTATGCTGTGGAATAAACCTACAGTCGTTTTGTGCTGTGCGCTATGCTGTGGCATAAACGTACAGTTGTTTTGCGCTGTGCATTTGCATAAACCAACAGCCGTTTTGCACTGTGCGCTATGCTTTGGGGTAAACCAACAGACGTTTTGCACTGTGCTTTATGCTTTGGGGTAAACCAACAGCCGGTTTGCACTGTGCGCTACGCTTTGGGGTAAACCAACAGACGTTTTGCTCTGTGCACTATGCTTTTGCGTAAACCTACAGTCGTTTTGCACTCTGCACTGTGCTTTGGCGTAAACCAACAGCCGTTTTGCACTGTGCACTATGCTTTTGCGTAAACCAACAGTCGTTTTGCTCCGTGCACTATGCTTTTGCGTAGACCTACAGTCATTTTGCACTCTGCACTGTGCTTTGGCGTAAATCGACAGCCGTTTTGCACTGTGCACTATGCTTTTGGGTAAACCTACAGCCGTATTGCACTGATTGTTATGCTTTGGGGTAAACCAACAGCCGGTTTGCACTGTGCGCTATGCTTTGTAGTAAACCAACACCCGATTTGCACTGTGCGCTATGCTGTGGCATAAACATACAGTTGTTTTGCGCTGTGCATTTGCGTAGACCAACAGCCGTTTTGCACTGTGCTCTATGCTGTGGAATAAACCTACAGTCGTTTTATGCTGTGCGCTATGCTGTGGCGTAAACCAACAGCCGTTTTGCACTGTGCGTAATGCTTTGGGGTAAACCAACAGCCGGTTTGCACTGTGCGCTATGCTTTGGGGTAAACCAACAGACGTTTTGCACTGTGCGCTATGCTGTGGCATAAACCTACAGTCGTTTTGCGCTGGGCACTATTCTCTAACTTAATCCAACAGTCGTTTTGCACTGTGCGCTATGCTTTTTCTTTTTTTTTTTTAGTCTTAGAAGTTTATTTCATAATTTCATTAATTCATTACATTATTTTTTTTACCTGCGAAGCCACATGGCTTATCTGCAGAAGGTTATATCTCGGATGCTTATATGCAATAATAGTATTGCCATTAAAATTTCTGTTAATTTAAATTAAGTGCTACTTGTGAAAGTTTATTTTTTTTTTTTTTTTTTAAATTCATTTTAGGTATTTTTAAGTTTGAGAATAATTAAATGTATTAAGGAAAAGAAAAGGATGTATATGAGAAGTTTAAGTTATAATTTCTAAAAACTATTGCTTTAGTTTATTTTTTCTCACACTAATTTTATTTACGTTTCTCAATGTATTACGAAGTGTATTTAGGATGTTTGGTACGGTGTACATCAACTGACGCTTGCACTGTGCGCTATGCTGTGGCATACAGTCGTTTTGCGCTGTGCACTATGCTTTGACGTTAACCAACAGTCGTTTTGCACTGTGCGCTATGCTTTTGCGTAAACCAACAGCCGTATTGCACTGGGCGTTATGCTTTGGGGTAAACCAACAGCCGGTTTGCACTGTGCGCTATGCTTTGGCGTAAACCAACACCCGATTTGCACTGGGCGTTATGCTTTGGGGTAAACCAACAGCCGGTTTGCACTGTGCGCTATGCTTTTGGGTAAACCTACAGCCGTATTGCACTGGGCGTTATGCTTTAAGGTAAACCAACAGCCGTTTTGCACTGTGCACTATGTTTTGGGTAAACCTACAGCCGTATTGCACTGGGCGTTATGCTTTGGGGTAAACCAACAGCCGTTTTGCACTGTGCTCTATGCTTTTGGGTAAACCTACAGTCGTATTGCACTGGGCGTTATGCTTTGGGGTAAACCAACAGCCGGTTTGCACTGTGCGTTACGCTTTGGCGTAAACCAACAGCCATATCGCACTGGGCGTTATGCTTTGACGTTAACCAACAGTCGTTTTGCACTGTGCGCTATGCTTTTGCGTAAACCAACAGCCGTATTGCACTGGGCGTTATGCTTTGGGGTAAACCAACAGCCGGTTTGCACTGTGCGCTATGCTTTGGCGTAAGCCAACACCCGATTTGCACTGGGCGTTATGCTTTGGGGTAAACCAACAGCCGGTTTGCACTGTGCGCTATGCTTTTGTGTAAACCTACCGCCGTATTGCACTGGGCGTTATGCTTTAAGGTAAACCAACAGCCGTTTTGCACTGTGCACTATGTTTTGGGTAAATCTACAGCCGTATTGCACTGGGCGTTATGCTTTGGGGTAAACCAACAGCCGTTTTGCACTATGCACTATGCTTTTGGGTAAACCTACAGCCGTATTGCACTGGGCGTTATGCTTTGGGGTAAACCAACAGCCGGTTTGCACTGTGCGTTACGCTTTGGCGTAAACCAACAGCCGTATTGCACTGGGCGTTATGCTTTGGGGTAAACCAACAGCCGGTTTGCACTGTGCGCTATGCATTTGCGTAAACCAACAGCCGTATTGCACTGGGCGTTATGCTTTGGGGTAAACCAACAGCCGGTTTGCACTGTGCGCTATGCTTTTGGGTAAACCCACAGCCGTATTGCACTGGGCGTTATGCTTTGGGGTAAACCAACAGCCGTTTTGCACTGTGCACTATGCTTTGGAGTAAACCTACAGCCGTATTACCACTGGGCGTTATGCTTTGGGGTAAACCAACAGCCGGTTTGCACTGTGCACTATGCTTTGGCGTAAACCTACAGCCGTATTGCACTGCGCGTTATGCTTTAAGGTAAACCAACAGCCGTATTGCACTGGGCGTTATGCTTTGGGGTAAACCAACAGCCGTTTTGCACTGTGCACTATGATTTGGCGTAAACCTACAGCCGTATTGCACTGGGCGTTATGCTTTAAGGTAAACCAACAGCCGTTTTGCACTGTGCACTATGTTTTGGGTAAACCTACAGCCGTATTGCACGGGGCGTTATGCTTTGGGGTAAACCAACAGCCGTTTTGCACTGTGCACTATGCTTTTGGGTAAACCTACAGCCGTATTGCACTGGGCGTTATGCTTTGGGGTAAACCAACAGCCGGTTTGCACTGTGCGTCACGCTTTGGCGTAAACCAACAGCCGTATTGCACTGGGCGTTATGCTTTGGGGTAAACCAACAGCCGGTTTGCACTGTGCGCTATGCATTTGCGTAAACCAACAGCCGTATTGCACTGGGCGTTATGCTTTGGGGTAAACCAACAGCCGTTTTGCACTGTGCGCTATGCTGTGGCATAAACCTTCAGTCGTTTTGCGCTGGGAAATATTCTCTGACTTAAACCAACAGTCGTTTTGCACTGTGCGCTGTGCATTTGCGTAAACCAACAGCCGTTTTGCACTGTGCGCTATGCTGTGGAATAAACCTACAGTCGTTTTGTGCTGTGCGCTATGCTGTGGCGTAAACCGAAAGCCGTTTTGCACTGTGCGCTATGCTGTGGCATAAACCTACAGTCGTTTTGCGCTGTTCACTATTCTCTGACTTAAACCAACAGTCGTTTTGAACTGTGCACTATGCTTTTTCGCAAACCAACAGCCGTTTTGCACTGTGCATTTGCGTAAACCAACAGATGTTTTGCACTGTGCGCTATGCTGTGGAATAAACCTACAGTCGTTTTGTGCTGTGCGCTATGCTGTGGCGTAAACCGACAGCCGTTTTGCACTGTGCACTATGCTTTTGCGTAAACCAACAGACGTTTTGCATTGTGCGCTATCTTGTGGCATAAACATACAGTTGTTTTGCGCTGTGCACTATGCTTTGACGCAAACCAACAGTCCTTTTCCACTCTGCGCTTTGCTTTGGCGTAAACCGACAGCCGTTTTGCACTGTGCATTTGCGTAAACCAACAGATGTTTTGCACTGTGCGCTATGCTGTGGAATAAACCTACAGTCGCTTTGTGCTGTGCGCTATGCTGTGGCGTAAACCAACAGCCGTTTTGCACTGTGCGCTATGCTGTGGAATAAACCTACAGTCGTTTTGTGCTGTGCGCTATGCTGTGGCGTAAACCGACAGCCGTTTTGCACTGTGCACTATGCTTTTGCGTAAACCAACAGTCGTTTTGCATTGTGCGCTATGCTTTTGCGTAAACCAACAGCCGTATTGCACTGGGCGTTATGTTTTGGGGTAAACTAACAGCCGGTTTGCACTGTGCGCTATGCATTTGAGTAAACCAGCAGCCGTATTGCACTGGGCGTTATGCTTTGGGGTAAACCAACAGCCGGTTTGCACTGTGCGCTATGCTTTGTAGTAAACCAACACCCGATTTGCACTGTGCGGTATGCTGTGGCGTAAACCTACAGTTGTTTTGCGCTGTGCACTATGCTTTGACGTAAACCAACAGTCGTTTTCGACTCTGCGCTATGCTTTGGCTTAAACCGACAGCCGTTTTGCACTGTGCGCTATGCTTTTGCGTAAACCAACAGACGTTTTGCACTGTGCGCTATGCTGTGGCATAAACCTACAGTTGTTTTGCGCTGAGCACTATGCTTTGACGTAAACCAACAGTCGTTTTCCACTCTGCGCTATGCTGTGGATTAAACCTACAGTCGTTTTGTGCTGTGCACTATGCTTTGACGTAAACCAACAGCCGTCTTGCACTGTGCACTATGCTTTTGCGTAAACCAACAGTCGTTTTGCCCTCTGCGCTATGTTTTGGCGTAAAAAAACAGCCGTTTTGCACTGTGCGTTATGCTTTGGAGTAAACCAACAGCCGTTTTGCACTGTGCGCTGTGCTGTGGCATAGACCAACAGCCGTTTTGCACTGTGCACTGTGCCTTTGCGTAAACCCACAGTCGTTTTGCACTGTGCACTATGCTTTTGCGTAAACCTACAACCGTTTTGCACTGTGCACTATGGTTTTGCGTAAACCTACAGCCGTTTTGCACTGTGCGTTATGCTTTGGGGTAAATCAACATGTTTTGCACTGCGCGCTATGCTGTGGCATAAACCTACAGTCGTTTTGCGCTGGGCACTATTCTCTGCCTTAAACCAACAGTCGTTTTGCACTGTGCGCTATGCTGTGGCATAAACATACAGTTGTTTTGCGCTGTGCATTTGCGTAAACCAACAGCCGTTTTGCACTGTGCGCTATGCTGTGGAATAAACCTACAGTCGTTTTGTGCTGTGCGCTATGCTGTGGCATAAACGTACAGTTGTTTTGCGCTGTGCATTTGCGTAAACCAACAGCCGTTTTGCACTGTGCGCTATGCTTTGGGGTAAACCAACAGACGTTTTGCACTGTGCTTTATGCTTTGGGGTAAACCAACAGCCGGTTTGCACTGTGCGCTACGCTTTGGGGTAAACCAATAGACGTTTTGCTCTGTGCACTATGCTTTTGCGTAAACCTACAGCCGTTTTGCACTGTGCGCTATGCTGTGGCATAAACATACAGTTGTTTTGCGCTGTGCATTTGCGTAAACCAACAGCCGTTTTGCACTGTGCGCTATGCTGTGGAATAAACCTACAGTCGTTTTGTGCTGTGCGCTATGCTGTGGCATAAACGTACAGTTGTTTTGCGCTGTGCATTTGCATAAACCAACAGCCGTTTTGCACTGTGCGCTATGCTTTGGGGTAAACCAACAGACGTTTTGCACTGTGCTTTATGCTTTGGGGTAAACCAACAGCCGGTTTGCACTGTGCGCTACGCTTTGGGGTAAACCAACAGACGTTTTGCTCTGTGCACTATGCTTTTGCGTAAACCTACAGTCGTTTTGCACTCTGCACTGTGCTTTGGCGTAAACCAACAGCCGTTTTGCACTGTGCACTATGCTTTTGCGTAAACCAACAGTCGTTTTGCTCCGTGCACTATGCTTTTGCGTAGACCTACAGTCATTTTGCACTCTGCACTGTGCTTTGGCGTAAATCGACAGCCGTTTTGCACTGTGCACTATGCTTTTGGGTAAACCTACAGCCGTATTGCACTGATTGTTATGCTTTGGGGTAAACCAACAGCCGGTTTGCACTGTGCGCTATGCTTTGTAGTAAACCAACACCCGATTTGCACTGTGCGCTATGCTGTGGCATAAACATACAGTTGTTTTGCGCTGTGCATTTGCGTAGACCAACAGCCGTTTTGCACTGTGCTCTATGCTGTGGAATAAACCTACAGTCGTTTTATGCTGTGCGCTATGCTGTGGCGTAAACCAACAGCCGTTTTGCACTGTGCGTAATGCTTTGGGGTAAACCAACAGCCGGTTTGCACTGTGCGCTATGCTTTGGGGTAAACCAACAGACGTTTTGCACTGTGCGCTATGCTGTGGCATAAACCTACAGTCGTTTTGCGCTGGGCACTATTCTCTAACTTAATCCAACAGTCGTTTTGCACTGTGCGCTATGCTTTTTCTTTTTTTTTTTTAGTCTTAGAAGTTTATTTCATAATTTCATTAATTCATTACATTATTTTTTTTACCTGCGAAGACACATGGCTTATCTGCAGAAGGTTATATCTCGGATGCTTATATGCAATAATAGTATTGCCATTAAAATTTCTGTTAATTTAAATTAAGTGCTACTTGTGAAAGTTTATTTTTTTTTTTTTTTTTTAAATTCATTTTAGGTATTTTTAAGTTTGAGAATAATTAAATGTATTAAGGAAAAGAAAAGGATGTATATGAGAAGTTTAAGTTATAATTTCTAAAAACTATTGCTTTAGTTTATTTTTTCTCACACTAATTTTATTTACGTTTCTCAATGTATTACGAAGTGTATTTAGGATGTTTGGTACGGTGTACATCAACTGACGCTTGCACTGTGCGCTATGCTGTGGCATACAGTCGTTTTGCGCTGTGCACTATGCTTTGACGTTAACCAACAGTCGTTTTGCACTGTGCGCTATGCTTTTGCGTAAACCAACAGCCGTATTGCACTGGGCGTTATGCTTTGGGGTAAACCAACAGCCGTTTTGCACTGTGCTCTATGCTTTTGGGTAAACCTACAGCCGTATTGCACTGGGCGTTATGCTTTTGCGTAAACCAACAGTCGTTTTGCTCCGTGCACTATGCTTTTGCGTAGACCTACAGTCATTTTGCACTCTGCACTGTGCTTTGGCGTAAATCGACAGCCGTTTTGCACTGTGCACTATGCTTTTGGGTAAACCTACAGCCGTATTGCACTGATTGTTATGCTTTGGGGTAAACCAACAGCCGGTTTGCACTGTGCGCTATGCTTTGTAGTAAACCAACACCCGATTTGCACTGTGCGCTATGCTGTGGCATAAACATACAGTTGTTTTGCGCTGTGCATTTGCGTAGACCAACAGCCGTTTTGCACTGTGCTCTATGCTGTGGAATAAACCTACAGTCGTTTTATGCTGTGCGCTATGCTGTGGCGTAAACCAACACCCGATTTGCACTGGGCGTTATGCTTTGGGGTAAACCAACAGCCGGTTTGCACTGTGCGCTATGCTTTTGGGTAAACCTACAGCCGTATTGCACTGGGCGTTATGCTTTAAGGTAAACCAACAGCCGTTTTGCACTGTGCACTATGTTTTGGGTAAACCTACAGCCGTATTGCACTGGGCGTTATGCTTTGGGGTAAACCAACAGCCGTTTTGCACTGTGCTCTATGCTTTTGGGTAAACCTACAGCCGTATTGCACTGGGCGTTATGCTTTGGGGTAAACCAACAGCCGGTTTGCACTGTGCGTTACGCTTTGGCGTAAACCAACAGCCATATCGCACTGGGCGTTATGCTTTGACGTTAACCAACAGTCGTTTTGCACTGTGCGCTATGCTTTTGCGTAAACCAACAGCCGTATTGCACTGGGCGTTATGCTTTGGGGTAAACCAACAGCCGGTTTGCACTGTGCGCTATGCTTTGGCGTAAACCAACACCCGATTTGCACTGGGCGTTATGCTTTGGGGTAAACCAACAGCCGGTTTGCACTGTGCGCTATGCTTTTGGGTAAACCTACAGCCGTATTGCACTGGGCGTTATGCTTTAAGGTAAACCAACAGCCGTTTTGCACTGTGCACTATGTTTTGGGTAAACCTACAGCCGTATTGCACTGGGCGTTATGCTTTGGGGTAAACCAACAGCCGTTTTGCACTATGCACTATGCTTTTGGGTAAACCTACAGCCGTATTGCACTGGGCGTTATGCTTTGGGGTAAACCAACAGCCGGTTTGCACTGTGCGTTACGCTTTGGCGTAAACCAACAGCCGTATTGCACTGGGCGTTATGCTTTGGGGTAAACCAACAGCCGGTTTGCACTGTGCGCTATGCATTTGCGTAAACCAACAGCCGTATTGCACTGGGCGTTATGCTTTGGGGTAAACCAACAGCCGGTTTGCACTGTGCGCTATGCTTTTGGGTAAACCCACAGCCGTATTGCACTGGGCGTTATGCTTTGGGGTAAACCAACAGCCGTTTTGCACTGTGCACTATGCTTTGGAGTAAACCTACAGCCGTATTACCACTGGGCGTTATGCTTTGGGGTAAACCAACAGCCGGTTTGCACTGTGCACTATGCTTTGGCGTAAACCTACAGCCGTATTGCACTGCGCGTTATGCTTTAAGGTAAACCAACAGCCGTATTGCACTGGGCGTTATGCTTTGGGGTAAACCAACAGCCGTTTTGCACTGTGCACTATGCTTTGGCGTAAACCTACA
The DNA here is from genome assembly GCA_963583995.1 of Xylota segnis. Classification (NCBI taxonomy): domain Eukaryota; kingdom Metazoa; phylum Arthropoda; class Insecta; order Diptera; family Syrphidae; genus Xylota; species Xylota segnis. The sequence continues at coordinate 86,147,877 of OY757237.1, forward strand.
GCCGTATTGCACTGGGCGTTATGCTCTAAGGTAAACCAACAGCCGTTTTGCACTGTGCACTATGTTTTGGGTAAACCTACAGCCGTATTGCACTGGGCGTTATGCTTTGGGGTAAACCAACAGCCGTTTTGCACTATGCACTATGCTTTTGGGTAAACCTACAGCCGTATTGCACTGGGCGTTATGCTTTGGGGTAAACCAACAGCCGGTTTGCACTGTGCGTTACGCTTTGGCGTAAACCAACAGCCGTATTGCACTGGGCGTTATGCTTTGGGGTAAACCAACAGCCGTTTTGCACTGTGCGCTATGCTGTGGCATAAACCTACAGCCGTTTTGCGCTGGGAAATATTCTCTGACTTAAACCAACAGTCGTTTTGCACTGTGCGCTGTGCATTTGCGTAAACCAACAGCCATTTTGCACTGTGCGCTATGCTGTGGATTAAACCTACAGTCGTTTTGTGCTGTGCGCTATGCTGTGGCGTAAACCGAAAGACGTTTTGCACTGAGCGCTATGCTGTGGCATAAACCTACAGTCGTTTTGCGCTGTGTTATATGCTTTGACGTAAACCAACAGCCGTCTTGCACTGTGCACTATGCTTTTGGGTAAACCCGCAGTCGTTTTGCACTGTGCACAATGCTTTTGCGTAAACCAACAGCCGTTTTGCACTATGCACTATGCTTTTGGGTAAACCAACAGCCGTATTGCACTGGGCGTTATGCTTTGGGGTAAACCAACAGCCGTTTTGCACTGTGCACTATGCTTTGGCGTAAACCTACAGCCGTATTGCACTGGGCGTTATGCTTTAAGGTAAACCAACAGCCGTTTTGCACTGTGCACTATGTTTTGGGTAAACCTACAGCCGTATTGCACTGGGCGTTATGCTTTGGGGTAAACAGCCGGTTTGCACTGTGCGCTATGCTTTGGCGTAAACCAACACCCGATTTGCACTGGGCGTTATGCTTTGGGGTAAACCAACAGCCGGTTTGCACTGTGCGCTATGCTTTTGGGTAAACCTACAGCCGTATTGCACTGGGCGTTATGCTTTAAGGTAAACCAACAGCCGTTTTGCACTGTGCACTATGTTTTGGGTAAACCTACAGCCGTATTGCACTGGGCGTTATGCTTTGGGGTAAACCAACAGCCGTTTTGCACTGTGCTCTATGCTTTTGGGTAAACCTACAGCCGTATTGCACTGGGCGTTATGCTTTGGGGTAAACCAACAGCCGGTTTGCACTGTGCGTTACGCTTTGGCGTAAACCAACAGCCATATCGCACTGGGCGTTATGCTTTGACGTTAACCAACAGTCGTTTTGCACTGTGCGCTATGCTTTTGCGTAAACCAACAGCCGTATTGCACTGGGCGTTATGCTTTGGGGTAAACCAACAGCCGGTTTGCACTGTGCGCTATGCTTTGGCGTAAACCAACACCCGATTTGCACTGGGCGTTATGCTTTGGGGTAAACCAACAGCCGGTTTGCACTGTGCGCTATGCTTTTGGGTAAACCTACAGCCGTATTGCACTGGGCGTTATGCTTTAAGGTAAACCAACAGCCGTTTTGCACTGTGCACTATGTTTTGTGTAAACCTACAGCCGTATTGCACTGGGCGTTATGCTTTGGGGTAAACCAACAGCCGTTTTGCACTATGCACTATGCTTTTGGGTAAACCTACAGCCGTATTGCACTGGGCGTTATGCTTTGGGGTAAACCAACAGCCGGTTTGCACTGTGCGTTACGCTTTGGCGTAAACCAACAGCCGTATTGCACTGGGCGTTATGCTTTGGGGTAAACCAACAGCCGGTTTGCACTGTGCGCTATGCTTTTGGGTAAACCCACAGCCGTATTGCACTGGGCGTTATGCTTTGGGGTAAACCAACAGCCGTTTTGCACTGTGCTCTATGCTTTTGGGTAAACCTACAGCCGTATTGCACTGGGCGTTATGCTTTGGGGTAAACCAACAGCCGGTTTGCACTGTGCGTTACGCTTTGGCGTAAACCAACAGCCATATCGCACTGGGCGTTATGCTTTGACGTTAACCAACAGTCGTTTTGCACTGTGCGCTATGCTTTTGCGTAAACCAACAGCCGTATTGCACTGGGCGTTATGCTTTGGGGTAAACCAACAGCCGGTTTGCACTGTGCGCTATGCTTTGGCGTAAACCAACACCCGATTTGCACTGGGCGTTATGCTTTGGGGTAAACCAACAGCCGGTTTGCACTGTGCGCTATGCTTTTGGGTAAACCTACAGCCGTATTGCACTGGGCGTTATGCTTTAAGGTAAACCAACAGCCGTTTTGCACTGTGCACTATGTTTTGGGTAAACCTACAGCCGTATTGCACTGGGCGTTATGCTTTGGGGTAAACCAACAGCCGTTTTGCACTATGCACTATGCTTTTGGGTAAACCTAGAGCCGTATTGCACTGGGCGTTATGCTTTGGGGTAAAACCAACAGCCGGTTTGCACTGTGCGTTACGCTTTGGCGTAAACCAACAGCCGTATTGCACTGGGCGTTATGCTTTGGGGTAAACCAACAGCCGGTTTGCACTGTGCGCTATGCATTTGCGTAAACCAACAGCCGTATTGCACTGGGCGTTATGCTTTGGGGTAAACCAACAGCCGGTTTGCACTGTGCGCTATGCTTTTGGGTAAACCCACAGCCGTATTGCACTGGGCGTTATGCTTTGGGGTAAACCAACAGCCGTTTTGCACTGTGCACTATGCTTTGGAGTAAACCTACAGCCGTATTACCACTGGGCGTTATGCTTTGGGGTAAACCAACAGCCGGTTTGCACTGTGCACTATGCTTTGGCGTAAACCTACAGCCGTATTGCACTGCGCGTTATGCTTTAAGGTAAACCAACAGCCGTATTGCACTGGGCGTTATGCTTTGGGGTAAACCAACAGCCGTTTTGCACTGTGCACTATGCTTTGGCGTAAACCTACAGCCGTATTGCTCTGGGCGTTATGCTTTAAGGTAAACCAACAGCCGTTTTGCACTGTGCACTATGTTTTGGGTAAACCTACAGCCGTATTGCACTGGGCGTTATGCTTTGGGGTAAACCAACAGCCGTTTTGCACTATGCACTATGCTTTTGGGTAAACCTACAGCCGTATTGCACTGGGCGTTATGCTTTGGGGTAAACCAACAGCCGGTTTGCACTGTGCGTTACGCTTTGGCGTAAACCAACAGCCGTATTGCACTGGGCGTTATGCTTTGGGGTAAACCAACAGCCGTTTTGCACTGTGCGCTATGCTGTGGCATAAACCTACAGCCGTTTTGCGCTGGGAAATATTCTCTGACTTAAAACAACAGTCGTTTTGCACTGTGCGCTGTGCATTTGCGTAAACCAACAGCCATTTTGCACTGTGCGCTATGCTGTGGATTAAACCTACAGTCGTTTTGTGCTGTGCGCTATGCTGTGGCGTAAACCGAAAGACGTTTTGCACTGTGCGCTATGCTGTGGCATAAACCTACAGTCGTTTTGCGCTGTGTTATATGCTTTGACGTAAACCAACAGCCGTCTTGCACTGTGCACTATGCTTTTGGGTAAACCCGCAGTCGTTTTGCACTGTGCACAATGCTTTTGCGTAAACCAACAGCCGTTTTGCACTATGCACTATGCTTTTGGGTAAACCAACAGCCGTATTGCACTGGGCGTTATGCTTTGGGGTAAACCAACAGCCGTTTTGCACTGTGCACTATGCTTTGGCGTAAACCTACAGCCGTATTGCACTGGGCGTTATGCTTTAAGGTAAACCAACAGCCGTTTTGCACTGTGCACTATGTTTTGGGTAAACCTACAGCCGTATTGCACTGGGCGTTATGCTTTGGGGTAAACCAACAGCCGGTTTGCACTGTGCGCTATGCTTTGGCGTAAACCAACACCCGATTTGCACTGGGCGTTATGCTTTGGGGTAAACCAACAGCCGGTTTGCACTGTGCGCTATGCTTTTGGGTAAACCTACAGCCGTATTGCACTGGGCGTTATGCTTTAAGGTAAACCAACAGCCGTTTTGCACTGTGCACTATGTTTTGGGTAAACCTACAGCCGTATTGCACTGGGCGTTATGCTTTGGGGTAAACCAACAGCCGTTTTGCACTATGCACTATGGTTTTGGGTAAACCTACAGCCGTATTGCACTGGGCGTTATGCTTTGGGGTAAACCAACAGCCGGTTTGCACTGTGCGTTACGCTTTGGCGTAAACCAACAGCCGTATTGCACTGGGCGTTATGCTTTGGGGTAAACCAACAGCCGGTTTGCACTGTGCGCTATGCATTTGCGTAAACCAACAGCCGTATTGCACTGGGCGTTATGCTTTGGGGTAAACCAACAGCCGGTTTGCACTGTGCGCTATGCTTTTGGGTAAACCCACAGCCGTATTGCACTGGGCGTTATGCTTTGGGGTAAACCAACAGCCGTTTTGCACTGTGCACTATGCTTTGGAGTAAACCTACAGCCGTATTACCACTGGGCGTTATGCTTTGGGGTAAACCAACAGCCGGTTTGCACTGTGCGTTACGCTTTGGCGTAAACCAACAGCCGTATTGCACTGGGCGTTATGCTTTGGGGTAAACCAACAGCCGGTTTGCACTGTGCGTTACGCTTTGGCGTAAACCAACAGCCGTATTGCACTGGGCGTTATGCTTTGGGGTAAACCAACAGCCGTTTTGCACTGTGCGCTATGCTGTGGCATAAACCTACAGCCGTTTTGCGCTGGGAAATATTCTCTGACTTAAACCAACAGTCGTTTTGCACTGTGCGCTGTGCATTTGCGTAAACCTACAGCCGTATTGCACTGGGCGTTATGCTTTAAGGTAAACCAACAGCCGTTTTGCACTGTGCACTATGTTTTGGGTAAACCTACAGCCGTATTGCACTGGGCGTTATGCTTTGGGGTAAACCAACAGCCGTTTTGCACTATGCACTATGCTTTTGGGTAAACCTACAGCCGTATTGCACTGGGCGTTATGCTTTGGGGTAAACCAACAGCCGGTTTGCACTGTGCGTTACGCTTTGGCGTAAACCAACAGCCGTATTGCACTGGGCGTTATGCTTTGGGGTAAACCAACAGCCGTTTTGCACTGTGCGCTATGCTGTGGCATAAACCTACAGCCGTTTTGCGCTGGGAAATATTCTCTGACTTAAACCAACAGTCGTTTTGCACTGTGCGCTGTGCATTTGCGTAAACCAACAGCCATTTTGCACTGTGCGCTATGCTGTGGATTAAACCTACAGTCGTTTTGTGCTGTGCGCTATGCTGTGGCGTAAACCGAAAGACGTTTTGCACTGTGCGCTGTGCTGTGGCATAAACCTACAGTCGTTTTGCGCTGTGTTATATGCTTTGACGTAAACCAACAGCCGTCTTGCACTGTGCACTATGCTTTTGGGTAAACCCGCAGTCGTTTTGCACTGTGCACAATGCTTTTGCGTAAACCAACAGTCGTTTTGCACTGTGCAATATGCTTCTGCGTAAACCTACAGTCGTTTTGCACTGTGCACTGTGCTTTGGCGTAAACCAACAGCAGTTTTACACTGTGCGCTATGCTGTGGCGTAAGCCAAAAGCCGTTTTGCACTGTGCACTATGCCTTTGCGTAAACCCACAGTCGTTTTGCCCTGTGCAATATGCTTCTGCGTAAACCTACAGTCGTTTTGCACTGTGCATTGTGCTTTGGCGTAAACCAACAGCCGTTTTGCACTGTGCACTTTGCTTTTGCGTAAACCAACAGTCGTTTTGAACTGTGCACTATGCTTTTTCGCAAACCAACAGCCGTTTTGCACTGTGCATTTGCGTAAACCAACAGATGTTTTGCATGGTGCGCTATGCTGTGGAATAAACCTACAGTCGTTTTGTGCTGTGTGTTATTCTGTGGCGTAAACCGACAGTAGTTTTGCACTGTGCACAATGCTTTTGCGTAAACCAACAGTCGTTTTGCACTGTGCAATATGCTTCTGCGTAAACCTACAGTCGTTTTGCACTGTGCATTGTGCTTTGGCGTAAGCAAACAGCAGTTTTGCACTGTGCGCTATGCTGTGGCGTAAGCCAAAAGCCGTTTTGCACTGTGCACTATGCCTTTGCGTAAACCCACAGTCGTTTTGCCCTGTGCAATATGCTTCTGCGTAAACCTACAGTCGTTCTGCACTGTACATTGTGCTTTGGCGTAAACCAACAGCCGTTTTGCACTGTGCACTTTGCTTTTGCGTAAACCAACAGTCGTTTTGAACTGTGCACTATGCTTTATCGCAAACCAACAGCCGTTTTGCACTGTGCATTTGCGTAAACCAACAGATGTTTTGCACTGTGCGCTATGCTGTGGAATAAACCTACAGTTGTTTTTCGCTGTGCACTATGCTTTGACGTAAACCAACAGTCGTTTTCCACTCTGCGCTATGCTTTGGCGTAAACCAACAGTAGTTTTGCTCAGTGCACTATGCTCTTGCGTAAACCTACAGTCGTTTTACACTGTGCACTGTGCTTTGGCGTAAATCAGCAGCCGTTTTGCACTGTGCGCTATCTTGTGGCATAAACATACAGTTGTTTTGCGCTGTGCATTTGCGTAAACCAACAGCCGTTTTGTACTGTGCACTGTGCTGTGGCATAAACCTACAGTTGTTTTGCGCTGTGCACTATGCTTTGACGTAAACCAACAGTCCTTTTCCACTCTGCGCTATGCTTTGGCGTAAACCGACAGTCGTTTTGCACTGTGCACTATGCATTAACGTAAACCAACCGTCGTTTTGAACTGTGCACTATGCTTTTTCGCAAACCAACAGCCGTTTTGCACTTTGCATTTGCGTAAACCACCAGATGTTTTGCACTGTGCGCTATGCTGTGGAATAAACCTACAGTCGTTTTGTGCTGTGCGCTATGCTGTGGCGCAAACCGACAGCCGTTTTGCACTGTGCACTATGCTTTTGCGTAAACCAACAAACGTTTTGCACTGTCCGTTGTGCTTTGGGGTAAACCAACAGACGTTTTGCACTGTACGCTATGCTGTTGCATAAACCTGCAGTCGTTTTGCGCTGTTCACTATTCTCTGACTTAAACCAACAGTCGTTTTGAACTGTGCGCTATGCTTTGGCGTAAACCAACAGTCATTTTGCTCTGTGCACTATGCTTTTGCGTAAACCTACAGTCGTTTTGCACTCTGCACTGTACTTTGGCGTAAACTAACAGCCGTTTTGCACTGTGCGCTATGCTGTGGCATAAACATACAATTGTTTTGCGCTGTGCATTTGCGTAAACCAACAGCCGTTTTGCACTGTGCGCTATTCTGTGGAATAAACCTAGAGTCGTTTTGTGCTGTGCGCTATGCTGTGGGGTAAACCAACAGACGTTTTGCACTGTGCGCTATGCTGTGGCATACACCTACAGTCGTTTTGCGCTGGGCACTATTCTCTGACTTAAACCAACAGTCGTTTTGCACTGTGCGCTATGCTTTTGCATAAACCAACAGACGTTTTACACTGTGCGCTATGCTGTGGCATAAACCTGCAGTTGTTTTGCGCTGTGCACTATGCTTTGACGTAAACCAACAGTCGTTTTGAACTGTGCGCTATGCTTTGGCGTAAACCAACAGACGTTTTGCACTGTACGCTATGCTGTGGCATAAACCTACAGTCGTTTTGCGCTGTTCACTATTCTCTGACTTAAACCAACAGTCGTTTTGAACTGTGCGCTAAGCTTTGGCGTAAACCAACAGTCATTTTGCTCTGTGCACTATGCTTTTGCGTAAACCTACAGTCGTTTTGCACTCTGCACTGTGCTTTGGCGTAAACTAACAGCCGTTTTGCACTGTGCGCTATGCTGTGGCATACACCTACAGTTGTTCTGCACTGTGCGCTATGCTGTGGCATAAACATACAATTGTTTTCCGCTGTGCATTTGCGTAAACCAACAGCCGTTTTGCACTGTGCGCTATGCTGTGGAATAAACCTACAGTCGTTTTGTGATGTGCGCTATGCTGTGGGGTAAACCAACAGTCGTTTTGAACTGTGCGCTATGCTTTGGCGTAAACCAACAGACGTTTTGCACTGTACGCTATGCTGTGGCATAAACCTACAGTCATTTTGCGCTGGGCACTATTCTCTGACTTAAACCAACAGTCGTTTTGCACTGTGCGCTATGCTTTTGCATAAACCAACAGACGTTTTACACTGTGCGCTATGCTGTGGCATAAACCTGCAGTTGTTTTGCGCTGGGCACTATTCTCTGACTTAAACCAACAGTCGTTTTGCACTGTGCGCTATGCTGTGGCATAAACCTACAGTCGTTTTGCGCTGTTCACTATTCTCTGACTTAAACCAACAGTCGTTTTGAACTGTGCGCTATGCTTTGGCGTAAACCAACAGTCATTTTGCTCTGTGCACTATGCTTTTGCGTAAACCTACAGTCGTTTTGCACTCTGCACTGTGCTTTGGCGTAAACTAACAGCCGTTTTGCACTGTGCGCTATGCTGTGGCATAAACCTACAGTCGTTTTGCGCTGTTCACTATTCTCTGATTTAAACCAACAGTCGTTTTGAACTGTGCGCTATGCTTTGGCGTAAACCAACAGTCATTTTGCTCTGTGCACCATGCTTTTGCGTAAACCTACAGTCGTTTTGCACTCTGCACTGTGCTTTGGCGTAAACTAAAAGCCGTTTTGCACTGTGCGCTATGCTGTGGCATACACCTACAGTTGTTTTGCACTGTGCGCTATGCTGTGGCATAAACATACAATTGTTTTGCGCTGTGCATTTGCGTAAACCAACAGCCGTTTTGCACTGTGCGCTATGCTGTGGAATAAACCTACAGTCGTTTTGTGCTGTGCGCTATGCTGTGGGGTAAACCAACAGACGTTTTGCACTGTGCGCTATGCTGTGGCATAAACCTACAGTCGTTTTGCGCTGGGCACTATTCTCTGACTTAAACCAACAGTCGTTTTGCACTGTGCGCTGTGCATTTGCGTAAACCAACAGCCGTTTTGCACTGTACGCTATGCTGTGGCATAAACCTACAGTCGTTTTGCGCTGTTCACTATTCTCTGACTTAAACCAACAGTCGTTTTGAACTGTGCACTATGCTTTATCGCAAACCAACAGCCGTTTTGCACTGTGCATTTGCGTAAACCAACAGATGTTTTGCACTGTGCGCTATGCTGTGGAATAAACCTACAGTTGTTTTTCGCTGTGCACTATGCTTTGACGTAAACCAACAGTCGTTTTCCACTCTGCGCTATGCTTTGGCGTAAACCAACAGTAGTTTTGCTCAGTGCACTATGCTCTTGCGTAAACCTACAGTCGTTTTACACTGTGCACTGTGCTTTGGCGTAAATCAGCAGCCGTTTTGCACTGTGCGCTATCTTGTGGCATAAACATACAGTTGTTTTGCGCTGTGCATTTGCGTAAACCAACAGCCGTTTTGTACTGTGCACTGTGCTGTGGCATAAACCTACAGTTGTTTTGCGCTGTGCACTATGCTTTGACGTAAACCAACAGTCCTTTTCCACTCTGCGCTATGCTTTGGCGTAAACCGACAGTCGTTTTGCACTGTGCACTATGCATTAACGTAAACCAACCGTCGTTTTGAACTGTGCACTATGCTTTTTCGCAAACCAACAGCCGTTTTGCACTTTGCATTTGCGTAAACCACCAGATGTTTTGCACTGTGCGCTATGCTGTGGAATAAACCTACAGTCGTTTTGTGCTGTGCGCTATGCTGTGGCGCAAACCGACAGCCGTTTTGCACTGTGCACTATGCTTTTGCGTAAACCAACAAACGTTTTGCACTGTCCGTTGTGCTTTGGGGTAAACCAACAGACGTTTTGCACTGTACGCTATGCTGTTGCATAAACCTGCAGTCGTTTTGCGCTGTTCACTATTCTCTGACTTAAACCAACAGTCGTTTTGAACTGTGCGCTATGCTTTGGCGTAAACCAACAGTCATTTTGCTCTGTGCACTATGCTTTTGCGTAAACCTACAGTCGTTTTGCACTCTGCACTGTACTTTGGCGTAAACTAACAGCCGTTTTGCACTGTGCGCTATGCTGTGGCATAAACATACAATTGTTTTGCGCTGTGCATTTGCGTAAACCAACAGCCGTTTTGCACTGTGCGCTATTCTGTGGAATAAACCTAGAGTCGTTTTGTGCTGTGCGCTATGCTGTGGGGTAAACCAACAGACGTTTTGCACTGTGCGCTATGCTGTGGCATACACCTACAGTCGTTTTGCGCTGGGCACTATTCTCTGACTTAAACCAACAGTCGTTTTGCACTGTGCGCTATGCTTTTGCATAAACCAACAGACGTTTTACACTGTGCGCTATGCTGTGGCATAAACCTGCAGTTGTTTTGCGCTGTGCACTATGCTTTGACGTAAACCAACAGTCGTTTTGAACTGTGCGCTATGCTTTGGCGTAAACCAACAGACGTTTTGCACTGTACGCTATGCTGTGGCATAAACCTACAGTCGTTTTGCGCTGTTCACTATTCTCTGACTTAAACCAACAGTCGTTTTGAACTGTGCGCTAAGCTTTGGCGTAAACCAACAGTCATTTTGCTCTGTGCACTATGCTTTTGCGTAAACCTACAGTCGTTTTGCACTCTGCACTGTGCTTTGGCGTAAACTAACAGCCGTTTTGCACTGTGCGCTATGCTGTGGCATACACCTACAGTTGTTCTGCACTGTGCGCTATGCTGTGGCATAAACATACAATTGTTTTCCGCTGTGCATTTGCGTAAACCAACAGCCGTTTTGCACTGTGCGCTATGCTGTGGAATAAACCTACAGTCGTTTTGTGATGTGCGCTATGCTGTGGGGTAAACCAACAGTCGTTTTGAACTGTGCGCTATGCTTTGGCGTAAACCAACAGACGTTTTGCACTGTACGCTATGCTGTGGCATAAACCTACAGTCATTTTGCGCTGGGCACTATTCTCTGACTTAAACCAACAGTCGTTTTGCACTGTGCGCTATGCTTTTGCATAAACCAACAGACGTTTTACACTGTGCGCTATGCTGTGGCATAAACCTGCAGTTGTTTTGCGCTGGGCACTATTCTCTGACTTAAACCAACAGTCGTTTTGCACTGTGCGCTATGCTGTGGCATAAACCTACAGTCGTTTTGCGCTGTTCACTATTCTCTGACTTAAACCAACAGTCGTTTTGAACTGTGCGCTATGCTTTGGCGTAAACCAACAGTCATTTTGCTCTGTGCACTATGCTTTTGCGTAAACCTACAGTCGTTTTGCACTCTGCACTGTGCTTTGGCGTAAACTAACAGCCGTTTTGCACTGTGCGCTATGCTGTGGCATAAACCTACAGTCGTTTTGCGCTGTTCACTATTCTCTGATTTAAACCAACAGTCGTTTTGAACTGTGCGCTATGCTTTGGCGTAAACCAACAGTCATTTTGCTCTGTGCACCATGCTTTTGCGTAAACCTACAGTCGTTTTGCACTCTGCACTGTGCTTTGGCGTAAACTAAAAGCCGTTTTGCACTGTGCGCTATGCTGTGGCATACACCTACAGTTGTTTTGCACTGTGCGCTATGCTGTGGCATAAACATACAATTGTTTTGCGCTGTGCATTTGCGTAAACCAACAGCCGTTTTGCACTGTGCGCTATGCTGTGGAATAAACCTACAGTCGTTTTGTGCTGTGCGCTATGCTGTGGGGTAAACCAACAGACGTTTTGCACTGTGCGCTATGCTGTGGCATAAACCTACAGTCGTTTTGCGCTGGGCACTATTCTCTGACTTAAACCAACAGTCGTTTTGCACTGTGCGCTGTGCATTTGCGTAAACCAACAGCCGTTTTGCACTGTACGCTATGCTGTGGCATAAACCTACAGTCGTTTTGCGCTGTTCACTATTCTCTGACTTAAACCAACAGTCGTTTTGAACTGTGCGCTATGCTTTGGCGTAAACCAACAGTCATTTTGCTCTGTGCACTATGCTTTTGCGTAAACCTACAGTCGTTTTGCACTCTGCACTGTGCTTTGGCGTAAACTAACAGCCGTTTTGCACTGTGCGCTATGCTGTGGCATACACCTACAGTTGTTTTGCACTGTGCGCTATGCTGTGGCATAAACATACAATTGTTTTGCGCTGTGCATTTGCGTAAACCAACAGCCGTTTTGCACTGTGCGCTATGCTGTGGAATAAACCTACAGTCGTTTTGTGCTGTGCGCTATGCTGTGGGGTAAACCAACAGACGTTTTGCACTGTGCGCTATGCTGTGGCATAAACCTACAGTCGTTTTGCGCTGGGCACTATTCTCTGACTTAAACCAACAGTCGTTTTGCACTGTGCGCTGTGCATTTGCGTAAACCAACAGCCGTTTTGCACTGTGCGCTATGCTGTGGAATAAACCTACAGTCGTTTTGTGCTGTGCGCTATGCTGTGGCGTAAACCGACACCCGGTTTGCACTGTGCGCTATGCATTTGAGTAAACCAACAGCCGTATTGCACTGGGCGTTATGCTTTGGGGTAAACCAACAGCCGGTTTGCACTGTGCGCTATGCTTTGTAGTAAACCAACACCCGTTTTGCACTGTGCGCTATGCTGTGGCATAAACCTACAGTCGTTTTGCGCTGGGCACTATTCTCTGACTTAAACCAACAGTCGTTTTGCACTGTGCGCTATGCTTTTGCATAAACCAACAGACGTTTTGCACTGTGCGCTATGCTGTGGCATAAACCTGCAGTTGTTTTGCGCTGTGCACTATGCTTTGACGTAAACCAACAGTCCTTTTCCACTCTGCGCTTTGCTTTGGCGTAAACCGACAGTCGTTTTGCACTGTGCACTATGCATTAGCGTAAACCAACAGTCGTTTTGAACTGTGCAATATGCTTTTTCGCAAACCAACAGCCGTTTTGCACTGTGCATTTGCGTAAACCAACAGATGTTTTGCACTGTGCGCTATGCTGTGGAATAAACCTACAGTCGTTTTGTGCTGTGCGCTATGCTGTGGCGTAAACCGACAGCCGTTTTGCACTGTGCACTATGCTTTTGCGTAAACCAACAGACGTTTTGCACTGTGCGCTATCTTGTGGCATAAACATACAGTTGTTTTGCGCTGTGCATTTGCGTAAACCAACAGCCGTTTTGCACTGTGCGCTATGCTGTGGAATAAACCTACAGTCGTTTTGTGCTGTGCGCTATGCTGTGGCGTAAACCGACAGCCGTTTTGCACTGTGCACTATGCTTTTGCGTAAACCAACAGTCGTTTTGCACTGTGCGCTATGCTTTTGCATAAACCAACAGCCGTATTGCACTGTGCGTTATGTTTTGGTGTAAACTAACAGCCGGTTTGCACTGTGCGCTATGCTTTTGCGTAAACCAACAGCCGTATTGCACTGGGCGTTAGTTTTTTGGGGTAAACTAACAGCCGGTTTGCACTCCGCACTATGCTTTGGAGTAAACCAACAGCCGTCTTGCACTGTGCGCTATGCTGTGGCATAAACCTACAGTTGTTTTGCGCTGTGCACTATGCTTTGACGTAAACCAACAGTCGTTTTCGACTCTGCGCTATGTTTGGCTTAAACCGACAGCCGTTTTGCACTGTGCACTATGCTTTTGCGTAAACCAACAGACGTTTTGCACTGTGCGCTATGCTGTGGCATAAACCTACAGTTGTTTTGCGCTGTGCACTATGCTTTGACGTAAACCAACAGTCGTTTTCCACTCTGCGCTATGCTGTGGAATAAACCTACAGTCGTTTTGTGCTGTGCACTATGCTTTGACGTAAACCAACAGCCGTCTTGCACTATGCACTATGCTTTTGCGTAAACCAACAGTCGTTTTGCACTCTGCGCTATGTTTTGGCGTAAAAAAACAGCCGTTTTGCACTGTGCGTTATGCTTTGAAGTAAACCAACAGCCGTTTTGCACTGTGCGCTGTGCTGTGGCATAGACCAACAGCCGTTTTGCACTGTGCACTGTGCCTTTGCGTAAACCCGCAGTCGTTTTGCACTGTGCACTATGCTTTTGCGTAAACCTACAACCGTTTTGCACTGTGCACCATGGTTTTGCGTAAACCTACAGCCGTTTTGCACTGTGCGTTATGCTTTGGGGTAAATCAACACGTTTTGCACTGCGCGCTATGCTGTGGCATACACCTACAGTTGTTTTGCACTGTGCGCTATGCTGTGGCATAAACATACAATTGTTTTGCGCTGTGCATTTGCGTAAACCAACAGCCGTTTTGCACTGTGCGCTATGCTGTGGAATAAACCTACAGTCGTTTTGTGCTGTGCGCTATGCTGTGGGGTAAACCAACAGACGTTTTGCACTGTGCGCTATGCTGTGGCATAAACCTACAGTCGTTTTGCGCTGGGCACTATTCTCTGACTTAAACCAACAGTCGTTTTGCACTGTGCGCTGTGCATTTGCGTAAACCAACAGCCGTTTTGCACTGTACGCTATGCTGTGGCATAAACCTACAGTCGTTTTGCGCTGTTCACTATTCTCTGACTTAAACCAACAGTCGTTTTGAACTGTGCGCTATGCTTTGGCGTAAACCAACAGTCATTTTGCTCTGTGCACTATGCTTTTGCGTAAACCTACAGTCGTTTTGCACTCTGCATTGTGCTTTGGCGTAAACTAACAGCCGTTTTGCACTGTGCGCTATGCTGTGGCATACACCTACAGTTGTTTTGCACTGTGCGCTATGCTGTGGCATAAACATACAATTGTTTTGCGCTGTGCATTTGCGTAAACCAACAGCCGTTTTGCACTGTGCGCTATGCTGTGGAATAAACCTACAGTCGTTTTGTGCTGTGCGCTATGCTGTGGGGTAAACCAACAGACGTTTTGCACTGTGCGCTATGCTGTGGCATAAACCTACAGTCGTTTTGCGCTGGGCACTATTCTCTGACTTAAACCAACAGTCGTTTTGCACTGTGCGCTGTGCATTTGCGTAAACCAACAGCCGTTTTGCACTGTGCGCTATGCTGTGGAATAAACCTACAGTCGTTTTGTGCTGTGCGCTATGCTGTGGCGTAAACCGACAGCCGGTTTGCACTGTGCGCTATGCATTTGAGTAAACCAACAGCCGTATTGCACTGGGCGTTATGCTTTGGGGTAAACCAACAGCCGGTTTGCACTGTGCGCTATGCTTTGTAGTAAACCAACACCCGTTTTGCACTGTGCGCTATGCTGTGGCATAAACCTACAGTCGTTTTGCGCTGGGCACTATTCTCTGACTTAAACCAACAGTCGTTTTGCACTGTGCGCTATGCTTTTGCATAAACCAACAGACGTTTTGCACTGTGCGCTATGCTGTGGCATAAACCTGCAGTTGTTTTGCGCTGTGCACTATGCTTTGACGTAAACCAACAGTCCTTTTCCACTCTGCGCTTTGCTTTGGCGTAAACCGACAGTCGTTTTGCACTGTGCACTACGCATTAGCGTAAACCAACAGTCGTTTTGAACTGTGCAATATGCTTTTTCGCAAACCAACAGCCGTTTTGCACTGTGCATTTGCGTAAACCAACAGATGTTTTGCACTGTGCGCTATGCTGTGGAATAAACCTACAGTCGTTTTGTGCTGTGCGCTATGCTGTGGCGTAAACCGACAGCCGTTTTGCACTGTGCACTATGCTTTTGCGTAAACCAACAGACGTTTTGCACTGTGCGCTATCTTGTGGCATAAACATACAGTTGTTTTGCGCTGTGCATTTGCGTAAACCAACAGCCGTTTTGCACTGTGCGCTATGCTGTGGAATAAACCTACAGTCGTTTTGTGCTGTGCGCTATGCTGTGGCGTAAACCGACAGCCGTTTTGCACTGTGCACTATGCTTTTGCGTAAACCAACAGTCGTTTTGCACTGTGCGCTATGCTTTTGCATAAACCAACAGCCGTATTGCACTGTGCGTTATGTTTTGGGGTAAACTAACAGCCGGTTTGCACTGTGCGCTATGCTTTTGCGTAAACCAACAGCCGTATTGCACTGGGCGTTAATTTTTTGGGGTAAACTAACAGCCGGTTTGCACTCCGCACTATGCTTTGGAGTAAACCAACAGCCGTCTTGCACTGTGCGCTATGCTGTGGCATAAACCTACAGTTGTTTTGCGCTGTGCACTATGCTTTGACGTAAACCAACAGTCGTTTTCGACTCTGCGCTATGTTTGGCTTAAACCGACAGCCGTTTTGCACTGTGCGCTATGCTTTTGCGTAAACCAACAGACGTTTTGCACTGTGCGCTATGCTGTGGCATAAACCTACAGTTGTTTTGCGCTGTGCACTATGCTTTGACGTAAACCAACAGTCGTTTTCCACTCTGCGCTATGCTGTGGAATAAACCTACAGTCGTTTTGTGCTGTGCACTATGCTTTGACGTAAACCAACAGCCGTCTTGCACTGTGCACTATGCTTTTGCGTAAACCAACAGTCGTTTTGCACTCTGCGCTATGTTTTGGCGTAATGTTTGGCCGTTTTGCACTGTGCGTTATGCTTTGAAGTAAACCAACAGCCGTTTTGCACTGTGCGCTGTGCTGTGGCATAGACCAACAGCCGTTTTGCACTGTGCACTGTGCCTTTGCGTAAACCCACAGTCGTTTTGCACTGTGCACTATGCTTTTGCGTAAACCTACAACCGTTTTGCACTGTGCACCATGGTTTTGCGTAAACCTACAGCCGTTTTGCACTGTGCGTTATGCTTTGGGGTAAATCAACACGTTTTGCACTGCGCGCTATGCTGTGGCATAAACCTACAGTCGTTTTGCGCTGGGCACTATTCTCTGCCTTAAACCAACAGTCGTTTTGCACTGTGCGCTATGCTTTGGCGTAAGCCAACAGTCGTTTTGCTCTGTGCACTATGCTTTTGCGTAAACCTACAGCCGTTTTGCACTGTGCGCTATGCTGTGGCATAAACATACAGTTGTTTTGCGCTGTGCATTTGCGTAAACCAACAGCCGTTTTGCACTGTGCGCTATGCTGTGGAATAAACCTACAGTCGTTTTGTGCTGTGCGCTATGCTGTGGCATAAACGTACAGTTGTTTTGCGCTGTGCATTTGCGTAAACCAACAGCCGTTTTGCACTGTGCGCTATGCTTTGGGGTAAACCAACAGACGTTTTGCACTGTGCTTTATGCTTTGGGGTAAACCAACAGCCGGTTTGCACTGTGCGCTACGCTTTGGGGTAAACCAACAGACGTTTTGCTCTGTGCACTATGCTTTTGCGTAAACCAACAGTCGTTTTGCACTCTGCACTGTGCTTTGGCGTAAACCAACAGCCGTTTTGCACTGTGCACTATGCTTTTGCGTAAACCAACAGTCGTTTTGATCTGTGCACTATGCTTTTGCGTAGACCTACAGTCATTTTGCACTCTGCACTGTGCTTTGGTGTAAATCGACAGCCGTTTTGAACTGTGCACTATGCTTTTTCGCAAACCAACAGCCGTTTTGCACTTTGCATTTGCGTAAACCAACAGATGTTTTGCACTGTGCGCTATGCTGTGGAATAAACCTACAGTCGTTTTGTGCTGTGCGCTATGCTGCGGCGTAAACCGACAGCCGTTTTGCACTGTGCACTATGCTTTTGCGTAAACCAACAGACGTTTTGCACTGTGCGTTGTGCTTTGGGGTAAACCAACAGACGTTTTGCACTGTACGCTATGCTGTGGCATAAGCCTACAGTCGTTTTGCGCTGTTCACTATTCTCTGACTTAAACCAACAGTCGTTTTGAACTGTGCGCTATGCTTTGGCGTAAACCAACAGTCATTTTGCTCTGTGCACTATGCTTTTGCGTAAACCTACAGTCGTTTTGCACTCTGCACTGTGCTTTGGCGTAAACTAACAGCCGTTTTGCACTGTGCGCTATGCTGTGGCATACACCTACAGTTGTTTTGCACTGTGCGCTATGCTGTGGCATAAACATACAATTGTTTTGCGCTGTGCATTTGCGTAAACCAACAGCCGTTTTGCACTGTGCGCTATGCTGTGGAATAAACCTACAGTCGTTTTGTGCTGTGCGCTATGCTGTGGGGTAAACCAACAGACGTTTTGCAGTGTGCGCTATGCTGTGGCATAAACCTACAGTCGTTTTGCGCTGGGCACTATTCTCTGACTTAAACCAACAGTCGTTTTGCACTGTGCGCTATGCTTTTGCATAAACCAACAGACGTTTTGCACTGTGCGCTATGCTGTGGCATAAACCTGCAGTTGTTTTGCGCTGTGCACTATGCTTTGACGTAAACCAACAGTCGTTTTGAACTATGTGCTATGCTTTGGCGTAAACCAACAGACGTTTTGCCCTGTACGCTATGCTGTGGCATAAACCTACAGTCGTTTTGCGCTGTTCACTATTCTCTGACTTAAACCAACAGTCGTTTTGAACTGTGCGCTATGCTTTGGCGTAAACCAACAGTCATTTTGCTCTGTGCACTATGCTTTTGCGTAAACCTACAGTCGTTTTGCACTCTGCACTGTGCTTTGGCGTAAACTAACAGCCGTTTTGCACTGTGCGCTATGCTGTGGAATAAACCTACAGTCGTTTTGTGCTGTGCGCTATGCTGTGGCATAAACCTACAGTCGTTTTGCGCTGGGCACTATTCTCTGACTTAAACCAACAGTCGTTTTGCACTGTGCGCTGTGCATTTGCGTAAACCAACAGCCGTTTTGCACTGTGCGCTATGCTGTGGAATAAACCTACAGTCGTTTTGTGCTGTGCGCCATGCTGTGGCGTAAACCGACAGCCGGTTTGCACTGTGCGCTATGCATTTGAGTAAACCAACAGCCGTATTGCACTGGGCGTTATGCTTTGGGGTAAACCAACAGCCGGTTTGTACTGTGCGCTATGCTTTGTAGTAAACCAACACCCGTTTTGCACTGTGCGCTATGCTGTGGCATAAACCTACAGTCGTTTTGCGCTGGGCACTATTCTCTGACTTAAACCAACAGTCGTTTTGCACTGTGCGCTATGCTTTTGCGTAAACCAACAGCCGTATTGCACTGGGCGTTATGTTTTGGGGTAAACTAACAGCCGGTTTGCACTGTGCGCTATGCATTTGCGTAAACCAACAGCCGTATTGCACTGGGCGTTATGTTTTGGGGTAAACTAACAGCCGGTTTGCACTGTGCGCTATGCATTTGAGTAAACCAACAGCCGTTTTGCACTGTGTGCTTTGCGTAAACCCACAGTCGTTTTACGCTGTGCGCTATGCTGTGGCGTAAACCAACAGCCGTTTTGCACTCTTCGCTATGCTTTTGCATAAACCAACAGACGTTTTGCACTGTGCGCTATGCTTTGGCGTAAACCGACAGCCGTTTTGCACTCCGCACTATGCTTTGGAGTAAACCAACAGCCGTCTTGCACTGTGCGCTATGCTGTGGCATAAACCTACAGTTGTTTTGCGCTGTGCACTATGCTTTGACGTAAACCAACAGTCGTTTTCGACTCTGCGCTATGCTTTGGCCTAAACCGACAGCCGTTTTGCACTGTGCGCTATGCTTTTGCGTAAACCAACAGACGTTTTGCACTGTGCGCTATGCTGTGGCATAAACCTACAGTTGTTTTGCGCTGTGCACTATGCTTTGACGTAAACCAACAGTCGTTTTCCACTCTGCGCTATGCTGTGGAATAAACCTACAGTCGTTTTGTGCTGTGCACTATGCTTTGACGTAAACCAACAGCCGTCTTGCACTGTGCACTATGCTTTTGCGTAAACCAACAGTCGTTTTGCACTCTGCGCTATGTTTTGGCGTAAAAAAACAGCGTTATGCTTTGAAGTAAACCAACAGCCGTTTTGCACTGTGCGCTGTGCTGTGGCATAAACATACAGTCGTTTTGTGCTGTGCGCTATGCTGTGGCGTAAACCGACAGCCGTTTTGCACTGTGCACTATGCTTTTGCGTGAACCAACAGACGTTTTGCACTGTGCGCTATCTTGTGGCATAAACATACAGTTGTTTTGCGCTGTGCATTTGCGTAAACCAACAGCCGTTTTGCACTGTGCGTTATGCTGTGGAATAAACCTACAGTCGTTTTGTGCTGTGCGCTATGCTGTGGCGTAAACCGACAGCCGTTTTGCACTGTGCACTATGCTTTTGCGTAAACCAACAGTCGTTTTGCACTGTGCGCTATGCTTTTGCGTAAACCAACAGCCGTATTGCACTGGGCGTTATGTTTTGGGGTAAACTAACAGCCGGTTTGCACTGTGCGCTATGCATTTGCGTAAACCAACAGCCGTATTGCACTGGGCGTTATGTTTTGGGGTAAACTAACAGCCGGTTTGCACTGTGCGCTATGCATTTGAGTAAACCAACAGCCGTTTTGCACTGTGTGCTTTGCGTAAACCCACAGTCGTTTTACGCTGTGCGCTATGCTGTGGCGTAAACCAACAGCCGTTTTGCACTCTGCGCTATGCTTTTGCATAAACCAACAGACGTTTTGCACTGTGCGCTATGCTTTGGCGTAAACCGACAGCCGTTTTGCACTCCGCACTATGCTTTGGAGTAAACCAACAGCCGTCTTGCACTGTGCGCTATGCTGTGGCATAAACCTACAGTTGTTTTGCGCTGTGCACTATGCTTTGACGTAAACCAACAGTCGTTTTCGACTCTGCGCTATGCTTTGGCTTAAACCGACAGCCGTTTTGCACTGTGCGCTATGCTTTTGCGTAAACCAACAGACGTTTTGCACTGTGCGCTATGCTGTGGCATAAACCTACAGTTGTTTTGCGCTGTGCACTATGCTTTGACGTAAACCAACAGTCGTTTTCCACTCTGCGCTATGCTGTGGAATAAACCTACAGTCGTTTTGTGCTGTGCACTATGCTTTGACGTAAACCAACAGCCGTCTTGCACTGTGCACTATGCTTTTGCGTAAACCAACAGTCGTTTTGCACTCTGCGCTATGTTTTGGCGTAAAAAAACAGCGTTATGCTTTGAAGTAAACCAACAGCCGTTTTGCACTGTGCGCTATGCTGTGGAATAAACCTACAGTCGTTTTGAGCTGTGCGCTATGCTGTGGCATAAACGTACAGTTGTTTTGCGCTGTGCATTTGCGTAAACCAACAGCCGTTTTGCACTGTGCGCTATGCTTTGGGGTAAACCAACAGACGTTTTGCACTGTGCTTTATGCTTTGGGGTAAACCAACAGCCGGTTTGCACTGTGCGCTACGCTTTGGGGTAAACCAACAGACGTTTTGCACTGTGCACTATGCTTTGGGGTAAATCAACACGTTTTGCACTGCGCGCTATGCTTTGGCGTAAGCCAACAGTCGTTTTGCTCTGTGCACTATGCTTTTGCGTAAACCTACAGCCGTTTTGCACTGTGCGCTATGCTGTGGCATAAACATACAGTTGTTTTGCGCTGTGCATTTGCGTAAACCAACAGCCGTTTTGCACTGTGCGCTATGCTGTGGAATAAACCTACAGTCGTTTTGAGCTGTGCGCTATGCTGTGGCATAAACGTACAGTTGTTTTGCGCTGTGCATTTGCGTAAACCAACAGCCGTTTTGCACTGTGCGCTATGCTGTGGAATATACCTACAGTCGTTTTGAGCTGTGCGCTATGCTGTGGCATAAACGTACAGTTGTTTTGCGCTGTGCATTTGCGTAAACCAACAGCCGTTTTGCACTGTGCGCTATGCTTTGGGGTAAACCAACAGACGTTTTGCACTGTGCTTTATGCTTTGGGGTAAACCAACAGCCGGTTTGCACTGTGCGCTACGCTTTGGGGTAAACCAACAGACGTTTTGCACTGTGCACTATGCTTTTGCGTAAACCAACAGTCGTTTTGCTCTGTGCACTATGCTTTTGCGTAGACCTACAGTCATTTTGCACTCTGCACTGTGCTTTGGCGTAAATCGACAGCCGTTTTGCACTGTGCACTATGCTTTTGGGTAAACCTACAGCCGTATTGCACTGGGCGCTATGCTTTGGGGTAAACCAACAGCCGGTTTGCACTGTGCGCTATGCTTTGTAGTAAACCAACACCCGATTTGCACTGTCCGCTATGCTGTGGCATAAACATACAGTTGTTTTGCGCTGTGCATTTGCGTAGACCAACAGCCGTTTTGCACCGTGCTCTATGCTGTGGAATAAACCTACAGTCGTTTTATGCTGTCCGCTATGCTGTGGCGTAAACCAACAGCCGTTTTGCACTGTGCGTCATGCTTTGGGGTAAACCAACAGCCGGTTTGCACTGTGCGCTATGCTTTGGGTTAAACCAACAGCCGGTTTGCACTGTGCGCTACGCTTTGGGGTAAACCAACAGCCGTTTTGCACTGTGCTCTATGCTGTGGAATAAACCTACAGTCGTTTTATGCTGTCCGCTATGCTGTGGCGTAAACCTACAACCGTTTTGCACTGTGCACCATGGTTTTGCGTAAACCTACAGCCGTTTTGCACTGTGCGTTATGCTTTGGGGTAAATCAACACGTTTTGCACTGCGCGCTATGCTTTGGCGTAAGCCAACAGTCGTTTTGCTCTGTGCACTATGCTTTTGCGTAAACCTACAGCCGTTTTGCACTGTGCGCTATGCTGTGGCATAAACATACAGTTGTTTTGCGCTGTGCATTTGCGTAAACCAACAGCCCTTTTGCACTGTGCGCTATGCTGTGGAATAAACCTACAGTCGTTTTGAGCTGTGCGCTATGCTGTGGCATAAACGTACAGTTGTTTTGCGCTGTGCATTTGCGTAAACCAACAGCCGTTTTGCACTGTGCGCTATGCTTTGGGGTAAACCAACAGACGTTTTGCACTGTGCTTTATGCTTTGGGGTAAACCAACAGCCGGTTTGCACTGTGTGCTACGCTTTGGGGTAAACCAACAGACGTTTTGCACTGTGCACTATGCTTTTGCGTAAACCAACAGTCGTTTTGCTCTGTGCACTATGCTTTTGCGTAGACCTACAGCCGTATTGCACTGGGCGTTATGCTTTGGGGTAAACCAACAGCCGTTTTGCACTGTGCTCTATGCTTTTGGGTAAACCTACAGCCGTATTGCACTGGGCGTTATGCTTTGGGGTAAACCAACAGCCGGTTTGCACTGTGCGTTACGCTTTGGCGTAAACCAACAGCCATATCGCACTGGGCGTTATGCTTTGACGTTAACCAACAGTCGTTTTGCACTGTGCGCTATGCTTTTGCGTAAACCAACAGCCGTATTGCACTGGGCGTTATGCTTTGGGGTAAACCAACAGCCGGTTTGCACTGTGCGCTATGTTTTGGCGTAAACCAACACCCGATTTGCACTGGGCGTTATGCTTTGGGGTAAACCAACAGCCGGTTTGCACTGTGCGCTATGCTTTTGGGTAAACCTACAGCCGTATTGCACTGGGCGTTATGCTTTAAGGTAAACCAACAGCCGTTTTGCACTGTGCACTATGCTTTTGGGTAAACCTACAGCCGTATTGCACTGGGCGCTATGCTTTGGGGTAAACCAACAGCCGGTTTGCACTGTGCGCTATGCTTTGTAGTAAACCAACACCCGATTTGCACTGTGCGCTATGCTGTGGCATAAACATACAGTTGTTTTGCGCTGTGCATTTGCGTAGACCAACAGCCGTTTTGCACTGTGCTCTATGCTGTGGAATAAACCTACAGTCGTTTTATGCTGTGCGCTATGCTGTGGCGTAAACCAACAGCCGTTTTGCACTGTGCGTAATGCTTTGGGGTAAACCAACAGCCGGTTTGCACTGTGCGCTACGCTTTGGGGTAAACCAACAGACGTTTTGCACTGTGCACTATGCTTTGGGGTAAATCAACACGTTTTGCACTGCGCGCTATGCTTTGGCGTAAGCCAACAGTCGTTTTGCTCTGTGCACTATGCTTTTGCGTAAACCTACAGCCGTTTTGCACTGTGCGCTATGCTGTGGCATAAACATACAGTTGTTTTGCGCTGTGCATTTGCGTAAACCAACAGCCGTTTTGCACTGTGCGCTATGCTGTGGAATAAACCTACAGTCGTTTTGAGCTGTGCGCTATGCTGTGGCATAAACGTACAGTTGTTTTGCGCTGTGCATTTGCGTAAACCAACAGCCGTTTTGCACTGTGCGCTATGCTGTGGAATATACCTACAGTCGTTTTGAGCTGTGCGCTATGCTGTGGCATAAACGTACAGTTGTTTTGCGCTGTGCATTTGCGTAAACCAACAGCCGTTTTGCACTGTGCGCTATGCTTTGGGGTAAACCAACAGACGTTTTGCACTGTGCTTTATGCTTTGGGGTAAACCAACAGCCGGTTTGCACTGTGCGCTACGCTTTGGGGTAAACCAACAGACGTTTTGCACTGTGCACTATGCTTTTGCGTAAACCAACAGTCGTTTTGCTCTGTGCACTATGCTTTTGCGTAGACCTACAGTCATTTTGCACTCTGCACTGTGCTTTGGCGTAAATCGACAGCCGTTTTGCACTGTGCACTATGCTTTTGGGTAAACCTACAGCCGTATTGCACTGGGCGCTATGCTTTGGGGTAAACCAACAGCCGGTTTGCACTGTGCGCTATGCTTTGTAGTAAACCAACACCCGATTTGCACTGTGCGCTATGCTGTGGCATAAACATACAGTTGTTTTGCGCTGTGCATTTGCGTAGACCAACAGCCGTTTTGCACCGTGCTCTATGCTGTGGAATAAACCTACAGTCGTTTTATGCTGTCCGCTATGCTGTGGCGTAAACCAACAGCCGTTTTGCACTGTGCGTCATGCTTTGGGGTAAACCAACAGCCGGTTTGCACTGTGCGCTATGCTTTGGGTTAAACCAGCAGCCGGTTTGCACTGTGCGCTACGCTTTGGGGTAAACCAACAGCCGTTTTGCACTGTGCTCTATGCTGTGGAATAAACCTACAGTCGTTTTATGCTGTCCGCTATGCTGTGGCGTAAACCTACAACCGTTTTGCACTGTGCACCATGGTTTTGCGTAAACCTACAGCCGTTTTGCACTGTGCGTTATGCTTTGGGGTAAATCAACACGTTTTGCACTGCGCGCTATGCTTTGGCGTAAGCCAACAGTCGTTTTGCTCTGTGCACTATGCTTTTGCGTAAACCTACAGCCGTTTTGCACTGTGCGCTATGCTGTGGCATAAACATACAGTTGTTTTGCGCTGTGCATTTGCGTAAACCAACAGCCCTTTTGCACTGTGCGCTATGCTGTGGAATAAACCTACAGTCGTTTTGAGCTGTGCGCTATGCTGTGGCATAAACGTACAGTTGTTTTGCGCTGTGCATTTGCGTAAACCAACAGCCGTTTTGCACTGTGCGCTATGCTTTGGGGTAAACCAACAGACGTTTTGCACTGTGCTTTATGCTTTGGGGTAAACCAACAGCCGGTTTGCACTGTGCGCTACGCTTTGGGGTAAACCAACAGACGTTTTGCACTGTGCACTATGCTTTTGCGTAAACCAACAGTCGTTTTGCTCTGTGCACTATGCTTTTGCGTAGACCTACAGTCATTTTGCACTCTGCACTGTGCTTTGGCGTAAATCGACAGCCGTTTTGCACTGTGCACTATGCTTTTGGGTAAACCTACAGCCGTATTGCACTGGGCGCTATGCTTTGGGGTAAACCAACAGCCGGTTTGCACTGTGCGCTATGCTTTGTAGTAAACCAACACCCGATTTGCACTGTGCGCTATGCTGTGGCATAAACATACAGTTGTTTTGCGCTGTGCATTTGCGTAGACCAACAGCCGTTTTGCACTGTGCTCTATGCTGTGGAATAAACCTACAGTCGTTTTATGCTGTCCGCTATGCTGTGGCGTAAACCAACAGCCGTTTTGCACTGTGCGTCATGCTTTGGGGTAAACCAACAGCCGGTTTGCACTGTGCGCTATGCTTTGGGTTAAACCAACAGCCGGTTTGCACTGTGCGCTATGCTGTGGAATATACCTACAGTCGTTTTGAGCTGTGCGCTATGCTGTGGCATAAACGTACAGTTGTTTTGCGCTGTGCATTTGCGTAAACCAACAGCCGTTTTGCACTGTGCGCTATGCTTTGGGGTAAACCAACAGACGTTTTGCACTGTGCTTTATGCTTTGGGGTAAACCAACAGCCGGTTTGCACTGTGCGCTACGCTTTGGGGTAAACCAACAGACGTTTTGCACTGTGCACTATGCTTTTGCGTAAACCAACAGTCGTTTTGCTCTGTGCACTATGCTTTTGCGTAGACCTACAGTCATTTTGCACTCTGCACTGTGCTTTGGCGTAAATCGACAGCCGTTTTGCACTGTGCACTATGCTTTTGGGTAAACCTACAGCCGTATTGCACTGGGCGCTATGCTTTGGGGTAAACCAACAGCCGGTTTGCACTGTGCGCTATGCTTTGTAGTAAACCAACACCCGATTTGCACTGTGCGCTATGCTGTGGCATAAACATACAGTTGTTTTGCGCTGTGCATTTGCGTAGACCAACAGCCGTTTTGCACCGTGCTCTATGCTGTGGAATAAACCTACAGTCGTTTTATGCTGTCCGCTATGCTGTGGCGTAAACCAACAGCCGTTTTGCACTGTGCGTCATGCTTTGGGGTAAACCAACAGCCGGTTTGCACTGTGCGCTATGCTTTGGGTTAAACCAACAGCCGGTTTGCACTGTGCGCTACGCTTTGGGGTAAACCAACAGCCGTTTTGCACTGTGCTCTATGCTGTGGAATAAACCTACAGTCGTTTTATGCTGTCCGCTATGCTGTGGCGTAAACCTACAACCGTTTTGCACTGTGCACCATGGTTTTGCGTAAACCTACAGCCGTTTTGCACTGTGCGTTATGCTTTGGGGTAAATCAACACGTTTTGCACTGCGCGCTATGCTTTGGCGTAAGCCAACAGTCGTTTTGCTCTGTGCACTATGCTTTTGCGTAAACCTACAGCCGTTTTGCACTGTGCGCTATGCTGTGGCATAAACATACAGTTGTTTTGCGCTGTGCATTTGCGTAAACCAACAGCCCTTTTGCACTGTGCGCTATGCTGTGGAATAAACCTACAGTCGTTTTGAGCTGTGCGCTATGCTGTGGCATAAACGTACAGTTGTTTTGCGCTGTGCATTTGCGTAAACCAACAGCCGTTTTGCACTGTGCGCTATGCTTTGGGGTAAACCAACAGACGTTTTGCACTGTGCTTTATGCTTTGGGGTAAACCAACAGCCGGTTTGCACTGTGCGCTACGCTTTGGGGTAAACCAACAGACGTTTTGCACTGTGCACTATGCTTTTGCGTAAACCAACAGTCGTTTTGCTCTGTGCACTATGCTTTTGCGTAGACCTACAGTCATTTTGCACTCTGCACTGTGCTTTGGCGTAAATCGACAGCCGTTTTGCACTGTGCACTATGCTTTTGGGTAAACCTACAGCCGTATTGCACTGGGCGCTATGCTTTGGGGTAAACCAACAGCCGGTTTGCACTGTGCGCTATGCTTTGTAGTAAACCAACACCCGATTTGCACTGTGCGCTATGCTGTGGCATAAACATACAGTTGTTTTGCGCTGTGCATTTGCGTAGACCAACAGCCGTTTTGCACTGTGCTCTATGCTGTGGAATAAACCTACAGTCGTTTTATGCTGTCCGCTATGCTGTGGCGTAAACCAACAGCCGTTTTGCACTGTGCGTCATGCTTTGGGGTAAACCAACAGCCGGTTTGCACTGTGCGCTATGCTTTGGGGTAAACCAACAGACGTTTTGCACTGTGCGCTATGCTGTGGCATAAACCTACAGTCGTTTTGCGCTGGGCACTATTCTCTCACTTAATCCAACAGTCGTTTTGCACTGTGCGCTATGCTTTTTCTTTTTTTTTTTTTTAGTCTTAGAAGTTTATTTCATAATTTCATTAATTCATTACATTATTTTTTTTACCTGCGAAGCCACATGGCTTATCTGCAGAAGGTTATATCTCGGATGCTTATATGCAATAATAGTATTGCCATTAAAATTTCTGTTAATTTAAATAAAGTGCTACTTGTGAAAGTTTATTTTTTTTTTTTTTTTTTTAATTCATTTTAGGTATTTTTAAGTTTGAGAATAATTAAATGTATTAAGGAAAAGAAAAGGATGTATATGAGAAGTTTAAGTTATAATTTCTAAAAACTATTGCTTTAGTTTATTTTTTCTCACATTAATTTTATTTTCGTTTCTCAATGTATTACGAAGTGTATTTAGGATGTTTGGTACGGTGTACATCAACTGACGCTTGCACTGTGCGCTATGCCGTGGCATACAGTCGTTTTGTGCTGTGCACTATGCTTTGACGTTAACCAACAGTCGTTTTGCACTGTGCGCTATGCTTTTGCGTAAACCAACAGCCGTATTGCACTGGGCGTTATGCTTTGGGGTAAACCAACAGCCGGTTTGCACTGTGCGCTATGCTTTGGCGTAAACCAACACCCGATTTGCACTGGGCGTTATGCTTTGGGGTAAACCAACAGCCGGTTTGCACTGTGCGCTATGCTTTTGCGTAAACCAACAGCCGTATTGCACTGGGCGTTATGCTTTGGGGTAAACCAACAGCCGGTTTGCACTGTGCGCTATGCTTTGGCGTAAACCAACACCCGATTTGCACTGGGCGTTATGCTTTGGGGTAAACCAACAGCCGGTTTGCACTGTGCGCTATGCTTTTGCGTAAACCAACAGCCGTATTGCACTGGGCGTTATGCTTTGGGGTAAACCAACAGCCGGTTTGCACTGTGCGCTATGCTTTGGCGTAAACCAACACCCGATTTGCACTGGGCGTTATGCTTTGGGGTAAACCAACAGCCGGTTTGCACTGTGCGCTATGCTTTGGCGTAAACCAACACCCGATTTGCACTGGGCGTTATGCTTTAAGGTAAACCAACAGCCGTTTTGCACTGTGCACTATGTTTTGGGTAAACCTACAGCCGTATTGCACTGGGCGTTATGCTTTGGGGTAAACCAACAGCCGTTTTGCACTGTGCTCTATGCTTTTGGGTAAACCTACAGCCGTATTGCACTGGGCGTTATGCTTTGGGGTAAACCAACAGCCGGTTTGCACTGTGCGTTACGCTTTGGCGTAAACCAACAGCCATATCGCACTGGGCGTTATGCTTTGACGTTAACCAACAGTCGTTTTGCACTGTGCGCTATGCTTTTGCGTAAACCAACAGCCGTATTGCACTGGGCGTTATGCTTTGGGGTAAACCAACAGCCGGTTTGCACTGTGCGCTATGTTTTGGCGTAAACCAACACCCGATTTGCACTGGGCGTTATGCTTTGGGGTAAACCAACAGCCGGTTTGCACTGTGCGCTATGCTTTTGGGTAAACCTACAGCCGTATTGCACTGGGCGTTATGCTTTAAGGCAAACCAACAGCCGTTTTGCACTGTGCACTATGCTTTTGGGTAAACCTACAGCCGTATTGCACTGGGCGCTATGCTTTGGGGTAAACCAACAGCCGGTTTGCACTGTGCGCTATGCTTTGTAGTAAACCAACACCCGATTTGCACTGTGCGCTATGCTGTGGCATAAACATACAGTTGTTTTGCGCTGTGCATTTGCGTAGACCAACAGCCGTTTTGCACTGTGCTCTATGCTGTGGAATAAACCTACAGTCGTTTTATGCTGTGCGCTATGCTGTGGCGTAAACCAACAGCCGTTTTGCACTGTGCGTAATGCTTTGGGGTAAACCAACAGCCGGTTTGCACTGTGCGCTATGCTTTGGGGTAAACCAACAGACGTTTTGCACTGTGCGCTATGCTGTGGCATAAACCTACAGTCGTTTTGCGCTGGGCACTATTCTCTAACTTAATCCAACAGTCGTTTTGCACTGTGCGCTATGCTTTTTCTTTTTTTTTTTTAGTCTTAGAAGTTTATTTCATAATTTCATTAATTCATTACATTATATTTTTTACCTGCGAAGCCACATGGCTTATCTGCAGAAGGTTATATCTCGGATGCTTATATGCAATAATAGTATTGCCATTAAAATTTCTGTTAATTTAAATTAAGTGCTACTTGTGAAAGTTTATTTTTTTTTTTTTTTTTTTTTTAAATTCATTTTAGGTATTTTTAAGTTTGAGAATAATTAAATGTATTAAGGAAAAGAAAAGGATGTATATGAGAAGTTTAAGTTATAATTTCTAAAAACTATTGCTTTAGTTTATTTTTTCTCACACTAATTTTATTTACGTTTCTCAATGTATTACGAAGTGTATTTAGGATGTTTGGTACGGTGTACATCAACTGACGCTTGCACTGTGCGCTATGCTGTGGCATACAGTCGTTTTGCGCTGTGCACTATGCTTTGACGTTAACCAACAGTCGTTTTGCACTGTGCGCTATGCTTTTGCGTAAACCAACAGCCGTATTGCACTGGGCGTTATGCTTTGGGGTAAACCAACAGCCGGTTTGCACTGTGCGCTATGCTTTGGCGTAAACCAACACCCGATTTGCACTGGGCGTTATGCTTTGGGGTAAACCAACAGCCGGTTTGCACTGTGCGCTATGCTTTTGGGTAAACCTACAGCCGTATTGCATTGGGCGTTATGCTTTAAGGTAAACCAACAGCCGTTTTGCACTGTGCACTATGTTTTGGGTAAACCTACAGCCGTATTGCACTGGGCGTTATGCTTTGGGGTAAACCAACAGCCGGTTTGCACTGTGCGTTACGCTTTGGCGTAAACCAACAGCCATATCGCACTGGGCGTTATGCTTTGACGTTAACCAACAGTCGTTTTGCACTGTGCGCTATGCTTTTGCGTAAACCAACAGCCGTATTGCACTGGGCGTTATGCTTTGGGGTAAACCAACAGCCGGTTTGCACTGTGCGCTATGCTTTGGCGTAAACCAACACCCGATTTGCACTGGGCGTTATGCTTTGGGGTAAACCAACAGCCGGTTTGCACTGTGCGCTATGCTTTAGGGTAAACCTACAGCCGTATTGCACTGGGCGTTATGCTTTAAGGTAAACCAACAGCCGTTTTGCACTGTGCACTATGTTTTGGGTAAACCTACAGCCGTATTGCACTGGGCGCTATGCTTTGGGGTAAACCAACAGACGTTTTGCACTGTGCGCTATGCTGTGGCATACAGTCGTTTTGTGCTGTGCACTATGCTTTGACGTTAACCAACAGTCGTTTTGCACTGTGCGCTATGCTTTTGCGTAAACCAACAGCCGTATTGCACTGGGCGTTATGCTTTGGGGTAAAGCAACAGCCGGTTTGCACTGTGCGCTATGCTTTGGCGTAAACCAACAGACGTTTTGCACTGTGCGGTATGCTTTGGCATAAACCGACAGCCGTTTTGAACTCCGCACTATGCTTTGGCGTAAACCAACAGTCGTTTTGCTCTGTGCACTATGCTCTTGCGTAAACCTACAAACGTTTTGCACTGTGCACTGTGCCTTGGCGTAAACCAACAGCCGTTTTGCACTGTGCACTATGCTTTTGCGTAAACCAACAGACATTTTGCTCTCTGCGCTATGCTTTGGCGTAAACCAACATCCATTCTGCACTGTGCGCTGTGCTGTGCCATAAACCTACAGCCGTTTTGCACTGTGCGCTGTGCTGTGGCATAAACCTACTGCCGGTTTGCACTGTGCGCTATGCTGGGCCGTAAACCAACAGCCGTTTTGCACTGTGCCTTTGCGTAAACCCACAGTCGTTTTACGCTGTGCGCTGTGCTGTGGCATAAACCTACAGCCGGTTTGCACTGTGCGCTATGCTGTGGCGTAAACCAACAGCCGTTTTGCATTGTTGCACTGTGCTTTGACGTAAACCCACAGTCGTTTTGCACTGTGTGCTATGTTTTGGCGTAAACCAACAGTCGTTTTGCTCTGTGCACTATGCTTTTGCGTAAACCTGCAGTCGTTTTGCACTCTGCACTGTGCTTTGGCGTAAACCAACAGCAATTTTGCACTGTGCACTATGCTTTGGGTAAGCCTACAGCCTTATTGCACTGTGCGTTATGCTTTGCTGTAAACCAACAGCCGTTTTGCACTGTGTGCTTTGCGTAAACCCACAGTCGTTTTACGCTGTGCGCTATGCTGTGGCGTAAACCAACAGCCGTTTTGCACTCTACGCTATGCTTTTGCATAAACCAACAGACGTTTTGCACTGTGCGCTGTGCTGTGGCATAAACCTACAGTTGTTTTGCGCTGTGCACTATGCTTTGGCGTAAACCAACAGTCGTTTTGCTCTGTGCACTATGCTCTTGCGTAAACCAACAGACGTTTTGCACTGTGCGGTATGCTTTGGCATAAACCGACAGCCGTTTTGAACTCCGCACTATGCTTTGGCGTAAACCAACAGTCGTTTTACTCTGTGCACTATGCTCTTGCGTAAACCTACAAACGTTTTGCACTGTGCACTGTGCCTTGGCGTAAACCAACAGCCGTATTGCACTGTGCGCTATGCTTTTGCGTAAACCAACAGACGTTTTGCACTGTGCGGTATGCTTTGGCATAAACCGACAGCCGTTTTGAACTCCGCACTATGCTTTGGCGTAAACCAACAGTCGTTTTGCTCTGTGCACTATGCTCTTGCGTAAACCTACAAACGTTTTGCACTGTGCACTGTGCCTTGGCGTAAACCAACAGCCGTTTTGCACTGTGCACTATGCTTTTGCGTAAACCAACAGACATTTTGCTCTCTGCGCTATGCTTTGGCGTAAACCAACATCCGTTCTGCACTGTGCGCTGTGCTGTGCCATAAACCTACAGCCGTTTTGCACTGTGCGCTGTGCTGTGGCATAAACCTACTGCCGGTTTGCACTGTGCGCTATGCTGGGCCGTAAACCAACAGCCGTTTTGCACTGTGCCTTTGCGTAAACCCACAGTCGTTTTACGCTGTGCGCTGTGCTGTGGCATAAACCTACAGCCGGTTTGCACTGTGCGCTATGCTGTGGCGTAAACCAACAGCCGTTTTGCATTGTTGCACTGTGCTTTGACGTAAACCCACAGTCGTTTTGCACTGTGTGCTATGTTTTGGCGTAAACCAACAGTCGTTTTGCTCTGTGCACTATGCTTTTGCGTAAACCTGCAGTCGTTTTGCACTCTGCACTGTGCTTTGGCGTAAACCAACAGCAATTTTGCACTGTGCACTATGCTTTGGGTAAGCCTACAGCCTTATTGCACTGTGCGTTATGCTTTGCTGTAAACCAACAGCCGTTTTGCACTGTGTGCTTTGCGTAAACCCACAGTCGTTTTACGCTGTGCGCTATGCTGTGGCGTAAACCAACAGCCGTTTTGCACTCTACGCTATGCTTTTGCATAAACCAACAGACGTTTTGCACTGTGCGCTGTGCTGTGGCATAAACCTACAGTTGTTTTGCGCTGTGCACTATGCTTTGACGTAAACCAACAGTCGTTTTCCACTCTGCCCTATACTTTGGCGTAAACCAACAGTCGTTTTGCTCTGTGCACTATGCTCTTGCGTAAACCTACAAACGTTTTGCACTGTGCACTGTGCTTTGGCGTAAACCAACAGCCGTTTTGCACTGTGTACTATGCTTTTGAGTAAGCCAACAGTCGTTTTGCTCTCTGCGCTATGCTTTGGCGTAAACCAACAGCCGTTTTGCACTGTGCGTTATGCTTTGGGGTGAACCAACAGCCGTTTTGCACTGTGCACTGTGCCTTTGCGTAAACCCACAGTCGTTTTGCACTGTGCACTATGCTTTTGCGTAAACCAACAGACGTTTTGCACTGTGCGCTATGCTTTTGCGTAAACCAACAGCCGTTTTGCACTGTGCGTTATGCTTTGGGGTAAACCAACAGTCGTTTTGCTCTCTGCGCTATGCTTTGGCGTAAACCAACAGCCGTTTTGCACTGTGCGTTATGCTTTGGGGTGAACCAACAGCCGTTTTGCACTGTGCACTGTGCCTTTGCGTAAACCCACAGTCGTTTTGCACTGTGCACTATGCTTTTGCGTAAACCAACAGACGTTTTGCACTGTGCGCTATGCTTTTGCGTAAACCAACAGCCGTTTTGCACTGTGCGTTATGCTTTGGGGTAAACCAACAGACGTTTTGCACTGTGCGCTATGCTGTGGCATAAACCTACAGTCATTTTGCGCTGGGCACTATTCTCTGACTTAAAACAACAGTCGTTATGCACTGTGCACTATGCTTTGGCGTAAACCAACAGACGTTTTGCTTTGTGCACTATGCTTTTGCGTAAACCAACAGCCGTTTTGCCCTGTGCGTTATGCTTTGGGGTGAACCAACAGCCGTTCTGCACTGTGCGCTGTGCTGTGCCATAAACCTACAGCCGTTTTGCACTGTGCGCTGTGCTGTGGCATAAACCTACAGCCGGTTTGCACTGTGCGCTATGCTGGGGCGTAAACCAACAGCCGTTTTGCACTGTGCACTGTGCCTTTGCGTAAACCCACAGTCGTTTTGCATTGTTGCACTGTGCTTTGACGTAAACCCACAGTCGTTTTGCACTGTGTGCTATGCTTTGGCGTAAACCAACAGTCGTTTTGCTCTGTGCACTATGCTTTTGCGTAAACCTACAGTCGTTTTGCACTCTGCACTGTGCTTTGTCGTAAACCAACAGCCATTTTGCACTGTGCACTATGCTTTGGGTAAGCCTACAGACTTATTGCACTGTGCGTTATGCTTCGCTGTAAACCAACAGCCGTTTTGCACTGTGTGCTTTGCGTAAACCCACAGTCGTTTTACGCTGTGCGCTATGCTGTGGCATAAACCTACAGCCGGTTTGCACTGTGCGCTATGCTGTGGCGCAAACCAACAGCCGTTTTGCACTGTGCGTTATGCTTTGGGGTGAACCAACAGCCGTTTTGCACTGTGCGCTGTGCTGTGCCACAAACCTACAGCCGTTTTGCACTGTGCGCTGTGCTGTGGCATAAACCTACAGCCGGTTTGCACTGTGCGCTATGCTGTGGCGTAAACCAACAGCCGTTTTGCATTGTTGCACTGTGCTTTGACGTAAGCCCACAGTCGTTTTGCACTGTGTGCTATGCTTTGGCGTAAACCAACAGTCGTTTTGCTCTGTGCACTATGCTTTTGCGTAAACCTACAGTCGTTTTCCACTCTGAGCTATGCTTTGGCGTAAACCCACAGTCGTTTTGCACTGTGCACTATGCTTTTGCGTAAACCTACAACCGTTTTGCACTGTGCACCATGGTGTTGCGTAAACCTACAGCCGTTTTGCACTGTGCGTTATGCTTTGGGGTAAATCAACACATTTTGCACTGCGCGATATGCTGTGGCATAAACCTACAGTCGTTTTGCGCTGGGCACTATTCTCTGCCTTAAACCAACAGTCGTTTTGCACTGTGCGCTATGCTTTGGCGTAAGCCAACAGTCGTTTTGCTCTGTGCACTATGCTTTTGCGTAAACCTACAGCCGTTTTGCACTGTGCGCTATGCTGTGGCATAAGCATACAGTTGTTTTGCGCAGTGCATTTGCGTAAACCAACAGCCGTTTTGCACTGTGCGCTATGCTGTGGAATAAACCTACAGTCGTTTTGTGCTGTGCGCTATGCTGTGGCATAAACGTACAGTTGTTTTGCGCTGTGCATTTGCGTAAACCAACAGCCGTTTTGAACTGTGCGCTATGCTTTTGCGTAAACCTACAGTCGTTTTGCACTCTGCACTGTGCTTTGGCGTAAACCAACAGCCGTTTTGCACTGTGCACTATGCTTTTGCGTAAACCAACAGTCGTTTTGCTCTGTGCACTATGCTTTTGCGTACACCTACAGTCATTTTGCACTCTGCACTGTGCTTTGGCGTAAACCAACAGCCGTTTTGCACTGTGCACTATGCTTTTGCGTAAACCTACAGCCGTATTGCACTGGGCGTTATGCTTTGGGGTAAACCAACAGCCGGTTTGCACTGTGCGCTATGCTTTGTAGTAAACCAACACCCGATTTGCACTGTGCGCTATGCTGTGGCATAAACATACAGTTGTTTTGCGCTGTGCATTTGCGTAGACCAACAGCCGTTTTGCACTGTGCTCTATGCTGTGGAATAAACCTACAGTCGTTTTATGCTGTGCGCTATGCTGTGGCGTAAACCAACAGCTTTTTTGCACTGTGCGTAATGCTTTGGGGTAAACCAACAGCCGGTTTGCACTGTGCGCTATGCTTTGGGGTAAACCAACAGACGTTTTGCACTGTGCGCTATGCTGTGGCATAAACCTACAGTCGTTTTGCGCTGGGCACTATTCTCTAACTTAATCCAACAGTCGTTTTGCACTGTGCGCTATGCTTTTTCTTTTTTTTTTTTAGTCTTAGAAGTTTATTTCATAATTTCATTAATTCATTACATTATTTTTTTTACCTGCGAAGCCACATGGCTTATCTGCAGAAGGTTATATCTCGGATGCTTATATGCAATAATAGTATTGCCATTAAAATTTCTGTTAATTTAAATTAAGTGCTACTTGTGAAAGTTTATTTTTTTTTTTTTTTTTAAATTCATTTTAGGTATTTTTAAGTTTGAGAATAATTAAATGTATTAAGGAAAAGAAAAGGATGTATATGAGAAGTTTAAGTTATAATTTCTAAAAACTATTGCTTTAGTTTATTTTTTCTCACATTAATTTTATTTTCGTTTCTCAATGTATTACGAAGTGTATTTAGGATGTTTGGTACGGTGTACATCAACTGACGCTTGCACTGTGCGCTATGCCGTGGCATACAGTCGTTTTGTGCTGTGCACTATGCTTTGACGTTAACCAACAGTCGTTTTGCACTGTGCGCTATGCTTTTGCGTAAACCAACAGCCGTATTGCACTGGGCGTTATGCTTTGGGGTAAACCAACAGCCGGTTTGCACTGTGCTCTATGCTTTTGGGTAAACCTACAGTCGTATTGCACTGGGTGTTATGCTTTGGGGTAAACCAACAGCCGTTTTGCACTGTGCACTATGTTTTGGGTAAACCTACAGCCGTATTGCACTGGGCGTTATGCTTTGGGGTAAACCAACAGCCGGTTTGCACTGTGCGCTATGCTTTGGCGTAAACCAACACCCGATTTGCACTGGGCGTTATGCTTTGGGGTAAACCAACAGCCGGTTTGCACTGTGCACTATGCTTTGGGTAAACCTACAGCCGTATTGCACTGGGCGTTATGCTTTGGGGTAAACCAACAGCCGGTTTGCACTGTGCGCTATGCTTTGGCGTAAACCAACACCCGATTTGCACTGGGCGTTATGCTTTGGGGTAAACCAACAGCCGGTTTGCACTGTGCACTATGCTTTGGCGTAAACCAACACCCGATTTGCACTGGGCGTTATGCTTTGGGGTAAACCAACAGCCGGTTTGCACTGTGCGCTATG
This sequence comes from Xylota segnis, assembly GCA_963583995.1. Taxonomy (NCBI): domain Eukaryota; kingdom Metazoa; phylum Arthropoda; class Insecta; order Diptera; family Syrphidae; genus Xylota; species Xylota segnis. The sequence goes on from OY757237.1 coordinate 86,185,031, forward strand.
CTTTCGGGTAAACCCACAGCCGTATTGCACTGGGCATTATGCTTTGGGGTAAACCAACAGCCGTTTTGCACTGTGCACTATGCTTTGGCGTAAACCTACAGCCGTATTACCACTGGGCGTTATACTTTGGGGTAAACCAACAGCCGGTTTGCACTGTGCACTATGCTTTGGCGTAAACCAACACCCGATTTGCACTGGGCGTTATGCTTTGGGGTAAACCAACAGCCGGTTTGCACTGTGCGCTATGCTTTCGGGTAAACCCACAGCCGTATTGCACTGGGTATTATGCTTTGGGGTAAACCAACAGCCGTTTTGCACTGTGCACTATGCTTTGGCGTAAACCTACAGCCGTATTACCACTGGGCGTTATGCTTTGGGGTAAACCAACAGCCGGTTTGCACTGTGCACTATGCTTTGGGTAAACCTACAGCCGTATTGCACTGGGCGTTATGCTTTGGGGTAAACCAACAGCCGTTTTGCACTGTGCACTATGCTTTTGGGTAAACCTACAGCCGTATTGCACTGGGCGTTATGCTTTGGGGTAAACCAACAGCCGGTTTGCACTGTGCGTTACGCTTTGGCGTAAACCAACAGCCGTATTGCACTGGGCGTTATGCTTTGGGGTAAACCAACAGCCGGTTTGCACTGTGCGCTATGCATTTGCGTAAACCAACAGCCGTATTGCACTGGGCGTTATGCTTTGGGGTAAACCAACAGCCGGTTTGCACTGTGCGCTATGCTGTGGCATAAACCTACAGTCGTTTTGCGCTGGGCAATATTCTCTGACTTAAACCAACAGTCGTTTTGCACTGTCCGCTATGCTTTTGCGTAAACCAACAGCCGTTTTGCACTGTGCACTATGCTTTGGCGTAAACCTACAGCCGTATTACCACTGGGCGTTATGCTTTGGGGTAAACCAACAGCCGGTTTGCACTGTGCACTATGCTTTGGGTAAACCTACAGCCGTATTGCACTGGGCGTTATGCTTTGGGGTAAACCAACAGCCGGTTTGCACTGTGCGCTATGCTTTGGCGTAAACCAACACCCGATTTGCACTGGGCGTTATGCTTTGGGGTAAACCAACAGCCGGTTTGCACTGTGCACTATGCTTTGGGTAAACCTACAGCCGTATTGCACTGGGCGTTATGCTTTGGGGTAAACCAACAGCCGGTTTGCACTGTGCTCTATGCTTTGGCGTAAACCAACACCCGATTTGCACTGGGCGTTATGCTTTGGGGTAAACCAACAGCCGGTTTGCACTGTGCACTATGCTTTGGCGTAAACCAACAGACGTTTTGCACTGTGCGCTATGCTGTGGCATAAACCTACAGTCGTTTTGCGCTGGGCACTATTCTCTAACTTAATCCAACAGTCGTTTTGCACTGTGCGCTATGCTTTTTCTTTTTTTTTTTTTAGTCTTAGAAGTTTATTTCATAATTTCATTAATTCATTACATTATTTTTTTTACCTGCGAAGCCACATGGCTTATCTGCAGAAGGTTATATCTCGGATGCTTATATGCAATAATAGTATTGCCATTAAAATTTCTGTTAATTTAAATTAAGTGCTACTTGTGAAAGTTTATTTTTTTTTTTTTTTTTAAATTCATTTTAGGTATTTTTAAGTTTGAGAATAATTAAATGTATTAAGGAAAAGAAAAGGATGTATATGAGAAGTTTAAGTTATAATTTCTAAAAACTATTGCTTTAGTTTATTTTTTCTCACATTAATTTTATTTTCGTTTCTCAATGTATTACGAAGTGTATTTAGGATGTTTGGTACGGTGTACATCAACTGACGCTTGCACTGTGCGCTATGCCGTGGCATACAGTCGTTTTGTGCTGTGCACTATGCTTTGACGTTAACCAACAGTCGTTTTGCACTGTGCGCTATGCTTTTGCGTAAACCAACAGCCGTATTGCACTGGGCGTTATGCTTTGGGGTAAACCAATAGCCGGTTTGCACTGTGCTCTATGCTTTTGGGTAAACCTACAGTCGTATTGCACTGGGCGTTATGCTTTGGGGTAAACCAACAGCCGTTTTGCACTGTGCACTATGTTTTGGGTAAACCTACAGCCGTATTGCACTGGGCGTTATGCTTTGGGGTAAACCAACAGCCGGTTTGCACTGTGCGCTATGCTTTGGCGTAAACCAACACCCGATTTGCACTGGGCGTTATGCTTTGGGGTAAACCAACAGCCGGTTTGCACTGTGCACTATGCTTTTTTATTTTTATTTTATTTTCATAAGTTTTATTTCATAATTTCATCAATTTATTACATTATTTTTACCTGCGAAGCCACAGGGCTTATCTGCAGGAGGTTATATCTCGAATGCAATAATAGTACTGTCATTAAAATTTCTATTAATTGAAATTAAGTGCTACTTGTGAAAGCTTTTTTTTTTTTTTTGTTAAATTCATTTTAGGTATTTTTAAGTTTGAGAATAATTAAATGTATTAACGAAAAGAAAAGGATGTATATATGAAGTTTAAGTTATAGTTTCTAAAAAATATTGCTTTAGTTTATTTTTTCTCACATGAATGTTATTTACGTTTCTCAATGCATTAGGAAGTGTATTTAGGATGTTTGGTACGGTGTACATCAACTGACGCTTGCCATATATGTTGTTGAAGGGTGGAAGATGGTACAACCCCTCTGCTCGTCTTCTGGTGTTAAGGTTGTGGCTGATTGGGGTTCGGAACCGTTCATCGTCGTAGTACTCCAACGCTGCTGTCATATTAAATATTTTCTTCACTGTGAGAACGCGCACAATACAGTGCAATACGGCTGTAGGTTTACCCAAAGCATAGTGCACAGTGCAAACCGGCTGTTGGTTTACCCCAAAGCATAACGCCCAGTGGTAACAGTCGTTTTGCACTGTCCGCTATGCTTTTGCGTAAACCAACAGCCGTTTTGCACTGTGCACTATGCTTTGGGTAAACCTACAGCCGTATTGCACTGGGCGTTATGCTTTGGGGTAAACCAACAGCCGGTTTGCACTGTGCGCTATGCTTTGGCGTAAACCAACACCCGATTTGCACTGGGCGTTATGCTTTGGGGTAAACCAACAGCCGGTTTGCACTGTGCACTATGCTTTGGCGTAAACCAACACCCGATTTGCACTGGGCGTTATGCTTTGGGGTAAACCAACAGCCGGTTTGCACTGTGCGCTATGCTTTCGGGTAAACCCACAGCCGTATTGCACTGGGCATTATGCTTTGGGGTAAACCAACAGCCGTTTTGCACTGTGCACTATGCTTTGGCGTAAACCTACAGCCGTATTACCACTGGGCGTTATACTTTGGGGTAAACCAACAGCCGGTTTGCACTGTGCACTATGCTTTGGCGTAAACCAACACCCGATTTGCACTGGGCGTTATGCTTTGGGGTAAACCAACAGCCGGTTTGCACTGTGCGCTATGCTTTCGGGTAAACCCACAGCCGTATTGCACTGGGTATTATGCTTTGGGGTAAACCAACAGCCGTTTTGCACTGTGCACTATGCTTTGGCGTAAACCTACAGCCGTATTACCACTGGGCGTTATGCTTTGGGGTAAACCAACAGCCGGTTTGCACTGTGCACTATGCTTTGGGTAAACCTACAGCCGTATTGCACTGGGCGTTATGCTTTGGGGTAAACCAACAGCCGTTTTGCACTGTGCACTATGCTTTTGGGTAAACCTACAGCCGTATTGCACTGGGCGTTATGCTTTGGGGTAAACCAACAGCCGGTTTGCACTGTGCGCTATGCATTTGCGTAAACCAACAGCCGTATTGCACTGGGCGTTATGCTTTGGGGTAAACCAACAGCCGGTTTGCACTGTGCGCTATGCTGTGGCATAAACCTACAGTCGTTTTGCGCTGGGCAATATTCTCTGACTTAAACCAACAGTCGTTTTGCACTGTCCGCTATGCTTTTGCGTAAACCAACAGCCGTTTTGCACTGTGCACTATGCTTTGGCGTAAACCTACAGCCGTATTACCACTGGGCGTTATGCTTTGGGGTAAACCAACAGCCGGTTTGCACTGTGCACTATGCTTTGGGTAAACCTACAGCCGTATTGCACTGGGCGTTATGCTTTGGGGTAAACCAACAGCCGGTTTGCACTGTGCGCTATGCTTTGGCGTAAACCAACACCCGATTTGCACTGGGCGTTATGCTTTGGGGTAAACCAACAGCCGGTTTGCACTGTGCACTATGCTTTGGGTAAACCTACAGCCGTATTGCACTGGGCGTTATGCTTTGGGGTAAACCAACAGCCGGTTTGCACTGTGCTCTATGCTTTGGCGTAAACCAACACCCGATTTGCACTGGGCGTTATGCTTTGGGGTAAACCAACAGCCGGTTTGCACTGTGCACTATGCTTTGGCGTAAACCAACACCCGATTTGCACTGGGCGTTATGCTTTGGGGTAAACCAACAGCCGGTTTGCACTGTGCGCTATGCTTTCGGGTAAACCCACAGCCGTATTGCACTGGGCATTATGCTTTGGGGTAAACCAACAGCCGTTTTGCACTGTGCACTATGCTTTGGCGTAAACCTACAGCCGTATTACCACTGGGCGTTATACTTTGGGGTAAACCAACAGCCGGTTTGCACTGTGCACTATGCTTTGGCGTAAACCTACAGCCGTATTGCACTGCGCGTTATGCTTTAAGGTAAACCAACAGCCGTATTGCACTGGGCGTTATGCTTTGGGGTAAACCAACAGCCGTTTTGCACTGTGCACTATGCTTTGGCGTAAACCTACAGCCGCATTGCACTGGGCGTTATGCTTTAAGGTAAACCAACAGCCGTTTTGCACTGTGCACTATGTTTTGGGTAAACCTACAGCCGTATTGCACTCTGCGTTATGCTTTGGGGTAAACCAACAGCCGTTTTGCACTGTGCACTATGCTTTTGGGTAAACCTACAGCCGTATTGCACTGGGCGTTATGCTTTGGGGTAAACCAACAGCCGGTTTGCACTGTGCGCTATGCATTTGGGTAAACCAACAGCCGTATTGCACTGGGCGTTATGCTTTGGGGTAAACCAACAGCCGGTTTGCACTGTGCGCTATGCTTTTGGGTAAACCCACAGCCGTATTGCACTGGGCGTTATGCTTTGGGGTAAACCAACAACCGTTTTGCACTGTGCGCTATGCTGTGGCATAAACCTACAGTCGTTTTGCGCTGGGCAATATTCTCTGACTTAAACCAACAGTCGTTTTGCACTGTCCGCTATGCTTTTGCGTAAACCAACAGCCGTTTTGCACTGTGCGCTATGCTGTGGAATAAACCTACAGTCGTTCTGTGCTGTGCGCTATGCTGTGGCGTAAACCGAAAGCCGTTTTGCACTGTGCGCTATGCTGTGGCATAAACCTACAGTCGTTTTGCGCTGTGTTATATGCTTTGACGTAAACCAACAGCCGTCTTGCGCTGTGCGCTATGCTGTGGCATAAACCTTCAGTTGTTTTGCGCTGTGCACTATGCTTTGGGGTAAACCAACAGTCGTTTTCCACTCTGCGCTATGCTTTGGCGTAAACCGACAGCCGTTTTGCACTGTGCGCTATGCTTTTGCGTAAACCAACAGACGTTTTGCACTGTGCGGTATGCTTTGGCATAAACCGACAGCCGTTTTGAACTCCGCACTATGCTTTGGCGTAAACCAACAGTCGTTTCGCTCTGTGCACTATGCTCTTGCGTAAGCCTACAAACGTTTTGCACTGTGCACTGTGCCTTGGCGTAAACCAACAGCCGTTTTGCACTGTGCACTATGCTTTTGCGTAAACCAACAGATATTTTGCTCTCTGCGCTATGCTTTGGCGTAAACCAACATCCGTTCTGTACTGTGCGCTGTGCTGTGCCATAAACCTACAGCCGTTTTGCACTGTGCGCTGTGCTGTGGCATAAACCTACTGCCGGTTTGCACTGTGCGCTATGCTGGGCCGTAAACCAACAGCCGTTTTGCACTGTGCCTTTGCGTAAACCCACAGTCGTTTTACGCTGTGCGCTGTGCTGTGGCATAAACCTACAGCCGGTTTGCACTGTGCGCTATGCTGTGGCGTAAACCAACAGCCGTTTTGCATTGTTGCACTGTGCTTTGACGTAAACCCACAGTCGTTTTGCACTGTGTGCTATGTTTTGGCGTAAACCAACAGTCGTTTTGATCTGTGCACTATGCTTTGTAGTAAACCTGCAGTCGTTTTGCACTCTGCACTGTGCTTTGGCGTAAACCAACAGCAATTTTGCACTGTGCGCTATGCTTTGGGTAAGCCTACAGCCTTATTGCACTGTGCGTTATGCTTTGCTGTAAACCAACAGCCGTTTTGCACTGTGTGCTTTGCGTAAACCCACAGTCGTTTTATGCTGTGCGCTATGCTGTGGCGTAAACCAACAGCCGTTTTGCACTCTACGCTATGCTTTTGCATAAACCAACAGACGTTTTGCACTGTGCGCTATGCTGTGGCATAAACCTACAGTCGTTTTGCGCTGTGCACTATGCTTTGGCGTAAACCAGCAGTCGTTTTCCACTCTGCCCTATACTTTGGCGTAAACCAACAGTCGTTTTGCTCTGTGCACTATGCTCTTGCGTAAACCTACAAACGTTTTGCACTGTGCACTGTGCTTTGGCGTAAACCAACAGCCGTTTTGCACTGTGTACTATGCTTTTGAGTAAACCAACAGTCGTTTTGCTCTCTGCGCTATGCTTTGGCGTAAACCAACAGCCGTTTTGCACTGTGCGTTATGCTTTGGGGTGAACCAACAACCGTTTTGCACTGTGCACTGTGCCTTTGCGTAAACCCACAGTCGTTTTGCACTGTGCACTATGCTTTTGCGTAAACCAACAGACGTTTTGCACTGTGCGCTATGCTTTTGCGTAAACCAACAGCCGTTTTGCACTGTGCGTTATGCTTTGGGGTAAACCAACAGTCGTTTTGCTCTCTGCGCTATGCTTTGGCGTAAACCAACAGCCGTTTTGCACTGTGCGTTATGCTTTGGGGTGAACCAACAGCCGTTTTGCACTGTGCACTGTGCCTTTGCGTAAACCCACAGTCGTTTTGCACTGTGCACTATGCTTTTGCGTAAACCAACAGACGTTTTGCACTGTGCGCTATGCTTTTGCGTAAACCAACAGCCGTTTTGCACTGTGCGTTATGCTTTGGGGTAAACCAACAGACGTTTTGCACTGTGCGCTATGCTGTGGCATAAACCTACAGTCATTTTGCGCTGGGCACTATTCTCTGACTTAAAACAACAGTCGTTATACACTGTGCACTATGCTTTGGCGTAAACCAACAGTCATTTTGCTCTCTGCGCTATGCTTTGGGGTAAACCAACAGTCGTTTTGCTCTCTGCGCTATGCTTTGGCGTAAACCAACAGCCGTTTTGCACTGTGCGTTATGCTTTGGGGTGAACCAACAGCCGTTTTGCACTGTGCACTGTGCCTTTGCGTAAACCCACAGTCGTTTTGCACTGTGCACTATGCTTTTGCGTAAACCAACAGACGTTTTGCACTGTGCGCTATGCTTTTGCGTAAACCAACAGCCGTTTTGCACTGTGCGTTATGCTTTGGGGTGAACCAACAGCCGTTCTGCACTGTGCGCTGTGCTGTGCCATAAACCTACAGCCGTTTTGCACTGTGCGCTGTGCTGTGGCATAAACCTACAGCCGGTTTGCACTGTGCGCTATGCTGGGGCGTAAACCAACAGCCGTTTTGCACTGTGCACTGTGCCTTTGCGTTAACCCACAGTCGTTTTACGCTGTGCGCTGTGCTGTGGCATAAACCTACAGCCGGTTTGCACTGTGCGCTATGCTGTGGCGTAAACCAACAGCCGTTTTGCATTGTTGCACTGTGCTTTGACGTAAACCCACAGTCGTTTTGCACTGTGTGCTATGCTTTGGCGTAAACCAACAGTCGTTTTGCTCTGTGCACTATGCTTTTGCGTAAACCTACAGTCGTTTTGCACTCTGCACTGTGCTTTGGCGTAAACCAACAGCCATTTTGCACTGTGCACTATGCTTTGGGTAAGCCTACAGCCTTATTGCACTGTGCGTTATGCTTTGCTGTAAACCAACAGCCGTTTTGCACTGTGTGCTTTGCGTAAACCCACAGTCGTTTTACGCTGTGCGCTATGCTGTGGCGTAAACCAACAGCCGTTTTGCACTCTGCGATATGCTTTTGCATAAACCAACAGACGTTTTGCACTGTGCGCTATGCTTTGGCGTAAACCGACAGCCGTTTTGCAGTCCGCACTATGCTTTGGAGTAAACCAACAGCCGTCTTGCACTGTGCGCTATGCTGTGGCATAAACCTACAGTTGTTTTGCGCTGTGCACTATGCTTTGACGTAAACCAACAGTCGTTTTCCACTCTGCGCTATACTTTGGCGTAAACCAACAGTCGTTTTGCTCTGTGCACTATGCTCTTGCGTAAACCTACAAACGTTTTGCACTGTGCACTGTGCTTTGGCGTAAACCAACAGCCGTATTGCACTGGGCGTTATGCTTTGGGGTAAACCAACAGCCGGTTTGCACTGTGCGCTATGCATTTGCGTAAACCAACAGCCGTATTGCACTGGGCGTTATGCTTTGGGGTAAACCAACAGCCGGTTTGCACTGTGCGCTATGCTGTGGCATAAACCTACAGTCGTTTTGCGCTGGGCAATATTCTCTGACTTAAACCAACAGTCGTTTTGCACTGTCCGCTATGCTTTTGCGTAAACCAACAGCCGTTTTGCACTGTGCACTATGCTTTGGCGTAAACCTACAGCCGTATTACCACTGGGCGTTATGCTTTGGGGTAAACCAACAGCCGGTTTGCACTGTGCACTATGCTTTGGGTAAACCTACAGCCGTATTGCACTCTGCGTTATGCTTTGGGGTAAACCAACAGCCGTTTTGCACTGTGCACTATGCTTTTGGGTAAACCTACAGCCGTATTGCACTGGGCGTTATGCTTTGGGGTAAACCAACAGCCGGTTTGCACTGTGCGCTATGCATTTGGGTAAACCAACAGCCGTATTGCACTGGGCGTTATGCTTTGGGGTAAACCAACAGCCGGTTTGCACTGTGCGCTATGCTTTTGGGTAAACCCACAGCCGTATTGCACTGGGCGTTATGCTTTGGGGTAAACCAACAGCCGTTTTGCACTGTGCGCTATGCTGTGGCATAAACCTACAGTCGTTTTGCGCTGGGCAATATTCTCTGACTTAAACCAACAGTCGTTTTGCACTGTCCGCTATGCTTTTTCGTAAACCAACAGCCGTTTTGCACTGTGCGCTATGCTGTGGAATAAACCTACAGTCGTTCTGTGCTGTGCGCTATGCTGTGGCGTAAACCGAAAGCCGTTTTGCACTGTGCGCTATGCTGTGGCATAAACCTACAGTCGTTTTGCGCTGTGTTATATGCTTTGACGTAAACCAACAGCCGTCTTGCGCTGTGCGCTATGCTGTGGCATAAACCTTCAGTTGTTTTGCGCTGTGCACTATGCTTTGGGGTAAACCAACAGTCGTTTTCCACTCTGCGCTATGCTTTGGCGTAAACCGACAGCCGTTTTGCACTGTGCGCTATGCTTTTGCGTAAACCAACAGACGTTTTGCACTGTGCGGTATGCTTTGGCATAAACCGACAGCCGTTTTGAACTCCGCACTATGCTTTGGCGTAAACCAACAGTCGTTTCGCTCTGTGCACTATGCTCTTGCGTAAGCCTACAAACGTTTTGCACTGTGCACTGTGCTTTGGCGTAAACCAACAGCAATTTTGCACTGTGCGCTATGCTTTGGGTAAGCCTACAGCCTTATTGCACTGTGCGTTATGCTTTGCTGTAAACCAACAGCCGTTTTGCACTGTGTGCTTTGCGTAAACCCACAGTCGTTTTACGCTGTGCACTATGCTTTGTAGTAAACCTGCAGTCGTTTTGCACTCTGCACTGTGCTTTGGCGTAAACCAACAGCAATTTTGCACTGTGCGCTATGCTTTGGGTAAGCCTACAGCCTTATTGCACTGTGCGTTATGCTTTGCTGTAAACCAACAGCCGTTTTGCACTGTGTGCTTTGCGTAAACCCACAGTCGTTTTACGCTGTGCGCTATGCTGTGGCGTAAACCAACAGCCGTTTTGCACTCTACGCTATGCTTTTGCATAAACCAACAGACGTTTTGCACTGTGCGCTATGCTGTGGCATAAACCTACAGTCGTTTTGCGCTGTGCACTATGCTTTGACGTAAACCAGCAGTCGTTTTCCACTCTGCCCTATACTTTGGCGTAAACCAACAGTCGTTTTGCTCTGTGCACTATGCTCTTGCGTAAACCTACAAACGTTTTGCACTGTGCACTGTGCTTTGGCGTAAACCAACAGCCGTTTTGCACTGTGTACTATGCTTTTGAGTAAACCAACAGTCGTTTTGCTCTCTGCGCTATGCTTTGGCGTAAACCAACAGCCGTTTTGCACTGTGCGTTATGCTTTGGGGTGAACCAACAGCCGTTTTGCACTGTGCACTGTGCCTTTGCGTAAGCCCACAAACAATACAAACAAAAGGAGCGACGGTAGTAGAAACAGCACCAATGAGAAGGCAGTGAACCCCTTCCTAAGGAGCTCCAAGATGCCGAGGTCACCAGGTGACCAAGCGGCAGCACCACAGAGAAGTCTGGAAGGACGCGAGTCACCAGCAAGGAAGGAGACGACGAGCGAACCGGCCCCATTGGTATCGGCTCCACCAGGAGTCACAAGGGAAACCACAGCAACAAGCGAAGGTGACACCAGCTCACGTGTGGTAGCTAGCAATCCAATGACGATTGGAGGAACACCGGAAGCTCGAAGAAGCGAAGACGGCTCAGAAGCCCTTGAGAAACTAGGGCGGAAAATCGCAGAACTGCAGGATGCAATGAGTACCCAACGTCACATCAACCAAGCCATGAGGGATCTTGTGCGAAGTATCTCGGTACTGCATAGAAGAGCAGTGAAGGAAAAAACATCAACGAAGGATAATAGCAAGGATCGGGCCAACAAAAGCGCGCAGACCTCTCCAGCCTTAAAACCAAACATGGAGGGAGAAGCGAAACGACAAAGAGAGGCCGAAGACCAGCTGCCAACACCAAAAAAAGGAAAGCGAACAGCAGCTAATCTAGAAGCAGAAGCGGAGGAAGAAGCCGCACCTACCGGAGCACGGGAATGGAAGGTAGTGCCGAAACGACAAAAAAGTCGAGTGAAGGCAAAACATAAAACAGAGAGGAAAACCCAAGGAGAAAAGGAAAATGGAAAAGGGGAAAAAAGGCCAGACAAAACAGAGAAGCAAGGTGGTAGGACCAGGAAAAACCCCGGAAGGCCCGATGCTATACTAATATCGAAAACAGGGGAAACGTCCTACGCAAGCATCCTTAAAATGATGAAGTCAAAGCCAGAGCTTAAAGAACTCGGGGAGAGCGTTAACAAGATTAGGAAAACGGCGAAAGGGGAACTGCTCTTTGAACTTAACAAGGCCAATAACGGAAAAACCGAGCAACTCAAAGAAGAGATGGCGAAAGTACTACAAAGTGAAGCAAAGGTGAAGTCCTTATGTCATCTAGTAACAGTCGAATGTCGCGACTTGGACGAGGTCATAACCCCGGAGGACATCTGCAAGGCAATCGGAGAGCAGTTCCCAGCATCAGCTGAAATAACCACTGATGCTGTTAAATCCCTCCGAATGGCAAGGGGAGGAACTCAAACTGCACTCATTAATCTTACACCTAATGAGGCATCTAAGATGATCGCCGCAGGACATATGCGCGTGGGATGGGTACGCTGCAGGATCCGGGAGCACTTAGCACCGACACAATGCTATAGATGCCTCGAGTATGGACATGTTGCAAGACATTGCAAGAATGAAAACGACCGCACGGGCACATGTCTACGATGTGGAGGCAAAGGACACATTGCGAAGAAGTGCACAGCGAAACCAACATGTGCCATATGCGAACCAGGATGTAAAGGGGGAAATGAACACCCAACTGGAAGTTTTAGATGCGCAGCCTATAAAAGCGCATTCCGAGAAATGGCAAAGCGATCATGAAGTGCATCCAAATTAACCTAAACCATTGCGAAGCCGCCCAGGATCTACTCACACAAACGGCGAGAGAAGAAAACGCGGATGTAGCTCTTATCTGCGAACAGTACAAAACACCTTACTGCAGCGGAAGATGGGTAGAAGACCAGAGCAAAAAGGCAGCGATATGGACGTGCGGCACTTACCCCTTCGAACGCAAGGATCCGGGAAGGCGGCAAAACTTCGTCTACGCCAAAGTGAAGGGAATTCACTTTTTCAGCTGTTATGCCCCACCTAGCGCGACTATGCATGAATACTGCCAAATGCTGGACAGCCTTGTAGCCGAAGCACGAGAGAAGTCACCAAAGATTATAGCCGGAGACTTCAATGCATGGGCAGTAGAATGGAACAGTGCCAGGACAAACCAGAGAGGCGAGACGCTCCTTGAGGCCTTTGCTAGCCTCGATCTAGTGTTACTCAACCAGGGAAATAGTAACACTTTTGACAATGGTAGGGCAGGTTCCATCATCGACCTAACATTCGCCAGCAGGTCAATAGCGAGAAAAATAAAATGGCATGTCTCAGACCTGTATACACACAGCGACCACTATGCCATCATTTTTGAGACAGAGGGTAAAGATCGACCCCAGCGGCGCTACCGCTATAACCTGGAGAAAGTACAAAAGCTGGGCTGGAAAACAGATAATTTAGATAATGAGATACTTGAATACGTTCTGGAAACTATGGATACACCAACGGGCGCAGCAGAACAACAAGCCAAAGAAGCGACAAGGTCCCTATCCCGAGGATGTAATGCTTCCATGCCACGTAAAAGGAAAGGAAACGGCAGAAAACCTGTATATTGGTGGAGTGAGGACATCTCGAATCTGCGCGCAGATTGCTTCAGAATGCGTAGACGGCAACAGAGAGCCAGACGCAGAGACATAGGAGAGTACGAAGTCCTACGGGACCAATTCCAAACTAAAAGGAAAGAGCTCCGCAAACTGATTAAAAAGAGCAAACGAGAATCGTTTCAGGCACTGAGAGATGAACTGCAGCATAACCCATGGGGAAGTGCGTATCAAATAGTTATGAAAAAACTGAAACATGTTACGGCAGCGGCACCGACATGTCCGAACATGATGCGCTTGATCGTTAACACTCTATTTCCGGCGAAAGATGAGGTCCCGATACTCTATCAAGAAACGTCAGCGGAAGCGGAGATAATACCGCCAGTAACAACTGAGGAAATCCTAGAAGCTGCAGCAGCGTTAAATATCAACAAGACGCCAGGAATGGACGGAATCCCGAACCTGGTCCTTAAAAAAGCGATCAAGATAAGGCCAGAGATCTTCACACAATTGTATACGACATGCTTAGTGGAAGGGGAATTCCCACTACAGTGGAAAAGACAGCGGCTAGTCCTCATACCGAAGGGTAACAAGCCACCTGACCAGCCGTCGTCATACAGGCCGCTGTGCATGCTCGACACAATGGGAAAAATTCTAGAGAAAATTATACGAGCAAGACTCGAGAGACACACTGAAGGAGACCACGGGCTCTCCAACCAACAGTATGGCTTCAGAAAGAAGCGAAGCACCATACATGCTATAGAGGCAGTGTGCAACATTGCGCGTGAAGCAATCGCGGGAAGAAGATGGTTAGGAGGGACAAAGCGGTACTGTGCCGTCATAACACTCGACATAAAAAACGCTTTCAACTCAGTCAGCTGGAACTGTATAAGCAGAGCCTTATGCAACCTGCAGACACCTAACTATATAAGGAGAATAATCGCCAGCTACCTCAAAGACAGAACCCTTCACTACGACACAGAAGAAGGGCCAAAGGAATATAACATTACTGGAGGAGTTCCGCAAGGGTCAGTGCTTGGCCCAGTGTTGTGGAACATAATGTACGATGGGATCCTAAGAATACCAAAGCCGAGCGGAGTCCACATCATTGGCTACGCGGACGATATTGCAGTAGTTGTTGTGGCAAAAACGATTACCGAAACGTCAGAGAAATGTGGGCATGCCATCAGAGATGACAGGGCCTGGCTACAGACATCAAACTTAGAACTGGCGGACCACAAAACAGAAGCAGTACTAATAAGCAGCAGAAAAAGGGTAGAATACCTCACCATACAGGTTGGCGAGCATACCATTGAGTCGAGCCCACACATTAGATACCTGGGAATGCTGTTGGACCACAGGCTCAGTTTCAAAGAGCACCTAAGATACGCAGGTGAAAAAGCCTCCAGGGCAGTAGCGGCACTGTCGAGGATAATGCCAAATGTAGGAGGACCCAGGCAGCCAATCAGAAACCTGTTAGCAACAGTGAGCAAGTCGATGCTTATGTACGCGTCTCCCGTGTGGGCATCAGCGTCGGAAGTCAAGTCGTACATGAAATACATGAACGCATCGCACCGAGTCGCTTCGATAAGAGTATGCTGCGCTTTTAGAACTGTGTCTGCGGAAGCCATAAGCGTGATATCGGGCAGAATGCCTATTGACTTAGAAGTCAAAAAGGCAGCCAAACAACGTGGAACCGAGCCGGAACAAAGAAGAATAGCTGGCGCTGCCATCCAGGCACAGTGGCAAGACAGATGGGATACTACCACCAAGGGGAGATGGACCCACACATTAATCCCCAACATAGAGGAGTGGAACAGTAGAGGACACGGAGAGGTAAACTACTACCTAACGCAATTCCTCTCGGGGCATGGATGCTTCCGGGAGTACCTCTACAAATACAAACATACGGATGACCCATATTGCCCGCATTGCGATGGGAAAACCCAGAATGCAGAGCATATCCTGATGGAATGCCGAGGATACTCGACGGCCAGGGATATACTCGAAATGGCAATAGGTGGACAGGTGACACCAAGAGGGCTGATAACTTTCATGCTAACGACGTCTGAAGCCTGGGAGACGGCAAATGAAGTTATCGCAATGATAATGCAGCAGCTTCGCCTGGAAGAAAGAGCAACCCGACGGTAAGAATCTGCAAACCCCGGCAAATATGTACATGGATCAACGCATACGCACACTACCAAGCAACCGAACGCCACGAACCGACCACATCCACATACACATACTCATACACACAACCAGAGCTACGAAATGCGCATATAAGCAGTCAAACGCTCGCGACATGAACCGACATACACACCTGACACAATGGTAGATGCATGCATACATACATACGTACATTATACACGCACCGACAGACAGACATTCGTGCATTCGCACTTACACCTCCGGACATGCAGACTAAGAGAGAAGCAGCTACGGCTGAAAACCCCCCCTGTGATGAAATGCCTAACGGCGGTACCGTGGGGAACCGGGGTTTGAGGCAGAGGTGGTTTTAGTGGATTAAAGTCCCACACTCAGGCTTTCGATGCTTTCCACCTTCTTACAAAAAAAAAAAAAACAGTCGTTTTGCACTGTGCACTATGCTTTTGCGTAAACCAACAGACGTTTTGCACTGTGCGCTATGCTTTTGCGTAAACCAACAGCCGTTTTGCACTGTGCGTTATGCTTTGGGGTAAACCAACAGTCGTTTTGCTCTCTGCACTATGCTTTTGCGTAAACCTACAGTCGTTTTGCACTCTGCACTGTGCTTTGGCGTAAACCAACAGCAATTTTGCACTGTGCACTATGCTTTGGGTAAGCCTAGAGCCTTATTGCACTGTGCGTTATGCTTTGCTGTAAACCAACAGCCGTTTTGCACTGTGTGCTTTGCGTAAACCCACAGTCGTTTTACGCTGTGCGCTATGCTGTGGCGTAAACCAACAGCCGTTTTGCACTCTGCGATATGCTTTTGCATAAACCAACAGACGTTTTGCACTGTGCGCTATGCTTTGGCGTAAACCGACAGCCGTTTTGCAGTCCGCACTATGCTTTGGAGTAAACCAACAGCCGTCTTGCACTGTGCGCTATGCTGTGGCATAAACCTACAGTTGTTTTGCGCTGTGCACTATGCTTTGACGTAAACCAACAGTCGTTTTCCACTCTGCGCTATACTTTGGCGTAAACCAACAGCCGTTTTGCACTGTGCACTATGCTTTTGCGTAAGCCTACAGTCGTTTTGCACTCTGCACTGTGCTTTGGCGTAAACCAACAACCGTTTTGCACTGTGCACTATGCTTTTGGGTAAGCCTATAGCCTTATTGCACTGTGCGTTATGCTTTGCGGTAAACCAACAGCCGTTTTGCACTGTGCGCTTTGCTGTGGCATAAACCCACAGCCGTTTTGCACTGTGCGCTATGCTGTGGCATAAACCTACAGCCGGTTTGCACTGTGCGCTACGCTGTGGCGTAAACCAACAGCTGTTTTGAACTGTGCGGTATGCTGTGGCATAAACCTACAGTTGTTTTGCGCTGTGCACTATGCTTTGACGTAAACCAACAGTCGTTTTGCATTGCTGCACTGTGCTTTGACGTAAACCAACAGTCGTTTTGCACTGTGCGCTCTGTTTTTGCGTAAACCAACAGCCGTTTTGCACTGTGCACTATGCTTTTGAGTAAACCAACAGTCGTTTTGCTCTCTGCGCTATGCTTTGGCGTAAACCAACAGCCGTTTTGCACTGTGCGTTATGCTGTGGCATAAACCTACAGTTGTTTTGCGCTGTGCACTATGCTTTGACGTAAACCAACAGTCGTTTTGCATTGTTGCACTGTGCTTTGACGTAAACCAACAGTCGTTTTGCATTGTGCGCTATGCTTTGGCGTAAACCAACAGCTGTTTTGCACTGTGCGGTATGCTGTGGCATAAACCTACAGTTGTTTTGCGCTGTGCACTATGCTTTGACGTAAACCAACAGTCGTTTTGCATTGTTGCACTGTGATTTGACGTAAACCAACAGTTGTTTTGTATTGTGCGCTGTGCTTTGACGTAAACCAACAGTCGTTTTGCATTGTGCGCTATGCTTTGGCGTAAACCAACAGCTGTTTTGCACTGTGCGGTATGTTGTGGCATAAACCTACAGTTGTTTTGCGCTGTGCACTATGCTTTGACGTAAACCAACAGTCGTTTTGCATTGTTGCACTGTGCTTTGACGTAAACCAACAGTCGTTTTGCACTGTGCGCTCTGTTTTTGCGTAAACCAACAGCCGTTTTGCACTGTGCACTATGCTTTTGAGTAAACCAACAGTCGTTTTGCTCTCTGCGCTATGCTTTGGCGTAAACCAACAGCCGTTTTGCACTGTGCGTTATGCTTTGGGGTGAACCGACAGCCGTTCTGCACTGTGCGCTGTGCTGTGCCATAAACCTACAGCCGTTTTGCACTGTGCGCTGTGCTGTGGCATAAACCTACAGCCGGTTTGCACTGTGCGCTAAGCTGTGGCATAAACCTACAGTTGTTTTGCGCGGTGCACTATGCTTTGACGTAAACCAACAGTCGTTTTCGACTCTGCGCTATGCTTTGGCGTAAACCAACAGCCGTCTTGCACTGTGCGCTACGCTGTGGCATAAACCTACAGTTGTTTTGCGCGGTGCACTATGCTTTGACGTAAACCAACAGTCGTTTTACTCTCTGCGCTATGCTTTGGCGTAAACCAACAGTCGTTTTGCTCTGTGCACTATGCTCTTGCGTAAACCTACAAACGTTTTGCACTGTGCACTGTGCCTTGGCGTAAACCAACAGCCGTTTTGCACTGTGCACTATGCATTTGCGTAAACCAACAGTCATTTTGCTCTCTGCGCTATGCTTTGGCGTAAACCAACAGCCGTTTTGCACTGTGCGTTATGCTTTGGGGTGAACCGACAGCCGTTCTGCACTGTGCGCTGTGCTGTGCCATAAACCTACAGCCGTTTTGCACTGTGCGCTGTGCTGTGGCATAAACCTACAGCTGGTTTGCACTGTGCGCTAAGCTGTGGCATAAACCTACAGTTGTTTTGCGCGGTGCACTATGCTTTGACGTAAACCAACAGTCGTTTTCGACTCTGCGCTATGCTCTTGCGTAAACCTACAAACGTTTTGCACTGTGCACTGTGCTTTGGCGTAAACCAACAGCCGTTTTGCACTGTGCACTATGCTTTTGCGTAAGCCTACAGTCGTTTTGCACTCTGCACTGTGCTTTGGCGTAAACCAACAACCGTTTTGCACTGTGCACTATGCTTTTGGGTAAGCCTATAGCCTTATTGCACTGTGCGTTATGCTTTGCGGTAAACCAACAGTCGTTTTGCACTGTGCGCTCTGTTTTTGCGTAAACCAACAGCCGTTTTGCACTGTGCACTATGCTTTTGAGTAAACCAACAGTCGTTTTGCTCTCTGCTTTGGGGTGAACCGACAGCCGTTCTGTACTGTGCGCTGTGCTGTGCCATAAACCTACAGCCGTTTTGCACTGTGCGCTGTGCTGTGGCATAAACCTACAGCCGGTTTGCACTGTGCGCTAAGCTGTGGCATAAACCTACAGTTGTTTTGCGCGGTGCACTATGCTTTGACGTAAACCAACAGTCGTTTTCGACTCTGCGCTATGCTTTGGCGTAAACCAACAGCCGTCTTGCACTGTGCGCTACGCTGTGGCATAAACCTACAGTTGTTTTGCGCGGTGCACTATGCTTTGACGTAAACCAACAGTCGTTTTACTCTCTGCGCTATGCTTTGGCGTAAACCAACAGTCGTTTTGCTCTGTGCACTATGCTCTTGCGTAAACCTACAAACGTTTTGCACTGTGCACTGTGCCTTGGCGTAAACCAACAGCCGTTTTGCACTGTGCACTATGCATTTGCGTAAACCAACAGTCATTTTGCTCTCTGCGCTATGCTTTGGCGTAAACCAACAGCCGTTTTGCTCTGTGCGTTATGCTTTGGGGTGAACCAACAGCCGTTCTGCACTGTGCGCTGTGCTGTGCCATAAACCTACAGTCGTTTTGCACTGTGCGCTATGCTGTGGCATAAATCTACAGCCGGTTTGCACTGTGCGCTATGCTGGGGCGTAAACCAACAGCCGTTTTGCACTCTGCACTGTGCCTTTGCGTAAACCCACAGTCGTTTTGCACTGTGTGCTATGCTTTGGCGTAAACCAACAGTCGTTTTCCTCTGTGCACTATGCTTTTGCGTAAACCTGCAGTCGTTTTGCACTCTGCACTGTGCTTTGGCGTAAACCAACAGCAATTTTGCACTGTTCACTATGCTTTGGGTAAGCCTACAGCCTTATTGCACTGCGCGTTATGCTTTGCTGTAAACCAACAGCCGTTTTGCACTGTGAGCTTTGCGTAAACCCACAGTCGTTTTACGCTGTGCGCTATGCTGTGGCGTCAACCAACAGTCGTTTTCCACTCTGCGCTATACTTTGGCGTAAACCAACAGTCGTTTTGCTCTGTGCACTATGCTCTTGCGTAAACCTACAAACGTTTTGCACTGTGCACTGTGCCTTGGCGTAAACCAACAGCCGTTTTGCACTGTGCACTATGCTTTTGCGTAAACCAACAGTCATTTTGCTCTCTGCGCTATGCTTTGGCGTAAACCAACAGCCGTTTCGCACTGTGCGTTATGCTTTGGGGTGAACCAACAGCCGTTCTGCACTGTGCGCTGTGCTGTGCCATAAACCTACAGCCGTTTTGCACTGTGCGCTGTGCTGTGGCATAAACCTACAGCCGGTTTGCACTGTGCGCTATGCTGGGGCGTAAACCAACAGCCGTTTTGCACTGTGCACTGTGCCTTTGCGTAAACCCACAGTCGTTTTGCACTGTGTGCTATGCTTTGGCGTAAACCAACAGTCGTTTTGCTCTGTGTACTATGCTTTTGCGTAAACCTACAGCCGTTTTGCACTGTGCGCTGTGCTGTGGCATAAACCTACAGCCGGTTTGCACTGTGCGCTATGCTTTGGCGTAAACCAACAGCCGTTTTGCATTGTTGCACTGTGCTTTGACGTAAACCCACAGTCGTTTTGCACTGTGTGCTATGCTTTGGTGTAAACCAACAGTCGTTTTGCTCTGTGCACTATGCTTTTGCGTAAACCTGCAGTCGTTTTGCACTCTGCACTGTGCTTTGGCGTAAACCAACAGCAATTTTGCACTGTGCACTACGCTTTGGGTAAGCCTACAGCCTTATTGCACTGTGCGTTATGCTTTGCTGTAAACCAACAGCCTTTTTGCACTGTGTGCTTTGCGTAAACCCACAGTCGTTTTACGCTGTGCGCTATGCTGTGGCGTCAACCAACAGTCGTTTTCCACTCTGCGCTATACTTTGGCGTAAACCAACAGTCGTTTTGCTCTGTGCACTATGCTCTTGCGTAAACCTACAAACGTTTTGCACTGTGCACTGTGCCTTGGCGTAAACCAACAGCCGTTTTGCACTGTGCACTATGCTTTTGCGTAAACCAACAGTCATTTTGCTCTCTGCGCTATGCTTTGGCGTAAACCAACAGCCGTTTCGCACTGTGCGTTATGCTTTGGGGTGAACCAACAGCCGTTCTGCACTGTGCGCTGTGCTGTGCCATAAACCTACAGCCGTTTTGCACTGTGCGCTGTGCTGTGGCATAAACCTACAGCCGGTTTGCACTGTGCGCTATGCTGGGGCGTAAACCAACAGCCGTTTTGCACTGTGCACTGTGCCTTTGCGTAAACCCACAGTCGTTTTGCACTGTGTGCTATGCTTTGGCGTAAACCAACAGTCGTTTTGCTCTGTGTACTATGCTTTTGCGTAAACCTACAGCCGTTTTGCACTGTGCGCTGTGCTGTGGCATAAACCTACAGCCGGTTTGCACTGTGCGCTATGCTTTGGCGTAAACCAACAGCCGTTTTGCATTGTTGCACTGTGCTTTGACGTAAACCCACAGTCGTATTGCACTGTGTGCTATGCTTTGGTGTAAACCAACAGTCGTTTTGCTCTGTGCACTATGCTTTTGCGTAAACCTGCAGTCGTTTTGCACTCTGCACTGTGCTTTGGCGTAAACCAACAGCAATTTTGCACTGTGCACTACGCTTTGGGTAAGCCTACAGCCTTATTGCACTGTGCGTTATGCTTTGCTGTAAACCAACAGCCGTTTTGCACTGTGTGCTTTGCGTAAACCCACAGTCGTTTTACGCTGTGCGCTATGCTGTGGCGTAAACCAACAGCCGTTTTGCACTCTACGCTATGCTTTTGCATAAACCAACAGACGTTTTGCACTGTGCGCTATGCTGTGGCATAAACCTACAGTCGTTTTGTGCTGTGCACTATGCTTTGACGTAAACCAACAGTCGTTTTGCTCTGTGCACTATGCTTTGGCGTAAACCAACAGCCGTTTTGCACTGTGCGTTATGCTTTGGGGTGAACCAACAGCCGTTTTGCACTGTGCACTGTGCCTTTGCGTAAACCCACAGTCGTTTTGCACTATGCACTATGCTTTTGCGTAAACCAACAGACGGTTTGCACTGTGCGCTATGCTTTTGCGTAAACCAACAGCCATTTTGCTTTGTGCACTATGCTTTTGCGTAAATCTACAGCCGTTTTGCACTGTGCGTTATGCTTTGGGGTAAACCAACAGTCGTTTTGCACTGTGCACTGTGCCTTTGCGTAAACCCACAGTCATTTTGCACTCTGCGCTATGCTTTTGCATAAACCAACAGACGTTTTGCACTGTGCGCTATGCTTTGGCGTAAACCGACAGCCGTTTTGCACTCCGCACTATTCTTTGGAGTAAACCAACAGCCGTCTTGCACTGTGCGCTATGCTGTGGCATAAACCTACAGTTGTTTTACGCTGTGCACTATGCTTTGGCGTAAACCAACAGTCGTTTTGCTCTGTGCACTATGCTTTGGCGTAAACCAACAGCCGTTTTGCACTGTGCGTTATGCTTTGGGGTGAACCAACAGCCGTTTTGCACTGTGCACTGTGCCTTTGCGTAAACCCACAGTCGTTTTGCACTATGCACTATGCTTTTGCGTAAACCAACAGACGTTTTGCACTGTGCGCTATGCTTTTGCGTAAACCAACAGCCATTTTGCTTTGTGCACTATGCTTTTGCGTAAATCTACAGCCGTTTTGCACTGTGCGTTATGCTTTGGGGTAAACCAACAGTCGTTTTGCACTGTGCACTGTGCCTTTGCGTAAACCCACAGTCGTTTTGCACTGTGCACTATGCTTTTGCGTATATCTACAGCCGTTTTGCACTGTGCGTTATGCTTTGGGGTAAACCAACAGTCGTTTTGCACTGTGCACTGTGCCTATGCGTAAACCCACAGTCGTTTGCATTGTGCGCTCTGTTTTTGCGTAAACCAACAGTCATTTTGCATTGTGCGCTCTGTTTTTGCGTAAACCAACAGCCGTTTTGCACTGTACGCTGTGCTGTGGCATAAACCTACAGCCGGTTTGAACTGTGCGCTATGCTGTGGCGTAAACCAACAGTCGTTTTGCTCTGTGCAATATGCTTTTGCGTAAACCTACAGCCGTTTTGCACTATGCACTGTGCCTTTGCGTAAACCCACAGTCGTTTTGCATTGTGCGCTCTGTTTTTGCGTAAACCAACAGTCAGTTTGCATTGTGCGCTCTGTTTTTGCGTAAACCAACAGCCGTTTTGCACTGTGCGCTCTGTTTTTGCGTAAACCAACAGCCGTTTTGCACTGTGCACTGTACCTTTGCGTAAACCCACAGTAGTCTTGCACTGTGCACTATGCTTTTGCGTAAATCTACAGCCATTTTGCACTGTGCACTGTGCCTTTGCGTAAACCCACAGTAGTCTTGCACTGTGCGCTATGCTTTGGCGTAAACCCACAGTCGTTTTGCACTCTGCACTGTGCTTTGACGTAAACCCACAGTCGTTTTGCACTGTGCGCTATGCTTTGGCGTAAACCTACAGTCGTTTTGCGCTGGGCACTATGCTCTTGCGTAATATTACAGTTGTTTTGCACTGTGCGTTATGCTTTAGGGTAAACCAAGAGCCATTTTGCACTGTGCGCTGTGCTGTGGCATAAACCTACAGCCGGTTTGAACTGTGCGCTATGCTGTGGCGTAAACCAGCAGCCGTTTTGCATTGTTGCACTGTGCTTTGACGTAAACCAACAGTCGTTTTGCACTGTGCGCTATGCTTTGGCGTAAACCCACAGTCGTTTTGCACTCTGCACTGTGCTTTGACGTAAACCCACAGTCGTTTTGCACTGTGCGCTATGCTTTGGCGTAAACCAACAGTCGTTTTGCTCTGTGCACTATGCTTTTGCGTAAATATACAGTCGTTTTGCACTCTGCACTGTGCTTTGGCGTAAACCAACAGCCATTTTGCACTGTGCACTATGCTTTGGGTAAGCCTACAGCCTTATTGCACTGTGCGTTATGCTTTGCTGTAAACCAACAGCCGTTTTGCACTGTGTGCTTTGCGTAAACCCACAGTCGTTTTACGCTGTGCGATATGCTGTGGCGTAAACCAGCAGCCGTTTTGCATTGTTGCACTGTGCTTTGCCGTAAACCAACAGTCGTTTTGCACTGTGCGCTATGCTGTGGCGTAAACCAACAGTCGTTTTGCTCTGTGCACTATGCTTTTGCGTAAACCTACAGTCGTTTTGCACTCTGCACTGTGCTTTGGCGTAAACCAACAGCCATTTTGCACTGTGCACTATGCTTTGGGTAAGCCTACAGCCTTATTGCACTGTGCGTTATGCTTTGCTGTAAACCAACAGCCGTTTTGCACTGTGTGCTTTGCGTAAACCCACAGTCGTTTTACGCTGTGCGCTATGCTGTGGCGTAAACCAGCAGCCATTTTGCACTGTGTGCTTTGACGTAAACCAACAGTCGTTTTGCACTGTGCACTATGCTCTTGCGTAAACCAACAGCCATTTTGCACTGTGCACTATGCTTTGGGTAAGCCTACAGCCTTATTGCACTGTGCGTTATGCTTTGCTGTAAACCAACAGCCGTTTTGCACTGTGTGCTTTGACGTAAACCAACAGTCGTTTTGCACTGTGCACTATGCTCTTGCGTAAACCTACAAACGTTTTGCACTGTGCACTGTGCTTTGGCGTAAACCCACAGTCGTTTTGCACTCTGCACTGTGCTTTTGCGTAAACCTACAGTCGTTTTGCACTCTGCACTGTGGTTTGGCGTAAACCAACAGCCATTTTGCACTGTGCACTATGCTTTGGGTAAGCCTACAGCCTTATTGCACTGTGCGTTATGCTTTGCTGTAACCCAACAGCCGTTTTGCACTGTGTGCTTTGCGTAAACCCACAGTCGTTTTACGCTGTGCGCTATGCTGTGGCGTAAACCAACAGCCGTTTTGCACTCTGCGCTATGCTTTTGCATAAACCAACAGACGTTTTGCACTGTGCGCTATGCTTTGGCGTAAACCGACAGCCGTTTTGCACTCCGCACTATGCTTTGGAGTAAACCAACAGCCGTCTTGCACTGTGCGCTATGCTGTGGCATAAACCTACAGTTGTTTTACGCTGTGCACTATGCTTTGGCGTAAACCAACAGTCGTTTTGCTCTGTGCACTATGCTTCGGCGTAAACCAACAGCCGTTTTGCACTGTGCGCTTTGCTGTGGCATAAACCTACACCCGTTTTGCAATGTTCGCTATGCTATGGCGTAAACCAACAGTCGTTTTGTATTGTGCACTGTGCTTTGACGTAAGCCAACAGTCGTTTTGCACTGTGCGCTATGCTTTGCGCATGCTATCAAAATTGCTATCATTCTAATGTAGCATTTTATCGTGTATGGCCGCATCGTTGATGCGAATGACTTTAATTGAAAGGCTAATGTGGTCAGGCACACATGTATAAGGCCTGAACAGAACAGAGCCTGAACATGCTAAGCGCGCTCTGTTCAGAGTGTGCCCCGAAAAAAACAAAAATGAATGCTTTTGGGAAATAGTATTTAGACACAAAAAAAAGTACAGACTTCTACTAATATTCAATTAACCACATGACATTGGGTGCAGTTTAAATTGTTTTCGCTTTTGTTTATTTATTTTTTTCTGCTATCAAACATCAAAATCATCGTGCTTTGTTTTTGCTCTGGATGCTTTACCAATTTATATCGAGCACTCTAAGCGATAAAAGAAACACTCGCAGAGCGCTCTGAGCGCACCGAACTGAAAAAGAAACACGAATATTTTTTTGACAACTCAGGCTCTGCTCTGAACTAAAAAAAACGCCTATACACAGGATTGACCCACTATATTTTTTTTACGTTAACTTGAAAGACGGAAAGTGGAGAGGTGACATCTTACGGCAATCGACATTTTAAGATTTTCTGAAATTTGGAAATTTCACAGGAAGTAAAGTGATCTACTGTCGTATTTCTATTGTTTACTTCGTGAATTTCCCACGTAATTAAGGAAATTTCAGAAAATCTGCAAATCTAGATTGTCGTAACAATACACCTCTCCATAAAAAAAAACCAATCTGTCAATCCTGTGTGAATAGGATTAAGAATTGGAATGACTGTCTACAAATTGTTCGTCCGATGGCAAGTTTATGGTAAGCAGTAGTAGCTTCACTCAATAAGAAACTTTCTGGGTATGTGGCCAGAAATCTTTGTTTTGCTCAAATCTCAACAAAACTAAAAGACGAGTCACAATTCGAGTCCTGATATGTGTGAACTAAAAACGAAAATAAATTTTCGGCATTTTGCTCTCACATGTAACGGGTGCCTAAGATTCCAAAGAACCTTTAGCCGAAAGCCGTATCCGATTTACTGTTCTGAAGTATGTGTGAAACGTGGCAAATAAAAGTAGGATTTAGTTTTGTGCGTTTTGTACTTTGTGTAAAAGAGACGGACGGAGGAATTATTTTTGTTTCGTCCTCATAATCTGGTTCAGTATAGCTGCGTTGTCCATTATCGAAATCATTTTATCATGGTTAAGTTAGGTTATATCGTTTACATCCAATCATAGAATTAATTTTTAAGCTAGTGTTTTAAGCAAAAACTTATTAAAGGTTTGAAGTGCAAATTTTCACAATACTAATTCGTTTAAACGGTGAGATGATACAATATATTTTATATAACCCATTTCTTTGCAACTTTAAAAT
This sequence comes from Xylota segnis, assembly GCA_963583995.1. NCBI lineage: Eukaryota > Metazoa > Arthropoda > Insecta > Diptera > Syrphidae > Xylota > Xylota segnis. The sequence goes on from OY757237.1 coordinate 86,210,989, forward strand.
ATGGTGATCTGATAATGGTAGTTTTCATTGAAGAATTATGTAGTATCGTTTTAATGTGTTTTTTTTTTTTAAATGGTCGTAATATTGCACGTATATCGATTGCATATTTTTCGAATTTCTTGTTGTGTTTTGTGAGCTTAGTAGAAAAAATTGCGTGGGCTATATACATATGTACATATGTTTTGTGTTCTATATTATGTATACGTTTTCCCAAAATGCGTAGACTGCTGAGAAGATTAGACACTTAAAACGTATATGCATGCATATGTATGTAGACCATTTTGTTCCATATAAATATTTAGACTACAATTTAAAAGTCGACATAGAAATATATATGTTACTATGTATATCCTAATATATAATGCTCAATATGTACTCATTTTAATGAGCTTTAATATATGTATATGTTAGGTATAAAGCTGTAGAATATGCTACATGCATCTTAACTTCCGTTTAAATATTTGTCTCTTTCATTTTTGTTTCAGATTTTCCATTGTAAACGTAGACAGCTAGTTTGAGGTAGTTATCTACCAGTGTAAGAAAAAAGAGTATAACTGGTTTATCAATCGAGCCCAAATAAGCAACCGGCGTTTCTTCGTTTTTTTCCCAACGACAAAAAAGGAAAGTAATACGATTTATAATTAGAAAGTTACGTGTCGACTTTAATTATCATTGGATTGCTTTGAAGTTTATTTCAACGTATATATGTATATATATATACATATATATTAGTATATATACATATATAACAAAAAAAAGCATTCTCAATTCGTACATATACACATAAAAACCCTCGAGTAGTTTCTAATCACGAAATTCATCTTTAAATATACCCAGAGACTTCTTAACAAATAACAATTAATATAGCCACAATTACGTCAATTAAGAAAAGCCCGCAAAAAATTATGGAAGAAGATGAGAGAGGTAAACTATTTGTTGGCGGTTTGTCATGGGAAACAACGCAAGAGAATCTATCGCGCTATTTTTGTCGTTTTGGCGAAATCATTGATTGTGTTGTAATGAAAAACAATGAAAGCGGAAGATCACGTGGATTCGGATTTGTAACTTTTGCCGACCCAGCTAACGTAAACCACGTGCTTCAAAGTGGTCCACACTCCTTAGATGGTAGGACAATTGATCCAAAACCATGTAATCCTAGGACATTACAAAAACCCAAGAAAGGTGGTGGATACAAAGTGTTTCTGGGAGGCCTGCCATCGAATGTTACTGAAACTGATTTAAGAACATTTTTTGGAAGATATGGAAAAGTAACCGAAGTGGTCATCATGTACGACCAAGAAAAGAAAAAATCTCGTGGCTTTGGCTTTTTGTCGTTTGAGGAGGAGTCATCTGTGGAACATGTCACTAATGAGCGGTACATCAACTTAAATGGCAAACAGGTATTATTTATTATTCATATTTCAGGTAACATTTAATTTCACACATAATTTTTTCCCGGAATTATTTTGAGGGTATGTATTTTGTACATACGTTCCTCCTTGTGATGTACATTCTTATCCTAGTAATTAATTTTATTAGGTAGCTTAATTTTGAGTATACATATGTACATACATGCATACGTAACTACACAGTTGGAAATCATAAGAATAAAAATTGCTGTACATTAGCTCTCGCAAATATGTAACGGCTTGCTACCTAACAAAAAACAGTTAATTTCAATTTCACACTTAAAGTTCTAATTAATTGGCTCTAAATGTTGAAACACCCTTAAAAAATTTTAATTTTAAATATATTTAATGCGAAGCAATTTAATTTGTCCTTATTATGCACCGCTATCTGAAGATAGTTTTAATCAGGGTAGAACACTTTGTAGAAGAATCATTCTATTAATTTGAATCTACATATGTACCTATAATCTAATGGATTTTTGTCATGGAACTGAAATTGTGTTAATTGATAGTGTTACTTTGAACAACCGGATAATTAAGCATCCTAAAAATTTTAAATGACACTTCAGTGAATTACTTTGTTTTAGCTCTCTTCAGTGCAAATTTATAGGAGACTGGGAGTCTACATAGTTATTCAGTTTTTATTAATTAACCGGCACCAGATTATGCAAATAACTTAAAAAAATGCGCATAACTAACGCTGTTTATTTCCAATTTTTGTTCTGGTTTAAGTTGCTCAAGATCACCGTTATAGTGTGAAAAACTAGTTTTAAAAATTGTCATTTATTTAAAGTTACAAACCTTACTTTAACTACAAAAAACAATGTAGTAACCTTTACAGTTTTAAGCCTGTTAGTGAAAGTCTTTATTTTCGAGATTTATATGTAATATGTATGTACATATAAATAAAGGTAAAACGAAAACAATGTTTTTAAAATTCATATATTGTAACTTTGACTTAAAAACAACAAAAGTAAAAACGTTTGTCTTTTAATTTTAAAAATAAAAAATAAATTTAATCCCTTTCCAAGTGTTCGGATACAAGAATCCAGGAGATTCATAGCGGTAGAAATATATACACTTATGGACAAAAAAATAAATACAGGCATGTGTCTTAACTTAGTGTCCACTTTTATGGTCAATGATTATAGATACCCGCTGTACTGCATACCCATTGACAAGTACCTAAAGGCGTGTACTTTGTACCATTAGCTAGATGAAGAACTTGGCTGCACTACTTGCACAATTAAACAAAATGTTGAAATTAGTGTGTTTTTCGGTGGACAATAAAATAAATACGGATGCGGATTATGATAATATTCATTGAAATTTTTAAATTTTTTAATTTTTTTTTTTGGTATAAATAATTATTATCTTAGTACCTGATCGCGTGACCTTTGTTTTTTATTACTGCTGCACATCTCTTTGGAATAGAGCCTACTAACTTTTTACACATGGTCAACAGAATAGACTCCTATGCTGCCTTTACCTCCTGCTGGAATTCAGTTCTATTTCTAGGCCTTGTTCTGGCTACAGCATCCTTCACTTGTTTTCACAACTTTTCCAATGGATTAAGATCCGGTGACTGTGACGGCCACAGAAGAACTCCTATCCCTTTTGAAGTAATCCATGTTTTTGAAGCTTTAGCGGTATGTTTTGGATCATTATCTGCCTGTAATGTCCAAATTGGGGAAAAATTTTCTTCTGCATATGGAAGAAGAACGCTATCCAATATGTTTATGTAATCTTCTTTCATCATTGTCCCCTCTATTAAACGAATGGGACCGACAACGTAGCAGGAAAATCCTTTCTAACCCATGATGTTACCGCCGCCGTGTTTCACTGTCTTTTTCGGGTAGCGGGGATCATATGTAAAATTGGGAGGATATCTTACAAATCGTCTACCATCAGACCTAAACAAGTTGAATTTGTACTGGTCAGTCCAAAATATATTTCTCCATTTTTTTTGGCTCTCAACACCAGACCAATTTTGGTGCTGAATAGCGAAATCCATTCTGTTTCTGAAGTGTCTCTTGTTGTGGAGTGGTACATTTCTTGGCGATTTGGCTGATACATTGCATTCTACCAATCTTCTCGTTACTGTTCTTAATGATACATTTGGATTTAGCTTTTCCAAAATGGCGCCTGTTGAGACAAATGGATTCTTCTTGGCTTCAGAGACAATGCTTCGGTCAATTTCTTTGGTCGGTTTTCGAGCTCTTTCCCTTTTTTCTTAAGTTTTTTTTATTTTTAAGTGCATTCTGTACTCTAACCATGGAACAGTCAACAGTTGTAGCAAATTTTCTGTATCCTAAACCATAGTTTTTAATTTTTTTTTATAATTTTTCCTTCCTCAAAGGTGCAATGCTTCTTAACACTCATTTTTTTGCATTAAAATTGAAGCTTTATTTAGAATATTGGAAAAAAGATCACTATTATTTATTACTTAATCAACTTCACTTCAATTCGGATTGGAAAAAGTGACTATCTTTATTTATCGTATCGAAAAGTTGAATGTATTTATTTTTTGGCCACAGGAAAATGCACTTTTTTTGACAGTTTGTTGAATTTCAAAATAAATACAGCGAACTTATTCATCTGAGTAACGGTACAATATACACGTCCCCAACTAGTTATCAGTCGGTATGCAAAACAGGGACTAAATACAGTCATTGACAGAAAAAGCGGACTTAATGTTAAGATACCTGGGTGTATTTATTTTTTTGTCCATAAGTGTATGTGTATTCTATGTTTTTTTTACAACACACATTTTCGAAACTGTTGCCATAACTTTAGGTATACCTCATATTCATCACAAATCTCAGAGTGAGAGGAGTATATGTCAAGGGAGGTTAGTTTTAAAGCAACATAGCTCTAATTTAGTGATCAGCTTTTTTGGTTTACGATTTGTATGGTAAGGATAGCAATTACCACGTCGTTCAACGAGTTGAGCGACTGATAGACTTGTGAACCAATACTCACTCAAAACAATGGCTGGTTAATCAAGCATTCTAAAATGTTAAAAATGTTTCTTACGTTTCTTTGACATACATATGTATTTAATAAATATATACTATATATATCAAATATGTAGTCATCGGCATCTAAGGAAATATGTACTTCAGTATGACAAAAATCTTTTATTTTCGACTTGTTAAAGAAAATTTACCAATGCATAGAAAACTAAGAAATATCGCTCAGAAATTAGAATCTCAATTTTTCTATTTTAGACCATTAAAACTCAGGTTCTAATGTAATTAAATTATTTCAATTTTTATTTACTCTTGGCTGCGACTTTACTATGAATGAAAGAAAGATACAACTGTGCTATACAGTGTTGTGCAAAACATACCGGATTTTTCTGAACATTTTCCATTGAAGAATTCTAGGGGACAGGAATACAGTAGGTACCGTTTTCTCGCAATTTAAGAAAAGCTATTAAATGTATTTACAAAAGAAAAAAAAACAAGGCATTGCTTTCATAATTTTTAGAGTTTTATCAAAAACTGTAGCTCAACTCAATACCATGATTTGTTTCCTTGCTCTTTTAATGGTTTAAAAACTTGCTAATAATGGTTTTTACTGTCATTTACATTAAGTTATAGACTTAACTAAACTTACAATGTCAGGTGTCTTTAATTTGTTTACTAATAAAATTGTTTCAAATAAATACCTCGAGTTACTTCATTTCTACTTACGACGGCTGATACAAGAAGCTTACCTCGACTACGTCATCCATGCTTCGAGTTAAGAAAAAAAATGCGTTAGTAGGTCGTGAAAATTTGAAATTCGAAAAATATGCATTTTTCTTGGTATGTCAAGCGATTTTTCGGTTCACTCCTTTCAGAACGAAGTAAAAAGTGTACATATCTGAATATTAAGATTGCGCAGTATTTTATTGTTTTATCATTAAACTTTTATACCTATACATACATAGTTGCTTTTATTTAAGTGAGTTTATGTAATTATACATACAAGAAAAATGTAATTACTGTCTGATTGCTTTAGGTCATAGTAAAACTTTAAGATCATGGATGGGAAAATTATCTTGCTCTGGTTCTGGAGGTTCACGCAAAAAACAGCGGAAGACAATTTCAATTGGGGTTAAAGTCGAGATATTAGATCGCTTGGACAAAGGCGAGATTTTAGATCGCGTGGACAAAACGCCGTAGACATCGCACGTTTCTTAGGAATTATCCTGTCAACTGTGCGTAACATCAAATTAAATGCCAATAAATTGCGAGAAAGCACTTCTGCTGGAGTTTCTGCATCCGATACCATTGTCACTAAAAATAAACCTAGCGCTCTGATTAAAATGGAAAAACTTTTGTTTATGTGGATACGTATTGCATTACATACATTCAGTTTGGTCTATTGTTTTTGTTTTTTCTTCGACTTCCATAAGTCGAAATCGACTTACGACACGTTTTCGTGGAACCAATAAATGTTGTTGTGTTGGAATGTCCTTCTCAATCGCCCGATCTAAACTCTATCGAGAACTTGTGGGATACTTTAAGAAGACTTATGACGTCACCAAAAAAATGAATGGGAGAACTTTTCAAAAGAAAATTTTTGAATATTTCCGTCCATGCCCAAAAAAAGTGCGAAGAGGTTTTGAAAAATAACAGTTACTGAACAACATATTAAATGTAACAAAAATGCGGTAGATATGTTTTGCATCTTATTAAGTTAAATTTTTTTATGTTATATCAAAACATCGCGAAACGTTGTTTCTTCTTTTATTTGTAAAATTATACATTAAGTTTTATTAAATTGGCAACAGATTTTACTTGGGTTCCTTCTGTTCCCTAAAATTCACCAAAGAACATTTTTCCATAAACATCCGGTATGTTTTGCACAACACGATTTCTGTTTATTAGAGGAAAATATAATTTTATTCAAAATTTTGCTATTAATTTTTTTAAAGGCAATAATCGAATCCAACTTCTTTTCGTTAAAGTAGTTTCCTTTATTTTAGATCACCGCCTTACAAATTCTAGGCACTCTTTCAATTAATTTGTTTAATGTTTCACATGACAGTGATTCCCAGGTTGTTCGTAAAAGTGTCCAGAGATGTGGCTTTGATTTTGGACAACTCGTACTTTCCTATCGAGTTCTTTCCATAGAAGGTCTATGGGGTTAAGGTCCGGGGATTGGGCTGACCATATCATATTTTGAACTAATTTTTGTTGCTCTTGCAATTTTATGTACAGTGTGTACAAAGTTTTGAGGAATTTTTGGGGTCGTTGTCTTGTTGGAGCCAAAAGTTATCCCCAATTAAACGACGTCCTGATGGAAGAGCGTGGTCCATTAATATGCTTTTGTATCCCTCTTTGTTCAATATTCCATCGATTTTTACCAAAGCTCCAACTCCTTCATAACAGAACGATCCCCAGACCATAACCGAACCGCCTCCATGCTTCACAGTTGGAACTGCAGACGAGCCCAATCTAACCGTTTTTTTAGCGATTTTGTGGCCTTAGGAGAGGTTTGGAAAAAAGTTTGGAAACATAGTCTAGAGATTTACAATTTCAGTTCTAACATAAAATCCCTTATACCTACGTTGATGAAACTTGGTATAAAAATACATTTTAATATTCTACTTCAAATTCTAAAAGAACATTGGTATACTGCAACTAGAAAAAAATATTTACCAAGAATTGAGACAGGCCTCATAGAAGGTACGGAAAAAAGTATGGAAACATGTAGTTTTTCATAAAAATAATGTTTATTTCTCAGTAATAACAAGTGTTTTTGTTAATATTTAGTGCTTCCCCCTTTTGCTTTGAGAACTGCTCTGCATCTCCTTTCCATGGAATCTACCAATTTCTTACAAAATGAAACTGAGATGTTCTGTCATTCATGTACCATTTCTTCATAAAGCGGATTTTTTTTTTAAATTTTTTTGACTCGAACTTGTCTTTTTATGAATTCCCACAAGTGTTCTATAGGATTAAGATCCGGGGATTGAGATGGCCATTCTAAAATATTCAGTTTTTCCTGTTGGAACCACTCTTTTACCAACGTAGAAGAATACTTCGGACCGTTGTCTTGCTGAAACATCCACTTAATTGGCATTTAATCTTCAGCATATTGAAGCATAATGTTTTCTAGTATTTCCAAGTAACGATACCGATCCATTATTCCATCTATCCAAAAAATTGGTCCAACTCCAGATCGTGAAAAACATGCGCAGACCATAACCGAACCTCCACTATTCTTTACGGTTGGTAATTTATACTTTACACTGTATCTTTTACCCTTTGTTGAAAATTTTTCTAAATTATCGGATTTAAATAGTTAGCCAACTATTTAGAAACGATGGAAAACATTATGTGAGGCGACAAAAGGGTGAAAGTTAAAATGGGTTTTCTCGAAAACGGCTCTAACGATTTCGATGAAATTTGATGTACCATCTGGCCACTCCCACTTTTTAAAGGTGTTTTTTTAAAATAGAGGGTACTTTAGGTTAAGGCGGTGACTTCAATAACCAGCAGGTGGGACCAGTCTCACTCGGATCCATTGTGTTCCCCTATGTGGTATATCTGGAAAAATATAAAGAAAAACAAAATTTACTCGTTAGTCCAGGTCGGGTGCGTTCCTCAACCAACCAGTTTTTGTTATGAATTTTAAGGTAGTTTTAGGGGAATATTCACCAGATCGGAAAGCTGGTTGAAAAATATCTTCTCGAAGGTTGATGTCTGATTCTACTGAGACTTGGGCATTCACAGAGGAATTCGTGTCTTCCTCCACCTTAATGTCGCTGCAGTCTCAGAATAGGTCTGAGCCGTTCAAACCCATTTTACTGAGATGGGTCGCTATTGAATTGTGGCCTGTAAGAGTACTTTACTTAGGGTCGATTTTAGTTTCCATGGATTTTATCAAAAACGGCTTTGACTTTTTTAATAAAATTTAGATTAGAGATTGTACGTATTCTATAAGAGTTGGCAAACCACAATTTCCTCTAAAAGTACATATTTATAAGGGTACTTTTTAAAATTGGCTATTTCTCGGTAATTTCTGCAGCGATTGGGCGTAAAATTAATATTTCTAGGTTATAAGACAAATGCAAGTTAATAGCGCACCAAATTTGGAATTTCCGCGCACACTTTTGTTATAATTTTTTTTCGGTTTGGGAGGGTCGCTGGAAGGAAAAACCATCGAAAGACTGCAGCAGTTTTATACGCGAGGGAACCCTGAGCAGTAGTGAGGAACTTTAAGCCGATTTAAAACACCTCCCGAAGACTGACTGGCGTCTGTCTTAGTCTGCACCTAGTCGTTAGACTAATCAGCAATTTTGTTTGAGTTTTTGTAAACACATATTTATATTGAAATTTAAGGTAAAAATCGACAAAGGTCGGATTTTTGAACTGTTTTTAATTTCTTAATACAGTACCGAGCAAAACAAATGCAAACGAAGTATTATGGCCTTGTCTTAAATAAGAACTCTGCCATTTTACGTGGTAGAACTTCGAAATTTGCAGATTTTAAAACTGATTTTTAACAAATCTAAGTGCAAGACTGGGTCGTACGCACTTGCACCGTAATGCTATAAGTGTAAAATTTCATCAGGATTAAGGTCCAAGTCTTGCTCTTCCCAGTAAAGTAGGCGTGGCATTAAGCGTTTCGATGGAATAATAGTCATAACATTGTAGAAGTTTACTCAATGTTCTCCTTTTATAAAAAACGCCATTAAAAAGTGGGCGTGGCCAGGTAGGTTGTTTTAAGTGAATTATAGAAAATTTGAAGGTCTATTATTTGCTCTTATAACATATTTTTGGCCCAATCGCCAAGCAAATACCCGAGAAACAGCTGATTTTTAATATTACCGTTATTCGTATTTTTCGTGAAAAACGTGGTACGCCACCTCATAGCATATGCCCAAACTAACCCAATTTGATGTGTGGGTTAGTTTGGGTATATGCTATGAGGTGGCATACCACGTTTTTCACGAAAAATTCGAATAACGGTAATATTGAAAATCAGCTGTTTCTCGGGTATTTGTGCGGCGATTGGGCTAAAAATTATTATTTGTAGATTATAAGACAAGTGCAAAATAATGGCATACCAAATTTTGAAATGCCACGCCCACTTTTATAAAACTTATTTTTTTTCAAAATTTTTACTAGAAATTGAGAAAAAATTATTTTAATTTTTATAAAAACAAAACATTGAGTAAACTCCTACAATGTTATGACTATTATTCCATCGAAACGCGGAATGCCACGCCTACTTTACTCGGAAGAACAAGACTTGAACTTTAATCCTGATAAAATTATACACTTATAGCATTACGGTGCAAGTACGTACGACCCAGTCGTGCACTTTATTTTCTCTCAATCAAATAAATAGTCTTCCAAATATTTATTACTCGCTATTTTAAAATAAAAGCGAAAGTAAAGGGTAAGAAGGTAATTTCAAGCTGAATACTATAATAAAATGATGTAAGTAAATCCTTTGTCTCATAAAAAAAAACTTTATTTTTTTCGTTGTCTACTATAGTTGTCGTTACTATATAGTAAAACCTTAACAGCACAGTATAAAAGAAATAATTTTTAGAAGGATTTTGTAGGATTAAGGCCATTTGAGCTCAAATTTCTGGTTGACCCCAAACTTTTGAGGGGTAGTGTACATACAGTGTTGGACAAAACTGGCGCGAAATTTACTCGCTTTGGAAATAATTCAAGAAAATTATTAAACAAAAAATTATTTTTTTCAATTAAAATATAATAATTTACAATTATATTATTACTCTTAACATATTTAAAATGCATCAAAATCTAAGTAAACAAAACTAAAGCACATGCACTCTATATTAGTGAATTTTATCATTTACTTCTAATATCTTACAATTTTACAGTGTTTTTGAAGCAGGATAATAAGAATTCTGATATTTAATAATAGGAGAAGCAAGTAGTTGTTTGTCATCGGTATTCCAGATAGAACTTTATAATTGAAGTATGAAAAAGTAAAAATTAGCTTTAAATAAGTATCTAAGCCAACTAAAAGAAAAAAGTGTCTGATTGCAATAACGACTTGTTGCCAATAAATAAATAACAAGTCACACGCAACATTAATAAATTATACAATAAGAAATCAATTAAAGGAAATAAGATTTCGTGAAATAAGTTCCAGAAAAATTCGAAATATTGCGTAAAAAAAACATGTGCAACAAAGACTTACTTTAACGAATGAACACATCCACCATGCAAATTTAAATAATTTGATCGGATGAAACCAAGGTCAAATGGTTTGGTTTCGATTAGAAATTATACGTCAGGCCACCAAAGAGCTCGAAAGACGATCTCAAGTACACAAAGAAGACAAAGAAGAAGGTGGAGGTAGTTCAAGCATTTAGGTGTGAATGACAAAATGTGTGCGGTACACTTCGTTCAGATCTTAAACAGCGTTATGCTGTCATTTCCTAAAGATAGCATTCCGATTAAATGGGAGTTTATGCAGGCAATTACCTCAAAGATAGCCAAAGAATGGGTTTTTCAAAATAAAATCTATGTTATGGAATGACCACCATAGTCCCACAATTCCGTCTGTATGAGCGACTGCAGCTTAATGGCTAGACGGATTTGCTTCAAACTTCATATTTGTGGTCTGAAGGTTCAAAAATGAGCAATCGGTTTCCCATGCCATTCGGCGAATTCTGAACCGAATGGTAGGTATCACATATTAAAGAATAGAGTTTTATCTGCAATGTGATCGACCAGATTTTTGAAGTAGGTCTTTGTTGTAATAATTGAAAATTCCGCAGCCAACTTTCGCGTTTTTGCACAAAATTGTGAATCGGTTTCCCATTGTACAATAAGAAAACATCGTTGGTGTAATATTAAATTAGGTTCTTTGAAAAGGTAATGAATAGATCTAACTGATCAAAATTTTGAAATTATTTTTAAATAGTTAAATTAAATTAGACTAAAATATTGGTAACAGGCACATTTCATGTATCTGATAAAAGAGAAAAACACAAATTCATTCCATAGTTATGCATAACTGCATAGTTTCACTTTTTTAGCGAAAAATTCCATTTTTCATTCAAATTTTTATCACTATGGCGTTTATTTTAGAAAAGTATTATTTTCGGCTTTCGAATATTTTATGTCAGTGTGCCATGATGTAAATGTATTTCAAATGACTGTACTTTGTTGTGTTTTGCGAAAGTATGTATTATGTCGAGACATGTGTAAATATATATAAAAATAAATAAATACTTGGCGCTGCAGGTCGATGGGACCCAGGGCCTAGCTTCTCACAACCATTCGTGTTGTTCGTGTTATATTCTTTACACGAATGGAAGGGGCCTACTGTTTAATGCCGTGTCCGAAGGGCAATTTGTTATTTAAGAAGCTTTCTCAGGACAGGTGTACTCTCGGATGATTGTCAGACGCTCGCGAGAGGTGGGGCCGTGAACATTTTTTAGGTGTTCCCCGGACTGGGATTCGATCTCGAACCCCTTGCTCCATAGTCCAACGCACTAACCACTGAGCCACGGCGCCCATGTACATATATTGACGAACTAATTGAACTCTCAAGAAAAGTTTTTTTTTTTTTCTTGTGAATTTTGGATTTCATATTTTATTTCTAATGTATGTATTGATTACAATATGAAAATGTATGTATCTGAAATGAAAATGAATAATTTATCTAAACTTCATTGAGAGATTGACTTTGTATATATAAATTAATTAATTGGATGTGGGGAATATAATCTTATCGCAAGATATTGACAGGGTAAGGGTATTTTGGCGAGAAGTGTGTTAGCTCATTCAAACTCCTCAGACTCGGTTCATTGTACTTCTAGGCGAATTCCTTTTTTTGAGCAATGGTTCGAGAAGTTATGATCTTATTCATTCCTCTTATAGTTTGGTGACTGCATATGCTGTAACGGTATACTATGCACTTACATAAATACTAAACTCTTCGAAATCGACGAAATTATGTGGAAATCAGGAAGCAGGGATATTTAATATGCATATAGGCGTTTACACATGTAGATTTATGTATGTACATACATATGCAAATTTTATAGGGAAACAAAATAAGATTAGAAAATGGAATATCCGGATAAGTGAAATAGGCTTATAAGGGATCAACTATAAATAAAGTGCACGACTGGGACGTACGTACTTGCACCGTAAGTGTAAAATTTTATCAAGATTGAAGTCCAAGTCTTGCTCTTCCCAGTAAAGTAGGTGTGGTATTCCGCGATGGAATAATAGGGAGGAATAGGGAGTTTACACAAATTCAGACAAATTCAATTCAATTTATTTCAATATTACTTATGTTATGTACACCAATTCTTTATTTCTTCAATATTTAGTGGCCCCTCCTTTGCACTTCAGTACACCAAGACACGATTTCTTATTTTGATCTTTGCCACTTCTCTTCTTAGGACTCCCCAAAGATGTTCAATTGGGTTTAAGTCTGGTAACATCGACGTTACGTTAAAAAAACCGACGGCCAGTCCATAAATTTAATCCTATTTTCTTCAAACCAGGTTTTCACAAACCTTGCATAATGCTTCGGGTTGTTCTCTTGCTGGTATTCCCACTTTAGCGGCATGTTGTCCTCCGCATATTGTAGCATGGTGTTCTGCCTTACATCTTTGCGTACCACAGCGTCCATAGTGTCTTTAATCCAAAAAAGAGGATCAACGCCATACCAAGAAAAACAACCACAAATAGTGATGATGCCACTACCATGGTTTACTGTCCTTCTGGTGTACGTAGAACATATTGCAATAACTTTTGTTCGCATTGACCAATCTCTTCTGGATAATTTTCATTTATATTTTACAAACGTAATCTATTAACTTTATTTCTTTGTAACCTAAATTATTTGTTTGTAAATGCAAAAGGATATTAGTTTTCAAAAAACTTTCGTAGAGTTCTAGGATACACGTTTAAAGCCAGATATTATTTGAAACATTCTTTAATACTTCGTACTGCAACCAATCCTTTCTAAAAGCTTTATTATATTTCATAGATCACGGAGTGTACTATCTTACTGTCAAGATTCACATCCAATAAGAATGGCTCTGCGCATTCATTCCATCGATATCCCGATAATTGTAGGATCGAAAGAATAAGACTTAAAATTATCTGCGCATATAAAGTTGGATTATGTTCAAAACAATTACAACACAAACTTTTGTTCTTCTGAATTCCTAATTGTGAATTTCCATCGGAATTGTTTTCTTTTGGACTGCATTCGAATTGCACTATCATCTCAATTTACAGAACTAATAGAAATTAAGGCAGTTCCAATGCTCGAGGTTGTTGAACTTACCGAGTTATATTTTAGAAAAAAATTAAAGTTAAAACAATAACAATGTAATAATAAACAGTTTTAAAACTAAGACAGAAATAATGATCCAAAAGGAGAACGTGCAAATAAATTAACTTTATTTTTTTGACAGTAGGCCAAGTATCAATCAATCAATCTTGACATTGCTTTAATGAAGAAGCCCCAAAAAGTGGGCTGTCTGTCTGTATGCTAGACTGCAGCCTAAATGGTTGAACGTATTTGGTTATATCTAGAGACTGTGTGGCCACAATTTCATTCTATTTTCAAAATAGAGGGTACTTTAGGTTAAGGCGGTGACTTCAATAACCAGCAGGTGGGACCAGTCTCACTCGGATCCATTGTGTTCCCCTATGTGGTATATCTGGAAAAATATAAAGAAAAACAAAATTTACTCGTTAGTCCAGGTCGGGTGCGTTCCTCAACCAACCAGTTTTTGTTATGAATTTTAAGGTAGTTTTAGGGGAATATTCACCAGATCGGAAAGCTGGTTGAAAAATATCTTCTCGAAGGTTGATGTCTGATTCTACTGAGACTTGGGCATTCACAGAGGAATTCGTGTCTTCCTCCACCTTAATGTCGCTGCAGTCTCAGAATAGGTCTGAGCCGTTCAAACCCATTTTACTGAGATGGGTCGCTATTGAATTGTGGCCTGTAAGAGTACTTTACTTAGGGTCGATTTTAGTTTCCATGGATTTTATCAAAAACGGCTTTGACTTTTTTAATAAAATTTAGATTAGAGATTGTACGTATTCTATAAGAGTTGGCAAACCACAATTTCCTCTAAAAGTACATATTTATAAGGGTACTTTTTAAAATTGGCTATTTCTCGGTAATTTCTGCAGCGATTGGGCGTAAAATTAATATTTCTAGGTTATAAGACAAATGCAAGTTAATAGCGCACCAAATTTGGAATTTCCGCGCACACTTTTGTTATAATTTTTTTTCGGTTTGGGAGGTTCGCTGGAAGGAAAAACCATCGAAAGACTGCAGCAGTTTTATACGCGAGGGAACCCTGAGCAGTAGTGAGGAACTTTAAGCCGATTTAAAACACCTCCCGAAGACTGACTGGCGTCTGTCTTAGTCTGCACCTAGTCGTTAGACTAATCAGCAATTTTGTTTGAGTTTTTGTAAACACATATTTATATTGAAATTTAAGGTAAAAATCGACAAAGGTCGGATTTTTGAACTGTTTTTAATTTCTTAATACAGTACCGAGCAAAACAAATGCAAACGAAGTATTATGGCCTTGTCTTAAATAAGAACTCTGCCATTTTACGTGGTAGAACTTCGAAATTTGCAGATTTTAAAACTGATTTTTAACAAATCTAAGTGCAAGACTGGGTCGTACGCACTTGCACCGTAATGCTATAAGTGTAAAATTTCATCAGGATTAAGGTCCAAGTCTTGCTCTTCCCAGTAAAGTAGGCGTGGCATTAAGCGTTTCGATGGAATAATAGTCATAACATTGTAGAAGTTTACTCAATGTTCTCCTTTTATAAAAAACGCCATTAAAAAGTGGGCGTGGCCAGGTAGGTTGTTTTAAGTGAATTATAGAAAATTTGAAGGTCTATTATTTGCTCTTATAACATATTTTTGGCCCAATCGCCAAGCAAATACCCGAGAAACAGCTGATTTTTAATATTACCGTTATTCGTATTTTTCGTGAAAAACGTGGTACGCCACCTCATAGCATATACCCAAACTAACCCACACATCAAATTGGGTTAGTTTGGGTATATGCTATGAGGTGGCATACCACGTTTTTCACGAAAAATTCGAATAACGGTAATATTGAAAATCAGCTGTTTCTCGGGTATTTGTGCGGCGATTGGGCTAAAAATTATTATTTGTAGATTATAAGACAAGTGCAAAATAATGGCATACCAAATTTTGAAATGCCACGCCCACTTTTATAAAACTTATTTTTTTTCAAAATTTTTACTAGAAATTGAGAAAAAATTATTTTAATTTTTATAAAAACAAAACATTGAGTAAACTCCTACAATGTTATGACTATTATTCCATCGAAACGCGGAATGACACGCCTACTTTACTGGGAAGAGCAAGACTTGGACTTTAATCCTGATAAAATTATACACTTATAGCATTACGGTGCAAGTACGTACGACCCAGTCGTGCACTTTATTTTTAAACTACTTGATTTGACGATAAAGTTTAACATAAAACCAATATTGTACTATATGTATGTACAGTTACGGACAATAAAATATGGTCACCAGCATGCTTTGCGTAATATACTTAAAAAAAGGTCTGCAAAATCATTGCAATTATATTAAATTTATTTTTAGTTATAAGTTTAAATATCAAGCTAAGAAATGGTAACAAAAAAAACCGAATAACTTCATTCAGTAAATTTAAAATAATAAAAACATAATACGAGAGCATTTTTTTGAAGGACAATAAAATAGGGTCACAATGTTAAGTAATAATAAAAAAATAAACAAATTAATAAAACTGGTTAGTAAAGATAAGAAATTTTAATTTTAGTACTTTGTCCAATGGCCCTTTTGATCTAATACAGCCTTATATCTAGAGGGCATTGAACTTACCAAAGCCCTACAACTACTTTTTGGTATGGCATACCAAGCCGACTGCACTTTTTGCCACAATTCTTTCTTGGACTTTGGTTTCATTGGTCCTATTTGTTCCTTAACAATCCCACATCAATTCTCAATTGGATTTAAGTCGGGGGGATTGCGCAGGCCAAGTCATGGGATGTACACCGTTGTCGGAAAACCATTTCTGAGCTAGACCCGAAGTGTTATTCGGGTCATTGTCTTGTTGAAATTCCCAAGACAGTGACATTTTCCACTCCGGCGTAAGGCAGAATTATAGCTTTAAGTATACTAACGTACATCTGCATGTCCATCATACCCTTGATCCAAAAAAGAAAGTGGGCGTTGCAATTTTTAAAATTTACCACCCCACTACTTTGCATTTGTCTTATAACCATCTGAGAAACAGCTGATTTTCAATATTACCGTTGTCAAAGTGACCCAATAACAAATTTTATAAAAATAGAGAAAATACATATTAACTAAAAGTGGCCTTAAGTAAAATA
This sequence comes from Xylota segnis, assembly GCA_963583995.1. Lineage (NCBI taxonomy): Eukaryota > Metazoa > Arthropoda > Insecta > Diptera > Syrphidae > Xylota > Xylota segnis. The sequence continues at coordinate 86,227,798 of OY757237.1, forward strand.
CAAAAAATTTTGAAGTTTGAATGAAAAAATTTCGCCTTGAGGTGTAAACCCACAAACCACAGATATGAAGTTTGAAGCGAATCCGCTCAGCCCTTTAGGTTGCTGGCGACTCTACACAAGCGGAGTTACCAGACCCACCCAAAATAAAGTGCACGACTGAGTCGTACATACTTGCACCGTGTAAATACAGTATAAGTGTAAAACTTTATCAGGATGGAAGTCCAAGTCTTGCTCTTCTCAACAAAGTAGGCGTGGCATTTCGCGTTTCGATGGAATAATAGTCACAGCATTATAGAAGTTTACACAATGATTTGTTTTTAAAAAAAACTCCTTTAAAAAGTGGGAAAATTTTAAAGGCCTATTACTTTGCTTAAATAATTTTTTCTCAATTTCAAGTAAAAATTTTGAAAAAAAAAAATAAGTTTTATAAAAGTGGGGGCGTAGCAATTCCAAAATTTGGTACGCCATTATTTTGCATTTGTCTTATAACCTAGAAATATTAATTTTTAGCCCAATCGCCGAACAAATACCCAAGAAAAAGCTGGTTATCAATATTACCGTTATTCGAATCTCATAGCATGTATCCAAACTAACCCAAATATCAAATTCTATCGAAATCATTAGAGCCGTTTTTGAGAAAATCCATTTTGACTGAAATCAGCCTTAAGTAAACAACCCTTAATTTTAAGGTTAGAATGAAAATTCCAATTTCGCCTCTAGGGATTATCCCACAGATATGAAGTTTGAAGCAAATCCGTTCAGCCGTTTAGGTTGTTGCATATACAGACAGACAGACGGAATTGCCGGACCTACTTTTTTGGACTTCTCCATCATAGTAATGCCAAGTATGATTAAAATCTCGAGTTCGATTTTTTTCACGAATGCAATACCTGCCCTACAGGTATACAGTGGTGTGCAATATAATAGCAGTGCCTTACACATATTTATGAATTACTTAAAATTTATTTATTTTTCTTAATCCGATGGTCCAAGCTGCAGTTATAGTGCAAGTTGGTATCTCTTCTTTCATTTTGCACAATGAACGTGCTCTTTTTATTAGCGTATAGGATACAGTTAACCGTTACGTATTACAGGTGCAATTTTTTCGTGTGCAAAATAATAGCGTGTACTCAATAAAAACGAATAAAACTCAAATTTCTAAAAATTATTCAGTTGTTTATTAATAAAAACAATGTAGTTACTTAGTACTTGGTTGAGTAACCTTTATTTTTCAAAACAGCATTGCATCGTTTTGGCATTGAGTCGACTAAATTTTGACAACGCTCTATCGGAATCGATTGCCAAGTTGAATGTACCACTGTCCACAGTTGCTGCGCATTCTTTGGATTTGCTTTTGAAATAGCAAATTTGATGTCCGTCCATAAGTTTTCAATGGGGTTGAGGTCATGGAGCACAGTCCCCGGACCTCAACCCTCTTCGAGTTAAACCACTCTTTCGCGCATTTACTTGTATGCTTTGGGTCATTATCTTGCATAAAGACCCATTTAAGCGGCATACTTTCTTCCGCATAAGGTAACATCATAACCTCCTCAAGTATTTTTACATAAACATGGCGATCCATGATCCCATTAATCCTGTGTATAGGACCGACATCATAATAAGAGCAAGATCCCCAAATAGAACTGAATAAAACGATTTTGGTTTCGTCGTGCAAATTTGGTTCCACTAAGCGTCTTTGACAGCTTTAGATGTAACGAATGCGTTTTTCTTTACCATTCTTGCAATACGTTGATCATCTCTTGGGGTTGTTTTACGCTTTTTGCCCCGGGTTTCCGCCTTTTTTTCATATTTGATGGCATTTGCTATCATCTTAGTGAACATTGCAAAAGATCTTGCACAAATTTGTATGTTTTCCCTTCTCGAATAAGTCTTTTATTATTATTATTATTATTTATTAAAACATAAATAAGTTTGCATCTTAATCCATAGGCTACAGCAACGGCTAGAATTAAGGTACATGTTTGTTTTAGTTAAATGTAATCTTCGAGTTTAAGGTTTACTAGTAGTTTGTAGACGTCTTTAATATTTTGGGAACAGGGGGTGAGTAATAGGTCTAAGAGTTTTTTGTGAAATAATTTGTTACTACTGGGCAAACGAGTATTAAATGTTCGGTTGACAGAACAGCGCCCCATTGACAAAGATGGAGGGTTGTCTCTCATGGGTGTTAATTGTGTATGCCCGAGTCTCAGCCTCAAGAAACACCTGTTAATTTTGCAGGAGGTGTTTGTTGGGTAGGAGAAAGATACGCCGATTGGATTAATCTTGCAGTAGTGGTGTGTGTATTCTCTCCATTTTCTCCTCATATGCCAGATGCGTTAAGTCGCTTGATAAGGTCTTTTTTCGATGGTGGGTGCAATGTTATGTTTGGTTGTGTGGTGATATTACGGGCTTTGATGTCTGCGAGTTCATCCGCGAATGCCCGAATGGACAGGAATCCACACTACAAGTAGATTCGGTGCATTTCGGATGATGTTATCCCTAATTTTTGTGATGATTGAGGTGTTGTTGATGTTCCAGATTGCATTAACCGTAGCGAGGCTGTCAGTGCAAATGAGAGTGTTTCTACCCGATGATTTTGCAGCTTCCGTTGCCTTGAGGATCGCTAAAGCTTCTCCGGAGAATATTGAGAAGTAGTCTGGGAGTTTCTCGGCGGAGAGAACCCTGCCATTTGAGGCAACCACTGGAAATCCAGTGCCAATCTCGCTTTTAGAACCGTCAGTGTATATTTTGTCGCACGAGTTGTCGCTGTAGGTGTTGATAATTCCATGAAATAGTTGAATATACTTTTCTTTAGGGGTAGATTCTTTTTTTACTTTGGACAGCCTTATGTTAAGTCTATCCTCGATAGATGGGAGTCCAGACTCAGCGAGTATATTTTATAAAGGTGTAATTCTAAAGGCATGTAAGCTCGATCGTATAGCAGTATGGTAGGCGGGCTTAATCAGCTGCAGTGTTAAATTTGAGCATTTACCGTAGATTGCCAATCCGTAGTCAATTTTTGATAAAATAATTGATTTTGCTACGTGGATTAGAGTATTAATATGGACTAAACTATTTTTGGAGGCTAAGAATCTAATAATATTAAGTCTGGTAGCTAGTTTGTTTTTTAAATCTATAGTGTTTCTTAAAATTAAATTTATCATCGAATAATATTCCTAGAATGTTTAAAGCATTTATGTACATTGGGTATTTCTAGATTTATAAAATTAATTAATAAACCAATGGTAACTCGTTTTTCTACAAATATGAAGATGTTTGCTTTTAGTTGCGGATATTATGGACTCAGAGTAGGTACACCAGGTATCAAGAGGCCTCTACCCAAACTGTCGAACTCATATTCGAACATACACTTATTTAGTGAACAACCAAATTGGTTAAAGCATAAGATAGACAATTTATTTTTCGAAATTAAAATATTCGAAATATTCTATTAAAATTATATTTCAGTATTGGCCTTAGTCAGAAATCATTGAGTAAAGAAAAACCCTTTTGTTTACATTGTTTTTGTTGTAATTTGCTTCTCGTCTGTGAATACGTGTGAGCATTGGCAAAAACCTTTGGGGCTTGTCTAAACTACTCTCAATAGATGTCAGCACTCAAAAATGAATTTGGCTGAATGTAACCCCTTGTAAGCTATGGTGAAACAATAAATTTTGATAACTTTTTGACAAAAATTGTTACTGTCAATGCTTGGCAACAACACTTTGTTAGTGGTGAAGCGAGTACGTTTACGGATGTGCTCACATAAAACGGAAGCATTCAACTTAAATTTACTAGAAATATTTTTCATTGGAAAGAATTCTGGAAAATCTATGAAAAAAAAACTATCGGCATTTCAATGCTAATTTTTGTCTTTTTTTTTTAAAGTAAGTAACATGATAAAGGTAGACGATTTCCATAAACGTACGAAAATTTAGCTCGTAGGTTTAGCTTTGTACGTTGTTTGTGTTATGGGTGTTGTATGGTCTTATGGTTTTTGTTACGATCCATGTTTCATGTCTATTACTTCGACCTGATTCTAGTCCTATGTTCTTTTCTAGACACTAATTTTGGTAAGGTAGGTACATAACGTACTGAGTTCACTGATTTGGTCTGTTCCCTTAAGTAAAAGAGAGAAGTAAAAATACGAACGCTTGACACAACGAATTCCAACTTTTCTAAAACGTCTGCAGCAAAGACACTTCAAAATAACTAAAATCTGAAAAAAGAACAATATTTCAAATCAATTTGACAAATTATACACCACATACCAACAAAAATTTGTAGGGTAAAAAGTTGTAAGTTTTGTACTGAGCGAAAATGTTTTACCCCGTTTTGTTCTCTCCCTTTTATGACTTTCTTGTGTAAGTCATTTAATTTGCGCATACATTAGAGATCTTATATTAGGTAAACTAAGCTATGTACTCAACAGCTGATATATTAGTCGATTAAACCATACCGGATGCTGCCCTGATAATCGCACTATCTTTAGGTGGTAACATACATATTACAAAAATGAATTGTTTAAACACACTACTTGAATGGCGATATAAACACAGACACTTAAAGTCGATAAAAAAGAATATTCATCAGAGAAATGTACATATGTACAGAAGTACATATATGCCGAAATATAACGATTATTGTGTTTCTATAATCAGATAAAAGGTATGTACATATACGGCCTTTGTTTTTCGGAAATGTAGTTAAACATCAATGCAGATAGATATACTCCTTACCCTTTTAAAGGACCTATTATTATAACTCATCCACAATCGTTGGCAATTGTTGTTTGCGAAATTTCTATATATTAAAACAATTATACATTTTTCAAAAAAATTTAATGAATTTAAATTTGCCATAACAATTGTTTCAACCTGTTTGCAATTGGCTGAATAGCATTGTAGTAATCTTTCTGTTTTTGTGTTCATTATTTTTCAAAAGAATGAACTATCTGAAAACATATATTTTGATTTTTACATTTTCGGTCAACCGACGAAATGCAAATTTTTTTCGTCTTTTACTATACGAATTAAAATATTTGTAATATCTAGTGAACGGCCCCAAAATACTTTCCAGCTCCTTCCATAAATTCAAAAATTTGTTGTTGTTTTTTAGGGTGAATTGACGGATTTCTAACAAATGTGCGTGATGAAAATAGCTTGTAGGCAACTGGAAAATGCCGGGAAAGTTTAATATCTCGTTGTTCAATGATTTCTGGCCTTAGTGGCAAACTGACTGGTCATAGAAGGGTGTAGTTCATTATATAATATATTATTATTATATATATAATTATAAAATTTTTATTTATTTGCGTTGCTGGGCAACAATATAAGTAGAGTAGTAGTGTAGGGATATATAGATACCTTTCCTTGAATTTATAGGACAATTTTAATTGTCTATGTTATTTTGGTTTTGCCTCACAGAAAATTATGAAAAAATTATTTTTTGTATTTTTATGAACAATTTTATATTTTGGAAATCTGGTTCGACCGTTAAACAACTGTAGAATACTACAGTAGAAACGTTTTCTGTTTGTAACGTGTTTTCAGGTTTTCAAACAGGTTCGAAATTTAATAAGAAACGTTAACTATTTTTAATTGATATAATGGTTTGGTTTTTTCTTGTTCCTTATATTCGTTGTTCCATGTTCCTTATATAACTTACCTTTCTACCTTTTATAACAAAAATTATTTACCATTGATAAACAATATTCTGTATAGTACGTGCGATAAGCAAAAACAAATTAACGACAAAACAACATTTTTTTTTTAAAAACTACTTGATTTGATGAAAAGTGAAACGTAGAGATAATATTATATACATATGTACACTTGTGCTCATATAATTAAGTCACCAACAAATATTTTATTTAATGATTTTAAATTTCATATTTAATTTATAAAATAATATTAAATATTTAAAAATATATTCATAGGGTTTGTAAGAAATAAGATCTATACAAAAAAAAAATCGTAGAAAAAAAAACGTAACTTTCTTGAAAATTCATTTTGGTGAAGGCAACATACATACATATAATTAAGTCATCTGTAAGACAATGATATAATTAGGTTAGACTTTGTTTTAAAGAACTAATTTTGACCTTTATTACCTTAATAACCTTGGATAACCTTTTTGCTTTATTACATGTGCACACCGGTCACTCATTGTCTGAACCAATGCTGCACATTGAGTGGGAGTGATCTTATGCCACTGTTCTTGAATAATTTGCCAGAGTGAACTCTTGTTATGGGGCTTTCTTGCTGAAACTGCCCTTTTTCGTCCATTTAAGTTGTTTTGTTTTAAACGCCTTCGGACGGTCTGTGCATATATATGCACCCCGTAGTGGCTCTCCATCTCGGCTCTTATCTCAGTTGATGTGAGGAATGGATCAGACTTGCTGATTCTGACCAATCTGCGATCCTCAGCTTTGGTGGTTTTTCGCGGTTTCTTCCGCGGTAAATCAACAAATGTGGCATTTTTTTTTTACAAAAATGAATAGCATTGTTAATTTTACCCGGGTAAAGGTTAAAAGTTTTGCGACTTTTCCAACGCTTTCCATTTTTTGGAAGGTTTTCCATATCAGCTTCATTTCGGCCGGAGTAGAGCTTTTGTTTTTTCCCATTGCACTAATTAATTTTTTTTACTTGCACCTATACCTATAGGGCAAGTATTGCAATCGCGAAAAAAAACGAACTCGAGATTTTAATCAAACTTGACATTACTATGATGGAGAAGTCCAAAAAAGTAGGTCCGGCAATTCCGTCTGTCTGTCTGTCTGTCTGTCTGTCTGTCTGTCAGTCTGTCTGTCTGTCTGTCTGTCTGTCTGTCTGTATATTCGACAACAGCCTAAACGGCTGAACGGATTTACTTCAAACTTCATATATAGGGTCTGTGGGATATTCCCTAGAGGCGAAATTTGAATTTTCATTCTAACCTCAAAATTAAGGGTAGTTTACTTAAGGCCGATTTCAGTTAAAATGGATTTTCTCGAAAACGGCTCTAACGATTTCGATAAAATTTGATGTGTGGGTTAGTTTGGGCATATGCTATGAGGTGGCATACCACGTTTTTCACGAAAAATTCGAATAACGGTAATATTGAAAATCAGCTGTTTCTCGGGTATTTGTGCGGCGATTGGGCTAAAAATTATTATTTGTAGGTTATAAGACAAGTGCAAAATAATGGCATACCAAATTTTGGAATGCCACGCCCACTTTTATAAAACTTTTTTTTTCAAAATTTTTACTAGAAATTGAGAAAAAATTATTTAAGCAAAGTAATAGGCCTTAAAATTCTCTATAATTCACTCAAACACCCTATCTGGCCACGCCCACTTTTTATAAGCATTTTTATAAAAACAAAACATTGAGTAAACTCCTACAATGTTATGACTATTATTCCATCGAAACGCGGAATGCCACGCCTACTTTACTGGGAAGAGCAAGACTTGGACTTTAATCCTGATAAAATAATACACTTATAGCATTACGGTGCAAGTACGTACGACCCAGTCGTGCACTTTATTTAATTATGTCTTATGTATGTCCTAATTATATGAGCACTTACACAGTCCACTTGTTGGCAATGAATGATCGCTTTTTGAAAAAGAATTTTTTTTTTCTTCGGTGTTCATGTGAACTTATAACGGAGTTAACGGGAAATTAGTATCATGCGATAAAAAAATTATACAGGCGCATAAAAGGAAAATAGTTCTCAATAATGCGAAAATTGTTCCTGGGACTTAATTATATGAGCACAAGTGTACATATTTATGTTATAAAAGCATAGTTGTAACGAATAGTTGACATCAAATATCAGTGCGTCCATAATGTTTTGAATAGCTATCTCTTCCAATACTGTCTGTCTGTTTAAACGGGGTTTATTTTTAACGAGGATCAGCTTAAACGTGTTTATTGAAGGCAATTAGTAACCGCTAAACTGGTTAGTGCGTTGTGTATGTTCAATAACACCTAGAGTACACCTTTCGCGAAAGCCGAGACCAAAGCCAAGATTAAAGTTTAGCCTTGGGATACGACATACATATGTAAATCACAGACTCTTTTGATTCGTTTAAATAATATAACACGTACAACACAAATAGTTGTGAAAAGCTAAGGCCTGTTTCCCAAAGACCTAATGCCTCAAATATTAATTTTTATTTTTTTGCTATAATAGTATAAGTTTCTTAAGTTTAAGTGTTACCTACATCCATAAAGCTACCTGTACATAAGCCAATATGCACATTAAATATGCTTATGCAATATACTTCCCGATCGCCTTACAATTTCGTGCATTATGTAAAATTAAATATTTAATTACATAGTACACAGTTACATTATGGAAGGAATGAACAAATAATGTTATATCTACATATTATAATAATGATAGCATATCTACATTCATATGTACTGTATATGTAACTCTAAAAGGTTTTAATATTGATGTGTAACCAAGGTATGTATAACGGTTAAACGGAGAAGTAATTGCCTTAAATAGGGAAGTATTGAGGTCTGATTGGCTGATCTTTAGATCAAAAATACACTTCTCGCCAAAATACCCTCAAGTTTTTCAATTCTTTCAAAGAAGTATATATGTATATGTACGTACATATATTAAGTCTTTCTCATATTGCAAACATAATATTAGAAATATAATATGAAATCTAAAATCTAAGGAAAAAAACTTTTCACGAGAGTTCAATTACTTTTTACTTGCACCTATACCTATAGGGCAAGTATTTTTTATTAAATACACTTACATACATATGTCAAGACATAATACTTACTTTCACACCAAACAACAAAGTATAGCAATACATTCACCTACATAGTACTCATATTTGTCAGAATTAACCAAACCTTTATAAAATATTTTCGAAATCGAAAATAATATTTTTCTGAAATAAGCGCCCTTAGTTTTGAATCAAAAATTTAAATTTACGTTAAAAAAGAGTGTTATAAAATGCAGTGGTTATCATTAACTATGGAATGAATGCTGTGATTTTTTCCTTTACCAGATAGAGAAAATGTGCTTTTAACATGTTACCGAAACTTTTGTTCAAAAATATTGAAATCATTACACGAAAATCATGGCTTAATTTGAAAAATGTTATCAATTTTCAAGCACTAATATCTCGAAAAAAAAGAAAAATTTAAAAATTCTGTTCTACCACCATATTGGAGATCTATTCATTAGCTTTTCAAAGAGTCTAATTCCATATTACACCAACGACGTTTTCTTATTGTAAATTGGCAAACCATATTCACAATTTTGTGCAAAAAAGCGAAAGCTGGCTGCGAAATATTCAAATATTACAGGAACAATAACCTTATTCAAAAATCTGCTCTTCCATATTGCAGATAAAACTCTATTCTTTAAAATGTGATAAATACCATTCAAATCGGTTCAGAATTCGCCGAATGACGTGGGAAACCGATTGCTAATTTTTCGCTTTTTTCGTGTTTTTTTGGGTAGAGGCCTTTTAAGCTCCGTAAGGATGTTTTGAAATTTATCCTGGGTGTGTGTAATATCGTTACATTTCGATAACAAAACTAGGTCATTCGCATAAAGAATGTAATTGATTTTGTTGCTTTTGGCAATTATTTCGTTAATATCGTTGTACGCAACAATAAATAGTATTACTGATAAAGGTGAACCTTGGGGTATACCGTTATGTAAATTGTGTATATTAGAGTAGCAGTTATTTGTTTCTGTTTGTTAGGAAAGCTTTTATATAGGAATATATTTTATGTCCGACCTTCCATTTAAAGAGTTTATTTAGGACTACATGGATGCCGATTCGGTCAAAGGCTTTCTCGAAATCCAGTGAAAGGATCGAGACGTGATTTTTTGCAAAGAGTGCAGATGCAACATAGTCATCTACGTGAAGTAAAAATCCATCGTGCTTCGCCCGTGCTTAAATGCCACTTGATTTGGATTTAACAGATTCTTTTTTTTCAGCATACCAAAGAAGTCTCCTGGATATAATTTTTTCCAATACTTTACTTAGGCATGGGAGCAAGGATATATGTAGGTCTATAACCGTTTGCATTTGTTGGTTGCTTTTTAGGTTTCGGGATCGGGACGACGCCAGCAGTTTTCCATGTTTGTGGAAATATGCCTTGGTCGAAGATTAGATTGTATAATCTTAAGATTCTTCGTTTTGTGGACAGTGGCATCGTAGCCAGGGGTTTTTCCTTTCACCGCTTCTAGGCAACTATCAAACTCTAGCTGGTTTATTGCTTTTCGATTAATTTTGCCGAGGAGCTAGTAGTGCTTAAAGGGGTAGTGTTATTTATTGCGGAAATTTTGGCATGTAAGAGTTCGGGGGAAAAATTAGAGTCACTGGAGTAGTCAGACCAGGTTTTGGCGAGATATTCACAAATTTTATTGGGGTCGGTGATAGTTTCAGTACACAAGATTTTGATTAGATAAAGTGTATATTGTCCTGTCAATGTTTGAATATCATTCCAGATTCTTTTACTGGTTGAGTCCCGGGTTTATGTTGGCTGTAAATTTGTGGAAACTTTCTTTTTTAGATATTTTCGCTTTCATTTGAAATAATGCGTTTGTTTTACGGTAGCTAACTAGGTTAGCTGCAGTAGGGAATTTTTTAAATACCTTCCAGAGGTTTTGTTTGTTTTTTCGCAATGTGTTCAATTCCAAATTCCACCATGGGACAAAAGATATGTGTGGGATGTTTTTTTAATGGGTAGCGGTTTCTGCGACACAGATTTGTGAATGAGGAAGCTGGTTCCTTGCTTGGCTGAAGGAAGGTTATGGAAGTATGTAGCGTAGTGTTTAGGGGGGTTTGGAGTTATATTGGCTTGTAGGTGGATTTCTTGCAGGGAATAATTGATGGGTTGTGGTCCTTAATTAATAATTGGAGCTCGTGAAGGTTATTAAAATAACCTTTGATATTCCATTGGAGAACCTTGATAAGTGGTTTATTTAAAGTAGGAGACTTTGGTACAATATGACATGTGGCATATTGCGCAAAATCAGGGTTCCGTGAGAGACCCGAATGATTCAGCGGGCAGAGTCTATGCACTGATTACCATTATTGTCGTTAGTTGCTTTCATCATCCATTTCGAATGATTTTAGGAAGTATTGATCGGAGTTTATAAGAGATTTGGTGACGATTGATAGCGGTGAGGGGTTTGAAGTAGTTGGGGATATAGTGTGTTGAGGAGGTGAATTCAATAACCTGTCTGTTCGTTTATTACTGAGGGGCAGCGGTGAGTGAATTGGAGCGGATTGTGTGGGAGATGATTTTGAGTTGCTTTTGTTTATGATGTGTTGTTCGTTCGACTTGTGATTAAGTGGTTGATTTGAACTGATAATGCGAGAGTTAGAAGCTGATTTTGTATTGGTATGTTCATTGATGGGGTGAGTGATAGTGTTTTTGTGGGGGTTCGATGTTGATGGGGCAGTTTTATTGAGTGGAATTGGAGTGTGAGTGGAGTTGGCTTCTGAAGAGTTATGTACAGTTGGGTTATTTTTGTGTGAGAGGTTTGGTAAAATTGGTTCGGGTGTGTTTTTTGGAAGGGGGGAGGGAGCCGTGGTGTCGCTTACCACAGATGTTGTTTGTGCTGATTGTGGTGGTTGCGTTGCAATGCTTGCAACTGCAGAATATGAGAAGGTAGAAGAAGTTGGGCAATGGGTTTTGTTCTAGGTAGATTTTTCTTACTTCGACCATGCTAAATTTTGTTTACAGTTTTTATTTTCAAAGTCTCTTTGGATTGAAGATAGCGGTGGCATGTTTTAGGGGACGAAGGGTGTTCTTCAAAGCAATTTGCACATGACACACGTGAGCAGTTGTTAGGAGAGTGTGGTGGCAAATTGCACGTTTCGCACGATGCATTGCCATTGCATTTTTTGGTGGTGTGACCTAGAAGCTGGCAGTTACGACAGCGAATTGGGTTGGGGATGTATTCCTCAACTTTGGCATTATACCAATCGATGCTAACTGTGTTTGGGGGGCGGAAGAGGTTGAATGTAAAGAGTACAAGACCGGGGGGCGTTGTAAACCTTCTGAAGATTTTTTAAATTTGAAGACTTCCGTGGCCTTGAGACCTCATTTCTTCAACAATTTCACTTTCTGGAACGTTGTTGAGAAAGGGGGCATATACTGTTCCTTTGGATGCATTCAGGTTCGTGTGAAGTGTTACATTAATAGGGCAAAGATTGGAAAGAGATTTCTTTGATAAGATTTTTGGTGATTTTACCAGTATTAGGAGGTTCCCATCGCGCAATTGGGCTATGTAGTCATAGGCTGTGCTTATTCCGTCGATTACAGAAATACACTAAATAATGACAGTGGTGTTTCTTTATTGGCTGGTCGGTGACTGTAAGTCTCTTAATAAGCTCTCGCTTCTCCTTTCTGCAATGCGCTCTACCCATTATCTGAACGGAAAATATTATAAAATATTGAAATATTTTATCTAGAATATGAGGAATACATCCCAAATTAACAATCACTTTTTGTTATGCTGAAGTAGTTATGAATGTATACTTAGGAAAAGGATGAATCAATAGCACTGCTTTTATTTTGCACACACAATCGGTTATCATCCGACCTTATCGCTCCGAATTGACTGTAACCGTCCGCCCATTGGCATCTTCGAAGAAATACGGACCAATGACACCTTTCGACCATAGAGCACACCAAACAGTCACTTTGTATGGATACAACGGCACCTCTTCGATCACTTGTGGGTTTTCTGAGCCCCATATGCGGCAATTTTGTACCGGGTGAGAAATATGCATCATCCCTGAAGAAAATGTTGTTCGAAAAATCAGTATTTATTGTCTGTTGTCCCAACACCCAAGAAGCGTATCTACGGTCATCAGGCTTCAATTGTTGCGTAAGTTGAACTTTATAAGGATGGAGATGCAATTCCAAATACAAAATACGCCATAGTGATCAACAATACAATATCAAAACTCTTCGAAATCACACATGCCGCATGCACGTGTCGTATATGGACCCCATAATGAAACTATGAATACTGTGCAGTTTGCATGTGTAGTGTATGGAGGAAATATGATTGCACATGCTTGTGATTGTACATGCATGCATGTCTGGTGTATGGGCCACTTAATGCTCGAAAAGTGGCTACGTTTGAATCATTATTTTATAGTAAGTTTTAATAATTTTAGCACGTTCGATTGTTAAGCGATCCATTATCGTGACAAATGACAAACATTCAACTAATATTATGACACTCTAAAATGACAGCTGAGTTTTGCAGGTGTCAAATGACAGTGCTACCAACTTGAAACCATGAAATGAATGACCCCTTAGTAGTGTCAAGTTTGATTAAATCTCGAGTTCGAATTTTTTCAAGAAACTAATAGGTGCATTAAACGCAATGACAAGGAATACAATTTTAAAGTTACACCAAAACGCTTGTGATAATATGTAGATACATGTATATTAAATTATCTAGAACTGGAGATTCACAATAGATTTAAAATTGTCAAATAAAAACCTATGAAGCCATTTTTTTAATTGTGTCACAAACATTTTTGGAGAGCTTTTTTTTCTGAGGTACTGTGGTAGTTCATTATACAAACGACAAGCGAACACGGTAGAAAAAAAATACGAAACGGAATTTCCGCGGAGATTATAATTGTTAGAGATTCTAAAATTTAGATTGCCGGATCTAATAAAAAATATTTTTAACACTTTAAAACAGTATAGATACCGAATTAAAAGCACACTCCGGTGCCTGAAAGGAGATACATGCATCGAAGCAATATTGCGCAGACACACTGAAAAACATACGCATATCCTGAGCAAATGCTCTCACTTTTGAAGCTTTCTATTTTCACCCTTTGTTTTCTATTATTTAAATAGATTCAATAGATTAGATTGATTTGAACAACTTGAGGATAATATTCCGAAAACCAGCTTTACTAAACATCAAAGGTTTTGGGTATAGTCTAGTCACAAATAAAGTCGACGTATTTTTTGTCTCCAAATTTGAGTAAATTTGCGACAACTTAAAGAGCATCTTCGGTAGATTTGCCGTTCTTACTTTTGTTTAAAAACTTTCGCAAACCTATTTCTAATAATTTTTTTCAAATATTTTGCTAATAGATGGCAAAAGAGAAATGGGTCTGTAATAAAAATACAATCCGATTTCTCATTTTTATAGAGTGGTTCGCACATTTAAATGTATCAGGAAAACCTCCAGTAAGTGAGGTAAAATGTTAACTATAAACCAAACAATTTTGTTAAAGATAACGTTAACGAGATTACGTTACTGGCCTTATTGTTTTATCCATGACTGGCTTATCCAGTTATATCGTTTTAGTATAAATCCTATATTTTTAGTAAAACATATAACTTTATTAAAAAAAAATTAAAAATTTATGTGTTTATCTTTTAAAGGTTGAAATTAAAAAGGCTGAACCCCGAGACGGATCCGGTAATAACAGCAATAATAGTGGTGTTGGTGGCGGATATGGTAAAATGGGAAATGAATGTAATCATTGGGGTCCACATCATGCTCCCATTAACATGCTCCAAGGTCAAAATGGGCAAATGGGAGGACCACCTTTAAATATGCCTATTGGAGCCCCAAATATGATGCCGGGGTATCAAGGTTGGGGCACTTCACCTCAACAGCAAGGATATGGGTATGGAAGTAGTGGACCAGGTTCGTACCAAGGCTGGGGTGCACCTCCAGGTCCACAAGGGCCACCGCCTCAATGGAGCAATTACGCAGGACCACAACAAACACAAGGGTATGGTGGTTATGACATGTACAGTTCAACTTCAACTGGAGGTCCATCTGGACCATCTGGCGGGGGGAGCTGGAATTCATGGAATATGCCACCGAATTCAGCTGGTCCAGCTGCTCCGGCTGCTGGTGGTGGTACAGCCACGGACATGTATTCACGTGCTCAAACGTGGGCTGCAGGTGGTCCGTCTTCAACCGGACCCGTTGGTGGAATTCCAAGAGCGGGTCCAGGTAATTCCGCCTCCAAATCAGGCTCTGAATATGATTATGGTGGTTACGGATCGTCGGGCTACGATTACGAGTATAGCAACTATGCTAAAGAACAAGGTGCATCAACTTATGGTGCAGGTCCACGATCAGCATATGGTAACGACAGTTCATCACAGCCGCCATATCCTGCTTCTCAGGCTGTTTAAGGTAGCTTTTTTGATTGAGAAACTTGTATAAAATATTGAACTACACAGATGTATTCAAATTTTCAATTTTTAATATACATCAAATATTTTACACAATTATGGAATTTAGCTAATTATATATATATATAAAAACATGTTTGCTAAATATGTATTAAAAACTGCGAAAACTGATAACTAAATTTGCCGTCTGCTCGTAAAACTGTTTAAGAATATTTATTGTTAATTTAAACAACGGTGACAAAAATTTGCACGACGTACACAATGAAATGTATTACTTTCTCTTGCATTATAAAATTAGATGGTTTATTTAATTGTCATACGTTATAAAAAAAAAACACAACGTCGGCAGAGTATTGTATTCGGTTACAAATATATATTATATACAAATATATTATAAAAAGTTAAATTAAAGAAATATTTTAAAAAGAGACACTTTACTAAATTAAGAAATAGGTAATATTAACTTCTACTACTTAAATGGGATAAGTTCAAAAAAATAACGCAAGAATCACCTGACGTAATTATAAATATAATTAATTAAATATTTCATAGAGAAAAATAAAGTAGAATTAAATAAAGTAAAGTAAAAGAAAATAGTAATAAATCGATTAAAACTCTGACTGTTAATTATAAATCAATTTGTTTAACTATGAGAAATTCAAATATCATACAACATTTTCTTATTGGTAATTATATGATTTAGCTTTTAAAGCCCTTACTTTAAATATCTACAATGCATAGGTTATATTAGAGAGTATCCGAAAAGTTAATTTATGTAAGGGAAATGTCCAAGTAAAATACGATTTGATTTAATTTAGTTATTTGAACATGTATTTTTAATCTAATTCGTCTATTTTCTCATCACTCAAAAATAGTTTTTTTTTATGAATTTTCGTAAATAAATAAATTCTAGTTTGTTTCGGTTATAATTTAGCTTAATAAAAGGGAGTATTTGATGATTTTCTGAATAAACTCTGATTTGTTATGTAGAAGAATACAAGTATAACAACATTTAAGAAATTGACTGATTTTACAATACTATGAAATATGAGCTAACGATACTTTCATTTAAATATTTTAGAGATAATTGTTCTAAGATTAAATACAATATTGTGTAAGGCATATGTTCTTTCTGACGAAATTTCAGCAATAATTATACCCAATAAAACTCAACTAATCTTTTAAGGCAGTAAGGATGTAAATTATTAATAGTTTCTTCCTTTCTGATACATATTTCTAATGTTTGTTTTTAATTTATAATGAACACAGTGCCTAAGTAATCAAATATCTATTCAAGGACATTGTTACTAATATTAAAAGAATAAATAAGTGTAAACTCCTTCAGAGTTGTGTTGAATTTACTTAACATTAAAATAGTATATAAAATAAGTGATTAGCTCAGTAAATAACCAGAATAAATTCGTAATTTTTACATGGACATTTATAATTCTTTCAAATTTTTGCAACCAGAGACTTACTTTATTTTTCTTTTAATGTACGTATTTATAAATATATATATTTTTTTTTTTAATTCGAAGCATATACATACATACATACTTATGGTTTATTTAATAAACATTTCAGTTTGGTGAATGTTTCAAATGGACATTGTTCAGATTACTTCTTGTTTAAAATATATTACGATAATTAGCTGGCATTTGAGTATTTATAAAATATATATAGTTTGTATAAATCTTCAATCATATAAAAACTTTGAATACAAATCCACACTTTGTTTATTTGTACTCAGAAATTGTTCTGCTTGATATTACGCCAAAATAATTGTCTAACTATCTAACAGCCCTATCGTAGAACACGCTGTTTCCTCACTGCGCTCACACGATCCACTTTCACTTTTTATATACATATGTACATACATAGATCGTAGAATACGGCGGGCGAAGTACATTACCTACAAGTATTTCGAATTTGAGGTTAGCTCTACAAAAGAGCGGTTTTGTGAAAAGTGACGGCAAAATAAACGTAGAAAAACAATATATTTAAATTAAGCAAGTTAATAATAGTGAAATAGGAAAGAAATGGATAGCGCACCTAACTTCCTACTTAAACACATTAATTGAGGACGTAATACCTTACAACAAAAAATAATGTACAGCCCTTTAGATACGGCATCAAACAGTATGCACCTTCTATTCCATTCCATTTACAGTGAAACCTCTTTAATTCGGAATGGTTGGGGGGAAGGTCAGTCCGAATAGACGAATTTTCCAAATTAATGAGAGTTCTTTTTTTTATGCACACTATGCACTACGCGTGCCTATTGATGAAAAAATGCAAGAACTTTAAAGGAAAAATTATTTTTTAGAAGGAAATTTTTATTTTATGTACATAAAATTTATTATAATTCATTTTTGTAACTAAAAACAAAAAATATAGACATAAACGTATCAAAAAATGCAAGAAATCAATAACCGGGATTTCCCCCATACATTTTTTTTATGGTTTTTCCTGACTACTAAATGTCAATTTCCGGGACTCCCCCAATAGACATTTTGATGATTTGTTCAGACTTCTATAGATCTGAGATCTATTTGCTACCTATATGTGTTCAATCATTGCGTTATTTAAGTTTTGCTAATTTAATTTAATTTTTAATTAAAAAATTGAAAACCGACACATTTATTCGAAAAAATCTCTTATTCGGTCATTTTTTTTTCCGAATTAAAGAGGTTTCACTGTACTTCTGTCCCAGAAGAATTCTTATCACTTGTGTGTGAAAGGAAACAATTTTCCTGATCTTTTATCGCTCTTTCTTTAGTTTCTTGCTGATCTTAGAAGTGGTGTTTGAGCATTCTTCAAATGGAATGCCAAGTCGTATTTTGTTTCGTATTAATCCCATTAAAATCAAGATCCTACATTGCGCTTCGAGGACGAAATGTGTTAACTCCAATTTTCTCCACTTTGTTTGTGAGTCGTAGTCTAGGCTTCCCTTTTCAAATATCAAATACAGTGGATTCCGCTTATTTGGTACATCGCATTACCGGGACAGCCGCTTAATTAGGACAACTATATTATTTAGTTCCTGACTTTACTCAAAACGTTTCAATTTTAAAATATTAAAAAAATTTTCATTTTTTTCCGACCATCGTACGGAAAACTCAAAAATATACTTTTCTGCGAAGGTAGAAATGTTCCATTTCCGAAAAGTTTTCCTCCATACATTTGTGTAATTTTTCGCCGATGCCAGTTTTGTTGTTGAACATCTGATCCTAATGAAATGTGATTTCTTATAGTACGCAAACCCACGCATTCAATTAAATGTATGACTACTGTGCAATTTTTTCGATGATAATTTAATTATTGTTAGGAAGAAAGAGGATGTGTATTTTTCGGTATGTCTGTTGAGGAAATCACAATGGTTTTATAATTTTAAATGATGTAACAATTCACAATACATCATAATTTCCTACTGAAGCCCACCGCAAGAAGTTATTAAAATAAAGGACATAAATAATAAGAGCAAGTAATGCACTTCTCCAACAACTATGCAAGCTACTAATTACTTTGGTAAACCATACAAAATCTACTCCTACAACGATATCGTGAAATTGAATAAAGAATTCCATCCGTGTCGAGCTACCACTTCAACGATTGCTTATGTTTTGAATTTCAGCGTTCCTCGTCTGTCAAAATTGCTTTCACGCTCAAGAAGCATGTTTTCGTGTATCACTCCCAGGATAATGTAGCCAGGCACTTACGTCATATTCACCTGTAACATTTGTTTATCATTATCTTCTTTATTCTCTTCACTTCACACATGCTCGATACCAAAATATTTGGTGCGGCTTGCGTATTCATTTATCATCCTATCCCTTTCTGACATATTGTTTGCAGTTTCTTCGTCTAACATCCATTCGCTTATGAGCGAAATAACCCGGGATTTCTGGGCTTTCTTAGATGAACATTCGATGGGTAGAGAAAATTTACCTACCAAAAAGTCTGGAAAATGAGATTTTAGAGATTAGAAGTGGAAGTAGTGGAGTTGAAAGAGACATGTTTTCGTTCGAGGAAGGCTTTCTTTACAGGCAACAAAAGCTAAAGAAAATCGGGTTATTAAGTAATGTCGAGGATCGAAGGGCATTTTAAGTTTTTTTATAAACTTGCTGCGTGTAACTTCTTTCAATATAAGATGATAGTTATAGTTCGTTTCCAATAATTTGTCAATTTTTAAGGTTAGTATAGAAAGGAATGAAAAATTAGTTTTTCTTTTGATTCTTGTGAATTCCCTTAAACGCACCGTGACAAATTAAAATACACGAATCCCAGATATGAATTCTGATAAAGGAAAACTATTGGGCACTTTATTCGTATGAAGCACTTTGTTCTTAATTTTCGGGTATATTTCCGTTTTCTTTACCAGTAACACCAGTACCAGGTAACAATTATAGCAGTTAATAAGACTTTGTGTGATAAAAGTTAAATACGAATAAATGATGTTCTTATTATAGAGGCGGGGAACTTTAATGTTATAATAAATATATTATATTTAATATAAAACATAGAAAAATGGTGCATGAAATTGGCATAAGAAGAACTCTCAGGCCGGACATTACCCTATCTTATAGAAATTTAAAATAACTCGAATTTAAAAAAAAATGTTTGCTGAACTCTTAAAATATGATCGTAGAATAGCTTTAAATTACAAATACGTAGTAATTGTAATTGCTAAATCTTTGAATATTTAATAGCGCTCCGAGTTCTCCCTATAATTCCATAGATAACTTAACGATTTTGTAGTGTAACCTCTGCTGGAGCGTTTCATGTTTTTTTTACAATGCCACCAGGCGATTAGTGTGATTATGCTAAGAAATAGTCCACCTAATAGATCGCGACCACCACTTCTAACGTAATGAACGCTACCAGATTTCTTTTGAACAGCTAGCTGACTCTTTTCTCTTATTCCCGTTACATTTCTTATAGAATTCTTTTGGATACAAGAGTTCGTTGAAAGTGGAGACGTTCGTTGTTAGGACGAGGTTAGGATTGGCCGGCATGGCGTAGTCATTCATGATCTTACGTCGGAGTTGTTATATTTACCAGCATTGAACTTTGTGACTGATGTAAGATTGTTAAAAAGAGAGCGAGCTCTCGGTAATAACTTCGTCTTGACCTCTTTAGCCTGTGAGGGTCTGCATGGCGATTGATCGGGAAACTACTGACTGCCCAAAACATGGATTGGGCCAGTAGCGCAACAATGAAGTTCGTAATGTAGTGCTTGCTTTACCTCCTCGTGGTGGTCCCCGGGAAACTACATGTAAAAAGTTTAATTGCAGGCAAAAATTGCAAGTGCGAGACTGTCTAGGGTCTTATGCCTAGACTAGGTAACCGGGCCAACAATCCGCGTTACCGAATTTACCAAGCTATTGAAACCGACACAATGCCTCGGATAAGGACTGATGAAGGGCTCAAACATGTTATGGGACGGCACGGACTAGGCAACCGCAATGACAAACGGCGTTGTTGACTTTTGCAACGCAAATCGTCTTGTCATAGGTGGCAACATGTTTGAGCACAAAGCCTGCCATAAAATCAGCTGGATGTCAACTGACAGGCAAGCAACCTCCAACCAAATTGACTATTTTGCCATCAGTCGCCGATTCAGAAGTAGTCTTCTAGATCTCCGAAACAGACGAGAAGCGGACATGGGGTTGGTACGAGCTCACCATCTTATGATAGCTACTGTCTGATTACGCACTGCTGCCGTTCGAAGATATAACAATACAAGAACACCTAGGTTCAAAGTAGGCCGACTAAAAGATCCCACAGTGCACCAAGAACTAAGGGACCATCTCTCACGTAGAGTGGAAACAATCAGCAGCACACTGCCCGCCACCATACAAGAACATTGGTATGCTGTGAAAACTGTTTTCACATCAGGTGCTGAAAGGATTGTCGGTCAATCGCAGGGAGGCCATAGGGCTTGCCTTTCTGAGGATACCTGTAGGAGGATCAACGAACGCAAACAGCTAAGAGCTCGAATTGCAGCAACTCCAGCAGCAGGAAGGAACGAGCTAGAGTCCCTATATCGCATGAAGAAGCAGAGGAACCGTTTATAAAATCACCAAAGAGCTTGTAGGTGACCGAAGCTCTACTCAACACCAGTAAAACGTTTAGACGGTTCGGTTCTAATATCGGATGAGGACCAACTCAAGAGATGGAAGGGGCATTTTGCTTCTGTTCTGAACGGAGTATTCGCCAGCAATATGCACCCGAGTCAGACAGAAGTATCCGTAGAAAGAAATTCCCGAATCCGCACCACAACCCCTAGTAAGGATGAGATTATTACCGCGATCAGATCACTGAAAACTAATAAGGCGGTAGGAGTTGACGGCATTCCCGCGGAGCTTTTACGAGCTGCGCCAACTGCATAGGCAGAGCTATTGTTCCCACTTGTCGGGAGAACATGGGAAGCCGAGAACTTTCCGGATGAGTGGAAGAAACGAATGATCGTCAAGCTCCCTTAAAAAGGCAATCTAATGCAGTGCGAAAACTGAAGGGGTATCTGCGTGCTACCTGCTGTAGCCAAGATAACTGCTAAAATCATCCTGGAGCGAATCAAAATACACCTTGAAGACACACTCGACGCCGAACAAGCAGGTTTCCGCTCTGGATCCTCCTGTGTCGACCACATCAACACCCTGCGGATCATTATCGAACAATGTGTTGAATATCGATCTCCACTTCACCTGTTGTTTATCGATTTTGAAAGGCGTTTGATAGTGTCAATCGCGAATTTATTTGGCGTGCCTTGCGCAGGAGAAGCATTCCTGATAATTTAATAGCAATTATCAAGGCCATGATGGGTCCACATGTCACGTATTGCACAGAGGAAGGCTGTCAGAGGAATTTGAAGTCCAAAGTGGGGTTCGGCAAGGCTGCATACTTTGACCAATACTTTTTTTTTTTGTGATTAGATGTGTGCCCCATTTAGCCTTATCAATAGGAAACTGAGGAATTTGATGGACTCTGACATTTGAACTCAAACCGTATTGTCTCAACCGATGGCGGAACCGAATTGGATGTAGCCAGCCGAATAGGCTATCCACAGTTTGGCGTAGCAATGCGATTAGTTTAACCACCAAGCTACGACTGTGCCGTTCCAATGTTGAATCCGTGTTGCTATTGCTATATGTGATACCTGGAGGGTGACCGCCACTATCACGAGGAAACTGCAACCGTTCGTCAATAGGTGCTTACGTTATAGCTTTATGATTTTCTGGCCAAACAGTATCTCTAACGAACAACTCCATCAGAGAACGAGCCATGAACCTATAGGCACAACAATACGACGACGAAAGTGGCAGCGGGTTGGACATACTCTCCGAAAGGTTGACAGGTCCATAGCTAACCACTCGATGCAATGGAACCCGCTTAATCAGGATGGCAGGGTATGAAGCATGGCAACTGGGAAAGAGTTGGGGAAAACTGAGGCACATTTCCAGAAACCGCACACGATGGCGCGTAGGCATTGTTGAGGCCCTAGGACCCACAAGGGGATACAGGACTTAAGTAAGTAAGCAACTCAACTGGACATTGCAGTGTGTGCCTGAAGTTCGGTCAGGATCATCCTCTGGTCCGAGGCCCGGAGTTTGAGAAGATTACTGTGGACCGCAGGTTAGCTTTCGCAATAGATCATAGAATCTGTTTCACTTGCTTTGATCCGATGAAGCATAATTGGGCCTTCTGCCGTCACAAGAGGACGTGTGGTGTATAAGGGTGTTCAGAACGCCACCATCCGTTGCTGCACCACCCTTCCATCTTCAGGACCACCGAAAAATCTATAGCACCGGTGTCTTCTACGTCCCGGCAACATGGTCACTCCACTCATGTGTGCATAAATGCATCTGTGCTGTTCAAGATTGCGCCGATCAGGATCTATGGAGCGAATGAAAGCGTAATTGATACGCTTGATTTTTCAATGATGGAGAGGAATCTTTTTGACGAGTTTGATCTCTCAGGTATTGCTGAGGACTTGACTATCCAGTGGACGAAAGGAGTTTCGCGGCAGGAAGACTCTATAAGAACGTCGTTTTCAGTATCTGGAGTTCGAAGACGCAAGAAACTTGTTCTCAATAATGTCTACACAGTGAGGAACTTGGATCTTCCAGCACAGTCTGTAGATGTGGGTAAGCTGGAATGGACATACCCCGTTAGTCAGTCACCACTTCTCTACGGAAGATTTTTAGGTAAAGGCGTCCTGCGGGAATTTATTCAGTCAAAAGTATACTCGAGCGATGGATATAAGCGGGTCGACAAGGGGTACGAGATAGGTCTTCTGTGGGTGAACGACACGGTGAAACTTCCGGACAGCTATCCCATGGCATTGAGGTGGCTGTCTAGCTTGGAATGGTCTTTGAGGAAGAGGCCTCATCTGTTAGAATGGAAAAACAATCATATTGGTCTCCAAAGGGTACGCGTGAATAATAACTCAAAAGACAATGGGGCAGAGTATGCTACGCCCCAACGTTTATCGTCGAGAATCCAAACAAATTACCATCGAAACCGAGGGATGTTGCCGCTAAAGATAATGGGCTGAGTCTTAATACTTTTCTTCTAAAGAGCCCCGACAATCTAGTGCTAGTAGCTATCAATGTCCACGTGAAGGAGATATTTCACCACATCAGGATTAAGGAGGAAGATCAACAGTGCCAACGTCTACTATGGAGAGACGGCGACAGCTCTCGAGTACGCAGTGTGTTCATAATGCAAGTCATGATGTTTCGCCCCAGATGCTCACCAACCTGTGTACAGTTCGTTAAGAACCACCATGCAGAACTTTTCCGCAAAGTATATCCTGCAGCGGTGGACGGACTTAGGAAGTGCACATATGTAGACGACTATTTTAACAGCCATGATTCAGCGGAAGAAGCCCCAGCTTTATCAGAGGTGCTATCAGGATTTGTGACTCCCTGAACTTTAACCTTGTAGGCGTTCAGTCCAATTGCCGAGAGCTGCTTCAGCAGTAACCAGAGCATCATATTAATTCCAAGTTGGTCAGCGTTGATCGAAATGGTGAGTGGTGAGTCCTTGGTGTCAAAAATTCTGTGTATATTTTGGCTCCCGCATTCGGATGAATTCACCTTCAGAGGATCTAAGGATGAGGACCTTAATGTAATGCTGTCGAGCGAAGCTGTTATTTCTAAACGTCAAATCCTGAAGCTGGTGATGCGCGTTTTTGATCCCTTGGGTCTGATATCCTTTTTCATTATTCGAGGACGTGTGTTGCAGGAGGTTTGGCGTGAAGGACTCGATTGGAATGATCCAGTACCAGCAGAGGTGAAGGATCCATGGTTGCAATTCATTCAGAATCTAAAGGGGATCGAGAACTTAAGAATTTCGCGCCGTTACTCGTCCTGGAATCCGGATACAAGTCGATGTCTCCGAATGAGCATTTGCAGCTGTGGCTTACTTACGCTTCGAGAAGAACGCTGAGGTGGACGTCTCACTGCATATGGCCAAAGGTGAAGTTGCTCCGGTAAAGAGACTCACAGTTCCAAGGTTGGAGTTACAAGCGGTAGTTCTTGGTGTGCGCTTGGCAGCCACGATTAAGGAGTCTATATGCTTGGACTAGACTAGACTAGTATCCCGGAATAATTCTTCAAAATTTAAATGTCCAATTTTTGTGGCTGTTCGAGCTGGCGAGATCTTTGAGTTATCTTCTCCCCGCCAGTGGTTCCCCGCCAATCGAGGAGTGGCCAGTAACTCCCGGAAAGGCCACTATCGACCTGGTGAGTGAAGACATTTCTTATTCCGCTTCTATTCTTTTGCATGGAATACAGGATGCGCCTTGCTTTAATATTTTTAACGAGTTGAAGCCTAGATTTCAATCGAAATGAGCCTCTGCCGTGCGAGTCATCGCTCTGTTACTTCGATTTAGAGACATAGTCCGAAAGGTAGCGACCGAGAGGCTTCCTCGGTTGCTGAGATAGCAACAGAATTTGTTAAAAGGGAGAAGTTTCTGCGCTAAGAGCTAAGAGCAGGGGGGTTGTGGCTGCATCGAGTAAGATTTCTTCGCTCTCCCATTTAATGAACAAGGGGGGCATTATTCGTGGGGGGGGGGGGGGGACAAAAGGCGCTGGTGTCTTATGCTTCTCGTAATTCGCGATCCTGCCGAAAAATCATCCTTTGGTTCACTTGTTAGTGCAATTTCACCATGAACGTAATCTACACATTGTGACGGAGGGAGTCATCTCAGATATCCGCGAGCAGGCCTAGGTTATTAGTGCACGGAGGGTGGTTCAGAGAATGAAATCCAGGTGCAACACATGCAAAAGATTGAAGGCAGTTACTGTGATGCCAAAAATGGGTCTTCTCCCTGAAGCCCGCTTATCATTTGCATCAAGGCTCTTCACCCATGTCGGAGTTGACTGTTTTGGGCCCCTCCTAGCCAAATTGGGAAGAAGCACCGTGAAAAGATACGGCATGATTTTCGCCTGCCCTACGTTTAGAGCTGTGCAGATTGAGCTCTTGAACGACCTAAGCCTGGACCAATGTAACATGGCTCTCCGGCGATTCATCATCAACCGAGTAGTTACGCGGTTTCTCTACGCGATAATGGTTTGAATTTCGTCGGGACGAAAAACCTCTTGGAGAGAGACGTTAAAAGGATGGAAGAGGCACTGAGTGAGTACGCATCTGTTCAGTAATCTTTTCATCACTTTACCAAACTTTACTACATCACCCTATTATTTCTTGTAAACTGTTCTTCTCTTATCAAGTCAATGTTATGTACAGTTCACTTTACACTTCTTCTATAATAACCATATGCGGTTCAGTCTGCTTTGCTGCTGACCGCCAATCGCGTAACATCTCTTGTAAAATAATAAAATATGTAGTATTGTTGAAGAGTTGTTTTTCTTTCATTCGTTATCAAACATAAAAGTTTTAACTGCATTAAATTGAATTAAATTAAATTGCGCATATTTAAGTATCATGGACTATTGTATAGTATGATTTTTTAAGTGATTTTTTCTAATTTGTGAATTTTCATCCAAGTTGTATGGAATAATCAATTCTCAAAACACGTGGTGCTGACTTCTTGAAATCAAACTTGTGGTCTGTATTTGTAATAAAAATTGACTTTGTTTGCCGTAAAGAACTAAAAAACATCAAATTGATTAGTTTTTGATATCAAAATGAATACCCTAAAGACAAAACGTGGTCACGTCAAGAGGTGCTTGACTCGTGCGGTGTCATTCGCGGAAAGTATTGACGATAGTGTTTCTTTTGAACTCCTCGAAATACGCTTGCAAAAGCTTGAGGAAGCATGGACGGAATTTGGTTTGTTGCAAAACCAACTCTTGGACTTTGCGGATGACGCGGATTTTATGGATCCAGAACCGGAATTCGAGGAATACGAGGCGAAGTATTTTGTGGCTCAATCAACTCTCACTAAGGTTATCAGTCAGTCAGTTGTTGATAAATTGGCTGATCAGCAAGCCTCTTTTCTCGAAAATTTAAGTGCGTCTCAATCGTCTTCGATATCTTTGCCAAAAATAGAAATTCCTCCCTTTTCCGGGGATTATAGAGAGTGGACATCGTTTAGGGATCTATTTCTTGGTTCTATCGACACCAAATCAAATTTATCGACAACCCAAAAGTTCCGTTATCTCAAGTCGTATTTACGCTCTGAAGCAGCTAACTTAATTCGTTACATATCGGTTTCGGATGCCAATTATTTAGATGCGTGGGAGCGATTAGAAAAGCGATATGACCGCCGTAATCTAATAATTCTATCACATATTCAATCTTTCCTTTCCCTGCCCAGCATGGGTGTAAGCCCTAAATGCTTTAGGATCTACCAGCCGTGATCCATGGCTCATCTACCTTTTGCTCCAGAAACTAGATCATGATACCCCACAAGTATGGGCAGAAGAGGTAGGAGCTAGAGATGACTGCACGGTTGCTGAATTTATCTCATTCTCACAACTTCGTTGCGATGCTTTGGAGTCTTGCCAATCTCTCGTTCGTTTAAACCCATCTCGTGGTAAGAACCCCAAGGTAATCCAATCACACTTTACGGAATCTAATACAAATTGCCCGAAGTGCAAATCGGATCACACATTAAGCAAATGTGCACTCTTCATATCATTAGATGTAAACACTCGTCGCGAATTCGCTAAGCAGCATTCCCTGTGTTTTTATTGTGTACGACCGGGTCATGTCTCAACCAAATGCCGGTCTAATTTTCGTTGCAGAACTTGCAATTCGCGTCATCATACCATAGTACATCCACAAACCTCTTTGGCTAGTTCTGGGAATATCGAAACTCCTGTATCCTCATCGAATAATACAGCTTCATCATCATCATCAAATCCTTTGATAGCAACACAATCACCACTTTCGCTTTGCTCATCTGTAGCCGCCAAAGGTAATTCTTTTGTCTCTTCTCGAACTACTACAATATTACCTACAGCCCTTGTTCATGTACATGATAAGCAAAGAAATACACAAAACATTCGGTTGTTGCTAGATTCTGGATCCCAAGTGTCGGTGTAACCGAATCCACAGTTCAATGCTTGGGTCTCCCTCGTAAGCAAGCTCGCATCCCAGTTTTAGGAGTTGGATCTACATCTGCTGGTGTTACAAATGGAGATGTAACGCTCAAACTATATTCTCGTTTTCCAAAAGATTTTGTTGAGGTTCAATCCTATGTAGTTTCCAAACTCACATCTTCCTGTATCATTATTGAATGTCTCCGACGACAACACTTTTAATTCGTTTGAGTTAGCAGACCCCAAATTCAACGTCCCTAGTCGTGTTGATGTTCTCATCGGTGCTGATAAGACTTTCAGCATATTCAATGGTACCGCGATTCGAGGTAAACAAGGTACGCCTGATCTCATACCAACGATTTTCGGTTGGGTTGTTTGTGCCACCATGAAAACAGTTGTACCTATAAATTGCAACAGTGTCGATTCTTTCTGTACGCAATTGGGCACAGCAAACTCATTCGACCTCGAGCGTTTTTGGCGTCTTGAAGAAGTCCCGCATAAACCAAGGCTATCCGCTGATGATCAACGTGCAGAGGACATTTTCGCCAAATCCCATTCGCGTTTACCTGACGGCAGATACATGGCTCAGTTGCCCTTTAAGTCTGATAATAATCTTGATTTTGGAAATAGCCTCAACATCGCCTTAAACAGGTTTAAATTCACTGAAAGAAGAATCGAGTCCAATCATCATCACAGGGAAGAATATGTACGCTTCATGGATGAATACTTAAATCTGGGTCACATGGAAGAGGTACCTACAAGTGAAATTTACATGCCGTCAAGCACGTGCTATTATCTACCCCATCATCCTGTTTTTAAGAATGATAGCAGTACGACCAAGGTCAGGGTAGTCTTTGATGGTTCGGCTAAAACCTTAGCTAACCGATTCGCTAAACGATTCGCTTCTCATATGTAGGTCAAACTTAACAAGGTGATCTGTTCTCCATATGTATCCGATTTCGCCGTGATCTATATACGATAGCCGGTGACATCGAAAATACGTTTCGCCAAATCAGAGTAACGGAAAGCCACACTAATTTTCAACGGATACTATAGAGAAAATCTAATGGCCTACCACTGAAACACTATCGCTTGTTAACCGTGACGTATGGAACAGCCTGTGCACCTTTCTTGGCCGTTCGTACTGTGTATCAATTGGCTCTTGATTCCATGAATACATACCCTCGCGCAGCTGAAGTATTACGCAATGACTTTTACATCGATGACGTCATGACCGGTGCGGATTCTATTGAAGACGTTACTTCCCTTTGTACAGAACTTATAAGCTTGCTCAAATCGGGAGGCTTCAATCTTCGTAAATGGACAACCAATTGTTGGCGTCTTCTTCTTACTCTGCCAATGGATCAACGTGAGTTGTCTCCAATACAGTTCGAAAAATCCACAACAGTTAAATTGCTTGGTATGCAATGGTGCCCATCAAAGGACAGCTTCTCCTTCAAGGTACATCTAGCTAGCACTATTGTCTGCACGAAACGTCGCATACTCTCCGAGTCTTCAAGGATCTTTGACCCCTTGGGATTTTCAGCTCCGGTAATCGTAGGCGTAAAAGTACTATTCCAGGACTTATGTCGACAAAGGCTGCAGTGGGATGATGAAATTCCTGAGGATCTCGCCGAACGATGGAGGATTATACGTCAAGAACTATATCTGTTGGAGTCGATAAGTATACCAAGGATTTTGTGGACTAACAAACGAAACTTTGAGTTGCATGCTTTTTGTGATGCATCTTTAGCATTTAGAGCGAAACCACAGATGGATTGGTAAACGTAACTTTGGTAGCAGCCAAGACTCGGGTTGCTTCAGGGTTCAGTCTCTTCCTCGTCTTGAGCTCTGTGGAGCTACTCTTTTAGTTCGACTTATAAATAAACTTAGAATCTCGTTGCTGGACAAAGACATTAAAGTCTTCGCTTGGACAGATTCATCGATTGGGCTTCACTGGCTTTCTGCACCACCCAAAAAGTGGTCAGTTTTTATAGCTAATCGGACTTCCGAGATACTGACGTCAATCTCTCAACAAAGTTGGAATCACGTCAGTTCCGATAGTAATCCAGCCGACATTGCAACTCATGGGATTCCACCATCTCTTTTACAGTCAAACGAGATGTGGTGGAAGGGCCCTTTATGGCTATGGAAAGAAAGAAATCATTGGCCAGTTTCAAACCCATATGTCAAGGATGTCCCTGTTCAACAACTAGAAGAGCGAAGGAGTTCAAAGATACAAGTGTTATTAACAAACATCAAACTAGATACTATTTTCGAAGATATTTTAGTCAATTCGTCTAATATGGTGGAAATCGGTTCGCGTGGCTGCCTATGTATTACGTTTTATATCAAACATTCGGTGTAAATCTGATCGTCAATATAAATCTTTATCGACAGAAGAGATAGCAAAGGCTAAAATGCACGCAAAAATCAATGTTCCTTCCTGTGATTAGTGCCCTCGAAAAACAAAGCGCGTTGTGTAAGAGACATACTAGATTGAAGTCTTTATCTCCCTTTCTTGCACGAATCGGACTTGTCGTACAATGCTAAGCATCCTATTATTCTACATAAGTTACATTCAATATCGCGTCTCATTACGAGTATTTACATAAAAAATATCTGCACGCTGGTGTATCTCATTTGTTTGCTTTACTGAAGCGGAATTCTATATACTCGGGTGTAGAAATTTGCTTAGAAACTTAGTGCATAAATGTGTAATTTGTTTGCGTCAAAGACAACGCATACTAACTCAACAAATGGGAAACCTACCGATTGAACGAATTCGGTTTTTGCGGCCCTTTAGTAAGGTCGGTTGTGATTATGCTGGACCATTGACTCTAAGGCTATCTCGTGGAAGAAATCCTAAGTTTGTAACTAAGAGCATTAACCTTGAACTTGTCGGAGACTTCTCAACTAAGGCCTTTCTGTTAGCCTTAGACCGTTTTGCAGCTCGTCGTGGTAAGCCGATCGAGATTTGGAGTGACAACGCTACAAACTTTCATGGAGCCAAGAAAATGCTGGACGAAATGCACGCTTGTCTCCTAAGCCAACAACATCAAGCCATGGTAGCGGATCACCTTTCGTGTGACTATATTGCCTGGAAGTTCATACCACCATCTGCACCTCACTTCGGCGGATTGTGGGAGGCAGGTGTAAAATCGGTCAAAACGCATCTCAAAAGGGTTATAGGTGACAACATTCTTACGTATGAGGAGTTGTACACCTTGTTAGTCAAAATTGAAGCACTGTTAAATTCGCGACCCATGTGGCCAATCTCCGACAGGGAACCAACATTCGCATTTTATGACTGGTGAACCTTATACTGCGGTTCCCCAACCAGACCATTTCATCACCTATATCTTTTTTGGCATCTTTTACAGATTCTCATGCAGGGTTTCTGGAAGCGGTGGCATCAAGAATATCTTACATCATTGCAACAGCGACCCAAGTGGCAAGGTAATCAGCCAGACATCAATGTAGATGACGTCGTTCTACTAAAGGAGCCAAACTTGCCACCCTCCAAATGGATACTTGGCCGTGTTGTCAAAACTCATCCCGGCAAGGACAACAAAATTCGTGTTGTCACTGTGAAGACAAAATTCAGGGAATATATTCGTCCCATTGTGAAAATCGTACCACTTTATGTATCTGAAAGACCGGAGTCTTTTAGGGGGGCTGAATGTTCAGTAATCTTTTCATCACTTTACCAATCTTTGTTACATCGCCCTATTATTTCTTGTAAACTGTTCTTCTCTTATCAAGTCAATGTTATGTACAGTTCACTTTACACTTCTTCTATAATAACCATATGCGCTTCAGTCTCTTTTGCTGCTGACCGCCAACCGCGTAACATCTCTTGTAAAATAATAAAGTATGTAGTATTGTTGAAGAGTTGTTTTTCTTTCATTCGTTATCAAACAGCATCTAGTAAGTACGAAAGGATCCAATGGCAATTTATTCCCGCTCACAGTGAATTTGATGCTCTTTGACGAGAGTGATATACCACAGCTCCTGGGGTTTTTTGTGAAGGCAGATTTTATAGTCGACGATCGCAACATCTAACGCAACTCGTAAGGCGGTGGTACCACGAATATCTTCCCGAAATTACACGTCGCTCAAAGTGGCATCAAGACACGAGACCAATTGAAGTCGGGCAGGTGGTCATTGTAGTGGAACCCGACGAGTTCCATTCATCATGGCAGCTAGGCCGTGTGATTCAAGTCTATCCCGGGCAAGATGGGTACGTAGATGTCGGGCGGAGGTGTCGCCAAACCGAGACGAGTAGTTGGTTGCACCAGAGTTTCTTGCACCAGAGTTTCAGACGGGCCCGGGATGTCAGCGTTTCGACTGAGAGGGTGTGAACTCAGCCTAACAGCGACCACCACTTCCAACGTAATGAACGCTAACAGATTCCTTTTGAACAGTCAGCTGTCCCTTTTCTCATATTCCCATCACATTTCTTATAGAATTCATTTGGATACAAGAGTTTGTTGAAAGTGGAGACGTTCGCTATTATGACGATTTTATATTGAATTTTAATCCTTTTCCTCAGAAAATAAAATAATTCATTCATACTGCATTCAACTATAAGTTGATTGGATTTTATTTCCCTGCCCCTAACAGTGATTCAACGTTTACACCACAGTGGTGATACGACTGAAGATGCTGTTTTGGAATGAGATCGCCAAATGTCTTGTGTACAGAACATCCTGATCACAAATATATATGTAGGTCGCAGACGTTTTATGCGCAGCGATACCCTTGCAAGATGTGCTAAAAGAATGTTCAAAATTACCTTTTGAAATAATTGGTATAACTATACAATAATTGCAACAAAAAAATTGTGAAAACATCCTGACCATAAAAACATGGGTCCCAAACGTTTTATGCGCCGTCATATCCCTGCCAGTTTTTTTCCTTTCGTGGGTTGGTGAGAATCTTCAAAAGACACTAGGAGACTCCGTGTACTCATAGTAGTGTCAGATTTTTAATCACACCCTTCCTTTTATTAGTTTGTTTACTACAACTAAGTTTCCTTAACAAGTAGTTGAAGCTTCAATAATATTCCCGTGAGGCAGGTAGATTTTCAGCAAAATCACCTCCTAATGCCGTCATTATGTGCGGTTGCTTCTTATTGCGCTAGATCGAACGGTTTCGTTATTTGAAGTCGGCGCATAAGGTTTCTCACGTCCAATATTTGGAGTATAGCAAGGTTACAGTGACTATGAAGGCGAATATGGAGCTTCCTAGCGAAGTTTGTTATTTCGTCGTTCACAGTTGCGATCCCTAAGTCTCTTTGTATATCATTGTTTCTAATATATCACTTTATTTTGGAATGATTGAATAAATTCTCTATTACTTGCTTTAGTACAACCACAGACTTGTATGCCGTATGTCCATATAGGCTTAAGCACTTGCTTGTATATAAGCAGTTTGTTATGTACACTTAGCTTGGAATATCTTCCAAGGAGCCAATACATTTCTCTAAAACGATTTTCAAGCTCATCGCGTTTTTTTTAACGTGCGTTTTCCACTTGAGCTTCGCATCTAGTGTCATCCCTAGATATTTAGCTTCATATGCATGTGGTATTTGTACCGAATTAATATAAACGGGTAGATAGTTTATTTTCTTGTATGTAAAGTTAACATGCGTCGATTTGGTCTCGTTAAGAACAATCCGCCATTGTTTTGTCCAGTCACAGATTTTATCCAAAGCTTGTTGGAGTTTTACAGTTGCTGACTCAATTGAAGTATCCGTTGCTAAAATAGCCGTAACGTCGCTACTCCGGTGCCTTCAGTTTGGGGTATGTCTCGATCTCGGACTTCCTTGCGGAACTCCGGCGGCGATTTCTTTGAACTCGGAGTATTCAGTTCCGTGTTTAACACGAAATAATCTATTTTCAAGGTAGGATTCTAAGATCTTTTTTAGGTGTTCCGGCAGGACCTGTCTTAGTTTGTACTTCAAGCCATCGTTCCAAACCTTGTCAAAGGCCTGGGAGACGTCAAGAAAAGCGCTAGAGCAAATCTTTTGTCCTTCTAGGGCTTTTTCAATTTCATCGGTTATTCTGTAAACCTGGTCGATTGTAGAATGCTTGATTCTAATTGATGATCCGGTATTAGTCGTCTTTCTTCAATAACTGGTTGTATACGCCTTTCAAATAACTTCGATATTATTGGAAGGAGCGATATTGGTCTGTACGATTTTTTGTCGTTAGGCGATTTTCCCGGTTTCGGAACCATTATCACGATCTAAGCGAAGCGTTTATTAAATGCAGGAGTTTCATTAGTGCTTTTTGTGGTAATTGCTTAAGGATTTGTCCGGTTATTAAGTCAAAACCAGGGGCTTTGTAATTTTTCAGTTTTTTTATTTCTTTGCAAAGTTCGGTTAGTGACACTCTTTTTATTCTTAAAGCTGTCAGATGTCGTTGTCATACTTCTGTGATCCTCTATTAATGTTTGACCATCAAATGGTTTAAACGTTTCCTCCAGATGTTTGGCAAAAAGGTCGGTCTTTTCTTTGTCATCTTTTGCCCACTCGCCATTGTCTTTTCGGATTGGTGCTGATTGCATTTGCGGGTTTTTTTTACCCTTTTTAAAGCTTACGAGAAGGCTCGTTTTCCCTGTCGAATAGAAGTTAACCCCGAATTGCATACCAACTTCGTATAGGAGTCTACCTTTTGGCGAGTTATATCTTGAACCCCAAAAGGTGTGTTTTGCATTAAAGTCACCACCAATGATGAAATTCGTTCCAAACGAGTTGAAGAGATCTACAAAGTCGTAACTTTTAATCGTGCATCGTGGGGGACAATAAATGGACGCGATGTTGAAGTATGAGTTCTTGTTTCTTTCTTTAATCAACTGAGCGTTCTTGTCTTAAATATTCTTGAATGTATCGCGTCTTTTTTGGAGCTCCTTAGCAACTTCACAGTCTCTATAATTTGCTGGGTGGTTACCTTTGCAGTTTATGCACGTCGCCGGGGCTTGCCTATTAAGGTCACATCTTTCTGCCAGTGATTACAAAAATTGGCTGTTGATACTGGTATAACCTTAAAGAATTCGTAGTCTTCAGTATTTGGTAAAGTTAGTCAGATTTCAAATATGAACCTTCGTTCCGGTCCGGCCAAAGGGAGGCCGTTAATACTTACTTACTTACTTAGGTGGCGCTACAGTCCATCTTGGTTAACGTCCATGCTTCTGCGCCATAGAGCAGGACTGGGATGATGAAGGTCTTATAAAGAGTTTCCTTGGTGCTTCTTGACAAGGCCTTACTACTCAATTGCCTTCTTAGGCCAAAGAAACAGCGATTGGCAAGAGTGATTCTTCGTTTGATCTCTGAGCTGATATTGTTGTCGGAGTTTATAGCGGAGCCGAGGTATACAAAGTCCTTAACTACCTCAAAGTTATAACTGTCTTTTGTGACGTTCTGTCCAATTCGTCGGTGTTGTTTGTCCCTTCTTGTTGACAGCATAAACTTGGTTTTGCCCTGGTTTTTACAGCTAAACCCATTTTTGCCGCTTCCGTTTCAATACCAGCGAACGCACCAGTGACAGCCCGCTGTGTTCTGCCAATTATGTGAATATCATCGGCGTACGCTAGTAGTTGCACGGACTTTTGAAAGATTGTGCCTCCGGTGTTGGCTTGTGAGTTTCGCACAAATCTTTCAAGTATGATATTAATGAAGTCACATGACAGCGAGTCACCTTGTCTAAATCCTTTTTTGACATCAAAGGTCTCAGTGAGATCGTTACCGACCTTGACGGAGCAGCGAGCGTTCTCCATCGTCATCCTGCACAAGCCAACGAGTTTGGCAGGAATGCCAAAGCTAGAAATGGCTCTGTATAGCTCGTCTCTATAAATGCTGTAATATGCGGCCTTGAAATCGATAAAAAGATGGTGAGTATCGATTTGGACTTCTTGGGTTTTTCCAGGATCTGCCATAGTGTGAATATTTGATCGGTTGTGGACTTACCGGGTCTAAAACCGCACTGATAGGGGCCAATCAGCTCGTTGACAAATGGTTTCAGACGTTCACACAAAACGGCCGACAGGATCTTGTATGCGATGTTAAGGAGACTAATGCCTCTATAGTTGGCGCAATTGAGGGGGTCTCCTTTTTTGTGAAGCGGGCAAACGATGTTGAGGTTCCATTCATTAGGCATACTTACCTCCAACCAGATCTTGGAAATGAGTTGGTGTATGCTCTCTACCAAGTCATTTCCCACTGCCTTAAATAGCAGCCTGTAGGCCGTCCGGTCCAGCAGCCTTGTTGGAATTGAGTTTCGATATTGCTATCCTCACTTCACTCTGGTCGGGTGGACGGGAGTCTTGACTTTCATCGTCCAAGTTGAATGGTTCGTTTTGCCTGATGGCGGAATTTGGGTCGTCGTCGCCGTTTAACAGTCTGCAGAAGTGGTTTTTCCATGTCCTCAACACCGACTGCGACTCAACTACGAGGTTTCCTTGTTCTTCTCTACAGGCCTCTATTCGGGTTTTATTACTTTGACACGTTCTTTTTACCTTCTGGTAAAACTTCCGAACATTGTTCCTGGAGTAGCACCTCTCAATGTCCTCGATCGCGCGCTTCTCCTGCTCTCTCTGCACATCAGTTGCGGCGTTTCTGATGGCTTCTTGGCACCGATGCCACTGGTCTTCAGTACTTGATGTTGGCGGCATAGGACTTCTCGAGAGGTTCTGGCGGTCTGTTGCGATTGCAGCCGTTCAACATTACAACTTCTCACAGTATTTTCCCGATGTTGTGGCGTTTGGGTTATCCGTAGACGTACCTTAGCTACAACTAGGTAGTGGTCCGAGTCTACGTTGGCCGACCGGAATGTACGGACATCCAGAATACTGGAGGAGTGCCTTACGTCAATCGCAACATGATCAATTTGGTTGACGGTTTGATGATCTGGCGACCGCCATGTTCCCTTGTGAATGTCGAGGTGAGGAAACCGCATTCTAGCTATGGTAACATTACGCCCCGCAGCAAAGTCAATTAGCCTAAGTCCAGACGTGGTGTCGTGTAGACTGTGCTTTCCGATGGTGCTACCAAAGATGTCCTCCTTTCCTATTTTGGCGTTAAAATCACCTAGGACGATTTTAACGTCATACTTAGGACACTGCTCATAAGATTTGTCTAGGAGCTCGTAGAAACAATCTTTGGTAACATCATCTTTTTCCTCTGTGGTGGTGTGAGCGCATATCAGGCTGATGCAGATTGTTATAAGGCGTTCACTAACGTGTCTAAAGCTCAAGACTCCATGCCGAAGTTTACCGCTTACAACGAATCCGCACCCAAATAGACGCTGCTTCTGTTCTCTATAGCAGTCACCATAGTAGATGTCGCAGTTATTCATCCTTCTTTTGCCCGGCCCATCCCACCGCACTTCCTGGATGGCGGTTATATCTGTTTTGTAGCAGTCGAGGGCCTCCGCTAATTGTTGGGCTGCACTTGGCCTATTCATGGTGCGAACATTCCACGTGCAGACTCGAACATCGTTGTCCTTTTTCCGTTTTGCAGGGTCGTCAACAGTAAATCCGTCCTTTTCCGAGGCTTGCGGTCGTTTCTGAACTGCTAAATTTTTTATGTGGTAGGGAAGTTACCCCGACGCACAACCCCCAACCTGGAGGGCCAGTTCCAATTTTTTATCCCTAGGACGAGGGGCCGAAATTTTCCGGAGCCAGTAACCCACTTCGGGGATATGAGCGCTGCCGTTGACCCACTAGGGGTTCATCCGCCACTAACTCTTATCCAACACCCTGGCTTAGTATTGGAGATCCCTATAGACCTGGGATTCACATCCGTTGAAGCAGCTCATATAGGGATACCACTAATAGTTCAACCTGACTGGAACCATAGGCGCCACCGTTGATTCTATCTGGGGAAATTCGTCCGCTACCGCCTGGATCAAGAGGAAGTGCCTTACTGAGAAGACACTCCTCCCCCCTCTCTCGTTTGCTGCCACCAACGACCTTCCAAAGGGGTTGGTTACCCAATCTCCAGCCGAGGTACTAGCCACCCAGCAGCCACCAACGTGGAGGTGTAGAGTAGGAGTTGATAGTGAGAGGCTGGCGTGAGAGCGCTTGTGCTCCATATATTCCGCATCACTACCCTTTGACCACCGAGGCCGTTAATAATCTATAAAATTTCAACAGACTCGTTGGTGTTGAATTACCTGCGATTGCCAACTGTGTAGGCAAGTGGTTTTCATAATATGACTAGTTGTGTTCGAAGCTGCTCCGATGTTAAAATAAGTTAATTAATTTTTCCGCGGTGGAGATCGAGTGCGTTTTGAGTGATTTGATAGCTGAGCATTAACAGTCGCTTACGTCGATAGTTTGAAAAACTCTTGTTTAAATTTGTTGCTAATGTGTTGTAGCAAACTCTTCATCTAATACTTTGAATAATTTGTTTGCTATTGTTCCGATTGTTACTATTATTCCATCTCCATTAAGATCATTTTATTCGACTCATTGGTGCCAAAATTGATCAACTTTGTTAAGTGCATATATTTCTGGGTGGTGGTTGAATGAGTTATTGGTTGGGTATTGCTTGGGCATATGATTTGTAAGATGCGAGTGCAATTGAGACAACCAGAGATGGTATAGTTGATCGTCCCTTTTTTACTTCACTGCCTTGTCTTAAGAGGTTTGTGTGAGTTTTATTTTTCTACTTGCTGTATTGTTGCTCAATTATTTCCTCGATAGGTGGTCTCCAGGTATGGTTCGCCTACATTTTAGTTTCTTGCTCTTCGGTTGTCCTATTGTGGCTTTTAGAAGATGTAGAGAGTTATTCTTCTGATTATAATTTTCATCTACTGCTTTTTCATTCTGATTTGCTTCTTTTATTGTATTAAGCCCTCTTTACCAGGATGTGTCTCTACCACTTGTCCTAGAATCCATTTTGTTGAAGGAAGCAGTTCATCTATCATGAGAACGATGTTGCCAACTTTCAAGTTCCTGTTATTTTTCCTCCACTTAGGACGTTGCTTAAGCATTACGATGTAGTTAGCGCTCCACTTTTCCCAAAAATATTGTTGCATTCTCATAGAGTATTCGTATTAGTCATACGTAATATATTTTTACGAATACTAACCCTAGTGGCATCTGTCTTCTGGGGATCGAAAGGGGGCAGAGGAGTTTAGTCATGCCTCTATTCGCGTTAGCAGTGTTGAAAGTTCTTAGTAGGTTAACTTGTAATAAGTAAACGCGGCTTTGCCTCTATTTGCATTAGCAGTGTTGATTTCCTATTATGTTGTTGTAGTCTCCTATTATCCGCTTAAGGTAGTATTTTATTGATTTTATACCAGGCAGGAAATTGCGAATTTCTGCATTATATTTTTTTACTTCTTTTACGTTTGAGTGAAGGATCTTGTTTGATCTTCACCTATCCTCTTCTGGCACAAAATCTTTTAAAGGCTGCTATGCATGCGTTTGCTCTTAGATCACTTACTTCTTATTACTTGTATTCTGGTTTTGCCTTGTGTCTAAAACAAACAGTACACCTGGAGATTGTTTAGGTTAGGTTAGGTATGTGGGTCGGCGACTAGAACACGTCGCCACACTCAGGTCAATACAGACCCATTGTGATACCCAAAGGGGAAAAAGTCCCTTGCCCTTGGTAAACCCTAGTGCTGATTAGTATCTTGTGGATCACCAAACCATCCCGTTGATTTGATGAACCTAGAAATTTCATTTATTGGTCTGTTCGCTAATTCTTCGAGGTCACGGAAAAAGTGTCGCCCTAGAAATTTGAATCTAAGGTGGATAAGCCCAGGGCAGTGACAAAGAAAGTGGGTTGTATCCTCATTAGCTTCCTCGTCTCCACATCCCCGACATAGATCTTCATCCGTGAGTCTTAACTTTCTCATGTGGTACCGAAGAGAGTTATGCCCCGTAATAATTCCTATAAGGACGGAAAGAGACTTCCTATCCTTTAGCATAATTCGGTGGGTCCTACTCTTGTCAAAGCAAGGCCATAGGCTTCTGCTGACCAAGCAGGCGTCCATTGAGGAACA
Organism: Xylota segnis; assembly: GCA_963583995.1. Classification (NCBI taxonomy): domain Eukaryota; kingdom Metazoa; phylum Arthropoda; class Insecta; order Diptera; family Syrphidae; genus Xylota; species Xylota segnis. The sequence goes on from OY757237.1 coordinate 86,267,503, forward strand.
TCTACTATTGGCCTCACTTCTGGCCAAGATCAATGCCTTTGCTTCAATGTGCAAGGCGGGATGAACACCGAGGTGTCTACCTGTTGTGACGTAGCTTCAGAGCCTCTTCTTGCCAGTTCGTCTGCCTTCTCATTGCCTGGAATACCTTCGTGTCCAGGGACCCAGCAGAGTGTAACCTTGTGCTGTGTTCCAAGAACCTTGAGTTCTTCGCGACAGCACTTCACAAACTTGGATTTTATTTCAGTAGCAGTAATCGCTTTTATTGCCGCCTGGCTGTCGATGAAAAAGGTGATACTTTCCGGTGGTATTGCCCTCATCGCAGTCTCACGGGCAGCTATTGCCACTGCCAGGACCTCCGCTTGGAAAACACTGCTATGGTTAGGGAGGCGGACTGATCTAGATATCCCCAGCGGTTCAGAAAAAATGCCAGACCCCACGCCTACATCCATCTTAGATCCATCTGTATAGATAGAGATGGAACGTGTGTTGGCAGGCTGGCCATCCTTCCATTCTTCCCTGCTTGGGAACGAGCTAGTAAACGGTCTATGAAAATCTAGGAACGGAGTTAGGTAATCCGTAGTATAGACTTTTCCTAGATATTTCTCCAGGATCATCGAATGACCTGTTGCATTATGATTCCAGCTATCAGACTGACTTATTCATAGGGCACTTATAGCTACCGAGGTTTTAACGAAAATGTCCAGAGGTAGAAGATTGAGGATAGCCTCTAGTCCTGTAGTAGGTGTTGTTCTCATAGATGGCACTTATGGTGCCAATGCAGGCCAATCTCTGGATCCTCGTGAGGGCCGCTAAGTTGGTGGACTTGCTGGCGGACGGCCACCATACAAGACAACCATACGTCAGAATAGGTCTTACTATCGCCGTATACATCCATAGAATAATTTTAGGTTTTGGACCCCAATTCTTTCCAAATATTCTACTACAAGTATAGAAGGCTTTCTTAATTCTTTCATTGATATTAGGTCTCCAGTTCATTTTTCTATCAAGAACGAGTCCTAGGTATCTAGCGCTATCCGAGATTTTGAGGGGAGTACCCCCAATGGACGGTAATATGAACTCAGGAATTTTCCTTTTGTTGGTGAATAATACCAGCTCGGTCTTATGGGGATTGACCGCTAGTCCCATTTCTCAGCCCAGGTGACTAGGATCTTAAGCGCGTTCTCCAATATTTCGCTCAGGGTAAGTAGAAATCTAACTGTGGCCAGCAGTACTATGTCGTCCGCATATGCAATGGCCTTAACACCACTGTACCTGAGCTGTAGCAGCACCTCATTTAGTACAATGACCCATAGTAGCGGGGAGATTACTCCGCCTTGAGGGGTACCTCTGGAGGTGAAAGCTTCCATCTTTGTACCCTCGTGTTCTGCGATAATATGTCTTTCCTCAAGAATTGCAACAATCCAGTTGGTAAGTGAATCGTGAATCTTGTGATTTAACAGGGTTTCTTCGAACCGCATCCGTTTTGGCATTGTTAAAAGCACCTTCAATGTCCAGGAATGCGGCGAGAGTGAATTCCTTGTCTTTTAAGAACTTCTCGATAGAGCCGACAACGCAGTGTAGCGCCGTTTCCACACTTTTTCCTTTGGTATAAGCGTGTTGGGCTGTGGACATGACCTCGGGACGAATTCTGCTGCGAATGTAGATATCGGCTAATCTTTCTAATGTTTTCAAAATGAACGAGGTTAGGCTAATAGGCCTGAAATCTTTGGCGGTGGTGTGGCTTGGCTTTCCAGCCTTGGGTAAGAACACCACCTTGACCTCTCTCCATGCTCTAGGGATATGTCTGTGTTTGAGACTACTGATAAATAGTTCTCTGAGTACCGGAATAACCGTACTTGAGGTGCTCTGAAGCATGATCGGTATGATTCCGTCCAGCCCTGGTGATTTATAAGGTGAGAACGAGGCTATTGCCCATTCGATTCTCTCCTCTGAGATCAATTCAGTTGGTAAGTCATATTCGGTGTTAATATTTCTTACTGAGCTATCGACAGGTTGAGTTGCACTCCCAGGGAAATGGGTGCTAATAAGCAATTTTAGTGACTCAGAACATGATTCAGTCCAATTACCGTCGGGATCCTTAAGTGATCCAATAGCCACAGATTGTCTTGAGAGGATCTTTCGAAGTCTCGCAGATTCTGTAGTTCCGTTAATGTCATTACAGAAACTCTGCCAAGACCGACGCTTTGCTTTTTGCGTCTCGTTTTTGAACCTTCTCTGACTGTCTTTATATCGACCCCAGTCCGCATCTGAGTTTGTTCTTTTGGCAGCATTGAGGAGACTCCTAGTGGCTCTCCTGATGTCTGCCAGCTCTTTGTTCCACCATGGAGGTGATTTCTTACACTTCCCTTTGGTCATCGGACAAGTTATATTAAAAGCCTCTTTGAAGACATTAGCGACTTCCACGGCTTTCTCATCTATGTCGGAAGGACACTGCAAGTTACATTCTTGAAGGCGTCGTCGACTCTTACTCACTATGTTATTGAAGACGTCCCAGTTGGTTCTCCTGGGATTCCTATATGGTTTATAAGAGTCACAGGAGGACCGAAGGACATATTCAATAATCTTGTGATCAGAGAATGATTCCACCTCCAGAACTTTCCAATTCTCAATTAAGAGAGAACTCGAATTACTTGCTAGGGTTATATCTATTACTTCTTGCCTACTTCTAACTACGAATTTAGGTTCACTACCCCTATTGGCTATTATTAGGCTACTATCAATAATAAACTCAAATAAGGACTCACCGTGGTGGTTGGTATCACTGCTGTCCCATTGTACATGGTGCGAGTTAGCGTCGCATCCCATGAGTAGGTCCCATCCTTCTTCCCTTGCCCTCTGCACAAGTTCGCGGGTTAATGAGGATGGTGGGAGGGTGATTGCGTCGTAAGGCATGTAGACGGCTGATAAAATCAGGAAAGCCCCCTCCGCTCCAGCCTTTTCACCGTGTGGTCCATGTCACTATAGTTAGACAGAAGAAATATGTTAATATGTCTCCTGGCTACTATACAAGTTCTGTTCTTACTATCTGCGCTACATGGAGTCGCGCTATACGTGGCAAAGTCTTTATGCCCGAGCCCGCTGATCTTGCCACGGGAGATCCATGGCTCTTGCACTAAGGCAACATCTATGTTGTTGGTACCTAAGAAATAGATGAGGTTGGAGATTGTTTACTAAGGTTGTTTATAATCCAATATCGATGTCGGATGTATGTATGTATCAATTCATAAGCTCCATGCAACGTTGATTTGTGAGCGTCTTCAATAATCATTGTGGTGAAAGATCCAAAATGTGGAATTACTAGTGGATGTTTATGGGACGATGTGATATCTGCTTCTGTTAACCGTCCTCATTCTCGTACTATATTTTATTTGTCAACGAATGTATTAAGACACCGAAGGTTGATCTTTTTCGATTTCTTTCCCTTTTTGAGATGCCTGATTTCTCGTTAAACGCTGTATGTTGTATTTTTTTTTTATAACATTTCTTGGAGTAGCACATATTTCTTCCCATGTTAATGGCCCTAGACGTCGGGTGTGTTGTGGATAAACCGCTTACAATATGCAAACGGTCTTGTTAGTCCGGGTCAACGGGTCAAATAGACTCGCCGTTTCCGACTCACTATTTTTCTTTTTGAAAGGTTTTCAATTGTTGGGTTTAAAGAGATCTTAAATTCAAATGTGTCTGATTCGGGTTTTGATTGGATCGTAGGTATTTAATTTAAATCGTCCAGATCCAGGATGATGCATCGAATGCCACTCTAATATTACTTGATAAACTATCTGGCCTGATAACTGATTGGTAAGCAGATAACATATCTTGTTCATTTCTTTATTTCTTGAATTTGATTTTACTAGCTCCATGTGTCCGAGTACCTCACATTCTCTCATAAACTTCTTGTAGACGTCATGTAGATCCTTGTTCTTCGTGAATTTCTTCTCTCCTGGAGAAACCTAGCTAATGCTCGATCTCTTGACGCCCGCAGTTTTTCTGTGTCATACTTAATGGAAGACAAACAGTGTATCTGTCCGTTTTGAACCGTTTATGTGTCTTTCTGTAGATTTCTTCACATAGCATTTAATGTTTCGCTCGCATTCTTGTTTCTTGGATATTTTCGGTTTCCCAAAGAAGTTCCAATTGGTCATTTAGCTCTGTTAGATATAAGCCAGACTATTGAGCCATCTTTCTTAAATTGTGTTGACAACTTCCAGACAGGATCCATCCCATCTTCGTGGTTTGAGCGACTGGGTTGACACAATTAGCCTTAATTGATAAGAATGCCAATTTTCGCTTGCCTGTTGTATGACAGATGCGCTAATGGCAGATTCTTGATGTGGTCCTATTAGCTCTGTTCCCGTACTATCCAAAACTACGAAAAATTATCAAATCCTGTTCCCGTACGCCAAATTTTTGTAGTTCTTCACAAAAGAGAACGCACACGAGAGAGTAATCAATTTCCCCTATCTATGAATTTCAGCCCAAGAAATTTCTTTAGACAAATTTATGAGTTTATGAAATCTGTCAAAGTTTGACGATTGCTTTTTTTGTGTGTTAGTTATCAAAAGTAAATGCAAACAAAATGATAAAAAAACAGATGTACAAATGTGTTCATAGAATGCTAAATGCTTATTATTTCATTTGTACATTCTTTAAATCCCTATTTTAGAGTTAAAATCGAATGGAAAATACGTCTGAGTTTCTAGTGGGCAGTTTTTTGCTCGATGCCCCCACTCTTAAATTTTGGACAATCTCTGAATTTTGGTGCAGAAAGTACGGGAACAGATCTATTCTTTTACTCGTCCGGCAACAAATCGGCTAGGTTTTCGAGCACAAAAATGTTTTCCATATTAGATAAATGAAATATTTAGCTCTATCTTACTTCTTGATGTGCCTGCTTTTGTTGTTTCCAAGTCCAGCTATTTTTTCTTAGGCTCTCTTCTTTTGCAGTTGTAGCCGTTATACTGTATCTTCGGTAATAAAGGAGGACAGAGATCTCTGGTCAACTATATCTCGTAGATATAGCCTTTTGAGCATGGCTGTCGCTAGCAGTATAGTTATACTGCGTTTTGGAAGAGAAATTCGTTTGTACTTGTTGAGATTACCTATATATCTACTTGGGAAATGTGTAGTAGTTGACGACATATTTGACAGGTCTTACTTGATAGACATCTTGATGATTCATGGATTGGCTTGAAACAATTTTTACATGTTTTTTCCTTTTTTTTGCGATACTGGCATTTGAATGAATTTACTGCACGTGTGAAGTCAGTGCACGCCATTGCATGCGTTGCAAACGAAACTACATTTGCAAAGGATTTTAGAAAATCCTTCTTTATTACTTTACTGTCTTTTTACTTTATTACTTTTTTCTTTTTCTCCCCTAAATTGTCCAGGGCATTGAGCTTGTTTACCAGGATTGAAAAAAACTCGTTCAATGGTTGCAAGTCTTTGGGTTTTTTTCAAAAATCAGAAACGTTTGACTACGTAGTAGTAGTCCTAGAATTCGGAACGCGGCTCATTTTTTGCATTCTCTACGGTGAATTTTTGCGTCGCACCGACTGCATGCTGGATCTGTTTCTTCGATGTTCATCTGCAAGTTTACCATGACATTGTCTTATAGCTCTTGAAGTTATGTAGTTCTTTGTGTTAATTTATATAACCTTCATTGGTCTGCCCTGACGCCTCAAAATTATTTTCCTCTTTCCGTCTTGCATACGTCTTACGTGGTTGCATACGTGTTGTCACCTGGTCGGTCTTCTTCGCCTATCTCCTTCAATTTGTTTTCTAATTTGCTTCGTATTGTCCTTATCATTGCCTCTACATGCTTGTAAAAGTAGTCTTCAATGTAGGAGTGATCTTAGTTAATTCTTTTGTTTTCGTATTTGCTTGTCTCCGTTCCCAAAATTCCTTCCAAATGTGGTCGAGATCATTTAATCAGTCTTTGACGAATTCCTTTGTTCGTCTTATTTTTAGCTCTTTCGTATATTTTTCTTATCCAATCAAACCTCTCTCTCTGCTGATCGGCGAAATTGTCTACACTTGTCATTCTTTTCATCTTGTTTTCTCGTACCTTTCTTAGCAATTATTTCTACTATTTGTAACTTTCTTCGCTTCTGCTAGTGGTGGTTCAGTAGCTCGAAGGATTAAAAGCTTTGCCAAATGTTGGCTTCTGGTGTGGTTCTTAAGTTATAATGGATATACATAAATACATAGCACACCAAATAACAATGAATAGCTTAATTCACAATAAAATTTGATACAATCAAAACAGACGCGGGGACCTACATACATACATATGTACTTAAGTCCCAAACATTTTTTTTGGCACTTATGTCCTACCACATCGTGATATATGTAAGTCCCAACAAACTTCTATTTTTGGGAACTTAACTTAGAGAACGCAAATGTCTAGAAGAGCATGAAACAGGTAAGTACATGGCCAATTGAAAATAGAATTCAAACAATTTCATAGGGAAAATTGTAAGAATTCGCCAAGTTATAAGCGCCTGCCTGACAGCATTGACTGCCTATTTTTAAAATATGTGGGTATTAAAATAAAGTGCACGACTGGATCGTACCTACTTGCACCGTAATGCTATAAGTGTAAAATTTTATCAGGATAAATATCCAAGTCTTGCTCTTCCCAGTAAAGTAGGCGTGGCATTCCGCGTTTCGATGCAATAATAGTCATAACATTGTAGCTTTCATAATATTTTGTTTTTATAAAAACGCCCTTAAAAAGTGGGCGCGGGCATATGGGAGCTCTGGGTGAATTATAGAAAATTGTAAGGCCTATTACTTTGCTCAAATAATTTTTTTTCAATTTCTAGTAAAAATTTTGAAAAAAAATAAGTTTTATAAAAGTGGGCGTGGCAATTATTAATTTTCAGCCCAATCGCCGAACAAATACCCGAGAAACAGCTAATTTTCAATATTACTGTTATTCATATTTTTCGTGAAAAACGTGGTACGCCACCTCATAGCATAGCCCAAACTAACCCACATATCAAATTTTATCGAAATCGTTAGAGCCGTTTTCGAGAAAATCTATTTTAACTGAAATCGGCCTTAAGTAAACTACCCTTAATTTTGAGGTTAGAATGAAAATTCAAATTTCGCCTCTAAGGATCATCCCACAGATCACAGACATAAAGTTTAAAGAAAATCCGTCCAGCCGTTTAGGCTGCAGTCGCATATACAGACAGACAGACGGAGTTGCCGGACCTAATTTTTTGGACTTCGCCGTCATAGTGATGTCAAGTTTGATTAAAATCTCGAGTTCGATTTTTTCACGAAAGCAATACTTGCCCTATAGGTAATAATATTTGGCGCAACAGGACGATGGGGCCCACGGCCTAGCTTCTCACAACAATTCGTGTTATGCGTGTTATAATCCTTACACGAATGGAAGGGCCCTACTGTTTAATGCGGTTTCCGAAGGGCAATTTATTATTGTAGAAGCTTTCTCAGGACAGTTGTACTCTCGGATGCAGACACTCGCGAGAGTTTGGATCGTGAAAAAACGTTTAGGTATTATGTAATAGTTCTACGGAAATTCGGGACTTATGTCCTACTATCGATAAAAAAAATTTGGACTTATGTCCCGATTGGTTGAGATATATGTACATATAAGCCCCTTATTCAATTTGCTTGCACGGGAATAAATAACAATTATAAATTGCAGAAAATATAAAATTTATTTGTCACTGTCTGAAAATTTAATAGATATCAAAATGTTTGGCAGCGAAAATACCAATTTTGACAATAGAATAATTGACTACAAATTCACAGATGAATCATTAGGTCTGTTCCCGTACTTTCTGCACCAAAATTCACGGATTGTCCAATTTCTAAGAGTGGGGTAAAAAACGTTCAAAGGGAGCCAAATGTACACAAAAGGACGGGATCGCATTGTACAAAAAAAAAAAGACACTTTTTTAATGTCAGATACTTATGTATGTAAGAAAAAATTAAAAAGTGTCAGTGATTTTATTTTGTTCACAAGAAAAAACACACATCAAAGTCAACTTTGGCAGATTTCGAAAATTCATAAATTTGTCCAAAGAAATTTCTTGAGCTAAAATTTACAGATAGTGGAAATTGTTTATTCTCTGTGAAAAACTACGAAATTTTGGAATACGGGAACAGATTTTCATACTTTTGGACAGTACGGGAACAGACCTATTGATTAAGATAATATATGTAGATTCAAAAAATTATTTGAGATCGTGATTGATTGATAAAAACCGATAACGTGTAACTCGGCATGCGATTTGGAATTGTTACTCTCATTACTAAACATTCAGTATCGAAATTTGAGATAACATTTGATGACACTTCCTAATGAGAATTACATTCACAGCTCAGCGATTTGCGGATATTTGTCAATTTTGAGATCTCATTCACAGAATTTTTTTCTCCAGTGGAAGCAATCTGCGAATTTTACTTGTCATTAATCACCACCAAGAAGAAAACAAAAGGATTGTAAGCCAAACTCTTGAGAATGTAGATTGCGTCCTATACATTAGCATGCGTGTGTGGAATATGAATAAAATTTGACAATTCGCAAAAAAATATTTGCGTTTTTCTTTTTTAGTTCAGAACAGAACTCTGAACAAAACATGAAAACACTGAGCGCGCTCTGTTCAGAGTGTGCTCCGAACGCTCTGATTTATTTAAGAAACAGAAATGAGCACATAACACGAAAACAATTGAAAATGCAAGCCTTTGATCTTTTAAAACACAAAGATAATATTAATACACAAATATAACACGAATTTAATCAACAACAAGACATAGCGAGCAATTTGAATTGCTTTTGAGTAGAGCGCTTTGAGCACTCGGAGCTGAAAAGGAAACGAAAATTTTTTTTGACAACTCATGGCTCTGCTCTGAACTAAATAAGAAGAATTTGAAAATTTTGTTTACAAAATGAAATGATGTTTTTATGATTTTTATAATCAGGACTCCTTTGTTGTTGAAAAATATTCCTCCTTTCATAAATTTCCATCGGAATTTCATTTAGAGCTGTGTCAAACTTTCAAATTTGAAGATCGAATCATTCGAGTTCGAATCATCGAGTTCGAATGTTTTGACAGCGGACTGAACTGAAGGTAAATATTAAATTTTGAATTCGAAGTGAAAGAAGCAATACTTTTATACATGTTTTAAAGTAAGAATTTCGTTTGGGGACAGGTAAGTATGAGAAAATGGAGTAGTTTCAAGATCTTTGGCACCAATCAAAAATAATTTCGAGTTTCCCCTCGAGCTTACCGCACCTTTTCAGAAGGTCGAAGTTGGATTAGCGCAATCTTTCTCCGAAGTGATTTCAAGTGTATTAAACATATGTATGTATGTATTTGAGAGTAAACTTTGCTCAATTGACAAATACGCGGAAATATTTGCAAAAGGACACTTCTCTTCTGCGCCATGGCTCAGTGGATAGCAGTGGGGATGCGTCCTATTACTTTGCTTTTCAGTTGAATTGGAGTAGGAGTTTGTATGTGTGTATGTATGTATGTAGGAGTATGTGTGGTTTCCTGGGGACAGTAAAAACAAAAATTGAGTCATTTTGTTATCTTTACGTTCTATTCGTGCTGGAAGAATATGAAGGAAATGGAGAATTGATATATGATATGTGATGGATTGAGTTCATTTCGAGTTTTTATTTTAAGTGGAGATTTGAAAAGGAAAATCATCTCAAAGTTTATTATATTTAAAACTATTGAGTTTTATGAATTGAACGCCTACAATTTTTACTCACGCGTCGCCACTGGTGGTTAGTACGCTGGACTATGAGCAAGGGACTCGAGGTTTGAATCCCAGTCGGAACACCTAAAGGTTCTTCACGGCCACCCTCTCGCGAGCGTCTGATAAACATCTGAGAGTACAACTGTCCTGAGAAAGCTTCTCAAATAACAAATTGCCTTTCGGACACCGCATTAAACAGTAGGCCCTTTTCATTCGTGTAAAGAATATAAGAATATTACGAGATATAAGGGGTTCTTCTTTTTTAGCTCGGAGTAGAGTTTTCAAAAGAAATATTCGCGTTTCGCTCTATTTGTGTTTCTTTTTGCGCTCAGAGGGTATTCAGAGCGCACTCTCTTAGCTGGCATAAATTGGCTGCGCATCATAAGCAAAAAAAAAAAGCACATGAGATAAAGAAGTGCATATAAAGACATCTTAATTTCCTTTTTATTCCATTTCAATCAATACTTTTGTTTGGTCGTTCATACCTGTGTGAGATAAGTATTGACTGTAATTTGTAGTTGTATTACTGCAATCATCAATACTATTGAATTAACGAGTCAAAATGATCGAATCAATCATGATCGACAGAGGTCTAATTTATTTTCCGCCGAATCTGCAAATTGTTTTCGAAGTTTTATTTAAAAAATAAGTCTATAAAATGCACAAGTTAGCATTTACATTGCTAGCCGACTCAGCTGGTGCAAAATAAGCAGAAGTTTGTTAAATAAGTATATATGCTAAAAAAAAATACTTGGCGCAACAGGTCGATGGGACCAAGGGCCTAGCTCCTCACAACCATTCGTGTGGTGCGTGTTATATTGTTTACACGGATGGAAGGGGCCTACTGTTTAATGCCGTGTCCGAAGGGCAATTTGAGAAGCTTTCTTAGTACATTTGTACTCTCGGATGTTTGTCAGATGCTCGCGAGAGTTGGGGCCGTGAAAACTTTTAGGTGTTCTGACTGGGATTCGAACCTTGAACCATAGTCCAACGCACTAACCACAGAACCATGGCGCCCACCATATAAGCTATATATACTTCCTGAATTTGCTCTCGAACAGTCTTTTATCAAATAAGAAACCATCGTGTCCCTCCAAGTTCAAGGTGAGCGAATGATTTTAATGTACATGCATACATATGTTAGTGTAAGAAAGGTAACATTTTTCTATTTAAATAATAAATACAGAAATACTTTGACTGCTGGATGTCATTGGTAAATGGTCACCATTTATTTTGCATAGCCTTGAAATCAAAAACATGTGAGAACTGTCGTTCCACTGCATTGGAGTTGAGGTCGGTTCACCGACGTATGTGAAAACTGCTATCAAACCGATTTTAACAAAGTCGGTTTTTTATGAACATATGGGTGTAAACTGTGGACAAATCGACTATATTTTGTCTTATTAAAATTTGTTGGTTTCATACAAAATAGTTAAGATATGAAAAAGTGGGAATGGCAGTGGAAGGATTTGAAAAAATGTTTATACTTGTTTTTCCTTCTGAAAAGCCTGGATATTAAACTTCACTTTTCTGTCTTAAAATGTAAGGCCTAATAACTGGTAACATACGGACGGACAGATCGACGTGCAGACGGACATTGATCATTCGATTCCCATCAGGACTATCGTGAATAAAATTCCTCCCGAAATGGATAACAATTACTTCTTGGGAATCTTTCCAACCGACGCAGAGCTCGACGCCCAGAAAGAGAAAATAAAAGACTCAGAAGAAGAAAGGAGAAGAAAAAGAATGACTACCAGTCCTGTGTGACTGTACCAGTACGTGTCGGCACAGTAGGAAGACCCAAAAAGAACACACTTCTTCCGGCAACTCCAACAGGGGCCTTCTGAGAAGCTAGGTCCGGACCCATTGACAGCGAGACCACCTGCAAACCCTTTCGTCGGGACGGAAAAGGAAGCTATGCCTCCATTCCAAATCCGATCCCGCCGAAAAACGAGAAAAACGGGTACGAGTCCGAAGAGAGGTCGCCAACTGTAGACCTCGCCATGAATTAGCAAAGAGGCTAAGACCACCGGGCTGATATTTTGGTAGCTTTCCTAAACGAAAACAGCACAGCCCAAAAACTTACGGACGAACAATGGGCGAAAGTACAGACATGAATTAGTAGGATGATCCAGGGAACCAAAGGATCCTGTGACCCGATATCACTATTTAATTAGTTGACTAGCGAGCTAAAGCGAAAATCAACATCCTGGGCCTAACCATATCGAAAGAGAACCTGGAGCAACTACTGCGAATGCTTAAATCAGAATTTCCCAGTGAAAATTAGTAATATATGGAAATGGAGCGCCCACAGAAGCGGGCCAAGAAGGCATACTCATGCTCAATCGTGAGACAATGTCTATGCTCCCGACCAGAGGCTACAAGATACGAATCGGTATCAATATGGTAAAGAACTCTCTTGGCAAAGAAAGGTGCTACGGCACTCACAAGTAAACACCTCCAATGATTAAGGTTGCCCAAATTCTTCATAGCAAGTTAGCCAGGGCCAACCTTCTCACCAAATTCATTAAACAAAACATTAACGTTCCTAGGTCAGGAACCCTGGAACAGAGGTGGTAAGATCTGCAAAGTGAACAGCGAAAATTACACAATTTTCTTTAAAAAGGGCCAATTTAACTGTATCTGCACCTGCATCTTAATCAAAAGACACATAAACTCTTCCTTCCATCCCCATATAGCAACGCAGATCAACCAAAAGGCCGAGATGAGCGGGGTATGCGCAAACGCCTAATATTCTCTCAGGCCTATGTCGAGAAGAACTCACAGCACTCACGGCAAACCATGACGTCGCATCCATTTGAATCCCAGGATACAGCGGCATTCAAGGGCACGAACTGTCGGACGAATTAGCAAGAAGGGGTTCGAATAGGACCTGACAATGTTCGACAGCTGTATTCGACCGGCACTAGCTCTTGTTAAACACAACGTAGAGAAACCTTCGTGAAACTGGCTAGCGAGAGATGGAACGCACTTCCATCTTAATGTGTTTCCAAAAAACTCTGGACAATAACTAACCCAACTTAGCGCTCTTCACGGCGATCATCATCGGCCATAACCTCCATATGGGTACCCACCATAGTCGAAAGCGATGATCTTTGATGAGGCTGGGGCGACACAGTTCCAGTAGAGTGTACTTTTAACTTCCTAGAATTAATATCCTAATACTAGTTCTAAACATAATTGCGTTTATGTATTTCGCTTTATTTTACGAATAAACAGATTTCAACTGATAGCTGTTAATACAGAACATGATTTCGAGTTCAATCCGAAGGAAAACGATTCCGATGAAAATTCGCAACAAGAATTGTGCAATAAAATTGGAGAAGGTCCTAATGGTGAAATGGAAGCATATGTTGGAAAGGTATACTTTTCCATTGATAGACTCTATGAATAGGACAAGTTGGTCTCACAGGTTCACTTCGATCTCGTTCAATAAAGTGGTGTCGATCGCAAAATTTCTTCTTTACAACTTCGAGTGTTGGGTCGCTTGTATGGCAACGTATACAGGAGCTAAATGCTAGATTTTCTGGTAAAAATTATTGTCATTCATATAACTGTTGGAAATTGACATAATTTAATAATTTTTATTTTATGATGATGTAGACAAAATAGATAAATAGACAAAAAATATAAAAAATATAATAAATATTCATACTCGTAGATACAATTAATCGGAAACAGAAGAATCATCTGAACTTTCACATATTGTTCCTGTAAATGTATCAGAAGTTAGTTCAACTTTAGTGGCGTGCAATAAATGTGCAACATTCTTGTCAATGGCCCCTATTGCGAGTGTCGTTTGTTGATCGATAAACGACTTTTATCGATTGTCGATTGTAGATTTTGGTATTGTGTATTTTGATTGTGATTGATATTTGTCGATTTTATAGTCGTTTGTTGTCCTGGGTAAGACCCATGGAAAACCCAGAAACGCAAAGCGGTAGCAATATGTGTATGTGAATGAAATGTTTCAAAAACTTGTAAAGATAAATTATTAGTAAATACCTAGGCAAACATTACTCACATTGTTTCTTCCGATTCTGGCTATTTCCTTCTTTTTTCTTTTTCTGGCCATTTCAAAAGAATTCGTTGTCATCATTTTCAGCGACTGAAACTTATTTCTTGAAATTTACTAAATAAAAACACAAATAATAATAAAACAACTGTCAAAGTCACTTTTTTATTCACAATAACGTATTCCTCTATCGATTCAGTTACACAATACCAGAGTTAAAATCAATCGACTCAATCGACAATTATCGTGCCGATTGCTGATCCACACTCGCAATAGGGGCCAATAATGGACGCGTTCCGATTTCTAGGCACTATGTAGTCAAACGTTTCTGATTGGTGTAGAGATTCAAATTTGACTGAAAAGTAAGGCAATTTTTTGTGAGGTAGTGGACTGGATTCTAAGGCAAAAAAATTCTCCCTTACTTTTCAGTCAGTTTTTGAAGTGTGAAGAATCAGCTGACCGGCAATATTTTATGTATTGTTCGGCTGCGCTTTATAATTTGAATGGATTATGTGCAATAAATAAACAAATTACTTTCCAAATAAATTGCAGGGAAGTGATCATCGAGTTGATACAATAATGCTTTTTCATTAAAATATTATTTAAAATAACCGTCCAAGGTTGTGAGTGAAGCAGAAATTTTTAGAAAAAGTTAAGGGAACTTGTTTTTATTATCGGCTATTTTTTCAATTAAGCCTTCTTTACAGGTTCCAATTTCAAATAAATATATTTATCAGTAAGATCCCTTGACAAACACAGCCCACACTTTGTCTAAAGTAAAACTTGGAAATGAAGATGTGAGGTGTGACACTTGAAATGTCACCTACATTTTCAGTCAGTTTGCCGTTCCATTTGTTAGGCCTTACCTGCAAATGTAGTGACTAGAAATCGGAACGCGCCCAATATTTCCATGTTTTTTAAGCACTTTACGAGAACTCGTTATCAATGGGTTCAAGGAAATCAACAAAGAGTTCAAAGTATCTTCTTTAGTTAAATGTTCTCTATATCTTTTGAACTTTGTTTCTTGAATCCTGTGCTTCTTCACTCAGTTGACCTATTGGGAATAAGGCATTTGTAAAATGCCAGTCCCATGAATTAAAATTGTGTGAATTGTGGGAAGAATTGGGTATGAACTGTATTTCAGTGGCATATTGTTCGAATTTGTTAATTTTTATTCGTGTCTACTCACTAAGCTTTGCAACATTGTTTAAAATCTTATCAATTCAATACCTAAACCGGTTATTTTAGCTGATAGATCCGGATCGCCAAAGTATCTTCGACCAGTATTTCCATCATTACTGCTTCCAAATTCAGGTTTCGGTTTATCTACTAGCAATCGCATAGTTGCTTTGAATATCTTTCTTTCCTTCAGCTATAATTTTTTTTTCGTTCGTCTCAAATGTACCATTCTATTAGAGGTATTTTATAACTTAGGTACAGCAAACATTTTCCAAATTCCAAACGAAAAGTATCTATGTGTACCTAGCGTAATAGTTGCAATGATATTGTTGGCGATATCCCATGCTTCCCTCGTTGATAACATGAATGATATCAATCTCCTTGGGGTTATAGCGTTGCCTGTCTTTTGCTCTAAGGCATTAATGCCTGTTTCTAATTTTATGCACTCTAGTAGCTCATGCTCGGCGTTGTGCACTTTTCCCTCACAATGGCGACAGAATGGGTCTTCGGCTATGTTGTACTTGTAAAGGTATTTCCGGAAGCTACCATGTGCCGTTAGAAATAGGGTGAGCTAAAAGTTTACTTCCCCATGTTTTCGTCCACTCTTCGATGTTCGGTAGCAGTTTGCATGTCTACCACCCATTATCAGATATGTCCCACCTTTCTTGCCATTGTGTTTCAGCAACCAATCTGATGGCTCTTCTATCTAGATTTTCGTCATTCTATTTAAAGGCTGCTACTTTGACCTCAAAGTTTATAGGCATTTGCGCCGCTATCACATTTATTTCATCCCCTGATGCCGTTCTATATGCGCGATGCTCTCTATGCACGAGTTTATAGTTTTTGCCCGAGCCCATATAGGAGCTGCGTACATGAGGATTGATTTGCACACCGTTGCGAGCAGGTTTCTTACTGATTGTCTGGGTCGTCGAATATTCGTATTAACCTGGCTATTGCGCCCATCGCCCGGTTAGATTTCGCGCTTCTGTAAAGGTAGCCCTTAACGACGAACATGCTCGCCGAACTTGCTTATGCTTGCTATGTTTTTCTCGTGTAGGTCCGCGACCTGCTCGCTGTATTTCGTCGTTCACAGTTGCGATCCCTAAGTCTCTTTGTATATCATTGTTTCTAATATACCAGGGAGCATTCACGATTCGTCTTATCACTTTATTTTGGAATGATTGAATAAATTCTCTATTACTTGCTTTAGTACAACCACAGACTTGTATGCCGTATGTCCATATAGGCTTAAGCACTTGCTTGTATATAAGCAGTTTGTTATGTACACTTAGCTTGGAATATCTTCCAAGGAGCCAATACATTTCTCTAAAACGATTTTCAAGCTCATCGCGTTTTTTTTAACGTGCGTTTTCCACTTGAGCTTCGCATCTAGTGTCATCCCTAGATATTTAGCTTCATATGCATGTGGTATTTGTACCGAATTAATATAAACGGGTAGATAGTTTATTTTCTTGTATGTAAAGTTAACATGCGTCGATTTGGTCTCGTTAAGAACAATCCGCCATTGTTTTGTCCAGTCACAGATTTTATCCAAAGCTTGTTGGAGTTTTTCAGTTGCTGACTCAATTGAAGTATCCGTTGCTAAAATAGCCGTAACGTAGCCACTCCGGTGCCTTCAGTTTGGGGTATGTCTCGATCTCAGACTTCCTTGCGGAACTCCGGCGGCGATTTCTTTGAACTCGGAGTATTCAGTTCCGTGTTTAACACGAAATAATCTATTTTCAAGGTAGGATTCTAAGATCTTTTTTAGGTGCTCCGGCAGGACCTGTCTTAGTTTGTACTTCAAGCCATCGTTCCAAACCTTGTCAAATGCCTGGGAGACGTCAAGAAAAGCGCTAGAGCAAATCTTTTGTCCTTCTAGGGCTTTTTCAATTTCATCGGTTATTCTGTAAACCTGGTCGATTGTAGAATGCTTGATTCTAAACCCGAATTGATGATCCGGTATTAGTCGTCTTTCTTCAATAACTGGTTGTATACGTTTCAATAAGAGCCTTTTAAATAACTTCGATATTATTGGAAGGAGCGATATTGGTCTGTACGATTGTTTGTCGTTAGGCGATTTTCCCGGTTTCGGAACCATTATCACTTCTGCTACCTTCCACGCATCTGGAACGTGTAGCAATCTAAGCGAAGCGTTTATTAAATGCAGGAGTTTCATTAGTGCTTTTTGTGGTAATTGCTTAAGGATTTGTCCAGTTATTAAGTCAAAACCAGGGGCTTTGTTATTTTTCAGTTTTTTTATTTCTTTGCAAAGTTCGGTTAGTGACACTCTTTTTATTCTAAAGCTGTCAGATGTCGTTGTCATACTTCTGTGATCCTCTATTAATGTTTGACCATCAAATGGTTTAAACGTTTCCTCCAGATGTTTGGCAAAAAGGTCGGTCTTTTCTTTGTCATCTTTTGCCCACTCGCCATTGTCTTTTCGGATTGGTGCTGATTGCATTTGCGGGTTTTTTTTACCCTTTTTAAAGCTTTCCAGAGTGAATAGTTTCTACTCTTTTCGGCTGTTAAGCCTTCAAGATTTTTAAATCTTGAATCTCTTTTTTAAGTTTATTACTTAAGTAATTTGAGGATGTCTTATGTTGGGGGGCACGGGTTCGTTGCCATACTTTACGTGCTCATCTCTTTTCACGAATGAGTTCTTTTATATCGGGCGGATAATTAACTTCGCTGCGTTTGACTACTCTTATCCTTAGGGGAGTATTTTTCCATGCGGCATACTGAATAGATTCAATAAATTTATCGAGTTCGTCTTCTATTTCGAGTGGTGTTTTTAGAGACACGTTTAAAATAATATTTTCTTCGCAATCATTTTTAAAGCCGTTCCAGTTGGTTTTATTATTAGTTAATCTAGGCACACCTTCTACTTTCATTAGTTGGTCACTTATTGTTAAAATTACCTGTGAGTGATCTGAGGAGAGATCAAAACTTTCCTCTACTTTTGCAAAACTTGGGATTACTCCTTTTGTTATAAAGAAGTCTATCAGGTCGGGTGTTTTTGCTGCATCGGAGGGCCAACATCTCGTTTTCCCTGTCGAATAGAAATCAACCCCGAATTGCATACCAACTTCGTATAGGAGTCTACCTTTTGGCGAGTTATATCTTCAACCCCAAAAGGTGTGTTTTGCATTAAAGTCACCACCAATGATTAAATTCGTTCCAAACGAGTTGAAGAGATCTACAAAGTCGTAACTTTTAATCGTGCATCGTGGGGGACAATAAATGGACGCTATGTTGAAGTATGAGTTCTTGTTTTTAACACGAACTGAAGTTGTTTGCATAATGTCAAGTTCAATCGTTGTATTCATGGAGTTCTGAATGCAGTCTTTGATGAATAGACTGGTAACAGCATATACTTGGTTTTGCCCTCATTGCTAAACCCATTTTTGCCGCTTCCGTTTCAATAGACAGCCCGCTAGGTTCTGCCAATTATGTCAATATCGTCGGCGTACGCTAGTAGTTGCACGGACTTTTGAAAGATTGTGCCTCCGGTGTTGGCTTGTGAGTTTCGCACAAATCTTTCAAGTATGATATTAAAGAAGTCACATGACAGCGCGTCACTTTATCTAAATCCTTTTTTGACATCAAAGGTCTCGGTGAGATCGTTACCGACCTTGACAGGGCAGCGAGCATTCTCCATCGTCATCCTGCAGAACCGAACGAGTTTGGCAGGGATGCCAAAGCTAGACATGGCTCTGTACAGCTCGTCTCTATAAATGCTGTCATATGCGGCCTTGAAATCGATAAAAAGATGGTGAGTATCGATTTGGACTTCTTGGGTTTTTTCCAGGATCTGCCGTAGTGTGAATATTTGATCGGTTGTGGACTTACCGGGTCTAGAACCGCAATGATAGGGGCCAATCAGCTCGTTGACAAATGGTTTCAGACGTTCACACAAAACGGCCGACAGGATCTTGTATGCGATGTTAAGGAGACTAATGCTTCTATAGTTGGCGCAATTGAGGGGGTCTCCTTTTTGTGGATCGGACAAACGATATTGAGGTTCCATTCATTAGGCATACTTAGCTCCAACCAGATCTTGGAAATGAGTTGGTGTATGCTCTCTACCAAGTCATTTCCCACTGCCGTAAATAGCTCGGCCTGTAGGCCGTCCGGTCCAGCAGCCTTGTTGGACTTGAGTTTAGATATTGCTATCCTCACTTCACTCTGGTCGGGTGGGCGGGAGTCTTGACTTTCATCTTTCAAGTTGAATGGTTCGTTCTGCCTGACGGCGGAATTTGGGTCGTCGTCGCCGTTTAACAGTCTGCAGAAGTGGTTTTTCTATGTCCTCAACACTGACTGCGACTCAACTACGAGGTTTCCTTGTTCATCTCTACAGGCCTCTGTTCGGGTTTTATTACTTTGACACGTTCTTTTTACCTTCTGGTAAAACTTCCGAACATTGTTCCTGGAGTAGCACCTCTCAATGTCCTCGATCGCGCGCTTCTCATGCTCTCTCTTTTTCCTTCGGAGAAGCCGATGTTCTTCCCTCCTCTTTTGCTCGTAGAGCTCACAAGCCGCTCACGTCCTTCTGTGCAGCGCCGCTTCGTAGGCGAGTTGTTTTGCTGCATGTGCTTGCCGACACTCTTCATCAAACCAGGGGTTTCGTGGGGGTGGTCGGGTGAAACACAGCACATCAGTTGGGGCGTTTCTGATGGCTTCTTGGCACCGATGCCACTGGTCTTCAGTACTTGATGTTGGCTGCATAGGACTTCTCGAGAGGTTGAGGGATACGCGATCGGCAAAGGTTCTGGCGGTCTGTTGCAATTGCAGCCGTTCAATGTTAAATCTTCTCACAGTATTTTCCAGATGTTGTGGCATTTGGGTTATCCGTAGACGTACCTTAGCTACAACGTAGTGGTCCGAGTCTACGTTGGCCGACCGGAATGTACGGACATCCAGAATACTGGAGGAGTGCCTTACGTCAATCGCAATATGACCAATTTGGTTGACGGTTTGATGATCTGACGACCGCCATGTTCCCTTGTGAATGTCGAGGTGAGGAAACCGCGTGCTAGCTATGGTAACATTACGCCCCGCAGCAAAGTCAATTAGCCTAAGTCCAGACGTGGTGTCGTGTAGACTGTGCTTTCCGATGGTGCTACCAAAGATGTCCTCCTTTCCTATTTTGACGTTAAAATCACCTAGGACGATTTTAACGTCATACTTAGGACACTGCTCATAAGATTTGTCTAGGAGCTCGTAGAAAAAATCTTTGGTAACATCATCTTTTTCCTCTGTGGGGGCGTGAGCGCATATCAGGCTAATGTTAGCGAATTTTGCCTTGATGCAGATTGTTATAAGGCGTTCACTAACGTGTCTAAAGCTCAAGACTTCATGCCGAAGTTTACCGCTTACAACGAATCCGCACCCAAATAGACGCTGCTTCTGTTCTCTATAGCAGTCACCGTAGTAGATGTCGCAGTTATTCATCCTTCGTTTGCCCGGCGCATCCCACCGCACTTCCTGGATGGCGGTTATATCTGTTTTGTAGCAGTCGAGGGCCTCCGCTAATTGTTGGGCTGCACTTGGCTTATTCATGGTGCGAACATTCCACGTGCAGACTCGAACATCGTTGTCCTTTTTCCGTTTTGCAGGGTCGTCAACAGTAAATCCGTCCTTTTCCGAGGCTTGCGGTCGTTTCAGAACTGCAAAATTTTTTATGTGGTAGGGAAGTTACCCCGACGCACAACCCCCAACCTGGAGGGCCAGTTCCAATTTTTTATCCCTAGGACGAGGGGCCGAAATTTTCCGGAGCCAGTAACCCACTTCGGGGATATGAGCGCTACCGTTGACCCACTAGGGGTTCATCCGCCACTAACTCTTATCCAACACCCTGGCTTAGTATTGGAGATCCCTATAGACCTGGGATTCACATCCGTTGAAGCAGCTCATATAGGGATACCACTAATAGTTCAACCTGACTGGAACCATAGGCGCCACCGTTGATTCCATCTGGGGAAATTCGTCCGCTACCGCCTGGATCAAGAGGAAGTGCCTTAGTGAGAAGACACTCCTCCCCCCTCTCTCGTTTGCTGCCACCAACGACCTTCCAAAGGGGTTGGTTACCCAATCTCCAGCCGAGGTACTAGCCACCCAGCAGCCACCAACGTGGAGGTGTAGAGTAGGAGTTGATAGTGAGAAGCTGGCGTGAGAGCGCTTGTGCTCCATATATTCCGCATCACTACCCTTTGACCACCAAGGCCGTTAATAATCTATAAAATTTCAACAGACTCGTTGGTGTTGAATTACCTGCGATTGCCAACTGTGTAGGCAAGTGGTTTTCATAATATGACTAGTTGTGTTCGAAGCTGCTCCGATGTTAAAATAAGTTAATTAATTTTTCCGTGGTGGAGATCGAGTGCGTTTTGAGTGATTTGATAGCTGAGCATTAACAGTCGCTTACGTCGATAGTTTGAAAAACTCTTGTTTAAATTTGTTGCTAATGTGTTGTAGCAAACTCTTCATCTAATACTTTGAATAAGTTGTTTGCTATTGTTCCGATTGTTACTATTGTTCCATCTCCATTAAGATCATTTTATTCGACTCATTGGTGCCAAAATTGATCATCTTTGTTAAGTGCATATATTTCTGGGGGGTGGTTGAATGAGTTAATGGTTGGGTATTGCTTGGGCATATGATTTGTAAGATGCGAGTGCAATTGAGACAACCAGAGATGGTATAGTTGATCTTCCCTTTTTTACTTCACTACCTTGTTTTAAGAGGTTTGTGTGAGTTTTATTTTTCTACTTCCTGTATTGTTGCTCAATTATTTCCTCGATAGGTGGTCTCCAGGTATGGTTCGCCTACATTTTAGTTTCTTGCTCTTCGGTTGTCCTATTGTGGCTTTTAGAAGACGTAGAGAGTTATTCTTCTGATTATAATTTTCATCTACTGCTTTTTCATTCTGAATTGCTTCTTTTATTGTATTAAGCCCTCTTTACCAGGATGTGTCTCTACCACTTGTCCTAGAATCCATTTTGTTGAAGGAAGCAGTTCATCTATCATGAGAACGATGTTGCCAACTTTCAAGTTCCTGTTATTTTCCTCCACTTAGGACGTTGCTTAAGCATTACGATGTAGTTAGCGCTCCACTTTTCCCAAAAATATTGTTGCATTCTCATAGACTATTCGTATTAGTCATACGTAATATATTCTTACGAATACTAACCCTAGTGGCATCTGTGTCCTGGGGATCGAAAGGGGGCGAAGGAGTTTAGGCATGCATGATTTCCCATTATGTTGTTGTAGTCTCCTATTATCCGCTTAAGGTAGTATTTTATTGATTTTATACCAGCCAGGAAATTGCAAATTTCTGCATTATAAGGATCTTGTTTGATCTTCACCTATCCTCTTCTGGCACAAAATCTTTTAAAGGCTGCTATGCATGCGTTTGCTCTTAGATCACTTACTTCTTATTACTTGTATTCTGGTTTTGCCTTGTGTCTAAAACAAACAGTACACCTGGAGATTGTTTATTAAGGTTATTTAAATTCCAATATCGATGTCGGATGTATGTATTTATCAATTCATAAGCTCCATGCAAGGTTGATTTGTGAGCGTCTTCAATAATCATTGTGGTGAAAGATCCAAAATGTGGAATTACTAGTGGATGTTTATGGGACGATGTGATATCTGCTTCTGTTAACCGTCCTCATTCTCGTACTATATTTTATTTGTCAACGAATGTATTAAGACACCGAAGGTTGATCTTTTTCGATTTCTTTCCCTTTTTGAGATGCCTGATTTCTCGTTAAACGCTGTATGTTGTATTTTTTTTTTATAACATTTCTTGGAGTAGCACATATTTCTTCCCATGTTAATGGCCCTAGACGTCGGGTTTCTTTAGATGCAGGTGTGTTGTGGATAAACCGCTTTACAATACGCAAACGGTCTTGTTAGTCCGGGTCAACGGGTCAAATAGACTCGCCGTATCCGACTCACTATTTTTCTTTTTGAAAGGTTTTCAATTGTTGGGTTTAAAGAGATCTTAAATTCAAATGTGTCTGATTCGGGTTTTGATTGGATCGTAGGTATTTAATTTAAATCGTCCAGATCCAGGATGATGCATCGAATGCCACTCTAATATTACTTGATAAACTATCTGGCCTGATAACTGATTGGTAAGCAGATAACATATCTTGTTCATTTCTTTATTTCTTGAATTTGATTTTACTAGCTCCATGTGTCCGAGTTCCTCACATTCTCTCATAAACTTCTTGTAGACGTCATGTAGATCCTTGTTCTTCGTGATTCGTGATTCGTGATTCATGATGTATTCTCTTGATGCACGCAGTTTTTCTGTGCCATACTTAATGGAAGACAAACAGTGTATCTGTCCGTTTTGTACCGTTTATGTGTCTTTCTGTAGATTTCTTCACATAGCATTTCATGTTTCGCTCGCATTCTTGTTTCTTGGATATTTTCGGTTTCCCAAAGAAGTTCCAATTGGTCATTTAGCTCTGTTAGATATAAGCCAGACTATTGAGCCATCTTTCTTAAATTGTGTTGACAACTTCCAGACAGGATCCATCCCATCTTCGTGGTTTGAGCGACTGGGTTGACACAATTAGCCTTAATTGATAAGAATGCCAATTTTCGCTTGCCTGTTGTATGACAGATGCGCTAATGGCAGATTCTTGATGTGGTCCTATTAGCTCTGTTCCCGTACTATCCAAAACTACGAAAAATTATCAAATCCTGTTCCCGTACGCCAAATTTTTGTAGTTCTTCACAGAAGAGAAGGCACACGAGAGAGTAATCAATTTCCCCTATCTATGAATTTCAGCCCAAGAAATTTCTTTAGACAAATTTATGAGTTTATGAAATCTGTCAAAGTTTGACGATTGCTTTTTTTGTGTGTTAGTTATCAAAAGTAAATTCAAACAAAATGATAAAAAAACAGATGTACAAATGTGTTCATAGAATGCTAAATGCTTATTATTTCATTTGTACATTCTTTAAATCCGTATTTTAGAGTTAAAATCGAATGGAAAATACGTATACGTTTCTGGTGTCTAAAAAGTGGGCAGTTTTTTGCTCGATGCCCCCACTCTTAAAATTTGGACAATCTCTGAATTTTAGTGCAGAAAGTACGGAAACAGACCTATGCTTTTACTCGTCCGGCAACAAATCGGCTAGGTTTTCGAGCACAAAAATGTTTTCCATATTAGATAAATGAAATATTTAGCTCTATCTTACTTCTTGATGTGCCTGCTTTTGTTGTTACCAAGTCCAGTTATTTTCTCTTAGGCTCTCTTCTTTTGCAGTTGTAGCCGTTATACTGTATCTTAGATAGTGATCAAAGATAGTGATCATTCGTAGATAGTGATCACAATTTATAGTTATACTGCGTTTTGGAAGAGAAATTCGTACTTGTACTTGTTGAGATTACCTATATATCTACTTGGGAAATGTGTAGTAGTTGACGACATATTTAACAGGTCTTACTTGATAGACATCTTGATGATTCATGGATTGGCTTGAAACAATTTTTACATGGTTTCTCCTTTCTTTGCAATACTGGCATTTGAATGAATTTACTGCACGTGTGAAGTCAGTGCACGCCATTGCATGCGTTGCAAACGAAGCTACATTTGCAAAGGATTTTAGAAAATCCTTCTTTATTACTTTACTGTCTTTTTACTTTATTACTTTTTTCTTTTTCTCCCCTAAATTGTCCAGGGCATTGAGCTTGTTTACCAGGATTGAAAAAAAACTCGTTCAATGGTTGCAAGTCTTTGGGTTTTTTTCAAAAATCAGAAACGTTTGACTACGTAGTAGTAGTCCTAGAATTCGGAACGCGGCTCATTTTTTGCATTCTCTACGGTGAATTTTTGCGTCGCATCGACTGCATGCTGGATCTGTTTCTTCGATGTTCATCTGCAAGTTTACCATGACATTGTCTTATAGCTCTTGAAGTTATGTAGTTCTTTGTGTTAATTTATATAACCTTCATTGGTCTGCCCTGACGCCTCAAAATTATTTTCCTCTTTCCGTCTTGCATACGTCTTACGTGGTTGCATACGTGTTGTCACCTGGTCGGTCTTCTTCGCCTATCTCCTTCAATTTGTTTTCTAATTTGCTTCGTATTGTCCTTATCATTGCCTCTACATGCTTGTAAAAGTAGTCTTCAATGTAGGAGTGATCTTAGTTAATTCTTTTGTTTTCGTATTTGCTTGTCTCCGTTCCCAAAATTCCTTCCAAATGTGGTCGAGATCATTTAATCGGTCTTTGACGAATTCCTTTGTTCGTCTTATTTTTAGCTCTTTCGTATATTTTTCTTATCCAATCAAACCTCTCTCTCTGCTGATCGGCGAAATTGTCTACACTTGTCATTCTTTTCATCTTGTTTTCTCGTACCTTTCTTAGCAATTATTTCTACTATTTGTAACTTTCTTCGCTTCTGCTAGTGGTGGTTCAGTAGCTCGAAGGATTAAAAGCTTTGCCAAATGTTGGCTTCTGGTGTGGTTCTTAAGTTATAATGGATATACATAAATACATAGCACACCAAATAACAATGAATAGCTTAATTCACAATAAAATTTGATACAATCAAAACAGACGCGGGGACATACATGCATACATATGTACTTAAGTCCCAAACATTTTTTTTGGCACTTATGTCCTACCACATCGTGATATATGTAAGTCCCAACAAACTTCTATTTTTGGGAACTTAACTTAGAGAACGCAAATGTCTAGAAGAGCATGAAACAGGTAAGTACATGGCCAATTGAAAATAGAATTCAATCAATTTCATAGGGAAAATTGTAAGAATTCGCCAAGTTATAAGCGCCTGCCTGACAGCATTGACTGCCTATTTTTAAAATATGTGGGTATTAAAATAAAGTGCACGACTGGATCGTACCTACTTGCACCGTAATGCTATAAGTGTAAAATTTTATCAGGATAAATATCCAAGTCTTGCTCTTCCCAGTAAAGTAGGCGTGGCATTCCGCGTTTCGATGCAATAATAGTCATAACATTGTAGCTTTCATAATATTTTGTTTTTATAAAAACGCCCTTAAAAAGTGGGCGCGGGCATATGGGAGCTCTGGGTGAATTATAGAAAATTGTAAGGCCTATTACTTTGCTCAAAAAATTTTTTTTCAATTTCTAGTAAAAATTTTGAAAAAAAATAAGTTTTATAAAAGTGGGCGTGGCAATTATTAATGGAAATATTAATTTTCAGCCCAATCGCCGAACAAATACCCGAGAAACAGCTAATTTTCAATATTACTGTTATTCATATTTTTCGTGAAAAACGTGGTACGCCACCTCATAGCATAGCCCAAACTAACCCACATATCAAATTTTATCGAAATCGTTAGAGCCGTTTTCGAGAAAATCTATTTTAACTGAAATCAGCCTTAAGTAAACTACCCTTAATTTTGAGGTTAGAATGAAAATTCAAATTTCGCCTCTAAGGATTATCCCACAGATCACAGATATAAAGTTTAAAGCAAATCCGTCCAGCCGTTTAGGCTGCAGTCGCATATACAGACAGACAGACGGAGTTGCAGGACCTAATTTATTGGACTTCTCCGTCATAGTGATGTCAAGTTTGATTAAAATCTCGAGTTCGATTTTTTCACGAAAGCAATACTTGCCCTATAGGTAATAATATTATATAATACGGGAACAGGTTTTCATACTTTTGGACAGTACGGGACAGTACGGGAACAGACCTATTGATTAAGATAATATATATAGATTCAAAAAATTATTTGAAATCGTGATTGATTGATAAAAACGGAGTAACTCGGCATGCGATTTGGAATTGTTACTCTCATTACTAAACATTCAGTATCGAAATTTGAGATAACATTTGATGACACTTCCTAATGAGAATTACATTCACAGCTCAGCGATTTGCGGATATTTGTCAATTTTGAGATCTCATTCACAGAATTTTTTTCTCCAGTGGAAGCAATCTGCGAATTTTACTTGTCATTAATCACCACCAAGAAGAAAACAAAAGGATTGTAAGCCAAACTCTTGAGAATGTAGATTGCGTCCTATACATTAGCATGCGTGTGTGGAATATGAATAAAATTTGACAATTCGCAAAAAAATATTTGCGTTTTTCTTTTTTAGTTCAGAACAGAACTCTGAACAAAGCATGAAAACACTGAGCGCGCTCTGTTCAGAGTGTGCTCCGAACGCTCTGATTTATTTAAGAAACAGAATTGAGCACATAACACGAAAACAATTGAAAATGCAAGCCTTTGATCTTTTAAAACACAAAGATAATATTAATACACAAATAAAACACGAATTTAATCAACAACAAGACATAGCGAGCAATTTGAATTGCTTTCGAGTAGAGCGCTCTGAGCACTCGGAGCTGAAAAGGAAACGAACATTTTTTTTGACAACTCATGGCTCTGCTCTGAACTAAAAAAGAAGAATTTGAAAATTTTGTTTACAAAATGAAATGATGTTTTTATGATTTTTATAATCAGGACTCCTTTGTTGTTGAAAAATATTCCTCCTTTCATGAATTTCCATCGGAATTTCATTTAGAGCTGTGTCAAACTTTCAAATTTGAAGATCGAATCATTCAGGTATTGGTTTGAAAAGTGATTCATTCGTTTCAATCGAGTTCGAATGTTTTGACAGCGGACTGAACTGAAGGTAAATATTAAATTTTGAATTCGAAGTGAAAGAAGCAATACTTTTATATATGTTTTAAAGTAAGAATTTCGTTTGGGGACAGGTAAGTATGAGAAAATGGAGTAGTTTCAAGATCTTTGGCACCAATCAAAAATAATTTCGAGTTTCCCCTCGAGCTTACCGCACCTTTTCAGAAGGTCGAAGTTGGATTAGCGCAATCTTTCTCCGAAGTGATTTCAAGTGTATTAAACATATGTATGTATGTATTTGAGAGTAAACTTTGCTCAATTGACAAATACGCGGAAATATTTGCAAAAGGACACTTCTCTTCTGCGCCATGGCTCAGTGGATAGCAGTGGGGATGCGTCCTATTACTTTGCTTTTCAGTTGAATTGGAGTAGGAGTTTGTATGTGTGTATGTATGTATGTAGGAGTATGTGTGGTTTTCTGGGGACAGTAAAAACAAAAATTGAGTCATTTTGTTATCTTTACGTTCTATTCGTGCTGGAAGAATATGAAGGAAATGGAGAATTGATATATGATATGTGATGGATTGAGTTCATTTCGAGTTTTTATTTTAAGTGGAGATTTGAAAAGGAAAATCATCTCAAAGTTTATTATATTTAAAACTATTGAATTTTATGAATTGAACGCCTACAATTTTTACTCACGCGTCGCCACTGGTGGTTAGTACGCTGGACTCGAGGTTTGAATCCCAGTCGGAACACCTAAAGGTTCTTCACGGCCACCCTCTCGCGAGCGTCTGATAAACATCTGAGAGTACAACTGTCCTGAGAAAGCTTCTCAAATAACAAATTGCCTTTCGGACACCGCATTAAACAGTAGGCCCCTTTCATTCGTGTAAAGAATATAAGAATATTACGAGATATAAGGTTTTCTTCCTTTTTAGCTCGGAGTAGAGTTTTCAAAAGAAATATTCGCGTTTCGCTCTATTTGTGTTTCTTTTTGCGCTCAGAGGGTATTCAGAGCGCACTCTCTTAGCTGGCATAAATTGGCTGCGCATCATAAGCAAAAAAAAAAAAACCACATGAGATAAAGAAGTGCATATAAAGACATCTTAATTTCCTTTTTATTCCATTTCAATCAATACTTTTGTTTGGTCGTTCATACCTGTGTGAGATAAGTATTGACTTTGTAATTTGTAGTTGTATTACTGCAATCATCAATACTATTGAATTAACGAGTCAAAATGATCGAATCAATCATGATCGACAGAGGTCTAATTTATTTTCCGCCGAATCTGCAAATTGTTTTCGAAGTTTTATTTAAAAAATAAGTCTATAAAATGCACAAGTTAGCATTTACATTGCTAGCCGACTCAGCTGGTGCAAAATAAGCAGAAGTTTGTTAAATAAGTATATATGCTAAAAAAAAATACTTGGCGCAACAGGTCGATGGGACCGAGGCCCTAGCTCCTCACAACCATACGTATTGTGCGTGTTATATTATTTACACGGATGGAAGGGGCCTACTGTTTAATGCCGTGTCCGAAGGGCAATTTGAGAAGCTTTCTTAGTACATTTGTACTCTCGGATGTTTGTCAGACGCTCGCGAGAGTTGGGGCCGTGAAAAACTTTTAGGTGTTCTGACTGGGATTCGAACCTTGAACCATAGTCCAACGCACTAACCACAGAACCATGGCGCCCACCATATAAGCTATATATACTTCCTGAATTTGCTCTCGAACAGTCTTTTATCAAATAAGAAACCATCGTGTCCCTCCAAGTTCAAGGTGAGCGAATGATTTTAATGTACATACATACATATGTTAGTGTAAGAAAGGTAACATTTTTCTATTTAAATAATAAATACAGAAATACTTTGACTGCTGGATGTCATTGGTAAATGGTCACCATTTATTTTGCATAGCCTTGAAATCAAAAACATGTGAGAACTGTCGTTCCACTGCATTGGAGTTGAGGTCGGTTCACCGACGTATGTGAAAACTGCTATCAAACCGATTTTAACAAAGTCGGTTTTTTATGAACTTATGGGTGTAAACTGTGGACAAATCGACTGTATTTTGTCTTATTAAAATTTGTTGGTTTCATACAAAATAGTTAAGATATGAAAAAGTGGGAATGGCAGTGGAAGGATTTGAAAAAATGTTTATACTTGTTTTTCCTTCTGAAAAGCCTGGATATTAAACTTCACTTTTCTGTCTTAAAATGTAAGGCCTAATAACTGGTAACATACGGACGGACAGATCGACGTGCGGACGGACATTGATCATTCGATTCCCATCAGGACTATCGTGAATAAAATTCCTCCCGAAATGGATAACAATTACTTCTTGGGAATCTTTCCAACCGACGCAGAGCTCGACGCCCAGAAAGAGAAAATAAAAGACTCAGAAGAAGAAAGGAGAAGAAAAAGAATGACTACCAGTCCTGTGTGACTGTACCAGTACGTGTCGGCACAGTAGGAAGACCCAAAAAGAACACACCTCTTCCGGCAACTCCAACAGGGGCCTTCTGAGAAGCTAGGTCCGGACCCATTGACAGCGAGACCACCTGCAAACCCTTTCGTCGGGACGGAAAAGGAAGCTATGCCTCCATTCCAAATCCGATCCCGCCGAAAAACGAGAAAAACGGGTACGAGTCCGAAGAGAGGTCGCCAACTGTAGCCCTCGCCATGAATTAGCAAAGAGGCTAAGACCACCGGGCTGATATTTTGGTAGCTCTCCTAAACAAAAACAGCACAGCCCAAAAACTTACGGACGAACAATGGGTGAAAGTAGAGACATGAAGTAGTAGGATGATCCAGGGAACCAAAGGATCCTGTGACCCGATATCACTATTTAGTTAGTTGACTAGCGAGCTAAAGCGAAAATCAACATCCTGGGCCTAACCATATCGAAAGAGAACCTGGAGCAACTACTGCGAATGCTTAAATCAGAATTTCCCAGTGAAAATTAGTAGTATATGGAAATGGAGCGCCCACAGAAGCGGGCCAAGAAGGCATACTCATGCTCAATCGTGAGACAATGTCTATGCTCCCGACCAGAGGCTACAAGATACGAATCGGTATCAATATGGTAAAGAACTCTCTTGGCAAAGAAAGGTGCTACGGCACTCACAAGTAAACACCTCCAATGATTAAGGTTGCCCAAATTCTTCATAGCAAGTTAGCCAGGGCCAACCTTCTCACCAAATTCATTAAACAAAACATTAACGTTCCTAGGTCAGGAACCCTGGAACAGAGGTGGTAAGATCTGCGAAGTGAACAGCGAAAATTACACAATTTTCTTTAAAAAGGGCCAATTTAACTGTATCTGCACCTGCATCTTAATCAAAAGACACATAAACTCTTCCTTCCATCCCCATATAGCAACGCAGATCAACCAAAAGGCCGAGATGAGCGGGGCATGCGCAAACGCCTAATCTTCTCTCAGGCCTATGTCGAGAAGAACTCACAGCACTCACGGCAAACCATGACGTCGCATCCATTTGAATCCCAGGATACAGCGGCATTCAAGGGCACGAACTGTCGGACGAATTAGCAAGAAGGGATTCGAATAGGACCTGACAATGTTCGACACCTGTATCCGACCGGCACTAGCTCTTATTGAACACAATGTAGAGAAACCTTCGTGAAACTGGCTAGCGAGAGATGGAACGCACTTCCATCTTAATGTGTTTCCAAAAAACTCTGGACAATAACTAACCCAACTTAGCGCTCTTCACGGGGATCATCATCGGCCATAACCTCCATATGGGGACCCACCAAAGTCGAAACCGATGATCTTTGATGAGGCTGGGGCGACACAGTTCCAGTAGAGTGTACTTTTAACTTCCTAGAATTAATATCCTAATACTAGTTCTAAACATAATTGCGTTTATGTATTTCGCTTTATTTTACGAATAAACAGATTTCAACTGATAGCTGTTAATACAGAACATGATTTCGAGTTCAATCCGAAGGAAAACGATTCCGATGAAAATTCGCAACAAGAATTGTGCAATAAAATTGGAGAAGGTCCTAATGGTGAAATGGAAGCATATGTTGGAAAGGTATACTTTTCCATTGATAGACTCTATGAATAGGACAAGTTGGTCTCACAGGTTCACTTCGATCTCGTTCAATAAAGTGGTGTCGATCGCAACATTTCTTCTTTACAACTTCGAGTGTTGGGTCGCTTGTATGGCAACGTATACAGGAGCTAAATGCTAGATTTTCTGGTAAAAATTATTGTCATTCATATAACTGTTGGAAATTGACATAATTTAATAATTTTTATTTTATGATGATATAGACAAAATAGATAAATAGACAAAAAAGATAAAAAATATAATAAATATTCATACTCGTAGATACAATTAATCGGAAACAGAAGAATCATCTGAACTTTCACATATTGTTCCTGTAAATGTATCAGAAGTTAGTTCAACTTTAGTGGCGTGCAATAAATGTGCAACATTCTTGTCAATGGCCCCTATTGCGAGTGTCGTTTGTTGATCGATAAACGACTTTTATCGATTGTCGATTGTAGATTTTGGTATTGTGTATTTTGATTGTGATTGATATTTGTCGATTTTATAGTCGTTTGTTGTCCTGGGTAAGACCCATGGAAAACCCAGAAACGCAAAGCGGTAGCAATATGTGTATGTGAATGAAATGTTTCAAAAACTTGTAAAGATAAATTATTAGTAAATACCTAGGCAAACATTACTCACATTGTTTCTTCCAATTCTGGCTATTTCCTTCTTTTTTCTTTTTCTGGCCATTTCAAAAGAATTCGTTGTCATCATTTTCAGCGACTGAAACTTATTTCTTGAAATTTACTAAATAAAAACACAAATAATAATAAAACAACTGTCAAAGTCACTTTTTTATTCACAATAACGTATTCCTCTATCGATTCAGTTACACAATACCAGAGTTAAAATCAATCGACTCAATCGACAATTATCGTGCCGATTGCTGATCCACACTCGCAATAGGGGCCAATAATGGACGCGTTCCGATTTCTAGGCACTATGTAGTCAAACGTTTCTGATTGGTGTAGAGATTCAAATTTGACTGAAAAGTAAGGCAATTTTTTGTGAGGTAGTGGACTGGATTCTAAGGCAAAAAAATTCTCCCTTACTTTTCAGTCAGTTTTTGAAGTGTGAAGAATCAGCTGATCGGCAATATTTTATGTATTGTTCGGCTGCGCTTTATAATTTGAATGGATTATGTGCAATAAATAAACAAATTACTTTCCAAATAAATTGCAGGGAAGTGATCATCGAGTTGATACAATAATGTGTTTTCATTAAAATATTATTTAAAATAACCGTCCAAGGTTGTGAGTGAAGCAGAAATTTTTAGAAAAAGTTAAGGGAACTTGTTTTTATTATCGGCTATTTTTTCAATTAAGCCTTCTTTACAGGTTCCAATTTCAAATAAATATATTTATCAGTAAGATCCCTTGACAAACACAGCCCACACTTTGTCTAAAGTAAAACTTGGAAATGAAGATGTGAGGTGTGACACTTGAAATGTCACCTACATTTTCAGTCAGTTTGCCGTTCCATTTGTTAGGTCTTACCTGCAAATGTAGTGCCTAGAAATCGGAACGCGCCCAATATTTCCATGTTTTTTAAGCACTTTACGAGAACTCGTTATCAATGGGTTCAAGGAAATCAACAAAGAGTTCAAAGTATCTTCTTTAGTTAAATGTTCTCTATATCTTTTGAACTTTGTTTCTTGAATCCTGTGCTTCTTCACTCAGTTGACCTATTGGGAATAAGGCATTTGTAAAATGCCAGTCCCATGAATTAAAATTGTGTGAATTGTGGGAAGAATTGGGTATGAACTGTATTTCAGTGGCATATTGTTCGAATTTGTTAATTTTTATTCGTGTCTACTCACTAAGCTTTGCAACATTGTTTAAAATCTTATCAATTCAATACCTAAACCGGTTATTTTAGCTGATAGATCCGGATCGCCAAAGTATCTTCGACCAGTATTTCCATCATTACTGCTTCCAAATTCAGGTTTCGGTTTATCTACTAGCAATCGCATAGTTGCTTTGAATATCTTTCTTTCCTTCAGCTATAATTTTTTTTTCGTTCGTCTCAAATGTACCATTCTATTAGAGGTATTTTATAACTTAGGTACAGCAAACATTTTCCAAATTCCAAACGAAAAGTATCTATGTGTACCTAGCGTAATAGTTGCAATGATATTTTTGGCGATATCCCATACTTCCCTCGTTGATAACATGAATGATATCAATCTCCTTGGGGTTATAGCGTTGCCTGTCTTTTGCTCTAAGGCATTCCTGCCTGTTTCAAATTTTATGCACTCTAGTAGCTCATGCTCGGCGTTGTGCACTTTTCCCTCACAATGGCGACAGAATGGGTCTTCGGCTATGTTGTGCTTGTAAAGGTATTTCCGGAAGCTACCATGTCTACCACTCTTCGATGTTCGGTAGCAGTTTGCATGTCTACCACCCATTTTCAGATATGTCCCACCTTTCTTGCCATTGTGTTTCAGCAACCAATCTGATGGCTCTTCTATCTAGATTTTCGTCATTCTATGTATATTAACGCTGCTACTTTGACCTCAAAGTTTATAGGCATTTGCGCCGCTATCACATTTATTTCATCCCCTGATGCCGTTCTATATGCGCGATGCTCTCTATGCACGAGTTTATAGTTTTTGCCCGAGCCCATATAGGAGCTGCGTACATGAGGATTGATTTGCACACCGTTGCGAGCAGGTTTCTTACTGATTGTCTGGGTCCTCGAATATTCGTATTAACCTGGCTATTGCGCCCATCGCCCGGTTAGATTTCGCGCTTCTGTAAAGGTAGCCCTTAACGACGAACATGCTCGCCGAACTTGCTTATGCTTGCTATGTTTTCCTCGTGTAGGTTCGCGACCTGCTCGCTGTATTTCGTCGTTCACAGTCCCTAAGTCTCTTTGTATATCATTGTTTCTAATATACCAGGGAGCATTCACGATTCGTCTTATCACTTTATTTTGGAATGATTGAATAAATTCTCTATTACTTGCTTTAGTACAACCACAGAGTTGTATGCCGTATGTCCATATAGGCTTAAGCACTTGCTTGTATATAAGCAGTTTGTTATGTACACTTAGCTTGGAATATCTTCCAAGGAGCCAATACATTTCTCTAAAACGATTTTCAAGCTCATCGCGTTTTTTTTAACGTGCGTTTTCCACTTGAGCTTCGCATCTAGTGTCATCCCTAGATATTTAGCTTCATTTGCATGTGGTATTTGTATCGAATTAATATAAACGGGTAGATAGTTTATTTTCTTGTATGTAAAGTTAACATGCGTCGATTTGGTCTCGTTAAGAACAATCCGCCATTGTTTTGTCCAGTCACAGATTTTATCCAAAGCTTGTTGGAGTTTTTCAGTTGCTGACTCAATTGAAGTATCCGTTGCTAAAATAGCCGTAACGTAGCCACTCCGGTGCCTTCAGTTTGGGGTATGTCTCGATCTCAGACTTCCTTGCGGAACTCCGGCGGCGATTTCTTTGAACTCGGAGTATTCAGTTCCGAGTTTAACACGAAATAATCTATTTTCAAGGTAGGATTCTAAGATCTTTTTTAGGTGTTCCGGCAGGACCTGTCTTAGTTTGTACTTCAAGCCATCGTTGCAAACCTTGTCAAAGGCCTGGGAGACGTCAAGAAAAGCGCTAGAGCAAATCTTTTGTCCTTCTAGGGCTTTTTCAATTTCATCGGTTATTCTGTAAACCTGGTCGATTGTAGAATGCTTGATTCTAAACCCGAATTGATGATCCGGTATTAGTCGTCTTTCTTCAATAACTGGTTGTATACGTTTCAATAAGAGCCTTTCAAATAACTTCGATATTATTGGAAGGAGCGATATTGGTCTGTACGATTGTTGTCGTTAGGCGATTTTCCCGGTTTCGGAACCATTATCACTTCTGCTACCTTCCACGCATCTGGAACGTGTAGCAATCTAAGCGAAGCGTTTATTAAATGCAGGAGTTTCATTAGTGCTTTTTGTCAAAACCAGGGGCTTTGTTATTTTTCAGTTTTTTTATTTCTTTGCAAAGTTCGGTTAGTGACACTCTTTTTATTCTAAAGCTGTCAGATGTCGTTGTCATACTTCTGTGATCCTCTATTAATGTTTGACCATCAAATGGTATAAACGTTTCCTCCAGATGTTTGGCAAAAAGGTCGGTCTTTTCTTTGTCATCTTTTGCCCACTCGCCATTGTCTCTTCGGATTGGTGCTGATTGCATTTGCGGGTTTTTTTTACCCTTTTTAAAGCTTTCCAGAGTGAATAGTTTCTACTCTTTTCGGCTGTTAAGCCGTCAAGATAAACAGTGGTCTCGCTATTTTTTAAATCTTGAATCTCTTTTTTAAGTTTATTACTTAAGTAATTGGAGGATGTCTTATGTTGGGGGGCACGGGTTCGTTGCCATACTTTACGTGCTCATCTCTTTTCACGAATGAGTTCTTTTATATCGGGCGGATAATTAACTTCGCTGCGTTTGACTACTCTTCTCCTTAAGGGAGTATTTTTCCATGCGGCATACTGAATAGATTCAATAAATTTATCGAGTTCGTCTTCTATTTCGAGTGGTGTTTTTAGAGACACGTTGGAATGTACGGACATCCAGAATACTATAGGAGTGCCTTACGTCAATCGCAACATGACCAATTTGGTTGACGGTTTGATGATCTGACGACCGCTATGTTCCCTTGTGAATGTCGAGGTGAGGAAACCGCGTGCTAGCTATGGTAACATTACGCCCCGCAGCAAAGTCAATTAGCCTAAGTCCAGACGTGGTGTCGTGTAGACTGTGCTTTCCGATGGTGCTACCAAAGATGTCCTCCTTTCCTATTTTGACGTTAAAATCACCTAGGACGATTTTAACGTCATACTTAGGACACTGCTCATAAGATTTGTCTAGGAGCTCGTAGAAAAAATCTTTGGTAACATCATCTTTTTCCTCTGTGGGGGCGTGAGCGCATATCAGGCTAATGTTAGCGAATTTTGCCTTGATGCAGATTGTTATAAGGCGTTCACTAACGTGTCTAAAGCTCAAGACTTCATGCCGAAGTTTACCGCTTACAACGAATCCGCACCCAAATAGACGCTGCTTCTGTTCTATAGCAGTCACCGTAGTAGATGTCGCAGTTATTCATC
Source organism: Xylota segnis (assembly GCA_963583995.1). Taxonomy (NCBI): domain Eukaryota; kingdom Metazoa; phylum Arthropoda; class Insecta; order Diptera; family Syrphidae; genus Xylota; species Xylota segnis. The sequence goes on from OY757237.1 coordinate 86,304,288, forward strand.
CTTCGTTTGCCCGGCGCATCCCACCGCACTTCCTGGATGGCGGTTATATCTGTTTTGTAGCAGTCGAGGGCCTCCGCTAATTGTTGGGCTGCACTTGGCTTATTCATGGTGCGAACATTCCACGTGCAGACTCGAACATCGTTGTCCTTTTTCCGTTTTGCAGGGTCGTCAACAGTAAATCCGTCCTTTTCCGAGGCTTGCGGTCGTTTCAGAACTGCAAAATTTTTTATGTGGTAGGGAAGTTACCCCGACGCACAACCCCCAACCTGGAGGGCCAGTTCCAATTTTTTATCCCTAGGACGAGGGGCCGAAATTTTCCGGAGCCAGTAACCCACTTCGGGGATATGAGCGCTACCGTTGACCCACTAGGGGTTCATCCGCCACTAACTCTTATCCAACACCCTGGCTTAGTATTGGAGATCCCTATAGACCTGGGATTCACATCCGTTGAAGCAGCTCATATAGGGATACCACTAATAGTTCAACCTGACTGGAACCATAGGCGCCACCGTTGATTCCATCTGGGGAAATTCGTCCGCTACCGCCTGGATCAAGAGGAAGTGCCTTAGTGAGAAGACACTCCTCCCCCCTCTCTCGTTTGCTGCCACCAACGACCTTCCAAAGGGGTTGGTTACCCAATCTCCAGCCGAGGTACTAGCCACCCAGCAGCCACCAACGTGGAGGTGTAGAGTAGGAGTTGATAGTGAGAAGCTGGCGTGAGAGCGCTTGTGCTCCATATATTCCGCATCACTACCCTTTGACCACCAAGGCCGTTAATAATCTATAAAATTTCAACAGACTCGTTGGTGTTGAATTACCTGCGATTGCCAACTGTGTAGGCAAGTGGTTTTCATAATATGACTAGTTGTGTTCGAAGCTGCTCCGATGTTAAAATAAGTTAATTAATTTTTCCGTGGTGGAGATCGAGTGCGTTTTGAGTGATTTGATAGCTGAGCATTAACAGTCGCTTACGTCGATAGTTTGAAAAACTCTTGTTTAAATTTGTTGCTAATGTGTTGTAGCAAACTCTTCATCTAATACTTTGAATAAGTTGTTTGCTATTGTTCCGATTGTTACTATTGTTCCATCTCCATTAAGATCATTTTATTCGACTCATTGGTGCCAAAATTGATCATCTTTGTTAAGTGCATATATTTCTGGGGGGTGGTTGAATGAGTTAATGGTTGGGTATTGCTTGGGCATATGATTTGTAAGATGCGAGTGCAATTGAGACAACCAGAGATGGTATAGTTGATCTTCCCTTTTTTACTTCACTACCTTGTTTTAAGAGGTTTGTGTGAGTTTTATTTTTCTACTTCCTGTATTGTTGCTCAATTATTTCCTCGATAGGTGGTCTCCAGGTATGGTTCGCCTACATTTTAGTTTCTTGCTCTTCGGTTGTCCTATTGTGGCTTTTAGAAGACGTAGAGAGTTATTCTTCTGATTATAATTTTCATCTACTGCTTTTTCATTCTGAATTGCTTCTTTTATTGTATTAAGCCCTCTTTACCAGGATGTGTCTCTACCACTTGTCCTAGAATCCATTTTGTTGAAGGAAGCAGTTCATCTATCATGAGAACGGTGTTGCCAACTTTCAAGTTCCTGTTATTTTCCTCCACTTAGGACGTTGCTTAAGCATTACGATGTAGTTAGCGCTCCACTTTTCCCAAAAATATTGTTGCATTCTCATAGACTATTCGTATTAGTCATACGTAATATATTCTTACGAATACTAACCCTAGTGGCATCTGTGTCCTGGGGATCGAAAGGGGGCGAAGGAGTTTAGGCATGCATGATTTCCTATTATGTTGTTGTAGTCTCCTATTATCCGCTTAAGGTAGTATTTTATTGATTTTATACCAGCCAGGAAATTGCAAATTTCTGCATTATAAGGATCTTGTTTGATCTTCACCTATCCTCTTCTGGCACAAAATCTTTTAAAGGCTGCTATGCATGCGTTTGCTCTTAGATCACTTACTTCTTATTACTTGTATTCTGGTTTTGCCTTGTGTCTAAAACAAACAGTACACCTGGAGATTGTTTACTAAGGTTGTTTATAATCCAATATCGATGTCGGATGTATGTATGTATCAATTCATAAGCTCCATGCAAGGTTGATTTGTGAGCCTCTTCAATAATCATTGTGGTGAAAGATCCAAAATGTGGAATTACTAGTGGATGTTTATGGGACGATGTGATATCTGCTTCTGTTAACCGTCCTCATTCTCGTACTATATTTTATTTGTCAACGAATGTATTAAGACACCGAAGGTTGATCTTTTTCGATTTCTTTCCCTTTTTGAGATGCCTGATTTCTCGTTAAACGCTGTATGTTGTATTTTTTTTTTATAACATTTCTTGGAGTAGCACATATTTCTTCCCATGTTAATGGCCCTAGACGTCGGGTTTCTTTAGATGCAGGTGTGTTGTGGATAAACCGCTTTACAATACGCAAACGGTCTTGTTAGTCCGGGTCAACGGGTCAAATAGACTCGCCGTATCCGACTCACTATTTTTCTTTTTGAAAGGTTTTCAATTGTTGGGTTTAAAGAGATCTTAAATTCAAATGTGTCTGATTCGGGTTTTGATTGGATCGTAGGTATTTAATTTAAATCGTCCAGATCCAGGATGATGCATCGAATGCCACTCTAATATTACTTGATAAACTATCTGGCCTGATAACTGATTGGTAAGCAGATAACATATCTTGTTCATTTCTTTATTTCTTGAATTTGATTTTACTAGCTCCATGTGTCCGAGTTCCTCACATCGTCATGTAGATCCTTGTTCTTCGTGATTCGTGATTCATGATGTGTTCTCTTGATGCCCGCAATGTTTTTCTGTGCCATACTTAATGGAAGACAAACAGTGTATCTGTCCGTTTTGTACCGTTTATGTGTCTTTCTGTAGATTTCTTCACATAGCATTTCATGTTTCGCTCGCATTCTTGTTTCTTGGATATTTTCGGTTTCCCAAAGAAGTTCCAATTGGTCATTTAGCTCTGTTAGATATAAGCCAGACTATTGAGCCATCTTTCTTAAATTGTGTTGACAACTTCCAGACAGGATCCATCCCATCTTCGTGGTTTGAGCGACTGGGTTGACACAATCAGCCTTAATTGATAAGAATGCCAATTTTCGCTTGCCTGTTGTATGACAGATGCGCTAATGGCAGATTCTTGATGTGGTCCTATTAGCTCTGTTCCCGTACTATCCAAAACTACGAAAAATTATCAAATCCTGTTCCCGTACGCCAAATTTTTGTAGTTCTTCACAGAAGAGAACGCACACGAGAGAGTAATCAATTTCCCCTATCTATGAATTTCAGCCCAAGAAATTTCTTTAGACAAATTTATGAAATCTGTCAAAGTTTGACGATTGCTTTTTTTGTGTGTTAGTTATCAAAAGTAAATTCAAACAAAATGATAAAAAAACAGATGTACAAATGTGTTCATAGAATGCTAAATGCTTATTATTTCATTTGTACATTCTTTAAATCCGTATTTTAGAGTTAAAATCGAATGGAAAATACGTATACGTTTCTGGTGTCTAAAAAGTGGGCAGTTTTTTGCTCGATGCCCCCACTCTTAAAATTTGGACAATCTCTGAATTTTAGTGCAGAAAGTACGGGAACAGACCTATTCTTTTACTCGTCCGGCAACAAATCGGCTAGGTTTTCGAGCACAAAGAATGTTTTCCATATTAGATAAATGAAATATTTAGCTCTATCTTACTTCTTGATGTGCCTGCTTTTGTTGTTTCCAAGTCCAGTTATTTTCTCTTAGGCTCTCTTCTTTTGCAGTTGTAGCCGTTATACTGTATCTTAGATAGTGATCATAGATAGTGATCATTCGTAGATAGTGATCACAATTTCAATTCCTTTTGAGCATATCTGTCGCTAGCAGTATAGTTATACTGCGTTTTGGAAGAGAAATTCGTTTGTACTTGTTGAGATTACCTATATATCTACTTGGGAAATGTGTAGTAGTTGACGACATATTTAACAGGTCTTACTTGATAGACATCTTGATGATTCATGGATTGGCTTGAAACAATTTTTACATGGTTTTTCCTTTCTTTGCGATACTGGCATTTGAATGAATTTACTGCACGTGTGAAGTTAGTGCACGCCATTGCATGCGTTGCAAACGAAGCTACATTTGCAAAGGATTTTAGAAAATCCTTCTTTATTACTTTACTGTCTTTTTACTTTATTACTTTTTTCTTTTTCTCTCCTAAATTGTCCAGGGCATTGAGCTTGTTTACCAGGAACGAAAAACTCGTTGAATGGTTGCAAGTCTTTGGGTTTTTTTCAAAAATCAGAAACGTTTGACTAAGTAGTGCTGGATGAATGCTGGATCTGTTTCTTCGATGTTCATCTGCAAGTTTACCATGGCATTGTCTTATAGCTCTTGAAGTTATGTAGTTCTTTGTGTTAATTTATATAACCTTCATCGGTCTGCCCTGACGCCTCAAAATTATTTTCCTCTCTTCGTCTTGCATACGTCTTACGTGGTTGCATACGTGTTGTAACCTGATCGGTCTTAGTTTCTTCTTCCCCTATCTCCTTCAATTTGTTTTCTAATTTGCTTCGTATTGTCCTTATCATTGTCTCTACGTACTTGTAGAAGTAGTCTTCAATGTAGGAGTGATCTTAGTTAATTCTTTTGTTTTCGTATTTGCTTGTCTCCGTTCCCAAAATTCCTTCCAAATGTGGTCGAGATTATTTAATCGGTCTTTGACGAATTCCTTTGTTCGTCTTATTTTTAGCTCTTTCGTATATTTCTCTTATCCAATCAAACCTCTCTCTCTGCTGATCGGCGAAATTGTCTACACTTGTCATTCTTTTCATCTTGTTTTCTCGTACCTTTCTTAGCAATTATTTCTACTATTTGTAACTTTCTTCGCTTCTCCTAGTGGTGGTTCAGTAGCTCGAAGGATTAAAAGCCTTGCCAAATGTTGGCTTCTGGTGTGGTTCTTAAGTTATAATGTATATACATAAATACATAGCACACCAAATAACAATGAATAGCTTAATTCACAATAAAATTTGATACAATCGAAAAAGACGCGGGGACATACATACATACATACATATGTACTTAAGTCCCAAACATTTTTTTTGGCACTTATGTCCTACCACATCGTGATATATGTAAGTCCCAACAAACTTCTATTTTTGGAACTTAACTTGGAGAACGCAAATTTCTAGAAGAGCATGAAACAGGTAAGTACATGGCAAATTGAAAATAGAATTCAAACAATTTCATAGGGAAAATTGTAAGAATTCGCCAAGTTATAAGCGCCTGCCTGACAGCACTGACTGCCTATTTTTAAAATATGTGGGTATTAAAATAAAGTGCACGACTGGATCGTACCCACTTGCACCGTAATGCTATAAGTGTAAAATTTTATCAGGATAAATATCCAAGTCTTGCTCTTCCCAGTAAAGTAGGCGTGGCATTCCGCGTTTCGATGCAATAATAGTCATAACATTGTAGTTTTCATAAGATTTTGTTTTCATAAAAACGCCCTTAAAAAGTGGGCGCGGGCATATGGGAGCTCTGGGTGAATTATAGAAAATTGTAAGGATCGAATACTTTGCTCGAATAATTTTTTTTCAATTTTTAGTAAAAATTTTGAAAAAAAATAAGTTCTATAAATTTGTTTTATAATCTAGAAATATTAATTTTCAGCCCAATTGCCGAACAAATACCCGAGAAACAGCTGATTTTCAATATTACCGTTATTCGTATTTTTCGTGAAAAACGTGGCACGCCACCTCATAGCATAGCCCAAACTAACCCACATATCAAATTTTATCGAAATCGTTAGAGCCGTTTTCGAGAAAATCTATTTTAACTGAAATCGGCCTTAAGTAAACTACCCTTAATTTTGAGGTTAGAATGAAAATTCAAATTTCGCCTCTAAGGATTATCCCACAGATCACAGATATAAAGTTTAAAGCAAATCCGTCCAGCCGTTTAGGCTGCAGTCGCATATACAGACAGACAGACGGAGTTGCCGGACCTAATTTTTTGGACTTCTCCGTCATAGTGATGTCAAGTTTGATTTAAATCTCGAGTTCGATTTTTTCACGAAAGCAATACTTGCCCTATAGGTAATAATATTACATAATACGGGAACAGGTTTTCATACTTTTGGACAGTACGGGAACAGACCTATTGATTAAGATAATATATATAGAGTCAAAAAATTATTTGAGATCGTGATTGATTGATAAAAACGGACCGATAACGAGTAACTCGGCATGCGATTTGGAATTGTTACTCTCATTACTAAACATTCAGTATCGAAATTTGAGATAACATTTGATGACACTTCCTAATGAGAATTACATTCACAGCTCAGCGGTTTGCGGATATTTGTCAATTTTGAGATCTCATTCACAGAATTTTTTTCTCCAGTGGAAGCAATCTGCGAATTTTACTTGTCATTAATCACCACCAAGAAGAAAACAAAAGGATTGTAAGCCAAACTCTTGAGAATGTAGATTGCGTCCTATACATTAGCATGCGTGTGTGGAATATGAATAAAATTTGACAATTCGCAAAAAAATATTTGCGTTTTTCTTTTTTAGTTCAGAACAGAACTCTGAACAAAACATGAAAACACTGAGCGCGCTCTGTTCAGAGTGTGCTCCGAACGCTCTGATTTATTTAAGAAACATAAATGAGCACATAACACGAAAACAATTGAAAATGCAAGCCTTTGATCTTTTAAAACACAAAGATAATATTAATACACAAATATAACACGAATTTAATCAACAACAAGACATAGCGAGCAATTTGAATTGCTTTTGAGTAGAGCGCTTTGAGCACTCGGAGCTGAAAAGGAAACGAACATTTTTTTTGACAACTCATGGCTCTGCTCTGAACTAAAAAAGAAGAATTTGAAAATTTTGTTTACAATATGAAATGATGTTTTTATGATTTTTATAATCAGGACTCCTTTGTTGTTGAAAAATATTCCTCCTTTCATGAATTTCCATCGGAATTTCATTTAGAGCTGTGTCAAACTTTCAAATTTGAAGATCGAATCATTCAGGTATTGGTTTGAAAAGTGATTCATTCGTTTCAATCGAGTTCGAATGTTTTGACAGCGGACTGAACTGAAGGTAAATATTAAATTTTGAATTCGAAGTGAAAGAAGCAATACTTTTATACATGTTTTAAAGTAAGAATTTCGTTTGGGGACAGGTAAGTATGAGAAAATGGAGTAGTTTCAAGATCTTTGGCACCAATCAAAAATAATTTCGAGTTTCCCCTCGAGCTTACCGCACCTTTGCAGAAGGTCGAAGTTGGATTAGCGCAATCATCTTTCTCCGAAGTGATTTCAAGTGCATTAAACATATGTATGTATGTATTTGAGAGTAAACTTTGCTCAACTTCTGCGCCATGGCTCAGTTCGTTTCGTTCATGGACGCCTAACTTTCGGAGAACAATATTTTTGTTTTCATAATATTCTTAACTGACATCAACCACCCACAAAATGTGTCTCCTCTTGTGCCGTAAGCTCTAACTTTGTCAATTTTTCAGTGTATTTCCCAAATCGTGCCAGACTCCCGTGCCAAATCGTAATTCATAGCAGAAAAAAATACTAACCTGCTTTGCTTTTCAGTTGAATTGGAGTAGGAGTTTGTATGTGTGTATGAATGTATGTAGGAGTATGTGTGGTTTTCTGGGGACAGTAAAAACAAAAATTGAGTCATTTTGTTATCTTTACGTTCTATTCGTGCTGGAAGAATATGAAGGAAATGGAGAATTGATATGTGATGGATTGAGTTCATTTCGAGTTTTTATTTTAAGTGGAGATTTGAAAAGGAAAATCATCTCAAAGTTTATTATATTTTCAGCGGAAAATCATATGCATTAAAAATAAAAAGAACAAGAATTAAAACTATTGAATTTTATGAATTGAACGCCTACAATTTTTGCTCACGCGTCGCCACTGGTGGTTAGTACGCTGGACTATGAGCAAGGGACTCGAGGTTTGAATCCCAGTCGGAACACCTAAAGGTTCTTCACGGCCACCCTCTCGCGAGCGTCTGATAAACATCTGAGAGTACAACTGTCCTGAGAAAGCTTCTCAAATAACAAATTGCCTTTCGGACACCGCATTAAACAGTAGGCCCCTTTCATTCGTGTAAAGAATATAAGAATATTACGAGATATAAGGTTTTTTTCCTTTTTAGCTCGGAGTAGAGTTTTCAAAAGAAATATTCGCGTTTCGCTCTATTTGTGTTTCTTTTTGCGCTCAGAGGATATTCAGAGCGCACTCTATTAGCTGGCATAAATTGGCTGCGCATCATAAGCAAAAAAAAAAGCACATGAGATAAAGAAGTGCATATAAAGACATCTTAATTTCCTTTTTATTCCATTTCAATCAATACTTTTGTTTGGTCGTTCATACCTGTGTGAGATAAGTATTGACTTTGTAATTTGTAGTTGTATTACTGCAATCATCAATACTATTGAGTTAACGAGTCAAAATGATCGAATCAATCATGATCGACAGAGGTCTAATTTATTTTCCGCCGAATCTGCAAATTGTTTTCGAAGTTTTATATAAAAAATAAGTCTATAAAATGCACAAGTTAGCATTTACATTGCTAGCCGACTCAGCTGGTGCAAAATAAGCAGAAGTTTGTTAAATAAGTATATATGCTAAAAAAAAATACTTGGCGCAACAGGTCGATGGGACCAAGGGCCTAGCTCCTCACAACCATTCGTGTTGTGCGTGTTATATTGTTTACACGGATGGAAGGGGCCTACTGTTTAATGCCGTGTCCGAAGGGCAATTTGAGAAGCTTTCTTAGTACATTTGTACTCTCGGATGTTTGTCAGACGCTCGCGAGAGTTGGGGCCGTGAAAACTTTTAGGTGTTCTTACTGGGATTCGAACCTTGAACCATAGTCCAACGCACTAACCACAGAACCATGGCGCCCACCATATAAGCTATATATACTTCCTGAATTTGCTCTCGAACAGTCTTTTATCAAATAAGAAACCATCGTGTCCCTCCAAGTTCAAGGTGAGCGAATGATTTTAATGTACATGCATACATATGTTAGTGTAAGAAAGGTAACATTTTTCTATTTAAATAATAAATACAGAAATACTTTGACTGCTGGATGTCATTGGTAAATGGTCACCATTTATTTTGCATAGCCTTGAAATCAAAAACATGTGAGAACTGTCGTTCCACTGCATTGGAGTTGAGGTCGGTTCACCGACGTATGTGAAAACTGCCATCAAACCGATTTTAACAAAGTCGTTTTTTTATGAACATATGGGTGTAAACTGTTTGTTGGTTTCATATAAAATAGTTAAGATATGAAAAAGTGGGAATGGCAGTGGAAGGATTTGAAAAAATGTTTATACTTGTTTTTCCTTCTGAAAAGCCTGGATATTAAACTTCACTTTTCTGTCTTAAAATGTAAGGCCTAATAACTGGTAACATACGGACGGACAGATCGACGTGCGGACGGACATTGATTATTCGATTCCCATCAGGACTATCGTGAATAAAATTCCTCCCGAAATGGATAACAATTACTTCTTGGGAATCTTTCCAACCGACGCAGAGCTCGACGCGCAGAAAGAGAAAATAAAAGACTCAGAAGAAGAAAGGAGAAGAAAAAGAATGACTACCAGTCCTGTGTGACTGTACCAGTACGTGTCGGCACAGTAGGAAGACCCAAAAAGAACACACCTCTTCCGCCAACTCCAACAGTGGCCTTCTGAGAAGCTAGGTCCGGACCCATTGACAGCGAGACCACCTGCAAACCCTTTCGTCGGGACGCAAAAGGAAGCTATGCCTCCATTCCAAATCCGATCCCGCCGAAAAATGAGAAAAACGGGTACGAGTCCGAAGAGAGGTCGCCAACTGTAGCCCTCGCCATGAATTAGCAAAGAGGCTAAGACCACCGGGCTGATATTTTAGTAGCTTTCCTAAACGAAAACAGCACAGCCCAAAAACTTACGGACGAACAATGGGCGAAAGTAGAGACATGAAGTAGTAGGATGATCCAGGGAACCAAAGGATCCTGTGACCCGATATCACTATTTAGTTAATTGACTAGCGAGCTAAAGCGAAAATCAACATCCTGGGCCTAACCATATCGAAAGAGAACCTGGAGCAACTACTGCGAATGCTTAAATCAGAATTTCCCAGTGAAAATTAGTAATATATGGAAATGGAGCGCCCACAGAAGCGGGCCAAGAAGGCATACTCATGCTCAATCGTGAGACAATGTCTATGCTCCCGACCAGAGGCTACAAGATACGAATCGGTATCAATATGGTAAAGAACTCTCTTGGCAAAGAAAGGTGCTACGGCACTCACAAGTAAACACCTCCAATGATTAAGGTTGCCCAAATTCTTCATAGCAAGTTAGCCAGGGCCAACCTTCTCACCAAATTCATTAAACAAAACATTAACGTTGCCCTAGGTCAGGAACCCTGGAACAGAGGTGGTAAGATCTGCGAAGTGAACAGCTAAAATTACACAATTTTCTTTAAAAAGGGCCAATTTAACTGTAAGTTCTGCACCTGCATCTTAATCAAAAGACACATAAACTCTTGATTCCATCCCCATATAGCAACGCAGATCAACCAAAAGGCCGAGATGAGCGGGGCATGCGCAAACGCCTAATCTTCTCTCAGGCCTATGTCGAGAAGAACTCACAGCACTCACGGCAAACCATGACGTCGCATCCATTTGAATCCCAGGATACAGCGGCATTCAAGGGCACGAACTGTCGGACGAATTAGCAAGAAGGGGTTCGAATAGGACCTGACAATGTTCGACACCTGTATTCGACCGGCACTAGCTCTTGTTAAACACAATGTAGAGAAATGTGTTAATGTGTTTCCAAAAAACTCTGGACAATAACTAACCCAACTTAGCGCTCTTCACGGGGATCATCATCGGCCATAACCTCCATATGGGTACCCACCATAGTCGAAAGCGATGATCTTTGATGAGGCTGGGGCGACACAGTTCTAGTAGAGTGTACTTTTAACTTCTTAGAATTAATATCATAATACTAGTTCTAAACATAATTGCATTTATGTATTTCGCTTTATTTTACGAATAAACAGATTTCAACTGATAGCTGTTAATACAGAACATGATTTCGAGTTCAATCCGAAGGAAAACGATTCCGATGAAAATTCGCAACAAGAATTGTGCAATAAAATTGGAGAAGGTCCTAATGGTGAAATGGAAGCATATGTTGGAAAGGTATACTTTTCCATTGATAGACTCTATGAATAGGACAAGTTGGTCTCACAGGTTCACTTCGATCTCGTTCAATAAAGTGGTGTCGATCGCAAAATTTCTTCTTTACAACTTCGAGTGTTGGGTCGCTTGTATGGCAACGTATACAGGAGCTAAATTCTAGATTTTCTGGTAAAAATTATTGTCATTCATATAGCTGTTGGAAATTGACATAATTTAATAATTTTTATTTTATGATGATGTAGACAAAATAGATAAATAGACAAAAAATATAAAAAATATAATAAATATTCATACTCGTAGATACAATTAATCGGAAACAGAAGAATCATCTGAACTTTCACATATTGTTCCTGTAAATGTATCAGAAGTTAGTTCAACTTTAGTGGCGTGCAATAAATGTGCAACATTCTTGTCAATGGCCCCTATTGCGAGTGTCGTTTGTTGATCGATAAACGACTTTTATCGATTGTCGATTGTAGATTTTGGTATTGTGTATTTTGATTGTGATTGATATTTGTCGATTGATATAGTCGTTTGTTGTCCTGGGTAAGACCCATGGAAAACCCAGAAACGCAAAGCGGTAGCAATATGTGTATGTGAATGAAATGTTTCAAAAACTTGTAAAGATAAATTATTAGTAAATACCTAGGCAAACATTACTCACATTGTTTCTTCCAATTCTGGCTATTTCCTTCTTTTTTCTTTTTCTGGCCATTTCAAAAGAATTCGTTGTCATCATTTTCAGCGACTGAAACTTATTTCTTGAAATTTACTAAATAAAAACACAAATAATAATAAGACAATTGTCAAAGTCACTTTTTTATTCACAATAACGTATTCCTCTATCGATTCAGTTACACAATACCAGAGTTAAAATCAATCGACTCAATCGACAATTATCGTGCCGATTGCTGATCCACACTCGCAATAGGGGCCAATAATGGACGCGTTCCGATTTCTAGGCACTATGTAGTCAAACGTTTCTGATTGGTGTAGAGATTCAAATTTGACTGAAAAGTAAGGCAATTTTTTGTGAGGTAGTGGATTGGATTCTAAGGCAAAAAAATTCTCCCTTACTTTTCAGTCAGTTTTTGAAGTGTGAAGAATCAGCTGATCGGCAATATTTTATGTATTGTTCGGCTGCGCTTTATAATTTGAATGGATTATGTGCAATAAATAAACAAATTACTTTCCAAATAAATTGCAGGGAAGTGATCATCGAGTTGATACAATAATGTTGTTTCATTAAAATATTATTTAAAATAACCGTCCAAGGTTGTGAGTGAAGCAGAAATTTTTAGAAAAAGTTAAGGGAACTTGTTTTTATTATCGGCTATTTTTTCAATTAAGCCTTCTTTACAGGTTCCAATTTCAAATAAATATATTTATCAGTAAGATCCCTTGACAAACACAGCCCACACTTTGTCTAAAGTAAAACTTGGAAATGAAGATGTGAGGTGTGACACTTGAAATGTCACCTACATTTTCAGTCAGTTTGCCGTTCCATTTGTTAGGCCTTACCTGCAAATGTAGTGACTAGAAATCGGAACGCGCCCAATATTTCCATGTTTTTTAAGCACTTTACGAGAACTCGTTATCAATGGGTTCAAGGAAATCAACAAAGAGTTCAAAGTATCTTCTTTAGTTAAATGTTCTTTATATCTTTTGAACTTTGTTTCTTGAATCCTGTGCTTCTTCACTCAGTTGACCTATTGGGAATAAGGCATTTGTAAAATGCCAGTCCCATGAATTAAAATTGTGTGAATTGTGGGAAGAATTGGGTATGAACTGTATTTCAGTGGCATATTGTTCGAATTTGTTAATTTTTGTTCGTGTCTACTCACTAAGCTTTGCAACATTGTTTAAAATCTTATCAATTCAATACCTAAACCGGTTATTTTAGCTGATAGATCCGGATCGCCAAAGTATCTTCGACCAGTATTTCTATCATTACTGCTTCCAAATTCAGGTTTCGGTTTATCTACTAGCAATCGCATAGTTGCTTTGAATATCTTTCTTTCCTTCAGCTATAATTTTTTTTCGTTCGTCTCAAATGTACCATTCTATTAGAGGTATTTTATAACTTAGGTACAGCAAACATTTTCCAAATTCCAAACGAAAAGTATCTATGATTTTTGTGGTGCATACTTTAAAAATATCAAAATTTTTTGATATTTGTGGCAACGGTTGCAGCAACACAAAAATCAATAGGCAACACAGCTGCACACAAAGCAATGGTTGCTTCAACATGCCTGTCGCCTCGTGTGTACCTAGCATAATAGTTGCAATGATATTGTTGGCGATATCCCATGCTTCCCTCGTTGATAACATGAATGATATCAATCTCCTTGGGGTTATAGCGTTGCCTGTCTTTTGCTCTAAGGCATTCCTGCCTGTTTCAAATTTTATGCACTCTAGTAGCTCATGCTCGGCGTTGTGCACTTTTCCCTCACAATGGCGACAGAATGGGTCTTCGGCTATGTTGTGCTTGTAAAGGTATTTCCGGAAGCTACCATGTCTACCACTCTTCGATGTTCGGTAGCAGTTTGCATGTCTACCACCCATTTTCAGATATGTCCCACCTTTCTTGCCATTGTGTTTCAGCAACCAATCTGATGGCTCTTCTATCTAGATTTTCGTCATTCTATGTATATTAACGCTGCTACTTTGACCTCAAAGTTTATAGGCATTTGCGCCGCTATCACATTTATTTCATCCCCTGATGCCGTTCTATATGCGCGATGCTCTCTATGCACGAGTTTATAGTTTTTGCCCGAGCCCATATAGGAGCTGCGTACATGAGGATTGATTTGCACACCGTTGCGAGCAGGTTTCTTACTGATTGTCTGGGTCCTCGAATATTCGTATTAACCTGGCTATTGCGCCCATCGCCCGGTTAGATTTCGCGCTTCTGTAAAGGTAGCCCTTAACGACGAACATGCTCGCCGAACTTGCTTATGCTTGCTATGTTTTCCTCGTGTAGGTTCGCGACCTGCTCGCTGTATTTCGTCGTTCACAGTCCCTAAGTCTCTTTGTATATCATTGTTTCTAATATACCAGGGAGCATTCACGATTCGTCTTATCACTTTATTTTGGAATGATTGAATAAATTCTCTATTACTTGCTTTAGTACAACCACAGAGTTGTATGCCGTATGTCCATATAGGCTTAAGCACTTGCTTGTATATAAGCAGTTTGTTATGTACACTTAGCTTGGAATATCTTCCAAGGAGCCAATACATTTCTCTAAAACGATTTTCAAGCTCATCGCGTTTTTTTTAACGTGCGTTTTCCACTTGAGCTTCGCATCTAGTGTCATCCCTAGATATTTAGCTTCATTTGCATGTGGTATTTGTATCGAATTAATATAAACGGGTAGATAGTTTATTTTCTTGTATGTAAAGTTAACATGCGTCGATTTGGTCTCGTTAAGAACAATCCGCCATTGTTTTGTCCAGTCACAGATTTTATCCAAAGCTTGTTGGAGTTTTTCAGTTGCTGACTCAATTGAAGTATCCGTTGCTAAAATAGCCGTAACGTAGCTACTCCGGTGCCTTCAGTTTGGGGTATGTCTCGATCTCAGACTTCCTTGCGGAACTCCGGCGGCGATTTCCTTGAACTCGGAGTATTCAGTTCCGCGTTTAACACGAAATAATCTATTTTCAAGGTAGGATTCTAAGATCTTTTTTAGGTGTTCCGGCAGGACCTGTCTTAGTTTGTACTTCAAGCCATCGTGCCAAACCTTGTCAAAGGCCTGGGAGACTTTTTGAAAGGTTTTCAATTGTTGGGTTTAAAGAGATCTTAAATTCAAATGTGTCTGATTCGGGTTTTGATTGGATCGTAGGTATTTAATTTAAATCGTCCAGATCCAGGATGATGCATCGAATGCCACTCTAATATTACTTGATAAACTATCTGGCCTGATAACTGATTGGTAAGCAGATAACATGTCTTGTTCATTTCTTTATTTCTTGAATTTGATTTTACTAGCTCCATGTGTCCGAGTACCTCACATTCTCTCATAAACTTCTTGTAGACGTCATGTAGATCCTTGTTCTTCGTGAATTTTTTCTCTCCTGGAGAAACCTAGCTAATGCTCGATCTCTTGATGCCCGCAGTTTTTCTGTGCCATACTTAATGGAAGACAAGCAGTGTATCTGTCCGTTTTGTACCGTACCGTTTTTCTGTAGATTTCTTCACATAGCATTTCATGTTTCGCTCGCATTCTTGATTCTTGGATATTTTCGGCTCTGTTCCCGTACTATCCAAAACTACGAAAAATTATCAAATCCTGTTCCCGTACGCCAAATTTTTGTAGTTCTTCACAGAAGAGAACGCACACGAGAGAGTAAGCAATTTCCCCTATCTATGAATTTCAGCCCAAGAAATTTCTTTAGACAAATTTATGATTTTATGAAATCTGTCAAAGTTTGACGATTGTTTTTTTTGTGTGTTAGTTATCAAAAGTAAATTCAAACAAAATGATAAAAAACAGATGTACAAATGTGTTCATAGAATGCTAAATGCTTATTATTTCATTTGTACATTCTTTAAATCCGTATTTTAGAGTTAAAATCGAATGGAAAATACGTATACGTTTCTGGTGTCTAAAAAGTGGGCAGTTTTTTGCTCGATGCCCCCACTCTTAAAATTTGGACAATCTCTGAATTTTAGTGCAGAAAGTACGGGAACAGACCTATTCTTTTACTCGTCCGGCAACAAATCGGCTAGGTTTTCGAGCACAAAGAATGTTTTCCATATTAGATAAATGAAATATTTAGCTCTATCTTACTTCTTGATGTGCCTGCTTTTGTTGTTTCCAAGTCCAGTTATTTTCTCTTAGGCTCTCTTCTTTTGCAGTTGTAGCCGTTATACTGTATCTTAGATAGTGATCATAGATAGTGATCATTCGTAGATAGTGATCACAATTTCAATTCCTTTTGAGCATATCTGTCGCTAGCAGTATAGTTATACTGCGTTTTGGAAGAGAAATTCGTTTGTACTTGTTGAGATTACCTATATATCTACTTGGGAAATGTGTAGTAGTTGACGACATATTTAACAGGTCTTACTTGATAGACATCTTGATGATTCATGGATTGGCTTGAAACAATTTTTACATGGTTTTTCCTTTCTTTGCGATACTGGCATTTGAATGAATTTACTGCACGTGTGAAGTTAGTGCACGCCATTGCATGCGTTGCAAACGAAGCTACATTTGCAAAGGATTTTAGAAAATCCTTCTTTATTACTTTACTGTCTTTTTACTTTATTACTTTTTTCTTTTTCTCTCCTAAATTGTCCAGGGCATTGAGCTTGTTTACCAGGAACGAAAAAACTCGTTGAATGGTTGCAAGTCTTTGGGTTTTTTTCAAAAATCAGAAACGTTTGACTAAGTAGTGCTGGATGAATGCTGGATCTGTTTCTTCGATGTTCATCTGCAAGTTTACCATGGCATTGTCTTATAGCTCTTGAAGTTATGTAGTTCTTTGTGTTAATTTATATAACCTTCATCGGTCTGCCCTGACGCCTCAAAATTATTTTCCTCTCTTCGTCTTGCATACGTCTTACGTGGTTGCATACGTGTTATAACCTGATCGGTCTTAGTTTCTTCTTCCCCTATCTCCTTCAATTTGTTTTCTAATTTGCTTCGTATTGTCCTTATCATTGTCTCTACGTACTTGTAGAAGTAGTCTTCAATGTAGGAGTGATCTTAGTTAATTCTTTTGTTTTCGTATTTGCTTGTCTCCGTTCCCAAAATTCCTTCCAAATGTGGTCGAGATTATTTAATCGGTCTTTGACGAATTCCTTTGTTCGTCTTATTTTTAGCTCTTTCGTATATTTTTCTTATCCAATCAAACCTCTCTCTCTGCTGATCGGCGAAATTGTCTACACTTGTCATTCTTTTCATCTTGTTTTCTCGTACCTTTCTTAGCAATTATTTCTACTATTTGTAACTTTCTTCGCTTCTCCTAGTGGTGGTTCAGTAGCTCGAAGGATTAAAAGCCTTGCCAAATGTTGGCTTCTGGTGTGGTTCTTAAGTTATAATGTATATACATAAATACATAGCACACCAAATAACAATGAATAGCTTAATTCACAATAAAATTTGATACAATCGAAAAAGACGCGGGGACATACATACATACATACATATGTACTTAAGTCCCAAACATTTTTTTTGGCACTTATGTCCTACCACATCGTGATATATGTAAGTCCCAACAAACTTCTATTTTTGGAACTTAACTTGGAGAACGCAAATTTCTAGAAGAGCATGAAACAGGTAAGTACATGGCAAATTGAAAATAGAATTCAAACAATTTCATAGGGAAAATTGTAAGAATTCGCCAAGTTATAAGCGCCTGCCTGACAGCACTGACTGCCTATTTTTAAAATATGTGGGTATTAAAATAAAGTGCACGACTGGATCGTACCCACTTGCACCGTAATGCTATAAGTGTAAAATTTTATCAGGATAAATATCCAAGTCTTGCTCTTCCCAGTAAAGTAGGCGTGGCATTCCGCGTTTCGATGCAATAATAGTCATAACATTGTAGTTTTCATAAGATTTTGTTTTCATAAAAACGCCCTTAAAAAGTGGGCGCGGGCATATGGGAGCTCTGGGTGAATTATAGAAAATTGTAAGGCTCGAATACTTTGCTCGAATAATTTTTTTTCAATTTTTAGTAAAAATTTTGAAAAAAAATAAGTTCTATAAATTTGTTTTATAATCTAGAAATATTAATTTTCAGCCCAATTGCCGAACAAATACCCGAGAAACAGCTGATTTTCAATATTACCGTTATTCGTATTTTTCGTGAAAAACGTGGCACGCCACCTCATAGCATAGCCCAAACTAACCCACATATCAAATTTTATCGAAATCGTTAGAGCCGTTTTCGAGAAAATCTATTTTAACTGAAATCGGCCTTAAGTAAACTACCCTTAATTTTGAGGTTAGAATGAAAATTCAAATTTCGCCTCTAAGGATTATCCCACAGATCACAGATATAAAGTTTAAAGCAAATCCGTCCAGCCGTTTAGGCTGCAGTCGCATATACAGACAGACAGACGGAGTTGCCGGACCTAATTTTTTGGACTTCTCCGTCATAGTGATGTCAAGTTTGATTTAAATCTCGAGTTCGATTTTTTCACGAAAGCAATACTTGCCCTATAGGTAATAATATTATATAATACGGGAACAGGTTTTCATACTTTTGGACAGTACGGGAACAGACCTATTGATTAAGATAATATATATAGAGTCAAAAAATTATTTGAGATCGTGATTGATTGATAAAAACGGACCGATAACGAGTAACTCGGCATGCGATTTGGAATTGTTACTCTCATTACTAAACATTCAGTATCGAAATTTGAGATAACATTTGATGACACTTCCTAATGAGAATTACATTCACAGCTCAGCGGTTTGCGGATATTTGTCAATTTTGAGATCTCATTCACAGAATTTTTTTCTCCAGTGGAAGCAATCTGCGAATTTTACTTGTCATTAATCACCACCAAGAAGAAAACAAAAGGATTGTAAGCCAAACTCTTGAGAATGTAGATTGCGTCCTATACATTAGCATGCGTGTGTGGAATATGAATAAAATTTGACAATTCGCAAAAAAATATTTGCGTTTTTCTTTTTTAGTTCAGAACAGAACTCTGAACAAAACATGAAAACACTGAGCGCGCTCTGTTCAGAGTGTGCTCCGAACGCTCTGATTTATTTAAGAAACAGAAATGAGCACATAACACGAAAACAATTGAAAATGCAAGCCTTTGATCTTTTAAAACACAAAGATAATATTAATACACAAATATAACACGAATTTAATCAACAACAAGACATAGCGAGCAATTTGAATTGCTTTTGAGTAGAGCGCTTTGAGCACTCGGAGCTGAAAAGGAAACGAACATTTTTTTTGACAACTCATGGCTCTGCTCTGAACTAAAAAAGAAGAATTTGAAAATTTTGTTTACAATATGAAATGATGTTTTTATGATTTTTATAATCAGGACTCCTTTGTTGTTGAAAAATATTCCTCCTTTCATGAATTTCCATCGGAATTTCATTTAGAGCTGTGTCAAACTTTCAAATTTGAAGATCGAATCATTCAGGTATTGGTTTGAAAAGTGATTCATTCGTTTCAATCGAGTTCGAATGTTTTGACAGCGGACTGAACTGAAGGTAAATATTAAATTTTGAATTCGAAGTGAAAGAAGCAATACTTTTATACATGTTTTAAAGTAAGAATTTCGTTTGGGGACAGGTAAGTATGAGAAAATGGAGTAGTTTCAAGATCTTTGGCACCAATCAAAAATAATTTCAAGTTTCCCCTCGAGCTTACCGCACCTTTGCAGAAGGTCGAAGTTGGATTAGCGCAATCATCTTTCTCCGAAGTGATTTCAAGTGCATTAAACATATGTATGTATGTATTTGAGAGTAAACTTTGCTCAACTTCTGCGCCATGGCTCAGTGGATAGCAGTGGGGACGCGTCCTATTGTTCGTTTCGTTCATGGACGCCTAACTTTCGGAGAACAATATTTTTGTTTTCATAATATTCTTAACTGACATCAACCACCCACAAAATGTGTCTCCTCTTGTGCCGTAAGCTCTAACTTTGTCAATTTTTCAGTGTATTTCCCAAATCGTGCCAGACTCCCGTGCCAAATCGTAATTCATAGCAGAAAAAAATACTAACCTGCTTTGCTTTTCAGTTGAATTGGAGTAGGAGTTTGTATGTGTGTATGAATGTATGTAGGAGTATGTGTGGTTTTCTGGGGACAGTAAAAACAAAAATTGAGTCATTTTGTTATCTTTACGTTCTATTCGTGCTGGAAGAATATGAAGGAAATGGAGAATTGATATGTGATGGATTGAGTTCATTTCGAGTTTTTATTTTAAGTGGAGATTTGAAAAGGAAAATCATCTCAAAGTTTATTATATTTTCAGCGGAAAATCATATGCATTAAAAATAAAAAGAACAAGAATTAAAACTATTGAATTTTATGAATTGAACGCCTACAATTTTTGCTCATGCGTCGCCACTGGTGGTTAGTACGCTGGACTATAAGCAAGGGACTCGAGGTTTGAATCCCAGTCGGAACACCTAAAGGTTCTTCACGGCCACCCTCTCGCGAGCGTCTGATAAACATCTGAGAGTACAACTGTCCTGAGAAAGCTTCTCAAATAACAAATTGCCCTTCGGACACCGCATTAAACGCATTAAACAGGCCCCTTTCATTCGTGTAAAGAATATAAGAATATTACGAGATATAAGGTGTTCTTCTATTTTAGCTCGGACTAGAGTTTTCAAAAGAAATATTCGCGTTTCGCTCTATTTGTGTTTCTTTTTGCGCTCAGAGGGTATTCAGAGCGCACTCTATTAGCTGGCATGAATTGGCTGCGCATCGTAAGCAAAAAAAAAGCACATGAGATAAAGAAGTGCATATAAAGATATCTTAATTTCCTTTTTATTCCATTTCAATCAATACTTTTGTTTGGTCGTTCATACCTGTGTGAGATAAGTATTGACTTTGTAATTTGTAGTTGTGTTACTGCAATCATCAATACTATTGAGTTAACGAGTCAAAATGATCGAATCAATCATGATCGACAGAGGTCTAATTTATTTTCCGCCGA
Source organism: Xylota segnis (assembly GCA_963583995.1). Lineage (NCBI taxonomy): Eukaryota > Metazoa > Arthropoda > Insecta > Diptera > Syrphidae > Xylota > Xylota segnis. The sequence continues at coordinate 86,325,214 of OY757237.1, forward strand.
ATCTGCAAATTGTTTTCGAAGTATTATATAAAAAATAAGTCTATAAAATGCACAAGTTAGCATTTACATTGCTAGCCGACTCAGCTGGTGCAAAATAAGCAGAAGTTTGTTAAATAAGTATATATGCTAAAAAAAAATACTTGGCGCAACAGGTCGATGGGACCAAGGGCCTAGCTCCTCACAACCATTCGTGTTGTGCGTGTTATATTGTTTACACGGATGGAAGGGGCCTACTGTTTAATGCCGTGTCCGAAGGGCAATTTGAGAAGCTTTCTTAGTACATTTGTACTCTCGGATGTTTGTCAGACGCTCGCGAGAGTTGGGGCCGTGAAAAACTTTTAGGTGTTCTGACTGGGATTCGAACCTTGAACCATAGTCCAACGCACTAACCACAGAACCATGGCGCCCACCATATAAGCTATATATACTTCCTGAATTTGCTCTCGAACAGTCTTTTATCAAATAAGGAACAATGGTGTCCCTCCAAGTTCAAGGTGAGCGAATGATTTTAATGTACATACATACATACATATGTTAGTGTAACATTTTTCTATTTAAATAATAAATACACTCTTTGGACCATTTGCCACCAACCAGACAGAGATTGGTGCGAAATGAAGAAGACCCAGAAATGTCCATACTGCGTCGATCAGGTGAATTAAGGATTTGGTGGTTGGACTTGGGCCTACGTCTGTATAAGATTGTGCTGACGCTAGAATTGCCTAAAGCCGATGACGAAGTTCACGTTGGGTATTTACAACTGAGCCGGAATTTAATAATTTCCGCACGTTCGGCAAGCGTTAAACGAGGCATGATGGAATGACAAACCTTACTAAATACTTTGACTGCTGGATGTCATTGGTAAATGGTCACCATTTATTTTGCATAGCCTTGAAAGCAAAAACATGGGAGAACTGCCGTTCCACTGCATTGAAGTTGAGGTCGGTTCACCGACGTATGTGAAAACTGCCATCAAACCGATTTTAACAAAGTCGGTTTTTTATGAACATATGGGCGTAAACAGTGGACAAATCGACTATATTTTGTCTTATTAAAATTTGTTCGTTTCATACAAAATAGTTAAGATATGAAAAAGTGGGAATGGCAGTGGAAGGATTTGAAAAAATGTTTATACTTGTTTTTCCTTCTAAAAAGCCTGGATATTAAATTTCACTTTTCTGTCTTAAAAGGCTTAAAACGACATTTATCATTCGTTTCCCATCAGGACTATCGTGAATAAAATTCCTCCCGAAATGGATAACAATTACTTCTTGGGAATCTTTCCAACCGACGCAGAGCTCGACGCCCAGAAAGAGAAAATAAAAGACTCAGAAGAAGAAAGGAGAAGAAAAAGAATGACTACCAGTCCTGTGTGACTGTACCAGTACGTGTCGGCACAGTAGGAAGACCCAAAAAGAACACACCTCTTCCGGAAACTCCAACAGGGGCCTTCTGAGAAGCTAGGTCCGGACCCATTGACAGCGAGACCACCTGCAAACCCTTTCGTCGGGACGGAAAAGGAAGCTATGCCTCCATTCCAAATCCGATCCCGCCGAAAAACGAGAAAAACGGGTACGAGTCCGAAGAGAGGTCGCCAACTGTAGCCCTCGCCATGAATTAGCAAAATGGGTAAGACCACCGGGCTGATATTTTGGTAGCTTTCCTAAACGAAAACAGCACAGCCCAAAAACTTACGGACGAACAGTGGGTGAAAGTAGAGACATGAAGTAGTAGGATGATCCAGGGAACCAAAGGATCCTGTGACCCGATATCACTATTTAGTTAGTTGACTAGCGAGCTAAAGCGAAAATCAACATCCTGGGCCTAACCATATCGAAAGAGAACCTGGAGCAACTACTGCGAATGCTTAAATCAGAATTTCCCAGTGAAAATTAGTAATATATGGAAATGGAGCGCCCACAGAAGCGGGCCAAGAAGGCATACTCATGCTCAATCGTGAGACAATATCTATGCTCCCGACCAGAGGCTACAAGATACGAATCGGTATGAATATGGTAAAGAACTCTCTTGGCAAAGAAAGGTGCTACGGCACTCACAAGTAAACACCTCCAATGATTAAGGTTGCCCAAATTCTTCATAGCAAGTTAGCCAGGGCCAACCTTCTCACCAAATTCAATAAACAAAACATTAACGTTGCCCTAGGTCAGGAACCCTGGAACAGAGGTGGTAAGATCTGCGAAGTGAACAGCTAAAATTACACAATTTTCTTTAAAAATGGCCAATTTAACTGTAAGTTCTGCACCTGCATCTTAATCAAAAGACACATAAACTCTTCCTTCCATCCCCATATAGCAACGCAGATCAACCAAGAGGCCGAGATGAGCGGGGCATGCGCAAACGCCTAATCTTCTCTCAGGCCTATGTCGAGAAGAACTCACAGCACTCACGGCAAACCATGACGTCGCATCCAGTTGAATCCCAGGATACAGCGGCATTCAAGGGTACGAACTGTCGGACGAATTAGCAAGAAGGGGTTCGAATAGGACCTGACAATGTTCGACACCTGTATTCGACCGGCACTAGCTCTTGTTAAACACAATGTAGAGAAACCTTCGTGAAACTGGCTAGCGACAGATGGAACGCACTTCCATCTTAATGTGTTTCCAAAAAACTCTGGACAATAACTAACCCAACTTAGCGCTCTTCACGGGGATCATCATCGGCCATAACCTCCATATGGGGACCCACCGTAGTCGAAAGCGATGATCTTTGATGAGGCTGGGGCGACACAGTTCTAGTAGAGTGTACTTTTAACTTCTTAGAATTAATATCATAATACTAGTTCTAAACATAATTGCATTTATGTATTTCGCTTTATTTTACGAATAAACAGATTTAAACTGATAGCTGTTAATACAGAACATGATTTCGAGTTTAATCCGAAGGAAAACGATTCCCATGAAAATTCGCAACAAGAATTGTGCAATAAAATTCGAGAAGGTCCTAATGGTGAAATGGAAGCATATATTGGAAAGGTATACTTTTCCATTGATAGACTCTATGAATAGGACAAGTTGGTCTCACAGGAGCCCAAACCCCTAGTAATGAAAAAATTACAAACAAAATAGAACAAGATGTAAAGCGGCAGAACTTGGAAATGGAAAGAACACAAGAAATCAAAGCTAAATTCAATTCATTAATCATTAATTTATAATTAGAAATTGATTCTTTTTTATATAAAAAAAAATTAAATAAAGCAACAACGATGTGAAATGTAAAATGGATTCTGGCTTTATTTTGAAGCCATTATGCGTGGAATAGCAAATCATTCAAATCGCCGCTTCGGCTATGTTGGTAGTGCTTTAAGCGGTCGGTCCAATTCTTGATGAATCGCTCCAATATGCGCGGCATTGTTCCGCCAATAGCGTCTCGAATGTTCACTTCGATCTCGTTCAATAAAGTGGTGTCGATCGCAAAATATCTTCTTTACATGCTTGTATGGCAACGTATACAGGAGCTAAATGCTAGATTTTCTGGTAAAAATTATTGTTATTCATATAACTGTTGGAAATTGACATAATTTAATAATTTTTATTTTATATTTCAAGATGATATAGACAAAATAGATGAATATACAAAAAATATAAAAAATATAATTAATATTCATACTCGTAGATACAATTAATCGGAAACAGAAGAATCATCTGAACTTTCACATATTGTTCCTGTAAATGTATCAGAAGTTATTTCAACTTTAGTGGCGTGCAATAAAGTTCTTGTCAATGGCCCCTATTGCGAGTGTCGTTTGTTGATCGATAAACGACTTTTATCGATTGTTGATTGTAGATTTTGGTATTGTGTATTTTGATTGTGATTGATATTTGTCGATTTTATAGTCGTTTGTTGTCCTGGGTAAGACCCATGGAAAACCCAGAAACGCAAAGCGGTAGCAATATGTGTATGTGAATGAAATGTTTCAAAAACTTGTAAAGATAAATTATTAGTAAATACCTAGGCAAACATTACTCACATTGTTTCTTCCAATTCTGGCCATTTCCTTCTTTTTTCTTTTTCTGGCCATTTCAAAAGAATTCGTTGTCATCATTTTCAGCGACTGAAACTTATTTCTTGAAATTTACTAAAAAAAAACACAAATAATAATAAGACAACTGTCAAAGTCACTTTTATATTCACAATAACGTATTCCTCTAACGACTCAGTTACACAATACCAGATTTAAAATCAATCGACTCAATCGACAATTATCGTGTCGGTTGCTGATCCACACTCGCAATAGGGGCCAATAATATTTCCATGTTTTTTAAGCACTTTACGAAAACTCGTTATCAATGGGTTCAAGGAAATCAACAAAGAGTTCAAAGTATCTTCGTTAGTCAAATGTTCTCTATATCTTTTGAACTGTGTTTCTTGAATCCTGTGCTTCCTCACTCAGTTGACCTATTGGGAATAAGGCATTTATGAAATGGCCGTCCCATGAATTAAAATTTTGTGAATTGTGGGAAGAATTGGGTATGAACTGTATTTCAGTCATAGAGAAACTATACGAGAGAGTCAACTTTCCCTCCTCTGCACCCGAAACGCCTAAAATGGGTGTAGCCTAAATCCTCTCCCATGATCCCCTGTCGGTGAATACGTGTAAATCAACGAACTGAAGTTGTTTTATTTGTGTCCATAAATTCTATTTTTTATTGGACTTGACCTGCATTTAAACACGTGCTTATAAATATATAATCATTTGTTTTTATGTTTTAATATTATAATACCATTGAGTTTCAAGCACATGCGGAAAAAGGCTTTTACATCGAAAGGTATTTACATTCATATTTCGATTCTGAAGAAACTCATTTATGGGAGCACTATGGAAATACAATTGAATATATAGAATATTTCTTTTGTGTTTCAACAGTAATACCTTTATTATACGTTCATCAATTGAAATGTTACAATAAAATGTCACAAAAACAATGAACTTTCTTTGTACATATTTCCTTGCATTTTGATGCGATAACTGATATATTACCAATATTAATATATTTGTAAATATAAAATTGTATTTACAAGTCAAATAAACAGTAATATGTGCAATGCATATCAATAAAAATGCATAATAAAGTATAAATGTGTAAATGTGCATATACATAATAATAATAATAAAAAGGTGTTTCTTAAAACACTTCCTTTGATTATTTACCACGAAAACAAGTTGCACTTACGAACTTCATAGGTGAATTTTTCTACATCCTGACACTTCAATAATTTTCACATTTGGTTACATTTTATGCAAAAATCTTTGGATTTATTTGCCATTCTATCCGACTTCCTTAGTATATTTTGATGCAAATTAATTTCCTTTATTGTACTGAATTCAAAAATGTAAAACGATTTCCTCGTTGTTTTTTTATTTAAGAGTAATAACACTATGAAATTATTACTTTAGCGGCAAAAAAAATTAAACAAAGGTGGTGAACCAGCATGGATGGATGTGTTTGTAAGGTACGATGGTGAGTTTACGTTGTTAAAAGAATATTATTTTATGCGTGCTGACAAATGAACAAATTGGAAATAAATATACATATCTAAAGTTGTTGCTACTTGAAAACATTGGTATTTGTATAAAGGAGCTTAAATGTAAAGTGTGTAAATCAATATCCTGAAGGAAAGCATTAATGTTTTGCTTTTAAAAGTGGAAACATGATTGCTTTCATTTCAACATAATCTTTTATTTCATATTAATCCACTGTTCACACATTCTATTAGTTCTACTATAAGGCGTAAATACTTTGATTAACACGTGCAATTTGTTTGAATATCTGAATGTTTCACTTTTGCGTATAAAAACATGTAATACTAATTACAATTGCGATTAACTATTAGTCAAGTCTACCTACAACATAAGTTATGCCTATCATACACAGGGTTCCTACTATCAGGCATCTTTTGCTTTTTTACTCTGCCTAAAATTTTCGATCAATGTTCTTGTTGCTTCCGAATTGCAAGTACAATTATTTATGCTTATTCTGAGGTATATATATTTCTCTTTTATTTTGTTTTTCATTGAAAAAGTAGTACAAATGATATACAGCGTACGTTATATTTCAAATTTTATTTTTTAACGAACTCACCTCGAAACAAGGATCATTTCAGGAAGCTACTCATTGGACATAACAACCCCTCCACATTTCGTCAGTTTATTGACATAAGATAACAAAAAAATGGCTGCGCCCATGAAAACAGCTGATTTTGTCCATCGCTCCTAAGGTGTATGCGTGCACCCATTTGATTTATATGGGATCACCCATAAAAAAGCTTGTGGCAAAGAGCGCCAGTCTCTTGGGAGTTGCCTGTCTGCATAGTCTGTGCTCACTAAGCTTTGCAACATTGTTTAAAATCTTATCAATTCAATACCTAAACCGGTTATTTTAGCTGATAGATCCGAATTGCCAAAGTATCTTCGACCAGTATTTCTATCATTACTGCTTCCGAATTCAGGTTTCGGTTTATCTACTAGCAATCGCATAGTTGCTTTGAATATCTTTCTTTGCTTCAGCTTTAATTTTTTTTCGTTCGTCTCAAATGTACCATTTTATTAGAGGTATTTTATAACTTAGGTACAGCAAACATTTTCCAAATTCCAAACGAAAAGTATCTATGATTTTTGTGTTGCATTCTTTAAAAAGATCAAAATTTTTTCATATTTGTGGCAAAGGTTGCAGCAACACAAAAATCAATAGGCAACACAGCTGCACACAAAGCAATGGTTGCTTCAACATGCCTTTCGCCTCGTGTGTACCTAGCATAATGGTTGCAATGATATTGTTGGCGATGTCCCATTCTTCCCTCGTTGCCTGTCTTTTGCTCTAAGGCATTCCTGCCTGTTTCAAATTTTATGCACTCTAGTAGCTCATGCTCGGCGTTGTGCACTTTTCCCTCACAATGGCGACAGAATGGGTCTTCGGCTATGTTGTACTTGTTAAGGTATTTCCGGAAGCTACCATGTCCCGTTAGAAATTGGGTGAGCTAAAAGTTTACTTCCCCATGTTTTCGTCCACTCTTCGATGTGCGGTAGCAGTTTGCATATCTACCACCCATTTTCAGATATGTCCCACCTTTCTTGCCATTGTGTTTCAGCAACCAATCTGATGGCTCTTCTACCTAGATTTTCGTCATTCTATGTATATTAACGCTGCTACTTTGACCTCAAAGTTTATAGGCATTTGCGCCGCTATCACATTTATTTCATCCCCTGATGCCGTTCTATATGCGCGATGCTCTCTATGCACGAGTTTATAGTTTTTGCCCGAGCCCATATAGGAGCTGCGTACATGAGGATTGATTTGCACACCGTTGCGAGCAGGTTTCTTACTGATTGTCTGGGTCGTCGAATATTCGTATTAACCTGGCTATTGCGCCCATCGCCCGGTTAGATTTCGCGCTTCTGTAAAGGTAGCCCTTAACGACGAACATGCTCGCCGAACTTGCTCATGCTTGCTTGCTATGTTTTTCTCGTGTAGGTTCGCGACCCGCTCGCTGTTGGCGAAAAATGCAGTTTTGCGTCACGTACTCGATGATTTTGGCGACTACCACCACCATCATCGACATATGCGATTATGTCCACCCCTCTTGATCTCCGGATACGTAGCACTTGGTCATACATAAATGTTCCACAGGGCAGGACCTACAACTGATCCCTGCGGGACCTTCTGTTACTGTATATCTTTTTTGCCTTTCATTTGTATCATAGCACAGGGTTCTCAAACAACTTGTGATTATTCGTACCAGATAGTATGGTACACTAATATCCCTCACTGCTCTCATAATGCAGTTCCAGCTAGTCGAGTTAAACGCATTTTTAACGTCAAGTTTAACTACAGCACTACTTTTTTCTTTCTTTCCATCTGGTTCCAGATATGGATTCGTGTGCAATTTGGCAAACAGCTTATACAGTGGTGATGCTCCGTTTTTTCCTGAAGCCGTATTGTCGGTTGGAAACCCGTTGTTGGCTTCGGTGTACTGGTCAAGTCTGCCGTGGATGATTCTTTCTAGCACCTTTCCTGCTGAGTCTAACATACACACCGGTCTGTATGATGATGGTTCTTCTGGAGGTTTGTCGCCTTTTGTTAAAGTACCAGCCGTTGTCGTTTCCATTTTAGAGGAAGCTTTCCTTCTATTAGACAACTCGTATAAAGGTTTGCAAATACCTCTGACTGCGTTTTAATTGCTTCCATAAGAACGAGATTCGGAATCCCATCCATTCCTGGGGCCTTATTGCTCTTCATTGCACCTGCTGCTTCCAGGACTTTACCAGTTGTGACAGGTTCTATCTGTTCCATGTCTTCTATTCGTATGGAGGAAAGAGACTAGTATTCCTTTATAAATAGCCCGCTGACTATGGTATTCATCATCGTTGGGCATGTTGGGCATGTATTTTATAGGCGCTTCCCACGGCTTATGCTGGAGGTATACCCTTAATGGTTGGAAAGATTCGGATTTACTCTTTTTGATCAATTTCCGAAGCTCCTTTCTTTTCCTAAAGAATTCGTGTTTTAGCTCATCAGAGTCTTCTGTCTTTGTCTTGCTCGATGCTGGCGCCTTCGTATTTTAAGGCAATCTGCTTTCAGCTTAGCGATGCAATCGTTCCACCAGTACACCGGGGCTCTGCCATTCCCATTGCCTCTGCGTGACATGGATGCGTCACATCTGCGGGTGAGATAGATTGTCAGCTGCTTGGCTTGTTCTTCAGCTGTGCCCCTGGGGCTTTCCTTATTACTCAGCCAGTATTCGAGCATCTCTTTGTCTAGGTTGCTACATTTCCAGCCTAGTTTTTGCACACTTTCAATAGCTTTTTGGTATGAAATCGCCTCGGTTCTTTTGTTTCAAATATAATAGCCCGATGGTTACTATTTGTATAGAGATGAGAGACGTGCTATTTTTTTATTCTTGCTATACTTTTACTTACGAAGGTTAGATCTATGATGGAAACGTTTCTTTGTCTCCTTGGTTTAGTAAGACTAGGTCAAGGCTAGCAAACGCGTCCAGCAATGCAATATGAACCTACTGGGTAGCCGAAAGATACATTAATCAGTAACACGCATCATCAGTAACATCAGTAATCACTTTTTATAATAATTGGCACTTTTATTGCCTGACTACATTATCATGGGAATGAACTTGTACTTCTCTGTGGAGGTAGAAGTGTTCCGTTTTCAAAATGATTCCCCTTCTTACATTTTCTTAATTTTTAGCCCATAGTCGGAAAGTCAACATTATGCGGAAGACGGGAAGTAGAGTGCGAAGGAGTTTGATTTGGTGCACATGCAGGTTTTGTTGTTGGACGTCTGATGATAATACTCAAAGCGAAAAATTAAATTGAATGTATGAATACTGTGCAATTTTTGGTATAATAATTTAATCATTATTAGGAAGAAAGAGGATGTATGCATTTTTGGGTATGTCTGTTGGGAAATCGAAATGGTTTTATGAATGAATGTAACAACTCACAATACATCATAGTTTCCAAATGGTGCCCACCGAACGAAGTTTTAATAAAGAACATAGTTAATAGAAGCAAGAAATGCACTTCTTTAAGAGTGATGCAAACTACTAATTACTTTGAAAAAAACATACAAAAACTACTCTTTCAATCAAATCTTAATTTATTGTTTAAACTGTTTATTCGTAATCTTGTGAGTATTTCACTGGGCCCTTGATTTCCCTTCAATTTAGTTAAAATATGTTTTTAAAATTTAAATATTTATTATTTGAACTATTTACTCTTGGTTTTGTGAGTACTCGCTATTCTGTTAAAATTAGTAAATTTAAATGTATTTTGTTTACACGATTTTGGAGTGGTGGTGGAGAATGGTCGTGTTTCCGCTTCGTGTGATATCAAAGAGTTGGATAGTTGCCTTCCAGCCACTGTTCGTCGGACTTGTCGTGGTGTTTCCGTTTGTCCGCACTTCGTGTTTGCACTGCTTCGTGTGTTGCGATCGCATTTTTATCAACTCTGCAATATCCTAGTAATTCATTAACATTAATTTTTATTAGAAAACTTTTGTTGTTTGCAATTAACGTATTGGTAGGTCATAATTAAAGGAACTGAAATGAACAACATGTAGTTGTTTTTTTTTTTGTTACAGAATAAGAACGAAATATGTAAGTGACACATCTCCACCACAATCAGTTGCCAGTCCAGATCTAGCAGAGTTCCTGACATCTATTATTCAAAATTTAAATCTTATTTGTAACGGCATATTTTAAAATAAAAAAATCTTTATTTATATTTCCATTATTTGTAAGTTTGTATGTATACAGTGCTTTTACTGTATAGTTGTAGGATAGATCACGGTTCTTGTACCGTGACTACCAGTGGTATTACCAGTACATTAACTAGAACACCAACAGCCTTCCAAGCAGACTCACTTGGAATAAAATAAAAGTCTTGGTTAGCTGTCTGATCACAAGTGATCGCTGATATTTATTTCAAGCTATTTATACATCTAAATTGCTTATTTAGCATAAACTAACAATATTAAGAATAACAGAAACAAAAGTAATAGGCTTAATACTAATGTAACAATATTGATGACATTGCAAAGGTAAAAAGTGCTGACGTCGGTTGAATGAAAATAATGAAAAGAAAATTAAAGTACAAAAAATTAAAAGCAAGGTATAAAATAGGTTTCTTATTTCAATGTGCGGTCGTTGGCTTGCTGGTGTTGCCGCTCGCTGCTGGTGGTGGGAACTGACCTATCTTAGCATCCTGCCCCCGTTGAACTGGGTTCAATCCTGTGGTTATGGTTGCTGTGGGTTGGATTGTTGCTTCTGGGAATGTTCTTGGAGCGGCAAATGGGTATTCTGTCAATCTGCTGCTACAACTGCATACTCGGAATTTCCAAACTAGTAAAATTATCATAGCGATAATTATAAGTAGTCCTGATGAGCTTATGATGGTGTGGGGTATTGCATGTCGCTGCAAAATGGTTGGCAGTTCCAGATGATTGAAGTCTATCTGTGCTGCTAACTTTTTCAACTTCCTTTCTTGTTCGTCAAGCCGAATTGGATATTGGTGTGCTGTGTCCATCTGGTTGCTTATATACAGTGGACTCCGCTTATTTGGGACATCGCTTTATCGGGACAGCCGCTTAATTAGGACAAATGAACAAGAACAGAAACAAAAATAACATGATTCTGTTCGTTTATTGTGGACAGCAGCCGCTTATTCGGGACATATTCATCGCACATCTTACACACATTTTGACAAAAATATCGCCACATTTCTTGTCTGCTATGTCTCGAAAAAATTACAGCAGCAAAAGCCACACCATCGTTTGCAGTAATAATGACGGTAAATCTCGTGGTGTTGCGCTCCGTTTTTTTGACTTTGCAAAACAGTTTCATAGAGATGTGTAAAACGGTTTCTTGTTGTTTCAATTTGTTATTCGCTTTGATGTTTCTAGTTTTGTTGTGCTATGACGTGGCGTACTTTTGGTTTCGTTTCAGAAAGTGCCAAGATAAAATTAATAAGTCGCGTATCCGTGCCTACTGACCGAGAAGATTGTTGTATTTGGTTAAAATGTCCAGAAAAGATTTAACATGAGCTGAATTTTTTACTTTCTATTCCATTGCGTTCTTTTTCACATACGTAGCTATCTCAATCGTTTTGCATTTTCTTTACTTGATCATCATTTCGCTTTGTTGGGACAGCCGCTTAATTGGGACTAAACCATCTAGCCCGATGTGTTCCAAATAAGCGGAATTCACTGTACTCGAAAAGAGTATCATTTGGAATCTCACTGAGTCTCGTGATGGATGAACGGATAGTGTGGGAGTGGTTGCCGTGAGCTCGTGGGGTTATGAAGTCACCCTTTGCGATGCAATTTGGTTGCAATCTCAAAGTGCCAGATCTCTCAATTGTAACTAATGTTACTGTGTCCTTGCATGCTATGTTTAATGATGTTTTTGAAGTTACGGCGTATATCCAATGGTTGGTGTGTAAAAATTTGGTCCATATCGGGTTGTTGTGAACTAGCCTTATTTGACATGCTGATAGGTCCTCCATTTTATTGAGAATGTGTATTTCGCATTTACTAATTGTAGATCCTCTTCGATAAATAGGATGCATTTGCGTACAGAGATGTCTTGTTTTTTCTACAATGACGCAAGTTGATAGTTCGGGTATCGTTAGCGGATAATACTGGTCATGATGACGGTTGACCGCTAAGAATATAGATGATGGCTGTATGAGCACAATTCTGTCGCTTAGTGCTGCTGGAATCGGAACTAATCTGTATAATTCAAGGTCTTCAGAATTTATCAGCGGTATTTTTATTTGAAATATAACATGTTTATTTGTTATTTGGCCAGCAGTCACCATAATTCTATAGAGTTCCAGTACGTTGTCAGTGCTCGTTGGCAGGCGGTATGTAGATGATAAACTGTTCTTTATTATGATGGCTTGTTGTTTCATTTGGTGTGGAGAAATTAACGAATGACTTCCTTTTCCTTGACGATTGTCTGACAAGGCGCTTGTTATTGCTGATTGTGTGCGTTGAACATTTGATATAAGCAGTGTGGTATATAAGGACCACGATGAAAAGAGTTGTTGAATCTTGAGTTGATATGATTCGTCCGCGTTGTTGTTGATTCGGTTAATTACTGCATTTAGATGGGTTTGCAATATCGCATGCCGTTGATCCAAAGTTTCTTGATTTTGCTTAATTATGTTGGTTGTGGATTCTACAATTGAGTGTGGTTTTTGAAAGCGCTAGCAAGTAGTCTTCATTAGTTTGTATCCCTTCAATTGTCTTAGACATCTCTTTTGCATAGTGAGAATCAAGAACCCCAAACAAGGAATTTGCCATGTTTCCAATTAAGTTAAATGCTCCTCTTTTGGGTCGACGTAATTTTGTATTCATAAAGGTCATGCTATCTTCATATAAATCCTGATGCGTGTGGTGAATGAGATTGGTCACATGGGTACACAACGATTTTTTGCGTAACCTGTCACAGAGATGCTGCAATATTCTGGTGCTATTTCCAATTGTCTCTAGTTTGCTTTAATATGGCGCTAAATCATAGTATATAACTAAGTTCCATGTATGAGTTATTAAGTTCGATGTTCCAACATTGTTGAAATATATTCCAGGTCGAGAGTCAAACGTGCTGATTTCAAATTCCCTTGCATTGATTGTAGTCGTCATTGTGCAAGCGATGAACATGCTGACCAATGCTGTACTAAGAGTTATGCCTCCCTTTCGTTTACGTGGTGTGGGAGCATCTTCATGACGGTTGTTTTTTTGCAATGGTTCAGCTGACTTTTCCCCTTCGTTATTGTGACGTTTCAAATGGCCAGATGAAGTCTCATCAGTGGATTGCGATTGTTGCTGTATTGGGAGTGGTGATAACCTATGTATGGCACGACGGAACACGTCAGTTGCTGTTTGTACATCTGCCACTCTTACTAATCCATCTTGTCCCTTGACGGCATTAATGATTCTGCCTATCGGCCATTTAAGGCTTGGTTGGCTATCCTCCTTTAGTATGACCATCATTCGTGGTTCCACATTCTGACATCTTTCCTTCCATTTATACCTGTGCTGCAGTTGATTCAAATATTCACTTGACCATTGTCGCCAGAATTCGTTTTTGACATGGGTGACTAGCTTCCATCGAGTAAGAATCGAAGACTCTTCAGACGTGGCAATACGGTCAATGTTACTGGTGATTGGCTCTCCAATGAGGAAGTGACCGGGGGTGAGAGCGGCAAATCGTCTGGAGATGCTGACATCGGTGTTATAGGTCGAGAAATTAGTACAGCCTCGACTACAATTATAGCAGTCTCGAGTTCTTCATAGGTTAACAATGCAGAAGCCAATGTGTGTTGTAGAAGATGTTTAGCAGACTTGACTGCAGATTCCCACAATCCGCCGAAGTGTGGTGATCGTGGAGGTATAAAATTAAAGTCACATCCTTTCCTTGTGCATGAGGCTATGATTTTCTCTCTATCTCTTGCTGAGTCAATAATTTTGTTTGTAATGTTGTAATGTAATGTGTGTAGATAGGTCCACAAAAGTCAATGCCTGTGTTCAAGAATGGTCGTGCTGGTTAATTCTGTCAGCCGGAAGATTTCCCATCATTTGTGATAGAAGTTTTTGTCTCGATCTTGAGCAGAAAACACAACCGTGAACTATAGATCGAGCGAGTGTTTTGCCCCTTATCGGCCAGTATCTTTGTCGAGCGATTGCCAAGACAGTTTGTGGCCCAGCGTGTTTGTTTTCCTGATGAATTTCCGTTAGCAATAGCTTCGTGAATGGGTGGGAGTAGGGCATCAGTACTGGATGTTTGGCGTCATATTGTAATGCAGATGACTCCAATCGTCCACCAACGCGAATGATTCCTTCCTGATCAAGAAATGGTGTAAGAGTTGTTAGTAGACTCTTCTTGGATACTTCATTGTGTTTTTGGAGATGAATTATGTCATCTTGGAATTCGACCTTCTGCATCAATCTAATCACTACCTTCCGGGCTTGATCAAGTTCGCTGCTGTTGAGAAATGCATCCTGTTTATTGCCCTTGCTAGTATTGCATTGTCCGCTGGATCTCTTGAATCGGAGCATGTATGCGATGATGCGTATTGCCCGTTGAAATAAGTTCTTGTGGTGGATTGTGTCCAAGATGTTGCATATTGAAGACTGTAAATGTTCAGTAGTTGCTGATAACGAGATATCGTTTTTTGGACGATCTGGTCCCCTTTCGAATTTGGGTGGCCTTATAGCTTCAGTACCATGGAGGAACCGTGGCCCATAAAACCATAGGAGATTTCCTTCCAATCGAGCGGGTGCTATCCCTCTTGACAAAATGTCTGCGGGATTTTCCTTGGAAGAAACATGTCGCCATTGATGTGGTGCAGTTAATTGTTGTATGCTTGCTACCCGATTAGCAACGAAGGTTGGAAGTGTGTGTGATGAGGCTAAGTTTATCCAATTGAGGACTATCGTCGAGTCTGCCCATAGAAATATATTATTATTTTGAATATCCAGGTCAGTTTGTATACGGAGCATCAGCTCGGATGCCAGCTTAGCTGCACACAATTCCAATCTAGGGATTGTTGTTTGAAGGGACAATTTGGTCTTTTTTGATGGAGCTACCCTTGATTTGGCGCAGAGTAGGCGAACTGTAATTTCACCGGTGATATTCACGGCTCTTACGTATGCTGCTGCCCCATATGCCCTTTCCGAAGCGAATATGTGGTATTGCACGCTTTTTGGAACCTTATTAGAGAAGACATGTCTTGGTATCTTGATGTCATGTAATGATTTCAGTTCTTCGCGGTATTTCAACCATGTAGTTTGCATGTCATGAGGTAATGCGGCATCCCAGTCGTATTTTAATTCCCATAGCTGTTGAAGAAATAGCTTCGCGGTTACTACAACTGGTGCCATAATTCCTAATGGATCGAATAAGTGGGCAATGTCTGAATACGCACTCCTCTTTGTTACTCGTTTACTGTCGGTCCAAGATGTTTTTATGCACAGAGAGTCGGATTTTGGCAGCCAAGCCATTCCGACTGTTTTGATGTGCTCTTCGATATTGTTGGTAAAGTCCAGCTTTGTTTCTCTGTCGTTGAGAGGTATGTTTCTGATGAGTGATTCATGATTGGTGCACCATTTTCGGAGTTTAAAACCCGCACACGCCAATAATCCTTGAAGCTCCGATTGCATTGCTTGGGCCGTTGTCAAACTATCCGATACTGTCATTACATCATCGACATAAAAATCTCTTAATAGCACCCTTGAACCTAGGGGAAATTGTTGTTGATTATCTCTTGCTAGCTTTTGAAGACATTTTATTGCAAGATATGGTGCTGACCTTGTTCCATACGTAACTGTATTGAGCTTGAAGCATTTTAGTGGTTCACTGGGGCTGTCTCTCCACCAGATAAGTTGATATTTTGTGTCGTTTTCGTGTATGAGGACTTGGCGATACATTTCTTCTATATCTGCTGTAAAGACGAACATGGGCATCATCTTGAATGGTTGGACCTGTTGCTAATATGTCGTTTAATGAAAAATTGGTGGTAGTTTTTGCAGATCCATCGAAGACAACCCTAAGTTTTGTGGTGCTACTGTCACTCTTTCTGACACAATGATGTGGTAGAAAATAGTAGGGCTTGTTCAACTGTTTGTAGTTTATCTCTTCCATATGCCCAAGGTGGCGATACTCTTGCATAAATTCAACGTATTGTTTCTTCAGATCTTGTGAATTAGCAAGTCTACGTTCCAGCGAAATGAACCGATGGAAGGCTATATCTTTTGATTCGCCTAAGATGTTTTGTTGGTCCACAAATGGTAGGCTGACTATAAATCTTCCCTCAGAATTTCTTAAGTTTTTTATCAATTTCGTCCATTGAATCCAAAACGCTAAGGGAGAGGAGATATGAGAAGATATTGCATATGAAGTGGACCTATCTACTTTGACCATCTTTCACTGTGGTCCCCCACATTGCTTATGAATTGGATCGAGAAACTTTGGCCATCTTGATTAAAATGAGTCTCATTGCGTTTTTCAGCAGCTGTCAGCCCCTCTTTTGAGATTCAGGTTCCTCCAACTTCCAAAACTTTTCTATTTGTTGATCCAAGGCCTCGTCAGCGCTGCATATTCCGCACACAGCGTGGGTAATTCCTGCATCTTTTACCTTTCCGGCAACTGTCCACCCCAGGACTATGTTTTGAAGTGTAGGAAAAGAATCTTCTATCTTTATTTGACCGACCGATAGTATGGAGTGGAATATTTCGGCTCCAATCAAGAAGTCTATTGGGCTGGGAGTGTTGAATTCAGGGTCAGCTAATGGAATGTTGTTTGGTATGTTCCATGTTGATGTGTCAAACATTCTTCCAGGCTGGTTTGATGTTATCTTTGGTATTACATGAGCCTCGATGTTTGTTGAAAATGTGTTGATACGTGATCCTAGCTCAATATTCACCCTTCGGTTGGCCTGTCGAATATGTCGACCAATACCTTCAATATTCGTTATTAGAGGAGTTGTAGTGAGACCGAGTTTCCTCACTGTTCTTTCAGTGATGAAGTTGAGTTGGGAACCTGAATCTAGTATGGCCTTGCACTCAACGGATTGCCCTTGATGGTTTGTTAACCTCACAATAGCAGAGGACAGGAACACGTAGCCTTCATTTGTATTAGTATCTCGCGTAGTTAATGATGTCACTGGGCAAGATGATATGTTGCTGGATGACACATTTGTTGAATTGTTTGTAGTTACTGTTGGCAACCTTGAACTATGTGACGTTGAATTGGTTGTAGCAGGTTCTAGATGCAATAAGGTATTGTGTCTCTTCAAACAGGTTTGGCAGCCTCCAGAAGGGCACTTAATTGAAGAATGTCCGTCTTTCAAGCAATTTATGCTTACCTTAGATCCCTTGACTATGTTCAGCCGTTGAGAGGGAGATAAATGCAAAAATTTTGGGCAATATAATAATTGGTGCTTGTCCTTGCAGCATATGCACTGAATTGTTGCTTGCGCTACGGTAGTGAGCGATTTATACGCACTTGTTGATCGACGATTGTTGACTTCGATGGGGGTTAGCTTTTTGCCCAATGCTTCTAGTGACTGGAATCTGGTTTCAATGTATTTGAGGAAGGCATCTAGGGACTAGAGAATCCTTGGATCCTCGAGTGATTGTTCCCATGCGGTATGTGTAGTTTTATCTAGTTTTTTGATGAGGATGTGCAACAGTAACGGATCCCAATTACTTATGTCTATGCCAAGATTATTTAGTCCTTGCATACACTCAGAAGTAGTGTCATGAAAGTTCTTTAGTGCTGACGCTGTTTCAACCGCGATTTGAGGCTGAGTTAGTAGTTTTTCTACGAGTGAGGCTACCAATAGTCTTTCATTCTCGAAACGCCGTTTTAGAATGTTCCAGGCTGAGTCATAATTGTCGTTACTTATTGAAAGGTGGCTGATTAATCGAAGTGCTTCGCCTGTAATATTTGTTTTTAAATACCACATCTTCTGTGCAGCTCCGATAGGTTGTGAATGAATAATTTGCACAAAAAGATCGTGGAATTGCCTCCAGGTTGAATATGTCCCATCAAATTTGGGTAGTTTGCATATTGCATGATGCAAGCTGTCTATCTCGTGCCAGTGTTTTTCCAATGTGGAGAGCTGTACCTGGTAGTAGTGTTTTGACTGTTTGTCCTTGATAGTTGAATCCAGATTTGACAAGATCCTCTGAACCGTGGCGATCAATGCCTGCTGTCTCCGGAGTTGTCTCTGGATGTCATCTGCAACCGAAATCTTGATGGAGTCCAATTGTCCGTCAGCCTCTTCCTCAGTCTGTAAGGGTGTAATTGCTAGGAGTATCGCCTTTAGTTCTTCATAATTGCTCTTTACCCTTCCAAACATATCTCCTTGTATATAGGCAGTGTCTGGCTTGACAGTGTCTATGAGGCGAGTATGATTTTGTGAAAATTCTGAATGTCATCTGCAACCGAAATCTTGATGGAGTCCAATTGTCCTACAGCCTCTTCCTCAGTCTGTAAGGGTGTAATTGCTAGGAGTATCGCCTTTAGTTCTTCATAATTGCTCTTTACCCTTCCAAACATATCTCCTTGTATATAGGCAGTGTCTAGCTTGACAGTGTCTATGAGGCGAGTATGATTTTGTGAAAATTCTTGCCATAAATGTATACAGTGCTTTACTGTATAGTTGTAGGATAGATCACGTTTCTTGTACCGTGACTACCAGTGGTATTACCAGTACATTAACTAGAACACCAAAAATTTAACAGCCTTCCAAGCAGACTCACTTGGAATAAAATAAAAGTCTTGGTTAGCTGTCTGATCACAAGTGATCGCTGATATTTATTTCAAGCTATAGGCGTTTTTCTTTTTTAGTTCGGAGCAGAGCCTCACTTGTCAAAAAAAATGTTCGTGTTTCTTTTTCAGCTCGGAGTGCTCAAAGCGCTCTACGCGTGTTCCTTTATTCGCTCCGAGTGTGCTCAGAGCGCGCTCTATGTGCTCGATGTAAATTGATAGAGCAAAAACAGACCAGTAATTTTGACATTTGATAGGAGAAAAAAAATTAAAAAAACAAAAACTAAAACAATTGAAATCGAAGTTATCACGTTCCAGACAGCATTGACCCGAAAGGAAACATGATCCACTTGTCCTCATGTATTTTTTGAATATCAAAACGGAAAAGTGTTTCATATATGTACATAGATTGACCTACAAAAATAAGATAGTGGTATAAAAAAAAGAAAAAAAATTTTAATTATTCAAGAATAAGTTAGTGTTAAAGAAAAAAAAAGAAGATAAAAGTTATTAATTATTCGAGAATAAAATACTGTTATAGAAATAAATTTATTAATTATTATATCGTTATTGTTAATAAGTGCTAATTAAAAAAAGGGGCATATCGATTTATAAATATAAATCCCTGACAAGTGTAAAAGAAAAAGAGGAAATTATAAATATAAGTGTTTAATAAGTGAAAAAAAAAAAAAAAAAATATTATTTTAAAAATTAAAATTTAAAGCTATGTATATTAAAGGGGAAAATCCTCTCTTTTCATTGATACATACAAAAGTTATAAAAGTAAAATGGAAGAAATGAAAAAATCGCTCACCGAGTTGACCGGTGCGGTAAATCTAATTCTAGATCAGTTAAGGGGCTTTGAAGGCCGAATCGCTTCGCTTGAAAACGTGAATAATAACCCGGCATCCAATGGCGTCGGCGCGGTTACTGCGGTGGAAACACCACTGATCGGTCCGAGAACGGAGTCGGATCTTAGAGATATAAGCAGACTCCCGGATTGCGTAAAGGAGTTACAAGTGTTCGACGGGAACCCGACGCAGTACGTATCGTGGGTACACACCGTCGAAGGCATACTACAGGATTTCAAGATTGTAAGGGGTAAGCCAATATATAGAGCAATTTTACAGCACATTCGACAAAAAATACGAGGGAACGCGGACACTGCGTTGATCTCGTACAACATATTCGACGATGACTGGGAGGCAATGAAAAAGTGTCTTTCCCTGCATTACGCAGACAAGCGGGACATAAGAACCCTTGAGCACCAACTTAATCAGTTGGCTCAAAAGGGATCGAAGCTGGATGAGTTCTACGCCACGGTGAATCATCAATTCTCCCCCTTAATCAATGAGATTAAGACGGAGACATACTCACAGGAAACTGTGAATGCACTAGTGGAGACATATCGTAACCGCGCTCTAGATGTATTTACACGTGGCTTAAACGGTGATCTATCAAGGATGCTTATTGTCCAAAAACCAAGGACACTCTCCGAGGCCTACACGGCTTGCCTGGAGATACAAAATTTGAACTACCGAAATCATACGATCCATACTCCCAGTTCATCCAACACGGTAACCGCTCCCATTAACCAATCGTTTAGGCCCCTGAACGCCAAACCGAATGAGGGAAGACCTTCTTTACCACCTAAAAGGTTCTTCCTCAATACGGCCGTAGTGACAACGATAATCCGCCGCTGAGGCCGACTGCCCCAAAACCGCACGAAAAAATGGAGTTAGGGTCGGTGCAAACGCGACAAGTTAATTATATGAATCGCCCGCACCCTAGCAATCCATTTAAGAGGGGTGCTAAGTCCGAAAATTATCGGTCAAACTATTGCACACAACAAAGGTTGTCTAATACTGAGGCGATATATGAAGGGGACCTGGAAGAATATAACCAGGAAGTCGAAGATAGCTTCGAAGACACTGTAAATTTTATGACGGGCGCCTCTCCAGCGTTCCATATATAGAATATGTCACGCGGGAGGGCAGTATACTTAACTTTCTTATCGATACCGGCGCCAATAGAAACTTCATCAGTCCTTCAGTAGCCAAAAAAACTACACGTTTATCCAAGCCATTTATTGTCCGTTGCGCCGCTGGCAATATAACAGTAAAAGAGAAAGTGTCCGGTAAATTTTTCGAGAAAGCAGGCAACGATTCGGTCCTTACATTTTACGTTCTCGCGGGTCTTACCTCGTTCCACGGAATTATTGGTGACGACACGCTTAAAGAATTGGAAGCAATAATAAATCGGAAGGAGAACACCCTCACTTTTAAGCCAGGTATCACGATCCCTCTCAAAGCAAAAACATCCGGACAAGTAAACGCGGTTCTCGACGAATCACTTCCGGAACATGTAGAGACCGAACTTCGCAAGATGATTGCTAGGTACGAACCAGTTTTTGGCCCAATTAACACTAGTGAGGTTGTCAAGACAATCGTGAAAGCTGAAATCAGAACAAACACGGACGAACCTATTTACACAAAAAGTTATCCTTACCCCGCATGTATGAGAGAAGTGGTCGAAAAAGAAATTAAAAATCTACTTGAAGAAGGAATTATCCGTCCTTCCAAAAGTCCCTACAATTCTCCTCTCTGGGTGGTACCGAAAAAACCTAAACCATCCGGCGAAAAACAATACCGAGTCGTTATAGATTATAAGCGCCTAAATAACGTAACGATACCTAATACTTACCCAATTCCAGATATAAACTCCACACTAGCTAGCCTTGGTAACGCCAAATACTTCACAACATTAGATCTCACGTCGGAGTTCCACCAGATCCCAATGAAACCCTCCGATGTGCCCAAAACTGCGTTTTTCACCATGAACGGAAAATATGAATTCCTAAGGTTGCCGTTCGGGCTAAAAAAACGCCCCAGCAATCTTCCAAAGAACGATAGACGACATTCTTAAAGAATACATAGGCAAAATCTGTTATGTCTATATTGACCACATAATAGTTTTTGGCCGGACAGATGAGGATCACCTTAGGAATATTAATACCGTTTTTGGTAGGCTCTCGGAAGCGAATCTGAAGGTGAATCTGGAAAAAAACGCACTTCATGAAGAAAAACGTAGAGTTCCTTGGCTACAAAATTTCTTCACAGGGTATACAACCAGATCCAAAAAAGGTATCAGCCATACAGCAATTATCGCCCCCCACAACGCTAAAGGACTTGAAAAGCTTCTTAGGACTCACGTCCTATTACAGGAAATTTATACGCGACTACGCGAAAGTCGCGAAACCACTCACCATTTTAACTAGAGGGACCAATGCGCAAATCAGGGCCAATCAATCAAGACGTGTCCCAATTTAATTGAACGACGAAGGCCTACAGGCATTTAGGGACTTAAAAACACTTCTTACGTCATCCGAAGTCCTGGCATTCCCTGATTTCGAGAAGGCTTTTAATCTTACAACAGATGCCTCTAATTTCGCAATAGGTGCCGTTCTTTCGCAGGGAGAATGGGGAAAAGACCGTCCTATAGCCTACATTTCAAGATCACTTAATAGAACGGAAAAGAACTATGCGACCAACGAAAAAGAGATGTTGGCCATAGTTTGGGCTCTTGACAACCTTCGCTCATACTTATATGGGGCTAGAAAAATTCGCATTTATACGGACCCCCAGCCTCTAACCTTTGCATTGGGTAACAGAAATCACAATGCGAAACTAAAGCGCTGGAAGGCCCGGATAGAGGAATATAATTCCGAACTAATCTGTAAACCAGGCAAATGCAACTTGGTTGCAGATGCTCTTTCCAGACTAAAGACCGAGGTCAACCACTTGGCCGACTCAGAGAATGCTGAGGCGGAAGAAAGTGGGAGAATGACTGGCGACGAATCCACTGATACTGCCACCGAAGGTTGCAATGGTGATGCCGCCACTGTGGATGCAAGTGAATCTGAAGCTAGCAAAAGAACTAGAACTGCCAGCGAAGTGCAGTCGTCAGGTTCAACGATTCACAGTGCTGAACAAGATAGCACGGACTTGATTCCACATGTGGAAGCTCCTCTTAATGTCTTTCGCAACCAAATAGTTATCAGAGTAGGGAAAGGTATAGAAGCCCACGAAGAGCCCCATCCTGGCTATCTACGTCATTATTCTGCAATTTTGGACCCAATTAAGTCTAACCTAACAAATTTGCTTAAGAAAAAACTTAATCCAAACGTAATAAATGGAATTAAGATTCCAGAAAATTGTTTAAGTATGTAACAACAGGTTGTCTTGGAAACCTTTACCAGCTACAAAATTAGAATCACCCAAAGAATCGTAGAGGACGTAAGGAACGAGGACCGAATATGCCAATTAATCATGACCGAACACAAAAGAGCACACAGAAACCCTCGAGAGAACAAGGAACAGCTTCTTGAGAAGTACTACTTCCCACGTATGTCTAGCCTTATAAAAAAAAGCACTAAGTCTTGTGAAGTCTGTAACACCAACAAATACGACAGGCACCCAATTCGTCCTGAGTTTCAACCAAACCCTGTCCCTTCATATCCTTGTGAAATTCTTCACATGGATAGAATCGAGATTCAGAACGAGAAATTCATAAGCTGCATAGACAAATTTTCAAAGTTCGGGAAGCTGTTCCACATTAAAAACAGATCCGTCCTTCACCTTAGGGACAAGATCATTAAGATTCTTCACTACTTCACAGCACCGAAAATACTAGTTACCTACAACGAGAGTAGTTTTCTTAGCCCGATTTTAGTTAATTTTATAAAACTACTGGGGATAAAACTTTACAACACGCCAGTGCATCGCTCTGAAGTGAACGGTCAGGTCGAGAGATTCCATTCAACTATCTAGGAAATCTACCGATGTCTCAGGGCCGAACACAAGGATTTGCGACTAAAAGTGTTACTCAACATAGTGGTTGATAGATACAATAACACAATACACTCGGTCACAAAGCGAAAGCCTAGCGATATCTTTTTTGATAGATCCCAAAGAATTAATTACCAAAATTTGGTCGATTTCCGCACTAAGGTCAACAAGGAACTGAAGGGCGAAATCCAAAGAAAACAAAGAGAAAATAATCTCTACAGAAATAAAAAACGAACTCAACCAAAAGATTACAGAAAGGGTGACATAATATACACAGCCTCTAAAGGCATTAAAGCAAAAAATAAGCCTCTTTTCCGGAAGGAAGTAGTGGCAAAGAACAAGAAAGTAACCGTGGTCACCCTTAAACGGTAGAAGAATACATAAAACACATATTAGAACTTATGAAAAGTGAAAATTAGTACCCTTCTATATACTTATACTTATGTACTTACTTAATGAATTTTTCTACCTTCACGTATACTTATAATACTATATTAATATGTTGTAGAATATATATTTCCTTTTTAAATGAACTTTATACATATATTAAGATTTCTTCAAAAATTACGAACTATATTTACAGTAAAAGCTCTATGATAATTAGGTATACTTATATTTCAGACACTACCCGTAGGTAACTACGTACATGTATTAGCCTAAGGTATTCTTAAGGATTTTGGTTGTAACTTGTAATTTTAAGTTCTTTATTGTTAAAACACTCGCCACAAGACACAAGTTGATATTTACAGACTAGCTTGCCTGATTTGCCTAGCAACAACTGAAGGATTGCAGATATTCGAGTATAGGGCCCCACTTATTTCCATCAAAGAGGGTAAAGCATGGGTAATCAACGGCAATTTCAACCTCGTCCAAGTAATCGACCTAAACCGGTTCGAGCATCAATTAGCAGAAGTCACTAGCTCCATCGAGAAGAACATCAAGGATCGAGACAAGAAGACACTGATTAATTTCCATCTAACCGAAAAGCGGACCGCCTCAAACTTCTAAGAAGAAGACCACAACGAGGAAGGAGGTCCATTAACTGGATTGGCTCTGAATGGAAGTGGGTGGCAGGAAACCCAGATGCAGCGGATTGGGACAAGGTCCTCGGAAGCCACCAGAAAATAGTGGAGAACAACAACCACCAATATAAAGTAAACGAGAGACTCTTCGGGGTGATCGAGGATATGACGAGAAAAATCAACTTATAGGAGTGGCGGATATTCAAAGGTTCAGACAGGATATCCTAGACCAGGTCTTGCTAATAAAGGGAGAGGTAAACGAAATAGTGCGATCTTGTCAGATGGCGAAAAGCGGTATCATCAATACGAATCTTCTGGACCATGATGAAATCAACATGCTGGTGAATGAGCTAGAAACGCTTCCTTACGAGAACGGGATAGAAGCAATTGAGTTCGGAGCACCCTCAATCTATACCAATGACTCGAAGCTTCTGTATATCTTATCAATGCCTAAAGTAAGGAGAAAAGACTACAACCTGCTTCTAACAAAACCTTCGATCATTAATGGCAAACAAGTCAATATCGAGTTCGACAGAGTCATAATTAACCAAGATGACACCTACGGTATGGTAAAGAACTGTCTCTCTATTAGCAACTCTACGGTCTGCAAAGAAGAGGCATTAGCGAAAATTCCAGAGGATCACTGCATGGTTAGACTACTAAAAGGAGGTCACGCAGCCTGTACGTATCGCACGAACTCTAACGAAATCATCGAATTGAATGATCAAGGAGGACACCATCTTTGTGACCAATTTCAACGGCCAACTTACCTCGAAGAATTCAACACAGTCACTTACGGGGACCTTTATTATCCAGCTGAACAACGAAACAGTCCAATTGAAGAATAGGACATTCACAAGCTCAAGCGTCACAACTCTTCAGGTCCTACCACCTGTTATGGCAAATATCACCACACAAGGACATAAGATAGACCTCCAGTTCGTCCACAGCCTCAGTCTCCAAAATATGGAACGTCTTGGTAACCTGACAAGCAGAATGAAAATCTCTACAATTTCAGATGCTATAACCTTCATACTGCTAATCTCCTTCGCATACATCATATGGCGTAAAATTAGTGGAAAACTGGGTCTCTCAAGTGTAGGACTCCCTCAAGGCACACCAACTGAAGAAAAACATTAAGGACAACCTACCCGTCGAGAGATGACATCGCTGATCTACGGGACGCAGATTTTTGAAGGGGGATAAGTTATCACGTTCCAGACAGCATTGACCCGAAAGGAAACATGATCCACTTGTCCTCGACCGCTGATTGCATCAGCATGGGATCCTAAGCTGACGCAGCACACGCGCTTCGGATTGGATATCAATATTCGGCGGACATGCGGCAGGTGAGACAGCTGTGTTAGCATTGGGTTTGGCAAAAGAGAAGTGACATGTGAAGGCAATCAGATTCAGGGAGTTAGTCTATCGACGGCGAGATAATTGAATAGAGCTTAAATTGTAAAACACGGTCGAATAAATTGATATAAAACTAAAAGTACGTTTTTTCTTTTAACGCGGCAAGTCTGTCGTCCGCTTTTTTTTGGTATCCGCGGGTGCGAATACCTTAACTTCGAACCATATTAGAAGAAATTGGAATTTTATTTATGTTTTAATATTATTTCTTAGCAAGTCCAAAAGCATTCATTTTTTTATTGTGTTCGTGTTATGTACTCAATCGTGTTTCTTAAATAAATCAGAGCGTTCGGATCCCACTCTGAACAGAGCGCGCTAAGTGTGCTCAGGCTCTGTTCAGAGCTCTGCTCTGAACTAAAAAAGAAAAAGGCCTTATTTATACATCTAAATTGCTTATTTAGCATAAACTAACAGTATTAAGAATAACAGAAACAAAAGTAATAGGCTTAATACTAATATAACAATATTGATGACATTGCAAAGGTAAAAAGTACATGCTTCAACAGGAAGTGCTGACGTCGGTTGAATGAAAATAATGAAAAGAAAATTAAAGTACAAAAAATGAAAAGCAAGGTATAAAATAGGTTTCTTGTTTCAATGTGCGGTTGTTGGCTTGCTGGTGTTGCCGCTCGCTGCTGGTGGTGGGAACTGACCTATCTTAACATTGTATAAAAGCTATTCGTTTTGAACTTCTAAAACTTTCTTTTGAGCATCTAGAAAGCGTTGAATTGTATAATTAAGCAAACTTTGCAATGTAATGTCAGCAACTTTATCCGTGATGTTCTTTGGGAGGATAACGCCCTTTTTTAGCAAGTTAATTTTTTCATTGCTCTTATTACATTGTATTGGTGTCTAGTGAGTTTAGCTTCAACAAACATTGAAAGATTTTGACTCCCAGTCAGTTGTCTCTTTTTAGCTACTCTAAAGTGTTTGTATACTTACTTACTTAGGAGGCGCTACAGTTCGGGGTGAACCTGGGCCTCAACAAACCAGCCTCTTCAGTTAGCCCGGTCCTTAGCTAAGTGCCTCCAGCTGTACACTTCAAGTCGGTTGACGTCCCCTTCTACTTGTGCGCGCCACCTAAGGCGAGGTCTTCCTCTTCTGCGTTGTCTCTCCGGGTTTATTTCGAAGGTCCGAGCATTAGTGTCCATTCGCTCTACATGTCCTAGTCATTTTAAACGATTCATGCGCATTTTTCTGACTAGGTCGATGTCGCTGTACAGCTCTTATAGTTCGTCGCTGAATACGAGCCGTCAACGCAAATGGGACCGAAAATTAGACGAAGAATCTTTCTCTCGAACCGACTGAGGATCTCTTCATCCGCTTTATACAGAGTCCATGCTTCAGCGCCATAAAGCAGGACTGGGATGATCAGGGTCTTATAAAGAGTCTCCTCAGTTCTTCAGGATAGGGCTCTGCTACTCAATTGCCTTCTTAGCAGAGCCGAGGTAGATAAAGTCCCTTACTTCTATCAAAGTTGTAGCTATCGATTGTGACATTCTGTCCAACTCGTCGATGTTGTGTGTCCCTTCTCGTTGACAGCATAAACTTTGTTTTGGCCTCTTTTACCGCTAAACCCATTTTGACAGCTTCCATTTCAATACTAGTGAACGCTCCAGTGACAGCCCGCTGAGTTCTTCCAATAATGTCAATGTCATCGGCGTACGCTAGAAGTTGAACGAACTTTTGAAAGATTGTGCCTCTGGTGTTGGTTTGTAAGTTTCGCACAATTCTTTCAAGTACGATGTTGAAGAAATCACATGACAGTGCGTCACCTTGTCTAAATCCTTTTTTAAGATCAAAGGTCTCGGTGGGATCGTTACCGACCTTGATGGAGCAGCGAGAATTCGCCATCGTCATTCTGCACAATCAGACGAGTTTGGTAGAGATGCAGCTCGTCTCTATAAATGCTGTCATATGCTGCCTTAAAGTCGATAAAAAGATTGTGTGTATCGACTTGGACTTCTTGGGTTTTCTCCAAGATCTGCCTAAGTGTAAAGATTTGGTGGATTGTGGACTTTCCTGTTCTGAAACCACACTGATAAGGACCAATCAGGTTGTTGACGAATAGTTTGAGACATTCACACAGAAGGGCAGATAAGATCTTATACGCGACTTATACGGAGACTGATACCCCTGTCATTGCCGCAATTGAGAGGGTCCCCTTTCTTATGGATCGGACAAACGGTGCTGAGGTTCCATTCATCAGGCATACACTCATCTGACCAAATCTTAGAAATGAGTTGGTGTATGCTCTAGTGTTTGTATACTATTCTATATCAAGCAGCTCTTTTGGGAGAATTGGAAATTAACGTGTTTCAGAACTGTCGCTTCTTTCCGATGAATCAACATAATCTTTTCTACGATGACCAGTTTTTTTACAAGTGACTATAGTGTTTCTTGAGTAGTTCTTAAACTCAATTAAAGTGCCCAGCCAAGTTTTATTATTACCAAGAAACCTAACTTCTTTTCAATACAGGTTTTAAATGGTTTTAGACATGTAGTACGATTTTTTAAAAACATATTTACCTTGTGTCGCCTAAATAATACTGGCATGTGCATAAAAAATAAAGTGCACGACTGGGCCGTACAAACTTGCACCTATGTCTCAAATTCTTGTGTGTATTTGAGGTAAAAATAAATAAACGAATATATACATACATAAGTAGGTAAGCTTATGTAATTATATATGTAATTTCATATGTATTATATGTTGACTATAAGCAAACCATCGTTCTAAACAGATTGGCCAAAAACGTCAGATATCATCTGTAAGATTTGATAAAGCTCTTGAAAATTAAGCATCGTCGTTAAGTTTTCTTCAATTTCACTCAAATTCATTGCCTTTGAACTCCGGTAAATATGCCAAAGTAAGTCCCTAAAAATGTAACAATATTTTCTTTATCTCTCTCTGTCTTTTAACCAATGAAAATGAATTTCAGACAAATCCAGCAGCACGTGCGCACCAATCAAAACCTGTATGATAAGGAAAAAACGTTTCCATGACAACAGCTGTGTTCTAGGAAAATCTTTTGCAATGGTATATAATTTTGAAATTCGGTTCAGTAGGAAGAAGTAGGGATAAAAGTCATGTTTGGCTAATAATGATATGAAAATCGTGTTTTTGTTAAGCTGGTCGTAAGCAAAGTGGAATTTTAGGCAGTTTTAATCAAAAACGTGGTATTCCATCTTATAGGGTTTAAAAAGGCGTATTCTAATATAAAATTTAATAAAAATCGTTGGAGCCGTTTTCGAATAAATTGGCTCCAACTGCTCGATTTCGCGAAAAATACCGTTGTACTAACTTTTAACCAAAAATGTGATACAGTTCCTGATAGAAATGGAGATGTTTAATTATATGTCAAAATCTAAGTAAAATAGTTGAATGCACTTTCAAGCAAATCCGCTTTTAGTCACCTTGGTCGTAAGTACCGTTATATCATACTCAGACTAAAACGTGGTACGCCATTGTGTTGCATTACCTCGTACTAGTCCGAATATGAAATTTGAACAAAATCATTGGAGCCGTTTTCTCGCAAATCGACTTTTCCCCAAATTGGCTCTAAGTAAAGTACCATTGTTGCCAATTTTGGTAAGCAGCACGATACATCATCTGATTGCAATTGACCAGACTCGTTAGAGCCGTTTTCGAGGAAATCCATTTTAACTGAAATCGGCCTTAAGTAAACTACCCTTAATTTTGAGGTTAGAACGAAAATTCCGATTTCCCCTCTAGGGATTATCGCACAGACCCTATATATGAAGTTTGATCTAAATCCATCCACTCGTTTAGGCTGTAGCCTCGTGCACAGACAGACAGACAGACAGACAGACAG
Organism: Xylota segnis; assembly: GCA_963583995.1. NCBI lineage: Eukaryota > Metazoa > Arthropoda > Insecta > Diptera > Syrphidae > Xylota > Xylota segnis. Next base: position 86,355,148 of record OY757237.1, read on the forward strand.
ACAGACAAACAGACGGCATTGGCGGACCTACTTTTTTGGACTTCTCCATTATAGTAATGTCAAGTTTGATTAAAATCGCGAGTTCCAAAATTTGCACGAATACAATACTTGCCCTATAGGTATAGGTGCAAGTAAAAACAGCAGTCGGCAAAAAAAAAAAAAAACTCAAAAAAAAAGAACGTACATTTTTAGCATAAGTAGGTCAAGGTTATATTGGTAGTTTATGGCAGAATTAAAAAAAAAGAAATATTTGTTATACTCTTTACACGAATGGAAGGGGCCTACTGTTTAATGCCGTGTCCGAAGGGTAGTTTATTATTGAGAATCTTTCTCAGGACAGTTGTACTCTCGGATGTTTGTCAGACGCTCGCGAGAGGTGTTCTTTTAGGTGTTCCCGACTGTAATTCAAACCTCAAACCCCTTGCTCTATAGTCCAACCAGAGTAACCATTGAGCCACGGCGCCCACGGTAGAATTAAGAAAAGAACATTTCCAAAGTTTTTAGAAACAAAAATTTTCTTTGTTGGCATTCAAATAAAAGTCAATATATAAAAAAAATAATTAATAATTAATTATTAAGTTAGGTTACGTCGAAAGACACAGGTCAAGAATTAAGTTTAGCTTAGAGTGCCTGCATATGGCCAGTAAGTTAGTCTTAACATAGTTAAGTCAGTAAGTTAGTTAGTTTCAAGCACTTTTTGCTTTATGTTTTTTTGTGAATTACAAAAATTAAAATTAAAAATTAATCCTATTCCTCCTCGTCCTTACAACTTTTGCAGAAGTCGTTGCAGGGGATGCCCAGTCTTTGGGTATGCCTACCTATAGCACAGTGGGCGGTTAGAGTGTTAACTATCTTGGAGAGGGTTCCTCATGGTGTGTTTAAGGAGTTGTGGGTTGAGATTCTCAATCCACCGGTAATGGTGAGGCAAGCGACTCTTTGAGTTTTTTCCAAGATGGCTAAATTGGAATGATTTTCCAGAGCGGACCACCAAACCAGTGCTCCATACATGAGAATCGGTTTTACTATCGATGTGTACAGCCAGTGCATAATATTAGGCCGTAGGCCCCACGTGGAGCCTACAGATTTTTACTTGCACCTATACCTATAGGGCAAGTATTGTATTCGTGCAAAATTTGGAACTTGAGTTTTTAATCAATCTTGACATTACTATAATGGAGAAGTCCAAAAAAGTAGGTCCGCCAATGCCGTCTGTCTGTCAGTCTGTCAGTCTGTCAGTCTGTCTGTCTGTCTGTCTTTCTGTATATTCGACTACAGCCTAAACGGCTGGGCGGATTTACTTCAAACTTCATATATAGGGTCTGTGGGATATTCCCTAGAGGGGAAATTTGAATTTTCATTCTAACCTCAAAATTAAGGGTATTTTCTTTAAGGCCGATTTCAGTTAAAATGGATTTTCTCGAAAACGGCTCTAACGATTTCGATAAAATTTGATGTGTGGGTTAGTTTGGGCATACGCTATGAGGTGGCATACCACGTTTTTCACGAAAAATTCGAATAACGGTAATATTGAAAATCAGCTGTTTCTCGGGTATTTGTGCGGCGATTGGGCTAAAAATTATTATTTGTAGGTTATAAGACAAGTGCAAAATAATTGCATACCAAATTTTGGAATGCCACTCCCACTTTTATAAAACTTATTTTTTTCAAAATTTTTACTAGAAATTGAGAAAAAAATATTTAAGCAAAGTAATAGGCCTTAAAATTCTCTATAATTCACTCAAACACTTTATATGGCCACGCCCACTTTTTATGGGCATTTTTATAAAAACAAAACATTGAGTAAACTTCTACAATGTTATGACTATTATTCCATCGAAACGCGGAATGCCACGCCTACTTTACTGGGAAGAGCAAGACTTGGACTTTAATTCTGATAAAATTATACACTTATAGCATTACGGTGCAAGTACGTACGACCCAGTCGTGCACTTTATTTCATGTGTATAGGGCAGTCAGCCATTTCATGACACGTTCGACTGTACTAACTACACACTTCAACCACTCTCCCCGCGGAACTACCGATAAGTATTACTTCGCGGGGCTGGTTAGCACTTTATGCTCTTCTTAACCTGTTCGACGTTTCCTGTTCTGAGGGGGCTTCCATTTGGGTTTGGTTGCTCTCCCTGAGCCTTTCCAGCCGCCGAAGTTCCTTTATGATCACCGCTGCTGTTTGGTTCACAGTATTCCATACTGCGTTCGATGTCAGCATATGATTTACGATGTTCTCCGGAGTTGGTATTTCTCCAATTATTTCCTCAAGACCTCTGCGTTCCAAACGAAAATGTGGGCACTGAAAGAGCACATGCTCTGCATCTTCTCTGGCCTCTCCACAGTTTGAGCAATTTGGAGATTCATCAAACCCGAACCTGTATAGATAAGCTCTGAAGCAGCCGTGTCCGGTTAAGAACTGGGTGAGATAAAAATCCACTTCTCCGTGATGCCGGTCCATCCATTTATGTATATCCGGCATAAGTCGATGGGTCCATCTTCCCTTCGTTGACTGATTCCATCTTTCCTGCCATGTTCTCATGCTTCGCTGTCTTTCTGCCAGCTTAATATCTTTGACTGGAGTAAGGGGTTCCTGGATTTTGGCGTCGTAGGTCCTCTGTAGCTCAATAGCCAAGATATCCGCTGGTAGCATTCCCGCAATAACACATATAGCATCGTCGGATACCGCCCGAAAAGCGCAACACACTCTCAGCGCGCACAGTCTGTTGACGGAATTAACTCTTCTTGAGTGGGACTTAATTTTAACTGCCTTTGCTCATATTGGTGCCGCATACATTATTATTGACTGCGCCACTCTTGACAAAATTAGTCTCCTTGGTTGTCTGGGTCCTCCAATGTTTGTCATTATTCTGGATAAGGCAGTACACACCCGAGCAGCTTTGTCGCACGTTATTTCAAGGTGTTCCTTGTAAGCTAGCCTAGCGTCAATCATCACACCTAGGTATCTGATCACCGGTTTTGACGTTATATTTTGGTTGCCTACCCTGATGGTGATTGCTTCTCTTTTCTTGCGGCTGCTTACCGTCTCACTTTTCGGATACATTCATTTCCAATGTCCTCTATTTCTTCCAGGTGTTTTGCTGTCACTACGATTGCGATGTCATCGACAAAGCCTATGATTTTTGCCTCGTTGGGGAGTTCAAGCCTCAGCACCCTATCATACATAAGATTCCACAAGATAGGACTTAGTACCTATCCTTGTGGTACTCCGCCAGATATGTGGTACTGTCTTACCCCATCATCGGTATCGTAAAACAGGTACCGTTTCTCGAAATAATTGATTATTATTTTGATTAGGAACCCTGGTACCATCATTTCTCTAAGTGAGCACAAAATATGTCCCCAATTTGCAGAATTGAACGCATTTTTGACGTCCGGTGTTATTACAGCGACGTATTTCTTTGCGCCTCCTCTCCATCTTCTGCCCTGGATAGCCTCTTTCAAGATTGTGGTTACCCTCCGTATAGCATCGATTGTAGAACGGGCTTGTCTAAATCCATACTGTTCGTTTGAAAGTCCCCCGGCTTCATGTATTGCCACCTCCAGTCGTTTGCATATAATTTTTTCTAATATTTTACCCATTGTGTCTAACAGGCATATAGGACGGTATGACGAGAGCTCATCTGGTGGTTTTTTCCCTTTGGGCAGCAGCACCAGACGTTGTTTCTTCCACTGGTCTGGAAAGACCCCTTCGGTTAGACACTTATTATACATTTCCAGAAATGGTTCCGTATTTGTTTTTATGGCTAACTTAAGGGCCTTGTTGGATATCCCATCCAATCCACGTGACTTATTGTCGTCGAACCGTTTGCACACTTCCAAAAGTTCCATTTGCGTGACGGTTGTGATTTCATGTAAATCCTGGGGTGCTGCTATACGCTCTGCAGTTCTCTGCGGTGGAAATAAGCCCGACACTATTGTTTGCATTAGCAAAGGGCATGAGGGCGAGGGTGCCCTAGTGGTGCCCTTGAGTTTTGCCATGACTGCCTTATAGGCTGTAACTCAGGGATTTACATCTGCTTGATGACAGAGTTCTTTAAAGTTGTCACTTTTGCTTCTCGGGATTCCTAATTTCAGGTCTCCACGCCTATCTTTGTATTGCACCTGTAGGTTCTGATGTGAGGGCAAACCTCTGGATCGCTGGAACAGTGTTCTCGTTTTATAGCACTTACTGCGTAGCTCTGCTATCTCGTGGTTCCACCAATATACTGGTGGCCGGCGATTAGTTGACGTTTTCTGGACCATAGATGCATCGCATGCTCTCATTACGTGTTTCGTAATCTCAGCAGCCATAGCATTTGCTGTCCTGGCCTTATTGAAAATTCTCTAAAGGTGAAAGTAAAAGAATCCTCGTCTAATGTGCTTATTTTCCACCCCATTCGTCTGGCCCCGGAGATTTAAAAGGATCGAAACTAATCACTGCCAAATTCAGTTTGTTAGTTTAGCCTTTCGAACTTCTGGTTTTGGCAAATTTATTTAGTTATGGGCGCTTGCCTATCTTCCTTGGGACAAGACCCATTAAAAGCTGAGTTAAGGGTGGAGGTAAGAACGGTGTTTATCTAGTTCCAATTGTGTGGTTGGTGTATAATGTGCACTATTGGGTAGTCTATCGGCCAGAATGTTGTTGTTCTTCGTCGGTTGCGAAAAATTTATGTTTCAATTGTGCTGTTTAATTCATAGATAGCGGTGATCGGAAAGAGTGACTGTTGGATGCAGTCCAGTTAGAAATAGTATATGTTTTGGGAAACAAGGGTAGTGCCCATTATCTCCTGACGGGTTTTGTTTGTAAAGGTGAGACTATTTCCCTTATTGCACACTACTAGGACGGTACTGTCTCATAGCTAATGGTGCGCGTTGGTGACACACAATTTTATATTTTTTTTTTATAATAATTTGCGCGCGCCAAAGGGGATATGAATACCCTTATACTGATTCAGGGCGCGGGCGTTGGGAAAAGGGGAAAGAGGAACAGAGGAGGTACCGGTGCACGTTGGCTTTAAATGTTTGAAGGTTGTAGTGATGAGGAAATACAGAGCTTGGAAGATCATTCCACATACGTGTCGTTCGGCTTATAAACGAATCTCTATATTTGACAGTACGTCCGAAATTGGGCTTGAGGGTGAACTGATGTGCATTCTTAGCATGACGCGTATTGCGGGTGAAATTTTGAAGGGGAAAAATGCAACTGGCTATTTCACTGTAGCATTTTTTATGAATAAAGCGATAAAACAGGGAGAGACATGATACATTTCTCCGATGTTCGAGAGGCGCTATGGAGCCTACAATGTCTCTATCACCTATAAGCTTTAACGCGCTATTTTGGACCCTGTCTAGAATGTGTAGAACGGTCTTGGGTGCACCAGATCAGATATGGGCGTTGTATTCCAGTTTTGGGCGGATGAATGCCTTATGAAATGAGGCCAGATCAGATGGGGTGAAGTATTTCTTGCACCGCTTAAGGAATCCTAGACACTTTGCAGCATTTTTGGCGACCTCGAATATGTGATCGTTCCATCGAAGATGGTTATTAATACACATACCGAGAGTGGCAAGTCTTTCGGTTTCCGCGATGTAAGTACCATTCATGGATAATGGTTGGGGGTTTTGGTTTCGCTTAAGAGATAGAAGACAGCATTGCGTTTTGGAAGCATTAAAATCCACTCTGTTGGTTGAACCCCATTCAATAATGCTGTCAAGATCGAAATTTAATGAGTTTAACATACGCTGCCGTTCCTCTTCTACGGCCGAAGAGCAGGGACGTGAGTTAGGGAACGAATATGAAAAACTGAGGGTACTATCATCAGCGAAGGAATGGATTGGATTAGAGGTTGCAGACAAGAGATCATTTATAAAAATGAGAAAAAGAGTCGGAGACAAAACTGAGCCCTGGGGAACACCAGCATTTGTGTGGTGAATATCAGACTTGAAGCCATCCAACACAACTTGTATTGAACGCCCCGAAAGGTAATTTCTAATCCATTGAAGAAGAGTTTCATCGATGCCAAATGCACGCATTTTAGACAAAAGAGCTTGGTGCCAAACTCTGTCAAATGCCTTTGAAATATCGAGTTCAACCATCTTTGTTTCGCCAAAGTGATGGAGAGAATGGTTCCACTTCTCGGTGAGATATGCCATCAAATCACCAGTGGACCTGTTGCTACGAAAACCATACTGCCGGTCATTAATGAGTTTTCGTGATTCAAGATATTTCATAAGCTGACGATTTATCAGCGTTTCCATGACCTTGGAAAGAAGGGACGTAGGTGCAATGGGTCGGTAATTGGTCGGAGAGGAAGAATCGCCTTTTTTAGCAATAGGCTGGACAAATGCTGTTTTCCATCTTCTCGGGAAGAGCCCAAAAGAGTAGGACAGACAGAAAAGCTTACGCAGAGGTTTTGCCAGCGAGGAAGAACACCTCTCCAGAACTATAGGGGGGATACCGCCTGGGCCAGCGGATTTGTGTATGTTAAGACCTTTGAGAACTCCTGCAACTGTGCGAGTGCGAAAGTGTATTTGTCCCATGGAGGATTCGACGCTCTCAAGCACAGGGACAGACAAAGCACTATCTTGCAGCGTGGAATTAGCTGCAAACTGTGCAGCAAGAAGATTAGCTTTGTCTAAGGAGCTGACAGCTGGAATGTCATTGTAAATGAGCGTTGGGATGGCAGATGAGGCAGAATTTTTAATGTTTTTTACGAATGACCAAAAATTTTTACGACCTTTGGGACACTGTAGAATTTTTTGCCTCAATTTTTGGTCGTATAGGTATTTTGCACGTTTAATATGGGCATTGCAGTCTTTTCTGGCTTGTTTAAACTTCTTTCGGTTTTCCTCAGATTTGTTGGCTTTATAATACCGAAAACTTACTTCTTTCAACCTGATTGCCTCTTTACAGCTCAAGTCGAACCATGAGTTTATCTTAGGTTTAATGTTCTTTATTCTGTTAGGAATAAAGTCATTCATACCTAAGAGAATCGTGTCGGTAATCATATCAGCGGCGGCATCCACGTCACTATCGAGGAAGCATAGCGACCAGTTAAAACTCCTGAAGAAGCTATTAAGGCCGTCCCAGTTGGCTTGCTCGTATTGCCATACTTTTCTTCTGCGAGTTTGTTCTTTAGCTGCGTGGTCGGAGTACGAGAATTTAGCTGATATGATGTTATGGTCAGACCGGCCTAGGGGCGCTAGTACATCAATGGTGTATTTATCAGGGTGCGAAGTAAGAAACAAGTCAAGGGTGTTGGCTGAGTGACTTGCAATGTCAGGTATACGTGTCGGCTCATTTACAAGCTGGGTCATGTTGTTTACCTCAGCGAAAAGTTCAACATACCTTCCTTCGGGTGTTGTCTGGCCAGAGTGCCGAAGCCAATCCGAATTGTGTATATTGATATCGTCAGCAATAACGATTTCAGTATAAGGATACAGGGAGACAATTCGAGTGATGGAATCTGACAGCGCATCAAACTCGTTAAAAGTTGAGTTGCTGTCAGCACTAGGGCTAATGATAAAAAGGTATTCCCAATTTCTTAAAGGAATCAAAGGAAGTGATTATTTATCTCGAAAACAAGTTGCACTTACGAACTTCAGAGGTGAATTTTTCTACATCCTGACACTTACATTTTACATTTTATGTAAAATATCTTTGGATTTATCTGCGATTCTATCCGACTTCCTTAGTATATTTTGATGCAAATTAATTTCCTTTATTGTACTGAATTCAAAAATGTAAAACGATTTCCTCGTTGTTTTTTTTTATGTAAGAGTAATAACACTATGAAATTATCACTTTAGCGGAAAAAAAAAGTAAACAAAGGTGGTGAACCAGCACGGATGTGTTTGTAAGGTACGATGGTGAGTTTACGTTGTTAAAAGAATATTACTTTATGCATGCTGGCTAATAAACAAATTGGAAATAAATATACATATCTAAAGTTGTTGTTTTTTGAAAACATTGGTATTTGTATAAAGGAGATTAAATGTAAAGTGTGTAAACCAATATCTTGAAGGAAAGCGTTAATGTTTTGCTTTTAAAAGTGGAAACATGATTCCTTTCATTTCAACATAATCTTTTATTTCATATTAATCCACTGTTCACACATTCTATTAGTTCTACTATAAGGCTTAAATACTTTGATTGACACGTGCAATTTGTTTGAATATCTGAATGTTTCACTTTTGCGTATAAAAACATGTAATACTAATTACAATTGCTATTAACTATTAGTCAAGTCTACCTACAATATAAGTTATGCCTATCATACACAGGGTTCCTACTATCAGGCATCTTTTGCTTTTTTACTCTGCCTAAAATTTTCGATCAATGTTCTTGTTGCTTCCGAATTGCAAGTACAATTATTTATGCTTATTCTGAGGTATATATATTTCTCTTTTATTTTGTTTTTCATTGAAAAAGTAGTATGAATGATATACAGCGTACGTTATATTTCAAATTTTATTTTTTAACGAATTCACCTCGAAACAAGGATCATTTCAGGAAGGTACTGATTGGACATAAAAACCCCTCCACATTTCGTCAGTTTTTTGACATAAGATAACGAAAAAATGGCTGCGCCCATGAAAACAGCTGATTTTATCCATCGCTCCTAAGGTGTATGCGTTTTACCATTTGATTTACCCGTGATCACCCATACATCTTAGGAGCGATGGACAAAATCAGCTGTTATTTAGCGTGTGGGCAAAGAGCGCCAGTCTCTTGGGAGTTGCTTGTCTGAATAGTCTGTGATCATGTAAGAGGATTTAGGCCACACCCATTTTAAGGGTTTCGGGTGCAGAGGAGGGAAAATTGACTCGTATAGTTTCTCTATGTTTTCTATGTTGTGATCAGTTCGATGTGTCAATTGACGGATCGTCCGCCATAATATCATCATTTTCCTGTGAACAGTAATGATTTGCGAAAGTTTGCTTCAAATAGTTGTTTAGGTTTTGCTACTTTTTAAAGATCGGAATTTGAGTTTATGAATAGATCTGAACCAAGTTATTCACATGGAATCCCTCAGCTTTGCAGAGATGCAAGAGCCGATGATACAGTTTGACTCTCCGCAATACGAAACATATTCTCCTCCTTACAGAAAGGTTAGAGCGCTAAGGTATGATAAAGTCCTATTTTAACATTGTAACATTTTTTTTGCTAAATTGTTTAACAAACAGGTTGTCGAAGGCAAAATGGCAAAATTTGCCTTTACTAGGAGATTTTTAATTATCTTTTTTATTCTATTAAACTAGCGGGCGCGGGTTTTCAATAGTGCTCTTGATAACCGCATACCCGGGTTTTACCCAGGTACCCGGGTACCCGAGATTTGCGGGTATTTCCCGGGTACCAACATTCCGGTACCCGATTACTACGGGTACTCGACTTTTCGGGTACCGGCATTATATCTTTTTTATCTCCAAACACGTTTATAAATAACATTTTTGTACATATTTAAACACCGATTTAATTGCTACCGAGATTTCATCTAAAAACTGTTACATCTCAACAAGTAATCAAAGTTAATCAAACGGAAACAATGTAAGTAAAAAACAAAATAAATACTTGGATTGTTATTTGAGAAGCTTTCTCAGGACAGTTGTACTCTCAGATGTTTGTCAGACGCTCGGAAGAGGTGGGGCCGTGAAAAACTTTTTAGGTGTTACCCGACTGGGATTCGATCTCGAATTGCTCGACCTTGCTCCATAGTCCAACGCACTAACCACTGAGCCACGGCGCCCACAAACAATGTAAGTAGTATCTAAATAAAATCAAGTACGTGCAACCCAGTCGTGCACGTTATATATAATCGGATGCAAAAATGCATTTAAAAAGTGAGAATATTTTGTACGACTCAGTTATACACCATTTTCATTTATACTGAAAGTATAGATGTTGCACGTTGGTAAATAACTTGTAAGCAATATTAATTTTAATGTGCGTCTTGCATAATTTTAAACCAAGTTACTTAAAGACCAAATATTTGTAGGTAAATTGTATTAGTTTTGTTTATTTGCAAGGCTATACTGTAGTGTTAACCGAAAAGGTCGTATGCCCAGGTCAAGAAATTTGATGCGGTATTTTCAAGATATTTAAACACCCTTGAGTCACAGGTGTATAATGAATATATCATACATGCTTTAGTTATAATCGATCAATAATTTTAAGTATTAAAGATATTGAAAATGAAAATCAGAATAATGAATAGAATAAAATTAAATGAAATATGAATATTTTAATTTCTAACTTAAATTATATACCTAATTGGAAATAAGTCACTCTCAGCACCGTAACTGGTGTTCGTAACCGACCTCTATTCCATTGGCCTTCATGATATAAACAGCCACTAAAGCATCTATCTTTGCACAGTCACCCTACGTGCCATCCTCTACTTTGAAGTAGCAATGCATACATAGATATATATGTATGCATACATATGTTTATGTGTATGTATATTCATGACACCTCCATATTCACTTCCAAGTACTTCTGAATTTAGGACATCCATTACCCGGAATTACCGGGTACCCATTACCCGAAACTACCGGGTACCCGTGTACTTGGGTAATACCCGCTTTTATCAGGTATCCAGGTACCCGGGTAGTTGTTGAGATGGGTATTACCCGGGTAAAATCAAGAGTACTAATTTCCAATGTACGAAATTCCCAAAACTTTTATTTAGTGTAAAAAGGCATATAAAGAAAAAAAAAATTTAAGGGGAAATTGATATGAACTATGTATACAAAATATTTTTTTTTTTTAATTCGTGTTGCTATTTTTTAATAGCAACTATAAAGAAAATAAAAAACATACTTTTACTGGAATGCAATGAACAATAAAAGAATAAGTGTTATTTTTTTAATTATCCACCAACTTAAAGTAAGTGGAGCGCTTTGCGTGATTCGTTTATTTAAACTCTGCTTTTCGGAGTGGTTTAGATGCTGAAGCGACTTCGTCGCTCCGGCAAGGGTATGTTTTTATTAAACGCGACTTCGTTGCTCCGCTAAGTGTATGTCAACAACGGCCAGGCAGGAGCCTTGGGCTAATTATATTCGAGAACAGTTTTGTGCGTAATACGTATCAAAATTTCAAACAACTACTTTATTCTGCTTTGACATTTTTGGGATCTTGATACCATTTCATATGATTTTTTTGACACTTTTCACTCCTATCAGAAAGAAGATCATTACTGTGATCTGATTCAACAGAATAAAATTAAAAATTATAAAATCTAGTCAGATTTCAAAGATAGTTAAAGTTTTTGAAATATTAACCCTTTAATGCCCAAGTTTTTTTTTTTCGGCTAAATAATTATATGTTGTAGAGGAGACAATTCTGAACAACTTTTGTTCTACGGCTTTTCATATAACTTACCTGGGTATGTGGCAGGTGCTTTCAGGTAGTGCGTGCCCAATTGGGCACGCTGGTCCTAACTCACAAAAAAGTTCACAAGCTGTGTTTGTATGGAGGTAATTTTTTATTGAAAATAAACGAAAAAAGTTGTATGAAAATTATTTGAAAAAAACCAAAATTTGATCAAAAAGCATCAGCTGCGCATCTCAGGTCGTGTGAAATTCCATATTTACTTACCTAGGTCCTGTATCCACTAGTGGGTCCTAGAAAATACCTAGCGCAACAGGTCGATGGAACCCAGGGCCTAGCTTCTCACAACCGTTGTGCGTGTTATATTCTTTACACGAATGGAAGAAACCTACTATTTAATGCCGTGTCCGAAGGGCAATTTGTTATTTGAGAAGCTTTCTCAGGACAGTTGTACTCTCGGATGTTAGTCAGAAGCTCGCGAGAGATGGGACCGTGAAAAACTTTTAGGTGTTCTGACTGGGATTCGAACCTTGAACCCCTTGCTCCGTAGTCCAACGTACTGAGCCACGACATCCACCTGTGGGACCTAGAGCCTCGACAATGCCTACGCGCCATCGTGTGCGATTTTTGGGAATGTGCCTCAGCTCTCCTCAACTCTTTCCCAGTTGCCAGGCTTAATTCTCAACTGTTTTGCGCCGCGTACTCCTAGGATCGCCGCGGAACCTGCCATCATGAGTAAGCGGGTTCCTTTGCATCGGAGAGTATGTCTAATGTCACTGCCACTTTCGTCGTCGTATTGTTGTGTCTATAGGTTCATCGCCCGTTCTCTGATAAAGTTGTTCGTTAGAATTACGGTTTGGCCAGAAACTCCTAAAGATATGTCACAGGCACCCGCTGATGAACATTTGCAGCTTTCTCGTGATAATGGCGGTCACCCTCCAGGTACCACATCCATATAGCAGCACGGATTCAACGTTGGAATGGAACAATTGTAGCTCGGTGTTTAAGCGTATTGCATCACTACGCTAAACGGTGGATTGCTTTGCATATTCGGCTGGCTATATCCAGGTCGGTGCCGCCATCGGTTGAGACAATACTTCCAAGGTATTGGAAACTTTCTTCAGTAAGTCAACTCTTTGAGTTAATTTTCAGTCTTTTATTTTATTTATTAATTTCAGTTTTTTATTGTGAACATTCACATTACTTTCTAGACACAATAATAAACACGGAAATAATTTTTTCACCGTCGGACTCGACCGATTTATCACAAATACGTACTGTGTGAAAAGTACAAATTCACAAAAATGCATATTGCCGAGCGGGACAAACTCAACTGAATTTCAAGCTCTCAAATGCAGTTGGTTTCAAACGGCAACCGGTGCAAACTGTGTCGCTTGTATTGTAGAATATAATAAAACGGTTCGCATGCATTTTGAAATATTTTCGTTAAACAAACTTTTTGTCCAAAGAGTGCGTGCCCAAAATAGACATGTGGGCATTTAAGGGTTAAGACAGGTGCTATGAATTTGTGCGTTGCCGCTAAGAAATTGTACAAGCGGTCTTCAAATAAACAGTTCCTCATAAAGAAAATTGAATTCAGTAGTACACCAAATTTTTGTTTTTAATAATTTCATGCCACGACCTATGAAGAAGAATCACTTTAACTTCATCGGAATAATTGATCATTTATTTAGGACAGCGACCGATGTGGAGTGGTCAAATAGGAGGAAAATATTGCGATCAGCCACTGTTTTGTTTTCTTAGTTCCTGCAAGTTGTCATGTATCAGACGAGACGTAAATATATCGTACATTGTGCGTGGTCACGTAGTCATAATCGAATACATTAGAAGAACTCAGGGGACTCATAAGTTCACAGGCCAAAAGCTCAATGGACTTTGACCCACCTGGGTGAGTTATAAGTCCACAAATCGATTGTGGAAATAATAATCCACACGAATTTTTTGTGGTTTTCATTCATACGTTCTCTCCTGCATTCTCTTTGTGTTGAAGTCAGGAGCGAATTGATAAAACATATACATACAATTAAACAATTAAACATAGCACTAACTACTTGAGCCATGGCACCCACTATTTAAGTTCACAAAGCATAAATATTTGAATATAATTGAATCCCCCCTGCGACCCCTTGCTTGTGTTCACTGTTGGATTTGGAGTAGGTGCTAAATATGGATGTAAATGAACTTTGCATGCAACCCACCTTGCACCTACTTTAAATCCAACAGTGATCCCAAGCAGGGGGGATGTATACAGTTAAATTTCATTGAAAAACTCAGAGAAACAATAATTATTCACAAAACACTACAAAATGTACATAATAGTAAGAATCTTGTATTAATTTGTTGTTTTCATTAATTAAACTTAATTGTTTATGTATAATATGTTAATTATTATGGACGCGACTAGTGGGCAGGAAGTGCTCGTCGATATGGCGGACGAAATGAAAATAAAGTGCACGACTGGGTCGTACGTACTTGCACCATAATGCAATAAGTGTACAATTTTATCAGGATTAGTATCCAAGTCTTGCTCTTCTCAGTAAAGTAGGCGTGGCATTCCGCGTTTCGATGCAATAATAGTCCTAATATTGTAGGGGTTTTCATAAGATTTTGTTTTTTATAAAAACGCCCTTAAAAAGTTGGCGTGGCCATATAGGGTGTTAAATTATAGAAAATGTTAAGGCCTATTACTTTGCTTAAATAATGTTTTGTCAATTTCTAGACAAATTTTGAAAAAAAAAGTTTTATAAAAGTGGGCGTGGCAATTCCAAAATTTGGTACGCCATTATTTTGCACTTGTCTTACAACCCAGAAATATTAATTTTTAGCCCAATCGCCGAACAAATACCCGAGAAACAACTGATTTTCAATACCCCCTAGAGGCGAAATTCGAATTTTCAGCATAACGGTGCAAGTACGTACGACCTAGTCCCGCACTTTATTTATTCAAGATGTTTTAATTAAAATATAGATTCTAAGCCGCATTTGTTACACTTTGTCATTGAAATTTAATTAGAAAATAAGCTTATTGCATAAAACAAGTGGTTCTGGGCAAAAAAAGTAACCTATGGAATTATAGAGTACCCTGTTAAATATTCAAAGATTTAACAATTGCAGTTACTGCCTATTTGTAATTTAAAGCTATTCTCCGATTCTTGTTCAGCAAGAATTCTTTTAAAATATTTGAAGTATTTTAAATTTCTATAAGAAGGGGTATTTCAATGGGTAAAAGTGTCCGGTTTGAGAGTTCTGCTTATGCCAATTTCATGCACATTGTAATAAAAGATCCGTTTATGTTTTATTTTAATTAAAAGTTCCCCGCCTCTATAAAAAACCATCCTCTATTCATATTTAACTTTTGTGTCACACAACGTTTTATTAACTGCCATAATTGCATCCTAATGCTAAAAAAAACGAATATACACCCGAAAATTAACGACGAATTGGCGCATACGAATAAAGTGTCGAAGAGTGTTCTTAAGCTTGTACACGGGCGAATACCCCACACTATAGGAATTCGTATATGGAATTCGTGTATTTTATATTTCAATGGTAGTTTTACGGGAATTCAGAAGAATTAAGAGAAAAACAAATTTTTCTTCTCTACGGACCTTAAAAATTGACAAGTGATTGGAAACAATCTGTAATCGTCATTTGATTTTAAAGGAAATAATACGCAACAAGTTGAGAAGAAACTTCAAACGCCGTTCAATCCTCTACATCATCCAATAATCCAATTTTCTTCAGCTTATTTTGTTGCCTCCATACTCTAAAAAAAACCTCCCTCGAACGAAAACATATATCCTTCACCTCCACCACTTCTACTTCCAATGACCAAAAACCTCTTCTCCAGACAACTGTTCGCAGTTAAATTGTCTCTACCCATCAGATGTTCATCCAAAAAAAAGAGAAATCCTGGGTTATTTTCCTCATAAGCAAATGAAACGCGAAGAAAATACTGCTATTGTCAGAATGGGATAGACTAAAAATTGTGAAGAAATTGCGTAAGCCGAAAAATGATCGGCTTTTCAAATAATTCATTGCATGCTTGTTTATCGTCGATGAATTGGTCGGATCTCGTTAGCAGATGTCATACTTGTCTGTTTCTCGACTATGGCAAAATTTTCGTAATAAATATTTTGGTATCGAGCATGTATGAAATGAGGAGAATAAAAAAGGTTAGATGACGTAAGTAAAGTATATGTATATGATATTTGAAAAGGGAAGCCGGAAGGAACCGGCTTGTATGGACCGCACGCCACTGGTACATACATTATGTATATACTCCACTGTTTATGCATTGTAAACTTATTCTTTAAGATTGTGGAATTATGACCCTGTTCGGATTTTGTTTGTAATAGTGGTGGTTTTAATACACTTGCGGGCGTTTAAGCATTTCGGATGACAAGTTAACGAAAGCATACAAATACTGATTTTTCAAAACTCGATATTTTAAGCATTTCTGATGGAAAGCTAACGAAAATGAACCCTTACAAACTCGACATTTCTAACATGAACTTTTCTTTCATAGTACACCAGAAAATATTATTATTATTATTATTATAATTTATTAACATAAAAATGCAAAGATTATATGCTAAATATTAAAGAGCACTAGCTGCAAAAGCTTTCCACTCAAAGTATAAATATATTGGCTTAGATAGCTAATTTGTTAATAGTAAGATATTTATGGATTTTTAAAATATTTTCGATATTGATAATGTTTAAAAATGAAAAAATATTTTGATTTGGAGGCAAGATGGTATTGATTTTTTTGGAGATACTGCATGTAGAGAGGCCAATTAAGTGTGAAATGGTCACCGCACTGTTACAGATTGGACACAGTGGGGGATTCTCTTTCCCTAAAATGTGTTGGTGAGTTAAGAAAGTATGCCCCAGACGAAGTCGGATGAAATTTGATACCGCAGCTCTGGATATACACGGTGGGTATATAGGAGTGCATAGATCGGTGTTTATTTATTATTATTTTTTTATTATTAGGACCCTAGCCCATATGGCTGATACTGCGACCTAAAAGATCTATTGTATCTTAGGGTGTAGTTTTACTCTAAGAGACGTCCCACCTCCCTAATGAAGGAAAGCACGTCCTTATTTGCAGAGGTTTTAATATCTGCCGGCGAGCATGTTACTTTGCGGAAGATGCGCCACCTCAGCCAATGCAGAGCTGGACATTCACAGAGAATGTGCTCAGATGATTCGTCATCTTCTGAGCAGAACCTGCATTCTATGTCTGGGCATAGATTGAGTTTGTTGAGGTGCTATCTCAGGCCGCAATGACCTGTTAGAAAGCTCACCAGCTTCCTAATGTTTTCCTTGTCTAAATTTAGAATTTTCCCAGTGGGTTAGACGAAGTTTATGCTCCCATGCGTTAATCAGCGCTGTGGCATTAGCCCAGTTGACGCCACAGTAAGGTTCAGGTCCAATGAACGCAGATCCTGAGCCAGCCCTGGCTAGTTCATCTGCAGATTCGTTGCCTGCAATCCCCTGATGACCTGGAACCCATCCGAGTACCACACTATTATATCTAGCAAGAGATTGTAGTGCATCGTAACAGCATTTAACCGTTAAGGAGTCCATTAAGTTGGACGACAGAGCTCTGAGAGCTGCCTGACTATCTGAGAAGATATAAATTATTGCGCCCTTGATTCTCTTACTAAAGTTTATTCTGGCGCAGATCTCAATGGCATGGAGTTCAGCCTGGAAGACCGTGGGACACATTCCCATAGGTATTGAGACTTTGGTATTGGGTCCAAAGACACCAGCACCCACTCCAGAGTCCATCTTTGATCCATCTGTGATAGATCGGTGTTAATTTTTGAATAATGGTTTTGGTAGTCGCTCCATCTTAGAATTTTATTCTTCTTGATGATTTCGTCAATGTGTCTTTGCAGGTCCTTCCTCGAAAATATGTCAAACGTGAAAACAGGTAATTTATTACAAGACTTTGCGGCTTTATCGGCATATTCGTTCCCTGATATACCGATGTGGCTTGGCACCCACATAAGTTTAAGTCTGTTGGGGTTTTTTATAAGAAGGTCACGTATTTTGTTAATTAGCCTGCTATTGTGGTTTGAGTTGGAGACGGCTCGGAGAACTGAAAGGCTGACGGTGCAAATCAGTAATTTAGAGGTCAAATGCGGATAAAAACTGATGAGAATTCCCATAATATTCCAGATTTAAGCAAGGTACCATTTGCTTCGGTCACAGCAAAGGAAGTGTTAAAAGCGGATTTTGAACCATCTGTAAACAAAGGAGTCCAACCTTCAAGTTTAAAAGTTTCCATTATTTCTACAAAAGTAGAGTAGTAGGCTCTTCTGGGCGTGTTGTCTTTATTGTACACTGTAAGGTTAAGTACAAATGATTTTCTGCTTATGTTCCAAGGAGGGAGAGTTGGACAGTGATCTTTAACACGTTTGAAGGGTAAGTCCATTTCTTTGGCTTTTAATAAAGCCTTGTTGATTGTGGATGGAAGACGCTTATTCATTTTTGACTTGCTAGTTAGGTCGATATCTTTATCAATGATGGAGTCATTGGAAAAGATAAGTTTTGTGATGATTTTCAGAATACTTTCGGATTGCCGCTGTTGCAAAGTGGGAAGGCCAGCTTCCGCCATGATGTTGTCAATTCTGGTCGTGCGGTAGGCGTTGATACTTCTTCTTGCCGACTGGTGATATGGAGATTTCAGAAGATTCAAAGTAGTCCTAGGACATTTCCCATAAATAAAAAGGCCATAATCTATTTTATATAATACAAGAGATTTAGTTATGTTACATAAGGTGTTAACATGAACATTAAGTTTTTTATTAGATAAGTAGCTTATAATATTGCTTCTTGCGGCTAGGCTCTTTTTAAGTTTTATACAGTGTTGTTTCCAATTGAATTTACAATTAAATCTTAAGCCTAAAATGTCTAAGCTTTCTACGTTTTCTATATTAACATTGTTTATAGCTTACTGGAGTTTAGGACATGATAATTTACGGCATATGTGTAAAAGTTTACATTTGTTGAGAGAAAGATTAGCTCCAGAGTTATTACACCAATCAATAATATCTTTTATAACTTTTAAAAACGTATTTTTTGTGTATTCTAAATCATTGAATTTACATATGATGTAAACGTCATCAGCGTAAATGCAATGGTCTAGACGATTATATTTATCAATAATACCACTGATGTCGTTAAAAGCAATTAGAAATAGCACTACCGACAAAGGTGATCCTTGTGCTATGCCATTGTCAAGTCGATGGATAGAAGAAAAAGAATTATTAATTTTAACAGATATTTTCCTGTTCGACAGAAATGATTTGATAAATCCATATATTTTGGGGCCAATGCTCCAATTGACGAGTTTGTTCAAAATTAAATGAATCCCTATCTTATCGAAAGCTTTCATGAAATCCAATGAGAGTATCGATACATGATTACGCGAAGACAAAGCATTTGATGTGTAATGATCGATATGTAGTAAAGCGTCCGAACAGCCCTTTTTTGGTTTGAAAGCAACTTGGTTTGTGCTGATTATTTTCTTTGTTTCTAGGAACCAATAAAGGCGTTTAGCAACAATTTTTTCCAAGACTTTGGACATATGTACATGGAATGAGGGAAATTGGACGGTATCCATCTACAGAGTCTATTGGCTTGTTTGGTTTAGATAAGGGGATGATAGTCGCAGTTTTCCAAGATTGTGGGATGATGCCGGTTTTTAGTAATTCGTTGTATAATGTAAGAAGCCTAGATTTAACATAAGGTGGTAGGTTTTTAATCATAGGATAGGAAATGCGGTCCCTACTTGGGGTTTTACCTTTTAGAACGCTTAAGCAGCATTCAAACTCTATATGTATGTGTTATAGGAACTTCAATTTGTTCCGCTAATGTGTTGCCAGGAGTTAGAGGTGGCGTATTGGAAAGGCTGTCGTCTTTTGAGTTCTTGAAAGGTTTTGAGAAATTGTTATCTTTTGAGAGTTTGGACCAAGAGGAAGCGAAAAAGTTACCAATGTCTAAGGGCGAGGAGATTGGACCCGTGGACTACACATTTATTGTAGTAATTTATTTATTATTATTGAGCGAGAAACATAGTTACCAGTGAGGCAGCGGATATTATGCCAGATTTTAGCGGTGGGGGAGTTAGGATTGATCGTTGAGGTAAATTCGGCTAGAGATTTGGCTTTGCTTATTTTCATTTCTCTCCTAAAAAAGGTTAGAGAGCACCCTATGCGCTTTTTAAAATGTCGCCAGAGTCTCATTTTTTCATCTCTCAGCTTCTTGAGGACAGGGTTCCACCAGGGAACTGTTCTGGTAGTGGAGGTGGGAGAGCTTTGAGGAATTGAAATGTTGGCTGCGTGCCGAATTGATTTTAGTAGAATGGCTGCTTCTCTGTTTGTGTTGGAAGATGGAGTTTTATCATTTAAGTATTTGTTCGTTGTGATTTGATACCGGTCCCAATCAGCTAAATCGGTTTTAAATTTTGGGCTAGGAGAAATTTTGTGCTTGTTTGGGCTAAATTGTATCTATTATAGGATAGTGATCACTATTATGAAGGTCTTCTAATATATTCCAGGAGGTAAGGGGATAAAGGGTGGGTGAAAAACATGATATATCAATATGGGTGAAGGTGTTGTGTGTTGAGAAATGTGTTGGGGAGCCGTCGTTTAAAAGCATCAGGTCGGAATTCAGTAAGAATTCTTCGATTATATTTCCACGGTGGTAAGAAGTGGGAGAGCCCCATAGGACGCTCCACGAGTTAACATCGCCACACAATAATATAGGTGTATGTATTTGATTTATGATGTTTTCAAGGTCAGACCGGGAAAATGTTTGTTTGGGCAAAATGTAAATCGAGACGATAGTGAATTTAATTGCTAAATTTACTTGTAAAGCAAGTGTTAAGATGGTTGAATTGATATTTATTTGAACATGGGGTATGTTATTTTTAATAAGAAGACCTATACCTTGTTTACCGGTTAAGTTTTGGGGAGAGTTGCAAAAATAGCCAGAATAAGATTTCGGAATAATTGGGGTAGATTGAAACGCACAATATGTCTCTTGGAGAGACAAAGCACATGGCGATCATTCTTTTATTAGCAAATTAAGCTCGTCGAAGTTATTAATATATCCTTTCATATTTCACTGGAGAGCTTTAAAAAAGTTTGGAATTTCTGAAGATTTATTGTTTGTTATTTGAGGGTGGTAGTTTGCGTGACTCTGCTGTCTGGAAGTTGAAGCACCGAGGCACCTTGAGGAGCCAGAGTGATTCAACCTCAAGCCAGCAGAGTAAGGGTTGGAGTTACAGTTTTGTGTTTTATATAGATTCATCATCATCATTTTCGGTGTTGGGTATATAATAGTCGTGAGTTTGGAGAAGATTGTGTGTTGTTTGCGAAATAGGTGAGAAGGTTGAGATGGTTTTAGTATTTGTAGAGGTTATTGGCATATTTGTTTGTGTATTGACATGTGGGCTTTGGTAGTTTAGATTGGTGCTCTGTATGTTACTTGAGGGGAGGTTTTTTGGTTGAGAGTGATGTTTATTTGAATTTAAATGTGTATAGTTTACATTATTGATTGTGCGGGATGCAGAATGTGTTATTGGTGGAATTGATTCCGATTCTGGTTGTGAGGGGGTTTTGTTGTTGATGTTGTTGGAGGTTGACGGGGTGGGAGTGACTATTGTGCTATTGCTTTGAGAAGGTTGGAGAAGGTTTGTGCTTTTGGGTGGTGATTTAGTTAAATTAGCGCAAGATACTTTTGCAAAGGAAGTTTGATTGAAGTTTGATTGTATGGGGTTTTGTTCGTTGTAAAAACGCTTGGCGTCAGCCATGGTACACTTTTTCTTTGTTTTAATTTTTAATATTTCCTTCATTTGGATATATTTGGGGCAATCTTTAGAATCGGATGGATGGGGGGCGAGGCAATTGGCACACATTTGTCTAGTACAAGCAGAATCTGCATGTAGGGGCAAGTTGCATATGTTGCATACTGGAGTGGGGTTAGTGCATATTTTTGTAGTATGGTCTAGAATTTGTCACTTTGGCCTTGTACCAACCTATTTCCACCGTCGCAGGTGGCCGGAATGAATCGAAAGTAAAGAGCATCAAACCAGTTGGTTTGCGGTAGGAATCGACAGTTTTAGTGAACTTGTATACCTCTGTGACGTTTTGGGATTTCATTTCGGAGACGATCTCTGATTCAGGCACATTTATGAGACATGGTACATATACTATGCCTTTTGAGGCATTAAGTTGATTGTGCAATGTGATTTCAACCGGACATAACCCCGAGAGATTTTTTTTTGACACAAATTTATCTGCAACTTTTTGATTTTTAGTCAAAATAAGGATTTTGCCATCTCTAAGTTGAGAAATTTGTTCGTATTCAGTGCTAATTGCGTCTATTGCTTTTCTGAGGGCGAAGATGCTTATTGATGTAAGTGGTTGATTTACACTTCCAGGGGAAATTACGATGAAACGTGGATTACTACACGGGGTTTTACTTGGGAGTACAGGGAAATCATCGAATGGTATATGCATTTTATGTTTTTTTTTTGCACTTGGACCCGATAGCGAGACTTCAGAGAGTCCGTCAAAACGGTTCCCAGGTTTCATTTTTGGCACTGGGGCCATGTGGTATTTATAAAAAGAAAGCACTACACACGCGATGGATTAGCGGTTCAAATTTAACAATTGTGAATTAAGTATAAAAAAAATTGCACAAATAAAATAATATTTAAATATTTTTCTTTCGATGCTTTAATAATAATTTTTGTAAATAAAATCACTATCACAATTATTAATATATGTAACTAGGCCCTTGTATATAGCTCGCCTTTGTCCACCAAGCAGTGCGTTGACGATCCAGTCTGAAATCCTGGTTATTTCTTACGTATATTTTTATTTATGTAGGCAGCACAAGCAGTTTACCCAACTACGTGCTGCATCTGGAGATTAGAGTACCATCTATTTCTGGATACTCTTTAACTTCATCTCGACTATGTGGTAAAAGTGATGGGGATGAAACATGACAGGATACCTGAGATGTAGCTCACGCAATTGCTGCTTAATTAACAAACAGTTGACCCCTTTTTCAAATTAAGGAAAAAAATAGGACGTGGTATCTATGAAAAATTTGTGAATGAAGCCCAGCAATACCAAGATAAATTCCCATTTGTACAAAACTTATTTCCTGACGCAACTGATATGATAAGGGCTGTCTTCAAAACAAAATGCGAACTGTTGAGTGTAAATCATATTCCGCACCGACCAGAACTCCCAGTTTTGTGTAACATCTGAAACGGACGAATATCGCTACTGTTTCTTTGCAACGGAGTTGCTGACGGTGGCTGAATTTAACTTTAACTCGAGATTTTATTCAACTTAACATCACTATGATGGAGAAGTTCAAAAAAGTAGGTCCGGCAATTCTGTCTGTCTGTATATGCGACTGCAGCCTATACGGCTGGACGGATTTGCTTCAAACTTCATATCTGTGGTCTGTGAGATAATTCCTAGAGGCGAAATTGGAGTTTTCATTCTAACCTCAAAATTAAGGGTAGTTTTCATAAGGCCGGTTTCATTTAAAATGGATTTTCTAGAAAACGGCTCTAACGATTTCGATAAAATTATGTATGTATATGGGTTAGTTTGGGCATATGTTATGAGGTGGCGTACCATGTTTTTCACGAAAAATTCGAATAACGGTAATATTGAAAATCAGCTGTTTCTCGGGTATTTGTTCGGCGATTGGGCTAAAAATTAATATTTCTAGGTTATAAGACAAAGGGAAAAAATGGCGTACCAAATTTTGGAATTATAAATTTTATACTTTTAAATTTTTTTTTTCAAAATTTTTACTAGAAAATGAGAAAAAATTATTTAGGGAAAGTAATAGGCCTTAAAATTTTCTACAATTCACCCAAAGATGCTATATGGCCACGCCCACTTTTTAAGGGCGTTTTTATAAAAACAAAGTCTTATGAAAACTCCTACAATGTTAGGACTATTAACCCATCAAAACGCGGAATGCCACGCCTACTTTACAGTGCAAGTACGTACGACCCAGTCGTGCACTTTATTTGTTCATGCAATTGTTCCATATGTAATCATTGGTCTCAATAACAATATACATTCGTCTGAGGATGGTCGGACTACATCTTCAGGATTTGCCCGCTAGGCTCCGGCATATTATTTGTGCCCGCGTTGCTTTTTTGGCTAACTATTCTATGTGTTTTTTACTTACACCTATATTTATGGGGGGAAATCTTTGATTTCTAAAAATTTTAGAACTCGATGCGAGGCAACGCATCCAACATTCTGAATGTGCAAACGTTTAGAGGGGCAGATGTCGACTCTGGCCACTTTGTTGTTGCAGCCAACAACAGAGCTCGACTATCTACCGAGAAGAATCTGCCAACCGCTCAGAAACAAAATCTTTAATTGTCTTCATCACAAAGTTTAAGTATCTCATTTGGAATTCTGTCTGGCCCTGTCGCTTTTCGGTATAATGGGACTTTCGGATCCATTGTAGGGTACTAGATGAGTATTCTCGTCCCAGAAGAGCTCCTCAATGTATGTCTTCCATTGTTCCAATTTTTCCTTCGTATTCAGCAAGAATTTTCATTCACTGTTTTTGAGGGTATTACATGGTTTTTTCCGTTCTACACCAGATATTTCCTTCACTTTTTTGTGCAGGTTGAAAGCGTCGTGATTCCTATCGAAACGCTCTAGCTCTTCGCACTGTTCTTGCAGATAGCGATTCTTTGCATACACTCTTTTTTCGCCTGTCGATTTCCTCTTTTTATATGTTTTTTGCTGGTTTCGATCATAATTCGTTTTACCTCTTGTCTAGTTGAATTTATGTTTGTTTCTGTTATCTGAACTGTGTTTAGGTGAACGAGATTTTTGTTCAACTCTCTCTTGAGGTTATTCCGTATTTCTTGATCTTTAAGTAGGTTTATTCTTAGTTTATCTTTGTATGAAACTTTTTTGAACTATTTTCATTTTTATGTTAATTTTCGCTACAACTGAGTTATGGTCTGACCCTACGTCAGCTCCTGGGTATTTTTTTGTTGCTTTTACTATATTTCTAAATCTTTTGTTAACTATTATATAGTCATTATAGTAAGTACATGTAATGGGCAGAATTCGATTAGTCTTTGGCCTCTTTCGTTTTTTACGCCAAGCCCGTGATCTATTACATGTTCAATCCTTCCTTTTCCCACTTTAGGATTTAGGTCACCCAGTATAAATGTAATATCTTTTTTCTTCATTAGTTTCACTGCCTAGTCTAAATGCTTATAAAATTCTTCGCAATCACTTGGTGCGTACACTTGTATGACATTAATTATATTATTTTCAGCTTTTAATTGCATGAGCATCACTCTTTCTGATAAATTTACAACACCTGTTACTGATCTTTGCATCTTTTCTGAGATGAGCAAACCAACACCATATCTATTCCGTTTCGAGTCTGTGCATGAGTAGTAAAATTTGTAACCATCTTTCGAAATCATACCACTTCCTTTCCACTGTACGTCTACAACACCCATAATGTCTATTTTCAATCTTTTTGTTTCTTTTATAGTATTATCTAATTTGCCCGCCTGAAATAGGCTTCGCACATTTCATGTTCCTATTTTAAAATACCCACTGGGGGTTCTTAGCACCCTCTGACCATTTAAGGCTTGCGGGGGACTGAGGGCCATTTGTAATGTTTGATTTTGCATAATGATTTTACTAGGGAATGATTTAATTTGATTATATAAGAGAGGTGGTTTCCCGTTGCCTTCCTCTCGTTCTTAAATTTGCTGGATCGTATTACTTCTTATTTAATTTATGAATTCACTTTTGTATTTAATATTTCAAACTAAAATATAATCCTTGACACATATATTTTTTAACCGTTGTACTTGCCTTGTCCTATACCGTGATATCCTCCGTGTGAAATGTAGATTAGTTCATGATCCCCGTTACTGGCGGGTCTTTGGAGTTTTTCCGACTATTTTCTACTATCCGTCCTGTACTGTTTAGACGTTAATGCCTTTTGTTTTTTATTGATTGTTCAGGAAGGTTATTTTTTGTTTTCCTGACATCCTGTTGTCTTTCTTCTGGAAATTGAAACCGTTTCTGTGTCTCGAGTGCCTCATTATCCTTATGTGTTACTTCTTCTATCTTATTAGAGTCTACTTAATTCCCTTCAACAAAAATTCTATTTCTTCTCTACATTCTCTAAATAAAATTTATTTTCTTTTTATCCTTTCTGGTAACGATGTATCATTTTTACTTGCACCTATACCTATAGGCCTAAACGACTGGACGAATTTGCTTCAAACTTCATATCTGTGGTCTGTGGGATAACCCCTAGAGGCGAAATTGGAAATTTCAATCTAACCTCAAAATTAAGGGTAGTTTACTTAAGGCCGATTTCAGTTAAAATAGATTTTCTCGAAAACGGCTCTAACGATTTCGATAAAATTTGATATGTGGATTAGTTTGGGCATATGCTATGAGGTGGCATACCACGTTTTTCAAGAAAAATTCGAATAACGGTAATATTGAAAATCAGCTGTTTCTCGGGTATTTGTTCGGCGATTGGGCTAAAAATTTATATTTCTAGGTTATAAGACAAAGGCAAAATAATGGCGTACCAAATTTTGGAATTGCCACGCCAACTTTTAATAAAACTTTTTTTTTTTCAAATTTTTTACTAGAAATTGAGAAAAAATTATTTAAGCAAAGTAATAGACCTTCAAATTTTCTATAATATCCTCTTTGGCCACGCCCACTTTTTAAGGGCGTTTTTATAAAAACAAAACATTGAGTAAGCTATTACAATGTTGTATGTATTATTCCATCGAAACGCGGAATGCCACGTCTACTTTACTGGGAAGAGCAAAACTTGGACCTCAATCCTGATAAAATTCTACACTTATAGCATTACGGTGCAAGTATGTACGACCCAGTCGTGCACTTTATTTATGTAAAGACTAGTACCTTTGAGTTTGTATTTTGCAAGCATGATCTTTGTTTTTTTTTAAATAGATGCACCAATCCTACTAGGATAGACTTGTCTGTTTTTCTTCCTATTCTCTTTATACAATTAATATCGGAGTCAAGCAAATTTATATCTAATTTCGTTTTCATTAGGTGTTTCACTACGGCCTTCAATTTTTCATGATCATCTTGCGCTATTTTCTTGATGTAGAAAAATAAAATTTTATTACGCCGAACCGTTTTTTCTATTATTTCTTGTTGCGACTTCATTTTGTCCTTTAGGACTCAAAAACTGCGATTTTTGAGCTAATCATGCAGAATTATTCCTTTTATTATGCTGCTTATTTTGTCAAAAATTTCATGTTAATACTACCTTGTATACACGCGGGGTTAGAAGAGAAAATGTCGTTGTATCTCCCTACAAGATAGTAGTAAACTGAAAACTTTAAACGCGTTTTCTGCAAAATCGTGTTTTTTGAGTTATGAGCGACATGTTTTTTAGCAGCAATCTCCTATTTCCTATTTAGCAGTCTAAAGTTCCATTGACATTTTCTGTGAGAGTAATTACTGATACTTACCTCGTATCAGTGAAAGAACCAGAACTCATTGATTGGTTTATTACGTGTTAAAGAATTGGGCCGATTATATGCATCGCCTTTAAAAGCGTTTTAGGACTGATATGATATTTGATTCATCGACTTTAATACTTCTTTAATCTAGTGCACCTGGGTTAATTTGAAAGAAAGTGTTAGTGCATGGAGATCTTGGAATGAACTGGGAAGGGGTTATCGATTCATTACTTGGCTGGATGCTTCTTAAAAAAAACTTATTAAAATTTTTTGCAATGTTCTTATCGCCTTTTATAATAGCTCAGTGGAAATATACGTCTTTAATCAAATGTCTTTTTTCCTTTAACATACATATCTGCTTTAATAATCCTCCACTTTGATCTTTGGTCGAGCATTTGAAATGAATATTTTTATATTTTTATGTTTTTTGTCTTCTCTATCTCTGCGTTTCCGTAGAATGCGATACCTATCCCAACTGGCATCATTGTTATACAATCCAAATTCTTGGTGTTTGGCTATTTTGTGACGCTTTATGCTCTTTAACCTTTCGTTGTGCAAATTAACATTTTTGTTATATGAAGCAACTTATTTTGTACGATTCGTCTTATGCTATGATTCTCACTATTTGCCGATAATGAGCTGGAACTTAGCTGACTAAAGTAAGATGATCTGTTACTTAAGAAAATCGATTTTTTTCACCTCACTCTGTTCCTCTACTATTGGTTTTTTAAGATACAAATTGATTACGAGCGTTTCGTGCTTACTTATGTTGAGTTTTGGGATTGTTATGTTGTAGTTTTATATAAGTGATCATTATAAATAGTTTTCTAATTTAATGTGGGTTACTAATTTAAAAAGGACGAATATTCCTTATAGAGGGAGACGAAAGTATGTTACTAAAACTACAATGGAATTATTTGTTTGATAAACTCCTAACATTAAGCGGTCGTAAATTATGTAAGTGTTTAATTGACAAAGTAGTGTTATTTTGGCAAAGATAGCAGGTTGGCGGATTGCTTTTGCTGATTAGACGGCAATGTGTGATGTTAGTATGTCCAATGCGCAGTCGTGGATAGCCCTTTTCAATATATTTTTTAAAGTTTGTCCAGAAAGTGAAGAGAGCTTCTTTTGCAGTAACTTTTGCAGGAGCATCTGCTGTTCCGTTGTATACCGCCGTGCCTGGCACCCACATAATTTTCAAATTAAATTGTTTTATCCAGAGTAAGCTTGTACCTTATTAGTGCTGTAAAAATTCGTTACAAAAATACAAGTACTCACTCCCTACTTCTTCCTGCTGAATCGAACTTTTAAAATTATGTACTCTTTCAAAACCTTTTCCCCACCGATATGGTCCTATTTTATAGTTTGAGGCCAGATTGATAACAAAGCTAAAATAGTCATTTAAAAATAATACATATGAATTTACTCAAGTGCACGTAAGGTATAGCGAACAGTAGAATATGTACATAAGTATTGTACTTGACTCTCTCCACCATTGATGAACTACATAATATATATAAATATATATACATATAATATATGAAATATATGTATATATAAATATATATACATACATATGTATATATATGTATACATATAATGTAGGTGATTTGTGCTTTCCACATTCAAACAGCAGGTTTGAAAACAAATTTTTCACAAAAAAAAAAGAAAGTATCAAAGGAATTCCGGCAAAAAGTACCATTATTATTAACAAAATATATCCAACTGGCAGTGAAATAGTGGTTTATTGCGAAAATGTTATAAAGAGATGCTATTACATCTGTTGTCGAAACTGAAAAGTATCAACAAAGCCATTTTTAGAAAAACGATGTATAACATCGAAATTAAGATACAAAAATATCACTCTTGATACGTCCCTGCAAAACTGTGCAATATAGCTGTTGTTATGAAAATATATTTTCCGTGCGGTACAAGGTTTGATTGGTGCGCAAATGCTACAGGATTTGTATGACTTGAATGTCATGTCTAATTGGATAAAACAGAGAGAATATGGTGACATTTTCGGGGACTCGCTTTGGGATTTCACATGTTCATTGATATCCAAGGGGAATGAAGTTTTGGGTGCTGGATGCTGGATCCTATTTAATTAACTAGGATGCTGTCGAATTTTTGCAGCTGGTTGCTCCCCTATTAGTAGAGACTCTTTATAAATTTCTATAAGATGATATATGATGTTTTTGCTCAAAAATACTTAAAGAGGTATTTTGGTTGTAGCCATCTTAACAAAAGCACGATTTTCTCGAAAATACGCCTCAGTTTCATAGTTTTCATGCTTTATACTTGCAAGATGACATACCACGTTTTTGTCCAAAATGCTTAGAACGCTGCATTACTTATAAACAAGTTATGTAAATATCTGTGTACATGCATATGAACACATTTCTTCATTTAGTTTTTTACATCAAATACACACAAGACTTTTAGATATACATAGGTGCAAGTTTGTACGACCCAGTCGTGCACTTTATTTATTGTGTTTTTAAAGGGGGTGAAGACATTTAACTTCAATATTTTGTCAGATTTGATTTTTAAGACAATGTGAACATTTGTAGGGATACTCGCAATACATGCTTTTACCATATCTTTGATAACACTGTAATTAATCCACACACCCTCAATATTTTCTTTTAACATTTGAATTGTTGTGTTCTTTCTGGCATAAACTTTCGATTTTAAGTACGCCCAATAATTCTCGATAGGTTTTAGGTCTGGAGAATTGCCAGCCCAAACAAGAATGTCTATCATCAATAGAATTTATGAAGTTTATACTTTTCTTTGAAGTGTGGTCAGAGAACGCCATCCTGCATAAAGGTGTAATCTGCTGGAAGAAGACTTTGCAAAAAAGGCAAAAAACGGTATTAATTACATGGACATGTTAATCTCTGCTCATTATTTTGTTAACAAAATATATTGGACCAGAACTTTCTGAAGATATGCAGCTCAAAACCATAATGATGGTGGATTTTTAACTATTTTGAATACGCAATCTTCTCTGTAATGCTCCTGTGGCCTCCTTCGTATGAATTTCACCGTTTCAGTTACTGCGTCAAGGCGGGGAAAATCACTGAATATGACCATAAAATGGGAGGAAAAACAGATTTAAAAAGAATGCACAAGCTTGCAGTCGAAAAATAATATGAAAGCGGATTTATGGTAACATACATTATTTTAATAATTCATTTCATAACTTCGATGAAATTTGGACCAATTATATAGTTGCTTTATCATCCTTTGAATTATTTTCGGAAAAATTTGTTCTATGCTTCGTAGAAAGTTATGCAAACCATCTCTAGCTGGTTTTTTTCTACCCTCTAAGGCCATTTTCACTACTTTTCAAATTGATCTATCCTAAAATTTCCATTTTCTCCCATAGGTTTGGTGAAAACTCCTTAAAAATACATTGCCAACCTTTCGAATTTTGGTTGCATTTGCCACTGTTCGTTTTTTTTGTCAATATCTCCGTAACTTAAGTGTCCAGAATTGAGATATCCAAAAAAAATTTGTTCCTCTTTTATTACTGTTTTGATCTCTGCAATAGTTTAAGGGGTCTTGTTGCGTACCTTGCGACACATAATTGAACACAAGTTTTGTATTATGTTCAAGTCATGGCTACTTCCGGGCCAATTTAGGGATGCCAGTCCAATATCTTATTTGATTAGGTTTATCTGTTGAAAGAAAACAATAATTAGACAAGGTTAGAAGTGCAGATTTTAAGTCAACATTTGGGTTTTGGACAGGGAGCGGAATCGTCCTGAAAGATGGGGTTTCGGACGTGGCAGCATAACCCCTCTAGTGTATGAACAACACCATTAGCAATGATTTGTTTATATTTTTATTGCATTTACAAAATTATCCAAAAGCAAAATACGTGCAGGACCCCAATTTGTCATGCATTCCCATACCATGACATATGGTGAATGCTTTACGGTCAGAAGTAAGCATTCGCCCGAATATTGTTCATTGGCTCTCCTTGCACTGTCTGCTTTCCAACAGGTCCGATGAGGTTGAACTTGAATTCGTCAGAAAATATGACTCTTCTCTAATCGTCAGCGACATATGGTGAATGCCTTACGGTCAGAAGTAAGCATTCGCCCGAATATTGTTCATTGGCTCTCCTTGCACTGTCTGCTTTCCAACAGGTCCGATGAGGTTGAACTTGAATTCGTCAGAAAATATGACTCTTCTCTAATCGTCAGCGGTCCATTCCCGGTGCTCTTTAGCCCACGCCAACCTTTTTACTTGCACCTTTTTCGTGAAAAAAATCGAACTCTAGATTTTAATCAAACTTGGCATAACTATAATGGAGAAGTCCAAAAAAGTAGGTTATTATATGTTATGAGGTGGCGTACCATGTTTTTCACGAAAAATTCGAATAACGGTAATATTGAAAATCAGCTGTTTCTCGGGTATTTGTTCGGCGATTGGGCTAAAAATTAATATATCTAGGTTATAAGACAAAGACAAAATAATGGCGTACCAAATTTTGGAATTGCCACGCCCACTTTTACAAAAATAATTTGTTTTCAAACTTTTTACTAGAAATTGAGAAAAAATTATTTAAGCAAAGGCCTTAAAATTTTCTATAATTCACTCAAACACAATATTTGGCCACGCCTACTTTTTAAGGGCGTTTTTATAAAATCAAAACATTGAGTAAACTCCTACAATGTTATGAATATTATTCCATCGAAACGCGGACCTCAATCCTGATAAAATTTTGCACTTATAGCATTACGGTGCAAGTACGATAGTGCTGATAGAAGTGACTACTTTGCAGGTCGACGGGCTTGAACACCCTCTTCGTTTAGCCGGCGCTGAACCCTTCGCGTGCTGATATCAGTGCTCTCCTCTTTTTCGGTCTTCCGCTTCCAGGTTGCTTCTTCGTTTTACCCGTCGAGCTCAATTTTTACTTGCACCTATACCTATAGGGCAAGTATTGCAATCGTGAAAAAAATCGAACTCGAGATTTTAATCAAACTTGACATTACTATGATGGAGAAGTCCAAAAAAGTAGGTCCGGCAATTCCGTCTGTCTGTCTGTCAGTCTGTCAGTCTGTCAGTCTGTCAGTCTGTCTGTCTGTATATTCGACTACAGCCTAAACGGCTGGGCGGATTTACTTCAAACTTCATATATAGGGTCTGTGGGATATTCCCTAGAGGCGAAATTTGAATTTTCATTCTAACCTCAAAATTAAGGGTAGTTTACTTAAGGCCGATTTCAGTTAAAATGGATTTTCTCGAAAACGGCTCTAACGATTTCGATAAAATTTGATGTGTGGGTTAGTTTGGGTATATGCTATGAGGTGGCATACCACGTTTTTCACGAAAAATTCGAATAACGGTAATATTGAAAATCAGCTGTTTCTCGGGTATTTGTGCGGTGATTGGGCTAAAAATTATTATTTGTACGTTACAAGACAAGTGCAAAATAATGGCATACCAAATATTGGAATGCCACGCCCACTTTTATAAAACTTATTTTTTTTCAAAATTTTTACTAGAAATTGAGACAAAATTATTTAGGGAAAGTAATAGGCCTTAAACTTCTCTATAATTCACTCAAACACCCTATCTGGCCACGCCCACTTTTTAAAGGTGTTTTTTTAAAAACAAAACATTGAGTAAACTTCTGCAATGTTATGACTATTATTCCATCGAAACGCGGAATGCCACGCCTACTTTACTGGGATAAGCAAGACTTGGACTTTAATCCTGATAAAATTATGCACTTATAGCATTACGGTGCAAGTACGTACGACCCAGTCGTGCACTTTATTTTAAAAGCCGGCTCACAGTGCTTTCGTTACAATGCATAACTTGTGCGGTTCGTCTGTTGGATAAATTTTCGCCGTGAAGAGCAAGACTACGACCTTTATCTGCTTCGCTTGAAACCATCGCGAAATTCTAGAAGACTTATGCGTAATCACCTTGAGTGCTCTATCTTTTATAAATGACAAAAACTAAGCAGGTCAACGAAATTGTGCAATTGTATTTACATGTGTGTTAAAAATATGAGAAAAAACCCGAATTTTTTGGGGCGGGTTTCCAATATAGGAAATTCGCTAAACAATTTTTACTTGCACCTATACCTATAGGGCAAGTATTGTATTCGTGCAAAATTTGGAACTCGAGATTTTAATCAAACTTGACATTACTATAATAGAGAAGTCCAAAAAAGTAGGTCCGCCAATGCCGTCTGTCTGTCTGTCTGTCTGTCTGTCTGTCTGTCGGTCTGTCTGTCTGTCAGTCTGTCAGTCTGTCAGTCTGTCAGTCTGTCTGTCTGTCTGTATATTCGACTACAGCCTAAACGGCTGAACGGATTTACTTCAAACTTCATATATAGGGTCTGTGGGATATTCCCTAGAGGCGAAATTTGAATTTTCATTCTAACCTCAAAATTAAGGGTAGTTTACTTAAGGCCGATTTCAGTTAAAATGGATTTTCTCAAAAACGGCTCTAACGATTTCGATAAAATTTGATGTGTGGGTTAGTTTGGGCATATGCTATGAGGTGGCATACAACGTTTTTCACGAAAAATTCGAATAACGGTAATATTGAAAATCAGCTGTTTCTCTGGTATTTGTTCGGCGATTGGGCTAAAAATTATTATTTATAGGTTATAAGACAAGTGCAAAATAATGGCATACCAAATTTTGGAATGCCACGCCCACTTTTATAAAACTTATTTTTTTAAAAATTTTTACTAGCAATTGAGAAAAAATTATTTAAGCAAAGTAATAGACCTTCAAATTCTCTATAATTCACTCAAACATCTTATCTGGCCACGCCCACTTTTTAAAGGTGTTTTTTTAAAAAAAAACATTGTGTAAACTCCTCCAATGCTATGACTATTATTCCATCGAAACGCGGAATGCCACGCCTACTTTACTGGAATAAGCAAGACTTGGACTTTAATCCTGATAAAATTATGCACTTATAGCATTACGGTGCAAGTACGTACGACCCAGTCGTGCACTTTATTTTTTAATGTAAAAAGGCATAAAAAGAAAAAAAAAATTTGAGGAAATTTTTGGAGGGTACACATGGAAGACTCGAAAATGTACTTCTCTGTGGAGATAGAAGTGTTCCATTTTCAAAAAGTTTCGCTCCATACATTTGCTTCATTTTTCGCTGATCTTTGGAGAGTTAACATAATGCGGAAGACGGAAAGTAGAGTGGGAAGGAGTTTGAAGTTGCGCACATGCAGGTTTTGTTGTTGTTGGACCTCTGATGCTTATGAAATGTGTGATTTCTTATAATACGCAAAGCAATGCATTTAATTGGATGTATGACTACTGATAATAATTTAATTATTGTTAGGAAGTAAGAGGATGTTTGCATTTTTCGGTATGTGTGTTGAGGAAGTCACTTAATGGTTTTATGATTTTTACTTGCACCTATACCTATAGGGCAAGTATTGTATTCGTGCAAAATTTGGAACTCGAGATTTTAATCAAACTTGACATTACTATAATGGAGAAGTCCAAAAAAGTAGGTCCGCCAATGCCGTCTGTCTGTCTGTCTGTCTGTCTGTCAGTCTGTCTGTCTGTCTGTATATTCGACTACAGCCTGAACGGCTGGGCGGATTTACTTCAAACTTCATACATAGGGTCTGTGGGATATTCCCTAGAGGCGAAATTTGAATTTTCATTCTAACCTCAAAATTAAGGGTAGTTTACTTAAGGCCGATTTCAGTTAAAATGGATTTTCTCGAAAACGGCTCTAACGATTTCGATAAAATTTGATGTGTGGGTTAGTTTGGGTATATGCTATGAGGTGGCATACCACGTTTTTCACGAAAAATTCGAATAACGGTAATATTGAAAATCAACTGTTTCTCGGGTATTTGTGCAGCGATTGGCCTAAAAATTATTATTTGTAGGTTATAAGACAAGTGCAAAATAATGGCATACCAAATTTTGGAATGCCACGCCCAATTTTATAAAACTTATTTTTTTTCAAAATGTTTACTAGAAATTGAGAAAAAATTATTTAAGCAAAGTAATAGGCCTTAAAATTCTCTATAATTCACTCAAACACCCTATCTGGCCACGCCCACTTTTTATGGGCATTTTTATAAAAACAAAACATTGAGTAAACTCC
Source organism: Xylota segnis (assembly GCA_963583995.1). Lineage (NCBI taxonomy): Eukaryota > Metazoa > Arthropoda > Insecta > Diptera > Syrphidae > Xylota > Xylota segnis. The sequence continues at coordinate 86,390,202 of OY757237.1, forward strand.
TACAATGTTATGACTATTATTCCATCGAAAAGCGGAATGCCACGCCTACTTTACTGGGAAGAGCAAGACTTGGACCTTAAACCTGATAAAATTATACACTTATAGCATTACGGTGCAAGTACGTACGACCCAGTCGTGCACTTTATTTATATTGTAACAATCCACAAAAGGTACATCATAATTTCCTAATGACACCCACCGTAAGAAGTCATTCAAATAAAGGACATAATTAATAGGAGCAAGAAATGCACTTCTTCAAGAGTTATGCAAGGTACTAATAACGTTGGGAAAACCATACAAAACCTACTCCTTCAACGATATCTTAAGAACTGAAATTGGATAAAAAATTTCATTTGTGCCGACCCACCACTTCAACGATCGAAAGATGAACATTCCCGTGATAATGTAACCAGACACTAACGATACTTTGTAATGAATACTGGGAACTGAAGTAACGTATCCATACGAGTATTCATTTTGTCGTTACAAGCCTATCCCTTATGTATCCGATGATTGGTTTTTTTTGTCTATGTTTAGAATCGGTTTAATTGCTGACAAACTGTCTGTGCAAATCAGAATTTTATCTCCAAGAGCCGTTTTCGTAGCGATAAGTACATGGCCTTAATTAATACTAACGTGATTCAAAGATATATTTTGTTTAAATTTTTATTATTTATTAAAAACTCAATCGAAAGACATTAAATCAGAAAACTTCGGAACGATAGCTTCTCATTCTCATTCATCCCGCGTGTTAAAGCTTAATATCAACCATATTTATTGGTTGAAAAATTTGAAAAAAATAAAATTAAAAGGTTATTCCAAAGTTATAATCGGCAGTTCTCACCATTCTAGTAAAAATAATAGGCAACATTCTGCAATCTTGCGGGGCATTAATACACAAGAGAACGAACCACCTGGGTAAGTACCACAGGTAGGAATATAGATTCGAATGCTCAGATTACTCAGATAAACTGAATGGAGAATCTGAAATAAGAACATAACTATTAAGTAATAGGTAACACAATAGACCACTGAATCACAGTGCAAAATACCCTTTACAAGTAACAAGTCTATGAGATCATATAGCCTTTTTCATATACCCTAGTGAACATTTTGCTACGAAAATCGTGTTACCGGTTATTGAGAATTTTCGTAATTTAAGTTATTTTGTATGTACATATGTATATGAGCAAACGTTTTCATAACCTTGAATGGAAAGGAAGTAAGTGCAATGTATCGGTTGTTGGGCATAGTTTTTCATCTACTCGGAAAAAAATTTGAAATAATAGGATGGGTGAAATGTTGAGAAAGATTTAGATAGTGTGTGCATCTATATTTTTGATTGTCTCTCTGTCATTCCTTTTGCTAAAACCGAATGGTGTTAAGGCACCAATTACATTGGTATATGGATATGTTTTAACTTCAAACTGCATATTTGAAGTAAATATTTGCAAACGTAGAGCAAAATATGTCCTTTAATTTCTAAAATTACTTAATTTTCTTATTAAAAATTTATAATTCTCAGGCTTTTTGATACTCCTGCAACTCCAAAAACTATTATTCAAAAGTCATCAGGAAAAAGTTTAAATTATCTATCGGAATCCGCAAGACGGTGCTTGACGGAAAAAAAGATATACAACGGTTCAGTCAAACTCAAACCATGCGTACTAGACAGACCAAAGCCATTTCCTTTGCATAACAAAGCAATGGAGAATTCGATGCAATCAGCTAATGTTAATCCTTTCACTCCCGATAGTAAGATTTTTTCAATAGGTTTTATAAAAGGTTGACTTATTTCGTTTTTATTTTTTAAGGTTTATTGGCACAAAACAAAAAACGATGTAGAACTCAATTTGGCCGTGAAAATGATAAAGGTTCGTCATTATCGTTTCTTGACTCTGAGTTCGCTTCTGTGGATGTGTTTGAGGACAACATTGCAGAAATTCAACAGGCACCAAAACGTTTAGCTCTGCAAGATACAAATATAAGTCGTTACAAGAAGGAGTTTTTAGAAATCTCTTTGATAGGTAAAAATGCATGTAACACTTATTACATATGTACCGTTGTACGGATTTATTTTAGTACAGTGTAGTAATTCTTTATTAGTATTTGAAAAACTTTACAATAGGTCTTGTATAAATTTCATTCATTTTTAGACAATATATAAGTTAATTCCCAAAAATATATTTAAAATTTTAAAATTTTAAAATTTTTACAGTTTTACTTTTTTAGAAATCTAAACATTTCTTTTTATAATTTCTTATATTTGTCTCTGGTTTTATATTATCGGGTATATATAAAAATAAACCAAGTACTTTATAAAAAAAGTATTTTGGCCCTGCCCTGTGTGGATCGCAGGAAACTGACCCTGAAGTCATCTGCGTTTCAAAGTTGGTACGGTTGTACTTCTTCCACTCTCCTGATATTATATGTCAAAAGATTTGGTGCGGTTCTGTTCTTTAAAATACTTCTCATTGCTTTATTTTGTAGTTTTTGCAGCCTTACCATTTCTCCCTGATTGTAACATGTGTATAGTCGTCCCGCAATACTCAAAATGAGGTTTACCGGTCCGGTCAATGGTTTCAAATGCTCTTTTAAAATCTACGATAAGTACTAGCATTTACTTCTTTTCTCCACGCGGTTTACTGCAGTTTCACATCAATGATTTTTTCGGAACAATAAATCAATAAATATTTCGAATAACAAGTCGATGGGACCCAGGTCCTAGCTTCTCACAACCATTCGTGTTGAGCGTGTCATATTCTTTACGCGAATAGAAGGGGCCTTTTGTTTAATGCCGTGTCCGAAGGTCAATTTATTATTTAAGAAGTTTTGTCATGAGAAGTTCTACTCTCGGATGTGAAAAAACTTTTGTGTTTTGACTGAGATTCGAACCTCGAACCCCTTAGTCCATTGTCCAACGGACTTTCATTATAACGTTTAATCTTTTAAGTTTCGAATGTAGAGTGAGAGATGACACAGCATATGTTAAACTAGCTATTCTTATACATATGTCATCTAAATTCATCTTTACGTACCTAAAGATTTCATTGTCCTTTTTGCTCATTCTTGTATCATTGTTATACCCTATCCTAAGGGTATTTAAAGTTTGACATATATAGTGGCGTTCAAAATAATAGCAGTGTTACCTTACGATCGACCTATTATAGTATAAACTAAGATATGAATAATCTACTATGTACTTCAACTAGTTTTGTGGCAAAAGAACAATCTTACGTTTTCAAAAAAAATCGATCGCATAACGGCTCCTTTCCAAATGTCACTAGAATCGTTAGTGCACGTTAGTTTATGGTGATAATGTGTGGTTTGAGAAGCTAGGCCCTGGGTCCCATCCACCTGTTGCGCGAAGTATTTATTTATTTTTTATTTATTTTATAGAAACATTTGGTTTTCTGTTCCTCACTGCTATTATTCAGACCGCAACTGTAGTTGGTACCATAAAGAAAAAATCCATATTCAGATCAGTAGAAAAAACGATTGAGCCATATCCGTCCGTTCGTATGTCACCAGTTTTTGGGACTTAAATTTTGAGCTAGGTGGATGAAATTTCATATCTTGGCTTCTCAGAAATAGAAGCAGTACAAGTGTACAAATTTGATTAAGACAAAATATTTAGATATTCGAATTCTCTACAATTCTTCTTTCCATCAATTTTAACCATGCCCACTTTTTGGGGGCGTTTTTATTAAAAAACTGATTTTGATGAAATTTTGCATGAAATATCAACAAACATTCGAGGCTATCGTTGTATTTGAGAAAAAAAATGGCGTACATAGGGGATAGGGTTTCCAGATTGGTTGTATTTTTTATGTCAATAGTGATTTGAATACTTTTAAGGTCCGATATTTTCGTCTGATTTTGTATTTGTACGTGTCATCCTTAGGTTGCCCCTTAACCTGCAAAACTATGAGAAGGGAGATCTCAGATGATGTATTGTGTTTCCCTGTGTGGGATATCTGGATATCTGGAATATAAAGAAAAAACAGAAAATTAAACTCGTTGGTCTACGTCGGGATGCGGCCCTCCTTAAGAAGAGCTGGTCGAAAAATGTTTTCCTGAAGGTTTGGTGTCTGATTCTGCTGAGATTTGGGCATTCGTAGAGGAATAGTGTCGTCTCTTCCTCCACCTCAATCTCTGCATAGGTCTGAGTCGTTGAAAACCCATTCTACTGAGGTGGGCCGCCATTGTGTGGGTTCTATTGAGAGACAGAAACTCTATGGTTCTTTTCTCGTTGTATTGGGCCCAAAGAAGCCTCGAAACACTGCAGGACGAGAGTGTGCTTCACCTAGCATTGGCCATCTTATGGAAGTCCGTAAAGATCCTGGAGAAAAGGAGGCTAATGGACGGTAGGATAGAGTGGTCTGTCGGGATGTCACTTGATTCATCAGCCCTCTTGTTCCCTTGGAAGCTCATATGGAATCCAGCATAGGGTAATGCTATGCGCAGAGCTTAGGGATTTGTGCTCTTCTTTACATTGTTTGACCAGTTTTGAATTGGTGTAATGCAAGTGATGGCTTTAATGGCTGCCTGGTTGTCAATGTATATGTCAATATGCTCGTTGTTTTCCAGAGTGGATACGCTTCTGCAGGCCTCGGTGATACCATATATCTCCGCCTGGAAAACAATCGCGTGGTTGGGGGGTTTTATGGAGCGGGGAAACTGTGGTTCTTCTGAGAAGATTCCTGATACATCCAGTGGATAGTGGGGCCCCATTTCCTACCGAAAATTGTACTGGAAGCGTAAAAAGCCATGCAGGCCTTCTTCGTGCGTTCTATTATATTCTCCTTCCAATTCAGCTTGCGATCCAGTATGCAGCTAAGATATCTATCCTTGCCTCATATCTGGAATGGGATTCTAAATTCGAAGTAAATTCTCTTATTTGTAAATAGGACCAGTTCGGTTTTCTTAGCATTGACGCTGAGATCGTGTGGGTCATCTATTTAGGGCGTTCAACGATGTTTGCAGTATATTAACTAGTACGACATGTTCTGCATCAGCGACAACATTGACCCCGCTAAGTTCTAACCTAAAAAGAATTTCACTAATAACTAAATTCCATAGCGTAGGATATAAGTCCCCTCCTTGAGGAGTTCCCCGTGAGACCACAGCGTGTGCTTGGGTACCGCCCAGTTCGGTTCTGATTTTGCGAGAAGTATAGTAGCACTGTCTCTACTAAGCGGTCTTTATGTAGGCATGCTGGGCAGATGAGACGTTTTCGCGAGTTAGTTTGGAGCAACGGGTGTGGCTAGGCTTATCCGCTTTGGGGATGAAAATGACCTTGAACTCTCTCCATGATTGAGAATTATAAGCTTTGTAGCGGCGACTTAGGTGTCAATACGCTAAGCTACTTTCATGTCATCAATTATCTGTTCGGCCAATTGTGGGTAAATTGGTGTTGTTGAACTGTTGACCGTTTCGGTCAGTTGGGGATAGCTGAAAGAGCAACTGGGTAAATGCATATTAATGAGTTCCTTCAGAGTATCTAAACAGGATTCAGTCCAGAAGCCGTCATGTTTTCGGAGGAATCTCGGAACTGTTTGGACCTTTGAGAGAACTTTCCTAAGCCTGATTGGGTCTATGTCGCTACAGAAGTTTCTCCAGGTTGCCCTTTTGGCGTATGTATTTCTCTTTTTTTTAATTTCCCTTTATTTCTTTGTAGCAGTGGGGTTCTTGGTATTTTCGCTACATTGTTCAGCCTTCTTGCTTCTTTACGTAGTGGGTTTTTTTTGTCTTCTGCCCTCCGATAGCGGGCAGGATTTCGTGAAGGCATTTTGGAGAGCTGTAGTAAGTCGACTAACTTTTAATTCTCGATCCTATTAGTACCTAACATTAGTTAGATTTTAGAATAATATCTATGACTTGCTCCCGGGGATCTACTAACAAAGGCGAGTTCCGGCTATATGTTTATTATTTATTATATAGCGTTGGTGTTGCTGCTACCCCATTGCATGTGGTGGGAATTCGCATGGCAGTTGATTAGCAGATCCCATCCTTTTGCGACCGTGCTGGTGACCATGTTCGTTAGGGATTCGGAAGGTGGGGTGGGATTGCAAATACTTTTTTTTTTCCCTGGACCCTAGCCCATATGACTGATACTGCGACCTAAAAGATCTATTGTATCAGGGTGTAATTTTACTCTAAGAGACGTACTACCTCCTTATGAAGGAAAGCACGTCCTTAGTTGCAGAGGTTCTAATATCTGCTGGCGAGCATGTTACTTTGCGGAAGATGCGCCACCTCAGCCAATGCAGAGCTGAACATTCACTGAGAATGTGCTCAGATGATTCGTCATCCTTTGAGCAGAACCTGCATTCTATGTCTGGGCATAGATTGAGTTTGTTGAGGTGATATCTCAGGCCGCAGTGACCTGTTAGAAAACTCACCAGCTTCCTAATGTTTTCTACTTAAATTGACTCCTTTTAATTTTCACTGCACTCATAACTAACTTATCACTGTATTTAGTACAGACACGCATCACACTCACAACAAAAATGCTTCCGCACGATATGAACTCAATTTCGAGAAGACAAGAATAAAGCAAATGAATGTAATACTGTATACCTAGGTAACGTAATGTCTGTAATTTTTCTACCCGTACAAAACGGGCTACCCCTCTAGTTCTCACCACCCTACCCACTCTATGGTCATACTCGTACACCAACAAGGAAAAAGAGAAACGTATGCTCGGTATTGTTATGGTATGGAACTGATATGAGTTCGAGATATCTATGCGAGATGTTTACGTATGATTCGGTATAGAATGGTATCAAGTTACGAAGTGGTATATGGTAACGACATGGTTACATGGTAACGACATGGTTACATGGTAACGACATGGTATAAGTATTAACGTTTCGGTACCCATTACTGAAGTGAGTACTCGAATTTTTGTAACGAATACATACGATTTGCTACAGCACTAGTCTTATCTAGTGATTCTATCATTGCAAATCCATTGTTCTTGCATTAGGGTTGTATCTACATGTGTTTCGTTGCGACAGAAAAGATGCGAGGTTGGCACCGGCCAGCTTGTTGTGATGAAGGTTTATTTGAATTAACTTGATCATCAGATCAGTTAACTAGCGTAGGTGCCAACCCCGACCTTTTGGAGTACGGCCTGACTTTGACCGTATTGAGTTTGACACGTACCTTGAATCCTGTCAATGGTAGTTGTACGATTTTCTCTCTATTGTCATGCTCAACAACGTACAAACTTCGCCTAACCCGTCCCGGACGGCGTTTCCATCGACAGTACATTCCAGTCTTCTGTCCGGAACTCAGCGTTCAGGACTTTTAGAAATTGCTCCAGTCTCTTTCGATATGCCCCTTTTTCCGGGGGCACCTATATCGAAGTTTTGGGTGGTTGAGTCATCGTGCCTGACTCTCTAGGCTCTCAGGTCTGACCCAGTCGGTTTGCGACTGACGTTTGGGTGGATGTTGGACTCCTCCGTGACCTTACGTTTTAATCGGTCATCGGTTTTACTCCTGCAGGTGCGACCGCGGCATTACGGTTAGGTTTTCTCTCGTTTTTGTTGGCCAGAGTTCCCAGTTTCGTATGCTCTTCCATTTGAGTCGGAATGTTCTTTTTTAAGGTAATTCATCACTTAGGACTAAAGTCCCTTAAAGTTATAAACCTAGTAATGAGGTGAAAGGAAAGGGAAGGTAAAAGTAGGAAGAGGAAAGAGAGTTAGGTGACGATGCGCGTTGACTTTATATCTTTGTGAATCAGAATTTGTAGGATATATTGAGGATGGCAAGTTATTCCACATACATACGTGTTGAGTGACTGAAGAACAAGCTTCTGAATTTCACTGTGTGCGACGAGGCCGATCAATCTACACGATTTAACAAGCTCAAGCAAGTTGCGCGAGGCTCCGCCCAAACATGTGAGGTCTATTCCAGTTTTTGTTGTTTACACCGGCACGTTTATATCGACATTTTTCGCAGCTTGGAAATCTGATGATTCCAGCGAAGGTCTGGGGTAAATTGCATGCCAAGCATTGAAAAGCTTGTTAGTATCCTGCTTCAGCGATGAGAGGACTCGGTTTTAGGACTCCAATCGTTGATGAGTTGAGCTCCGTAGAAATTTGTTGGCGGTGAAACTTCACGGTCTTTTCGCTAGTATTTTCAGCCGCAGCGAGGTGGAGGCGGTATCGATCCTGAGGGCTCAGGCTCAGAGTCACCCTCGGCGATCTTTAAGCGTTCGGCGAGCTCTGCTTTAGATGAATTGGATTGTTTAGTTTTTATTGGTGCTTCCGTTTAATTTGTTTATACGCTATCCTAAAGGTATATTAAGTTTGATACATAGTTTGTAACATAGAGAAATAATCGAGATGACCCTATAAAATATATATATATGTATATGTATATTCGTGATCAGCATCAATAGAGAAAACGATTGAGCCATGTTTGTGCGTATGTCAACACTTTTTGGGCCTTAAATTTTGAGCTACAAGGATGAAGGCTTCTGAGATGAGATATTTTTTCAGAACTTCACTATTTTGTATGAAATCGAAAAATTGTATTTAGATATTAAAATTCTCTACAATTCGTTAATACATCAATTTTAACCACGCCCACTTGTTGGGGGCGTTTTCATCCAAAAACTGATTTTGATGAATTTTTTCATGAAACATCAATAACCATTTGAGTATATCGTCGCATTTTAAGAAAAAAATGGAGTGCGGATACGCCCATTTTGTAAGGGCTACATAATAGGGAGGATAGGGTATCATACGATCCACTACGGACGGTTTGTAGCTTTTCTATATGCTTTGTTTTTGTTTTCTTATAAAAAATAATTCGGGAATTCGATTTAGACTAAGAGGATGACTTTTCTATGGAAAACCGAATGGAATCTTAAAAAGGAGTAGCAAGAATGAAAAATACATTTTTTTTAGTTAATTCAATAATTCTTACATGAAGGTCAAGTCAACCAGGCAGGCACCCGTGCATTGATTCTTGCTTTTATTCCATTGGACATCCGGCACCAGTTTAAACGCAGCATGTGGGGTATCATGCCCCGCTTAAAACCGAATTGGTTATCCGGAATTATATGTTTTTACTCAACCCACTTATTCAGGGCTCTATGAATGACTTTTTCGAATTGCTTATGTTCGGAAGGAGACCTATCGACCGGAGATTCGCCGGATTGGAGGAATCTCTGCACCTATTGGGAATGGGCTGCACCACTGCTGTCTTCCAATGCGCCGGATAATATGCATAATTCAGCGCATTGTTAAACAGGGTGGTGTATATGTCTACCGCTTTCAGAGGGAGGTGTCTGAGCACAATGTTCGGAATTCCATCGATTCCCACGGATTTCTTACTCCTCAATGAGAAGAAGGTCGCTTGGAGTTCTACCTTTGATATGGACGGGGGGTGAACCCTGTCATTGGCAATGGCATTGTTTGCCATGTTCCCTTCATTGAACACGGTTAAACCAGTGTTCTCAGATCGTCATTCCTGCATATCATTTCAAGCCAAAAGTTGTGCACAAAGACGCGATTTTACAGGTCATGGTTCGGGTGAATGCTATCATTCATCTTGTACACTTCCTGGAAAGTAGCCTCTACTTTCTCCTGCGGATCTTCTATCACGAAGAAGTCGTCATCCTCGACAGCGTTATCTGGATCTATGCCTGCTGTTATTAGTACTCGTTCGTTGTTCAGGGTAACTTAAGACACGGAAGGTCGTTGAGGTTATTTTCCCGAAAAACCTTATTGATCTGCGGCAACATGCTTGGATTATTGGCTCTTACGGCCGAAATCTTCCCGTTACAATGTGCATTAACCGTCATTTTATAGTTCTCTTTATTAAATTTTTGATCAACGACTTCAGTGTCCTAACCTCCGAGTTTTGTCTGTCGCAAATTGCATGTACAAGGTTTTTAATCTGGAGTCTACTTTTCTGTTGGTGTAGTGCGTTGATTGTCGCGTTGCGAAATATGTCGGCGTTGTCAGTATGTTGATAACAAGGTATCGTTCTATCGTGTCTATCGTTCGTTTGATTGTCTCGTCCAATTGTTTCAGATATCTGTTAACCTCCTCGTTTAACAGATTTCTATTGGACGGTGGGTAGAGCGCATTCGAGGAGAGTGCTCCAGTCAGTACTCGGAAAAAGCTTGTCCAGCGCGTTCTACTGTAGTCGTAGGTATGCGTATGAACAAACTTTTGCAGTTCCGCAATTTCGTTAGGAATCGTTGTTTCGGCACTAAATCCGCAGTGGTCACTGTTGTACACAAAAGTGTGGAAACAGTTCATAGTTTGTCGGTCCGTGTCGGTCAATTGTAGCCGTACGTCGAACAGCATAAGATCCAGATAAGAGCCGCTACTGGGAAAGGACGGAATATCCGATATTTTCACATCGAGTATAAACTCGACATTGTGCTGACCCCACAAATTAAGTAGTAGGTTCCCTCTTGGATTTGGCGTATTATTTCCGCAATGCCCATGCTTCGCGTTTAAATTTCCGGCTATGAGACAATAGTTTTCCTCCGAATTCAGCCTTAGGCTTCGGAAAAATGATTCGAGATCCGAAATGAATAAAGAAGTTTGAGTAGCTTCTGGTGCATAGGCAAAAACCACGTACATCGTCTTTCCACTATGGAGAGGGATGCACACGATACACGCTTCTAGCACCTAGAACCTTCGCACTTCACCACTTCACCACTGTACACTGTCTTGTAATGTAGCTGTTTACGTGCGAATATAGCGACACCACCTCTTTGGGTGGAGTTGGGCCGGTCTCTTATTATATTACATTTATTGTTCCTAAAATTATGTCTCTGAGTTAGCTTAGCTTCGCTAATCAGAAGTAAATCAGGATTTTTATCGTCTCAAAGCTTAAAAAGTGAGTTTCTACGTTCTATGCTTATCAGTGAATTCACATTCAACTCAAGGTACCCATTACGACTACAGGTGCGCTAGGCCCGTATTTCTAGACATATTTCTATTGGGAGTGTGGACCGTTGACTCTCGTCCGTCGCGTGACACTTGTTGTGGTTTTAGTAACTTTCCTGTTCTTATTTTTTATTTTTATTAAAAAAAAGTACTTATTTTTTGTCACTGCCACTTGAACTACGCCAATTAGGCTCTCGTGGCACTTTTTGCACACTTGAAAGTAACTGTATTACCATTGAAAACAGCCGAAACACTTCTTTCCACGATGATGGACTGTGACCGACTGATGGAAAATGAGTGTGTTTATGTATGTATGTACATATGTACATATACATCAATATGTATATGTATGTTAGATGCATATGTATATTCATAAGTCGCCAGAACATTTGCTCAGAAGACAAGTAACGACTAGTTTCCCTTTTCCAATATCAAATATGTATGTCTTACTTACGTCATATTCACCTGTAAAATTTGTTCATCAAACCTTTTATATTCTTCTCATTTTATTTTATTATATTATCATTTAAAATATTTATTACGAAAATTTTGGCATAGCCACGCAAAGCCGAGAAACAAACAAGTACGACCTCTGCTAACGAGATCTGACCAATTCATCGCCCATAAACAAGCATGCAATGAATTATTCATAAAGCTGAAAATGTTCTGCTGGTATAGCGGTGTATGGGCGACCTTTAATGAAATAAGAAGGGGTTAACGGGATCAAATCGGTATCGGATATGGCGCATAATGGGCGAGAATTCAGCAAAGCTTCTATTTGAGCTAGCAAAGTGTCCATCTTTTCAAAAGTTAGATCGAAGGATGATTGGATGTTCTCTGCTCCTAAAAATGTTGAAACTAGCTCGTTGGATGACAATACACTTTCCTCGTGTAGCGATGTATTTCCGCAGGGCAGTCATAAAAGCATCTGTAGAAAGGTCGGTGACAACTTCCAAGTGCAGCGCTTTGGTTGCGATACAAACAAAAAGAGGTTTTCGAAGTTTCGACGCACGATGTTGGCTGATGAAATGGTGGCAAAAGACGAGACGAAGGCAAATTTTCTATCAGCTTCGAGGAAGTCGAAGAGCGCAGGTGATAGTAATACAGACAGTCGTGTACCACCTTACGTATCATATTCCTGCTCCCATTATCTAGAAATTCTGACGAACTATGGAAAACAACTCCGGCACTACAGCATGAAGAAACTTTTCGTGCGCAAAGTACAAATTACGAAATACGGTTATTTTTTGGATCATTCGACATCCGTCGTCCAACTCGCAGCAACCCTACTTCATCAAGAAACAGGTATAACGAAGATAATTTCGACAGTTGAGAAACCTAGTTTTGCTTTTTTAACTTTTAAATTTCTGCGGTGAACTCCCTTTGATGAAACCGAAGATAAGTTTCTTTAGTAATACGAAACTCAGAGAAGGTTAAAAAATCAACATTATTCAAGGCGGGGTATCAAAACCTGCTTGACCGGTCTCACTCGAGTTTTAGACGTTATAGCATGAACCTCAAAGGCATTATTTCCCCAAATACTGCGAGCATAGGGCACAGCAGAAGCCTTTTCCGACGCATCAGATAATCGTACCAAATCAATACCCTTCACATTTAGTGTGTACCTTTGAGGTATCCTTAGTTGGCCAAAGCTCTTGGAACAAAATCTTAAAAAAAATAACAGATGGGACCAAAACCCCCACAAGATCAAATTTCTATTGGTCTTGAAGCTTTTAATGTTATATAAAATTCCAAACCCTGTTCGAACCAAGTAAAATATCAATGGGAGCTGGGGATGTTGAATTCAGGATCTGTTACCGGCAGATCATTGAGACGAATACCATTTACTATGAAAGTTTCACATCGAGTTTTTAACTTCAATTCTCCTTGCGTAACAACACCGTCAACAGAAGCCATCTCATATCGATGTCGACTAAAGCAGTCTTATTAGGAGAATTGGTAACGTTATTTGGGTTATGGAACCTAGAACTATCCAGATGCATCAACTAATGGTGATGCGCCCGACAATGAGAGCATCGATTCCTTGCATGACAACACGACGACGTATGCTGTAAACTTAGGCAGTTTTAGCAAAGTCTTTGATCTCCAGCAATTGACAAAACCATAAAGTTCGAACACTTATATATAAATATAAAGGATGACTACCCTTTTATTTGGGACACGTTACAGTTGCTACATGTAGGCTTCTCGCCTTTTCCAAAAAGTGTGACGAAGACGGATCGGTTTTAGTAACTTGAAATTCAGGCCCAATTATCTCTGAGACACTACATTTATTCTTTAGAAAGTTTATCAATTTTTGAATGGTGCCGAACTTTGGTTCTTCTAAGCCTAAGCTTTACGCGTTTCGTTATCCATTTTATTTACTAAGAAGTATATCAGGCGTGGATCCTTCTCTTCAGACTCCATGGTTTTGAAACCACAAACAACCTCATTCACAACTGTCTCAACTGTCCAGTCACCGACGGCATATTCAAAAATTTTAATAGCGTGGTTGATTATATATAACGGTCTATCGTATCGGCCTTCGAATTTCGCAAACTCTTCTTCCTTGCCATGGTATTGGTGAAGATCATATTGATTGCCACTGAAATCTTTCCATGCTGGTTATGCACTAAAAGCCAAATCAAATACCGCCTCTCGGAACTTCACCTTCCATTAGGAACAATCTAACAGCAACATCGACCAACAAGCTAAAAGCAGCAGCTGCAATTACCAATTGTAATATATGGAATATATTTACCTACCTGTACTCAAATATCTAAAGCGGTAGCAGCCAACCGATTAAGAGCGAAACGAACAAAGTTGCTTCAAATAATCCGGCTCGCTAGAACCAACTTTGGTCGAGATTTTAATTTGACATGAATAAAACTGAATTTCCACGCTATAAATGGTTTTATTTATACCGACAAAATGTAGTATCATCTCTCCAAGACAATAGGAAGTAGCAGAACCAAAGATGTTGACTCCGTGGTGGTTGCATGAAATGAAGTGACTCGACCCACTACCAAAAATTTGGTTTCACAGCACAGCATAAGTGGAAATAACAAAAAGAGAGTACCGTGTTGCCTGTCGACGTGGGTGCACGCGCTTCTTCCACCCGCAGCCTCTCTCACAATAATTGACAAACAAACAACAGAACACCGAATAACAATAAATCAAAAAAACAATAGACTATGATCTCGCGCGCCTAACAAACATCAGTGCAGTGTAGTGCAGTGATAAAAGAACAAAAGAAAAAAAAAAACAGTGCCGGGTTATCCATCTCTCCCTCCCCACTCACTCGCTGTTGTGCTTTTCAATCACCGCAACTGTCGCATGTACTATACATTATCACAGTTGCGTTGATTTAGAGAGCGTAACATCTGATGTATAGCGGGCCGTGAGTGTTTATCTGTATAGCGGACCACAGCTGACTGTCGTTTGGGCATAACACCTGTGACAGTTTATTGTGGAAAACTATTATTAGGATCTACACTTCGCGGCTTCGCTTAGTTTCGTCAGAGTTGTGTCTTTTTGTGTTTTTATGTTTTAATGATGAGGGAATTCAAGGTGGATATTTCCAACATACGTGGGCTTCGAACGAATTTCTTCGATGTGTACGCCAACACTCAATCCCACAAACCAGCTGTTCTGGCACTTAGCGAAACACAGGTAGTAGAAGAATCTCTTAGTGCCATTATTCTTTCCCCACCGCAGCCTCGCCATTTTTATCCGTAGTGATATTGCTTACCAAATTCCACCACAGTATGGCCACTGTTCCAATCCGGAATTCAACTTTAAATGGCTAAAGTTCACCGTCCGTAAGCGAATTATTCACTACTGCTTTATCTACAGAAGCTCTAGTGCTGACAGAAACTCAACTTTTAACGAGTTTGATGCGCTGAAATCGTTATTGCTGGCGATTTCAATATACACAATTCGGATTGGCTTCGGCACTCTGGCCAGACAACACCCGAAGGAAGGTATGTTGAACTTTTCGCTGAGGTAAACAACTTGACCCAGCTTGTAAATGAGCCGACACGTATACCTGACATTGCAAGTCACTCCGCCAACACCCTTGACTTGTTTCTTACTTCGCACCCTGATAAATACACCATTGATGTACTAGCGCCCCTAGGCCGGTCTGACCATAACATCATATCAGCTAAATACTCGTACTCCGACCACGTAGTTAAAGAACAAACTCCAAGAAGAAAAGTATGGCAATACGAGCAAGCCAACTGGGACGGCCTTAATAGCTTCTTCAGGAGTTTTGACTGGTCGCTATGCTTCCTCGATAGTGACGTGGATGCCGCCGCTGATATGATTACCGACACGATTCTCTTAGGTATGAATGACTTTATTCCTAACAGAATAAAGAACATTAAACCTAAGATAAACTCATATTTCGACTTGAGCTGTAAAGAGGCAATCAGGTTGAAAGAAGTAAGTTTTCGGTATTATAAAGCCAACAAATCTGAGGAAAACCGAAAGAAGTTTAGACAAGCCGGAAAAGACTGCAATGCCCATATTCAAAGTGCAAAATACCTATACGACCAAAAATTGAGGCAAAAAATTCTACAGTGTCCCAAAGGTAGTAAAAATTGTTGGTCATTCGTAAAAAACATTAAAAATTCTGCGTCATCTGAAATCCCAACGCTCATTTACAATGACATTCCAGCTGTCAGCTCCTTAGACAAGGCTAATCTTCTTTCTGCACAGTTTGCAGCTAACTCCACGCTGCAAGATAGTGCTTTGTCTGTCCCTGTGCTTGAGAGCGTAGAATTTTCCATGAGACAAATCCACTTTCGCACTCGCACAGTTGCAGGAGTTCTCAAAGGTCTTAACATACACAAATCCGCTGGCCCAGACGGTATCCCCCCTATAGTTCTGAAGAGGTGTTCTTCCTCGCTGGCAAAACCTCTGCGTCAGCTTTTCTGTCTATCCTACTCTTTTGGGCACTTTCCGAGAAGATGGAAAACAGCATTTGTTCAGCCTATCCCTAAAAAAGGCGATTCTTCCTCTCCGACCAATTACCGACCCATTGCACTTACGTCCCTTCTTTCTAGTGTCATGGAAACGCTGATAAATCGTCAGCTTATGAAATATCTTGAATCACGAAAACTCATTAATGACCGGCAATATGGTTTTCGTAGCAACAGGTTCACTGGTGATTTGATGGCATATCTCACCGAGAAGTGGAACCATTCTCTCCATCACTTTGGCGAAACAAAGATGGTTGCACTCGATATTTCAAAGGCATTTGACAGAGTTTGGCACCAAGCTCTTTTGTCTAAAATGCATGCATTTGGCATCGATGAAACTCTTCTTCAATGGATTAGAAATTACCTTTCGGGGTGTTCAATACAAGTTGTGTTGGATATCAAATCCGATATTCACCGCACAAATGCTGGTGTTCCCCAGGGCTCAGTTTTGTCTCCGACTCTTTTTCTCATTTTTATGAATGATCTCTTGTCTGCAGCCTCTAATCCAATCCATTCCTTCGCTGATGATAGTACCCTCAGTTTTTTATATGCGTTCCCTAACTCACGTCCCTACTCTTCGGCCGTAGACGAGGAACGGCAGCGTATGTTAAACTCATTAAATTCCGATATTGACAGCATTATCAAATGGGGTTCAACCAATAGAGTGGTTTCTCAGGCGAAACCAAAACCCCCAATCATTATCCATGAATGGTACTTACATCGCGGAAACCGAAAGACTTGCCACTCTCGGTATGTGTATTATTAACCATCTTCGATGGAACGATCACATATTCGAGGTCGCCAAAAATGCTGCAAAGTGTCTAGGATTCCTTAAGCGGTGCAAGAAATACTTCACCCCATCTGATCTGGCCTCAATTTATAAGGCATTCATCCGCCCAAAACTGGAATACAACGCCCATATCTGGTCTGGTGCACCCAAGACCGTTCTGCACATTCTAGACAGGGTCCAAAATCGCGCGTTAAAACTTATAGGTGATAGAAACATTGTAGGCTCCATAGCGCCTCTCGAACATCGGAGAAATGTATCATATCTCTCCCTGTTTTACCACTTTTTTCACAAAAAATTTCACCCGCAATACGCGTCACGCTATGAATGCACATCAATTCACCTTCAAGCCCAATTTCGGACGTACTGTCAAATATAGAGATTCGTTTGTAAGCCAAACGACACGTATGTGGAATGATCTTCCAAGGTCTGTATTTCCTCATCACTACAACCTTCAAACATTTAAAGCCACCGTGCACCGGTACCTCCTCTGTTCCTCTTCCCCCTTTTCCCAACGCCCGCGCCCTGAAAATTCAGTATAAGGGTATTCATATCCTCTTTGGCGCGCGCAAATTATAAAATAAAAAAAAAATGCGTACATCCTCAACACAGTATTCATTCATGCAATTGAATTATTCGCTTTGCGTATTAAAAGAAATCACACATCTCATAAACATCAGATGTCCAAACAACAACAACAAAACCAGCATGTGCACCACTTCAAACTCCTTCGCACTCTATTTTCCGTCTTCCGCATGATGTTCACCCTCCGACGATCAGTGAAAAATGAGGAAAATGTATGGAGGGAAACATTTTGAAAACGGAACCTACTTATTCTATTACACAGTTACATTTACTACGTTTATATGATGGATTGAATCCGTATTCAATTTGGGTTGAGTGCCACGCAAACGCAGATTGGATTGAAATAGGATTGACTCGATCCGATCACAAAATTTTTTGGGATCGAGTTGAAATTTCGATAGAGAAAACGGCAAACAAATTGTTCACTCACTCAAATGATTATACTGTGGCATACACAACACCCCTCACAAGAGAGAAGTGTCAAAAAAAAACGTACTTCTCTGTGGAGGTAGAAGTGTTCCGTTTTCAACTTTGAACTTTGGAGAGTTAACATAATGCGGAAGATGGAAAGTAGAGTGGGAGTGGAGTTTGAAGTTGTGCACATGCTGGTTATGTTGCTGTTATTCGATATCTGATGCTAATGAAATGTGTGCGAAGAATTCAATTGAATGTGTGAATACTGGTTGAGGATGTATGCATTTTTCTGTATGTTTGTTGCGGAAATCACTTTGGTTTTATGATTGAATGTAACAAATCACAATACATCATTATTTCCTAATGACGCCCACCGAAAGAAGTCATTAAAGTAAAGGACATAATTAATAGGAGCAAGAAATCTTAAGAATTGAATTGGAAATTGGAAAAAAAACTCATCCGTGTCAACCTACCACTTCAATGATCGCTTATGTTTTGAATTTCAGCGTTCCCCGTCTGTCAAAATGGCTTTCATGTCCATGAAGCATATTTTCAAGTGTAGCCACAGCGTTCATGGGAATGACGATCATTCCCATGATAATGTAGCCAGGCAATAAGGCATGGCTGGTTGCTATAATTTCAATGCATTTCGATGGTCACTATGGATCCACTAGTGATCCGAGTGTTGGTCACCCATATGGCCACCCCATTCCACCTATGACTATCGACATATTGAATAGTTTTTTGGTTATAAAGTGTCGAAGAACACATGAATCAGAATTGGGCCAACGATTTTGATACTTGATGCAGCCTACAATGTGCACATTGTGGTGCGTCACAGAAAGCAAAACAATGCAATGTGTATTCATAATGTATTCATGTTTACTATGCGTCTTCAGTTTGTGTCATGTTTAATTCGGTACAATGTACATAGGTACAATTCAACAGAACACACCCAAATACGTTCAGTAGCTATGTTGTTTTTGTTGCACGCACATACATTTACATTTTTTTTTTGTTTTGTAAGAAGGTGGGAAAGCATCGAAAGCCTGAGTGTGGGACTTTAATCCACTAAAACCACCTCTGCCTCAAACCCCGGTTCCCCCCGGTACCGCCGTTAGGCATTTCATCACAGGGGGGTTTTCAGCCGTAGCTGCTTCTCTCTTAGTCTCTTCCAGGCGAAGCTGCTGCATTATCATTGTGATAACTTCATTTGCCGTCTCCCAGGCTTCAGACGTCGTTAGCATGAAAGTTATCAGCCTTGGTGTCACCTGTCTACCTATTGCCATTTCGAGTATATCCCTGGCCGTCGATTATCCTCGGCATTCCATCAGGATATGCTCTGCATTCTGGGTTTTCCCATCGCAATGCGGGCAATATGGGTCATCCGCATGTTTGTATTTGTAGAGGTACTCCCGGAAGCATCCATGCCCCGAGAGGAATTGCGTTAGGTAGTAGTTCACCTCTCCGTGTCCTCTACTGTTCCACTCCTCTATGTTGGGGATTAATGTGTGGGTCCATCTCCCCTTGGTGGTAGTATCCCATCTATCTTGCCACTGTGCCTGGATGGCAGCGCCAGCTATTCTTCTTTGTTCTGGCTCGGTTCCACGTTGTTTGGCTGCCTTTTTGACTTCTAAGTCGATAGGCATTCTGCCCGATATCACGCTTATGGCTTCTGCAGACACAGTTCTAAAAGCGCAGCATACTCTTATCGAAGCGAGTCGGTGCGATGCGTTCATATATTTCATGTACGACTTGACTTCCGACGCTGATGCCCACACGGGAGACGCGTACATAAGCATCGACTTGCTCACTGTTGCTAACAGGTTTCTGATTGACTGCCTGGGTCCTCCTACATTTGGCATTATCCTGGACAGTGCCGCTACTGCCCGGGAGGCTTTTCCACCTGCGTATCTTAGGTGCTCTTTGAAACTGAGCCTGTGGTCCAACAGCATTCCCAGGTATCTGATGTGTGGGCTCGACTCAATGGTATGCTCGCCAACCTGTATGGTGAAGTGTTCTACCCTTTTTCTGCTGCTTATTAGTACTGCTTCTGTTTTGTGGTCCGCCAGTTCTACGTTTGATGTCTGTAGCCAGGCCCTGACATCTTTGATGGCATGCCCACATTTCTCTGACGTTTCGATCATCGTTTTTGCCACAAGAACTACTGCAATATCGTCCGCGTAGCCAATGATGTGTACTCCGCTCGGCTTTGGTATTCTTAGGATCCCATCGTACATTATGTTCCACAACACTGGGCCAAGCACTGACCCTTGCGGAACTCCTCCAGTAATGTTATATTTCTTTGGGCCTTCTTCTGTGTCGTAGTGAAGGGTTCTGTCTTTGAGGGTGCATAAGGCTCTGCTTATACAATTCCAGCTGACTGAGTTGAAAGCGTTTTTAATGTCGAGTGTTATGACGGCACAGTACCGCTTTGTCCCTCCTAACCATCTTCTTCCCGCGATTGCTTCACGCGCAATGTTGCACACTGCCTCTATAGCATGTATGGTGCTTCGCTTCTTTCTGAAGCCATACTGTTGGTTGGAGAGCCCGTGGTCTCCTTCAGTGTGTCTCTCGAGTCTTGCTCGTATAATTTTCTCCAGAATTTTTCCCATTGTGTCGAGCATGCACAGCGGCCTGTATGACGACGGCAGGTGGCTTTTTACCCTTCGGGATGAGGACTAGCCGCTGCCTTTTCCACTGTAGTGGGAATTCACCTTCCACTAAGCATGTCGTATACAATTGTGTGAAGATCTCTTGATCGCTTTTTTAAGGACCACGTTCGGGATTCCGTCCATTCCTGGCGTCTTGTTGATCTTTATCGCTGCTGCAGCTTCTAGGATTCCCTCAGTTGTTACTGGCGGTATTATCTCCGCTTCCGCTGACGTTTCTTGAGAGAGTATCGGGACTTCATCTTGCGCCGGAAATAGAGTGCTAACGATCAAGCGCATCATGTTCGGACATGTCGGTGCAGCTGCCGTAACATGTTTTAGTTTTTTCATGACTATTTGATACGCACTTCCCCATGGGTTGTGTTCATCTCTCAATGCCTGAAACGATTCTCGTTTGCTCTTTTTTATCAGTTTACGGAGCTCTTTCCTTTTAGTTTGGAATTGGTCCCGTAGGATTTCATAGTCTCCTATGTCTCTGCGTCTGGCTCTCTGTTGCCGTCTACGCATTCTGAGGCAATCTGCGCGCAGATTCGAAATGTCCTCACTCCACCAATATACAGGTTTTCTGCCGTTTTCTTTCCTTTTACATGGCATAGGGACCTTGTCGCTTCTTTGGCTTGTTGTTCTGCTGCGCCCATTGTTATATCCATAGTTTCCAGCACGTATTCAAGTATCTCATTATCTAAGTTATTTGTTTTCCAGCCCAGCTTTTGTACTTTCTCCAGGTGATAGCGGTAGCGGTGCTGGGGTCGATCTTTACCCTCTGTCTCAAAAATGATGGCATGGTGGTCGCTGTGTGTTTACAGGTCTGAGACATGCCATTTTATTTTCCTCAATACATTTTATTAAGTATGTACATATGTACATACGAATTTTGAAATTTGCCTTTTATGAATTTGATTTATTATCACAGAACAGAAATTGAGCAAAGAGATGTTGAGCTTTCGTCTCTCTTTCCTTCCCAAAACCCAATTGTTTAGATTGGTTTTGTTGTAATTCTATACTAATTGGGAAAACGTTTGGGGCTTGTCTAAACTACAATCAATAGATGTCAGCACTCAAACATGATTTTGACTGAATGTAATGCTTCATAAACTAAGGTGAAACAATAATTTTAATAACTTTTGACAAAAATCTTGTCAATCGTTGGCAATAATTTCCTAGTGGTGAAGTGAGTTCGTCTGCGGATGCGCTAACTTATTAGAAATATTGGGCATTGGAAAGATTTCTGGAAAATCAATTCAAACTTGCACCTACATCTAGTTGTGTGTACATTTAAGGTAAAAACGAGTAACGAATATATGTACATATGTACATATACAGATATGTATGAACATAAAAACAGCAGTAAACGAAGAAATAATAGAAAATTTTATATATTTATAAAATCATTTAATGTTTTTTGAAATTATGTTACATAACAGTTAGAATACTTTGTTGATTTATGATAAATATTGTGATAACATTATATTATGATCCATAATAGAGTATATTACAGAGGTAGTGAAAAGTAGTGAACATAAAAAAAGCGGTTGGGACAAAGGATATCAGTTTTAACATTTATTTAGACAAACAAGACTTGAACAAGAGTATTAATTTAAAACTTTAGATAATAGCATTATCATAACATAAAAATGTTGATCCATAATCTCACCAATCATGGGCATCACACCCACGCCATAGTAAGTAAAATTATTCCCGTACCATGATATTCGAACCACAGTACTTGACATTTTTGATGGTGTATTCCAGTTCTTATTCTATGTTGGCGGGTCGTCCTATATGTTGATGAGAACCATCGTCTACATATAGAGCAAATTTGGGCTCATCAGCTCATCTATCTTAGAGATTTGAATTATTTTTACTTGACCCTACCTATAGGGCAAGTATTGCAATCGTGAAAAAAATCGAACTCGAGATTTTAATCAAACTTGACATTACTATGATGGAGAAGTCCAAAAAAGTAGGGCCGGCAATTCCGTCTGTCTGTCTGTATATTCGACTACAGCCTAAACGGCTGGACGGATTTACTTCAAACTTCATACATATACAGGGTCTGTGGGATATTCCCTAGAGGCGAAATTTGAATTTTCATTCTAACCTCAAAATTAAGGGTAGTTTACTTAAGACCGATTTCAGTTAAAATGGATTTTCTCGAAAACGGCTCTAACGATTTCGATAAAATTTGATGTGTGCGTTAGTTTGGGCATATGCTATGAGGTGGCATACCACATTTTTTACGAAAAATATAATATATAACGAAATATAAAGAATAACGATAATATTGAAAATCAGCTGTTTCTCGGGTATTTGTTCGGCGATTGGGCTTAAAATTAATATTTCTAAGTTATAAGACAAATGCAAAATATTGGCGTACCAAATTTTGGAATTACCACGCCCACTTTTATAGAACGTATTTTTTTTCAAAATTTTTACTAAAAATGGAGAAAAAATTATTTAAAGAAAGTAATAGCCCTTAAAATTTTCTATAATTCACCCAAACACCCTGGAATCTGGCTACGCCCACCTTTTTAATACGTTTCTATAAAAACAAAACATTGTGTAAACCTACAATGTTATGACTATTATTCCATCGAAACGCGGAATGCCACGTCTACTTTACTGGGAAGAGCAAGACTTGGATTTCAATCCTGATAAAATTGTACACTTATAGCATTAAGATGCTAGTACATACGACCCAGTCGTGCACTTTATTTCGACCGGTTTTCAATTGCCTGAATGCAATTGAAGTAATTTTTTTAATTTTATTTTTAAAATGCCTATGATTTCTGATAGTGTACTAAAATGTAAAAAAAAATTTTATTTGGCATGCATAAAACATATAGGAAACACACGGAGTTTAGAATAAAATTAAATAATGTGAAATAGTCGCACACAATTTAATTTTTATGATAACACTCTCCATTAATATATTTAACTTCTATTTATTTTTATTCAATCAATCTAAAGAAAGAAATTGTAAAACTTTGTATCTAAAATAATACAAATTTCTAGGCGTAGGTGAGTTTGGTCTGGTGTATCAGTGTTTAAACCGCCTGGATGGTTGTGTATATGCTATTAAAAAGAGTATTAAACCGGTGGCTGGAAGCTCATTTGAGTAAGAAAACTACTGAAATGTGTAGTAAGTGTAGTAATTTATACATTTTAATTGATACATTTCAGAAAGCGGGCCTTAAATGAAGTTTGGGCTCATGCTGTTCTCGGGAAACACGACAATGTTGTGAGATATTATTCTGCTTGGGCTGAAGATGATCACATGTTAATTCAAAATGAATTTTGCAATGGAGGTAGTCTACAATCATTAGTACAAAAACGATTTTTAAGTGAACCGGAACTAAAAATACTGCTTTTACATGTTGCTGAAGGATTAAAATACATTCATTCAAATGATCTTGTTCATATGGATTTAAAAGCTGGAAATATTTTCTTAACAAAAGTAACATCTAAAAGTTCTCCTTTACCATCTGATCGTTGTTATGAAGATGGTTTCGATGGAATATATGATGAATTGGAGAGTGTAGAATGTATAATAACTTACAAAATTGGCGATTTGGGTCACGTGACCTCAGTTAAAGAAGCTCATGTAGAAGAAGGAGACTGCAGATATTTACCAAATGAAATTCTACAGGAAGATTTTCATAATTTATTTAAAGCTGACATTTTTTCTCTTGGAATAACTTTATTTGAAGCAGCAGGTGGTGGGCCGCTTCCTAAAAATGGTGCAGATTGGCATAAATTAAGAAATGGAAACGTTCCAGATATTCCTACTTTGAGTAGAGATTTTAACGACCTTATAAAACTGATGATGCATCCAGATCCGGAAAAAAGGCCATCTTCGACGACTATATTTAACCATCCGTAAGTTGTGTCTATTCCAATTTTAAAATATTATTACCACTATTATGAATTTTGGGTTATATTTAAAGGATACTCTGTTCCTTCGAATTCAAATCAAAATCACAATTGACTCAAGAGCTTGCTATTGAACGAAGAAAAAATGAAATTTTGTTGAAGAAATTAAAAGAAACAAGGAAGTTATTAAAGATATGTAATCAAACGGAAAATACAAGTATGTAACTGTTTTAATTCTATTCACCTTATTTCTTTGGGTATATAATTTTCTCTTTGATCAATAAATAATTTCAAATAATGTATAAGTAACAATTTCAAATCATCAACTATACTTTTCCATCATAAATACATACATATGTATACAATTTATAACAAAATGTTTAGATTTTCGAATTCTCTACAATTTGTATATTCATTATACATATGTATATGACCACGCCCACTTCTTGGGGGTGTATTTATTAAAAAACCGGTTTTGATGAAATTTTGCACGGAACTTCAACAAACATTCGGAGACAATGTAATTGAACAAAAAAAATTCCGTGCAATACGATCTGTTCCTGACGGATTGTAGCTTTTCTATATGTTTTTTCACTAGTTCTATATGAGTTTACTCATGATATATTCATGATCAGCATAAATAACTGTGATGTTGTCTCTTAGGATTGAATTCATTAAATTAGTCGCAACATCTTTAATTCTGAACAGTATCCTTATCCAATTATAGTTTTCAATGGCGTAGAAAATGTCGTTTTCTTTTGACCTTGTTCCACGATTATTACCTGCTGAAAGCTCTTGGTTAAGTCAAGAGCAACGAAATACTAAGGTCAGCCAACAAATTTACGAAATTATCTGCATTTGGAATGGGAAATTTGTTCAACAGTTACTTAATTTTATGACAATTCTCCATTGCTTTTTCCCTGAGATATCTGTTTTTGTAGATGCAATCCAGAGAGAAGAGTTATAAGGTGAGTTATTCCATTTAATAATTTTTTGTTCTAGCCTTTCCTTAATTTGACTACACATTTTTAAAAAGCTACATTTTGTTAGTATCTCATGTCTTATGTTATTATCGTGGAACAGCTTGGAAATGACAAATCACGATTATCTTTTAAAATATCTTTTACAGTAGTACAGTAAAATACTACAATTTGAAAGTTAAAGTAATGTTTGTATAATTAAAGCATTAAAATAATGTTTTTTTACTTATTGAATATTATTTTTTATTGTGTTCTTAAAGGGGTGAATGCATTAAACCTCAATATTTTGTCAGATTAGCTTTGTTTTTTAAGACACTGTGAACTCTTGTAGGCATACTCGCAATACATGCTTTTACCATATCTTTTATACCACTGTCATTCATCCACACATCTTCAATATTTTCTTTTAACATTTGAATTGTTGTGAAAGAAAGAATTCTGGCATAAAGTTTCAATTTTAAGACACCCAATAATTCTTGATGGGTTTTAGGTCTGGAAAATTGCCAGCCAAAACAAGAATGTTGACATCAATAGAATTTATGAAGTTTATACTTTTCTTTGAAGTGTGGCAAGAAGCGCCATCCCGCATAAAGGTGTAATCACTGTAGGACACTGTAGACTTTGCAAATTAGGCAAAAAAACGGTATTAATTACATGGACATGTTGATCGCTGCTTATTATTTTGTTAACAAAATATATTGGACCAGGATCCTCTGACGATATACAGCTCCAAACCATAACTAATGGGGGATGTTTAACCATTTTGACTATGCAATCCTCTTTGTAATCCTTCGGTGGCCTCCTTTGTACAAATTTCACCGTTACCGTCAGTTACGGCGTCAAGGCGGCATTCATCACTGAATATGATCTTCAAATGAGGAGCAAAAAAGTATTTAAAAAGGATACTGAAAAATAATATAAAGGAGAAGTTATGATAACATACTTTATTCCCATAACTCATTTCATAACTACAACAAAATTTGGCCCAAATATACTGTTGCTTCATCATACTTTCGGTAAATTTTGCAGTCGCCTGCAAATCAAAATGCAAAATACGCCATAGTACGACACTGCAGGGAACGCCGGGAAATCGCACACACATTACGATGATGCACAGGTCTTACGTCATCAGTAGCGCTTCCACTCAATTCAAATTTCTTCACAATTTTATACTCATTCTGCCAGACGGAGTGACAAAAACAGAGAAAATATAAAAGATTTTTGAAAAACTTCACATTATTATTATGGAGAAGTCAAAAAGTGGCTGCGGCAATTCCGTCTGTCGGCTGCAGCCTAATCCTCAAAATTAAGGGTCTTAAGGCCAATTTCAATCAAACTTCATAGTTTGGGTATACATATGTTATAAGATGGCATACGTTTTGCGCGAAAAATGTGAATAACGGTAATATTAAAAATTCGCTATTTTTCGGGTGTTTCTCCGGCGATAGGGCTTAAAATTAATAACAGAATAACAGAACAACTTTTTTAAAATTTATTTTTTTGCTAAATTTTCACTAAAAGTCAAAAAAAAATTTTTAGTTTCCCAGATGCCATCAGCACGATGGTAAATAATGCCACGCCCACTTTTTTGGAACAAAACTTGAGGATTATGGTACATTTTTTTTTCATTAAATTCAGAATAATTTTGTTATTATTTCCGATTTTACTGTTGAAGAACCATTACGATTAAAAATATTTGGCGCAACAAGTTGATGGGACCTATGGGGAGCTTCTCACAACCATTCAGTTGTACGTGTTCCTTACGCTAATAGAATAGGTGTACTGTTTAATGCCATGTCCGAAAAGCAATTTGTTATTTAAAAAGCTTTTTCATGACAGTTATACTCTCGAATGTTTGCCAGATGCTCGCAGGAGGTGAAGCCATGAAAAAGTTTTAGGTGTTTCAGCTGGGATTCGAACCTCGTAACCCTTGCTTCGTAGTCTAACGCACTAAGCATTGAGTCACGCTTGAGCATATTTTTTTTTCTTCGAGTGCTTTCTCGATTACGTCAGTAATTCTGTGCACCTGGTCAATTGTCGAATGCTTACTTCTGAACCCAAATTGATGGTCAGAGTAATATCCTCTCAAAGATTTTGGATATGACTGGAAGAAGCGAAATTGTTCTGTACGATTTTACCTAATTTAGCAGCTTTCCTGATTTTAAAACCATTATGACTTCCGCAACTTTCCGTTGGCTCGGCACGCGTTTTAATCTGAGCGCAGCATTTATAATATGGAGAAGTTTAATTAATGCTTTTCTAGGTAGAACTTTGAGAACTTAAAATCATAACCAGGAGCTTTCTTAAGTTTAAGGACCTCGATCTCGTGTTTTAGTTCACTTAGCGTTGCTTTTGTGAGCATTAAATCGTTAGATAGTAAATCCGTCCGACTGTTATTGTCGTAAAAGTTTCTTCCAGATAAGCGGCAAAAGCGTCCGCTTTTTCTTTATCTTCCCTTGCCCATTCACTTTGGTTTATTTTAATTGGCGGCGCGAGAACTTTGGGCCTTTTGGTGCCTCTTAAAGCTTTCCAGAGTAATTAATTCGAATCTTTTTTCGCTGTTAAACTTTGAAGGAGCTTATGCAACGATTCTTATAATCCTTAATAGTCTCCTTCAACAAATTGCACAAAAAATTGTATGTGCTTTATGTTGCGGAGCACGGCTCTGTTGCCATTTTTTACGCGCTTTTCTCTTTTCTTTGACCAATTCTTTTATTTCCGGAGGATATCGTAAACCATATTTGCTCGGCGTTTTCTTTGGTTTGGGCGTATTATTCCAAGAGGCGTACTGTACGATCTTAAAGAAGCGATCAACTTCAATTTCGAGTTCATAGGGTGTCGTAAGTGAAACGCTCAGTTCAATATTATCGTTTATTTCGTTCTCAAACCCTTCCCAGTTAGTTGTTCTACCAGTTAATCTCGCTGGCTCTGGGTTATGGATGAGTTTTTCGCTCAAAGTCAGAATGACTGGAGAATGATCAGACGACAGATCAAAGCTCTCTTCAACGTTTATGTTGTTGGTAGATACTCCTTTCACAACGAAAAAATCGATGAGGTCAGGTATTTTCAAAGTATCAGCTGGCCAGTAAGTCGGTTTGCCCGTCGAGTGAAAATCACAACTGTACTCCATACCTGCCCCATAAAGCATTCTACCTTTTTGCGAGATATATCTAGAGCTCCAGAATCTATGCTTCGCGTTAAAATCGCCACCAATAATGAAATTAGGTTTAAGAGATTTAAACAAGTTAGTAAAATCACTTTTTCAAGCGCGGAACTGGGTGGACAGTAGATAGATGAGATTTTAAGTACACGCTGGGTATTTTTTACTCGAATCGTTGCAAAATTTCAAGCTCTATCTTTAGGTCTTTGGATTGTTCGATGCAGTCCACCTCTCGCTTTTCCCGATGAGTGACAAGCGTGGAAATCATTATAGCCTTTAATTTTTAAATGTGATTCCCTTTTTACATGCGTTTCAGAAATCAAGCAAATGTCAATATCTTTTTCGCGCATGAATATTTCCAATTCGTTAAGTTTTTGTAAAGGTCCGTTTGCATTCCAAGTGCAAATTTTTAACATTCGTTTTTCATTCATATTATTTGAAGTACGCGTTTTCTGTAAATTATTTTCGAACTTAACCAACCTATCGAGAATAGCTTTATTTATTTTGCTTTGTTCTTCAAGTTTTGCGAGTTCTTGATCCAGGCGGTAGCGGACGAACTCCCCAGATGGAATCAACGGTGGCGCCTACGGTTCCAGTCAGGTTGAACTATTAGTGGTATCCCTATATGAGCTGCTTCAACGTATGTGAATTCCAGGTCTATAGGGATCTCCAACACTAAGCCAGGGTGTTGGATAAGAGTTGGTGGCGGATGAACCCCTAGTGGGTCAACGGCAGCGCTTATATCCCCGAAGCTTCGGAGAATTTCGGCCCCTTGTCCTAGGGGTAAAAAAATGGAACTGGCCCTCCAGGTTGGGGGTTGTGCGTCGGGGTAACTTCCCTACCACATAAAAATTTACCAGTTCAGAAACGACCACAACCCTCGGAAAAGGACAGATTTACTGTTGACGACCCTGCAAAACGGAAAAAAAAACAACGATGTTCGAGTCTGCACGTGGAATGTTCGCACCATGAATAGGCTACGTGCAGCCGCACAATTAGCGGAGGCCCTCGACTGCTACAAAGGAGATATAACCGCCATCCAGGAAGTGCGGTGGGAAGGGCCGGGGCAAAGAAGGATGAAAAACTGCGACATCTACTACGGTGACTGCTATAGAGAACAGAAGCAGCGTCTATTTGGGTGCGGATTCGTTGTAAGCGGTAAACTTCGGCATGAAGTCTTGAGCTTTAGACACGTTAGTGAACGCCTTATAACAATCCGCATCAAGGCAAAATTCGCTAACATCAGCCTGATATGCGCTCACGCCCCTACAGGAAAAAAGATTATATTAACAAAGATTGTTTCTACGAGCTCCTAGACAAAACTTATGAGCAGTGTCCTAAGTATGAAAGGAAAGGAGGTGCTGGGTTTCAAATATTATTGGTAGTACCATCGGAAAGCCTACACGACACCACGTCTGGAAACGGACTTAGGCTAATTGACTTTGCTGCGGGGCGTAATGTTACTATAGCTAGCACGCGGTTTCCTCACCTCGACATTCACAAGGGAACATGGAGGTCGCCAGATCATCAAACCGTCAACCAAATTGATCATGTTGCGATTGACGTAAGGCACTCCTCCAGTATTCTGGATGTCCGTACATTCCAACGTAGACTCGGACCACTGCCTAGTTGTAGCTAAGGTACGTCTACGGATAACCCAAACGCCACAACATCGGGAAAATACTGTGAGAAGATTTAACGTTGAACGGCTGCAATCGCAACAGACCGCCAGAACCTTTGCCGATCGCGTATCCCTCAACCTCTCGAGAAGTCCTATGCAGCCAACATCAAGTACTGAAGACCAGTGGCATCGGTGCCAAGAAGCCATCAGAAACGCCGCAACTGATGTGCTGGGTTTCACCCGACCACCCCCACGAAACCCCTGTTTTGATGATGAGAGCAAAACAACTCGCCGGCCGAGCTATTTAAGGCAGCGGGAAATGACTTGGTAGAGAGCATACACCAACTCATTTCCAAGATCTGGTTGGAGGAAAGTATGCCTAATGAATGAAACCTCAGCATCGTTTGCCCGATCCACAAAAAAGGAGACCCCCTCAATTGAGTCAACTATAGAGGCATTAGTCTCCTTAACATCGCATACAAGATCCTATTGGCCGTTTTGTGTGAACGTCATTTGTCAACGAGCTGATTGGCCCCTATCAGTGCGGTTTTAGACCCGGTAAATCCACAACCGATCAAATATTCACACTACGGCAGATCCTGGAGAAAACCCAAGAAGTTCAAATCGATACTCACCATCTTTTTATCGATTTCAAGGCCGCATATGACAGCATTTATAGAGACGAGCAATACAGAGCCATGTCTAGCTTTGGCATCCCTGCCAGCAGGATGACGATGGAGAATGCTCGCTGCTCCGTCAAGGTCGGTAACGATCTCATCGAGACCCTTGATGTCAAAAAGGATTTAGACAAGGTGACGCGCTGTCATGTGACTTCTTTAATATCATACTTGAAAGAATGCGAAACTTACAAGCCAACACCGGAGCACAGTCTTTCAAAAGTCCGTGCAACTACTAGCGTACGGCGACGATACTGACATAATTGGCAGAACCCACCGGCGGGCTGTCACTGGTGCGTTCGCTGGTATTGAAACGGAAGCGGCAAAAACCAAGTATATGCTGTCAACAAGAAGGGACACACAACACCGACGAATTGGACAGAACGTCACAATAGACAGTTATAACTTTGAGGTAGTTAAGGACTTTGTTTACCTCGGCTCCGCTATAAACTCTGACAACAATATCAGCTCAGAGATCAAACGAAGAATCACTCTTGCCAATCACTGTTTCTTTGGCCTAAGAAGGCAATTGAGTAGTAAGGTCTTGTCAAGAAGCACCAAGGAAACTCTTTATAAGACCGTCATCATCCCAATCCTGATCTATGGCGCAGAATCATGGACGTTAACCAAGATGAATGAAGATATCCTTGGTCGTTTCGAGCGCAAAATCCTTCGCAAGATTTTCGGTCCCGTTTGCGTTGACGGGCTATGGAGAAGGAGATTTAACAGCGAACTCTACGAGCTGTACAGCGACATCGACCTAGTCAGAAAAGTATGCATTAGCCGTCTAAGATGGCTAGGACATGTAGAGCGGATGGACATCAACGCTCCGGCCCGAAGAGTCTTCGAATCAATCCCGGAGGGACAACGCAGTAGAGGAAGACCTCGCCTTAGGTGGCGTGCACAAGTGGAAGAAGTTAGCCAAAGACCGCGTTAACTGGAGAGGCTTGTTGGTTGAGGCCCAGGTCCACCCCGGACGGTAGCGCCACCTAAGTAAGTAAGTAAGAATCCCGCGGCACACAAAATGTGTTTACACTTGTCCCCTAAGTCCTAACTCCAGTTAATTTCTCAGTGTATTTCCCAACTCGTGCCATCCTCCCGTGCACTCGAGCAAAATTCATAGCAGAAGAAAATACTAACTTGCAACAACAATGCTTTGCTTTTCATTCGACTCGTTCAGTTGAGTTGGAAACGAAATGTATCAAAAATATGTAAAAAAAAAAAAAAAGGATCGCACAATGTATCAACAATTTCGTGCATCTTAGCTGTGAACGAAATCAAGCAAAAGGAGTGAGTTTTGCTCAAGCAACCCTTAAATGCGGATATAGATAATTTATAGGTATAGGGCACGTGTATAGTGTGGTCGTTGTTTGCATGTGGCGATAGTAAACAAAAAAGTTGAGTAATTATGTTACTTTTACGTTCTATTCGTGCTGGAAGAATATGAACGAAATGGAAAATTCATATAGGATATGTGATGGATTGAGTTTATTTTGAGTTTTTATTTTGAGCGAAGGTGGAAAGAAAAATCATCTCAAGTTGATCATATTTTCAGCGGAAAAGCTGGTTTTTATACGCTGCAGTTATCTATAGCTTAAAAAATCGCCAGATTTTCAGATTTAAAAGAACTTAAATTTGTTGGTTTGCGTGATACAAACAAGTTTAAGGAATATGTTAACAAATTTCCTAGCTGTCTTTTAAATGATCTTAACAGTTCATATGGTCAATTCTTTGACACTTTTGCTTTAAAAAATTATTTTTTTGTTAATTATAAACAAGAAGATTCTTACAATTTTGCTCTTAAGCAATTTTTTTGACAACTTTTAACGGAAGACCTGATTTCAGTTTCAAATTGTGTAAATTGGTTCTAACTTTTCCTTTAACAACATCATCAGTTGAATGATCTTTTTCGACACTTAAAAGAATTAAAACATATTCAAGAACAACAATAGGACAAAATAGACTGACAGATCTTTCAATGATTACAATTGAAAAAAAAACTTTTGAGACAAAAACAGTTGGAAGATTCTTTCTATGAAAATGTCATTAAAATATTTTTAAACAAATCTAGGAGGTTGGAGTTACATAGAATATAAGTAATATTTCAGTGTTCATAGTATGTACTTATATACATATGTATGTATATAAATCATATGCATTAAAAACTATAAAAATATTGAAGTTCATTAATTGAACGCCTTCATTTTTTACTCACGCGTCGCCACTGTCTGTGACAAACTATGTATCTCAGGATAGATAGAAGGGCAAATCTGTAACCGATTCTCTACTATACCTAGACCTTTATATTACTGATCTCCTCTGAAAAAGAGCCACATTTCTCTTATCTCGCTTGATATCACAAAAGCCTTCGATAAAATTAGCGTACATATCATCAATCAATTATCGATAAAGTCAGAACTTAGAAAGTAGGATCCTTTATCATCTGATTTATATTAAATATAATTTTATGTCAAATAAAAAAATCTCTGTTCATATTGGAAGCGCCTAATCGTTTTCCGTAACTCTCTACAGCGTTATCCCTCAAGGATCTACTTTATCCCTTCCCCTTTTCCTTCTACTCTTCAATAAGTTTTCCCATATTCTATCCTTCCATAAAGAAATGATGAAATTCTGTGCAAATCTACCGATTTTACAATCATCAAAAAATTAAATGAAAAAACTACAAACTCCTAAAAAGGAAACAACTCCATATCTGTCGAAAACACAAATGCTTCTGCAATATTCTCTCAAGCCATATCACATTACAAAAAGTTAATAAACTTAAAATCGTAGGCACTGTATTCTGAAAAAATTACAGATTGAACGCACACATCGAATATATTTGCACAGCCCTGAAAAACAAGTAAAAAGCTAAATAATAAAATCCCTTTCCTACAGAAAATTGGTTTGCACCTCTTCCACCTAACCACATTCTATAATAGTCAGCAAAATAGAATACTGTCTGTTTCTTTACGCATCATCACGCCGCTGTAACAAAGAAGCTTACGCCATCAATCCACTCTAAATATACACCAATATATGAAATATTAAGAAACACCAATATAAGGGGAAAAAAACTCTTCCTGTATCGAACATTCTGCGCCGACTCACTGTCAACTATTGATGCAATTCCCAACATCAATAGCCAAATTTTTTATCCTTCCCTAATACGTAACCATTTCTACCTCCAATCACCCGATACTAAGCTAATATGGTTTCCAGATCACATCCAGATTGCGGGCAACGATTTCGCCGACAATACCACGAGAGACACTCTTACTGCCTGGGAATGACGATCATTCCCATGAACGTTGTGGCTACACACGATTTGATAGGCGGGAAACGCTGAAATTCAAAACATAAGCGATCATTGAAGTGGGACACGGATGGATTTTTTTTTTCCAATTTCCAATTCAATTCTTAAGATATCGTTGAAGGAGTAGGTTTTGTATGGTTTTCCCAAAGTAATTAGCAATTTGCCTAACTCTTAAAGAAGTGCATTTCTTGCTCCTATTAATTATGTCCTTTATGTTAATGACTTTTTTCTGTGGGCGTCATAAGAAATTATGATGTATTGTGTATTGTGATTTGTTACATTCAATCATAAAAGCATTAAGTGATTTCGGCGGAAACATACAGAAAAAAATCATGTATCCTTAACATAATATTCATACATTCAATGGAATTCTTCGCTTTGCGCATTAAAAGAAATGACACATTAGCAACAACAACAACAAAACCAGCATGTGCACCACTTCAAACTCCTTTCCACTCTACTTTCCGTCTTCCGCATTATGTTATCTCTCCAAAGATCAGCGAAAAATGAAGCAAATGCTTCTTCTCCACAGAGAAGTACATTTCTGTACTTTTCAGACGGTCGGAAAAAAATAAAAAATTATGTCAAAATTGAAACGTTTTGAGAAAAGAACATTAATTCTTCCGCCGTGATTTATCTTCTGAAATGGATTCCATCTCTTTTTAAGCTACGTAAAGTAGATTTTATTTATTAAAATCTACCCAACTCTAGCCGACATGACATTCACTCCAATGATAATGGAGCCAAGCACTTAGAACCTCATTATTTTTCTCCTCCAACTTCAAACTACTGCATGCATAATAATAAGGGGAAACATTTTGTTTTTCCTTTTTTTGGTTTTCCATTTAGAAAACTTAGAAAATTTCACCAAAAAATTGGTTTATTTTAAAAATAAACACTTTAACCATATAGTATGAAATATGTCAATTTTCAATTTCAAAAAAAAATAGTGGCATGAAAAAAGAAAATCCATATACATATGTATGGCTTCATATGCAGTAGAGGGTGAACAAGTTTATTAAAAAACAAGTCAACTCCAATCACGTATTACGCTGAGACAAATCATCCATTAATAAAAATGAATTGTCGGTCAACGATTATACAAATAATATAGAACTTTCTAAAATGTATACAATCCGTCTGGAACGGATCGTAATAAACCCTATGCTCTTTCCAACCCTTATGAAGTGAGCGTGGCAGCACGGCTTTTTTTTCCAACGATATCTTCGAATTTCTATTGATAGTTTATGCAAGATTTCATAAGTTTTTTTCTAATGAAAATGCCCGTTAAAAGTGGCCACATATGATGTATGGGCATATTATAGAGAATACAAATATCTAAATATTTTGAGGTAATACAATTTTCGATTTCATAATGAAGACATAAAAAAGTGGGTGGATTTCAAACAATTTTCCACTTGTACTGCTTCTATGTGGGCGCTGTGGCTCAGTGGTTAGTACGTTGGACTATGGAGCAAGGGGTTCGAGGGTCGAATCCCAGTCGGAACACCTAACAAGTTTTTTTTATAATTACAATTAAAAAACTATTAAAATACTTTGCAGTAAAACTTGATTTTCCTGGAAACACTTATATTTCGTTATATAAAGTTATTGAATGGGGAAAATAATATTATATTAGAGTTTCAAAAATAACTCTTATGGAATTTAGTTTCTATATATTTAGGAAGGGAAAAGGAAACCAAGAAATAGTATTAACTTCGGATATATTGGAATCACATATGTACATAAAAGAAGACCTCAGCTGATATTGATTATTTTGACTTTTGTTATTTTATTTCGACGTAAAACTTCAATGTTTTGTAGTAGCTTGAATGAAAAATATAATAAATTCTTTGAATGAGTGAAGTTTGAGTAAAACCAGACTATTAACAAGTTATTGGTACTTAATTAGCAAATTTAATATTTTAGACAACTCCTTTTTAAGTCGCGACTAGTAAAATAAGATACCCGTTTTGAAATTCATTGAATAAAAAAACAACATAAAAGGAAAATAAACTTAATATTTTAAACATATAGAAAAGCTACAATTCGTTTGAAATTCATCGCGTGATACTCTATCCTCTATTCTATCCACCTCTTATGAAGTGATGTGCCGCACGGCATTTTTTGTCAAATTATAACGATATCTTCGAATGTCTGCTGATTATGGTTTATGCTAAATTTGATCAAAATCAGTTTTTTTTTATGTAAAGGCCCCCAAAATTGGGTTGCATGTCATGATATTTCGCCATTGATAATACATAAAGAGTTACTTCTCAGGTGGCATGTTAATAGGGCAGTATTGTGCACAGCAACATTATACACCATCTATGACACATATCTATTGAAACACTTGGGCAGCGAATTTGTTTTTCAAATTCGTTCTGCCGTCTTCTTATGGTGTCAGCATTTTGGCGTGTGCCGTTAAGTGTTTTTGTTTTGTGACACTTGATTTTAATGTCACATGATATTATTATGCAATGTATGTAGGATACCTGGTTTGACGACCGTGTACCCTTTGATTAAAACCACAGACCGAGTTATTCAATTTCACTTAAGCTTTATTTGTATTTATTTATCCTATGTTATCATTATAACTAAACGATAGGTAGCAGTTGGCGACTGAACTTAGTTACCCTTGACGGAGTATTGTTCAAAACCTGTTGCACCCGATCCACGTGCTTGTACCAATTTTGTTTGCTTTCCACACTCGCTTTCGTCAACATCGGCACGATGACCCTGTGGATCCTCTCCACTTGTCCATTACCTCGAGGAACCCCGGTTGCTATTAGAAGATGCTGTATACCCTCACTCTTGCAATACTCACTAAAGGCAGTTGATGTAAATGCTGATCCCCTATCCTATCCGTCAACGACTTTGTTGGCTGCAGTACTCTTCGTTGGATAGAGCCAAATGAACTTAGAGAATGCATCCACGACCACGAGTATATGATTATACTGCTTATGGATCTGTTCCATTGGACCAACGTGATCGATGTGGTAGGTCCCTAATGGTCGGTCTTCTTTATCTATAGGCGCAAGCAAACCTTCCCTCCTTCCGGCTTTAGCTTCCGATACGATGCATTTGACACAGCTTTTAACGACACTGGTGACTTTCTTAGCAAGGCCTGGGATGTAGAACGTCTTTTCCACTAGATCCTGGGTTTTCTTGACGGAAAAATGCCCTTGCTGGTGAGCCACGCTGATAATTTCCTGCTCCATCGGTGTTGGAACTACAACAAGCTCCTTTACTGGATCTTTATACAAAATTCCTGCTCTCATGAAGTAGTCCTCATACTCATTCCTCTCCAAAACCTTTCGTACAGCTATTATCCACGTATCCTCTGACTGTGCTTCTCGGATGCGATGGACTAATAATTCCTCTAGCATTAGGCAAGACACTCTGCTCAACGCATCCACATGCCTCATTTTGGTACCTGCCCGGTGCTCGATCTCGTAATCAAAATCCTTCCACATCCTTTTTCTTCATCGTCATTCCAAATGCGTTGCAGTCAGAAACGATCTTCAACCTCATACCTAATAAGTAGGTTCGCCACTTCTTTAGCGCTTCTATGATGGCTAGTACCTCCAACTCGTACGAATGGTACTTCTGTTCGATTGGTGATGTTTTCCTGCTCATATACTCTACGGGATGAAATAGTTGATCCTCCGAATCTTTCTGTAGCAGGACCGCTATGTAGCCGTGCATACTAGCGTCTGTATGAGCCTCGGTTGGTGCCTTGGGATCAAATAACTTTAGCACGGGTGCACTTGTTAGTGCCACTTTAAGCTGTTGGAAAGCCAATAACTGCTCGACGTCCATGTTAAACTTAATATCCTTGCGCAGCAAGTCCGACAACGGCTTAGCAATGACAGCAAATCCTTCGACAAACCTTCTGAAATAGGATGTTAGGCCCAAGAAGCGTTGAAGCGCTTTCTTGTCAACTGGCACCGGAAACTCACTCACTGCTTTGGTTTTTTCAACTGATGGGCGGATTGTATGGCTTTCTATAATATATCCGAGGAACTCTACCTTCCTCCTCAAGAATTGGCACTTGCTCCACTTGATGCGTAGACCGTTTTCCGACGCCACCTTCAATACCAACTTTAGCTTCTGTACCCCTTCATCTTCATCCTTGGCGGGAATTATTATATCATCCATGTACACCACTATTGTTCCGTTGTGAATCAAACCTCTTAGTACCGCGAAAATGTATCTCGAGAAAACGGCTGTTGAATTCGACATTCCGAAGGGTACATATAGAAATTCGAACTGGTCGTTATGTGTGACAAAAGAAGTGTATTTCCTCGAACTGGCTTCGATCGGTACATGAAAGAAACCGTTTACCAAATCTAGCGTCGTAAAAACATTACCCTCTTGTAACCTCTCTAGTACGCTATCAATCAAAACCATCGGAAAGTTGTCTCTAACGATCTTTTGATTCAACTTCTTGTAATCACAACAGAGTCTCTTTGTCCCATCTCTTTTCTGCACTAATACAATTGGTGATGCGTACTCCGAAGTGCTTGGTTGAATTATACCGTCACGTAGCCATTCGGCAACTTGTTCTTCCACTATCCTTTGGTCTGCGTACGACATCCGCCTCGGACTCTGATATACTGGAACTTCGTCAGTTAGTACCAATTTCATTACAACTGGTGACTCTTTGTACTTGTTTGGGGTGTATTCCTCTATCATTTTCATCACTGCTGCTCTCTCACACTCCATCAGGTGGTTCAGGTCGATACTCGGTTCACTCTTAAACTCTTCTTCTCCAGCTACGACGCAAATTGCTTGGAACTCTGTGGCTAAATCGAAATTTATCTGCCCGTCACTCATCTCCTCACAACTCTCTGCACTACTCTGCGTGCCTGCAGGGCCTCTGCCCACATTAACACCTACGTTGTGTCCCTCAGTGACACTTTTGTTACCTTTAGTCGTAACGTCTTGCACAAGTTCCATCTCTTCGCTAGCCGAATTCTTGCCACCCTGCTTCTTCTTATACTCTGCGCCCTCTTCTATGATTATGACATCTACAGTGCCTAGAATATCGTTCCCAATCACTGCCGAATACGGCATATCCTGTTCTTTAACCACGTGAAATCTCATTGCAGTTCTACCTCGTCTACTACGAAATCTACCATAAAGCTTCCTAGAGTCGTCAATCTATTCTGCCCGATGCCAAACAAATTCATCTTTAGTTTATCTAACTCTACGTACTCGAACATCAGTAAGGCATCATGTCTAATAAGACTTACGTCACTACCCGTATCCAAAAGTGCTGATAGATTACGTCCCTTCACGCTGATTGTTTTGAAAATACGGTTTTAACCCGTTGCAAAACACACTCGAGCTTCTGGAATGCTTGCTTCGCCATCCGTTGTTGCAGTATGTATGATGCCGGTTTCCACCTTTGTCCGCCGTTGGTTCGCTAGTGAATCACCTCTACACTCGAATGAATTTGAAAGTTCTGGCTTGACAGTCCTTTGCAATGTGTGTTAATGCTCCGCATTTAAAACATTTGTTCTCCCCTTTCTCTTGCTTTAGTGCTGACTGCGCCCCGAGTGATGTTCTTTGGCTTCCTCTCAACTGTTCTTTGAGTTCAGCCACCGTTTTGGCCTGGCACAGCACCATTTTATTCTGCGTAGAATCCGGTATTCCCCTTACGAAGTAATCTACAATGCTTTCATCGACGTTGACACATTTCCCAATTTCCATTAGGCTATAAAGATATTCTCTCAAGGTCTCGGTTGACTTCTTCCTACGGTTTCTTAACTGATTGTGGATTTCAGCGGACGACAACTTGACACCAAACTCATCTACTAGTGCATTCTTCAGCGCCCTCCAATCTTTTCTCCCCGTTTGACTACGGATAAAAAGTTTGGCGGCTCCCTTTAGCAATTGTTTTCCGTAGATAAATTTTTGCAGACTGTTCCACTGTACGGTTACAGCACTCTCTTCAAACTCCAATACCCACTGGTTGACGTCTGGATAACCTGTACCATCGAATGATATGAACGAGTCTTCGACATCCCGAAGCGTAAATAATTCCCTCTCAGCTGTTACCTCAACCACTGAATCTGCTCCCGTATCATAGTCGCTATTTTCTTCCTCATTTTCTTCGTCGCGAAATAGACCGAAATATCGTAAGAGCCTATTCTGCAGTGTTTCTTTTCGACCCGTTGTCAGTAAGTTGAGTTCCGTTAGTTTCGTTTTCAATCCGTCAACGTTAAGAGCTAATACCGCTTCTAAATCTATTTTAACAATAACCTTTTATTTCATGCTTCTCCTTCTTCTTGGATTCGCTGCTCTCTGCTGCCGCTCTATTAAAGGTTTTCTCCTCCGGTATATTTCTTTATCTGTCACGACACTTCTCCTTTCTGTCTTTTCCTTACTTTCTCGTTGGGGTACGCAATTTTATTTATGTATGTACATGCATATGTAAAAACCATAAATTGGTACCCTTTATTAGTCCTTTTTTTTTCTTTTTAAATCACAAGCACATTTGTTCATTTTTTGTTTATTCACTGCGTGCGCAATTTGATTTTCACTTATGGGAAATTGATCTCGGCTGGGATTCTGGTTGAGCTCCCAAAATTGTAGGTTTAACGACCGTGTACCCTTTGATTAAAACCACAGACCGAGTTATTCAATTTCACTTAAGCTTTATTTGTATTTATTTATCCTATGTTATCATTATAACTAAACGATAGGTAGCTGTTGGCGACTACTACACTGTTTGGCGTTCGACACAAGACTCTTCTACAAGCGGCAAAACTCCCTGTTCGTCGCCTTTGTCTGTCCCTTCGTATGTGCGTTCATCCCTTCTTGGTTCGTCTCTTGTCTCGTCGATCGTCAGTGATTGTGTGTATTGCACCGTTCGGTTTGTCATTCAATCGTCTTGCGGTGCGTTGTTGTTTGTGTATTTTAGTTAGTTCTCTTGTCTGCTGTTTACGTACCGTTTGGTTGCCTGATTGTACATAGTTGTTTGTCATGTCATGTCATCTGTACTGTAACGTTCTGTCGTCTGGCTCCAATCCTACATATTATACAATGCAGGAAGTGTGTTCTTAGGTTTGGTGGGTATAGTGTACCCTCACCCCTAAGAAAAAAATTATTTGAAGAATGATCTTGCAAGAGTTTTTTTGTATGATACGCTTTACATCAGGGGTTCTTAGCTTACTAATTACATTATTGCGTGGATTTAATCTTATCTTTTTAATAAATCTTGAGTAACTTTCAATGTAAAATGTGAATGATTAGTAATTTTTTTTTAATCGTACGTTACTAGTTCAGTAGTATACATATATTGTATGTATTGAATTTATATGTTAAATTGCTTAAGGCTATTATTGTGGAACTTCTTACTTTTTTTGTTTATATCTTAGTTGAATTCACATTGTCTGTTTCGATTATTTTGTATAGTCCGTGATAAGGACTTTGTCATTTTTTCTTACTTTCTAATTTAACAAACACTAAATCTCGTATTGTAATTTTTTTTTATTCTTAACGTAAATAATAATGTTTCGTGTTTATCGTTATGTTTATTCGTTATCTAAATTATATACTTTTTATATACAATTGTGTCTAAGTGTGGTTTTGTGTTATATGCAAATGCATAATATGGTATTCGAAATTTAAAAGAAATTCATTTAAAACTCTATGGTTTCTTTCTAATGACAGAGCTGAGTGAATTGTTTCAATTTATAACATTTCACATATATTCTTCATTAACTCATTTTTTGAATTCTTGAAAAACTCTATCTTGATTTTATATACTTCAATTTTAGGTATTTTATAACTCGCTAATATAAATTTCAATTTCTTCATATTTATGACGTCAGTTATGGACGTACAATCTCACATGTAAAGGTGATCAGTCTTCTGCTGAGATGTGTAGTTCTCCTTTTTATTATTATCTTCATTGGTAATCTTTTGTACCTTGTT
The DNA here is from genome assembly GCA_963583995.1 of Xylota segnis. NCBI lineage: Eukaryota > Metazoa > Arthropoda > Insecta > Diptera > Syrphidae > Xylota > Xylota segnis. The sequence continues at coordinate 86,432,141 of OY757237.1, forward strand.
ATTGCCATGATCTGCTCCTTGCAGTCAACATCATTTTGGCTATTATAGTATTTTTTACCATCATGGATTTTAAAATGTCACTGTAAATTTTTATTTTACAGTTAATTCTCATCATCTTCGAGAATGGACTTATATGTGCAAATAAGGGAATTAAAGGTCTGTGGTCTGTTACTACTATGAATTTTCTTCCAAACAGATATGGTTTAAAGAAATTTATTCTCCAATGGATTGCTAACAGTTCCTTTTCTTTGATTGGTTGGTTTTTATAAGGATTTACTTATCATATCTTGTTTTTCCTATTTTCAATACGTTATAGTTGTCAAACTTTACTAGTTCTGGCTTGATGTTTTTTAGTGTTATCTCGAAATCATTTACGTTCGATAGTGTAAATGTAAAAATAGACATGTACCTTTCGCTGGGATTATTGAGTTGGTTTGAATCCCTTTCCAGTTCAAGTGCCAGATTAATTGCATCTGATAGAGACTTCGGCTGAGCACCAAATATAGTTGGTTTTATGCTTTCATTTATTCTATAATTGAAAACCGTAAGTGCATTGTTTTGGTTTATTTTCTCTATTACTCTCTTTTCGGCTTCAGTCTTTTCACTTTGTAGTTCCTCTATCTGGAGGCTATTCAAATCAGCAATTAGAGACAATACCTTGTCTTTGTATGATGCCACTGATTGATTTTTCTGATTTATCTGTGACAATCTGGTGTGTACTTGCGATAAGGTTGTTGTGTTTTGAATTTTTCTTTGAAGCTTTTTTTACTTGCACCTAGATATATGTACCTATAGGGCAAGTATTGCTTTCGTGAAAAAAATCGAATTCGAGATTTTAATCAAACTTGAGATTACTATAATGGAGAAGTTCAAAAAAGTGGGTCCGGCAATTCCGTCTGTCTGTCTGCCTGTATGAGCGACTGCAGCCTAAACGCCTGGACGTATTTGCTTCAAACTTCATATCTGTGGTCTGTGGGTTCACACCTCGAGCGAAATCGGAATTTTCATTCTAACCTCAAAATTAAAGGTAGTTTACTTAAAGCCGATTTACTTTAAATGGATTTTCTCGAAGCTAACGATTTCGATAAAATTTGCTATTTGGGTTAGTTTGGATGTATGCTATGAGGTGGCATACCACGTTTTTCGCGAAAAATATAGTAAATAACGGTAATATTGAACAGCTTTTTCTCGGGTATTTGTTCGGCGATTGGGCTAAAAATTAATATTTTAAAATAATAGCGTACCAAATTTTGGAATTGACACGTCCACTTTTGTAAAATATTTTTTTTTTTAATTTTTACTAGAAATTGAGAAAAAAATATTTAACTAAGTAATAGGCCTTACAATTTTGTATAATTCACTCAAACATCTTATCTGGCCACGCCCACTTTTTAAAGGAGTTTTTTAAAAAAAACAAATCATTGTATAAACTCCTACAATGTAATGACTATTATTCCATCGAAACGCGGAATGCCACGCCTACTTTTCTAAGAAGAGCAAGACTTGGACTCCTGATACAATTTTACACGTATAGTATTACGGTGCAAGTACGCACGACTCAGTCGTGCAATTTATTTTATGTTGCCAATGTTGTAAATGTTCTTGCAAAACCTAACGCAGTTTTGACGTTCTGCGCATGTTTGACGTGGAAAATGAATTTAATGTAAGCTGTTCTTTCCGTCTTCAACTAGAGTTAAAAATGAATCCAAATCTTTGAAAGCTCCTGTTTTTTTTTTAGATTTTTATGTTTAAAGGAATATCGCATTCGCGGAATGGAGTACGACGTTTAACTGCAACTTGCTTCACTGATTTTGGGATTTACTTGTAAAAACGGCGACGTACATATGCATGTACTACATATGTATATCATGGTGGGGGATAGACTTCTTTTTACCCGTTTTTAGCCTATTTCTCGTAATTTATACGTTTGGGATCCCCATATATGTATTAATATACATACATATATCAAAATGCTCACAAACCACCTACTATCAAAACCGGAGGGGAGTTTTATATTATAAACATATACCGAGGGCAGTCGTCTTTGATTCATAATTCGTATAAATAATAAATGCATATAATTTATAGCGTCCATGTCGATTATTTGTCCGTCTATCAAAGTATACTGTTAGGATAGGGTATAAATACTAGGCTGTTTGCATATTGCGGATACAACCATGGGAGGTTACATTAACTATAGTTGCGATGAGGAGTATATAAAATTGTTTTAATATATATATATTTTTTTATTTTTAGGCTGCAAAGATGTTAAACCCTTTTCGGCATCTGATCGTTGTTTACGCTCATACATTCGAAAAAGGAGTAAATCATGTAAATCTGCAATGGAAGAACTTTGTGACAGAAACAAAATTGAAAATAGTACCCAGCGTTAAACATTTGTTTTAAATTCGATCTTATTTTTTGATTATTTGCGAATAAAGGAATATCTTACTACTAGTTTGTTCACAAATATATAACAAATATGTTGTACCCCATGAGGCTTAACACTTATGCCCTCTTTAATTACTGCGACTCGTAAGTTTTTAAAAATTAAAAAATACCAAAGAGTAATTCGACACTATTGTGAACCGAAATGCACCACAATGAAGGTTTCAAAATGGGTCTACCGAACGGTTCCACATATTCACGTCGATTGTTGAATCCGTCGATGCACAACGGAGCAAATACATCCGATCCCCAGTGATCACTTTATGAGGCTGAATCTATTTATAGAATCCAACGGGTACACTATTATAGTTTCGCAGTCCACTATATTGAAACCAGCTGATTACTATGAAATGGAACAAATCATGATTTTAACTTTAAATTATTTAAACTATTATATTTATTATTTCGGGGAATGAAAAGTGTTAGATTTTTTGATGTGGCTTCAGAAGAAGAGAACCTGATTTCAGAGAAACACGAAACAGAGTGTAGAGACATCCGTCTAAAGTACCCTCTTCATAGGTAACACCAAATTTAAATTGGTACCATTTTTATTATTTTTGACTGAAAGTGGTTACTGGACAGGACTTCAGGATTGGACACAGTCAGTGTTGTACTTTCATAGTTGCTGGATATTTTTGAACAACACTTTTGTCCAAAATCGATTAATCTCCCAATCTCAGAGAGGAAGAAAAGAGAACAAAAGTATGTTTCTATGAAAAACGAAGAATTCCAGGCAGAACATTTTGTGTCATATACATCAAGCCAAGCCTGGTGGAGAAAATGCACATTTTTTTTACAATCGTGTTCTATTTTGTTAGGATAAACACACTTTTTTTGCTCATTAGTTAAGAGCTAAGCGGACAACAGCAAGACGGTAAATAAATTATACGTAAGCCGCAACGATTTGACAGCAGATCTGGAACGTCAAAGTTTATATGGAGTGCGCATGGGCAGATGGGCGTTTTTAATAATGATCTTCGAAAGGTCCTTCAGCTATAGTCTGTGCCTTCAGCCTCTAGATCGTACGAAAAATGAAAGTGGTGAATCAACAGCTTTACTTATTTCGTCGGAAACTCATTCTCTGTTGTTTATCTGCATACGTTTTTTATCACCTGATGACATTCCTGGTGATGGTTTGGATTGTCTGTCACAATGTGGTGCCTCGTTTTTTGCAAGTTTTGATAGACCTTTTCGCCTGCGTGTCAAAATTGTGACGTTTACGCTGTCACAGACTTTTGGTGGCCAAACAAAGAGTGGCCGCGTTCGGATTTCTAGGCACTATGTAGTCAAACGTTTCTGATTGGTGTAGAGATTCAAATTTGACTAAATAGTAAGGCAATTTTTTGTGAGGTTGTGGACTGGACTCGAAGGCAAAAAATTGGCCGCGTTTCGATTTCTAGGCACTGTAGTCAAACGTTTCTGATTGGTGTAGAGACTCAAATTTGACTGAAAAGTAAGGCAATTTTTTCTGAGGTAGTGGACTGGATTCGAAGGCAAAAAAATTCTCCCTTACTTTTCAGTCAGTTTTTAAAGTGTCAAGAATCAGCTGATCGTCAATATTTTATGTATTTATAATTTAACATTCCAAGGTTGCAAGTAAAGCAGAAATTTTTAGGAAAAGTTAAGGGACCTTGTTTTTATTATCGGCTACTTTTTCAATTAAGCCTTCTCTACAGGTTCCAATTTCATATAAATATATTTATCAATAAGTTCCTTGACAAGCACAGTCCACACTTTGTCCAAAGTAAAACCTGGAAATGAGGATACGAGGTGTGACACTTGAAATGTCACCTACATTTTCAGTCAGTTTGCCGTTCCATTAGTTAGGTCTTACCTGCAAATGTAGTGCCTACAAAACGGAACGCGCCCAGAGACTGAGGAGGAAATTACACCGAAATTCAGTGCTTTTTTTGTAAAGTAAATTTTAAAATTAGGTTTTTATTATTGTTGAGCCTTATGCTAAGATTAAATTATTGTAAATACGTGAAAAACGTAAATAAATAACAGAAATAAAAAAATATGTGTGTCGTTCGCCAAGTCGATTTAAAGAAGTGTAAACATTGCATTCATTCATAAATCAATGTTTTCTTTATTTTGTTTAGTGTAGTTGTAAATAACGTTAAATAATAAACATTTCCCAACTGGATTAATTAGCCTTTTGTGGTCAAGTTGGAAGTGATATCGTCAATCTGGATATTGCCGAGGTTGTTTAAATAAAACAAATCTACCGCTACAATTTTCCAGGGAAGTGAAGAAGTGAGGAAATATTTGTTTTAAAAATAAACATTCTTTAGTTTTTGATACTTGATAACTTTGGCAAATATCACAAGATCAGTAATTACGTCATTCTGACCCAGAACATCAACTTTCCTGCTCGCTGTAGATATGTTTGCATTTCGAGATGTCCGTCATGAGTTTCTGTTATCATTTTGCGTCGTAGTGTTGAAGGTCCAATTAAATTCATGCTTTTGAATAAAACCAATATTTACGATTTTCTGTTGACAAACACTTATGAGTTGTTAAAACTCGAAAGTTGTTGTTGTTTTTTCAGCAAATCGTTGCATGGTATAATTTGACACTGTGAAACGAGTATATTTTGGTTCGGTAATTTGTTCACTTTTGTAAGTGGCCAAAGAGCTTAAAAACCTACGTTTAGAACTACAGCGCGCTCGAATTCGAAACCAATAAGGGAAATCGAAAATGGTTACGAAAAGGGAATCTCGAAATCGACAAATGAACAAAAAGCTCAAACATGATAAGTAAAATGTAACACAGCAACGCCTCCGAATATTTTCGGTCAGTCTTATGCTCAAGCGAATAATGTACATGCACTCACGAGCGCCTAAAGCTAAAAATCTTTCAAGCTCTGGCGTGAAAAAATACGATCGAGCTGTGATATTGAAGAACATTGATAGCGATAGTTGCCAAAATGCTGTATCTAAATTTGAAGAGCGATCAAAAACAAACTTACTTTCGAAAGACGAGTTACACTTGAAAATAAAACCCGTAACACGAGTACTTCAACCAACTTATGAAAGAAATGCTTAAGAATCTTACTTGGAACGTCAACAGGCTAATATAAGGACCCGACGGATTAGAAATATTTATACGAGAAAAAGTTATCGGTATATGCCTGGTTTGTGAAACCCATTTAAAATATGCTAACTACATTGTATATCACGCTTTTCATCGATCGGGTAGAGCTAAAAGCGGATCATCTTTGTTCATGAAAGAATATGTTGAACATTCTGTAAAAATAAAAGTTGAATTAGAAACGATGCAAGTGAGCACCGCGCGAGTGTTGAACAAGAGAATATTGCAGCATAATAAACATGACAGAGGACGAACTCTCTCGAAAGGGTCAACGATGGCGTCAGAGGTTCAAACGGAAGCAGAAAGCACAGTTTACCCGGGCTACTACGACATCTTCGGACCCCAGGCCCGTAATGATCTCCAAAGCTGGCTATTGACATAGACTATTCCAAACTTGCACCGGATTTCGGCAAGGAGATGCGCTGTCGTGTGACTTTTTCAATCTAAATAGTGCGCAGGGCAGGTATAAAAACGGAAGGCACTATCTTCAATAAATCTGTCCAGCTGCTGGGATATGCAGACGACATCGACATCATCGGTCGCTCCCAGCGTGCCGTTATAGAAGCTTTCACGGCAAGTAAATGAGGACAAGACCAAATGAGGACCACCGCCTAGGACAAAATGTCACTGTTTGCAACAGTAACTTTGAGGTAGTTATGGAGTTTACCTACCTCAGAGTAAATATTAACTCCACGAACGACACCCTAGTGGAGATACGACGAAGACTTACCCTAGGAAACCGCTTCTACTTCGGTTTGGCAAAACAAATGGGATCAAAACTCCTATATCGGAAGACAAAATGTATGCTCTACAATACGTTGATCCTGGCAGTGCTGGAAGATAAACAGGAAAGCAGAGCACATGTTGGGCACTTTCGAGAGAAAAATTCTTCGTCGAATTTTCGGTCCCATATGCGAGGAGGGCGAATGGAGGAGAAGATATAACCGCGAACTCTATGAGCTGTACCAAGATGTGGATGTAGTCCAAAAAGGCGAAATACGTCGACTACACTGGCTCGGCCACATCGAGCGAATGGACAATAATACTCCAGCAAAAGGATCTTCGACTCACAGCCCCCAGGTTCGAGACGACAGGGAAGACCAAGCTATCGCGGATACCATAGCGCTTGGTCTGGACAACTGGAAGCAGCGTGCCCGGGATCGAAGAGAATGGAAAGCTACCGTGTCTCAGGCAGGGACTCTTTACGGGTCGGGAGCCCGTTACGTAAGTATATTTGTTTTTATTTGAAGAGTTTGAGGTTGTTGTTGTGTAACAGTTTTCTTCCAATTTTGATTATTGTGATCTCTTCGGATATTCTTTTCTGTACCACATATGGTAATTCCCACAGCGTAGAAAGCTTATTCTTTCTCGTATGGTTTTTATAAGGACCTTGTCACCATTAACGTTTTAAACGGACTAAATGTAGTACTTCTATGGGTCGTAGTATTATAGATAAATATTGAATATGGCAGCCAAGTGCCCCATGAAAGTTAGTCATTGTTAACGTAGCCTAAGATATGCAGCTATCATTCGGCGACGTATAACGCTAACGTATGATTGGGCGTGGTATGGAGTTGTCCGTGTCTTTTTGATTTTTAAAATTTTACATATCTTCTTAAAAAGCGTACTCCAGAACTTAGAACTTAGGTCTGTCAATATCGCGGCGGGTATTCTAAAACGACATACAATTTTTTCTACGAAATTACGTGCTACAGTAAGTAGTGGCATAGCCTCGGTTAACTTTGTCATATCGCCTTGAAAAGTCAGAAGGCAATAACTTCGTAACTAGTTGGCAGTGGTCCTACAACGTCCAAAGCTATGAGCTCGAATGGATTCGTGCTCGTTGTGGTGATTTTCATAGGAATTTGCGGATTTTGTCTCAGCTTGTTTCGTTGACAGGATTCGCATGTTCGAATGTATTCTCTTGTATCCTTCACGATAGTGGGCCAAAAATACCTTGTTGTAAGACTTTTGTTTATCCGGAAGACTCCTTGCTGGCCACCGAAAGGTGAATTGTGGTAGACACGTAAAATCTTATTGATCTGTTGCGGATCCTCAAAGTGGATTCGGTTATCCAAATAGAAGAATAGAGTTAACTTTGTTTGGGAAAATACTTCTATTATTATGTTTTTTAGGCTATAATTTGTTGAATAACGTAGTGGAATACAAATATCAGTTTGTTTCACATTTTATTCTCTGCAGTAGTTGCGAATTTTAATGAGGTTTTCTTCAAAAGTGGATTTGATTTAGGGTTTGAACGCGTATAATTAGGAATATTTTTGAATAAATTTCCTTCTTGAAATTCTCCATGAGTTAGAATAAAAATTTTAATGGGCGAGTATTTTTCGGTAAACACTATTGACTTAAAAGTATCAACTATTTTGCATTCTACAGGTGGAAATGTGATTTTGCCACTTCCTGCTATCAATGTTTTGTCTACGCTTTGAACTATTGCTTTGCTTCTAGTAGTGACCAATATATTGGCATTATTTTTTTACTCAAATGGAATCAATTACCTGCTGACTTTGAGGTTTTAATGTAATGACTGCTTGTTCACACGCATTCATCGGTATTTGCTTAGTTCAATACCATTTAGCCTTTCCTCGTAAGGAATTATTTCATTTAAATTTTCTTAATTTGATTTTTTATTGTTTTTTTTTTATACTATTAGTCTTACTTTCTGCTAATTCTTTTATGTGTTTTTTACTTTGCTTAGGTTCATTTTCTTCTAAATGTTTTTTTATTGGAATCAAAGTGAAGATCTGTGTCGGGGAATCGTGATTCACATAGCAACTACTTAGTTAGGACGTAGGCTTTGGGCCCCGTTTGTAGGGCTGTATGCCTTTCCTTGACTTTTCTCTCTCTCTCTCTCTTTTTGATTGTTATTGATAATGTAAATTTTTAAAATATTTTTCTTATAATCAATTACGCATTTATGTTTGGCTAAGAAATCATTTCCTACTTTACCGTCGTATGGTAGGTTTATACATGTTTAGTAGCCTTTCAAAGGAAATATTTCGTGACTTTGTCAGCCGTTAGATTGCAAAGGTATTTAGCTAGAGAATCATTTTAGAATTCAGTAATAGTTTTTTAAGCCTATAACTGAGTCTATTAAAAATGGTTTTATCGCCAGGATATCTTGTCGCTTGCCATTTTCTAGGAGTATAAGTTGCTTGATTTCTATGGGGTATTTCACCGAAACCTGTTTCTTTTTTCTGTTGATAAGTCGGTGTACTATCTTCTGCTGCCTGTTGCACATGGGCAATGAATTGTTCAGTTTTAATGTCAATATGTTTTGTTGTGACTAGTGGGGACCTAAGGTTAATGAAACCTTCGAGTAGTTTTCTGAATTTATACCAGTTCGTTCTTTGGTCAGTTAGTCGTGGGTTTTTTATCTGTTCTATCGATAAACCATTGACAGTTAGGATTACAGGTGTATGATCCGATGACAGATCATCAGTGCTTTTAACTTAAACTTCTTTTCTATTAATACCTTTCGTTATGAAGAAGTTGATAACATCTGGTATTTTTGTTGGGTTAGATGGCCAATTAGTTGGTGATCCAGTCGAAATAAATTCACAGTTCAAATTTCGCCCTGATTTGTAGAGGTTTCTGCCTTTTGTTGTTATTAGTCTTTACACCCAATATGTAAAAATGTATGTTTTGCATTAAAATCACCACCGACGATGAAGTTGTTACCTAGGTTAGGTTAGGTTAGGTATGTGGGTAGGCGAATAGAATAAATTATCACATCGCCACACTCAGGTCAGTACTTGCTTCAATGTGCAAGGCGGGATGAACACCGCGGTGTCCACCTGTTGCGATGTAGATTCAAAGCCTCTTCTTGCCAATTCGTCTGCCTTCTCATTACCTGGAACACCTTCGTGTACAGGGACCCAGCAGAGGGCAACCTTGTGCGGTGTTCCAAGAACCTTGAGTTCTTCACGACAGCACTTCACAAGCTTGGATTTTATTTCAATAGCAGTAATCGCTTTTATTGCCGCCTGGCTGTTGATGAAAAGGGTGATACCTTCCGGTGGTATTGCCTTCATCTCAGTCTCACGGCCAGCTATTGTCACTGCCAAGACTGTCTTGCAACGGCAGGGCAAGAGCGCCGAAGAAATTAAGTAGGTCGCCTACTGGCAACCAGTTGGATGTTGTGCAGCTAGGCACATGATAGGGCTTTTAGATTTAGGAGCGTCGCGTACGATCATCGGTTGGGATATTTTGAAAAGTTTAGGGTTAGAGTTAGATAGCGGGAAAGTTAGGCAGGTAGCTTTAGCAGATGGTGCGGGAATTAATGTTTTAGGGTGTGTTACTATTCCATTTGAAATGCAAAATAAATCGGTGTTGCTGGAATGTCTTGTGATTCCAACTCTATCACATGTCTTGATCCGCGGTGCCGACTTTTGGGCCCGAACGGGAAACGTCCCGGATTTGAGATCAGGCGAGTGGACCTTTTCGAATCAAGCCAGGGTAACTTCGATTTCGTCGATCATGGAAAGGTCAGAGTTGGATGGGACACAAGACAAGCAAGTAACCGGATTTGTGGAAAAGGGTTTCCAGAAAATGCCTGAAGGCATCGGGAGCACACACATGGTAGAACACAATATTAGGACGGCGTCTGAACCGATTAAGCAGCGATATTACCCGGTATCGCCTGCGGTTGAACGTCATATAGATAAAGAGCTAGATGAGATGTTGAGGGACGGGATAATAGAGAAGTCGAGTAGTCCGTGGGCCTCTCCTATAGTCATGATAAAGAAGAAGAAGAATCCTTCAGATTCTGCGTGGACTATAGGAAGTTCAATAAAGTTACAGAACGAGATGCTTATCCTTTCCCGTATATTTCAGCCACTCTAGACAAGTTCTTCTCAGTTTTGGTGAAACCGTTGACCGACTTGCTAAAGAAGAGTAGTAGGTTCATCTGGTCTGAGGAGTGCGAGGGGAGTTTCCAAAAGGCAAATGAGTCCCTGGTGACTGCCCCGGTTCTGACCTCCCCGGATTTTGAGCGACAGTTTGTCGTGCAAACAGACGCTTCGGACTATGGGGTCGGAGTAGTACTCAGCTAGACTTTTGATGATGTGGAAAAGATTATTTGTTATTTGAGTAGGTCGTTGAATAGGAACGAGAAGAACTATTCAACCATGGAGAAGGAGTGCTTGGATGTACTGTGGGTAGTTGAGAATTTGCGTCCGTATATCGAAGGGGTTCGGTTTACGATTGTGACGCATCACTATTCCCTAGTGTGGTTGAGCAATCTCAAGGATCCGTGTGGTAGGTTAGCGCACTGGGCGGTGAGGCTTCAGCAGTTCGATTTCGAAATCATGCATTGGAAGGGAATGGACCACGTAGTTCCCGATATGCTCTCTAGGAACGCTGCGGTTGTAGCGGAAATAGATAAGCAAAGTTCCGATTTATGGATCGTTAAGGTTATTACGAAAGTAGAGTCGAATCCTTTAGCTTTTTCAGCCTGGAGGGTCGATAGGGCTATTTTATTTAAGTTTTTTAGCGCAAATCACGTAATTGTTCATGACACTAAGAATGAATGAAAAAAAGTGGTTCCAAAGTTAGATAGGATTAGAGTGTTGAGGGAATGTCATGACAACCCATTAGCAGGGCACATGGGGGTTCGCAAAACGTTTGCGAGAGTAGGGACCCTGTATTACTGGCCTAAGATGAGGTCAGATATTACCCGGTATGTTAGGAATTGTAGGGTATGTCAGAGCGTAAAGCCAGTTGACGATAAACCAGCTGCTTGGATGGTTGAGAGGAGAGGGATTTCGAATCCCTGGGAGACGATTTGTGTGGACATGGTTTACCATTTGCCAAAGTCAAGTCGGGAGTTTGTTTATATTCTTACCGTCGTAGACTATTTCACGAAGTTCCCCTTGTTGTTTCCCCTTAGGTCTGCGACGGTATCGGCAATTTGCAGGGATCTTGAGAATCATGTGTTTCTTTTATTCGGCGTACCCAAGTCTGTCATCTGCGACAACGGCCCTCTGTTCCGAAGTAAGGAACTGAAATCTCTGTGTGAATCTTATGGTTCACAAGTTCGATTCACTGTCCATTACCACCCCCAGGCTAATCCTGCCGAGAGGATTAACCAAGTTATTTAGACGACACTTCGCGCGTACGTGCCGGAGAATCACCGCACGTGGGACATGCACTTCGCGAAGGTCGCATGCAGTATCCGCACGTCAGAACACGATTTTCTTCGTATTTGTTAACCTTTGTTGTGTCGTCTGCCTGGGGTGATCCATTTCGGATTTTGTTTTTACTTCGACATTTCGGAGAAAATGTCAACTCCTTTCATTTAGGAGGTAAGGGTGGGGTTTGTTGCGTTAAAAAATCGCACAAAAGTCCTGATCCACTCCATCCTACCTATTCACACCCATCCACCTTTTCTCGCCTTGCCTTTTCTTATTATCCATCATTCTCTGAGAGCTATGGGTTAACTGAGCGCTTTTGGATTGGTTTGCAACTCAGTGATCACTCTCTCCCATATGCTCGAAGGGGATGACAAAGCAGGTTTCCCGGAGCCAGACGGACGATTATGAAGCAGGTTGAGCCAGGTGGACCGCCTGGAGACTCATCCTGACACTATCCATGTCAAGCGACTCCACAAAGAGGCTAAGAAATGCCTCCAAAGTACCCATTGAATCTGCAGTCCAAATTATAAGGCCAGGGGGCTCAACCTGAACCCAATTGTTTGTTCATCACCCAAAAACCCATATTTATAAATCTCTCAAAAGAGAGCTCAAAACTTGTTGTACAGGATAGCTACCGATTCTCAGGTTACAGGCGCCAGGAACTGTTCGTTACCAATAACGTTGGAGACGGCTGAATTCACCTCCTGAGGGAGTGTGTAAGAAAAAGTGTGTATGTATGCGAAGAAGCTGGACTTGTTTCGACAAGCCACTTCCACTTCTGAATCTGAGAAAGAGCGAGGCAGTTCAGAGAAAGAAAGAAAACAAAAAAAGGATGCGAGAGATCCCACAGGGGATAGAAAGGAAACAATTAGAAACATACCAGAGAAGACAGGACGTGATGTTTCACAAAAGAGGATCTAGGACGAGTATGGAGAGCCAAGAGGATGAACAGGATAGTGACTGTGGCGGAGAGTATCCACCATCCCCCAACCAGGAGCTTAGTACAGGAAATTTTCTCAACCCCAAGTAAAAGGATAAGAAGATAAGTAGAGAGATTTTTTTAATAGAGTGTTGAAATAGTGAATTTTGAAATAGTGTAGATAATTTTGATCGTGTAGGTTAATTTGTTGAAATTAAATCGCGTAAGCCATCGCCCTATTCCGTTCTTTTAACGACGGTGACAACACCTGTAAGCAGGCCCTCGCATTATGGAGTCTCTCCCTCTCCAGCTGTGTGAGTTTATCCCACTTCTTTGTCCGTAGTCTATTAACTGTCATCTTGTAGTTCCTAGACCGCTTGGAGCTGTTATAGCAGTTAGAGAAGGACGCGCTGGCGACAGAAAGAGGTTTTCTAGATGCTGGCCAACTGTCCCGACGCTTTTCCCGTCTGAAACAAGGAGTAAAGCTTCCACTGCATTTTTGACAAAATCTGTTATTTTGGAGCTAGGAGTACCCGATTCGATTACACTCTTCTCTTTTTGTAGATATATTTTTGGATTTCGTTCATTTTATATTGGGTCCTACGAGTAAGGGGGAAGAAGAGGTTCACCTGCACTCACGCCATGTATGCAGGTAAAGGGAATTTTAATAAAACTGAAGGCCCCCAGGTATTCAGAGTTTGCGCTAGCGACTGAGCTTCTATGCAGCCATGCAGGCCTCGGCGCGTCGAACCTTACGTTGGGTGATCACCATTTGGTTTATAAGTAGGATGTAGTTTTCTCACCTGATAAGACCGTAAGTTAAAGGGAAGTAGAGTAAGCTCCTCCACCACGGTAAGGTAGGGAGGTCTGATTGGCTTAAGTACCACAACATTCTGGCCGAAAGGCTAGCCAATGGTATACATTATACACCAACCACACAAGTGGAGCTGGACAAGCACAACACTGTTCTTACTTCTGCCCTTAACTCAGCATTCGATGAGTCTTGTCCCATCTCAACAAGGAAGGTAGGTGTTAAGATAGGTCAGTTCCCATCACCAGCAGCGATCGGCAACACCAGCAAGCCAACGACCTCACCTTGAAACAAGAAACCTATTTTATACTTTGCTTTATGTTCTCTTCATTTTTTTCATTTCGTGTTGAATTGTGTACTTTTTGTTAAGAATACTTTTTACAATGTCATCAATATTGTTATACTTATATTTTAATTCTATTACTTCTGTTTTTTGTTATTCTCAATATTGTTAGTTTATGCTAAGTAAACTATTTATATGTATAAATAACGTGAAATAAATATCAACGAACACTTGTGATCAAACAGCTAACCGAGACTTATCATTCTATACCAAATGAGTCTGCTTGGAAGGCTGTTCAATTTTGGTGTTCTGGTTAATGTACTAGCAATACGACTGGTAGTCACGGTACTAGAACCGTGATCTATCCTTCACAACTATACAATAAAAGCACTGTACACAGTAGGAGAACTTAACAACCTCCTCCGCGCAAGCAGGAAATACTTTAACAAGGCCAAATTGACAAGGCTACTCACGGACTGGGACTGTAAGAAGAGAAGCCTGAAGAATTTTAAAACAGAAGTTCGAAAGGCCAAACGTAACTCCTGGTGCAGTTTCTGTTAGAACATTCTCTAGAACCCTCTAACAAGCCATTGACAAGGAACGATGCCGTCTGCCTGAACCGAAGTAAGTGTGATCTTCATACCCAAAGCAGGATAATCATAACATACTCTCCCGAAAGATATTAGAACAGTCAGCCTAATATCCTTTTTTCTCAAGATTCTAAAGAGAATACTGGATGTCCACATTAAGGTAAGCATTGATCGCACTTTGCTTTCAACGTCACAGCACGCCTATCAAAAAGGCAAATCCGTGGAAACGGCCCTCCACTCCATAGTCCAACCAATCGAAAAATAGTGGCCTTCGTTGACATTGAAGGATTCTTCAACAACGTTTAAACGCACTCGATAATCAATGCCCTACAACGGCTAAACATATGCGAAACAATCTGCCGTGTTATTGAACACGTGCTGAAAATCAGGGTTATAAGTGCATCCTTTGAAAGCAGAACTGTCAAACGACGTGCACACCGAGGAATCCCCCAAGGGGGAGTACTGTCTCCATTACTATGGACCCTATTGCTCAACGAAGCCCTTCTGAATATTAAAAAAACAGGATGCAAAGTCATCGCCTACGCAGAAGACGACGCCATACTAATAGCAGGAAAGTACAAACTGTGGTCTCTCAGTCAATTGAACGAAGACAGAGCTGGTCATGTTTACATGAAAACACAAAATTCCTGACTTAAATCTCCCAAAATAGAGAGGCACCGCCCTTGTCCCCTCAAACAGCGCCAACTGAAGCTTGACCGCAAGCTTCTTTGAATTTTAAATATATTTCAACCGATTCTTATGTAAGGAGCATTGGTTTGGTGGCCCGCTCTCAAGAAACATTCCAATTTAGCCAAAATGGAAAACATTCAACGAGTCGCTTGCCTCAGCATTACCGGGGCACTGAGAACCTCTCCTACAGCCGCGCTCCAAACCTTACTCCAATTGCTCCCTTTAGACCTCGTCCGAAAAGAACTGCCTGCCTGCTCAGCAATCAGGCTGAGAAGCACAAATCAATGGAAGGAGCAATGCCAGCATACTATTGATGTATCGTCATCCAATCACCTCCAATCACATCCGTCACCTGTACGCTAAACACAGTTTCAATAAATCTACAAAATCTCGCTCCCTAATAACAAAACTGAGCACGGAGTTGGAGCCGGAGTTTTCGCAGAGGACTTAGGCATCCACCTCTCCTTTAACATCCCACAAGTCGCAGCGTCTTTCAAGTCGAGATCTACGCCGTCAAGCAGCTGACTGGCTGACGGCTAATGCAATATCAGCATCGGATATTGTCATATACATCGACAGTCAAGCAGCTATCAAATCTCTCGCATACAGCACTAAGAGATCAAAGCCAGTGAAAGGCTGCAGTGTATCTCCTAACGAGATAGCTGAACAGTATAACCACACCCTTTGCTGGTTACCAGGTCACTGTGACATTTCGGGAAATTGCGGACGCATTTCCTAGAAAAGGTTCCTCTGGATAGCATAAATGTCACCGACATCGAGGCGCCTACGTCGTATGCTAAATACCTGATCAACGCCGACGTAGTAAGGCTGGCCAACCATCGTTGGTATCATCAGCATCAGCTTGACTATTGCAACACTTCCAGACTGCTCTGGCCAATTTTAAACGAAAATAGGACTACGGAACTCCTAGAACAAACGAGAGGAGCCCTCTTTATTATAATTAATACGCTAACCGGCCACTGTACTATAGGAAGGCATGTTCAAAGACTGGGCATCCCCTCAATGACTTTTGCGGGAGCTGTAGGAATGAGGAGGAAAAGGAGACCATCTGTCACCTTCTATACACATGCCCTGCACTTGCCAACATTGAAAAGGCCACACTAAATACCTTTTCAACGATTTAAATGATCTGAATACCGCCTGCACGACTAACATTTTCTCTTTTTTAAAAAAGGAGCGGATGGTTCCAGGAGTAAGAGGGTGACTCACCCACCTTACTTAACGGCAGCACAATTGACCTTCTCTGGTCTAAGTGCATCCTCATCGAGGGCCGGTCTAAACCAACAAACCAACCAACTAAACCCAAATTAATGGTTTTGGATTAGCGATTTTTCTTCAATTATTTTTTGCAGCCTTTTAGCCAGCATCTTTTCGAATAATTTGGACAACATTGGAAGTATCGAAATTAGACGGTACCTCGTTGGGTGGTTTGCCTGGCTTCGGAATTATTATTACTTCCGCGACTTTCCACATGCTCGGGACACACCTTAACCTGAATGCGGCGTTTATAACCTACGCTAGTTTTTTTAATCGTTTTATTAGGAATTGTTTTAGAATATCCCCCGGAAACCCGGCACTTTTCTTATATCTATCCCCTTTTTTTATTTCTTTGGCCAGTTGTTTAGCAGTAACTGACCTAATAGGCATTTCGTCTTCGCACGTTCCTTCCGTTCTTTAATAATCTTTATCTTTAAAAGGTTGGAAAACGCCTCCGAGATACTCTGCAAATAAATTTGCTTTTCTGGCTGCTTTTTGCCCAGTTACCTTTTCTGGTTTTTATTGGGGGAATGTGAGCTATTGGCCTGTTCATTTTCTTTGTTGCCTTAGCGAGCTTTCTGTAGTAACATCATTCGTCAGGTTGCTAAGGCATGTTTGCAATGACTCATTATATTTTATAGATTTCCTGAGCTTATTATTTAATTGGTTCACTTTGGTTTTATCATTTGGCGCCCTTGTCTGTTGCTAACGTTTTCTAGTCTTTCTCTTTTCCGCAAGAATTACATATTTCGTAGGGATAAGAGTTTTGCTTTATCTCTTGCGTTAGCTTGGGAGTTTCAGCCCATGCAGCTTTTTGTATATTGAGTGTAAATCAGTGCACTGTTTTTTCTAATTGTTCTTCTGTTAAAATATCTGCTGATAGTTGGATACTTTCTTCCAATTTCTGTCTGAAGTAGTTCCAATCAGTAAGTCTATTAACAAGCTTTGAACTTGGTTCTTTCGTTTTTATTTTTTCGTCAAGCGTTAAAAGCACAGGCTATACAGACAGGCAACTCCCAAAAGACTAACTCTCTTTGCCCACAAGCTAAATAATAGCTGATTTTGTACATCGCTCCTAAGGCGTATGGGTGCTCCCATACGAATCACCCACGCACACATTCATTGAGCGATAGACAAAATCAGCTATTTTCATGGGCGCAGCCATTTTTTCGTTATCTTATGTCAAAAAACTGACGAAATGTGGAGGGGATGTTATGTCCTGAAATAATCCTTTTTTTCAAGGTGAATTCGTAAAAAAAAATTTAAATATAACGTATGTTGTATATCATTTATACTACTTTTTCAATGAAAAACAAAATAAAACACATATATATATGTATACCTTAGAATAAGCATAATTAATTGTACTTGCAATTCGCAGACAACAACAACATTCATCGAATATTTTAGGTAGAATAAAAAAGCAAAAGATGCCTGATAGTAGGATCTCTGTGTGTGATAGGGAGAACTTATGTTGAAGGTAGACTTGACTAATAGTTAATAGCAATTATAATTCAGATATTCAAACATTTTGAAATATGTTGCCTATTCAATTTTCATAGTTAAATATTAATATGGGATTGTTTTTCAAATAATAATTGATTAAAAATCAACTTTGTAAATTGTACGTGTTAATCGAAGTATTTACGCCTTATAGTAAAACTATTAAACTGTGTGAATAACGGATTAATATAAAAGAAAAGATTGTGTTGAGATGAAAGGAATCATGTTTCCACTTTTAAAAGCAAAACATGAGTCCTTTCCTTCACGATTTTGATTTATACACTTTTGAACACATTTAATGTGTCTTTTATACAAATACTAATGATTTCAAATAGCAACAACTTTAGATATATTGAATTCCTATTTGTTCATTTGCAAGCACACCATTTTACTTCATAAAATAATATTCTTTTAACAACGTAAACTCACCATCACACTTTACAAACACATCCGTGCTGGTTCACCACTTTTGTTTATATTTTTTAGCTGCTAAAGTGATAATTTCGTAGTGATATTACTCTTAATAAAAAACAGCGAGGAAATCATTTTACATTTTTGAATTCAGTGCAATAAATCGAATTTTTTTCGTATAGAATCGCAAATAAATCCATAGATATTTTACATAAAATGTAAACAAATGTGGAAATTATTGAAATGTCAGGATGTAGAAAAATTCACCTCCAAAGTTCGTAAGTGCAACTTGTTTTCGTAGTAAATAATCGAAGGAATTGGAAATACTTTATTATTATTATTATTATTTGGAAGGAAGTGTTGTAAAGGAATTGAAAATACTTTTTTTTTTTTAGAATTATTATTTGCACATTTACACATTTATACTTTATTATGAATTTTTATTGATATGCATTGCACACATAATTATTTATTTGAAATGTAATGTATTATATTTTAACAGGTTCATTATACATAGGAAATACAATTTTATATTTACAAATATATTAATACTGTGGAAACTAATCACTTATGTATATATCAGTTCTCGCATCAAAATGCAACACAGTAAATGTTTCTGCACTCAAAATGTAACATTAATGCCTCCTGGAAAACACAATGCATAGGGAAAAAAACTTGTCAGGAAATACAAAGAAAGTTTATTGTTGTTGTGACATTTTTGAAGGTAAAAGCCTTTTTTTCACATGTCGTGCTGCAAACTTAATGGTATACAATATTAAAACATAAAAACAAATATTTATATATTTATAAGTACGTGTTTAAATGCAGGTCAAGTCCAGTAAAAAATAGAATTTATGGACACAAATAAAATCTCACCTCGCCTAACTTCAGATTTTTGTTCATCAGTTGCAAAACACAAATCTTTCGAAGCCAACTTCAGTTCGTTGATTTACACCACTGATAACCTATTACCTAGATATAACCTATTATATAGTCTGTGATTTACACGTATTCACCGATAGGGGATCATGGGAGAGGATTTAGGCCACACCTATTTTAGGGGTTTCGGGTGCAGAGGAGGGAAAGTTGACTCCCTCGTATAGTTTCTCTATGGATAAAAGTATGAGTGATCCTATTCTAACTCTGGACCTCTGGACACTTATTTTATTTGAAGAGATATTTTTTGTTGTAAAGAAATCGATCGGAGGTTTTATTCCTGTCTGTTGGCCAATAGCTAGGTTTTCCCGTTGAGTTGAATTTCCTTAAATGTTTCATTTTCATTCTTTTTCTGATATTTGTTTATCTGGAACCCCAGTATTTATCGTTAAATATGCGGAAATGTTTTTTTTTTATTCTGTAGCTAGGTGAACAATATGCTCAAGCAACTGTCATCTGTACATTACTTGTTTTTATATTTAGGTATAGACATTAGGTCTGTTCCCGTAGTGTCCAAAACTGTGAAAAACTACGACAAATGATCAAATCCTGTTCCCGTACGCCAAATTTTCGTAGTTTTTCCCAGAAAAGAGCTCACACGAGAGAGTAAGCAATTTCCCCTATCTGTGAATTTCAGCCCAAGAAATTTCTTTAGACAAATTTATGAATTTATGAAATCTGTCAAAGTCGTCGTTTCTTTTTCTTTTGTGTAAGGTTTCAAAAGTAAATTCAAACAAATTTAAGCAAAACAGGTGTACAGATGTGTTCATAGAATGCTAAATGCTCATTATTTTATTTGTACATTCTTAAAATCCTTATTTTAAAGTGAAAATTGAATGAAAAATACATTCATTCATTCATTCATTCACACTTTTAGTTTTTTTCTCATATATGTACATACATATGTATGTTTCTGACGTTAAAAAAGTGGGCAATTTTTTGAGAGTTACAATTTTTGAGAGTTTTTCACCCCCTTCTTAGAAATTGGACAATCTGTGAATGTTGGTGCAGAAAGTACGGGAATATACCTATTGCTTGGATCCCACATGATTGGTAATTCTCTTCTATGTGGTGATCAATTGTATCCTTTATTACAACCGCAGCTCCTCCTTTTGCACTATTATGTGGATTTGGGGAGTGATATAATTTACATCCCTGCAACTTAAAATCTGTTTTCAGTCTGAAATGCGTCTCTGAGATAAGACATATGTATGTACATATGTACATGTATCTATATGGTTTATATCGAGCGTCACTTGCAGCTCTTCTTTGTGGTTCTCAACACCATTTGCATTCCACTCAAGGATTTTTATTTGATCCATCATGTTCATCTTTTTTGTACAGCTCTTTTGCTATATTGTTTTTCAATAAACGATATTCTTTCTAATATTGTTTTGTTGCATTTTTCTATGACGTCCATTCTATTTAGAATTTTCTGCATTAGCTTTTCCATGGCAGTGCTTGGGTAACTTATATTTTTTTCAAATTTGTCTGCTGGTTAATTTGGCTTGATGCTGCCTAAGCATATGCATTTTGGTATCCGTGGACTTTGTTGGTTTTAAGACCCCTTTAATAGTTTCTTGGACTTGGGTTTTTCATCTTGTGTGTTCTGTTGTGGGTTCTTCCTAACTTTAGCTGCGTTCTTATTTATATTTGCTTTTGTTTTTTTTTTATAGTTTTTTGACTTTGCCAGTTGAATCTCTTTTGCAACCAAACATCCTCTGCAGCTAGCGGGATGATTTTCATTGCAATTGACACATTTCAGCGTTTTATATTTCTTTTTTACTCAGTCTTTAGTGTGGTTTCTTGCACATCTTGCACAAACGCATCTCGGGTTTGCACAACAGTATTTTTGCGTATAACCGTACTTTTGACAACTTTTACATTGTAGAACTAGTTTAGACTTCCGCAAAGTATGGATTTCAACCCTCATTCCTAGAATGGTTTTAATCTCATAGATATCCTTTTTATGTCTTCGTCGTGCTCAAAAGTAAGCATAAAAATTGGGTCCGGTACTTTGCTTTTTAATTTAACGACTTGTACTATCTTAAACTGTTTTGCGTTTAAATCTTTTTTGATGCTTTCAGGTGAATAAGAGTAATGCAATTTCTTTACAACGACCTTTATTAGTCTAGATTGCTTGTTCTCAAAAGATTACCACTGCTAATTTTTTTCATATAAGATTTTGGTGAGGTTTCTGTATTCTTCCTCTTCATCTTTCATGTAATTATTATTGACCAGCAATGTACTTGCTTTTATTTTATTTTCCTCCAGCAATCTGACTAAGTCCTTATATTTATTTATTTGAAGCGCTCTTATTGGTGGAGGTTTATATATTTTGGTGTTTTAATTTTTTTTATTTAAAGTACAGTCAGAATCATTTTTCGTTTCTTATTTACTTGATGATGATGATTTACTGTTTCTTGTCTTAGTTCTTCTTCATCTATTGAGAACTCGATGACAGGTTGAACATCGTATTTTTTTTGGCTGTTAACCAGCCAAACTTGACTTGTTCCTTCAACAATTGCAACTCATTCATAAGGTTGTTTATTTCCTTAAGCAGTGTCTCGTTGAGTTGCTTGAACCCATCCCTTTCTTTTGCTTTTGAATATTTAGCCCTTAGGTTACGTTAGGTTAGGTATGTGGGTCGGCGACTAGAACACGTCGCCACACTCAGGTCAATACAGACCCATTGTGATACCCAAAGGGGGAAAAGTCCCTTGCCCTTGGTAAACCCTAGTGCTGATTAGTATCTTGTGGATCACCAAACCATCCCGTTGATTTGATGAACCTAGAAATTTCATTTATTGGTCTGTTCGCTAATTCTTCGAGGTCACGGAAAAAGTGTCGCCCTAGAAATTTGAATCTAAGGTGGATAAGCCCAGGGCAGTGACAAAGAAAGTGGGTTGTGTCCTCATTAGCTTCCTCGTCTCCACATCCCCGACATAGATCTTCATCCGTGAGTCTTACTTTCTCATGTGGTACCGAAGAGAGTTATGCCCCGTAATAATTCCTATAAGGACGGAAAGAGACTTCCTATCCTTTAGCATAATTCGGTCGGTCCTACTCTTGTCAAAGCAAGGCCATAGGCTTCTGCTGACCAATCTACTATTGGCCTCACTTCTGGCCAAGATCCATGCCTTTTGCTTCAATGTGCAAGGCGGGATGAACACCGAGGTGACGTAGTTTCAGAGCCTCTTCTTGCCAGTTCGTCTGCCTTCTCATTGCCTGGAATACCTTCGTGTCCAGGGACCCAGCAGAGTGTAACCTTGTGCTGTGTTCCAAGAACCACTGCCTTGCGAGTAGCAGTGGCTCGTCGCGTTGGAGTGGTTCAGCTTATCTGCCTCTACTGTCAAGAGCGCCTCCTTCCTCAACGGAGAGGTTAACCCAGTCAACGTTGAGGTAGAAGGTGGCTCTGATGTTGGGATAGTGCCTGCAGTAGTGGAAGACTCCCTTCGACCGGATGATGAAACAATCCCCTGTCCTGACTGGCGATGGCCTGTCGCGAACTTGGGTGGTCCCATCAGTCCATCAATGCGTTGGTCTGTTACAGGTGTTGCCACCACCAGAGGGCTAGCAGTAGGCTCACCATCTGATGCTGACAACTCCTGCAAGTAGGTCCTTGCATTATGGAGCCTCTTCCTTTCCAGCTCCGTGAGTTCGTCCCATCTCTTTGTCCCATCTCTTTACTGTCAGCTTGCAGTTTCTAGACCGCTTTGAGCTGTTGGAACAGTTAGAGAAGGACGAGCTGGCGACGGAACAGTTGTCACTGGTATCTAGAAAGAGATTTTCTAGATGCAGATCAACTGTCCCGACGCTTTCCCCGTCCGAAACAAAGAGAAGAGCATCCTCTATTTTTGTATCTGAATCGGTTTTTTTTAAGCTAGAAGTGCCCGATTCAGCTACACTCTTCGCTTTTTGTATTGTTTTTTGGTCTTGGTTCATGTTTGGGTCCCACGAGTAAGGGGGAAGAAGAGGTCCACCTGCACTCACCCCCTGTATGCAGGTAAGGGGAATTTTATTAAAACTGAAGGCCCCCAGGTATTCAGAGTTTGCGCTAGCGACTGAGCTTCCCCTCAGCCATGCAGGTCTCGGCGCGTCGAACCTTACCTTGGGTGATCACCTTTTGGTTTCTAAGTCCCCTCACAGTCGAATCATTTCTGGGAAACATCCTGCTGGACGCAGACAGGATGTAGTTTTCTCACTTGGTAAGACCGAAAGTTAAAGGGAAGTAGAGTAAGCCCCTCCACCACGGCAAGGTAGGGATCGAGGAGAGGATATTTAGCCCTTAATGATTCACTTTCTTTTGAGATGGGGGTGTTCTCTCAACCCCTTTTACTTCTTCCAAAAGGGTCGCTACTAAGCAATAAATGCCAATGGGACAGGCGTACTCCCTTGTGTGCTACCGATGATTACCTATCCTCTCTATTGTGTAGCCGCCACCAAGTGGGCGTAGCCGACCGCTATGTATGTATTCTCTCCAGTTACAACGATATTCTTAAATGTTTAATGATGTTTCATGCCAAATTTCATCAAAATCGGTTTTTTTATGAAAACGACCCAAAAAGTGGGGGAATATCTAAATATTTTGTCTCAATAATTTTTTTTCGATTTCATACCGAATAGTGAAGTTATGAAAAAGTGTGTGTAGCAGTAGGGGGATCTTACATCTGTACTGCTCATAAACCCAGATATGTATGAAATTTCATCCTCCGAGCTCAAAACTTAAGGCTCAAAAACTTAAGGCTAGAAATAAGGGACGAGGCAAACGCATCACACCAGATCAACGCCGGGAAATTTGTCGTTTGAGGGAGGAAGGATTGATGCTGGCCGCAATATCTGATCAGTTAGATGTTTCAATTAATGCTTGTCATCAAGCTCTGGAGTTTGTCAAACGCCATGGGGACTTCTCTGATCAACCTCGTGCTGCAAAGCCTCGAAAAACAACAAGTCGTGTTGATAGGATGATTCACCGTCTGTCTGAAAAGGATAGATTTAAGACTGCTGTGGACATTCATGTCGAAATTTCGGCACAGGAAGACGTGAATATTGGTGTTCACACAGTACGACGGCGGTTGACCGAATTTGGCTTAAGAGGCCGTGTCGCACGAAAGAAGCCTCTTATAAGCAAGAAGAATCGTAAAGCCAGAATGTTGTTCGCGAAAGAGCATATCAATTGGACACGCGAACAATGGAAAAATGTCATCTTCACTGATGAATCTAAGTTTAATCGTTTTGGTTCCGATGGCAAAACTTATGTTCGACGTCGTGTTGGCGAAGAATTCACGGAAAAATGTCTGAAGCCAACAGTAAAAGGAGGTGGTGGATCTGTGATGGTATGGCCTGGTATGAG
The DNA here is from genome assembly GCA_963583995.1 of Xylota segnis. Taxonomy (NCBI): domain Eukaryota; kingdom Metazoa; phylum Arthropoda; class Insecta; order Diptera; family Syrphidae; genus Xylota; species Xylota segnis. The sequence goes on from OY757237.1 coordinate 86,456,608, forward strand.
TCTAATGGGCCCTGGTCCTATTTGCCGAATTAACGGGATCATGGACCGCCATGTCTATGTAGACATATTGGAAAATGTCCTACTTCCTTACGCTGCTGAGCAGCTTCCCCAAAACTGGATCTTACAGGCAGATAATGATCCGAAGCACACGTCAAAAAAAGCTCGAGAATTTCTGCAAGACCACAACGTGCATTTGATGACATGGCCAGCTCAATCGCCTGACCTTAATCCGATTGAGATGCTTTGGAATGACGTTGACAAAATCATAAAGAAGAAAAAACCCTCAAACCTCAACGAAATGTTTGAATTTATTCAAGAAGGATGGGCAAACATCTCCATTGATCGATGCACTCGGCTCATTGATTCCATGCCGCGAAGATGTGAGGAGGTGATAAGGAATAAGGGGGGACCGACTAAATATTGATGTTTTGTAAATTTCGAAACAATTTAAGTTAAAATAAATTGAAAACAAAACATCATAGTCACATTATAACTCATTCATAAAAAAATCCCTATTTATGTGCTCGCAGGTTAAAAGAACCAATTTTTCTCTTTTTTTTTTTGAAAAAACGGATTAAAGATTTAATTTAATTTCTATTAAAAATTAGAATAAATGAATTGTTTTGGTTTATGAAAATGCTTGTTTTCAGTTTTTCTAAGATTTCTTTGTTTTTTACAAAAATTACTTTGTCCAGCTCCATTTCCCTATTTATAAGCTCGCCACTGTACATACATATGTATGTTTCTGACGTTAAAAAAGTGGGCAATTTTTTGAGAGTTACAATTTTTGAGAGTTTTTCACCCCCTTCTTAGAAATTGGACAATCTGTGAATGTTGGTGCAGAAAGTACGGGAATATACCTATTGCTTGGATCCCACATGATTGGTAATTCTCTTCTATGTGGTGATCAATTGTATCCTTTATTATAACCGCAGCTCCTCCTTTTGCACTATTATGTGGATTTGGGGAGTGATATAATTTATATCCCTGCAACTTAAAATCTGTTTTCAGTCTGAAATGCGTCTCTGAGATAAGACATATGTATGTACATATGTACATGTATCTATATGGTTTATATCGAGCGTCACTTGCAGCTCTTCTTTGTGGTTCTCAACACCATTTGCATTCCACTCAAGGATTTTTATTTGATCCATCATGTTCATCTTTTTTGTACAGCTCTTTTGCTATATTGTTTTTCAATAAACGATATTCTTTCTAATATTGTTTTGTTGCATTTTTCTATGACGTCCATTCTATTTAGAATTTTCTGCATTAGCTTTTCCATGGCAGTGCTTGGGTAACTTATATTTTTTTCAAATTTGTCTGCTGGTTAATTTGGCTTGATGCTGCCTAAGCATATGCATTTTGGTATCCGTGGACTTTGTTGGTTTTAAGACCCCTTTAATAGTTTCTTGGACTTGGGTTTTTCATCTTGTGTGTTCTGTTGTGGGTTCTTCCTAACTTTAGCTGCGTTCTTATTTACATTTGCTTTTGTTTTTTTTTTTATAGTTTTTTGACTTTGCCAGTTGAATCTCTTTTGCAACCAAACATCCTCTGCAGCTAGCGGGATGATTTTCATTGCAATTGACACATTTCAGCGTTTTATATTTCTTTTTTACTCAGTCTTTAGTGTGGTTTCTTGCACATCTTGCACAAACGCATCTCGGGTTTGCACAACAGTATTTTTGCGTATAACCGTACTTTTGACAACTTTTACATTGTAGAACTAGTTTAGACTTCCGCAAAGTATGGTTCAACCCTCATTCCTAGAATGGTTTTAATCTCATAGATATCCTTTTTATGTCTTCGTCGTGCTCAAAAGTAAGCATAAAAATTTTGTCCGGTACTTTGCTTTTTAATTTAACGACTTGTACTATCTTAAACTGTTTTGCGTTTAAATCTTTTTTGATGCTTTCAGGTGAATAAGAGTAATGCAATTTCTTTACAACGACCTTTATTAGTCTAGATTGCTTGTTCTCAAAAGATTACCACTGCTAATTTTTTTCATATAAGATTTTGGTGAGGTTTCTGTATTCTTCCTCTTCATCTTTCATGTAATTATTATTGACCAGCAATGTACTTGCTTTTATTTTATTTTCCTCCAGCAATCTGACTAAGTCCTTATATTTATTTATTTGAAGCGCTCTTATTGGTGGAGGTTTATATATTTTGGTGTTTTAATTTTTTTTTATTTAAAGTACAGTCAGAATCATTTTTCGTTTCTTATTTACTTGATGATGATGATTTACTGTTTCTTGTCTTAGTTCTTCTTCATCTATTGAGAACTCGATGACAGGTTGAACATCGTATTTTTTTTGGCTGTTAACCAGCCAAACTTGACTTGTTCCTTCAACAATTGCAACTCATTCATAAGGTTGTTTATTTCCTTAAGCAGTGTCTCGTTGAGTTGCTTGAACCCATCCCTTTCTTTTGCTTTTGAATATTTAGCCCTTAGGTTACGTTAGGTTAGGTATGTGGGTCGGCGACTAGAACACGTCGCCACACTCAGGTCAATACAGACCCATTGTGATACCCAAAGGGGGAAAAGTCCCTTGCCCTTGGTAAACCCTAGTGCTGATTAGTATCTTGTGGATCACCAAACCATCCCGTTGATTTGATGAACCTAGAAATTTCATTTATTGGTCTGTTCGCTAATTCTTCGAGGTCACGGAAAAAGTGTCGCCCTAGAAATTTGAATCTAAGGTGGATAAGCCCAGGGCAGTGACAAAGAAAGTGGGTTGTGTCCTCATTAGCTTCCTCGTCTCCACATCCCCGACATAGATCTTCATCCGTGAGTCTTACTTTCTCATGTGGTACCGAAGAGAGTTATGCCCCGTAATAATTCCTATAAGGACGGAAAGAGACTTCCTATCCTTTAGCATAATTCGGTCGGTCCTACTCTTGTCAAAGCAAGGCCATAGGCTTCTGCTGACCAAGCAGGCGTCCAGGGAGGACCATCTACTATTGGCCTCACTTCTGGCCAAGATCCATGCCTTTTGCTTCAATGTGCAAGGCGGGATGAACACCGAGGTGACGTAGTTTCAGAGCCTCTTCTTGCCAGTTCGTCTGCCTTCTCATTGCCTGGAATACCTTCGTGTCCAGGGACCCAGCAGAGTGTAACCTTGTGCTGTGTTCCAAGAACCACTGCCTTGCGAGTAGCAGTGGCTCGTCGCGTTGGAGTGGTTCAGCTTATCTGCCTCTACTGTCAAGAGCGCCTCCTTCCTCAACGGAGAGGTTAACCCAGTCAACGTTGAGGTAGAAGGTGGCTCTGATGTTGGGATAGTGCCTGCAGTAGTGGAAGACTCCCTTCGACCGGATGATGAAACAATCCCCTGTCCTGACTGGCGATGGCCTGTCGCGAACTTGGGTGGTCCCATCAGTCCATCAATGCGTTGGTCTGTTACAGGTGTTGCCACCACCAGAGGGCTAGCAGTAGGCTCACCATCTGATGCTGACAACTCCTGCAAGTAGGTCCTTGCATTATGGAGCCTCTTCCTTTCCAGCTCCGTGAGTTCGTCCCATCTCTTTGTCCCATCTCTTTACTGTCAGCTTGCAGTTTCTAGACCGCTTTGAGCTGTTGGAACAGTTAGAGAAGGACGAGCTGGCGACGGAACAGTTGTCACTGGTATCTAGAAAGAGATTTTCTAGATGCAGATCAACTGTCCCGACGCTTTCCCCGTCCGAAACAAAGAGAAGAGCATCCTCTATTTTTGTATCTGAATCGGTTTTTTTTAAGCTAGAAGTGCCCGATTCAGCTACACTCTTCTCTTTTTGTTTTGTTTTTTGGTCTTGGTTCATGTTTGGGTCCCACGAGTAAGGGGGAAGAAGAGGTCCACCTGCACTCACCCCCTGTATGCAGGTAAGGGGAATTTTATTAAAACTGAAGGCCCCCAGGTATTCAGAGTTTGCGCTAGCGACTGAGCTTCCCCTCAGCCATGCAGGTCTCGGCGCGTCGAACCTTACCTTGGGTGATCACCTTTTGGTTTCTAAGTCCCCTCACAGTCGAATCATTTCTGGGAAACATCCTGCTGGACGCAGACAGAATGTAGTTTTCTCACTTGGTAAGACCGAAAGTTAAAGGGAAGTAGAGTAAGCCCCTCCACCACGGCAAGGTAGGGATCGAGGAGAGGATATTTAGCCCTTAATGATTCACTTTCTTTTGAGATGGGGGTGTTCTCTCAACCCCTTTTACTTCTTCCAAAAGGGTCGCTACTAAGCAATAAATGCCAATGGGACAGGCGTACTCCCTTGTGTGCTACCGATGATTACCTATCCCCCCTATTGTGTAGCCGCCACCAAGTGGGCGTAGCCGACCGCTATGTATGTATTCTCTCCAGTTACAACGATATTCTTAAATGTTTAATGATGTTTCATGCCAAATTTCATCAAAATCGGTTTTTTTATGAAAACGACCCAAAAAGTGGGGGAATATCTAAATATTTTGTCTCAATAATTTTTTTTCGATTTCATACCGAATAGTGAAGTTATGAAAAAGTGTGTGTAGCAGTAGGGGGATCTTACATCTGTACTGCTCATAAACCCAGATATGTATGAAATTTCATCCTCCGAGCTCAAAACTTAAGGCTCAAAAACTGGTGACATACGGACGGACGGGCGAACGGAGATGGCTCCATCGTTTTCTCTATTGATGCTGATCACGAAATACCTACATATATTACGTCTTTTTCCATTATTTCGCTATGTTACAAGCTATTAATCAAACTTAATATAGGCTTCGGATAGGGTATAAGAATGGGTAGTTCAGTTGCACTCACATAAGCACCCCCCTTTTGGAAATTTTTGACACGAAAATTTACCAATTTTTTATAAAATGTTACTTCAATGAGAGTATTGTTCAATGGTTCAAGGCTTTCGGGTACTGATGGCCTTGGCGAATAGCAACGAGTTAGTCAGAACTGTTTGACTTACCAGCTCCGTTTCCACTGGCTGTATAAAGGTGGTGGCAGGGAGCTATCCCAATTGATCTCGGTTTTCCAAAAAGTCTGCAATAGGCGTATAGAATGTACATAAACAATTATCTAGATAGCCGTAGAGGTCAAACACAGCCATTATGATTCCCAGCAATTTTTGTTGTCCATTCTCTTTGGAAAATGCAAAATATGCCCGATAGTAGTATCCCTGTGTGTGACAGGTAGAAAGTGAATGTGTTGGTGTTCTACATTCCATCGAAAAGATAGCAGTCAATTCATGGAAATTGGTGTTCTGCATTTCGACAAACGTTGCTTTTCATGTGAATTGAATCCACTTGAGTTTTGTGTTGTGAATTCAGTACACTGGATGTGAATTTGCGTGAATTTTGAATTTTCACTAAATATATTATCAATTTTTTTATTTTTTAATATGAATTAAAAGATATTTGTTTTTTTAACTCGTCTTTTATTAAACAAGATTTTGGGCAATTGAATCTCTTATTCTTCTAGCTTCCTCAATTCCTTCTCCATATTCATCACTTTCAAAATGATGTTCGATTTCCTCTCTTATTTGCTCTCCTTCGATGGATAAATTATGGGTTTTGCACAAATTGTGGAGGGCACAGCAAACGTTGATGATCTTGGCAGCTGTAACCGGCTCATAGTTCAAAGTATTTAACAAACACCCAAACCGGGTTTCTTAGCTATCAATAGTTTTTTCGACAACATTCCGAGCAGGGGAGTGCTTTTTGTTGTAGTTAGTTATTTTAACAGGAAAAGCTAAATAACTAACTCTCAAATATTTTCCTTCACAGCTGATTGTGACATTTCAAATAAGAATTCGAGGTGGATTCAAAAAAATTCGAATTCACAAGGAATGTAGAACACTCAATTTCATTTCCTGTGAAATTGAAATTCGATTTGAATCCACTTACACTCGAAATCATTGATGAACTATACCTAGATAGTCGTCTTTCCATCCCCTGCCCTAAAACACCCTCAAATAGGCGGGCCTAATCCGCTCTTTTGTTCCTATCGGTGAATACGTGAAATTGAAAATTTGAAGTTTATTTAGCTCATCTGCAGTCTCAAAAAATAGCTCATGTATTATTTTGTTAGAGTCGAGGAAGTCTATGCTTATGGTTTTAACAAACAATGACGTAAATCGATGATGGCTTTGTATCGGCTTAGCACGTGCCTGTCGCAAATGTAGTTGAATTTCCTTTTGATGGAATTTGTTGCGGATTTTCCCCGCTTGTTTACTTTTTCGGTCGATAGGTGATTTGTGCTCGAAATGCAGAACAGGGCGGTAAATATTAATATAGGATTGTATTTCAAATAATAATTGATTAAAAATCTTCTTTGTAAATTCCACTTGTGCACGCCACCTAAGGCGAGGTCTTCCTCTACTGCGTTGTCCCTCCGGGATGGATTAGAAGAATCTTCGGGCCGGAGCGTTGATGTCCATCCGCTCTACATGTCCTAGCCATCTTAGACGGCTAATGCGTACTTTTCTGACTAGGTCGATGTCGCTGTACAGCTCGTAGAGTTCGCTGTTAAATATCCTTCTCCATAGCCCGTCAACGCAAACGGGACCGAAAATCATCCGAAGCGACCAAGGATATCTTCATTCATATTGGTTAACGTCCATGCTTCTGCGCCATAGAGCAGGACTGGGATGATAAGGGTCTTATAAAGAGTTTCCTTGGTGCTTCTTGACAAGACCTTACTACTCAATTGCCTTCTTAGGCCAAAGAAACAGCGTTTGGCAAGAGTGATTCTTCGTTTGATCTCTGAGCTGATATTGCTGTCAGAGTTTATAGCGGAGCCGAGGTAAACAAAGTCCTTAACTACCTCAAAGTTATAACTATCTATTGTGACGTTCTGTCCAATTCGTCGGTGTTGTGTGTCCCTTCTTGTTGACAGCATATACTTGGTTTTGCCCTCATTTAAAGCTAAACCCATTTTTGCCGCTTCCGTTTCAATACCAGCGAACGCACCAGTGACAGCCCGCCGGTGGGTTCTGCCAATTATGTCAGTATCGTCGGCGTACGCTAGTAGTTGCACGGACTTTTGAAAGATTGTGCCTCCGGTGCTGGCTTGTAAGTCTCGCACAATTCTTTCAAGTATGATATTAAAGAAGTCACATGACAGCGTGTCACCTTGTCTAAATCCTTTTTTGACATCAAAGGTCTCGGTGAGATCGTTACCGACCTTGACGGAGCAGCGAGCATTCTCCATCGTCATCCTGCTGGCAGGGATGCCAAAGCTAGACATGGCTCTGTATAGCTCGTCTCTATAAATGCTGTCATATGCGGCCTTGAAGTCGATAAAAAGATGGTGAGTATCGATTTGGACTTCTTGGGTTTTCTCCAGGATCTGCCGTAGTGTGAATATTTGATCGGTTGTGGACTTACCGGGTCTAAAACCGCACTGATAGGGGCCAATCAGCTCGTTGACCAATGACGTTCACACAAAACGGCCGATAGGATCTTGTATGCGATGTTAAGGAGACTAATGCCTCTATAGTTGGCGCAATTGAGGGGGTCTCCTTTTTTGTGGATCGGGCGAACGATGCTGAGGTTCCCTTCATTAGGCATACTTTCCTCCAACCAGATCTTGGAAATGAGTTGGTGTATGCTCTCTACCAAGTCATTTCCCGCTGCCTTAAATAGCTCGGCCGGCGAGTTGTTTTGCTCTCTTCATCAAAACAGGGGTTTCGTGGGGGTGGTCGGGTGAAACCCAGCACATCAGTTGCGGCGTTTCTGATGGCTTCTTGGCACCGATGCCACTGGTCTTCAGTACTTGATGTTGGCTGCATAGGACTTCTCGAGAGGTTGAGGGATATGCGATCGGCAAAGGTTCTGGCGGTCTGTTGCGATTGCAGCCGTTCAACGTTAAATCTTCTCACAGTATTTTCCCGATGTTGTGGCGTTTGAAATATCCGTAGACGTACCTTAGCTACAACTAGGTAGTGGTCCGAGTCTACGTTGGCCGCCCGGAATGTACGGACATCCAGAATACTGGAGGAGTGCCTTACGTTAATCGCAACATGATCAATTTGGTTGACGGTTTGATGATCTGGCGACCGCCATGTTCCCTTGTGAATGTCGAGGTGAGGAAACCGCGTGCTAGCTATAGTAACATTACGTCCCGCAGCAAAGTCAATTAGCCTATATCCGTTTCCAGACGTAGTGTCGTGTAGACTGTGCTTTCCGATGGTACTACCAATCCTATTTGAAACCCAGCACCTCCTTTCCTATTTTGGCGTTAAAATCACCTAGGACGATTTTAACGTCATACTTAGGACACTGCTCATAAGTTTTGTCTAGGAGCTCGTAGAAACAATCTTTGTTAATATAATCTTTTCCCTGTAGGGGCGTGAGCGCATATCAGGCTGATATTAGCGAATTTTGCCTTGATGCGGATTGTTATAAGGCGTTCACTAACGTGTCTAAAGCTCAAGACTTCATGCCGAAGTTTACCGCTTACAACGAATCCGCACCCAAATAGACGCTGCTTCTGTTCTCTATAGCAGTCACCGTAGTAGATGTCGCAGTTTTTCATCCTTCTTTTGCCCGGCCCATCCCATCGCACTTCCTGGATGGCGGTTATGTCTCCTTTGTAGCAGTCGAGGGCCTCCGCTAATTGTTCGGCTGCACGTGGCCTATTCATGGTGCGAACATTCCACGTGCAGAATCGAACATCGTTGTCCTTTTTCCGTTTTGCAGGGTTGTCAACAGTAAATCTGTCCTTTTCCGAGGCTTGCGGTCGTTTCTGAACTGCTAAATTTTGTATGTGGTAGGGAAGTTACCCCGACGCACAACCCTTAACCTGGAGGGCCAGTTCCATTTTTTACCCCTAGGACGAGGGGCCGAAATTCTCCGGAGCCAGTAGCCCACTTCGGGGATATAAGCGCTGCCGTTGACCCACTAGGGGTTCATCCGCCACCAACTCTTATCCAACACCCTGGCCTAGTGTTGGAGATCCGTATAGACCTGGGATTCACATACGTTGAAGCAGCTCATATAGGGATACGACTAATAGTTCAACCTGACGGGAACCGTAGGCGCCACCGTTGATTCCATCTGGGGAGTTCGTCCGCTACCGCCTGGATCAAGAGGAAGTGCCTTAGGAGAAGACACTCCTCCCCCCTCTCTCGTTTGCTGCCACCAACGACCTTCCAAAGGGGTTGGTTACCCAATCCACAGCCGAGGTACTAGGCACCCAGCAGCCACCAACGTGGACGTGTAGAGTAGGAGTTGATAGTGAGAGGCTGGCGTGAGAGCGCTTGTGCTCCATATATTCCGCATCACTACCCTTTGACCACCGCCAGCATCCTAGTTAAGTAAATATTTTATTAATTCAATTATTTTTTCTTTTCATACATATACATATTGCTTTGTAGTGTAATATCTTTGGGAAAGTATACATATATTATTAATCATCTATCCTGGTAAAGCATTGCTAAGAGTCCATCAATTATGTCACTTTTAATTGGTTTCACCCAAAAATTTATTCCCTTTGGAGTCCAATGAACATGAGAAATCCTTAAACAAGTCCCTAAAAATGTCACCATATTCTCTCTCTCTCTCTCTCTCTCTCTTTCTCTCTCTCTCTTTCTCTCTCTCTCTCTCTCTCTCTCTCTCTTAACCAGTGGAAAGTGACAAAACAGATCCAATCAAACCAATGGAAAAACATTTCCATAACAGCTGTGTTGCACAGTGTGGCGAAGGATCACGTATCAAAAGTGATATTTTTGTATCTTAATTTAGATGTGATACATACCTTGTTTTGTTAAAAATGGGTATATTAATACTTTTAGTTTCGACAACAGATCTTTATAACATTTTCCAAATCTTTGATTTCGTTATACATATATTTAGTTGCACTGGCATAGTTATATATTTTGTTAATACATAATAATGGTAATTTTTCTCAGAATTCTTTTGATACTTTTTTTCCTTCTGGTGAGGAATTTTTCTCAAACCTTACCGGTAACACTGTAAATGTGGAAAGAGTCACAATCTACAGCTCACTATACATATATATTCACTGCACGTGTGCATATGCAAATGTATTGACTTTTTTTTAAACGGTTATTTTACCTTTGTTATCAATCTGACCTCAAACTATAAAATTTAGACCATATCTGTGGGGAAATGGTTTTGAAAATTCTGTACAGAAAATTAATTTTTACATATGAAAAAGGGATTTTGGTGTGAAAGTACTATTTGAGACAATTTTGACCAAAAACATGGTATGCCATCATATAGGATTTTGTAAAAGTAGCCTAGATATGAAAATCAAACAATAACGAGTGGAAAGTTTTCGAAGAAATCGTATTTTTATGAAGTTGGCTGTAAGTAAATTATTTTTCAAAACAATTATGGCCAAAAACTTTATTTTGAGGTTACAATGAAAATTTCGATTTCGCCTCTAAGGATTATCCCACAGACCCTATACATACGATCTATGTAAATCCGTCCACCTGTTTAGACTGTAGCCTTTTGCACAGACAGACAGACGGCATTGCCAAATCCACTTTTTTGGACTTTTTTTTATCACAGTAATGTCAAGTTTCATCAAAATCTCGAGTTTGAAATTATTCACGAATACAATACTTGGCCTATAGGTATAGGTGCAATGTGTTTCAGTTCTCCCCAACTCTTTCCCAGTTGCCGTGCTTCCTTCTCAACTGTTCTGCGCCACGTACTCCTAGGACCGCCGCGTATCCTGCCATCCTGAGTAAGCGGGTTCCATTGCATCGCGTGGTTAGCTATGGACCTGTCACCCTTTCGGAGAGTATGTCCAATCCACTGCCACTTTCGTCGTCGTATTGTTGTGCCTATAGGTTCATGGCCCGTTCTCTGATAGAGTTGTTCGTTAGAGCACCTATTGACGAACGTTTGCAGCTTTCTCGTGATAGTGGCCTCACCCTCCAGGTACCACATCCATATAGCAGCACGGATTCAACATTGGAATGGAACAGTCGTAGCTTGGTGGTTAAGCTAATCGCATTGCTACGCCAAACTGTAGAAAGCATCCCAAACGCAGATTTTGCTTTGCCTATTCGTCTGGCTACATCCAGTTCGGTTCCGCCATCGGTTGAGACAATACTCCCAAGGTATTGAAAACTCTCAACTCTCTCAACCGTTTGTCCAGCAATGCATACATGAGCAGATGAGCTCGGTCCTAGGCTGATCATTTTTGTTTTTGCCGAGTTAATTTTCAGCCCAACGACGTCTGCCTCTCTCTCCACCTTTGTTGTCATTTGGTGAAGGTCCATAATTCTATGTGACAGCAGGCATATGTACGTCGTCGGCGTAGTCGAGGTGTTTCAGTTCAGATGTCAGAGTCCATCGAATTCCTCCGTTTCCTGTTGATAACCCCGCATTTAGCACGTCGCTAATTACCAATAAAAATAGTATTGGTGAAAGTCGTATGTATGTACGTCGTCGGCGTAATCGAGGTGTTTCAGTTCAGATGTCAGAGTCCATCGAATTCCTTCGTGCGGCCTTGCCGAACCCCACTTTGGACTTCAAATTCCTCTGACAGCCTTCCTCTGTGCAATATGACATGTGACATGTGGACCCATCATATGTAGCCTTGACAATTGCTATTATTTTATCAGGAATGCCTCTCCCGCGCAAGGCACGCCAAATAAACTCCCGATTGACACTATCAAACGCCTTTCAAAATCGATGAACACCAGATGAAGTGGCGATCAATATTCAACATATTGCTCGATAATGATCCGCAGGGTGTTGATGTGGTCGACACAGGAGGATCCAGAGCGGAAACCTGCTTGTTCGGCGTCAAGTGTGTCTTCAAGGTGTAGTTTGATTCGCTCCAGGATGATTATAGCAATTATCTTGGCCACAGCAGGCAGCACGCAGATACCCTTCCAGTTTTCGCATTGCATTAGATTGGCTTTTTTAGGGAGCTTGACGATCATTCCTTTCTTCCACTCATCCGGAAAGCTCTCGGCTTCCCATGCTCTCCTGACAAGTGGGAACAATAGCTCTGCCAATGCAGTTGGTGCAGCTCGTAAAAGCTCCGCGGGAATGCCGTCAAGTCCTACCGCCTTATTAGTTTTCAGTGTTCTGATCGCGCTAATAATCTCATCCTTACTGGGGGTGGTGGTGCGGATTCGGGAATTTCTTTCTACGGACACTTCTGTCTGAATTGGGTGCATATTGCTGACGAATACTCGGTTCAGAACCGAAGCAAAATGCTCCTTCCATCTCTTGAGTTGGTCCTCATCCGATATAAGCAACGAACCGTCTAAGCCTTTCGCTGGGTGTTGAGTAGAGCTTCGGCCACCTATAAGCTCTTTGATGATTCTATAAACGGTTCTGCTGTCGCACCTCGCTGCTGCTTCTGTAGCCAGCGCATTGATGTAGTTGCGCTTGTCACGAAGCACGTTACGCTGCACTTCTCTCATCTTCATGCGATATAGGGACTCCAGCTCGTTCCTCCCTGCTGCTGGAGTTGCTGCAATTCGATCTCTTAGCTGTTTGCGTTCGTTGATCCTCCTCCAGGTATCCTCGGACAGCCACGCCCTATGGCTTCCCTGCGATCGACCGACAATCCTTTTAGCACCTGATGTGAAAACAGTTTTCACAGCATACCAATGATCTTGGATGGTAGCGGGCAGTGTGCTGCTGATTGTTTCCACTCCACGTGAGAGATGGTCCCTTAGTTCTTGGCGCACTGTGGGATCTTTTAGTCGGTCTACGTTGAACCTAGGTGTTCTTGTATTGTTAGATCTTCGAACGGCAGCAGTGCGTAATCGGACAGTAGCTATCATAAGATGGTGATCTCGTACCAACCTCATGTCCGCACCTCGTCTGTTTCGGACGTCTAGAAGACTACTTCTAAATCGGCGACTGATGGCAAAATGGTCAATTTGGTTGGAGGTTGCTTGCCTGTCAGTTGACACCCAGCTGATTTTATGGCAGGCTTTGTGCTCAAACATGGTGCCACCTATGACAAGACGATTTGCGTTGCAAAAGTCAACAAATCTTTCGCCGTTGTCTTTGCGGTTGCCTAGTCCGTGCCGTCCCGTAACATGTTTGAGCCCTTCGTTGTCGTTGCCTGCCTTGGCATTCAGGTCCCCCATCACAATGACAATGTCGCCGTTGGCTGTTGCATTATAAACAGTTCCCAACTGATTGTAGAAGGTCTCCCTTACTTCCTCAGACGTTACACGGTATAATTGTGCTGCGACGTACTCTCGTCCGGAATCTGGCCGTTAAAATCCTATCACCGTGCGGCTGCCAGGAAATTAGGCCTCTGCATGCTGTAGGTGTTAACAGCAGTCCAACTCCATATCCACGGGGGCTTCCGGATGGTTTTCCGGAGTAGAGTAATATAGTGTTACCCGTTGGAGATTGGTACTCGCCCGCATCTAACCATCTTGTCTCACTTACTCCCAATATGTCCAGCCTATATCGCAAGAACTCATGTTTCAGTTGTAGGAATATGGCGTTCTGAGGTCCTTCACTCTGAGAGTCAAGGAGCGTCTTCACGTTCCAGAAACCAATCTTATTCCGGGTACAATAGCCAAAGGTCGTCAACATGTTATCAGTCCTTATCCGAGGCATGGTGCTTTGTAGTTTCGGTAACGCGTATTGCTGGCCCAGGTTATCTAGTCTAGGCATAAGACCCTAGACAGTCTCGCACTTGCAATTTTTGCCTGCATGTATAAGGCTTTATACATGTAGTTGCCCGGGGACCACCACGAGGAGGTAAAGCAAGCACTACATTACGAACTTGATTGTTGCGCTACTGGCCCAATCCATGTTTTGGGCAGTCAGTAGTTTCCCGATCAGTCGCCATGCAGATCAAATCATGATTCGTATATATGCAATACAGCGAATAGGAATTAGAGGAAAACTGGCAGATAGGCTGAAAGACTATCTCAGAAATAGGACATTTCGAGTGTGAATCAGAGGCTATCGCAGTGAATCCAACACAGTGTTGGATTTCGTACACCAACGAACATTTAAAATCCTTCAAAATAATCTTTCCATTTGGATATGCAGATGATACGACGATTGATATTTGTCACAAATCGACCGTAGAAGGGAACAGGATGATGCAAGCTCAGTTCAACGAGGCTGAAAAATGGTGGTACAAAAATGTTCGTAGCCCACAGTATCCGAAGTACTACAAAAATATAAAAACATTCAATTGTGCCGACCCAAGTAACTGCCAGGTTATAGATGTCGTGAATACGTAAAAATATCTGGGTATAACGATCGACAGTCACTTTTAATGGGAACCACATATAAACGATCTGTCTGAAAGAACCCCTTTTATTATTATCTGCAGAATAAGTCCTCAAACTATGTGCAAAAACAAGTATATACATATATATATATACTGGTCGAATCTAGGTTAAGATACGGCATTCTTGAGTGGGGAGGTACAGCAGATACACACATCGCGGAACTTCAAAACATTCATGATAAGGCGATTAATTTACTGACGACGAGAAACAGCGTAGATGGTAGTGTCAGAGTTCTCACAGTTAACAAAATATTTAATATGACAGCAGCGTACGAGTACTATGACGATGAAGGGTGCCGAGCAACTTTAACGCCAGAAGACGAACAGAGGGGCTGTGTCATTTTCGACCCTTCAACAACATATATGACAATGTTCAGCTGATGTACACCTTACCAAACATCCTATATAAACTTCTTAGTAATTTGCAAAATTTAAATTACATTAACTTGAGAAAAAAAAATGAAGTAATATTTTTTGGAACCAGAACATAATCTTTGTATAAGTATATAGATACGTATATAATTAGTATATTCCTGTTTTGATCCTAATATATTTAAATAATGTACCCTCGCAGGTAAGAAAAAAAAATTATAGTGAAATAAACGGAAACTCATCGTAGCGCTGCAGTAAACCGGCTTCAAGACAGCATCAACCTTGCGACCAACAGAACTTTCCACCGTGAAGTAGGACTCGACTAATTCTTCCGATGCACTCAGAGTTTCAACTCCCTCAACATGAAGAATAACAGGTTTCATATGGGAATCGCCAAGTTGTGGTTCGGAGACCTTAGCTTAGTTCGTCATGCAATCGGTTGGTCTCGACGTCCTTCTATTAAGGCAACGGAAGAAACTAGGTTGCAATTATCCAGGCCAAAGAGAAGGACCAGCCTAATATTGTCATAATCACTTGTTGGAATCGTTTGCAAATATTGCAGATACTTTTTGTTTGTCTCAGTTGGAAATACTGAGATCCCTTCTCTAGTCCCCTGACATCTATTTTCTAGATGGCTCCGTTACCTCCCCCAAACCACTGCAAAGACAGAAGCTGAAGCTGTCTTTTTAGACCTAGTGCGACGGCTATCTTGTCCTCCAGTATACAAGTTTCTTTTTCGAAATGCAATGGGATGAACAAAATTAAATAGGGCAAGTATTGCATTCGTGAAAAAAATCGAACTCGAGATTTTAATCAAACTTGACATTACAATGATGGAGAAGTCCAAAAAAAGTAGGTCCGGCAATTCCGTCTGTCTGTCTGACTTTATATGCGACTACAGTCTAAACGGCTGGACGGATTTGCTTCAAACTTAAAATGAATTTTCTTAAAAACGGCTCTAACGATTTTGATAAAATTTGATATGTGCGTTATTTTCGCATATGCTATGAGGTGACATACCAGGTTTTCACGAAAAATTCGAATAACGGTAATATTGAAAATCAGCTGTGTCTCGGTAATTTGTTCGGCGATTGGGCTAAAAATTAATATTTCTAGGTTATAAAATAAATGCAAAATAATGGCCTACCAAATTTTGGAATTGCCACGCCCACTTTTATAAGAATTTAAAATGTTTACAAGAAATTGAGAATAAATTATTTAAGCAAAGTAATAGGCCTTACAATTTTCTATAATTCACTCAAACACCCTATCTGGCCACGCCCACTTTTTAAGGGCGTTCTTTCAAAAACAAAACATTGTGTAAACTTCTACAATGTTATGACTATTATTCCATCGAAACGCGGAATGCCACACCTACTTTACTGGGAAGAGCAAGAATGAACTTCAATCCTGATAAAATTTTACACTAAAAGCATTACGGTGCAAGTACGTACGATCCAGTCGTGCACTTTTTTTTTTTTCTGATTATGATAAGCTGAGTCAGATTACTGTACTCTGTCTCTGTTAGACTAAATTCTATAAGATGGGATACCACGTTTTTTGTCAAAATTGCTAAAATTCCACTTTTCTTACAGCCAGCTTAACAAAAACATGATTTTATTTAATATCATATTAATACGCAAACATGAATTTTGTCCCTACTTCTTCCTACTGCACCGATTTTCAAAATTATATACCATTGCAAAAGATTTTCCCCACAGATGCTCCATATTTTATAATTTAAGGTCAGATTGATAACAATGGTACAATAGCTTTTTAAAGATAAGTCAATACATGTGCATTTACGGAAGTACACGCACACTTAAATAATCCAAAAAATATGTACTTTTGTACTGTACTTGACTTCTTGCACAATCACACGGTGTTGCAGGCAGTGGTGCTGCCAAAGTTTGAGAAAAAAATTTCAGCAAAAAAAAATATACCAAAAGTATCAAAATACGAGTTCTGTATAATATTGCCATTATTACAGACAAAATATATCCCAATGGAAGTTCAACTACTTGCAGAATCAAAAAGTTGGAAATTGTTATAAAGATTTATGGCATCTATTGTCGAAACTCAAACTATCTACATAGCCCTTTTTAAGAAAACGAAACATCACATCTAAAGTAATAATTACTTTACATCTCTATTGCTTGGCAAAACTCTAAAACACAGCTGTTGTCATGGAAACGTTTTTTTTTCCTTGCGATACAGGTTTTGATTGGTGCGCACGTGCTACTGGATTTGTTTAGATGTCATTTTCTAAACTAAAGGAAAATGACATAGTAACGACGTTGCTTGATTTTCAAGAGCTTTATCAAATCCTGCAAGATGACATCTGAAGTTTTTGGTTAATCTGCTTAGAACGATGGTTTATTAGACTATACGCTATAGTATTCATAACTATGTACATATATATTCGTAAATTTTTTTTACCTCAAATGCACAGAAGAATTTTAGATATAGGTGCAAGTTTGTACGACCCAGTCGTGCACTTTATTTCCCTTACGGATGACCCTTTATCGAACATAGAGTATACTAGAGTAGAGCAATGTACGAAACAGTTGGCCACTGTGGCTATGCGTACGGCTGGTACGAATACGTGCTGACACTTTCGATGAACTGATTCCAATTTCTTCGTAAAGAAGTATATGCAGCATCCATTCTCATTGCATGGATTTTCGACTACGACACGTTTAGATTCGTGACCTTCTTTGATACTGAAAAAGCACAAATGTTTTCTTTTGACAAATCGCCGTCGTATGTTAAGACATATTGTTGAATGTATTACAGTCACTAACCTGTTTGTCGGCACCACAACACGAGTGCATACACTTCTCGTCAAGCCCTGCAACATTCTCCACCAATGTAGAAAATGTTCGATACAGGCATCACTTAGACCAGGAAATTGTTGCACCTTAACAAGTTGAGCCTTCATCAAGACATCAAGATGACCAAAATGGAACTCGAGCGACTTCGTCAATTGTTGAACATTTTTCGGATAGGTAAGTAAAAATTTAACGCTTCTCTGGCTCCTCCTTGGAGACAAATTGTGTTTTCCATTGGATTGTATTTAAAATTGTCTCCTCAAAGTTACACACAAACAGTGGTTATTCCTTTGGATGTCCTGGAGATACTGAGAGATCCTATAACTTCTTATACGATCGGGCACCTGCTCCTTCACTTGTTGGTAACACTGACGATGTATGCTCTTCGGATTGGTTCCGGTGATTTAAATCAATAATGGTGTTATTTTTCCGATAGTTTCTCTTAGACATTTCGTTTCAGCTTGAATATTGTTTCCTTGCGTAAATCTTCGATTGTTTCATTGACTGGAGCAAGTTCTTGTTTTTCCATTTGGCTTCCATTTATTGTTTCGAGTACTCGTGTTTCTGGCATACATGAACGGCAACACTGTTCTGAGGCAGGAAAGGAAATCTTTTAAAAGTGCAATGTGAGGACAAGTCCTTGTATGATGACGACGGCAGACAAGGTCAGTGGCGTGCGGTCCATACAAGACGATTCCTCCCAGGTTCCCTTTTCAAATTTCAAATATATTTTACTTAAGTCATATTCACCTGTGAAATTTGTTCATCAAACATTTTTTATTCTCCTCATTTCATATATGCTCTATACCAAAATATTTATTACGAACATTTTGGCACAACAACCATAACCGACAAACAGACAAGTATGACCTCTGCTAACGAGATCCGACCAATTCATTGACGATAAAAAAGCATGCAATGAATCATTTGAAAAGCCGATAATTTTCCGGCTAACGCGTTCATTTCTTCACAGTGCGAATTTTTAGTCTATCCCTTTCTGACATTGAGGAGAATTGTCTTTGCAGTTTCTTTGTCTAACATCAATTCGCTTATGAGAGAAATAACCTGAGATTTTTCGGCTTTTTTGGATGAACATCTAATGGGTAGAGAAATTTTAACTGTGAATAATTGTCTAGAGAAAGAATTTTTGGTGATTGAAAGTGGTGGAGGTAAATTTTTTTTTTGGGTGATGTAGAGGATCGAACGGCGTTTGAAGTTTGTTCTAAAGTTTACTTTTTACTTTCGTTCTTTTGCCCGGTGTTTGTTGGTGAGCGTACGCGGAACAACAAAAGTGTGAATAGCAAAACCGAACAACGAATGAACAACGAACACGTACACTAGAAATTCAATTCGGTTTTATTCAAACACCGAACAACAGTAATGTAAATGAAAATGATTATTCATCGTACGTTTTTTTACAGTGTCGTATCACTTTTTTGAGTAATGAGTAATTTAAGAAGTGTGTCAAGAGAATTCCTTAAGGAATTCATGGAATGTTATAACCGTTTTCCATGCTTGTGGCAAAAAAATCAAAAGCATTTAGCACAGACTATGGCATATAGTAACCGCGATGAAAAGAGGAAGGCATACGTGGAATTGGTTCGATATATGTATATAATTTCGGAAGTCATCTGATTGTAGTCTTAATTCATTAAGCATATTTATGTGTGATAACTGCTTTAACTCTCTTTTTTCTTGTTTTTTCAACAACTAAAACGCCGCCACTGCTAACAATGTGTTGTTATTCATTCTGATACAAAAAGAGAACTGAATTAACAATCTTTGAATGAAGAACGAAACGAAAATGTAAAGCCAGCTTAAGCTTGTTGCGTATGATTTCTTTTAATATGAAATGATAGTTACAGTTCGTTTCCAGTCACTTGTTAAATTTTAAGGTGCATAGGGAAAGGAAGGAAATATTTGTTTTTCTCTTAATTCTTGTGAATTCCCGTAAACCCGTAAACGCACCTTGAAAAATGCACGAATCCCAAATGTGAATGTCGATAGTATGGTGTATTCGACCATGTACACGCTGAAGAATGCTTTTCGGCATATAATTTGTTCTTACTTTTCGGGTATATTGCCGCTTTCTTTAGCATTACAATGAAATTATGGCAGTTAATAAAACGTTGTGTGACAAAAGTTAAATACGAGTAAAAGATGTTTTTTTATAGAGGCGGAGAACTTTCAATTAAAATAAAACATAGAAAGATATTTTATTACAATAAGAATGAAATTGGTATAAGAAGAAGTACTCTCAAACCGTACACTCTTATCCATTGAAATACCCCGTCTTATAGAAATTTAAAATTACTCAAATGTTGTAGAAGAATTTTTGCTGAAATCTTTAAAAAGTAGAACATGTTTAAAGTACAAATAGGAAGTAATATAGGTGAATATTTAACAGCACTCCGATTTGTCTATAATTCCACAGATTACTTTACTTTACTTTTCCCAGAACTGCTTTTATTGAACCAATAGTTTTATGCAATAGGCTTATTGTCTACCTCAATTCCAATGACAAAGTATAACAAAGGGGTAGAATCCATATCTCAATTCTGGGTTTCGAATAAACACAGCGGTAAGTTTTATATAAAAAAAATTCTTCAAATTTTGTGCGGCTTCCCTCTCTTAAAATTTTATCGCACGCCACTGCAAGGTATCCACATGTTTAAATTTGTTTAGTAAACGAACGGGGACCGTTGAACTGCTCATTTTCGTAGTTCCTTTGTAGTTCCTGGGCTACTTTGTACTATGTATGTCTAAATGAATCGACAATCACAGCAACGCTTTAATTCTTTCTTTCTTTTAGTCTCCCTCTGGCGTTGATTTTATGAGGTGGCATTATTGTTCTTTGTAAGGCGGCTTTGCTTGGTGTGGTGATGATCGCTGTCGTGCACAGCCTTGATGCGGTTAGTCTTCCGGATTGGATGCAGGCTGTCCCCACGTACAGTGTTAAGTACAGTTATGAGCAGAGGCTCTATTAATTTCTCAGCAAGAAGGGCAAGTTTGCCAAGGTCTTAATCGGTGTTATGATGACTGAATCCGTGCATTATTTGCAGCAAGTGTGATTGTCGCTGATTCTCCAGAGAAGTTCCCTTTTACGATCTTTGGAATTTGGAAGTCCTCCGCTTCGGCGAACATGGGTAGAATTCTCGACCGAAGTGCGTCGTATTTGTTAGAAGTCGGTAGGGCCTTGATCATATCGGCTATGAGCGGTAAACTGACTAGGTTCAACCGGCGACAATATATTGGAACTTGGTCTGGTCCTGGGTAATTTAAACATTTATCTAAAAACTTTGTCTAAATAATATTTCCGATATCATACAAAATAGTGAAGTTATGAATAAGTGGGAGTGGCAGTCAGTGGATTTCAAAACTTTTTTACATCTGTACTGGTTCTATTTCTCAGTAGCCCTCAGTAGATATGAAATGTCATCCTTCTGGCTCAATATTTAAGGTCCAAAAACTGGTGATATAGGGACGGACCCCGAATAAATATATTCGTACCTTATACTTCAATTCTAATAACCTTATACTACCTAATAAATGCGGACAATAAAAGTCAACACACAACTACGGCTACTTGTTAACAGAGCCACCAAAAATACTGGTGCTGCCGTTCCACATCTCAACCATCTCGCCCCGATACCGACCTAATGAATCGGAGACGATCCTCAGTACTCTGTGCTACGCCTCAGTTGCAGCTGAGTCGCCTATCCACTGTTTTCTGGCGACGCACGTGGTAGATTGTCGGATTGCCCGGTCTATCCTGAACCAGACCCTGTCTGGTCTGGACAATGGCGTTAAGGCGCACACTCTCGTGATACATATCATTGGGGTGGTAAGCAACATAGATCCGACTTTGGTCGAGTTCATTGATCTTCCAATATGACCGCGAATCAACTTCACCAGGAAATTGTCCACTCTGATCAGAATCGCTTTGGAATAGAATGTTTTGCTCTCGGGCTCTGGTGTTCTGTATAAATGAAAACATGCCCGAAGACAAGCCCTCTCAAATACCTGAACCTTTCCATTAAGCTTGCTTCCACGTGGAGCTACACTGGGCAGTCATAGGTGAGCATTGGTCGTAAGAGGACCGTGTAGCATATTACATTCACCCTCGCATCGAGTTGACTGGTATAAAATCTATTTGTAAGGACAAAACTAACTTTGACTTAGGCCAGAGCATCAAAATGTTTGTTAAAATCTATCCAGATTCCAAATTATGTACCTGATTACACTTCTACTCACCAATGGCTGTCCATTCAATCCCACTATACAGAAATTTCGCCAATTCTTTCTGGTATCCCTTGAGGCCCCAGATAACGGCGTTCTGAACAGGATGGATTCCGACTTCTGGAAGTTTATCTCTAACTTTCAGTCACCGCAATATTTTTTGACCTTTTCGAAGCTGCGTTGCAAGAGAGTTGCAGTTGAGGGGAATTAATTGCGAATCTCTATCAAGAAAAACTCATCATTTTCAACAGCGATGTCTATACCTGCTGCTATGAGTACTCGTTCATTGTTTGTTGTTCGAGGTATCTTAAGACATGGAAGGTCGGTGAGGTTATTAACCATATTGATCTGCGGGAACATGCATGGACTTGTGACTTCCAATGCACATTAACCGTCATTCCAGAACTTCAGTGCCCTAACCCCCGAGTTTTGTCTGTTAGCAGACTACATGTACAAGGTTGTCTGTATACCGACGTATCGTACTGTCCATCGTTTGTCTGATTCGGTCATCCAATTGTTTCATGTATCTGTCAATCTCCTCGTTTGACAGATTCCTATTAGACGGTGGGTTGATCGAGTTCGAGGAGAATGCTCTTGTCATTACTCGGGAAAAGCGTATCCAGCACGTCTAACTGTAGTTGTAGGCGTGCGTTTAAGCAAACTCTTCCAATTCCGCAATTTGGTAAAGAATCGTTATTTCGGCACTAAGTTCGCAATAGTCGCTGTCGTACACAAAAGTCACTTGAAGTCGTACATCGAAGATAAGATCCAGATAAGAGCCGCGTCTGGGAAAGCACAGAATATCCGATGCTTTTGCGTCTAAGTAGTAGGTTCCTTCTACGATTTGGCGTATTATTTAACCATTCTCCATGCTTCGCGTTTAAATCTCCGGCCATGGGATAAAAGTTCTCCTCCGACTCCGGTTTTTGGATATTGTTTTTCACACTTAATAGCAAATTAAAATTTTTATCAAAAATGTATTGCTGTGTGGGTTTTATTTAACTTTACTTTACCGAAAAATGAATGAGCCTATACTTCAGTATGTTTTATAAATACTGGAATGTGTTGAATATTTTTATTCGTAAAGTTGATAGGATCGACTTTAGATTATTTAATTTGATTTGCCACTTTGTGGTCGACTCTGACATGTTATTCACTGCGTTCTGTCCCTTTTTCGTCGCTACTTCGACACTTTCTCCTACAGGAAGAACAGCAGTATTATCTGCGGATTTCCCATCAATATTTAGCAAGTCATTGATAAATAAGAGATATAATAGAAGGCCTTAAACACTGCCTTGTGGTACAGCAGCCTCTATTTTTCGCAATGAGGAGTAGTCATTACCTTGTTTAATTCTAAAAAATGGATGTGATATATAAGACTCCAGAATTCCTGAGGATTGCTTTGGCAGATGCTTTTACTATTAATGGATCAGTCCTTTTTGACCATACTTTATCAAAAGCTTGTGCTATATAAAGAAATATAGCAGAGCATATCTTTTTTTCTTTAAAAGCTTTTTGGATTTTATCAGTTATTCTATGGACCTGATCAATCTTACTTTACGATTATTTCTAGAACCAAGTTGTTGAACATCTTTTCGAATAGTTTGGACAACATAGGCAGTATAGGTACAATAATTATCTCCACGACTTTCCAGGTAAATATATCCAGGTAATGATATCAAATCAAATCCCGGGGCTTTTTTAATATTGATGCCCTTTTTTATTTCTTTGGCAATTTCTTTCACTGTTAGCGATTGAATATATCTCACCTCTTCGCACAACTCTCCCGTTTCTTGGCAGACTTTATCTTCATATGGTCGGAAGACGTCTTCAAGATATTCAGCAAATAAATTCGCTTTTTCTTATTTTTTGCCCAGTTACTTTCTTTGTTTTTAACTGGTGGCATGTGTGCAATTGGTCTTTTCACTTTCTTAGTTGTCTTCCAGAGTGAGTATTCAGTACTAACAAGTGATTTTAAGCCAAGTGTCAAAAGTATTGTGGAATGATCTAAATCATTCCCTTCCCTTCTTCTACTTTGATAGTATTTGACGAGATATTCTTTGTAACGAAAAAGTCGACAAGATCCGAGATTCCTATCTGTTGGCTAATATGTAGGTTTTCCCGTTGAGTGATAGTTGCCGCTAATTTCTTTTATTACTTCATATACATAATTTTCTTCCTTTCGTGTTTATGAATTTAGATCCCCAATACTTGTTTTTGGCATTAAAATCCCCACCTGCGATAAATCCATTGCGAAATATGCAGAAGAGGTCTAAAAAGTAATTTTTCTTAAGGTTATGGCTGGGAGAATAGTAGATTGATGCAACTGATATTATTTGTCCACTTTTCGTTTTTATATTTATGGATATTCCTTGTATCGCACATGATTGGAATTTGGTATTCGATAGTATTCTTTACTATAACTGTAGCTCCGCACTTTATTGAATTATGGGGATGAGGGAAGTTATAAATTTCGTACCCTTGCAGTTTAAAGTGGATTGGAATTCCATACTAGAATTTCGCTTCGTTTTAGTCTTAGGTACTGTCTTTTCTAAATTTTCTTGATTTTTTGATGCATCATGTGCATTTGTTAATTTTGTACCCGCTCCTGTTTTTGATATAACGACTTATAATTTTTTGGTCTTTGGGTACTTCCTTTGAGTTTATCGGTTACAAATCCTTTACGACTTTTGGTCCGTCCTTTTCTAAATTTGAATTTTTTTGTTTATGTGTTTTATATTTTAACAGTTGGATCTATTTAGCAACTAAGCAACCTCTATAGTTATCTGAATGTTTTTCGTCACAATTAGCACATTTTACTGGTTCGTCTTCTTTCCTCAATCTTTGGTATGGTGATTTGATGCACACTTAACACATTGTATACAGTGCTTTTACTGTATAGTTGTAGGATAGATCACGGTTCTTGTACCGTGACTACCAGTGGTATTACCAGTACATAAACTAGAACACCAAAAATTGAACAGCCTTCCAAGCAGACTCACTTGGAATAAAATAAAAGTCTTAGTTAGCTGTCTGATCACAAGTGATCGCTGATATTTATTTCAAGCTATTTATACATCTAAATTGCTTATTTAGCATAAACTAACAATATTAAGAATAACAGAAACAAAAGTAATAGGCTTAATACTAATATAACAATATTGATGACATTGCAAAGGTAAAATTACACGTTTCAACAGGAAATGCTGACGTCGGTTGAATGAAAATAATGAAAAGAAAATTAAAGTACAAAAAATGAAAAGCAAGGTATAAAATAAGTTTCTTGTTTCAATGTGCGGTCGTTGGCTTGCTGGTGTTGCCGCTCGCTGCTGGTGGTGGGAACTGACCTATCTTAACATCCTGCCCCCGTTGAACTGGGTTCAATCCTGTGGCTATGGTTGCTGAGGGTTGGATTGTTGCTTCTGGGAGTGTTCGTGGAGCAGCAACTGGGTATTCTGTCAATCTGCTGCTACAACTGCATATTCGGAATTTCCAAACTAGTAAAATTATCATAGCGATAATTATAATTAGTCCTGATGAGCTTATGATGGTGTGGGGTATTGCATGTCGCTGCACAATGGTTGGCAGTTCCAGATGATTGGAGTCTATCTGTGCTGCTAACTTTTTCAACTTCCTTTCTTGTTCGTCAAGCCGAATTGGATATTGGTGTGGTGTGTCCATCTGGTTGCTTATACACTCGAAAAGAGTATCATTTGGAATCTCACTGAGTTTCGTGATGGATGAACGGATAGTGTGGGAATGGTTGCCGTGAGCTCGTAGGGTTATGAAGTCACCCTTAGCGATGCAATTAGGTTGCAATCTCAAAGTGCCAGATCCCTCAATTGTAACTAATGTTACTGTGTCCTTGCATGCTATGTTTAATGATGTTTTTGAAGTTACGGCGTATATCCAATGGTTGGTGTGTAAAAATTTGGTCCATATCGGGTTGTTGTGAACTAGCCTTATTTGACATGCTGATAGGTCCTCCATTTTATTGAGAATGTGTATTTCGCATTTACTAATTGTAGATCCTCTTCGATAAATAGGATGCATTTGCGTACAGAGATGTCTTGTTTTTTCTACAATGACGCAAGCTGATAGTTCGGGTTCCGTTAGCGGATAATACTGGTCATGATGACGGTTGACCGCTAAGAATGTAGATGATGGCTGTATGAGCACAATTGTGTCGTTTAGTGCTGCTGGAATCGGAACTAATCTGTATAATTCAAGGTCTTCAGAATTTATCAGCGGTATTTTTATTTGAAATATAACATGGTTATTTGTTATTTGGCCAGCAGTCACCACAATTCTATAGAGTTCCAGTACGTTGTCAGTGCTCGTTGGCAGGCGGTATGTAGATGATAAACTGTTCTTTATTATGATGGCATGTTGTTTCATTTGGTGTGGAGAAATTAACGAATTACTTACTTTTCCTTGACGAATGTCTGACAAGGCGCTTGTTATTGCTGATTGTATGCGTTGAACATTTGATATAAGCAGTGTGGTATATAAGGACCACGACGAAAAGAGTTGTTGAATCTTGAGTTGATATGATTCGTCCGTGTTGTTGTTGATTCGGTTAATTACTGCATTCAGCTGGGTTTGCAATATCGCATGCCGTTGATCCAAAGTTTCTTGATTTTGCTTAATTATGTTTATTGTGGATTCTACAATTGACGTGTGGTTTTTTGAAAGCGCTAGCAAGTAGTCTTCATTGGTTTGTATCCCTTCAATTGTCTTAGACATCTCTTCTGCATAGTGAGAATCAAGAACTCCAAACAAGGAATTTGCCATGTTTCCAATTAAGTTGAATGCTCCTCTTTTGGGTCGACGTAATTTTGTATTCATAAAGGTCATGCTATCTTCATATAAATCCTGATGCGTGTGGTGAATGAGATTGGTCACATGGGTACATAACGTTTTTTGCCGTAACCTGTCACAGAGATGCTGCAATATTCTGGTGCTATTTCCAATTGCCTCTAGTTTGCTCCAATATGGCGCAAGATCATAGTATATAACTAAGTTCCATGTATGAGTTATTAAGTTCGATGTTCCAACGTTGTCGAAATATATTCCAGGTCGAGAGTCAAACGTGCTGATTTCAAATTCCCTTGCATTTATTGTAGTTGTCATTGTGCAAGCGATGAACAAGCTGACCAATGCTGTACTAAGAGTTATGCCTCCCTTTCGTTTACGTGGTGTTGGAGCATCTTCATGATGGTTGTTTTTTAGCAATGGTTCAGCTGACCTTTCCCCTTCGATATTGTGACGTTTCAAATGGCCAGATGAAGTCTCATCAGTGGATTGCGATTGTTGCTGTATTGGGAGTGGTGCTAACCTATGTATGGCACGACGGAACACGCCAGTTGCTGTTTGTACATCTGCCACTCTTACTAATCCATCTTGTCCCTTGACGGCATTAATGATTCTGCCTATCGGCCATTTAAGGCTTGGTTGACTATCCTCTTTTAGTATGACCATCATTCCTGGTTCCACATTCTGACATTTTTCCTTCCATTTATACCTGTGCTGCAGTTGATTCAAATATTCACTTGACCATCGTCGCCAGAATTCGTTTTTGACATGGGTGACTAGCTTCCATCGAGTAAGAATCGAAGACTCTTCAGATGTGGCAATACGGTCAATGTTGCTGGTGATTGGCTCTCCAATGAGGAAGTGACCGGGGGTGAGAGCAGCAAAGTCGTTTGGAGATGCTGACATCGGTGTTATAGGACGAGAATTTAGTATAGCCTCGACTTCAATTATAGCAGTCTCGAGTTCTTCATATTTTAACGATGCAGAAGCCAATGTGTGTTGTAGAAGATGTTTAGCAGACTTGACTGCAGCTTCCCACAATCCGCCGAAGTGTGGTGATCGTGGAGGTATAAAATTAAAGTCACATCCTTTGCTTGTGCATGAGGCTATGATTTTCTCTCTATCTATTGCTGAGTCAATAATTTTGTTTAGCTCTGATAATTGATTTTTGGCTCCCACGAAATTGGTAGCGTTGTCACAGTAAATGTTATTGCAGTGCCCTCGCCTTGCCATGAATCTCTTTAATGCGCCAATAAATCCTTCTGATGTTAGATCGGTTACCAGTTCAAGATGACAAGCCTTTGTTGCGAAGCAGCAGAACACTGATATGTATGATTTTTGAGGACGTTTTCCCCGTAGCTTGTAATGTGTGTAGATAGGTCCACAAAAGTCAATGCCTGTGTTCAAGAATGGTCGTGCTGGTTGAATTCTGTCAGCCGGAAGGTTTCCCATCATTTGTGATAGAAGTTTCGGTCTCGATCTTGAGCAGAAAACACAACCGTGAACTATAGATCGAGCGAGTGTTTTTCCCCTTATCGGCCAGTATCTTTGTCGAGCGATTGCCAAGACAGTTTGGGGCCCAGCGTGTTTGTTTTCCTGATGAATTTCCATTAGCAATAGCTTCGTGAATGGGTGGGAGTAGGGCATCAGTACTGGATGTTTGGCGTCATATTGTAATGCAGATGACTCCAATCGTCCACCAACGCGAATGATTCCTTCCTGATCAAGAAATGGTGTAAGAGTTGTTAGTAGACTCTTCTTGGATACTTCATTGTGTTTTTGGAGATGAATTATGTCATCTTGGAATTCGACCTTCTGCATCAATCTAATCACTACCTTCCGGGCTTAATCAAGTTCGCTGCTGTTGAGAAATGCATCCTGTTTATTGCCCTTGCTAGTATTGCATTGTCCGCTGGATCTCTTGAATCGGAGCATGTGTGCGATGATGCGTATTGCCCGTTGAAATGAGTTCTTGTGGTGGATTGTGTCCAAGATGTTGCATTTTAAAGACTGTAAATGTTCAGTAGTTGCTGATAACGAGATATCGTTTTTTGGACGATCTGGTCCCCTTTCGAATTTGGGTGGCCATATAGCTTCAGTACCATGGAGGAACCGTGGCCCATAAAACCATAGGAGATTTCCTTCCAATCGAGCGGGTGCTATCCCTCTTGACAAAATGTCTGCGGGATTTTCCTTGGAAGAAACATGTCGCCATTGATGTGGTGCAGTTAATTGTTGTATGATTGCCACCCGATTAGCAACGAAGGTTGGAAGTGTGTCCGATGAGGTAAAGTTTATCCAATTGAGGACTATCGTTGAGTCTGTCCATAGAAATATATTATTATTTTGAATATCCAGGTCAGTTTGTATACGGAGCATCAGCTCGGATGCCAGCTTAGCTGCACACAATTCCAATCTAGGGATTGTTGTTTGAAGGGACAATTTGGTCTTTTTTGATGGAGCTACCCTTGATTTGGCGCAGAGTAGGCGAACTTTATTTATACGCACTTGTTAATCGACGATTGTTGACTTCGATGGGGGTTAACTTTTTGCCCAATGCTTCTAGTGACTGGAATCTGGTTTCAATGTATTTGAGGAAGGCATCTAGGGACTGGAGAATCCTTGGATCCTCGAGTGATTGTTCCCATGCGGTATGTGTAGTTTTATCTAGCTTTTTGATGAGGATGTGCAACAGTAACGGATCCCAATTACTTATGTCTATGCCAAGATTATTTAGTCCTTGCATACACTCAGAAGTAGTGTCATGAAAGTTCTTTAGTGCTGACGCTGTTTCAACCGCGATTTGAGGCTGAGTTAGTAGTTTTTCTACGAGTGAGGCTACCAATAGTCTTTTATTCTCGAAACGCCGCTTTAGAATGTTCCAGGCTGAGTCATAATTGTCGTTACTTATTGAAAGGTGGCTGATTAATCGAAGTGCTTCGCCTGTAATATTTGTTTTTAAATACCACATCTTCTGTGCAGCGCCGATAGGTTGTGAATGAATAATTTGCACAAAAAGATCGTGGAATTGCCTCCAGGTTGAATATGTCCCATCAAATTTGGGTAGCGTTATTTTGGGCAACTGGATGGCAGATGTCGAATTTGTTGAGATTGTTGTATCAGAGAAGGAGAAGATTAATTCTTGTAGATTGGCCAGTTCCTTCTGCGCGTTGGCTTCAATACTAATGAATTGGTCCATGTTATAATTAATTTGAGCGGGATCATCGTGGTGCTCGCATATTGCATGATGCAAGCTGTCTATCTCGTGCCAGTGTTTTTCCAATGTGGAGAGCTGTACCTGGTAGTAGTGTTTTGACTGTTTGTCCTTGATAGTTGAATCTAGATTTGACAAGATTCTCTGAACCGTGGCGATCAATGCCTGTTGTCTCCGGAGTTGTCTCTGGACGTCATCTGCAACCGGAATCTGGATGGAGTCCAATTGTACTTCAGCCTCTTCCTCAGTATGTGAGGGTGTAATTGCTAGGAGTATCGCCTTTAGTTCTTTATAATTGCTCTTTACCCTTCCAAACATATCTCCTTGTATGTAGGGAGTGTCTGGCTTGACAGTGTCTATGAGGCGAGTATGATTTTGTGAAAATTCTTGCCATATTGTTTCGATGGTGTGCAATCTATCCAACTTGTATTGTTGGGTTTTCCTTGATGGACCATCCTTCTTCGTGTTTGTTGTTAGCTTTGCTAACTGATCTGCTAGTAGCTTTTGTCGTCCTACTAGCGCAAAAACTTCGACTTCCTCCATGATGATATACTGCGATCAATCTGGATAAGTTTATAGTATTGTAATGGATTTTATGATGCGAGCAGTGTATGGCCCTGTCGACGCCTTTATTGTGTATGACTGTGATATGACTTAATGGCCTCGCCAGTGTTTAGCCCTGGCGAACGCTTTTATTGATTGTTATACGTTGATTTGTGATCACGTCGGGGTCACCAAAAATGTATACAGTGCTTATACTGTATAGTTGTAGGATAGATCACGGTTCTTGTACCGTGACTACCAGTGGTATTACCAGTACATAAACTAGAACACCAAAAATTGAACAGCCTTCCAAGCAGACTCACTTGGAATAAAATAAAAGTCTTAGTTAGCTGTCTGATCACAAGTGATCGCTGATATTTATTTCAAGCTATTTATACATCTAAATTGCTTATTTAGCATAAACTAACAATATTAAGAATAACAGAAACAAAAGTAATAGGCTTAATACTAATATAACAATATTGATGACATTGCAAAGGTAAAATTACACGCTTCAACAGGAAATGCTGACGTCGGTTGAATGAAAATAATGAAAAGAAAATTAAAGTACAAAAAATGAAAAGCAAGGTATAAAATAGGTTTCTTGTTTCAATGTGCGGTCGTTGGCTTGCTGGTGTTGCCGCTCGCTGCTGGTGGTGGGAACTGACCTATCTTAACACACATCTTGGATTAGAACTGCAGTATTTATGTGTATGTCTACACTTTGCAATTCTTGCACAGATGATTTTCTAATGGGATGAATTTCTACCTGCATTCCAAGAATATCATTGATTTTATGTCTTTTTGATATTTTCGTAATGCTCAAAAGAAAGCACAGACGTTGGTAGCGGTACTTTACTTTTAAATTTACGCATATTGACAGTTTTTAAGGTTTTTTTTCTTAAGTCCGTAACTATAGTGTAGTGTAGTTTCTTGACAAAAACCTTAATTGGTCTTGTTTGTTTACATTCATAGGAGTACCATTGCACCTTTTTTAAGTTAAATATTTTAATAAGCTTTCTATAGCATTCTTCTTCACCTACATTGATTTTAATGTCATTACTATTAATTAATTTTGCGTGACCTTTAATTTTATTTTCATCCAGTAGCTTAGTGAAGCTTTCATATTTAGTTACTTGTAGTTGAGGTTTGACTAGCCTTTAAGTACTAATTTGTCTGTAACACACTTGATACGTCTCTACAGGATTTGTATAAATTTAATGTCATTTTCCATTGGTTAAAAGAGAGAGAGAGAGAGAGAGAGAGAGAGAGAGAGCGAGAGAGAGAGAGAGAGAGAGAATATGGTGACATTTTTGGTGACTCGCTTTGGGATTTCGCATGTTAATTGGACTCCAAGGGGAATGAAAATAAAAATAAATATGAATACTTAATTAACTAGAATGCTGTCGAATTTTCGCATCTGAATGCTCCTCTATTAGTAGAAACTATTTTATAAATTTCTATAATATCATATGTATGTCATGATGTTTTCGCTCAAAACTACTTGAAGAGGTATTTTGGTTTTAGCCAGCTTAACAAAAGCACGATTTCTCGAAAAAACGCCTCAGTTGCATAGTTTTCATGCTTTATACTTGGAAGATGACGTACCACGTTTTTGTCCAAACTGCTTAGAACGCTGCGTTACTTATAGCCAGCTTATGTAAATATGTGTGTACATACATATGTAAATATGAACATATATATTCATTTCGCTTTTTACATCAAATACACAAGACTTTTAGATATAGGTGGAAGTTTATACGACCTAGTCGTGCACTTTATTTATTTCTGTTCGCATTTTTTAGCTTGCTTTCCGTATCTTTTAGTAGCTCTTTCTCATCAGTTGAGAACTCAACTACTTTAATTTTAGCTGTTGATCTGTTGTTTTAACGTTTGCAACTCTTTCTTTAATATCTCACTTATGTATGTATTTGCTTGAGCCCACCTCGTTCTTCACAGGCTTTTGCGTATTTAGCCTTTAGAGATTGGTTTTCATCCATCGTTTGGCCCATCTGCCCTTGAATTAAGAACAAGATAGCTATCAAGTCAGCTTGCGCCTTAGGTGCTTTACGCTGTTTAGTGTTGTTTACTGACTGCATCCCCGTTGCATTTCGCCCGGCAGCTTTACAGAAGAAGCTGATAGAGTGGAACCTTTATTTAAGTTTGGAGTTTGTTTCAGTTTCCTCCTCCTCTTCGCAGTCCTCTCGGAGACTATATGGTAACGATGCACTGGCACCTCCACTTCGCCATTTGGGCTCTTATGATATTTCGCACTTTTCACGGCTTGATTAGTTACACTAATTTACTTAGAGAACTAAAATCTAAGACATAAGAAATTGTCAAAGTAGTAGTTCGATACGGTAAATTTTTTTTTCTGTTAAGTTCGCTTACCATCGTCGACCACTCATGAATGTCCTTCCTGCTTTGCTTCAGCAGCGAAGATAACAGGTTCTCAAGATAATTTGTCAACTGAAATCAGTGAAGCCTTGGCATTAATAGTTATTTTTTATCACGGTTTATATAAATTTCATTTCATACCTGCCACAATTCTGGCATTTCTTCATACAACGTAATAAATTCGCGCCGAAACTCTTCACTTCTTTTTTTTTTACTTTCTCTATTCGCGCACGTTGACCACAAAATGTAAAATGACAACGAAAGAATGACACCCACCGCCATCCACCTTCACGCATGAATGCGGAATTCAAAAAATGTTTAATTCCGTCGCG
The DNA here is from genome assembly GCA_963583995.1 of Xylota segnis. NCBI lineage: Eukaryota > Metazoa > Arthropoda > Insecta > Diptera > Syrphidae > Xylota > Xylota segnis. The sequence continues at coordinate 86,489,579 of OY757237.1, forward strand.
CATGGATGCCCACTCTGACGAGCAATCCCATCCACCGGCATTCAAGAGTATGCTCACGTCGAGAGTAACATTCATGAGCGATCTTGGATGCTTAGCTTTATGCACAAACTCTGTTTTCCTCTTTCATCCATGCAGCCATTGTATTGCACTTACATATATGTATGTACATTTATAAGTATATGAAATTCACAAATCGAAATTTTTACCCGAGCGTTTTCGATATTTGAGATGTATCTTTTTAACATTTGCCACCTGTTATTGGGTTTTATGTAGTTTTAAGTAACTAGCAAAGTATTAAGTAGTTTAGATAAATCTCCAAGTCTAGCATATTTCTGTGCCCATTTATAATTTATGCTTTATTTTAATGACTGTATTCTTCCGATGGGGGTGATTTGGAAAATATTATGTATTTCGAAATCTACATGTACATATTTATTATGATTTCCTCACCAAAAATATCGAAAAATGCATATAACATTTTCCTTGTTAATTGTGATTGGAGTATCATTCGAAAAAAGTACGCAGTATTTACAAATTCAATTTATTTCTTTGCTTAGGGTTAAAGTTATCGCTGAACATGCATATAGAAATGTTGAATTGAATGGAATAAGAACTCAATATATTTTTAAAGCATTGTAATAACTACAAGTTTATTTTACAATATAAATTCGTGTTAAATACATTTATAACAATTAACACAACTTTATGTAAAAAGATGTAAGACTTTTTCTTAAGTACTTAAACAATTGCAAGAGTACGAAACTGTACATTTCGAGGTATATGTATGTTTAAAAAAAAATTCTTTCGTGAAGAGTTGTCTAAATGATTGTGGATAAATCAAAAAGTCGAACTGAGTTACCAGTTTTGGTTGATGATTCCAATAAAGATTACTTGCGAACATCGGAAGATTTTGGAAGTAACGGAGCCGTGACGATAGAGTGATTTTCGAAGGTCTCCAATTCTGCTTGAGTTTCAGATACCCCTTGATTGTTTGACATTTGTTCAGTTCCAGGGCTCCCTGCATTACTGCTAATTATTATGTTACTCGCAGTGGAAGAAACTTGTTCAATTAATGTGGGATCCTAAAAAAAAAAATTCTAGATATATTTAAAATAAGTATTAAATCTTAAAAATTTAGATTGCATGAACAACAGATATAATAATTAGGTGGTTAAAACGTATTTGAGGAACGAGAGAAAAGATAGACACAAATTCAAAGATATCCCTTTGAGAAAGGTAATACATATGGGGTAAGTACATGTGGGGCGGAGAGCTGACAGACGAGCGATACCCCATGGACAACGAACTAACAACTTAACACACACGATGCGATACATTCACGCAGCGCGACACCTGTTTTTTTTTTGTTTTTTTTTTTACGTTTATTTATCCACTTAAACACTATTATACATTATGTTTGCTTAAATAAACCTTATTTATAACTTAAAGTAAATAACCTCAAGGGTTCTCAATACTTATACTATTATAATTTTTTTTTAAGTACTTAATTCTAACAATTACTTTTTTTTTTATTTGTCTTATTATTTTTGTTACTATTATATGGAAAAATGTGGCTAAACCTTTTATATTTACTTATCTTTTCTTTTTTATAAATCCCTGACATATGATCCTTAGTTCGCCAATAACAAGTTAAGCAAATTGAATTCACTCAACTATTTCATTGGCGGACTTAAGATCACATGTCAGGGCCTACTCCTACTTAACCTAAACATAAGTTTCAACCCAGTCGAGCCACCAGTATCTTTCTTGATTCCCTCGATTCTCAAGTCCCTTTCAGGTACACTTACGCAGTATCTCAGATCAGCATTTCCATCACCCGAGGATATTGGTTCATAGAGAATACGTTTATCTGTCGCCCTTCTAGCAATATGGTAAATAATTGGTACGTTCGTCGAGTCTGATAAGTAGCCATGTGCATCCAGATATAGGAATGACTCAGGTGGAATATAACCACTCGCCAAAGTGTTTCTGAAATACTCAGGGTTGGGATAAAACAAGCCCGAAACGAGTTCGTTCTCCGTAACGCTAGCTGACCGCGCTAAATGATTCCTCACTCAAATAATTCCTCTTTCAAATAACCGAAGCTTTTCCATGTAAGATGGGTTCGCATAAGCTAGAATTGGGCGAATGAAGGCATGGTAACATATGATCTTCATATCGGATCTTAGATAAAAAAATAGAAAAAATAAATAATTGGCGCTACAGGTCGATGGGTCCCAGGGCCTAGCTTCTCACAACCATTCGTGATTTGCGTGTTATATTCTTTATGGAATGGAAGGGGCCTACTGTTTAATGCCGTGTCTGAAGGGCAATTTGTTATTTGAGAAGCTTTCTCAGGACAGTTGTATTCTCGGATGTTTGTCAGACGCTCGAGTTACGGTCGCATAATGCCAACCGACCTCTAATAACCCCCAGCACACTTCATTCTGGTCATCAACCTCGACCTGCAATAACCCCACAGCACACTGCATTCTGGATCTGCAACCCAGACATAATTCAAAGAATTAAAATGCAATTATGCATTTACGTATTGTTAAATAAATTCAGATTATTGCGAATTAAGCAATCATAAGATATAAATAATTGTAAAATCATTAAAGTAATTCAATATATGTTCATCAGTAAAGAAAGCAAGTTGTTTGTTTTAACTCCCTCGCGAACCCCCAACATAACTGGCGCAGTCGGTAGTCCGGTGAAACAGTTTTAAGTCCAAGTGAATATTTTGTAATAGTAAAGTGATTGAACCGCGAACCAGTGTTCGGCATTGCAAGGTGCAATACAAGTGACCAGCTCGCAAAGTGACTGAATCGCGAACCAGTGTTCGATATTGCAACGTGCAATACAAGTGACCAGCTCGCAGTGACTGAATCGCGAACCAGTGTTCGATATTGCATCGCGCAATATAAGTGGTCAATCCATTACAAAAAAAAAAAAATATATCGAATTGGGTTTCACCCCTTAATGCACCGTTGGACCACCTACAACAAACAAACCATCATCGATCATCACTCATCATCCATCATCTACATATGCTGCTCATTGCTGTCATCACTTATATTGGGTGCATGTAAGTGTTAGTTGTAATTGTGCTTAATAAAATAAAAAAACTGCGATCCTTATTGCAAGGCACTCCAGTTATAAATTAACTTAAAATAAAAGAACTGCGATCCTTATTGCAAGGCACTCCAGTTAAAATAAATTCCATATAAAAGAACTGCGATCCTTATTGCAAGGCACTCCAGTTAAAATAAAAGAACTGCGATCCTTATCGCAAGGCACACCAGTTATAAATTAACTTTATATAAAAGAACTGCGATCCTTATTGCAAGGCACTCCAGTTAAAATAAATATTAATAAAAGAACTGTGAACCTTATCGCAAGGCACTCCAGTGAAATAATAAATAAATAAAGGGAAAGAAAACATTTATATTGATAAAATAAACATATTATACCATTAAAAACACATATTTACTAGTTACAAATATATTTAATGTCGAACCCACAAACAATAAAACCAAAATTTAGATTTAACCCATATAACCTAAGAGGATTATCAAAAAGCCTGAGTTCCATTCCAGAAAACACTCAATCAGAGAGTAATCTGAATAACCTTGATTTTCCTAACACTTCTGGTTCCTCCCCGTCCAATACCCTGAACGACCCGATGGCTCATAACAGTAATGATACAGACCAATCACCCCCGGTCAGTCAAATAGAAATTTTCAATTCGCTAAGAATTCCTGACGCTATTAAAGACCTCCCAAAATTCGATGGGAACCCTAAGCTCCTATATGAATTTCTAAATAATGTAGAAGAGATTCTCCTCTACATTAGGGGCACCGACAAAACCCCTTATGGCCAAATTCTACTCAGGGCCATAAGAAACAAAATCGAAGGTCAGGCCAGTGAAATACTCAATATGTATGGCACACCACTCATTTGGGATGAGATTAAAAATAATCTCATTCTACACTACTCAGATAAGCGTACGGAAACATCGCTTATCAGAGATCTCCATAACACAAAACAAGCTAATAAAACCATAGTCTCTATACGGAGAAATAATTGAGTTGCAATCAGCTCTTTGCAACAATATTCAGATTCACGAAATAGACGCAAATGTAATAAAAGCGAAAAAAGACCTCTATGCAGAGATGTGTTTAAACTCTTTTATCACCAGTCTAAACGAACCTTTAGGATCTAGAGTTAGAGTAATGCAACCAGATTCCTTAGCCATGGCTTTAGCCTGTTGTATTAAAGAACAAAACATATCTTACCAAAAGTTTACGCAAAATCATAACCAATACAAACCCAACCAATATAAACCATATAACCCACAGCAAAACAGAACTTACCCTAAAAATATCAGAATTCCAATTCATTCCACCCCAACAAAGAGAAAACCAATCTAGACCACCTCACACGTACCCTCCCTCTAATAGAATGAACTATAATACTCAAAATAATAGATACCAAAAACCAGATCAAATACCGAATTTCCGAAACAACACAGATTTCGCAAGACGTGAACCAAATATTAAAATAAGTCCGTCACGACAAATCAGAAATTTTAGAGGTAAAAATTCTAATTTCCAAGAAATGAACAATATCAACAATTGGATCATTTCTTCGAGAGCGACTTAACTAACGTGCACGATGAGGAAAATTTTTCCATGCAAGCCTCGAACAACCAACAGGATACATAGACTCGGAAAAATACCCAACAACCCTACCCTACATTAATATATCCTCACCCTTCGGAAGAGAACTTAGATTTCTGTTAGACACCGGAGCATCCACCTCTTTTATTAACCCAGATTTTACACCCCAACATATGCAAACAGATTGTGAAAAAACTATAATAACTACAGTATTTAAAAAGTATGAATTAAACAAACAAACAATCTTACCAATCTTCACTGAATTTAATCAGTCAGGACACTTTAAATTCTTAATATTCAAATTCCATAACTTCTTCGACGGTCTCCTCCGTTTAGACGCACTTCTATCGCTAAACGCAAAACTCAACCTCGAAAGAAAAACTCTCATAACAAAAAATGTTACCTTAAGTATACAACTTAGACCTAACTACTCTTCAGGTCAACTCACAATTCCCTCTAAATCAAAAGTGTTAGCAAAACTTCCCGTAAATAAACAAAATGGCCACATTTACGTCAATGAAACCAAATTAAAACCAAACCTTTATGTAAGCCAAGGCTTGTATAACGTCGAATCCTGGCACAGTATAATTGAATTAGCAAACTTTTCTGAAAACAACCGAACAATTTCATTGGACCAACCCCTAAACGTCGAATCATACAATGCTATAGATTTCATCGAAATTAATAACTTCACTAAAGAAGAAAGCGAAGAAATGTCACCAAAGGATGTAGTTAACCTAATAAGAACAAATCATCTTAACGATGAAGAAAGAAGAAAACTTTTAAAAGGTACCCTTACGTTCACAAAGCAGAAGTGCAAAGTCAAATCACCAAAATGCTCGAACAGGGAATAATTAGGCACAGTTACTCCCCCTGGAGCTCTCCAGTATAGATAGTGCCGAAAAAACAAGACGCTAGCGGTCGACAGAAGTGGAGACTCCTGATCGACTATAGGAGGATAAACGGACAAAACAATTTCAGATCGTTATCCAATCCCAAATATTACCGAGATCCTCGACAAATTGGGCAAATGCCTCTATTTTACAACCCTAGACTTAGCTAGCGAGTTCCATCAAATCGAAATGAACCCTAAACACACACAAAAAACAGCGTTCACAGTCGAAGGTGGGCATTACGAGTTCGTAAGAATGCCTTTTGGGCTCAAAAACGCCCCATCAACATTCCAGAGGGTAATGGACAATGTCCTAAATGAGCTCATCGGCAAGAATTGCTTAGTCTATCTTGACGATATTATTATTTTCTCGACCTCCTTACAAGAACACTTAGAGAGCATTGAGTTAGTTTTTAAGAAGCTCAGGGGGTCGAACTTTAAAATCCAGATGGACAAGTGCGAATTTCTCATTAAAGAAATAGCTTTCCTAGGCCACGTGATAAGGAATTAAGCCTAACCCTTCAAAAATAAGTGCCATAAAAAATGTCCAACTACCAAGAACAAGGAAAGAAATTAAAGCTTTCTTGGAGTTGGCTATTACAGAAAATTTATCAAAGATTTAGCTAAACTAACAAAACCACAACTTTCGAAACCTGCAAAAGTCTACTAATGAACGACCCAATATTACAACACCCTGATTTCAGTAAACCATTCATTCTAACTACAGATGCAAGCAATTGTGCATTCGGAGCAGTCCTATCCCAGGGTAATATTGGGAACGATAAACCCATCGCTTTCGCTAGTCGTACTCTCTCCGAAAGCGAGAGGAACTATTCTACAAACGAAAAAGAGCTCCTGGCCATTGTTTGGGCCACAAAATACTTCCGCCCGTACTTGTTCGGAAGAAAATTTCAAATAGTAACAGACCATAGGCCTCTGATCCGATCTGATCCGGCTTATGAGCCTTAAAGAGCCAAATTCCAAACTTATGATTCCAAGAATATGATTACGAAATGGTATATACAAAAGGCTTTCTAAACACAAACTCTGATGCCTTGAGTTGAATTAGACACAACGATGTAAGCAACGATCACAATACAGAATAACTTTTTAACAACGATGACGCCACAAGCACTGTGCATAGCGCTCAAGAAAATCTGGACGACGGAATCCAAATATCCGAAAAACCACTAAACGAATTCGATATCCAAATTGTCTTTCAAGAAACTGACAGAGGCTCATCTACAACAATCGAAAATGTTTTTAGAAACAAACAGAGAAGAACAATTCGGAACCCCCAATTTAGTGAAGAAAATATCATACCTAATCTCAAAAACTTTCTTCCTCCAAATAGGTTAAGTGCAATATATGCAGAAGATAGAGTATTTCGAATAATCCAAACAACATATTCCAAATATTTTTCCCAGAGCAAAACTTTCCGCGTCGTACGATGCACAGACATTCTTAAAGATATCAGACAAGACGACGAACAAGAGAAAATAATTAGAGACTATCACGAGAAATCAAATCACAGGGGAATAAACGAGACCATTTTACACCTAAAAAGAGAAGTATTTTCCCCAAATATGAAGGATAAAATCTCAAAAACAATCAATAATTGCGATAAATGTAAAATTTTTAAGTATGACAGGAACCCACCCAAACCAAAATTCGAAATACCCGAAACGCCCTCAAAACCTCTCAAAATTCTTCACATAGACATTTATACCATAAACCATAATAATACCATAATCGAAAAATTTTCGAGATTCGCCTGCGGGTACACCCTAAGCTGTAGAAGTAGCGTAACCATCCTCAGTTGCATCAAAAACTACGTCAGCCTGTACGGCATCCCGAAGAAAATTGTTTGCGACCAAGACTCAGAATTTGTGGCCAACATTTTTAAAGACTTTTGCAGACAACTTGAGATAGACCTTCACTTTACATCATTCCAACAAACCAGCAGCAATTCCCCTGTCGAAAGATTACACTCGACTATGACCGAGATATACAGATTAATTTTATCAAAAAGAAAAGAAAACAAACTTACTACAAACCATGACGACATATTATCTGAGACACTCATAACTTACAACAATGCTATTCAGTCAGCAACAAAGCATACACCATACGAACTTTTCTTTGGCAGACCCTATAAATTCAAGAAAACACTAAATTTCACAAACGAACACGAATACCTCACAAAGCTGAACGAATTTCTTAGTGAATTGTATCCAAAAATCCAAGAAAAAGTCGAAAATATAACCAACGCAAGAATTGAAAAATTTAACCGATCAAGAGAAGAACCAGAGGAAGCAAAGGAAAATCAAGTTGTTTTCAGAAGAGAGGCTAGACGTAATAAAATAACCCCAAGATTTTCAAAACATGTAGTAAAAAGAAATGATAAAATAACAATATTAACAAAAGAAAACAAAAAGATCCATAAATATAAATTACGAAAAAGACAAAAGAAATAAAACAAAAAAATATATAAATAGATAAGTAAATAAGAAATATATATATACGTATGTAAAAAAAAAAAAAAATAATAATAATTTTTTTTAAACAATAACTATGTAGGTCAACAAACTCCTTCACTAACACTACCCAATTACTAAAAACACCTGCACTAATCTCCTTTCTCATCCCCTAACTTACAGCATGTCCCTTACTAACACCCAACGAATAGAAGTTTTCAACATTCCCAAAGAACACAGCTTTCCTCTCCGACTAGGACCATCTAGATATATCACTAATTTTCAAAATTTAATACACATTGTTAACCTCGACGACTACAACAACAGCATACAAGACATAACTAATTCACTTCACCTTCTCCAAAAGCACAGTACTATTAGCAACTCTTTCCAAATAACAAAACTTAAAATTGACGAACTTAATCGAAAACTTCAAACACTGTACCCCTTTAAAAGAAACAAACGCGGACTGATAGACGGACTAGGCTCAACAATTAAAATAATAACAGGCAATATGGATGCGCAAGACGCAATCAAAATAAATGACCAGATACAAAACATTAACATTAACGACTTAAACAAATCATTAGAGAACGAACACGCACTGAACTTTCAAATGATCGAAAGATTCAAAAATATAAGTAACCACATTAACAAAGAACCAAACAACATAGAAACCTTCCTTAAAACCACAGCAAACAAAATTAGGAGAGAACACGTCAAACTAACAGAAATACAATACTTTCATCAATTAAATTTTAACATTGACCTATTAACTAACCACCTTTCAAACATAGCAGAAGCAGTAACCCTTAGTAAACTAAACATCATTCCCAAACTCTTAGTAACTTACGATGAACTATTGATCATAAAAAATAAACTAACCGAACAAAACGTTACTATTAATGCCCTCGAGCAAAGTTATGAATTATTGGGGCTTCAAGCCTATTATAATGGATCAAATATCAAATATCCGTATCACCTTATTCCCCTCCCAATAAATAATACAAAAATAATAACAATTAAACCATACATAAACCATAATGAAAGACACATACAACACTTCGAAACACTTTGCCCCAAAATAGAAGGCACCTACTACTGTTCGACAGCGACCCTCGAAGAAGACACCAAGGACTCCAAATGCATCGGGAAACTAATGGAGAACATATTAAACATATCGAAACAATTACACAACCGCAACCAAATTATATATTATTTATTAATGTACATGAATTAATCATAAATTCTACCTGAAGACCTAGAACACACTCCATAGAAGGCACAGTATTAATCCACTTCAAGAGTTGCAACATCGAGGCTAACGGGATAACATACCAAGACAATCCTAACACCTTTTGGGACAAGGTACACATCCTTCCTCCATCGAGCAGCATCATTCACACCAACACCACGAAAGATGTGCTAAATCTACAGAAGCTACAAGACATCAACTTCAACACCGAGGCCAAAATACTAAAACTGGGATCCACCACCGAGATATCCAACTACTTAACGGGAGCAACAATATTCATCATCCTTATCATCATAATCATCCTAGCCACCACCATCACTAGAAGACACATCTACCACACGACCACCCTAGATCCCGTGACTTCAAGCTTTCATCCACCATACGCTCCTGCCCAAGAGACGTCATCTCAGCAACCAGAGACCGCTTCAATGACGTCACTCTGGCCATCGCTTTACTCCAAGGGGGGAGGAGTTACGGTCGCTTAATGCCAACCGACCTCTAACAACCCCACAGCACACTTCATTCTGGTCATCTACCTCGACCTGCAATAACCCCACAGCACACTGCATTCTGGATCGGCAACCCAAATATAATTCAAAGAATTAAAATGCAATTATGCATTTACGTATTGTTAAATAAATTCAGATTATTGCGAATTAAGCAATCATAAGATATAAATAATTGTAAAATCATTAAAGTAATTCAATATATGTTCATCAGTAAAGAAAGCAAGTTGTTTTTTTTAACCCCCTTGCGAACGCCCAACATAACTCTCACGAGAGGTGGGGCTGTGAAAAACTTTTAGGTGTTCCCCGATTCGAACCTCGAACCCGTTGCTCCATAGTCCAACGCACTAACCACTGAGCCACGGCGCCTAGATCTTAGATAGTTGGAGTAAAAAATACTTTTGAGTGGCTTTTACTCATGTGGCTTTTTGTAACTGCATATTTATGTGCTCATTGTAGTACAAGAATTTGTGCAAATGAACACCTACTTAAATACTTCACAACGGTCTTTGACTTTATGTGGAGACCATAGGAACTCGTTATTCGAAAAATTTTTAAAATTTCGTCTCAAATCTGAATTACCGCGTCTTACTGGGATGCGGAACAGTATGGTTTTACATTTCATGTGGTTCATCTTTAGCTTCTATTCTGAACAGAATGTCTGTAGCTTATCAAAATTGTCTTGAAGCTCTCTTTGAGTTTTTTTGAGCCACTTGCATATAGAACACCGTCGTCAGCAAACGCTATCAAATTACCCAACCCGTGTAGCATTTCAGAAATATAGATGTTAAAGAGGAGCGGTGCAGTAACTGTGCCCTGTGGGAGACTATTGATGACATTAAAAACTTTAGTCGTCGTGTATTGTCTATCTGTTACAACAAATTTCTTCTCGTACACCATAGATGAAATCATCTTTACTAGATAATTCATATAGAAGAAGTTTATATAATAACCCGTCAATCCAGACCGTGTTGAAGGCTTTTTCGATGTCCACTAGACAGGCAGCTGTACATCGTTTGGCGTTTAGATTCTAATTGATATCTGAAATCAGTTTTGTAACAGCGTGCACCGCCGAATGGTTTCTTTTGAACCCAAATTGGTTTCGAGGTATAATCAAACAAAATTGATGTTAGGCAGGAGACTAATTGGATTGGCCTTTAGTTAGAGGGATCAAAGGGATCCTTTTTTTTTGACTATTGGAAAAACCTTCGATGTTTCCCAACAGCTCGGGAAGTAGCAGTTGTTTAGTAGGTTGTTGAATATGACGCAGTATTGCCGTACGATTTCTTGCGGTATATGCTTAAGGATGATGTTGGGAATGTTGTCTAAACCGCTTGATTTTTTGTTATTCAGTTTCCTAAATATTTGCATCAGTTCGTCTAATGTTGTAAAGTAATTGCCTGTCTGTTCAGTAGTTAGTTGGTCAGCTTTTAATCCTTCAGAAAATCTACGAACTGTTGCGAAACCTCTACAATTTTCTTGACCAGTCTTGCAGCTAGAGAGTTCTCTATCGTGAATAGCCTCAAAATGAGAGCCCATCAGGTTTAGCTTATCCACCTCACTATCTATAACAAAGTGGTTATCAATGATGGGGCAGTGTTGGCTATTAATCTTAGCTTGGGAGAGAAGCGACTGAGAAGACAGTGGGACTTTCAGTTTCGCAATTTTGACAGCGTTACGAGGCTTGAATATTTAATTTATTTGAGGAAACATGGTACTGAAATCTGCCTTCAATACATTTTCGGCGCTCTGCCTCCAGTATTCGTTGACACTATTCCGGAACTGCTGGTTTATCAGTGTCTTCACATTTCTCAGGAGAGATTTTAACCTTCGTAACTCCATATTGGACCTATCTTCTTGGAACTGGCGATGTATACGATTTATCTGGGTTATTTAAAAACTTTCGTATGTCTGTAATGTTTGTATCTCACGGTTTAGATAACATTCAATGCTATTTTTCGATTTAATTTTTGGAACTGACGACTACATAGCTTGTAATACCACTGTATTAAGATTCCCGATAAAGGAGTCACATTCCTCATTCGTAAGATTTCTATTGTTAGGAATATTAGAAGAGGAAGGGCAGTTCCTATATTTTCTAGTGGCGCAACGTTGGAATTTGCACCAATCAGTCTGCCTAAAATTTAATTTAGGGACATCGTGCTGTATTGCGAAGCTAAACGTAGAGTCACCAGCAAATGTCACTGGCATAACTATAGCATTATGGTCGCTATCATAAGGATTGTTGGATCACGAAGGATTGTTTGGATTTGCAATCGCGCGTCCGCAATGCAAAGGTCGAGATAGGAATTCCCTGAAGGAAAACTCGGTATAACTGAGCTATATAATTTCATTTTGTACCCAATCTGGTTTTCTCCAATAAAGCGATTTAGGAAGGTGCCTCTTCCGTTCGCACTTGAGTTTAACCAAACTGGGTGTTTCGCGTTTAGATCTCCCGCTAAGACGAAGTAGTTGCTTAAACTATCTAGTCTTAGTACTTCGAATAATTTCTCGATTTCGGCTTCAAATAAACTTAAAGAACCTGACGCAGCATACGCCGATATTAAATACAGACAACCATTATTTCTGAGAGGCAGCGAAATGGCTGTCTCAAGACAGCTAGAACTTCTAATATCACATCGTTCGATGGTGGTGAAACGCAGTGGCTTCCGAACGAGAATTGCCGTACCGCCACCTCGAATCGAGTCGCGCCTATCTGTTCGCATTATTTCATAGTATTGAAAATGTAAGTTATGTCGGTCGTTAAGTTTTGTCTCGCTCAAAAAGAGTACGTCTGGTCTATGATCCACCACAAAGCGTAGAAGGTCACCGCGCCTGCTATAGCGGATAATAGAGTTGAGATTAAGAGCAGCTATTTTTAGGGTTGCAGAATTTGATCTAGTTATTTTGACGGGTAAGAAGACGGAGAAGAAGAAGAAGTAGAATATCCACTTTCGCCGAGAGATCCTCAACAGTCCTGGTTAGGCTGCTTCTGTTAGAAGATCTTTGACTTTGTTACAGTCATTCTTATTATTTAAACTGAAGCACAATTTGTTGTTATTTATTGCCATAATGTGAAAATTATCTACACCTAACTCACATTTTAGTAATTTTGAGAGTACCTTACTGTCCTCTTTGAAGATCTTTGGTTGGTTATTGTTATTGTTGGTAATTTTGATTCGCCGCCACTGTTTCCTCCGTTGCGGCCTGATTTTTGTCGCCTTTATTGTGTTGTGTTGTGCCGTTATTTTGCCTGGTTTCATATTGTTGACCTTTTGTTTCATTTGTTGGAGAAGCATACGAGATGTTGGTGGCATACGAGATCTATCATTAGTACTCATGTGTTGATCATCGTCAACGACCAGAAGGGCAAATTGATTTTCCTGCAGGTTGTTATGATTAATATCACTTTTATTTACTGTCTTCGATTTTTTTCTTTTGTTTGGTTTAAAAGAAGTGTCAGTCACTATCTTAAATTTTTTTTCAGTTCAATCACTCCCTCTTTGTATTTTTTTGCCATTTCTATGGGTTCTAAAAATTCTCTCCGTGAAATATCGGATTCATGGTCTCTTCTCCCCTGGTAGGGGACCACGACTTAGGACTTAGTATTTTATTGTTTTGTTTATTTCCTTCAAGGAAAAGATACTTTTTAATTAGACTAGTAGATAATTCGATTATAATTAGATAATATTTAACTAGTTAGTTTTTCAGATTTTTCACTATTTTTGTTTTCACTTGTATTTTTTTTTTTGACAGTCTATCAGTAACGCCTTCTACGATCTTTCTGTCGATGAACCTGTTCGTTGGGTGTAGCTGCATGAATCTCAAGCTATGGATTTGAGGGAACTACAGTTACTGTCAACTGGAACGAGGTCCAGAAAGTTATGTATGCGAAGCGTCTGCTGAAAGGGTACTGGGTACCTAGTACCTCGACTGGAGATTGGGTAACCAACCCCATTGGAAGACCGGTGGTGGTAGCGAACAAAAGAGGGGGGAGGAGTGCTTTCTCACTAGAGCACTTCCTTTTGATACAGGCGGCAGCGGACGAACTCTCTAGATGGAATCAACGATGGCGTCTACCAGTTCGTCAGGTCGAACTACTAGTACTTATGACGTACTATGAGCTTCGGCTTATCTGAACCCCAGGTCTATAGGGGTCTCCAATACTGCGTCAGGGTAAAAGAGTTGGTGGCGGATGGGCCAACGGCAGCGCTCGCACCCCCGAAGCGGAATACTGACTCCAGAATATCCGGCCCCGTGTCCTAGAGGTATTAAATGGAACTGGTCCTCTAGGTTGGGGGTTGTACGTCAGGGTAACAGCCCTACCACGGTTACGAAGCAACCAACAGCCTCGGATAAGGATCACCCTGCTGTTGACGACCCCAGCAAACGAAACAAGGACAACGACCTTCGGATCTGCACGTGGAATGTTCGGACCCTTAACAGACTACATGCGGCCGAACAACTAGCAGAGGCCCTAGACTGCTATAAAGCAGATATTACCGCCATCCAAGAAGTGCGATGGGATGGGCCGGGCAAAAAGAGGATGAAAAACTGTGACATATATTGGGGTGACTGCTTTAGAGAGCAGAAACAGCGCTTATTCAGATGCGGATTTGTTGTACGCGGCAGACTTAAGCAAGAAATCTTGAGCTTTAGACATGTACACAAGTGTGAGCGTCTTATGACAATCGCCAACATAAGCCTTATATGTGCTCATGCCCCTACAGAGGACAAGGACGACGTCACCAAAGAATGTTTCTACGATCTCCTCGACCAAACCTACGAGCATTGCCCTAAGTATGACGTTAAAATCGTCCTAGGGAAGGAGGACATCTTTGGTAGAACAGTTGGAAAGTATAGCCTACACGAGACCACGTCTGGCAACGGACTTATTGACTTTGCGGCGGGGCGTAATGTTACAATAGCAAACACGCGGTTTCCTCATCTCAATATTCATAAGGGGACATGGCGATCTCCTCATCATGAAACGGTCAACCAGATTGATCATATTGCGATCGACGCAACGCATGCCTCCAATATTCTGGATGTCTGAACCTTCCAAACAGCTAACATCGACTCGGATCATTACCTTGTTGCAGCTGATGTACGAATGCGGATATCCCAAACGCCACAACAGAGAAGAATTACTGTCACAAGATTTAGCGTTGAAAAGCTGCAATCGCAAGAGACCGCTAGAAATCTCCTAACGAGTCCTATGCCGCCAGCATCAAGTGTCGACGACCAGTGGCAACGCCGCCAACATGCCATCAGAAGTGTCGCAACTGATGTGCTGGGTTTCTCAACCGACCACCACCAAGAAACCTCTGGTTTGACGACGAATGCCGGCACGCACATGCAGCTAAACAAGAGGCATACAAAACGGCGCTGCAAAGAAGGACGAGGGCAGCTCTTCGAGCAGAAGAGATGGGAAGATCATCTGCTTCTCCGGAGAAAAAAAGAAAGAGCAAGAAAAGCGCGCCATTAAGGATATTGAGGGATTATACTCCAGGAATAATGTACTGAAGTTTTACCAACAGGTAAAAAGGGTAAAAAGAACGTGTTAGGGTAACAAGACCCGTACAGAAGCCTGTAGAGATGACGATGGAAACCTCGTAAAAGTGTCACAGTCGGTGCTGAGAATATGGAAAAACTACTTCTGCAGACTGTATAACGGCGACGAAAATCATCATCCCGCTGTAAGGCAGAATAAACCATTCAACCTAGACGATAGAAATATCCAAACTCAAATTTAACAAGGCTGCTGGACCTGACGGCTTACTAGCCGCACTGTTCAAAGCAGCTGGAAATGACCTGGTAGAGAGCATACACCAACTCATTTCTAAAATTAGGTCAGATGAGTGTATGCCTGATGAATGGAACCTCATCACCGTTTGCCCGATCCATAAGAACGGAGACCCCCTCAACTGCGGCAATTACAGGGGTATCAGTCTCCTTAAGAAACTTCTACCCAAAAACACGAAAAAAGCGAAAAATGACCAATCGGTTTCCCATGCGGTATCACATTTTAAAGAATAGAGAATCTGCAATGTGGTGGAGCAGATTTTTTAATTAATTTTTTGTTGCTGTAATATTTGAATATTT
Organism: Xylota segnis; assembly: GCA_963583995.1. NCBI lineage: Eukaryota > Metazoa > Arthropoda > Insecta > Diptera > Syrphidae > Xylota > Xylota segnis. Next base: position 86,505,496 of record OY757237.1, read on the forward strand.
AGCAGTTAACTTTCGCTTTTTTGCACAAAATTGTGAATCATTTTCCCATTTTACTATAAGAAAACATCGTTGGTATAATATGAAATTAGACTCTTTGGAATAATGAATAGATCTCCAGTGTGGAAGAATAGAATTTTGATTCTTTTTCGAGATATTAGTGCTTGAAAATTGATAAAATTTCTCAAATTAAGCCAAGATTTTCATGTAATGATTTCAATATTTTTAAACTAAATTTTCGGTAACATGTTGTAAGCACATTTCATCTATTTGATAAAAGAGAAACACACAGCATTCACTCTATTGTTAATGATAACCATTGCATTTTATAGCACTCTTTTTTAACGTAAATGTAAATTTTTTAGCGAAATATTCAGTTTTTGATTCAAATTTTTATCACTAAGGCGCTTATTTTAGAAAAAATATTATTTTCGATTTCGAAAATATTTTATAAGGGTTTGGTTGATTGTGAAAAAAATGAGTACTATGTCGGTGTGCCATGATGTGAATGTATTTCAGATTGCTATACTTTGTTGTATGGTGTGAAATGATGTGAAAGTAAGTATTATTTCTTGGCATACATATGTATGTATGTATGTATGTGTATTTATTGAAAAAATAATTGAACTCTCGTGAAAATTTTTTGTTTTCTTATGAATTTTAAATTTCATATTAAATTTCAATGTTTGCAATATGAGAAAACTTAATATATTTATTCTTTTTTGAAAAAGTTGGCGAGAAGTGTATCTTTGATCTAAAGATGAAATCAGACCTCGATCAAATAGAAAATTTAAGGCAATTAGTTCTGATAATGAAAATGTTAATTAATAAGTTTAACTGTTACACCTAGGTTACACATCAATATTAAAACCTTTTAGAATTACATACATACATATGTATGTATATAGTACATATGTAGATAAGCTCTCTCGAGGTTTTGTTGTTTCCCCTAGAGGGCGCGTCCTCAGGTGGCGGATAGAGGAATGCTCGCCGTTAATGTTTTACATTTATGATGGGTAGGTGGGAAATAAAATACCACCCGCGGACCAAAAAAACAACTACATATGTGAAGGAACACTGAACAATAAACCAAATATGGATACAACAGCAGAAGGAGATAACTTTACGGTGCAGGGAGTCGGATCCCCAATACCGGCGTCTGTCAGGGGTGATCGCGCTGGCTCCGGGACGTCGATATACAGTGACTCCAAGACAAACACAGTCACTAGACAAAATGGAATGGATTCAGAAAAAGGAAAGAGAAGCCTGCTCGTCTAAGATTTCAGAACCTTCAAAATATGGACCGCAAACGGAAAAATTTCAAGCAAATACAGCTAAGAGACCACCTTCTAGTTCTCTCGAAAACAAACGAGACAAAAGGAGCAGAAATTCCCCGATATGTGGAAACAATAATAAATAAAGTGCACGACTGGGTGCATACTTGCACCGTAATGCTATAATAGTAACATTTTATCAGGATTGAGATCCAAGTCTTGCTCTTCCCAGTAAAGTAGGCGTGGCATTCCGCGTTTCGATGGAATAATAGTCATAACATTGAAGGAGTTCACTCCTTAAGGCCTATTACTTTGCTTAAATATTTTTTTCTCAATTTCTAGTAAAAATTTTGAAAAAAAATATTTTTTATAAAAGTGCGCGTGGCAATTCGAAAAGTTGGTACGCCATTATTTTGCACTTGTCTTATAACCTAGAATATTAATTTTTAGCCCAATCGCCGAACAAATACCCGAGAAACAGCTGATTTTCAATATTACCGTTATTCGAATTTTTCGCGAAAAACGTGGTATGCCACCACAAACTAACCCACATATCAAATTTTATCGAAATCGTTAGAGCCGATTTCGAGCAAATCCATTTTAACTGAAATCGGCCTTAAGTAAACTACCCTTAATTTTGAGGTTAGAATGAAAAGTCCAATTTCGCCTCTAGGGAATATCCCACAGACTAAAGATATGAAGTTTGAAGCAAGTCCGTCCAGCCGTTTAGGCTGCAGTCGCATATACAGACGGACAGACGGAATTGCCGGACATACTTTTTTGGACTTCTCCATCATAGTGATGTCAAGTTTGATTAAAATCTCGAGTTCGGTTTTTTTCACGAAAGCAATACTTGCCCTATAGATATAGGTGGAAGTAAAAACCGGAAGATGATGATAAAACGCAACGAACTCTTGCCAAGAGCAAAGAAGAACCTATCCAAAAACTAGAAGGCAACATGGAGCAAAATTGCGCACAAGTCGTCAAAAACACAGGAACATCACAGTCCAAACAGCCAACAAGGAAGGATAAAGCGAAATCTGAGGCAAACAAAAAGCGGAAAGTGAAAAACATCAAACGGAAACGGAATCGAAAGACACGACTCGAAAGAACACTCATTAAACCAAATGAAGGCAGAAGCTCTATGGACATTCTTCGAGAAATAAGGCAGAAGGTAAACCCGGAGGATACGGAGACTACAATAAGAACCGTTAGGCAGACAAGATGTAGTCCTGAAACTTGGACCAAAACCCAAAGTCATACAGCAGCTTTTTGGAAATCGATCCAAAATATTCTAGGAAAAAGAGCCACGTTCAGAAACCTCGAACCAAAAACAACCTTGGATATAAGGGACCTGGACGAACTCACCACAGAAGAAGAAGTCCAGGGTGCCCTGACCGGTCGATTCTAAAATTCATATAACCGGGAAGAACAGAAGAGCCCTGAAGATGGCAGAATAAGAAGAAGAATAGAGGTTCTAAAATCTTTCAGGTGTCTCGACTACGGACACCTTCAGGCAAACTGCAACGGACCAGATAGAAGAAACCAAGGAATGTGCTTTAACTGTGGAAATACAGACCATAAAAGAAAGGACTGTAAGGAACCCCCAAAGTGCTACTTATGCGCAAACCTTGAAAATCAGCCAGGCGCAACGGACCACGTACCTGGATCGGGAAAGTGCTAAGTATTCAGACAGGCACTTGAAAAGACGAAAAAGACTCCCTCAAAATGACCAAAATACTCCAAGCGAACTTCAAGCGGACGCCATTATCATAAGTGAGCAATACGCCAACAAAATGGAGCAAAACTGGATCTCCCATACACTAGAAACCGCCGCCTTATGGACTAAGGAAACAGAAACATCACCGTCCAGAGCAAGGGATCGAAAAGAGGTTTTACATGGATAAAAAACGAAAAAATCGCACTAATTAGCGTATATCTAAGTCCAAATGACCGCATGGAGGATTTCCGGCAAAAACTAGAGGACTTAGAAGATTTCATATGCGAGACCGAAGGAGAGATCATAGTTGCTGGAGACTTTAATGCAAAAGCCCAAGAATGGGGCATGCCAACGACAGATTCTCGAGCGAGGCAAATACTCGAGATGGCAGCGAGGCGTGGCCTTAGTGTAGTTAGCGTAGGAAACACCCCCACCTTCAAAAGAGCAGGACAAAGAGGTACAATACCTTACATAACCTTCGCCACAGAAGGTATACTGTCCAAAATTAGGAACTGGAGAGTCGTCGAAGAATACACAGAAGAAGACAACCGAAATCTGAACCGAGACCAAAATCAAACAGTGAGATGGAATGCCAACACACTGAACATCAATATCCTTAGGAGGACGATTGAAAATGGAAAGAATGCCGTGATCCAGATGAAGGGAACTGCCGAAGAAAAGTGGAACCAACAATGCAACTCACCCGACTCGCATGTGATGCTTCAATGCCTCGAAGGAACTACTCCAACAGAAGAAGAGAGCCGGTCTGTCGAAATAGCCAAACTCCGCAGAAGGTGTCTGCAACTGAGACGAAAGGTCACCAGAGTAAGAAGCGCAAGTGGGAAGAACTCCGACAAGATGTCAACAATGATCCCTAGGGACTTGGGTACAAAATTGTTATGCGAAAGCTTGGGACCCAAAAACCCACAGGAGCCCTAAGCCCAGAAAAGATGAGCCATACTGTTCCCAAGTCATCCTGTTAGACCACCCGACACCCCCTCTGTCCAACAACAGGAAATACAAGATTTCAGTGAAGAAGAGCTAAAGATTGCTATCAACGGAATGCAAAACAAAAAAGCTCCCGGACCAGACGGCATCTCGTGGAAACGCTTAAACAAATAGCTCAATCCAGCCCACAGCTTTTACTCAACATGTACAACAGCTGCCTAGACGAAGGGACCTTTCCAAAACGCTGGAAAAAGCAACGGCTTGTATTTATCGACAAAAATAAAGGACCGCCAAACTCCCCGTCCGCCTACAGGCCTTTGTGCATGCTGGATACAACAGGAAAACTTCTAGAAAAGCTATTGCAGCCACGCCTCATAGCCGCGATAAATAGGAAAGGAGATTTGTCTGAACGATAATACGGTTTCAGAAAAGGTCGCTCTACAATAGGAGCAATAGAAGAAGTTGTAAGAGCTGTCGAAACTGCCCAGCGAAGCCACAACTCCACCCGAAAAATTGTGTTACTAATAACTCTGGACGTCCGGAAAGCATTTAACTCTGCTAGATGGACTGATATGTTGAGTGCACTCGAAAGAAGATTCGAAATCCCAGAGTATCTCTCGCAGATGTTAAAAAACTACTTGAGAGATCGGGAACTAATCTATCAAACAACGGAAGGTTTAAGAAGAAAAGATATCAGAGCCGGAGCCGCTCAAGGATCTATCCTAGGACCAGATCTCTGGAACATCTCCTAAGATGATATCCTTTCGCATGGAGATGCCGCAGTGATTACAGCAAGAGACACCGAAAGCGCACAGAGGAAGCTCAATCAGGTCATGCGAAGGACAATTTCCTAAATGGAGGGGCACGGGTTGCCCCTGGCTACTGAGAAACCCGAAGTAGTGCTCCTAACGTGAAAACAAATCCCTACGATAATCGACTTCCATATCAACACCGAGGTTATAACGAGTAAAAGTGCGGTGAAATACCTGGGAATAAGACTCGACACGAAGCTTCTGGGAACAGATACCGCAGAACGCGCATCAAAAGTGACAGCATCTCTGTCCAGGTTGATGGCAAATGTAAGTGGACCATCAGCAAGTAAACGAAAACTCCTGATGACGACAACGCACGCGATTCTCCTATACGGAAGCGAGATTTGGGCTCGGTACAGAGGCGCGGTGCCTTACGGATAGCTAGCGCATACCGCACGGTATCGGAGCCAGCTGCTCTTGTAGTCGCAGGGGTTGCACCAATAGACCTTCTTACAGCACAACGAAAGTTCGCATACGAAAAGAAAGCGGAAGCACCGATAGCGGAAGCGTACACAACGGAAGTGGCAAGAACGCTGGGAGTCGGAAAGTAGAGGGCGCTGGACTGCGAGGCTTATCAGAGACATAATAACATATTACGTTACCCAGTTCCTCACCGGACACGGGTACTTCAACGCCTTCCTACACAAGATAGGAAAAGTGAGTTGCCTTTCCTGCCAATATGGAGACTCGATTTCAGACGACGTCTATCACACCTTCTTCGAGTGCATCAGATAGAAATCCCTCCGTCAAGAATTAAGTAGAATCGTCGGCGAAATCAGCCAGGACAATATCATCCAAAAGATGCTGGACAACGAAGTATAGTGGATGCAAATAAGCACGTATCTGACCCAGATCCTGATGACTGATGACTACGCAAGTAGTCCCAGGTCTGGAGATCGGCGAGTCACTTTTGAAGAGTCCGGCACACGGGCATTTCTCCAAAAGTATTAAAATATAAAAAAAATGTATAGAGATACGTTATCATTATACAATATTGATTTGATTGATTGATTTTTTTGTTCATTCCATACATAATGTAACTGTCTACTATGTACTTAAATATTTAACTCTAAATAATCCACGAAATTATAAGGCGATCGAGAAGAATATTGAATAAGCATATTTAATGTGCATATTGCGATACATACATACATGTTGCTTCAAAACTAATATCTGAAAAGGAAAATGCAGCAGTAGATCTACTGTGCACTTTAACACCGTTCCTATTTTCGTTTGGTGGAGCATGGAGTATTGAAATTGTTGTACGATATTAGAAAGAATAACTCGCGATAAGCAAATAATTAGGTTACGTCTAATATTTGAGTGCTCTTTACTTATCGTAATATAAAGGTTCAAGTGATAGTGCGTTGAAAAACAGTCAATTTCAATGGGAAAGCATAAAATAAAATATAAAAGCTTATCAATAAAAAAAAGTGAGATCTATTCGCTGTAGTATTCTACAGTTGTTTACGCTCGAACCAGATTGCCAAAAAATTCATAAAAATACAAAAAATTAATTTTTCATGTTTTTCTGTGAGGCAAAATCAAAATACTAGACACAACTAAAACTCGTCCTAATACAACCAAGGAGAGCTATCTATATAGCCCTACACTACTACTCTACTTATATTGTTGCCCAGCAACGCAAATAAAAATAAAAATTTAATAATGAACTACACCCTTCTACGACCAGTCAGTTTGCCACTAAGGCACATACTGAAAAATAATTTTGAATAGAATATTTCAAACATTTTAATTTCGAAAAATAAATTGTCTATCTTACGCTTTAACCAATTTGTTTGTTCACTAAATAAGTGTATGTTCAAATATGAGTTTGACCGTTTGGGTAGAGGCCTCTTAACATCGCGTATAAGATCTTATCTGCCATTCTGTGTGAACGTCTGAAACACTTCCTCAACAACCTGATTGGTCCCTATCAGTGTGGTTTAAGACCAGGAAAGTCCAAATCGACCAAATATTCAAACTAAGGCAGATCTTGGAGAAAACCCAAGAAATCGAGCTCGATACCCACCATCTTTTATCGACTTTAAGGCCGCAATGACAACATTTATAGAGACGAGCTATACAGAGCCATGTCTAGTTTTGGCATCCCTGCCAAACTCGTCAGATTGTGCAGAATGACGATGAAGAATTCTCGCTGCTCCATCAAGGTCGGTAACGATATCACCGAGACCTTTGATGCCAAAAAAAGACGAGGTGACGCGCTGTCATGTGATTTGTTCAACCTCGTACTTGAAATAATTGTGCGAAACTCACAAGCCAACACCAGGGGCACGATCTTTCAAAAGTCCGTGCAACTTCTAGCGTACGCCGATGACGTTCACTAGCATTGAAACGGAAGCTGTCAAAATGGGTTTAGCGGTAAACGAGGGCAAAACAAAGTATATGCTGTGAACGAGAAGGGACACACAACATCGACGAATTGGACAGAACGTCACAATCGGCAACTACAACTTTGAAGGTAGTAAGGGACTTCATCTAAATTGGACACCAATGCTCCGGCCCTAGAGTCTTCGAATCAAACCCGGAGGGACAACGCAGTAGAGAAAGACCTCGCCTTAGGTGGCGCGCACAATTAAAGGGGACCTCTACCGACTTGCAGTGCGCAGCTTGAGGCAGTTAGCTAAGGACCGGGCTAACTGGAGAGGCTTGTTGGTTGAGGACCAGGTTCACCCCGAACTGTAATGCCACCTAAGTAAGTAAGTAAGTCTGCTGAAAGGAGCCGCCAAGTTTTTTTTCGGAGTCAATATGGAATAAAAAATTGGGCTGCATTGAAGAAGACACTAAAAGAATTCGGAACAAGGTTGTCATTGTGTGAGGTTCATTGGAGGCTAAAAGCCGAACGATATCCTCGAAAAGGTAAACTTGATAATCACCGACGAAGGTTTGGAGTCAGGAGTAGGCAAGGCGCGATAGAAGAGAAAGATGTTAGCCAGTGCAAACACCGTTAGTGATTCGGTGAAGTACACAAGGAGCGTTGAGTTGGACAAAACTCGTAAGTACATACACTGCTGGTTGTGGTAATGGTGGCTAAGAATCAGAAGTACTCCTGTTGGGCGAAGAGTTTGGTATGATATGTTTGTCTGCGGAGGAGGATATGTTGGAGGGAGAGATGAGTCTGGAGCCAAATCACTTAGACGGAGGGAGAAGCTGTTTCGTATCATACAGGAATACAGTCAGATCGGTGAGGAGTCATCACCAGTGTCCATAAAGCTCGTCCTAAAAAATCATATTCCAGTTTCCCAAAAGACCAAAACGGATGGCAAGTCCTGGTACGTGCACCGGTAAGGCAATGGCTGCCAGTAAAGGTTATCAAACCAAGTTGTTCCGAGTATGCTTCGCTAATTGTCCTGGTAGCGAAGAAGAATGATACCAAAAGAGGGATAATTTTTTCGATGGTGCCGGAATTCTGGAGCGGTTGGAGGGAGAAAAGGTGTTCAAAACTTTCCAGTCTCTCGGAAGTACACAGCGCTTGCAACACTGGCATTTCGAATTTCTGCACGTACTATTCGGAATATCCAATTCTCCAGCGGTATTTGCAAGGTTCAGCAATGCTATCTACCGAACAATAATTCAGGTGTAGTTACGGCATATATGGACGATCTCATAATACCGTCAAAGAATGAACAAGAGGATATTGGGAAGTTAAAGAAGGTCGAACCAATTAAACTCCTACGATCACAGAGAAAAATATGCACTAAGTTATTGTTCCACCTACTGTTGAGCGAACTCAAAACTAAAAATAAACGCAAAACAAAAATAATAACATGTCAACAAACGAAATTCTATGCGTGTATGTACACAGTTAAAGATTTCCCCTGCGGGAATCTTAAAAAAAAAATGCGAACGAGAAGGCTTATGCCTCCCCCTAACTGTTCGACTTACGGTTATAAAATTCCTACTTTACTTTTATAACGATGTTTATTATTTCTACCGAAAGAGAACTACCTCAGTACAAGTCAAAATTAAGACTAACTTAATTCTAACAAGCTTCATTCCTCCTTGCCATCGGTTCAGGTATCCACGCTCCAGACTGCTGCATTGGTGGAATGTGTCGCGGCGCGTGTAGGATATCCGGTGCGATACTTGATCCCATTCCACTTACCCATGGGAACCTATTCGCACCTGAATAAACTGAGTCAGCGGATCTGTAATGATTCGCTGTCACGCTTATATGCCGCGTTAACTTACACATATACATACATGGCATCTCAGATAAACAGTTTACCGTTTTAGATAAAAAATGCACCCAGAGTTACGTCGATAACCCATAAGTGATCGAAGAGGTACAGTCAATTCGGAGCGATGTGGTCCAATGATAACCGTTTTTTTTTTGGCCGGCTATTGAAGATCATGACTTGGACGATATGTGGTTCCAACAAGACGAGCCAACAGGCCACACAACACGACCAATTATAGCTTTGTTGCGTGAGAAGTTTCCTGGTTGCGTAATTTCACGTTTTGGTGACGGCAATTGGCCACCAAGATCATGTGATTTGACACCGTTAGATTTTTTCTATGGGGCTACGCAAAAGACCGTGTTCACGCGAATAATTCCCGAACTCTAGACGCATTAAAAACCATCATTACTCACGTTATGGCCGAGATACCGCCCGAAATGTGCAAAAAAGAATCGCATGCTGCGAACCTTCCCGAGGCGGCCATTTGAATGATATATGGATTTTATAATGAATTACAAATTTCATCAAAAATGTATCGCTGTGTTTAATTTAGCTTTATTTTCTAAACGGAAAAATAATTACCCTATATCATGTCAAAAAAGTCTTCATATGATTTCAATTGATAAGATCGGTTTCAATGATCGTATGACATTTACTGCCTGGCTACATTATCATGGTAATGATCGTCATTCCCATGTCCTAATTTCGCTAGAAGGTAGCAATTTTATTTTGGTAGGTTTTGCTGTTCGATAGTGATCTGTTTTCTAATAAATGTTTCCTCAACTCTCCTAAATAAAACAGTAAACTCAAAAGAAAATCAATTTCAATCGAAAAAGTAGAGCAACAGTAGAAATATCCTTAAACCTCTCTCCCACAGAAGAAAGTAGATTTCATTTTTTTATATGACTTCATAAAACTAGTTTAAATATAAAATTGGTACAAAATAATCAAATTAATCAAAATATTTAAAGCCTTTTTCGATGAATCAGACACTGCACGTATGGGTTTTCATGAAAATAGAATGGCCGCAACTGCCGAAGCAGACCACTTAGTTTTACGCGGCTATTTGTCTTCTCGCGTCTAAAATTACACCGGACGTTTACAAACTTATGCCATATCTCTAACATGTTTAACTCAATCCTGTCTTGTAATCACAGCTTAATTTAAGTTACATATATCTAACAACTACATTCCACAACTATAGTTAGTTTATACTCTCCCACCGATCCATATTTTACCCTACGCCCGCAATTTTTGTGATTCAACTTTCACCTAGAAATATAAACAATTGCAAAACTTTCACTTATTTGTGTTTTATTTCCTTTTTTAACCCGGGATTGAGATTGCATCTCAACACAGCACAAAAAGGACAAGATAACTTTTTTCGCTAAACAGACTACAGCTGATTATCCTTATGGGCCTCAACTTAATGGCGGTCATCTTAGAAGAATAAGAATCAGCATCATAGACCTTATAAAGACCGGCGATGGCAATAAAATAAAATACTTTTGGTTCATAGCGGGAGTATTTTCTCCCGTGTAGACTTTTATTTTAAACAACTTAAAACTAACAGATAGTTCCTTATATACTATTCCAAGCTACAGTATTTACATCGATCGCACAGCATGATTTATAAACTACTAACATGCTAAATATGTACCATATTTATATAAATGTGGATCGTATTGTATAATAATTTAACAATTCAGTGTTTGAACTGACCCAGTCCAAATAGAATCATATTGCTTGTTTTTTGTGTTTTTTTTTACACTTCATAAGTATCAAGTTACCTCTTTGATGTGCACTCTAGAACATTTGCATCATATTGTTAATCGCTCACATTTCGTGAGAATTGTCAGCGACGATTTACATGTCGGCAAAGTAGGTGCTGGTGTGTGCTCTGAAATATAATTCCATGGTTTACAAATGCAATGTAATTACATTTCCTGTCACAACCTATCCAGAGACTAAGGCGACACAGAGATAGAGGAAAACTCAATACTTTTCCTTTTCGAATGCTCAAGTCTCCATAGAACTAGATACAAAATCCTCGAAAAAGTATCTTTCAATGACCTTAGCGCATTAGCAAATACGCTAGCTAAAACCGCTCTTAAATTCCTCACGAACAGGACATGTGGTTGTAAGGGTTTTCATAACTTGAAGTTTGTCAGAAATTCATTGTCTTTTTTTTTGTGGTAGAGTAAAGATATTGATTTAGATGTGAGATTCGCTCATACTCTTTGCTAATGCCATCAATCAGGAATGCAATTATTAAAAGTTTTCCTTCCTCTTCGGATAAATGGAACACAACGTGTGGGTTCCTTGTAATTATTTTTGTTGAAAGGTTTTGTTATTCAACTAAAATAATAGAACAACTGATTCCTTTTAGGCCGAGGTTCTGAAAGTGATATTTCGGGTAGTAAATTTTGCACAGGGATCGTATTGATTAAGTCTAGCACCAGTGTTCAGTCACTAGAAAAAAAGCACACTTGCGGAAAAAGGATTAGGACCGTTGAAAGGCGAAAGAAAATATTTAATTGATCAATTTGAAAACAATTCACGACTAATTGAAAAGTGACAGCCGAAATCTAAACGAGTGATGACTTTATAGATAGCTGAATAATTAGATTAAGCCCGTCCGTCCGTGTCTCATTGTTTTCATTAAAAAAAACGATTTTTATGAAATTTTGCATATAACATCCTCAAACTTTAAAAAATATTAGTGTGATGAAATAAGAAAATAAAGTGCTGCTCGCACTTAGTAGGACTGCAGAATAGTATTTCAATCGCTTGATTGCGCCTTAATTAGAATATAAAATATTTGATTTAGGTAAACAATCTAAGAGTTTCCTTACGTTTAACGACGGTGAACGTGTGGTACTACCACTTTTTAGTAACAAAGATTTCTTCAGATACCCCTTAGATTCCAGTTCATCTTCGTTGAGTGAATGAAGTAACTAAAAATATATATTTTGTAAAATAGATGTATTATTTGTACAAATCGAATTGTTACCTTCTCAACTTCTGCATCGATCGCTTCACTTTCGTTTTCTACTCCTGATTTTCGTGACTTTTCTAACAAAGTTGCGCGTTTTGCGGTTAAGTACAGACTTCGTTTTATAGCTATATATGTAACATCACCCACTGCGCGAACAGAATAATCGGGCACAAAAGTTTGTCGCAAGGCAGAGTCCACATTTAATGATTGTAGGGAACCTTTTATTTGTAATGTTTGACTGGGAGAATCTGATGATTAGTTATTAAATGAAATTATTATGTGTACAATATTAAATAGGCTATAAGTACCCAAAACAATATTCTGCAAAAGAGCTTGAGTACCAAAGTAAGTAAATGGTCCGCTCTCAAATAATAAGTTTTCCTTCCCGACAGTAACTTCCACTCGACCTTCTAATATAAGTACGAAAAAGTCCACAGGTTTACCTTGTTGGAAAATAATTAAGCTTGGATCATCTTTTTCTTTTCCTTTACTTTTGATATGATGAATGATATCTTGATTAAGCAAGCGTCGTAATATTGATTCAGAGATAGTGTCTTTTTTAAAGGCATCAACAGCTGTAAAAAAAAAAATGCTACATTGTACGCATGCATGTAAGTGGCTCATACCCGTGCTTAGATACTGGAATGTGGCTAAAATTAATTGTGGCGATATTCTAACAGCCTGATGCTCTCTTTTTTCTGCAAATACACTGAAATCTTGTTTTTTGTTTCGTTGTCGTCTAACTTTAGTTCTATTATCGACGAATACATCAGTTTCATCAATGATTTCTGCTTGAATGAGTTCTTCAATAACATCTTCTAAAGTAAGTAATCCTATTGTTTCGTAGAAAGGATCACCTTCTCCTTCATTGTTGACACGATGAACAAATGCCATGTGTCCTTTATTACCTTCCTTGAACTGATTGAACATAACATCTAAGGTAACATCTTCAAAGACAAAATGACAGGGATTTTGATAGAATTCGCATAATGTTTTCAGTGGAGTATTATCGTCAGTATCAACAAAGGCTAAGTCCTTTATATAAAGTAAAGTAACAATATTCTTCGGATGGCCGTCGTAAACAGGTATTCTAGAAAATCCAGATTTCATTATATCCGATACTGTTTCAAAATCAAGCACGGCATCTAAAGATAACATAAATGCATCTTCAATATGTGTCATCACATCACCAACAGTTTTTCTTCTCAATTCTAAGGCCCCTGATATAATGTTTACTTCATTTTTGTCTAAATCGTTTATTCCTGTTGTAACCTAAAGAATTGCAAAAAAAATATTTATATTTATCATTTGTTATTAGTATATCGGATTGAATTAAGACTACGAGAAAGCATAATAATCAAAAGATCTATAATAATATTATTTGTGGGGGTTGGAAAAAAACTAACTATTTTATATAGAATGTTATTGGATTTGTTAATTAGAAAGTAAAAATAAATACAAATATAAATTGTTGACGCAAGAAGTCCATGGGATCCTAGGAAATGATGTGCATGTTACATGTATTTTTTAAACAAATGGAAGGCTACTGTTTGATCCCGCGTCCAAAGGTCAATTTGTTATTTTAAAAGCTTTTTCACGACAGTTGTAGTCTCAGATGTTAGTCAGACGATCGCGAGAGGTGGAGCCGGGAAAAAAACTTTAAGGTGTTGTCTAGGGATTGAACCTGAAACCCCTTGCTGTGTAGTCTAACGCACTACCCAGTAGGCCAGTGGTAACGGTTAGTTAAAGAATGACATATCAATGACGCTTTTCGTCATTAATTTCTAAAGGTGAATTAATTTTTTTTTTTCTTGCAAAAAACTGGTATTTTAAATTGACAAATGTTGGTGTTTGAGAGAATTTGAATCTCTAAATATTTTGATTTAATAAAAAAATTTGATCTCATACAAAATAGGAAAGTTATGAAAAAGTGGGCGAATTTTAAAATTGTTTACACTTGTAATGCTTCAATTTTTGAGAAGCCCAGACATTAAATTTCATTCTCCTAGCTCCAAATTTAAAGCTCAAAAACAGGTGACATACTGGTATTCTTTATTAATGTTTTTTTTTTGGTTAACGCATTTTTATTAATTAATTCATGAAAAGAAAACTTAAAGCTAGACAAAATTGTTTAAAACTAGCTTAACTAACTTAACTATGTTATGACTAACTTACTGGCCCTGTGCGGGTGCTCTAAGTTAAACTTAATTCTTAATCTATGTCTTTCGACGTTTCCTAACTAACTAATTAATTATTAATTCATGTTCTTTTTATTTACTTATTATAATTTAATTTCAACAAAGACATTTTTGTTTTATTAAAATCTTTGCACCTTAACTTTTTTTATTTTTAATATAAAACTTAAGCTACCTTAAACTACCGTAAAAAAATCTTAATCTACTTATCCTATTTTATCCTACTTATAATAAAACGTAATTGGATACGTTCCTTTTTTTTTAATATAAATAAGCCGAGTGCTGTGTTATTAAAAACTACCTTATAATTGAGATAGCTACAACAAACACTTCCGACTACCTTAAAGCTATGTATGCCGGCCAGGTTATGTATAATGTGCATGTGCAGGCCGGATAATGTGCATTATTCAGCGCATTGTTAAACAGGGTGGCTTCTAGAGAGAGGTGTCTGAGCACAATGTTCGGAATTCCGTCGATTCCCACGGATTTCTTACTCCTCAATGAGACGAAGATCCCTTGGAGTTCTATCTTCGATATGAACGGGGGGTGAACCCTGTCATTGGCGATAGCATTGTTTGCCATGTTCCCTTCATTGAACACAAAAGTGTGTAAACAGTTCATAGTCTGTTGGTCCGTGTCGGTCGTTTGTAGCCGTACGTCGAACAGCATGAGATTCAGATAAGAGCCGCCTCTGGGAAAGGACGGAATGTCTAATGCTTTCACATCGAGTCTAAACTCGATATTGTGCTGACCCCACCAATTGAGTAGTAGGTTCCCTCTAGGATTTGGCGTATTATTTCCCCAATCTCCATGCTTTGCGTTTAAATCTCCGGCCATGAGATAATAGTTCTCATCCGACTCTAGCCTTAGGGTTCGAAAAAGTGATTCGAGTTCTGATATAAATAAGGAAGGTTGAGTAGCTTCTGGTGCATAGACCGAGACCAAGTACATCTTCTTTCCACTATGAAGAGGGATGCACACGATGCACGCTTCCAGCACCTGGAACTTCGCACTTCACCACTGAACACTGTCTTGTAACGCTCTTACGTATGAAGAGCGCGACACCACCTCCTTGGGGGGAGTTGGGCCGGTCTCTTCGTATAATATTATATTTATTGTTTTTTAATTTAGTTTCGCTAATCAGAAGCAAATCAGGATTTTTATCGTCTAACAACTTAAAAAGTGAGTTTCTGCGTTCTATCCTTATCAGTGAATTCACATTCACCCATTACGACTGGAGGTGCGCTAGGCCCTGCAGAAGCGCGTAGATATGGTCCACCCGCGTCGCCTGCTCTTGTATCTGACGTTGTAGCTGGCCCATCTGCCCTTGAATTGAGAGCAAGATAGCCATCAAGTCAGCTTGTACCTCAGGTGCTTAAGGCACTGACGCCTTGCTTTTGCGTCTTGCCCTGACCCGACGCCATTTGGGCATAGATCAATTGGAGTGTGACGGCTTTTGAAATTAGAGCGGGACCAGATGGACATTTTACTTTGATCTTCTGTTGTCGAGACAGATTTACTTTTTTTATGAACTGGTGTTCCCGCATAGACCACACGAAAGTTGCTCCTTGTCTACAGCCCTATCCTTTCCTAATGGACATTCCTCTGCCTTGTGGTCTTTACTGCACTTTACACATCGGGGCCGCATAGCGCAGTTCGACGCGGCGTGTCCGAACCTCTGGCAGCATTGCAAAATGCGTTCGCTCCTTCTTACTTTCTCCCACCTCTTAGACCATCCAGTTTGCTATTGGGTGACATCTAAACTAGGAAGAACGGTAACTTCCGATTCTCCCTTTTCGCCTTTGCCGTGATAAATGGCTTCACCCCTACAAATTCGAGGCCGTCGCACTTTACTCTTTTGAGTAGGTTGAGGATCTCCTCCGGATCGGCAGATGGTTCTAATCGCTTAAGTAGCATCGTTTGCAACTTTTCCCCTTTCGGAGTAAAGGAAAAGAACTCCGTCGTCGAGTCCCGTAATAAATCTTTAATAATATGATAATTATCCACTGTATTGCAGTGGATAGCATGCCTATCTACACTAAGTCTATTAATATAAAAATTATTACCTATGGCCGACCTACATACCCCAATGGTGTCTTTCAGTTCCAATTTGTACGTGATTATTTGTTGTCTCTCTGTTGAGGTTGTATCTGCTGCTGCTGTTGTTTCGGTTGCTGCTGTTGTGGTTTCTGTACCTTTTGTTGCTGTTGCAGCTGTTTCTGCTTTGGCTGGTCCTGGTTTTGTTTCGGCTGCTGCTGCAGTGCCTGCTGTACTTGTTTTTGCTGCTGCTGTTGTGGCTTTTGATTTTGTTTTTGTGCGTTGTGTTGATTCCCTTTTTCGCCTTGTTATTGTTGATTCTGACGCTCGAGTTCAGCCTTCCGCTCCTTCTCCCTTGTGGCCATTTGTTTGGCCCTTATTAGGAGCACCTTTTGCTGCAGCTTTATGATGCATGGGAGTGGCAATTCCAAAATTTGGTACGCCAAATTTATAACCAATCTTATAACCTACAAATAATAATTTTTAGCCCAATCACCGAACAAATACCCAAGAAACAGCTGATTTTCAATATTGCTGTTAGCCCGATCAAATACTCGAGAAACAGGTGATTTTCAATATTATCGTTATTCGAATTTTTCGTGAAAAACAAAGCATGTGCCCAAACTAACCCACATATCAAATTTTATCGAAATCGTTAAAGCCGTTTTCGAGAAAATCCATTTTAACTGAAATCGGCCTTAAGTAAACTACCCTTAATTTTGAGATTAGAATAAAAATTCAAATTTCGGCACTAGGGAATATCCTGTGGGATATATGATATGATATATACCCTATATATGAAGTTTGAAGTAAATCCGTCTAGCCGTTTAGGCTGTAGTCGAATATACAGACAGACAGACAGACAGACGGAATTGCCGGACCTACTTTTTTGGACTATAAGTGTAAAATTTAATCAGGATTAAGGTCCAAGTCTTGCTCTTCCCAGTAAAGTAGGCTTGGCATTCCGCGTTTCGATGGAATAATAGTCATAACATTGTACGATGTTTTGTTGTTTGAGTGCATTATAGAAAATTTGAAGGCCTATTACATTGCTTAAATAATTTTTTCTCAATTTCTAGTAAAAATTGTGAAAAAAAATTATTTTTATAAAAGTGGGCGTGGCAATACCAAAATTTGGTACGCCATTATTTTGCCTTTGTCTTATAACCTAGAAATATTAATTTTTAGCCCAATCGCCGAACAAATATTCGAGAAACAGCTGATTTTCTATATTACCGTTATTCGAATTTTTCGTGAAAAACGTGGTATTCCACCTCATAGCATATGCCTAAACTAACCCACATATAAAATTTGATCGAAATCGTTAGAGCCGTTTCCGAGAAAATCAATTTTAACTGAAATCGGCCTTAAGTAAACTACCCTTAATTTTGAGGTTAGAATGAAAATTCCAATTTCGCCTCTAGGGATTATCCCACAGACCACAGATATGAATTTGGAAGCAAATCCGTCCAGTCGTTTAGGCTGCAGTTGCATATACAGACAGACAGACAGACGGAATTGCCGGACATACTTTTTTAAACTTTTCCATCATAGTAATGTTAATTTTGATTAAAATCTCGAGTTCGAGATATACCCTATAGGTATAGGTGCAAGTAAAAAAGATTTTGAAACTACATGCAGATAGAAAAACATAAAGAAATCGAGAAAATAATGCCCAAAAGTCGTGGACGAAAAAGAAAAACTACGGAATTAGATAACAGGCAAATTGTTCGCTACATTAAAATGCACCCTTCTGCACCATCAAATGCTATCCAAAACGAGTTACGGCCAATGGTTAGTGCTGTTACGTCACTGTTAGAAAACAATTTATATGTTCGCAATCATTGTAAGATTCCACTGCCCAACAAAATGCATATAGCGGGTCGCATTCATTTTGCTTGCGAACATGTCACCTGGCCTGTTGAGAAATGGCGCAATATATTATGGACCGATGAGACTAAACTTATTCTTTTTGGTGGAGCTGGAACACGTCAATATGTTGCCGCCCCCGCAAATACAGAATATCAGAAATATCTAACATATTTTAATTTATATCCAGTTTTAAGGAAATATAATATGGTGGCAAATACTACCATTCTTTTGAACCTGTATATATCCTGATCTTATAAATTAAGAAAAAAAATTGTTTTTACAACAGAGCTATTAAAATCGATATGACTACTACTACTATTATTTTGAACACAACTATATATATGTTATAGGTTAATAGGTTAGGGTTGCGCATCTGGGGGCAGTTAGCTAAGGACCGAGGTAACTGGAAATGCTTATTAATTTAGACCCAGTTTCAACCACCTAGATAAGTATCCAAAGAAAACGCCGGACACGTACGGTTTACAATTAATAAAAGTGGTTAAGAAAAACAGGACGACGTAAAATAGGTCAACAGAATCAGCTTCGCAGCAAATGGGTGAGCAAGGGAAGATAAAGACAAATTGAACGGCTTTGCATCCATTTAAACCGTACGATGGTTAAGTAGGTAAGACACTGAAATCGTTGATCAAAAATCTCCAAAAATTGATCAAAGAGAACTATAGAATGACGGTTAATGCACACTGGAACGGGAAGATTTCGGCCATCAGAGCCAATAATCCAAACATGTACCCGCAGATCAATAAGGTGTTTCGGAGAAAGAATATCAACGACCTTCCAGCACTGCCTAACAGCAGGGATAGGTCCAGATAATGCTGTCGAGGATGACGACTTCTTCGTAATAGAAGATCCACAGGAGAAAGTAGGGGCTATAGGAGCGACTTTCCAGAAAGTGGGCAAGGTGAATGATGTTCAACATTTACACAAGTGATTTGATAGGTTCTCTTCACCATGCTATTGCGTACGCAGACGACTTGATTGCGTACAGGTCATAAGGTCGAGGTCATTGCAATTCTCTTGCAATGTGATTTCGACAATATCCAGCGATATTGCGATGACTGGAAATTAAGGATCAACTTCCAGAAATCGGAAACCATCCTGTTCAGAACGCCGTTATCTGGGGCCTCAAGGGACACCAGATAGAATTGGCGAAAGTTCTCTATCGTGGGACCTAACGGGCGCCATTGGCGAGTAGAATTTAGTCAGGTACCTTGGGATCTATATTTTAACAAACATATAGGTGCTGCTTTCGCCAGAGCCCGAGCTGGTTTTGCCCTCTCAAAGAGACTGTTTTATAGCAGTCAACTCGATGTTAGGGTAAAGGTAATCTGCTACACGGCCCTCATACCGCCAATGCTCACCTACGGCTGTCCGTTATGATTCAACGTGGGAGCAAGCTTGATGGAAAGGATTTGGGTGTTTGAGAGGGCTTGTCTTCGGGCTTGCCTTCATTTATACAGAACACCAGAGTCCGAGTACAAAAAATTGCAATCCAATGAGGTCGTTTATAACAGGGCGAATCTGATCAGATTGGACAATGAGCAATGAACTCGACCAATAGCCTGATCTTTGGGGCTTACTACCCCAACGACATGTACCACGAAAATGTGCGCCTTAACGGCTTTATCCCCCCAGAGGCGTTTTTCTATTTTGACAGACAAGGTCTGATACAGGATAGAACGGGTACTCCGATTATCTTCCATGTCGCCAGAAAAGCTGTGGATAGGCGACTTAACTACGAGCGAGGCGTAGCACAGAGTACTGATGATCGTCTCCGATTCAGTAGGTCGGTTTCGGGGCGTGATGGTAAAGATATAGAAAGACTGCATCAAAAATGTTGGTGGCTGAACGAAGTGAGAACTCCCTCGTCGATCCCGCTTATTTCTGGTTAGCCCTTTTAGGGTAAGCTGGTCACTTTATTTATTTTTTATACATAGCCTGGCCGGCATACATAGTTTTTAAGGTAGTCGTAGGTGTTTGTTGTAGGTGTATTAATTATAAGATAGGCTTAGAGCACAGCACTCGGCTTATTAAAAAAATAAATAAAAAAAAAATAAAAAAAAAAAAAATATAAAAAAAACAAAAAACAGCTAACAGTCGGCTAAAAAAAAAATAAAGTGCACGACTGGGTCGTACGTACTTGCACTGTAATGCTATAAGTGTATAATTTTATCAGGATTAAAGTCCAAGTCTTGCTCTTCCCAGTAAAGTAGGCGTGGCATTCCGCGTTTCGATGGAATAATAGTCATAACATTGTACGAGTTTACTCAATGTCCTGTTTTTAAAAAACACCTTTAAAAAGTGGGGGTGGCCAGATAACGTGCTTGAGTGAATTATAGAAAATTTTAACGCCTATTACTTTGCTTAAAAATTTTTTTTATAAAAGTGGGCGTGGCAATTCCAAAATGTGGTACCCCATTTTTTTCTCTTTGTCTTATAACTTAGAAATATTATTTTTAGCCCAATCGCCTAACAAATACCCGAGAAACAGCTGATTTTCAATATTTCCGTTATTCGAATTTTTCGTGAAAAACGTGGTATGCCACCTCATAGCCTATGCCCAAACTAACCCACACATCAAATTTGATGGAAATCGTTAGAGCCGTTTTCGAGAAAATCCATTTTAACTGAAATCGGCCTTAAGTAAACTACCCTTAATTTTGAGGTTAGAATGAAAATTCAAATTTCGCCTCTAGGGAATATCCCACAGACCCTATATATAAAGTTTGAAGCAAATCCGTCCAGCCGTTAAGGCTGCAGTCGAATATACAGACAGACAGACAGACAGACTGACAGACTGACAGACTGACAGACAGACTGGCAGACTGACAGACTGACAGACAGACTGACAGACTGACAGACTGACAGACTGACAGACTGACAGACTGACAGACTGACAGACAGATAGAATTGCCGGACCTACTTTTTTGGACTTCTCCATCATAGTAATGTCAAGTTTGATTAAAATCTCGAGTTCGATTTTTTTTCACGATTACAATACTTGCCCTATAGGAAGGTGCAAGTAAAAAGAGCGTATTTGTATTACATTTTTATTGTAAGTAGGTTAAATAGATTAAGATTTATTTTACGGTAGTTTAAGTTTTATGTATACATATATACATATATATATATATTTTTATTGTTAGAATTAAAGTAAAATTTAGTTAATAAATAAAATATGAATAAATTATTAATCATTACGCTAGGTTACGTCGCCCGAAAAGAATTAAGTTTAACTTAGAGCACCCGCAGAGGGCCAGTAAGTTAGTCATAACATAGTTAAGTTAGTTAAGCTAGTTTTAAGCACTTTTGTCTAGCTTTAAGTTTTCTTTTCCTGAAGTAATTAATAAAAATGCTTTAAAAAAAACATACTAGTTTTATGGTAACATTTTAAAAACAAATTACCTTTACGAGTTCCTTTAGCCGCTCTCGATTATATACATTACCGATCTCTTCACCAAGAATTGCATCTAAGATCTTGGATGTCGGGTAAGCAAGAGGAGACGTTATAATCATCACAGCTTTTGTTATATAAATAGTTTTCGCACCTACTGCGAGACCATGTCTTGAACAAATAGCCTGTATAAAACTTGATCATTTAATTTGATTTAAAGTTATTAATATTATACACTTACTTGCGGTGTTATTTCACCAAAAATAACAATTAATAAAGTAGAAAATATAACTGCAATTAGACCAGATGTGAGACCATCTAACAGAATAGTAAATGTTGAATTAACCAACACATTTCCCAAAAGAATACTACATAATAAATAGTTTCCCTGATCGCGAACTGGTTGAATTTTACTAGCGTACAGTCTTTCTTTTTCAGTTCCAGTATTTCGCAAAATCTACACAAATATCATATAAAATTAAAAAAGGTAAATTTAAAAAAAAGGTATGTATTACCTTTAACTCCGTACGATCTAAAGACATTAAGCCAAGATTCAATCCAGAAAAAAGGGCAGAAAATCCCAAACAACTTACAATAATAAGAATAGATACCCATAGTGGAAGAAGATTTTCATACGTTCCTATTTTGAGCCAATTTTCCGTTCCTTGATGAATCAAAGGTTTAGTCGAATCCTGCGAATTTGAAAATGAATTAAATAAATATTTAAATCATAAACAGTTAATAAACCCGTTAGATTTGTCGGCCAAAGTAAGATCTGGCTTATATCATAAAAAAAGTTTTTAGTTATTTGGAGAGGAATATTGATAAATTCTAGAAATTCGTAAGATAATGCAAACCTTCTCAAATATCATTAAAATCGGGTAAAAACTCTCTTAAGAATTGAATTGGAAATTGGAAAAAAAGTCATCCGTGTCGACCTACCACTTCAACGATTGCTTATGTTTTGAAGTTCAGCGTTCTCCGTCTGTCAAAATGGCTTTCATGTCCATGAAACATATTTTCGTGTGTAGCCACAGCGTTCATGGGAATGACGATCATAATGTACCCAGGCAGTAAAAAATTAATAATTATAAAATTGATATTAAAAAACTCAGCAATATTAAGATAGGAATAGCAAAGTTCGAAAATAAAGATATAATTTCTGCAGTCAAAATACCATCTACCAAATACCAAAACAGCTAAACAGTAAATATTATACCAATTGTGAACTCCTACAATAACCAAAATAAAAACAACACCTTCAAAAGCAACTGTGATGAGAGAAAACTAGTTTTATACATATATAGATTATTTTATAAATTTTGCTAATTGATAGAAATAGAGATTCAAAACCAAAAACTTAACAAGAAAAATACATGGCCCAACAGGTCGATCGGACCCAGAAAATTTGAAGGTCTATTACTTTACTTAAATTATTTTTTCTCAATTTCTAGTCAAAATTTAAAAAAAATAAGTTTTATATAAGTGGGCGTGGCAATTTCAAAATTTAGTACGCCATTATTTTGTTTTTGTCTTATAACCTAGAAATATTAATTTTTAGCCCAATCGTCCAACAAATACCCGAGAAACAGGTGATTTTCCATATTACCGTTATTCGAATTTTTCGTGAAAAATGTGGTATGCCACCTCATAGCATATGCCCAAACTAACCCACACATCAAATTTTATCGAAATCGTTAAAACCGTTTTCGGGAAAATCCATTTTAACTGAAATCGGCCTTAAGCAAACTACCCTTAATTTTGAGGTTAGAATGAAAATTAAAATAGAGAATATCCCACAGACCCTATATATGAAGTTTGAAGTAAATCCGTCCAGCCGTTTAGGCTGTAGTCGAATATACAGACAGACAGACAGACGGAATTGCCGGACCTACTTTTTTGGATTTCTCCATCATAGTAATGTCAAGTTTGATTAAAATCTCGAGTTCGATTTTTTTCACGATTGTAATACTTGCCCTATAGGTAGGTGCAAGTAAAAAAAGGAATACTTGAAAATTTCAACCTCAGAAATATCACTCGCTAGTTTTAGTATATAAGAACTCCTATCATAGAGGCAATATTCTCTGGAGATAGGCTCATTAGCTTAAAATGACTATGTAATTTCAATAACCTATTATTAAGAAATAATAATAATAATTATAATAATAGAGAAATAAAATACATACCTCAACGTTAAAATCATCATTTTTTGCGCAGAAATATAAGTAATTGGTTCCTTTCGGCAATTTCACAATGAACAAGGCAGTTATATCATTCGTAGATCCTTCAATTGCAGGAAATATTGCAGTCACTGGAAAAAGGCACGATCCTCCAAAGTTATTTGGAGCTTCCGTAAAAGCAATACCAGTTTCATTTGTTATTCCAAATCCAAAAACACGAATAACAACTTCTGATCCACTAGACACCTTTGGAACGCCACCTTCACCAAATTCCGTTTCTTTTTCACTAGATTCTATTCGAAATCCGTGAATTATAGGATTTGCATTATCTTTACTTGCGTAAGTTGTACTCCGAAAATTTCGTAGATGGCTGTGAAATAAAAAATGTGGTACAGTTCTAATATTTAAAAAATAATAAACCATTAAATAAGATAAGCTACAATCTATTGTAATGGTATACTTCTTCCTTGTATTAGCCCTACTAAAGTGGACGTTGCACACTCCATTACATATTTACTTGCACCTACATATGTATGTATACCTATAGGTTTTTTTTTTACTTTTATAACTTTTTATTATACATATATGTATTTACATTTTAATTTAAATAAAGTGCACGACTGGGTCGTACGTACATGCACCGTAATGCTATAAGTGTATAATTTTATCAGGATTAAAGTCCAAGTCTTGCTCTTCCCAGTAAAGTAGGCGTGGCATTCCGCGTTTCGATGGAATAATAGTCATAACATTGTACGAGTTTACTCAATGTTTTGTTTTCAAAAAAACACCTTTAAAAAAGGGGCGTGGCCAGATAAGGTGTTTGAGTGAATTATAGAAAATTTTGACGCCTATTACTTTGCTTAAATAATTTTCTTCTCAATTTAGCCCAATCGCCGAACAAATACCCAAGAAATAGCTGATTTTCAATATTGCTGTTAGCCCGATCAAATAGTCGAGAAACAGGTGATTTTCAATATTATCGTTATTCGAATTTTTCGTGAAAAACAAAGCATGTGCCCAAACTAACCCACATATCAAATTTTATCGAAATCGTTAAAGCCGTTTTCGAGAAAGTCCATTTTAACTGAAATCGGCCTTAAGTAAACTACCCTTAATTTTGAGATTAGAATAAAAATTCAAATTTCGGCACTAGGGAATATCCTGTGGGATATATGATATGATATATACCCTATATATGAAGTTTGAAGTAAATCCGTCCAGCCGTTTAGGCTGTAGTCGAATATACAGACAGACAGACAGACAGACGGAATTGCCGGACCTACTTTTTTGGACTATAAGTGTAAAATTTAATCAGGATTAAGGTCCAAGTCTTGCTCTTCCCAGTAAAGTAGGCTTGGCATTCCGCGTTTCGATGGAATAATAGTCATAACATTGTACGATGTTTTCTTGTTTGAGTGCATTATAGAAAATTTGAAGGCCTATTACATTGCTTAAATAATTTTTTCTCAATTTCTAGTAAAAATTTTGAAAAAAAAATTATTTTTATAAAAGTGGGCGTGGCAATACCAAAATTTGGTACGCCATTATTTTGCCTTTGTCTTATAACCTAGAAATATTAATTTTTAGCCCAATCGCCGAACAAATATTCGAGAAACAGCTGATTTTCTATATTACCGTTATTCGAATTTTTCGTGAAAAACGTGGTATTCCACCTCATAGCATATGCCTAAACTAACCCACATATAAAATTTGATCGAAATCGTTAGAGCCGTTTCCGAGAAAATCAATTTTAACTGAAATCGGCCTTAAGTAAACTACCCTTAATTTTGAGGTTAGAATGAAAATTCCAATTTCGCCTCTAGGGATTATCCCACAGACCACAGATATGAAGTTTGAAGCAAATCCGTCCAGCCGTTTAGGCTGCAGTCGAATATACAGACAGACAGACAGACAGACGGAATTGCCGGACCTACTTTTTTGGACTTCTCCATCATAGTAATGTCAAGTTTGATTAAAATCGCGAGTTCGAATTTTTTCACGAAAGCAATACTTGCCCTATAGGTAGGTGCAAATAAAAATAATTATGATAAAATTGATACCCAATCAAATTCTCTATAATTCATTCATGAATTATATATAGCCACTCCCATTTTTTTCTTTTATAACATTAGTTCAAAAGTATCGGGATGATCTCAAAAATGCGGTATTTGATCCCCTTTTTATTCAATCTGAAAAATTTATATATCTTCAGCATAAGGGTGCAAGGGTGATAAATTAATCGTGTTAAGCAGTATTATACATATTTGTAACATAATAAAGACAGAACAATCTTTTACAC
This sequence comes from Xylota segnis, assembly GCA_963583995.1. Lineage (NCBI taxonomy): Eukaryota > Metazoa > Arthropoda > Insecta > Diptera > Syrphidae > Xylota > Xylota segnis. Next base: position 86,531,442 of record OY757237.1, read on the forward strand.
AGGATTACAATTATGCCAATGATTATGATAATAACAATCCCATGAAGAAGATATAAACTCTTAAATGATTGTACTAGTTTTCGATTAATGTATAGCCATTATTAATTTTTCTTGTATTAAAAAACTTATATTTCCGTAAGTTCACAACAACCTCCGTTTTTTTTATCACTCGATTATCACAAAATTATCCCACAATCAATCTTCTACCTCTGGACATTTTCGTTAAAACCTCGGCAGCTATAAATGCCCTAAGAATAAGTCAGTCTAATAGCTGGAATCATAATGCAACAGGTCATTCCATGATCCTGGAGAAATATCTAGGAAAAGTCTATACTACGGATTACCTAACTCCCTAGATTTTCATAGACCGTTTACTAGCTCGTTCCCAAGCAGGGAAGAATGGAAGGATGGCCAGCCTGCCAACACACGTTCCATCTCTATCTATACAGATGGATCTAAGATGGATGTAAGAGTGGGGTCTGCCATTTTTTCTGAACCGCCTCCCTAACCATAGCAGTGTTTTGCAAGCGGAGGTCCTGGCAGTGGCAATAGCTGCCCGTGAGACTGCGATGAGAGCAATACCACCGGAAGGTATCACCTTTTTCATCGACAGCCAGGCGGCAATAAAAGCGATTACTGCTACTGAAATAAAATCCAAGCTTGTGAAGTGCTGTCGCGAAAAACTCAAGGTTCTTGCAACACAGCACAAGGTTACACTCTGCTGGGTCCCTGGACACGAAGGTATTCCAGGCAATGAGAAGGCAGACGAACTGGCAAGAAGAGGCTCTGAAGCTAGGTCACAACAGGTAGACCCGCCTTGCACATTGAAGCAAAAGGCATGGATCTTGGCCAGAAGTGAGGCCAATATTAGATGGTCCTCCCTGGACGCCTGTTTGGTCAGCAGAAGCCTATGGCCTTGCTTTGACAAGAGTAGGACCGACCGAATTATGCTAAAGGATAGGAAGTCTCTTTCCGTCCTTATAGGAATTATTACGGGGCATAACTGTCTTCCGTACCACATGAGAAAGTTAAGACTCACGGATGAAGATCTATGTCGGGGATGTGGAGACGAGGAAGCTAATGAGGATACAACCCACTTTCTTTGTCACTGCCCTGGGCTTATCCACCTTAGATTCAAATTTCTAGGGCGACACTTTTTCCGTGACCTCGAAGAATTAGCGAACAGACCAATAAATGAAATTTCTAGGTTCATCAAATCAACGGGATGGTTTGGTGATCCACAAGATACTAATCAGCACTAGGGTTTACCAAGGGCAAGGGACTTTTTCCCCTTTGGGTATCACAATGGGTCTGTATTGACCTGAGTGTGGCGACGTGTTCTAGTCGCCGACCCACAAAGCTAACCTATCACAAAATTCATACGATGTTAACAGCATTCAAAAACACAAAATGACAAAAATCTTAAATGCGCTTCGGTTTGCACCACTTGGATGAAACACGTAATATCAATTCACTTTGTCCAAATCACAAAAGATCCTCTTATTCGAAATCTATTTTTTACTTTTTTGTCGCTCAAAAACAAATGAAATGAACAAATGCTTCGTGTATAGAAAAATATTTAAGTTTTTTCTTCAATGTTTTTGTCATTTTTTGCTAATCATATGTGCACTACATTACTATGAGAGAAGTCCAAAAAAGTACACGACTGGGTCGTACGTAATTGCACCATAATGCTCAAGTATTCTTCTAATACGTGGCATACTCCATTTTTTGCACAGTGATTATAACATTGTACTTAATTTTGATAAAAAATTGATTTTTAAAAAGTGGGCGTGGCTATTCCAATGCTTGGGACCTCATTATTTTGCATTAGTGTTACAACAACCAGATATAAATTTTAAACCTAATTGCTGTAGAAATAACTAAGAAAAAGCTGGTATTCAGTATTATCGTTATTCGCATTTTTCATGGAAAACGCTTTGTAGCCCATTTTATAGCATATACCCAAACTAGCTAAAATATGAAATTTTGTCAAAATCGTTAGACCCGTTTTCGAGAAAAATTCATTTAAACTAAAATCGGACTTAAGTAAAGTACCCTTAATTTTGAGGTTAGAATAAATTCGCCTCGATTTGTGGCTCCACAGACTTCAGATATGAAATTTGAAGCAAATCCGCAAATCCAAGTTTGATTTAAATCTTGAGTTCGAAAATTGTGCAGAAAACCAATATTTGGCCTATACGTAGGTGCAAGTAAAAATAATGTAATTTTGGGCAAAATATGTTATAACGGTACTTACAACTAATTCGGCTTAGAACCGATTTCATTAAAAACGAATCCAACAATTTTATTCAAACTTTATGATTAGATTAAATAACTCAAATTCTATAAAAAAAAAACTTTTACAACATTTTTGATAAAACTATACTTTTTACAAGATCAAGTGGTTAAGTTTAATTTATTAGAAAACGGCTATAACGATTTTGTTTAAAACATATATTCAGACCAGTTTTTAAAACCCTATAAGATGGCAATCGTTTTTGTCTACTACTGCTTAAAACGATACTTTGCTTATATGTAGCTAACTAAAACAAATCATGATTTTCTTGAAAATGAGCCAATCGATATTACCCTTCATAAAGTGATGTGAACACTGGTTAGTGCGGTAGGTGTTTGCACTGAATGTAGATCTTGAATAAGTGGTCGTAGAATCTCTTTACTCCATTGTCCTGGAGAGGATAGTGAGTTCCATGTAGCTTCTGGAGTTCTTCGTGTGGATAATAATCAGATTTGCCGATGTTTGGTGGAGAGTGTTAATAAGGCTGTTCGTGTTTTTACTGTTCGACTTAATGAGTGCCGCGAACACTAGGGTTTACATTTGAACACTATTATTTTTATGAAATAAATTCCTGAATTGTGTACTTTAATAATTAAATTTTCAATAGATGGGTTACTTTTTTTTAATCGATCCACTAAATCTAAACTTTTATTTGAAACACCTTGTAAAGGGTCTTTCATTAAGCGCTTGCTATCTTTAAATTTTAATAAAACAAAGTGTGTGAGATATCACCGAAATTTTTTATTCACTTGAAAGGCCTATCGATGCCATTATGTATGGAATATAACATATATTTATCGTTTAAATGTCCACCGCAGCTTTTTTGGGTGGCGCGCATCCGAAATGTTCAATTTTTCATGACTCTGGCGCATAAATCAGGCTGAATTTGACCGATGGCATGGTTTATTTTGCTTTGAAGGCCGTTGTGGTTTGTTGCTTATTCGCATATACCTGGGACTTCAGAAAACCCCAAAAGAAAAAGTCTAACGGGGTCAAATCGCACGATCTCGGTGGCCAGTTCACATCACCTCCACGTGAGATGACCATGCTCTCGAATTGCTAGTGCAGAATTTCTAATGTGCCTTGAGCTGTGTGCCACGTAGCCCCATATTGTTGAAACCGCATGTTATTGATATCCAATGATCCAATTCAGGCCAAAAGAAGTTGGTCATCATCGACCTATAGTGCCTGCCATTGACGGCTATGGCATACGTCGTTCTCAAAGAAATAGGTCCCGATGACGCCTCCACCCCAAAATCCACACCCAACAGTGACTTTTCGGGATGTATTGGATTTCAAATTCGACAATTTTTGTTGTTGACTTACCCATTCATCCAGAAATGGACCTCATCGCTGAAGATGATTTTTCGATGAAAATTAGGGTTGGTTCCCAACAGCTCCAGAGCCCATACAGCGAACAAACGTCGTTGTCTATGGTTGTTTACCTTTAGTTACACGGACTGTATAGCAAGTCTTGTTCGTACGAAATGTTCTGGAGATCAAGAGCTTCAATTTAAGACAGCTAATAGTCTATTATCATGACACGATAAGGGGTCCTAACGGGTTACATTCTTGTCGGACTCGTTTTTGAAAAACGAATCACCGATGATTCCACCATTCCTTAATCCACACCTGCAATCTCACCGGGTTGATCTTCGCCAAAATATGGCAACTTTGCTTATTGACGTACCCATTAAGCCAGAAATGTGTTTCACACCTGAACAAAATTATTGTCGAAAACAGTCACCAAAGATTAAAACGGTGCCCAATGCCGCGGATGGAGTTGTGAGCAGAGCCTCGCCTACACATAGGCTCGCTATGCGTTGAACCTTACTCAGTGGCTTTATTCAAGGCAGTCCGCCAAACTATTACCCCATATGTAACTAACAGTCATAACCGAGATGTAGAATCAGTGCATTATCCAATCTATTACCAATAGCTTTTTTGCTATTACCCCTGTGGCTTTCTTTACTCTTTCTTGAATGTTACGTTCCCAGCATAGCTACCTGTCAATAGTTCGTTAACCTCCGAATTCCACAAAAGAAGGATCAGCACAACACCTTACGGAGCGCACATACTAATAGCCCTTCTAATCGACATTCCACCCAGCTTGGAATTGATAACCCGACCAAAAGATTGATCAATTCGCAAAAGTGAGCTGTCGACCTTCAGAGCTGTTGTTGATGATGTATTTATTTATTAAAGCACTTTTATGTAAACGAAGGCTTTTACCTACTATACATGCTTTTGCGTGAGTGAATATACATTAATCGTTCTAAAGATCGCAGGAGAAACGAAGATGGAGTAATTGGTTTTTGCGTACACTCTAAGCTACAGCTCCAATATTATTTTTACTACGTGCTGGATGTGAACTAATTACTTAGTTAGTAGTCTTGACATGATGAAATGTCACAAAATACTGAACCAAAATACCAGGATATTTTAACGTCGTGTTAAATATCTGTTTAATAAGATCCGCCGACTGGACTAGGTTAATAAAAACAAACTTGCTTTATTAAAAAGAATATTTATTTTATTTTACTTTTACTTCAGCTGATCAGCTAATGTATATTGACAAATCTTAACAACCCTACAACGCCCTACACATGATCAATGTTACTTTTCAATATTATTTGAATGAGTAATCATTGATCGTTTGTGTGCTCTTCCATGTTCTTGTCAAGTAACCTTGCTACATTGATGAAAATCAAAACTGATTTGTTTTCGTCAAATTTCATCGACATTACATACATTAATCATTTGTTAGGTGAATCAATGTTACGTATCAATGTTTTCATTTGTGAAATAGTAATCGCAGCGGCAAGATCTCTGATTTTCGAAAATATATACGGGAAATGCACAGCAGATCCCTGGAATTATAATGTAGTGTGTCCACCAAAACAAAAGAACATCAGTCGTTCACAGACCTTCATTGACAAAAGACGTGTTTCGACTTCTTCCTGTTAAATAGTGCGTGTATTCTTATACGAAAAAAGTTAGTGCGTTAACAAGAGCCGAGTTGGCAAAGTGGAAGTGGTAGTGGATTACCATCGTTACAGACAGGGGGGGCGAATTCAACAACAACACAAACACAGCTGGACACAACTGACGATGATGACACTTTTTCATACGTATCGGACGGTGGAGAAGGAAGATATACGGGCGATAACAACGCCTTTGCCCGATTAGCCGCCTCTGAGTCAGAGGACGAGGAAGATGTTCTAGATAACCTCAACAGCAGCATCATAAAGCTGCAGCAAAAGGTGCTCCTAATAAGGGCGAAGCAAATGGCCAGAAGGGAGAAGGAGCGGAAGGCTGAACTCGAGCGCCAGCATCAACAACAACAAGGCGAAGAAGGGAATCAAAACAACCCACAAAAACAAAACAAAAAGCCACAACAGCAGCAGCAAAAACAAGCACAGCAGGCAAAGCAGCAGCAGCCGAAACAACACCAGCAGAACCAGCACCAGCCACAGCAGAAACAGCTGCAACAGCAACAAAAGGTACAGAAACCACAACAGCAGCAAACGAAACAACAGCAGCAGCAACCGCAACAGGAGAAGACAACAAAACAGAGGGTGCCTCCAATAAACACCTACAAATTGGAACTGAAGGACACCATTGAGCTATGTAAGTCGGCCATAGGCAATAAATTTTACATTAATAGCCTTAGTGTAGATAGGCATGCTATCCACTGCAATACAGTGGATAATTACCATATACATAATTAAAGATTTATTACGGGACTCGAGGACGGAGTTCTTTTCCTTTACCCCGCACGGGAAAAAAGTTGCAAACGATGCTCCTTAAGGGACTAGAACCGTCTGCCGATCCGGAGGAGATCCTCAACCTACTCAAAAGAGTAAAGTGCAACGGCCTTGAATTTGTAGGGGTGAAGCCATTTATCACGGCAAAGGCGAAAAGGGAGAATCGGAAGTTACCGTTCTTCCTAGTTCAGATGTCACCCAATAGCAAACTTGATGGTCTAAGAGGCATTAAAGTCCTCGACTATCAAGTTCTGAGGTGGGAAAAAGTAAGAAGGAGCGAACGCATTTTGCATTTTGCAATGCGTTTGCTGCCAGAGGTTCGGACACGCCGCGTCGAACTGCGCCATGCAGCCCCGATGCGTAAAGTGCAGTAAAGACCACAAGGCAGAGGAATGCCCCTTAGGGAAGCATAGGACTGTAGACAAGGAGCAACTTTCGTGTGCTCTATGCGGGAACACGGGGCACACCGCTAATTATCGGGGTTGCCCTAAGTTCCAGTTCATAAAAAAAGTAAATCTGGCTCGACATCCCGCTCTAATTTCATAAGCCGTCACACCCCAATTGACCTACGCCCAAATGGCGTCGGGTCAGGGCAAGACGCAAAAGCAACTGCCAAAGGCTGCTCCAAAGGCGTCAGTGCCTAAAGCACCTGAGGCACAAGCTGACTTGATGGCTATCTTGCTCTCAATTCAAGGGCAGATGGGCCAGCTACAACGTCAGATACAAGAGCAGGCGACGCGGGTGGACCAAATCTACGCGCTTCTACGGCGGAGATTCCCTTAAAGATCCTTGCGGTGAATGTGAATTCACTGATAAGGACAGAACGCAGAAACTCACTTTTTAAGTTGTTAGAAGATAAAAATCCTGATTTGCTTCTGATTAGCGAAACTAAGCTAACTCAGAGACATAAATTAAGGAACAATAAATATAGTATAATAAGAAGAGACCGGCCCAACTCCATCCAAGGAGGTGGTGTCGCGATCTTCGTACGTAAAGAGCTACGTTATAAGACAGTGTACAGTGGTGAAGTGCGAAGGTTCCAGGTGCTGGAAGCGTGCATCGTGTGCATCCCTCTCCATAGTGGAAAGAAGATGTACGTGGTCTCGGTCTATGCACCTGAAGCTACTCAACCTTCCTTATTTATATCAGAACTCGAATCACTTTTTCGAATCCTAAGGCTAGAGTCGGATGAGAACTATTATCTCATGGCCGGAGATTTAAACGCGAAGCATGGGGATTGGGGAAATAATACGCCAAATCCTAGAGGGGACCTACTACTCAATTGGTGGGGTCAGCACAATGTCGAGTTTAGACTCGATGTGAAAGCATCGGACATTCCGTCCTTTCCCAGAGGCGGCTCTTATCTGGATCTCATGCTGTTCGACGTACGGCTACAACTGACCGACACGGACCAACAGACTGTGAACTGTTTACACACTTTTGTGTACGACAGTGACCATTGCGGACTTAGTGCCGAAATAACGATTCCCAACGAGATTGCGGAACTGGAAGAGTTTGTTCAAACGCACACCTACAACTACAGTAGGACGCGCTGGACACGCTTCTCCCGAATACTGACTAGAGCACTCTCCTCGAACTCGTTCTACCCACCGTCCAATAGGAACCTGTCAAACGAGGAGATTGACAGATATTTGAAACGATTGGATGAGACAATCAAACAAACGATGGACAGACACAACTCAGAGGTTAGGACACTGAAGTCGTTGATCAAAAATCTCCAAAAATTTATCAAAGAGAATTATAGAATGACGGTTAATGCGCATTGGAACGGGAAGATTTCGGCCATAAGGGCCAATAATCCAAGCATGTTCCCGCAGATCAATAAGGTATTTCGGAGAAATAACATCAACGACCTTCCGTGTCTTAAGTTACCTCGAACAACGAACAAGGAACGGGTACTAATAGCAGCAGGCATAAACCCAGATAATGCTGTCGAGGCTGACGACTTCTTCGTGATAGAAGATCCGAAGATAGACGCTATAGGAGCGACCATTCAAGAAGTGTACAAGGTGAATGATAGCGTTCACCCGAACCATGACCTGGAAAATCGCGTCCTTGTGCACAACTTCTACCTTCGAAATGATATGCAGGAATGGCGATCTGAGAACACTGGTTTCACCGTGTTCAATGAAGGGAATATGGCAAACAATGCCATCGCCAATGACAGGTTCACCCCCCGTTCATTTCAAAGGTAGAAATCCAAGCGATCTTCGTCTCATTGAGGAGTAAGAAATCCGTGGGAATCGACGGAATTCCGAACATTGTGCTCAGACATCTCCCTCTAGAAGCGGTAGACATATACACCACCCTGTTCAACAATGCGCTGAATAATGCACATTATCCGGCGCATTGGAAGACAGCAGTGGTGCAGTCCATTCCCAAAAGGGGAAAAGATACCTCCAATCCGGCAAATCTCCGGTCGATAAGTCTCCTTCCGAACACCAGCAAGGTATTCGAAAAAGTTATTCATAGAGCCCTGAATAACTGGGTTGAGGACAAAAATATAATTCCGGACAACCAATTAGGTTTTAAGGTGGAGCATGATACGCTACATGCCGCATCTAAACTGGTGTCGGACGTCCAATGGAATAAAAACAAGAATCAATGCACGGGTGCCTGCCTGGTTGACTTGGAGAAAGCCTTCGATACCGTATGGTTGGAGAGGCCTGTTCAACATTTACACAAGTGATTTGATAGGTTCTCTTCACCATGCTATTGCGTGCGCAGACGACTTGATTGCGTACAGGTCAGGTCCTAAGGTCGAGGTCATTGCAACTCTCTTGCACTTCGACAATATCCAGAGATATTGCGATGACTAGAAGTTAAAGATCAACTTCCAGAAATCGGAAACCATCCTGTTCAGAACGCCGTTATCTGGGGCCTCAAGGGACACCAGAAAGAATTGGCGAAAGTTCTCTATCGTGGGACCTAACGGGCGCCCATTGGCGAGTAGAATTTAGTCATGTACCTTGGGATCTATATTTTAACAAAAATATAGGTGCTGCTTTCGCCAGAGCCCGAGCCGCTTTTGCCCTCTCAAAGACTGTTTTATAGCAGCCAACTCGATGCTAGGGTAAAGGTAATCTGCAACACGGCCCTCATACGGCCAATGCTCACCTACGGCTGTCCGTTATGGTTCAACGTAGGAGCAAGCTTGATGGAAAGGATTCGGGTGTTTGAGAGGGCTTGTCTTCGGGCTTGCCTTCATTTATACAGAACACCAGAGTCCGAGTACAAAAAATTCTACTCTAATGAGGTCCTTTATAACAGGGCGAATCTGATCAGAGTGGACAATTTCATGGTGAAGTTGATTCGCGGTCATATTGCAAGAGCAATGAATTCGACCAATAACCTGATCTTTGGGGCTTACTACCCCAACGACATGTACCACGAAAATGTGCGCCTTAACGGCTTTATCCCCCCAGAGGCGTTTCTCTATTTTGACAGACAAGGTCTGATACAGGATAGAACGGGTACTCCGATTATATTCCACGTCGCCAGAAAATCTGTGGATAGGCGACTTAACTACGAGCGAGGCGTAGCACAGAGTACTGATGATCGTCTCCGATTCAGTAGGTCGGTTTCAGGGCGTGATCGTAAAGATATAGAAAGACAGCACCAGAAATTTTGGTGGGTTAACGAAGTGAGAACTGTCTTTTAGGGTAAGCTGGCCACTTTATTTATTTTTTATACATAGCCTGGCCGGCATATTTAGTTTTTAAGGTAGTCGTAGGTGTTTGTTGTAGGTGTCCTAATTACAAGATAGTTTTAGAGCACAGCACTCGGCTTATAAAAAAAAAATAAAATAAAAAAAAATTAAAAAGTTAAAAAAAAAAAAAACAGCAGTCGGCTAAAAAAAAAAAAGAGCGTATTTGTATTACGTTTTCATTATAAAATGGTTAAATAGATTAATATTTATTTTACGGTAGTTTAAGGTAGTTAAGTTTTATATAAAAAACAAAAAAGTTCAGATACAAAGTTTTTAACAAAACAAAATTTTCTTTGTTAAAATTAAAGTAAAATTTAGTTAATAAATAAAATATGAACAAATTACTAATCATGTACCTAGGTTACGTCGAAAGACATAGGTTAAGAATTAAGTTTAACTTAGAGCGTCCGCACAGGGCCAGTAAGTTAGTCATAACATATATAGTTAAGTTAGTTAAGCTAGTTTTAAGCACTTTTGTCTAGCTTTAAGTTTTCTTTTCCTGAAGTAATTATAAAAATTGCGTTAAAAAAAAAAAAAAAAAAAAAAAAACAGAAATTTGCTCTTGTGAGACAAGATGTAACAAATAGTAAAACAGAGACCAAAACATACGTAGAAATTATTAAACAAAATGGGACTACTGAAAGAAGTACTAATAAAAAACAACACACAAAAGAGAATGCTAAGCAAGAAGAGCCTATTAAGACATTAATCAAAAAGAAACAACCTACTAAAGTAATTTGTAATCACCAAGAACCTAACAAATAGATAAACTAATTAGAAAACTTGAAGAACAAAAAGACACAAATAATAAAATATTTGAGAAATTCAAAGAATTAGACAAGTCTTTCAAATACAAAGCGACCAAAAATAAGTATGAATAAAGCACTAAAAATAGTAACTTGGAACGCTAATGGGCTAATGCAGCACATAGATGAGTTGTTAATTTTTCTAAATACGGAAAAGATAGATATTTGCTTAATTTCAGAAAGTCACTAAACCAGATCAAACAACTTAAACATATCTGGTTATTGTTGCTACCATGCTGTTCACCCAGCGCATAGGGCAAAAGGAGGATCTGCGCTACTCGTAAAAGAATCAATTAAACATTACGAAGACTCAAAAATTGAGGAAGAAAAAACTCAAGCTACAACTATAAATGTGCACGTATTAAACAAAATGAAAATAAAAGTATCTGCAATATACTGTCCACTAAAAAAAGAAGACTATATTAGATTTTTCCAAGCATTGGGGAATTATTTTATAGTCGGTGGTGACTTTAATGCCAAAAATACCTTTTGGGGCTCTAGACTAACGAACACCAAAGGTAGAGAGCTATATTCAGCAGGATTAAAATGTGATTATCATTCAAGTACTATGCCAACACACTGGCCGATAGATCAGAATAAAATCCCAGACCTAATAGACTTCTATGTAGGAAAAGGAGTATCTGATAACTATATTTGCGTAGAAAATAAAGATGATCTGTCGTCAGATCATTCTCCTGTCCTCATGACAATTAGTGTTAGCGTACTGAAAACTAAAAGTCAACCACGTCTTATAAATCATAAAACAAACTGGCTCCTGTTCAGACGCACTCTAGAAGATAGCATAAATCTACAAGTTACGATAAAAAGCACATTTCAACTAGAAGAAGAAATTGAGCTATTTAATACAAATATTCAGCAAGCAGCATGGATAAGCACCCCTTTCTGTAAAAAAAGAGGAATGTAGACATAAATTACCCTTCTGCAGTTAAGGAATTGATTAGGAAAAAACGCAAAGCTCGTAAAACTTGGCAAAGAATCCGAACACCTGAAAATAAAACGATTCTTAACGCATTGTGCAATGAACTTAAGAGGGTTATAAAAACTGTAAAAAAAACGAATCAAAACACCTAAATAATCTATCAGCCCATAAAGATACAAATTATTCGTTATGGAAAGCTGTCAAGTCCTTAAAAAATTAGCAAAACAGGCACCGCCCATTAAACAAGTAAATGGGTCTTGGGCAAGAAATGCCAAAGAAAAAGCTAACCTCTTTGCAGATCACCTTCAAGAAATCTTCCAACCATTTTCAAGGCAAACTGCTGACGAAAACTTGTCTCTGCAGCCACGAAACGATCACAGGAACATACAGCATGTAACATTACAAGAACTAAAATGGGAAATTAAAAGTAACATAAATGCAAAAAAGGCACCGGGCTATAATTTGATAACGGGACAAATACTTAAGGAGTTCGCAGATAAAGCTAATAGCAAATTATTACATATAATTAATGCAGCACTCAGGCTAAAGGGCGCCGTGGCTCAGTGGTTAGTGCGTTAGACTATGGAGCAACGGGTTCGAGATCGAATCCCAGTCGGGGAACACCTAAAAATTTTTCACGTCCCCACCCCGGTGTAAAGAATATAACACGCACAACACGAATGGTTGTGAGAAGCTAGGCCCTGGGTCCCATCGACCTGTAGCGCCAAGTATTTATTTTATTTACTCAGGCTAAAGTATATTCCGAGGCAATGGGAGGTGGCAGAAGTAATCATGATTCTGAAACCGGATAAGTCACCAAATGAAAAGAAATCGTATAGACCAATTTCGCTCCTACCCGTAATGTCAAAACTATTCGAAAAACTGATTTTAAAAAAATTGAAGCCAATAATAGAAGAAAGAAATCTTGTACCCTCCCACCAATTTGGATTTAGGGAGAGACACTCTACTGTACAACAAGTGTATAGACTTGCGAGTACAATAGAAAAAGCACTTGAGAACAAAAAATCTGTTAAGCCATCTTTCTTGACGTAACACAAGCGTTTGACAAAGTCTGGCACCGAGGCCTGGAGTTTAAACTGAAAAGAGAGTTCTGCTTAATTCTAAAATCGTATATATCAGATCGTTACTTTCGAGTAAGATATGACGATGAATACACCAATCTAAGAAAAATATCTGCAGGAGTTCCACAAGAAAGTTTCTTGGGACCGATCCTCTACCTCCTATATACAAGAGACCTTCCTCAGCCTGAAGAAGCTAGCTTAGCGACTTTCGCAGATGACACCGCAATTATGACTATTGGCGACAATGCAGATGAAGCAGCGAACAAATTACAGAAGGCAATTAAATTTGTAAGTGATTGGACAAAAAAGTGGAGAATAAAACTTCACGAAACTAAATCTATCCATGTTAACTTTACTAACAGAAAAATAAATACCGTAAGAGTTAATATTGATGGAAATGAAGTTCCGTACGCAAATACTGCCAAATATTTGGGTATAACACTCGACGCCAAGCTCAGATGGAAGGAGCATGTCAAAAAGAAAAAAGAGGAGCTAAATATTAGACTCAGACAAATGCATTGGTTAATGGGAAGGAATTCCCAGCTATCAATTGACAACAAACTGCTTTTATACAAGCAAGTACTGAGGCCTGTCTAAGAATTATACAAACATTCCAAAACAAAGTACTAAGAGGCATCGTTGATGCGCCTTGGTATATAAGAAATGACAACCTACAAAGGGACTTACAAGTAGAGAATGTTAGTGATATTGTTAAGAAATATGCACTTAAACATTACCAACAACTTCAAGACCATGTAAATCCTAAAATACAATACATGGTGGAAGATAACAGGAATACCATTAGACGGCTTAAAAGATTAAGGCCGTATGACTTAATTTCTTAACGAAAAACTAGATATAAAAGCATAAATGCGTCATATGTATACATATACATACACATGTGTCCTAAAACTATTTTTTATTATTATTTATTCTCAGAGAAAATTTTCTGGATGAGACATCCTCTCAGTTGTAACGACAGAAGTTGTTTTTTGTTTGGGATGTTTTCCCACACTATCCAATCCACAGCTGAAGACCCCCCCGGATGGGAAATGGGGTCGGAAGCAGAGGTGGTTTTAGTTCGGGTTAAAGTCCCACACTCCAGCTTTCGATTCTTTCCACCTTCCTTAAAAAAAAAAAGCATATATTACATTATTACGTACATATCCATATGTATGTATATGTATATTCATATAGATTGCAGGTCTACGCTCTCTTTAATCGTCTTTTCGTGCTGGCTTCCTGGTGAGGTAGATTTCGCATTTCATTGCGAGCTTGTATAATAGTCCTTTATGCCATACACTATCAAAGGCTTTTGCAACGTCTAGGTAAACTGCGTATTTTTGCTCATTCAAGTCGTTTAGGATTTTGTTTGTCACTCGATGCACCTGTTGGATTGTAGAGTGATTTTGCCGAAATCCGAATCGATGGTCCGGAATAGGGTGTTTCTGCTTTAATGATATGTCCATGCGGTCTAGGAAGAGTTTTTCGAATATTTTTGGACTTATCGGCCTGTATGACGATGGTTTTGTTGCATCTTTCCTGGTTTCGGCCTTGCTATTATTTTTTCATTACTTTTGGGTAGAAGTTAAGTCTTAGGATGTCATTAAATGTATTTCTAAGATAAAGTTCAGCTCTATCCGGAAGTGTTTTCAATATTTGTCCTGTTATTAGATCGTATCCGATTAATGTTACTGATGTTCGTGGTATGCCGTTTGTAGCCGTTTTTGAGAAAATCCATTTTTATTGAAATCAGTTTTAAGTAAAATACCCTTAACTTTGAGGTTAAAATGAAAATTCCGATTTCGCCTCCAACCCTGCAGACTCCAGATATGATGTTTGAATCAAATCTGTTCTGCCGTTTGGGCTGCAGTCGAGCGTACAGACAGACAGAATTGGCGCACCCACTTTTTTAAACTTCTCCATCATAGTAATGTAAAGTTTAAAAAATAGAAATTTCAGGAAACCAGTCCTATCTGTTTAGGACTTGGACATCCTCTACCGAAGAATTGCTTCACCTGATATCCGGCACACATTTCCCAGGTAGCTAGTTATTTTCTAGCAGTGAGGACCTGAACAGATCGGCTGCTCAAACAACCAACTCCTCCAGTATGAAACTTTAAATGTCATTATACCTGCCGAAGTCCATAAGAATTCAGACATCTATGTACATATATACAACAGGTCCTTCCAAATGAGGTCATTTGATCCTACTGTTTTTCAACAACGCAGAAACAATACCACCCACCCACTGTTGCCGCAATTGAATGAAGATCAGCACTTCCTTCAGATTTATTTACAAATGATGATGAAACTTGAGACTTTTTTTTTACTAATTTTTTTCTGAGTGCACCCGGGCGAATAACTGCTTAGGATAAGGACGCCGATTATTTGAATTTCATTATTCAAAATCAAAACGCAGTCACACTGCATTCGTTCAAATCGGTTGATCCCATAACAAATGATGAAGCAACAAATTGAATTTTTGAATTCGTTGGGTGTGCCCGGTCTACCATTGAAGAAACTCATTAACGTCATCCAAGCCACCATAATCAAAGGAAAATTTAATGACGAGGAAGTTCTAATTTCTAATGAAATAATTACAATATGAAAAAGACTTGTACATATGTATCCATTCTTTTTTTTTTTTTGGGAAAGTTGACAAAGTTAAGGAGAGAGGTGTATTTTAGCAAATACCTTTGCGCCTTGCACCTTATTGCTATATGTAAGTGTTAAATTCTATCAGGATTGAGGTCCAAGTCTTGCTCTTTCCAGTAAAGTATGGCATTCCGCGTTTCGATGAAATAATAGTCATAACATTGTAGGAGTTTACTCATGTTTTGTTTTTATAAAAACGCCTTTAAAAAGTGGGCGTGGCCAGATAGGGTGTTTGAGTGAATTATAGAAAATTTTCGTGAAAAACGTGGTATGCCACCTCATAGCATATACCCAAACTAACGCCGTTTTCGAGAAAATTCATTTTAACATAGACCACAGATATGAAGTTTGAAGCAAATCCGTCCAGCCGTTTAGACTGCAGTCGCATATACAGACAGACAGACAGACAGACGGAATTGCCGGACCTACTTTTTTGAACTTCTCCATCATAGTAATGTCAACTTTAATTAAAATCTTGTTGATATCGGGCCCTCATATCCCCAGGGCAAGGGGGTACGGAGATAGTGGTCCTACTGAACCACAAATCCATGCCTATGCTCAGACCCGCATCACCCGCTGTAAAATCCCACCGACGAACCAGCGATCCGGAATAAGGATGCAGGTGCTAAGGTAAGAAGACAATGACGAACATTGTTCAAATTAACCTCTACCATAGCATTGCAGCAAGCGCTAATCTCATCTATTACTTAGGTACAAACAATATCGATGTTGCCTTAGTGCAAAAGCGATGGCAAGATCAGTGGGCCAGGACGCAAAGCCTTTGTAACGCGGAAAGTAAGAACAGAACTAGTGGGTAGGAGTTGCCGACACCTTCAAAAATGTGACTTGCGGAGTCCCTCGGACATCAATAGCAAAGCCGAGGAAGTCGCCATTGTCTTCAAAGAGGTGAAGTGGAATTTCTTAATGGAACTACGAAATCTGTAAGGCTTAGCAAGATCGTCTCCAGACAAGCTACAGCTATAGGATCACTCAAAGACGGTAATTGGACTGGATCATGTTCAGTCACTTAAATTGCTAATCAGCACCCTATTCCCAGGGAGTGTAACCCAACCTGTCGATAGCTCAAGAAGAAATATAACCACGGGCTTAATTCCAGAAGAGAGAATGGAGTGGGCAATTACCTTAAAAACCGCTACCGCTGGACGGGATCATACCGATCATGCTTCAGAGCACCACACGATTTTTCCGGTACTCAAAAAACTATTTACCAGTAGCCTTAAACGAAGACATATTCCAAGAACATAGAGTAGAACACGAGGGTACGAAAATGGAACCATTTGCCTGTAAAGGTACTCCTCAAGGCGGAGTAATCTTTCCACCACTATGGGTCATTGTACTACATGTACTACAAGCACCTTTCCAGCTGAGGTACAGTGGTGTTAAGACCATTGCATATGCAAGAATGGAAGGACGGACAGCCTGCCATCTCTATCTTCACAGATGGATCAACAGATGGCGTAGGGTCAGGCATATTTCACTGAACCGCTGGGTACATCAGATCGACAGCCAGTTGGCAATAAAATGAGCCCTCTGCTGGGTCCCTGGACACGAACGAATACCAGGAAATGAGAAGGCAGACGAACTGGCAAGGGGTTCAGAACAAGGTACACACATTGGGTCTCATCTTTCCTTACGCACTAAAGCAAGAGGCATGGATGAATAGGCCAAAAAAAGATGGTCCTACCTAGACACCTGTGTGATTACAAGAATCTTATGGCCTTATGACCAACCGAATTATGCAAACGGATAGGATATCCCTTACTACCCTGATAGGAGTAATCACGGGGCGTAACTCTCTTCGGTACCACATGAAAAAAATAAGACTCACGGAAGGACACAGATGTCGGGGATGTGGAGATGAGAAAGTCAATTAGGATACTACCCGCTTTCTGTCCGTGCCCTTGGCTCATCGGGCGATATATCTTCCGTGACCTTGAAGAATAAGCCAATATAACAATTAACGACATCTTGAACTTCGTCAGATCTACTGGATGGTTTAATGGTTCATATGAAAAACATTTGTAGGACTAGGGTTAACCAATGGACAAGAACAATCTTTCTCCTATGGGTATCACAATGGGTCTGCACTGGCGTTGTGGTCTTTTTCTACTCGCCTACCCACTAAACTAACCTAACCTAAGGCAGCAGCCAATATGGTTTTATTGACAAGTTTGCAGTTCACAAAACGAGATAGAACTTACATTTCTTACCCACTTTTTTCGACTGCAAGGATATCATGAAGAAAACTAGAATTGGAGTAAATTTTAGTTTACGACTAAAATTTATGATTGACATAAATAGTACATACCTACTTTTTTAACTTTCTAATATTTCCATTTTTTGACCAGAAATTAAAATAAAGTGCACGACTGGGTCGTACGTACTTGCACCGTAATGCAATAAGTGTATAACTTTATCAGGATTAAAGTCCAAGTCTTGCTCTTCCCAGTAAAGTAGGCGTGGTATTCTGCGTTTCGATGATATAATAGTCATAACATTGTAGGAGTTTACTCAATGTTTGGTTTTAAAAAGTGGGCGTGGCCAAATAAGGTGTTCGAGTGAATTAAAGAAAATTTTTTCTCAATTTCTAGTAAAAATTAAAAAAGAAATAAGTTTTATAAAAGTGGGCGTGGCATTTCAAAATTTTGTATGCCATTATTTTGCACTTGTCTTATAACCTACAAATAATAATTTTTAGCCCAATTGCCGAACAAATACCCGAGAAACAGCTGATTTTCAATATTACCGTTATTCAAATTTTTCGTAAAAAACGTGGTATGCCACCTCATAGCAAACTAACGCACACATCAAATTTTATCGAAATCGTTGGAGCCGTTTTCGAGAAAATCCATTTTAACTGAAATCGGTCTTAAGTAAACTACCCTTAATTTTGAGGTTAGAATGAAAATTCAAATTTCGCCTCTAGGGAATATCCCACAGACCCTAGATATGAAGTTTGAAGTAAATCCGTTCAGCCGTTTAGGCTGTAGTCGAATATACAGACAGACAGACAGACAGACGGAATTGTCGGACCTAATTTTTTGGACTTCTCCATCATAGTAATGTCAAGTTTGATTAAAATCTCGAGTTCGATTTTTTTCACGATTGCAATACTTGCCCTATAGGTATAGGTGCAAGTAAAAAAACAGTAAGCAATGCGATTGAGTAGAATCCACTTTGCTGACGGCAGAACATGCATTAAATAACGTACTCACACGTGCGTGAGAGTGAGAGTGAGAGATCAGGAGGGGCGAAAGTAGGATATGGTGGTCCAATCACCCGATTCCGCAACAACTAAACATACATACATGCTCTCAAATCCCCCTCCATCACTTTCATTTTCAATACTTCTGTGATATAACTGATCTATCTGACCTTTGACCAATTGATATGTTTTAGACTAACTCTGTACCCAATATTTTGTGCCAATCAACGACTGAATTTATTCTTAATATTTTATTTTATTCCGTAAATAAAATACGGTAAATAAAATTCCGCGGTTGCTGGAAAAGTCTCAGTTCTCCCCAACTCTTTCCCAGTTGCCGTGCTTCCTTCTCAACTGTTCTGCGCCACGTACTCCTACGACCGCCGCGTATCCTGCCATCCTGAGTAAGCGGGTTCTATTGTATCGCGTGGTTAGCCATGGACCTGTCACCCTTTCGGAGAATATGTCCAATTCACTGCCACTTTCGTCGTGATAGTGGCGGTCATCCTCCAGATACCACATTCATATAGCAGCATGGATTCAACGTTGGAACAGAACAGTCGAAGCTTGCCGAACCCCACTTTGGACTTCGAATGTCTTCCTCTCTGCAAAACGTAACATGTGGACCCATCATATGTAGCCTTGATAATTACTATTAATTTATAAGGAATGCCTCTCCTGCAAGGCATGCCAAATAAAATCGATGAACAGGTGGCGATTGATATTCAGCACATTGCTCGATAATGATCCGCAGGGTGTTGATGTGGTCGACACAGGAGGATCCAGAGCGGAAACCTGCTTGATCGGCGTCGAGTCGGCGTAAGTATTTTAGTTACAGATCAAATTACTTTTAATTAGCTGTTTAAATATTAAATAGTCTTAATTGGTTTGATATTTATATTGTACCTTACATTAACACATATTCAGATATTTAATTGTCTTTTAAATGTACTATTTAACAAATTCGATTTCGTTGTATATAAACGAAACGTTTTTTTAAGAAATACAAAAGATTTCCATCCGAGTTCAATAGGCGCCATGCATGTTACGAATAAGGTCAATATTTGAATACCTCACTAAAGATCAGTGTAAAAAATTTAAAAGAATTCGTTGCACAAGTTAACGAATTGGTGAAGTGTTAATTGTGTCGTAATGAAATGAGTTCCCTTTTTAACCAAAATTCCTCTAATTGAACAGCGACTGAAATTCCTTCTAATCATATAATCACCTAGGAAATCTACCTAGGCCATCAGACATGATGTTTTTTCGATAAACTCAAATGCTGCGGGACCATATGTCATAAAGTTATTTGAATGCATTTAGTGGAAATCGTCTGAAGTCTTTAAAGTAGGCCTGTAGCGAATCGGACGTGTTCGTTACAAAAATTACAAAAAATGCGAATTCAGTAATTTGTACCGAAACGTTACTGCTTAAACAATGTCGGTACTGGTATGTTTCATTACTTGATACAATTCCGTAGCAAATAATACATAAACATATCGCATGAACGAAACGAGCTAAAGGTTTAGGTACTCAATTTCGTGTATTACGCACTCGCATCGATTTCACACCGTATTATACCGAACATACCAAAGTAACGTTCATCTTTTCTCTTATTTGTGTTGTGTTGTGTGTTGCCTGTCAAATAATTTCATTGCATATATTCTTGTGTACGAATTTGGCAATGACTTGAACCGACTACACCATCCCTAAACTTTAGAAACGATTTCATGAAAGGTTTCCCATGCAGAAATACTGGCAGTACTCAAAGCTTGTCCCATTAAGTCTGTACCTATCCGTAACATACCAATCCTTATCACTAGCACTAGCATCGAATTCAACATAGTCTAAGCTGGTGGAAGAGTACAAGGAGGAACTAGATTTCACGACCAAGATATTTGAAACATTCTACAATGAACAAAATATAGAAGACATGAAACTACCATTATACCGCGTTCGAATGGACAAGCGGACCACCTTAATAGGACTATAGTCGCAGCTTTAGGTTCCATACAAAAAGGCTTAAAACATAATTTTGTGGCCAAGCATATTTTACAAATGTGTGTATAAATTCTTAATTTTCAGGAAAATAATCTCTTCTTTCCGTCAATTAAATGAATCTTCTAAAGTCTAATAAATTCTATAAGTAAAATGTCTTTAGTTCTATTACACGCTGAAAAATTTACTTTTTATTGATAAAAGTGGAAGTGTGCTATTTACGTGTCCACCACTGTATATGCAAAATTAGTATTATCGATCTCAACTTTGAGATAACCAGTTGTCTATCATCTATCGATCCGAGACATTCTGCGTGCATTTTGTTGTGTATTAAATGTCAAATCACACAACCTCGATTTTGCAGTTGACCGCGGTGTTTTTGGTAAGGAGAAAAAGGATTGGTTTTATTGTAAAAATAAGGATGTTTGCTTAGGTACTAATAAAATAAAGTGTTATAAGGATTTAGTCGACAGTAAAGATCAATTTGGTAGCAGTAAACTAATACATTAAAGTTCTAACACCTCTTTCAATATCACCGGAACTATTGGTTTTCCATTAGTTCAACAAAAGTTAAAACATTACCAAGCATGTTCCATTGATTCCTCGGAGTGATATTAAGGAGCATTGTTCGCTTTCAATTTCAATTTAAAAGGTAGTAGAAACGAAATTGACAAAACAATAACTGATAAAAAATAATAAAAATATTATAAAATTGTTAAGTGATTTGTGTTCACATAAAATTGAGTAAAATGGTTTTCGCATTTTGCATTGGAATTCAAAGGGAGTGAATTCTTGAGTGAAAATCGACATCGATATCGGTGGTATTTATGTTGACCGCACCGCAGTTCTCAATAAATATGTTACTTCATTCAACATGCATCTTTGTTGAATCTGAAATAAATAATGAATCCGTGAATAAAGCTTAGAATACTTGAGTTGAAACTTTGTACGTTCTATCGCCTTGGAATGATCACTTTATCGGATGCCTGCAATATTAGCATAATCGTCACCAAAAAATAAGACTAAACTGCTTTCTATTTTTGTATTTTGTTTAATATTCAAAATACAATCCACTACTTTTTCAAATTTTTCTGTTTACATCGAAATGTTGGCTCCATTAGCTCACCTGAAAATAATTGTGTTCCATAAGTCCAAAACTTAGTTCGGTTGTAATAAAGTTGAGTTCTGTGGAAAACAACACAACTAAGTTCGTGGTAGCTACTTTGAAAGTGGGCATGATATTATTCTGTACAATATGCAACTGTAGTATATTTGAAATGAGTAGAATCACTTCCTGAATCTATTTGGTTGTCGTTTATCTTCAGTCGCTCTCGAAAGTAACTGAGACATACCCATACGAATATTTTCATTATCCGACATTGTTTTCACAAACACGTGTAGATGAACCGAATCTATCGAAATTACCATGTTATTCTTCACTTTATGTACAATATTGATATCCAGCCTCGCTAAAAAAAAACTATGATTGAATTTGTGGTTATGTATAAGCCTGCAAACTTAACTTAATGGAATAGCTGATTAAGATGATTGTTCGCAAAATGTACCTATAATTAAAATTTAAACCCAATTTAATTACAATTTGCGAAATCCAATTACATATTAATGCATGGCGCTGCTGTCAAAGAATAGATTCGTCACCAATGCCATCTATTGAAATTAATCCAAAGTGATTGTATATGTAAGTGCTTTTTTCAATTTTATGGCTTTTCCTGCATTGTGAGGAGCGATGCATAGGTATTGTAAAAAAAATATCATCCAAATCGGTCGAGCCGTTCTCGAGTTTCTCGAGTTTTTGCGAGATTAACGCACTGCAATTGATTTGTATATACAGTGTTGGAAAAAATAGAAACAAAGGTATCCAAAATGCTCAATCGTCAATAATTGTACACAATTTCGTCTTTTATCGAAACCACTTCTTTACTTCTTTGAGCGTTCTTAAGCCCCAGTGTATATAGACAGATGATATTGCATATACTTATACATACTTACATACATAAGTATGTACATACATATATTGTTTTAAGCATATATGTCCAAAAACGTGGTACGCCATCCTTTATTACTTTATAAATACAGTCTATATATGGAAAGAAAGCAATATCGATTAGGGCGTTTTTGAGAAAATCATACTTTTAGCAAGTTCGCGTAAGTAAAATGCCGTTTAAAGCAGTTTTGACCATTTTTTGATTAAAATTTAAACAATATCGTTGGAGCCGTTTTAGAATACAATTACTCTAACCTCTTGATTCTGTAAAAAATTTGGTTTAAAAAATAGAACAACAAAATCGTTCCGACCTCTGAGCTATAAAAATATGTAGTTGGAAGCGAATTGATGGAAAAGTGTTTTGACGAAAAATGTATCACAAAATTATGATGCGCAAACCAAAAGCCAGAAAAATAAAGAATTTCGTGTGAAATTTGTTTTTACTATATCATCCCACTGCCGATCAGTAATCTTATACATATGCTCCTATCTGACTACGCACCTCGTCGCGGTTTAGGGGCCGTATAATGGACAAAGTTTCATGGGGTTGAAGTTTAAAAATATATAAAAAAGAATTAAGGAGAGCCAAACGAAGAAATTTTAGTGAAAAAATGTTTTTTTCAAAAACTCCCTCAAAATGTGGGCGTGATCATTTATAATGCATTATAGGGAATTAAACTACCTATCTATTTTCTTTGGGCGCCGTGGTTCAGTGGTTAGTGCGTTGGACTACGGCGCAAGGGGTTCGAAGTTCGAATCCCAGTCAGGGAACACCTAAAAGTTTTTCACGGCCCCACCTCTAGCGAGCGTCTGACAAACATCCGAGAGTATAATTGTCTCGAGAAAGCTTCTCAAAAAAAAAAAAAACAAATTGCCCTTCAGACACGGCATTTAACAGTAGGCCCCTTCCATTCGTGTAAAGAATATAACACGCACAACACGAATGGATGTGAGAATCTAGGCCTTGGGTCCCATCGACCTGTTGCGCCAAGTATTTTTTTTTTTTCTATTTTCTTTTAATGATTTTTTTCAATTTCTAGTCAAAAAACTAAAATACAAAAAAAAATTTTAAAATTTATATGACATATCTTTAGAAATGTCTTATATTTACCATACATTAATTCTAAGTCCTATCGGTGAAAAAATACCCGAGCAACAGATGATTTTCAATTTTTTTTTTTATTTGGAAGTCCTGAGACACTAATTAATTGTTTTAAAAGATACAATTGGATTCACATTAAGTTTTAAGACCATTATCTTACAAAACTTTGTTCTTACGTTGCTTTTACTTTTATACATGAAGAGGATTACATACATATTGTTTTAACATCAAACATAATGTGCTCTAGAGTGAACAAGAATTGGATTTTCTTTTACATATAATATTCAATGGTTTACCTATGAAGATAAAAATAACAGGCCGATCAAAGTTATAGCTAGGGGCCTCCATCCAACATGCGATAGGTAAAGCATTATAGAAGATTTGCAACAGAAAAACTTGCACTTGCTCGATGCCGTCAACATCCTAAAGAAGGAGAAAAAACAGATAAAGAAGGAACGCAAGTAGTAGTAATAGAGCACTTCCATTATTTATGCTGACTTTTCACAGTAAAGAGAAATCAGAAAACATATATAAACTCTGCTCGATACTTAACATGAAAGCTAAAATTGAACCACTGCGGAAAACAACTGACGCAATAGTACAGTGCAAGAAGTGTCAAGGTTTTAACCATACACAGAAATATTGCGGGTTCACCCCCCGTTCATATCGAAGGTAGAACTCCAAGCGATCTTCGTCTCATTGAGGAGTAAGAAATCCGTGGGAATCGACGGAATTCCGAACATTGTGCTCAGACATCTCCCTCTAGAAGCGGTAGACATATACACCACCCTGTTCAACAATGCGCTGAATAATGCACATTATCCGGCGCATTGGAAGACAGCAGTGGTGCAGTCCATTCCCAAAAGGGGAAAAGATACCTCCAATCCGGCAAATCTCCGGTCGATAAGTCTCCTTCCGAACACCAGCAAGGTATTCGAAAAAGTTATTCATAGAGCCCTGAATAAGTGGGTTGAGGACAAAAATATAATTCCGGACAACCAATTCGGTTTTAAGGTGGAGCATGATACGCTACATGCCGCATCTAAACTGGTGTCGGACGTCCAATGGAATAAAAGCAAGAATCAATGCACGGGTGCCTGCCTGGTTGACTTGGAGAAAGCCTTCGATACCGTATGGTTGGAGGGGCTCTTCTACAATTTGAGCAGGCTGGGTATCAGCAAACCACTACTGTACATCATATGTAATATGCTCACCAGTAGACAGTTCGTTGTGAAAAATGGCAACGTGACTTCTGCTGGTACGTTTCAAATTAAAAATGGTCTGTAACAGGGTGCGGTTAATTCGCCTATTCTGTTCAACATTTACACAAGTGATTTGATAGGTTCTCTTCACCATGCTATTGCGTACGCAGACGACTTGATTGCGTACAAGTCAGGTCCTAAGGTCGAGGTCATTGCAACTCTCTTGCAATGTGACTTCGACAATATCCAGCGATATTGCGATGACTGGAAGTTAAAGATCAACTTCCAGAAATCGGAAACCATCCTGTTCAGAACGTTGTTATCTGGGGCCTCAAGGGACACCAGAAAGAATTGGCGAAAGTTCTCTATCGTGGGACCAAATGGACGACCATTGGCGAGTAGAAGTGTAGTCAGGTACCTTGGGATCTGGCTAGACCAGTATCTATATTTTAACAAACATATAGATGCTGCTTTTGCCCTTACAAAGAGACTGTTTTATAGCAGCCAACTCGATGCGAGGGTGAAGGTAATCTGCTACACGGCCCTCATACGGCCAATGCTCACCTATGGCTGTGCGTTGTGGTTCAACGTGGGAGCAAGCTTGATGGAAAGGATTCGGGTATTTGAGAGGGCTTGTCTTCGGGCTTGCCTTCATTTATACAGAACACCAGAGTCCGAGTACAAAAAATTCTACTCTAATGAGGTCCTTTATAACAGGGCGAATCTGATCAGAGTGGACAATTTCCTGGTGAAGTTGATTCGCGGTCATATTGCAAGAGCAATGAACTCGACCAATAACCTGATCTTTGGGGCTTACTACCCCAACGACATGTACCACGAAAATGTGCGCCTTAACGGCTTTATCCCCCCAGAGGCGTTTCTCTATTTTGACAGACAAGGTCTGATACAGGATAGAACGGGTACTCCGATTATATTCCACGTCGCCAGAAAAGCTGTGGATAGGCGACTTAACTACGAGCGAGGCGTAGCACAGAGTACTGAGGATCGTCTCCGATTCAGTAGGTCGGTTTCGGGGCGTGATCGTAAAGATGTAGAAATCATTTTAGGTCATTTTAACGTCAAAATGGGGAAGAAATTTTGTAGCACTATTGAAAAATATAACCTACACGATACCGTGCCTAGAAATGAACTATGCTGATTAATTTTGTTGACGTAAGCTACTCCCTTAGTATTCTAGATGTACGAACATTTCGGGCGGCCAACATGAACTTGGACCCCTACCTAGTTGCAATCAAGATACGTTTATGGATATCTCAAAAGCTACATCAACGGAGAAATACTTCAACAACCCCAATCGCAACAAACCGCCAGAAAACTTAGCAGATAGCGTACCCCTCAACCTCTCGAGAAATTCAATGGGGTCAGCATTAAGTCCTGAAGATCGCATCGCATCGGTCGCATCGATGCCAAAGAGCCATCAGAAACGAAACAACTGATGTCCTGGATGTCCCCGAGCGCACACACGAAACCCCTGCTCTGATGAAGTGTGTTGGCAAGCATAAAGCATAGCAAAACAACCTACTAATCGGTGCTTTAGTAGGCTCTTTAGCATTGCATACAAGATCCTGTCGGTCGTACGGTGTAAACGCCTAAAACCCTTCGTCAACAACCTGATTGTCCCCTATCAGTGTGATTTCAGCCCCGAAAAGTCAAGAAGTCTAAATCGATACGCACCATCTTTTTATCAATTTAAAGGTCGCCGATCTGCTCTATAAAGATCGGGAGCAATCTCACAGAGACCGTTGATGTCAAATAAGGATTCATACAAGGTAACGTGGTATCATCGTGGTATCGCGGGCACCGTGGCTTAGTGGTTACTGCGTTTGACTATGGAGAAAGGGGTTCGAGGTTCGAATCCCAGCCATAACACCTAAAAGTTTTTTCACAACCCCATCTTTCGCGAGCGTCTGACAAACATCCGAGAGTATAACTTTCATGAGAAAGTTTCTCAAATAATAAATTGTCATTCGGACATGTTAAGTTACTTGCATACACTAATTACATGGACATCATCGGCAGATCACAACGAGCAAATATTTGGACAGAAACGTTTAAAATGTAAATGAAACGTCAAGGTAGACAGCTATAACTTTGAGAGACTATTTCTATATCGGCAAATTTGTCTACACTTTGGCATCACTTCAGAAAATCAAACTAACAGTAAAACCAACGAGACGACTTACAAATATTATCCCAAATACCCAGAAATCATACGAACTACCAAGTTTTTTCAAGTTTTTGGAGACTCTGACAATGAATTTTCAGGTATTGGCAATCGTCTAAAGTCTTTTGCTTCACTATCAAGTCATCTGCAAACATATGTAGGCTCATTGAAAATTTTCAGATGTGCGGAACTTATGACATCTATTAGATGGTTTGGTTGTATTTAGTGATATCTTTTAAATACGTGCTACGTCCTCGCTACTATTCGTCGCGATTGGCTCCTTTTCTTACATTTCACTCTTTTGATTTTTAATTCAACACGTCCTCTACTCTACAAAAATAATGATATATATTATGAGTCTGGCGATCTCTGCCAATGGATCTGTAAATTATTCGTGAAGAAATTCAAGATGTCATTACCTGTACCAAGATGTGGATGTAGTCCAAGAAGCCCAAGTTGGAAACCCAAACACGACTGGAGTATCCAGAGTCTACAGAGAACGCCTGAGTGATAGACTCTGCGATGTGCAATCACCATCCACAAATGCCAACAATCAGTAGAACCAGTACCGCGACATCATTAAAGAGGTAGCCGAGACCACCATAGGTTACCAACCACCACCTAAGAGGAGCCCTTGGTATGATGCAGCACCTACAAATGCTGCAGCGAAAAGTAAGAGCAGCAAGGAACAGTATCGAGTCAGTAAAAGATCCTGCGTAAAAAGACCAACCACCAACCACCACCTAAGAGGAGCCCTTGGTATGATGCAGCACCTACAAATGCTGCAGCGAAAAGTAAGAGCAGCAAGGAACAGTATCGAGTCAGTAAAAGATCCTGCGTAAAAAGAAAAAGGCCCACGCAGACTCCCAGCTCAAGGGTATCGAAGAACCTCGCGACAGGAACAATACTCGGTTGTTTTTCAGGAAAGCCAAGGAGCTGGCAGCTGGCCCGGAACGCAGGCTCTTCGAAATAGTGAAGGAAACCTAGTCACCGAAGCACAGGTGAATACTAGATGTTAGATGTTAAATACTAGATGTATTTAAGGAGCATTTCCAGCATATACAAAATACATCTCGAATGAAAAAAGACGACTGGAGCTTGAAAAAAGCAAAGATGAAGCGAAGTAATACCTGGAGGTAGTACCGCAGGGTATAGAAAAAGGGTATTAAGGGAAGGTAGTTTTAGTCAGTAAAAATCTGGCATACTGACCAACTGAGTATTTCGGCAAGGAGATACGTTGTCGTGTAATTTCTTTAATCTAGCGCTGAAACAGGTAGTGCGCAGTGTAGGTGTTAACACGGAAGGCACTATCTCCAACAAATCCGTCCAACTGCTGGAATACGCAGACGACACCGATATCATCTGGCGCTCCAAACGCGCCGTTATAGAGGTGAAGAGGCGAAATGAAATTGTAAGTAGCATAAGCATTAAATGAAGATAATGGCAATGCAAAATAAAGTGCACGGCTGGGTCGTACGTGCTTGCACCGTAGTCTTGTTCTTCCCAGTAAAGTAGCAATATGCCCAAACTAACCCACATATTAAATTTTATCAAAATCGTTAGAGCCGTTTTCGAGAAAATCCATTTTAACTGAAATCAACCTTAAGTAAACTACCCTTAATTTTGAGGTTAGAATGAAAATTGCAGTTTCGCCTCTAGGGATTATCCCACATCCCGCATATACAGACAAACAGACAGACAGAATTGCCGGACATACTTTTTTGGACTTCTTCATCATAGTGATGTCAAGTTTGATTAACATCTCGAGTTCGACGTGTTGTGCGTGTTATATTCTTTACATGAATGGAAGGGGCCTACTGTTTAATGCCGTGTCCGAAGAGCAATTTGTTATTTGAGAAACTTTCTCATGACAGTTTTACTTTCGGATGTTTCTCAGACGATCCCGATAGGTGGGCCGGGAAAAAAATTGTACGTGTTTCTAACCTCAAACTCCTTGCGCCATAGTCCAACGCAACCACTTAGCCACGACGGCGTTCGCGTTCGGTATTTAAAAGAAAGTTATTTCAGCAACTTGTTTAAATCGTTGAAACCCAATTTTATTATTGGCGGCAAATTAATGCGAAGGAGGAATTCTGAATTATGAAATTGTGATTTCCACTCCATGGGCAAACTGACTATTTTACCGGCTGATACATCAAAAAGTGGGCGCCGTGACTAAAGTGGTTAGTGCTTTAGACTATGAAGCAAGGGGTTCGAAGCTCGAATCGCAGTCAAAACGATTACGGAAGTCATAATCGTTGTAAAACCAGGAAAACCACCATAAATCGTACAAACTAATTTCGATTGGTCCAGGTTTAACAAAATAAGACATCTACAACCGGTTATAGTAAATAATAATGAATGAATGGACGAGGAACTGGCGGATCGCCCTCAATTAAACTAAATCTGTTAATCTCAACGTGAATTTCAACTACGTATAAGAAATTTAATGACTTGTCAATTTCTGTAAATGCAAACAGATCCAAATACCTGGGAATGACATTCGACGAAGGTAAAAATGAAATACTGGTTACTCGGAAAACAGCTCAATACCGAGAACAAACTGTTTTTACAAAACCAAGTGCTAACGTGCTAAATGCTAAAGCTGGTGTGGTGCCACGGTATATAACTTTGGGGTTGTACCAAGAAATCAAACGCCAACATTATACAAACTGTTCCAAATAAAGTGCTTAGACAAATTATTCAAGTACCATTAGAGACGACGATGTATTGACAGTTCGTTGTGGAGTGTAGACGTGTGTTTCAATAGTGGAATATAGAACAGTATTTAAAAACAAGGAAAGATCGTTTAACAAGAAAACTGGGAAAAGTGGAATTTAAACAAAACAAATTTCATATAAAGTGAAATTTTGCAATTAATAGTGATATAAAGTTTTATTTCTGCAGTTCCAAAGTTTGAGTCTTTCGATAATTTTGATAACCTTGAAACCGACTTACAGCTAGATCCCCCAGTAACGGGAGTACAACGGTTAAAAAATGTATATGTTAAGGATTATATTTTAGTTTGAAATATTAAATACAAAAGTGAATTCATAAATTGAATAAGAAGTAATACGATTCAGCAAATTTACGAACGAGAGGAAGGCAACCACCTCTCTTATATAATCAAATTAAATCATTTCCTAGTAAAATCATTATGCAAAACCAAACATTACAAATGGTCCTCAGTCCTCGGCAGACCTTAAATGGTCAGAGGGTGCTAAGAATCCCCAGTGGGTATTTTAAAATCGGAACATGGAATGTTCAAAGCCTATTTCCGGCAAGCAAATTAGATAATACTATAAAAGAAACAAAAATATTGAAAATAGACATTACGGGTGCTGTAGACGTACAGTGGAAAGGAAGTGGTATGATTTCGGAAGATGGTTACAAATTTGTCTACTCATGCACAGACTCGAAACGGAATAGATATGGTGTTGGTTTGCTTATCTCAGAAGAGATGCAAAGATCAGTAATGGGTGTTGTAAATTTATCAGAAAGAGTTATGCTTATACAATTAAAAGCTGAAAATAATATAGTGAATGCCATACAAGTGTACGCACCAACAAGTGATTGTGACGAAGAATTTTATAAGCATTTAGACCAGGCAGTGAAACTAACGAAGAAAAAAGATATTACATTTATACTGGGTGACCTAAATGCTAAAGTGGGAAAAGGAAGGATTGAAGATGTAATAGGAGATCATGGGCTTGGCGTAAAAAACGAAAGAGGTCAAAGACTAATCGAATTCTGCCAATTACATGAACTAACTATAATTAATACCTGGTTCAAACTTCCGCCAAGAAGATTATACACATGGACGTCACCAAGTAACCATCCTGAATCTCTTCTGGGACGAGAATACTCATCTAGAACCCTACAATGGATCCGAGAGTCTCATTATAATGAAAGAAGAAGTCGAAAAGCGCTAAATGAAGCAAAAAACCGAAAAGTGACAGGGCCAGACAGAATTAAAAATGAGATACTTAAACTTTTTGATGAAGACAACATACAGATTTTAGTGAGGCTTTCAACAATATATACAATGACGGGAAAATTCCGAATGAATGGCTGAAATCAACTTTTGTTACTCTTCCAGAAAAAAGTAAACCAACAAACTGTTCAGATTACAGGACAATAAGTTTGATGAGCCATACACTGAAAATCTTCCTAAAAATCATTCACAAAAGAATCTACAACAAGCTAGAGGAAGGTATAAGCAATTCACAGTGCGGTTTTAGAAATTCAGCGAACTCTGGAAATAAACAAATCTGTGTTTTGTCGACTACGAAACAGCTTTCGACAAAGTACAATATAATAAAATGATATTATTATATTAAGGAGCAATAATATGGACAGGAATGATGCCATATTATTGAGAATCTCCACTGGAAAATAGAGGGTCAAGAATCGGAAGAAATACAGATTCGTAGAGGAGTCAGACAGGGCTGCATCTTATCTCCGCTCATTTTTAACATGTATTCAGAGGAAATTTTTAATATTGCGTCAATACATCCAGACATAGGTGTAAAAATCAATGGATTTGCAATCAACAACATATGATACGCAGATGACGCAGTAATAATGGCAAATAATATAAATGAACTTAACATTATAATAAACAAACTCAACACGGAAAGTAACGAATACGGGTTAAAAATGAATGCAAGCAAAACCAAATTTATAGTATTTAATAAAAGCAAAATTACGAATTAAGAATAAACAACATAGTTGTGGAACAGGGACACTATTAAATACTTAGGAACCATAATCAACTGCAAACCCCTCCAAAGAGATTGAATATAGAATCGAGCAAGCGAGATCTGCATTCTGCAAAATAAGGAAAGCGCTCACGGGCAGAGAGATCAATCTAGGGCTCAAACTGAGATTTGCAAAATGTTATGTCTGGACGGTTTCTATTTATGGAGCAGAAACGTGGACACTAAATAGAGCCACCGAGAAAATAATAGAAGCTTTCGAGATGTGGGTATATAGAAGAATTCTACGTATTTCATGGGTAGACAGAATCACAAATGACGAAGTTTTAAGACGGGTTAGGAAAAAAAGGGAAATTCTTCTGCTAATAAAAGAAAGAAAACTTCAGTACATCGGACACATAATGAGGAACTGATAATATCAACTCC
Source organism: Xylota segnis (assembly GCA_963583995.1). Taxonomy (NCBI): domain Eukaryota; kingdom Metazoa; phylum Arthropoda; class Insecta; order Diptera; family Syrphidae; genus Xylota; species Xylota segnis. The sequence goes on from OY757237.1 coordinate 86,563,586, forward strand.
TCCAACTGATAGTACAAGGAAGGATTGAAGGAAGAAGCGTCGGAGGGCAGAGGTCAACTTGGTTATCAAACTTGAGAGAATGGCTCAATCTTTCGACAACAGAAATATTTAGAGGAGTGACAAACAAACAATTGAAACCTGCAACTTCGCGGAAAAGCATAAATATTTTAAAGACAGTTTTAATTACGTGGATTCTGCACTTATTAATATTATAAAAAAATCTGTAACGAATGCAATTTTTCCATTCAAATTGGAATATGTACTTATTGTTAATTTCAAGAAATATGAAACAATACAACAAACTTCCATTACATGAACATATTTCAGAAAAAAACTGGAACAATATTTAGAAGAATATAACATGTTAACAGAGGAGCAAATTGAGGTTCCGCAAAAACCATTCTTCTTAATCATGAATCAGTCATGTGATTACTGATTAGAAGGAAAAGATACATAAAAAAGAAAAATTTGTTATTTTTTTTGGACCTAAAAAGAGAATTTGATTGAGATATATTGTTTAAAAATAAAAACGACTGGCTCGTACGTACTTCTACCTTCATGCTGAAGTCTTGTTCTAATAAAGGGGACATGGCATTCTTCATATTTGGAGGAAATATTTTAACATTGTACTGATGGTATCTGGAAGGTTTCATTATTTTCTTTTTTTCTTTTTTTCAAAATACTCTAAAAAAGTGACCTCAGGCGAATCATAGAAAAATTCAAGGCCTATTAATATTGTCTTAACAGATTTATATAAATATAAATATTTATAAATTTTAATAATATCTACATTTGCATTAAAATTGTCATGTAGCCATTTATAGACGATGAATGACTGTAATTAGTTCACAAATGAGATATTTTGAAAAATCTTTGATTCCGTAAACCACTAGCTGAAATATTAATATTTAGAAGGCTAAGAACTTTAGGGTCAATTACTCTCTCCAATAAGTAACCTATGAAGGAAAATGGCTCTGCCCACCGTTCTTCGAAATTCAAGCGGTCAAGAGCTTATCAGTTTGAGTCTGGATTGGTAAGAAGATAAGCTATCAGTGTTTACCCAAGGAAGCCCTCTAAAAGTAAATCATTTTCATACTTTGTTGCTACATTCTACCATTACCAACCCAGAAATACCAGCTAGTGATTGACGCGATTGATTCTTTATTTGATTATGGCGATACCGTACTAGTTCTTGGTGATTTTTATCTACCCGACCTATAACGGGGTCCTACCGATGATCAGTCCTAATATATGGCAAGTTTGGCAGTGGTTTCATTGCCAGCCGGGGTTACCTAGATATACTCGTATGTCCTTATCGGAAATTCCGAGTGAAAAATGTCCCGGGAAAATATTTCTGTTATCGCTATATTCTGATACCGTGCCTATACAAGTACTTCTTTCCTAAAAATGTTCGATCTCGAGATTTTAATCAAACTTGACATTACCATGATAAAGATGTTCAAAAAAGTAGGTCTGCCAATTCGTCTGTCTGTCTTTCGGACGATCAGTCCTACTATGTAGCAATTAATCCCTCTTTAATAAAGAAGTGCTGTCTCTCAGACTACAGTAAGTATATCAGCTAAGTGGTGTCACAAATAATATATTTAGGCAGACAACTTGACCTAATTTTCTCGTGTGATGCAGATAACTGTGTCATCTTGGCTATTAATCTTAACAGCATTATTAACAGTACACACATTTCTACACTCTGATCAAATTCAGCCTAGTATAAAGGACCTCATTGGATTAGAATTTTTTGTACTCGGACTCTGGTGCTCTGTAAAAATGAAGGCTCCCAGAAGACTGCCATGTTAAACCACACCGCCATAGGTGAGCATTGACCGTATTGGGGCCGTGAAGCTTTGGCTGCTACAAAACAGTCTCTTTGTAAGTGCAAAAGCAGCTCGGGCTCTGGCCAGAAGAGCATATATATGTTTGTTAAGATATAGATACTGATCTAACCAGATCCCAAGGTACCTGAATACATTAGGTCTTATATGTTTGTCCTCAACTCACTTATTCAGAGCTCTATGAATAAATTTATCGAATAACGTGCTGATGTTCGGAAGGAGACTTATCGATCGGAATTTGCCGGATTGGAGGTATTTTTTCCCCTCTTGGGATAATGTACATTATTCATAAGTTGATACCGAGGTATCGTACTGTCCATCGTTCGGTTGATTGTCTCGTCCAATTGTTTCAGATATCTGTCCTTCGCGTTTAAATCTCCGACCATGAGATAATAATTATCATCCGACTCCAGCCTTAGGCATCGGAAAAGTTATTCAAGCTCCTAAATAAATAAAGAAGGTTCAGTAGCTTCAGGTGCACAGATTGAGATCACGTACATCGTCTTTCCACTATGGTGAAGGATGCACACGATGCACGCTTCTAGCACCTGGAACCTTCGCACTTCACCACTGAACACTGTCTTGTAACGCTCTTACGTATGAAGAGCGCGACACCACCTCCTTGGGGGGAGTTGGGCCGGTCTCTTCGTATAATATTATATTTATTGTTTTTTAATTTATGTCTCTGAGGTAGCTTAGTTTCTCTAATCGGAAGCAAATTAGGATTTTTATCATCTAACAACTTAAAAAGTGAGTTTCTACGTTCTATCCTTATCAGTGAGTTTACATTACCCGCAAGGATTTTTAAGGGAGTCTCCGCCGTGGTACCCACTACGAGTGGAGGTGTGCTAGGCCCAGCAGAAGCGCGTAGATTTGATCAACCCGCGTCGCCTGCTCTTGTATCTCAAGTTGACCCATCTGCCCTTGAATTGAGAGCAGGATAGCCATCAGATCAGTTTGCACCTCAGGCGCTTTAGGCACTGACCCCGTTGGAACAGCCTTTGGCAGTTGCATCCTTGTCTTGCCCTGACCCGACGCCATTTGGGCGTAGGTCTTTTGGGGTGTGAAGGCTTAGGGGATTCGAGTGGGACCAGGTGCACGTTTCACTTTGATCTTCTGCTGTCAAACTAGATTTACTTTCATAATGAATTGGATCTTATGGCAACCCCAAGAGTTAAGGGTGTCCCCGTGTTCGTGCATAGAACACATGAGAGTTGCTCCTTATCAACAGCCGTATCGTACCTATCCTTAACTTCGCGTATAAGATCTTATCTGCCATTCTGTGTGAACGTCTAAAACCCTTCGTCAACAACCTGATTGGTCCCTATCAGTGTGGTTTCAGACCAGGAAAGTCCACAATCGACCAAATCTTCACATATGCTGTCAACGAGAAGCGACACACAACATCGACAATTTGGGCAGTACGTCACAATCCACAGCTACAACTTTGAGGTAGTAAGGGACTTCATTTAGCTGGCAGCAGCTGGAGACAGTTAGCTAAGGACCCGGCTAACTGGAGAGGCTTGTTGGTTGAGACCCAGGTTCACCCCGAACTGTAGCGCCACCTAAGTAAGTAAGTAAGCTTATTACCTATGGCCGACTTAAATAACTCCTTGGTGTCTTTGAATTCCATCTTGTAGATGTTAATTGTTGTCACTCTGTCTAGTTGTCTTCCGTTGCTGTTGTCTGCTGCTGCTGTTGTCCCTGCTGCTGCTGTTGTTGTTTTGGCTGCTGCGCCTTCTGCAGCTTTGGGGTTTTTCTTGTTGCTGTTTGGTTTGATGCAGCTTTGCCCTTGTTGTTCTTTTAGCGCCGCAGCTCTTCCTCGCGCTCTCTCTGCCTTCTGACCGCAAGGTTTACCAGAGTGTAGTCCTCGTCTTCTGACTTTGACATCGCTAACTTGCCAAAGGTATTATTTTCGCCGGTGCCTTCCTCACCGTCGGAGACGTATCGGTAACTTTCCTCTTCGTCTGATGATTCCAGCTGCATCTTTGCTTCGCAGGCAGCTTTACTTCAGAGCGTGTTAGAGACGGGCGTTTTACCAAGTTGGGAGTTGGCATTAGCTTTCTCCTCTTCTTCATTGTACCTTCGGTGGCTACGAAGGCTAAGTAGCCAGATGTTGATGCCGTATTATCGTCGGCTGATGTTATTTGCTTGATTCGCGTCCATGGTGCGACACACTCACTTTTTGTAATTTTGCAAGCTTTCCACTGTCTATGTTTATTTATTACAAATACAAAAAAGTACTATATTGTCGCTTGCCGGTATTGAACCAGCGTATGTTCAGTCACGGGTCACTGACACCTCTACTGCGCCTCTTAGGCTCTTAACAGTCGCTATACTTCTCGCGCACTTCAATAACACCACTGATACACTGTAAGAAGCCGAAACAAGTCTTTCCACTGTGATGGTCTGTGAACGACTGGAAAGCATTCATCATCTTAACCTCCTTGGTGTACTAAAGAGTTACGCTCACTTCGCAATAGAAAAAACAAGCTTTGGCGTATCTACCTGGAATCTCGGTCTGATTTTACCACTCCAATTACCTCCTTTTCCGAACTCTGCGAGTTTCTTTACTTTGGTTTTATTGATCGTATGCAATCGGATATCTCTAACCCCAAACTTTTTTTCCATTTCATTGCCTCTAAAAGAAAATCGACTCTGTCATGCTCCAACACATTATCGAAAGATCCTCAAATTATAACAAACTTATTCGCTCAATTCTTTAATCAATAAATTTTTTGTTATTAATATTTATTTAGAGCTATTGCTTTTTGTACCTGTTGTGAATGTTTTTTGTTGTTGAAGTTCGTATTGTATGGGTTCTATATGAAATTGTTTGAATTGTTGCTGTTGTTGTTCGAGTAATTATTGTTGGAAGATGTGTAATTGTTGATCTTTTAATTGATTCTGCTGTGGCACTATAAGCTGTTGGGGTTCTCTGATAGGCTGATGGCTCGGGATATTAAAACTCTCCAAAATTTTCTGTTTGTTTGAGGCGTCAAAAACAAATATTTTTTTTAATTTCCAAGAAAACGCCAGTTAGCTTGTTAAAGATTTTTTGCAACTTGATAATCTGCCAGTTCAAGATATTAGTCGATATACTGCTATGTTTTTCACAGTAAAAGCAACAATTTTATCTATGTCTTTCCCTTTAAGGTATATGCATTTAGCATGCATATTTTCAAAACATTGCACAAGAAAGTTTAACATCATTTGATGGGTTTTTGCATAAATTTAAATATTAATTATTAAGAACCGGAAATGACGTTTCTTGTCGTAAAATGGTATCAGTTGGATGATGATGGTTGCAGAAACATAATGGATGGAAATTGAAACATGCAATGAGTAAATAAAGTGCACGACTGGGTCGTACGTACTTGCACCGTAATGCTATAAGTGCATAATTTTATCAGGATTAAAGTCCAAGTCTTGCTTATCCCAGTAAAGTAGGCGTGGCATTCCGCGTTTCGATGGAATAATAGTCATAACATTGTTGGAGTTTACTCAATGTTATGTTTTTATAAAAATGTCCATAAAAAGTGGGCGTGGAAAGATAGGCTGTTTGAGTGAATTATAGAGAATTTTAACGCCTATTACTTTGCTTAAATAATTTTTTCTCAATTTCTAGTAAAAATTTTGAAAAAAAATAAGTTTTATAAAAGTGGGCGTGGCATTCCAAAATTTGGTATGCCATTATTTTGCACTTGTCTTATAACCTACAAATAATAATTTTTAGGCCAATCGCTGCACAAGTACCCGAGAAACAGCTGATTTTCAATATTACCGTTATTCGAATTTTTCGTGAAAAACGTGTTATGCCACCTCATAGCATATACCCAAACTAACCCACACATCAAATTTTATCGAAATCGTTAGAGCCGTTTTCGAGAAAATCCATTTTAACTGAAATCGGGCTTAAGTAAACTACCCTTAATTTTGAGGTTAGAATGAAAATTCAAATTTCGCCTCTAGGGAATATCCCACAGACCCTAGATATGAAGTTTGAAGTAAATCCGTTCAGCCGTTTAGGCTGTAGTCGAATATACAGACAGACAGACAGACAGACAGACGGAATTGCCGGACCTAATTTTTTGGACTTCTCCATCATAGTAAAGTCAAGTTTGATTAAAATCTCGAGTTCGATTTTTTTCACGATTGCAATACTTGCCCTATAGGTATAGGTGCAAGTAAAAAAACAGTAAGCAATGCGATTGAGTAGAATCCACTTTGCTGACGGCAGAACATGCATTAAATAACGTACTCACACGTGCGTGAGAGTGAGAGTGAGAGTGAGAGATCAGGAGGGGCGAAAGTAGGATATGGTGGTCCAATCACCCGATTCCGCAACAACTAAACATACATACATGCTCTCAAATCCCCCTCCATCACTTTCATTTTCAATACTTCTGTGATATAACTGATCTATCTGACCTTTGACCAATTGATATGTTTTAGACTAACTCTGTACCCAATATTTTGTGCCAATCAACGACTGAATTTATTCTTAATATTTTATTTTATTCCGTAAATAAAATACGGTAAATAAAATTCCGCGGTTGCTGGAAAAGTCTCAGTTCTCCCCAACTCTTTCCCAGTTGCCGTGCTTCCTTCTCAACTGTTCTGCGCCACGTACTCCTACGACCGCCGCGTATCCTGCCATCCTGAGTAAGCGGGTTCTATTGTATCGCGTGGTTAGCCATGGACCTGTCACCCTTTCGGAGAATATGTCCAATTCACTGCCACTTTCGTCGTGATAGTGGCGGTCACCCTCCAGATACCACATTCATATAGCAGCATGGATTCAACGTTGGAACAGAACAGTCGAAGCTTGGTGGTTAAGCTAATCGCATTGCTACACCAAACTGTGGATAACATCCCCAACACAGATTTTGCTTTGCTATCCGGCTGGCTACATCCAGTTCGGTTCCGCCATCGGTTGAGACAATACTCCCAAGGTATTGAAAACTCTCAACTCTCTCAACCGTTTGTCCAGCAATACATACATGAGCTGATGAGCTCGGTCCTAGGCTGATCATTTTAATTTTCGAGTTAATTTTCAGCCCAACGACGTCTGCCTCTCTCTCCACGTTTGTTGTCATTTGGTGAAGGTCCATAATTCTGTGTGACAGCAGGCATATGCATGTCGTCGGGGTAGTCGTGGTGTTTGAGTTCAGATGTCCATCGAATTCCTCCGTTTCCTGTTGATAAGGCCGCATTTAGCACGTCGCTAATCACCAATAAAAATAATTTTGGTGAAAGTATGCAGCCTTGCCGAACCCCACTTTGGACTTCGAATGTCTTCCTCTCTGCAAAACGTAACATGTGGACCCATCATATGTAGCCTTGATAATTACTATTAATTTATAAGGAATGCCTCTCCTGCAAGGCATGCCAAATAAAATCGATGAACAGGTGGCGATTGATATTCAGCACATTGCTCGATAATGACCGCAGGGTGTTGATGTGGTCGACACAGGAGGATCCAGAGCGGAAACCTGCTTGATCGGCGTCGAGTCGGCGTAAGTATTTTAGTTACAGATCAAATTACTTTTAATTAGCTGTTTAAATATTAAATAGTCTTAATTGGTTTGATATTTATATTGTACCTTACATTAACACATATTCAGATATTTAATTGTCTTTTAAATGTACTATTTAACAAATTCGATTTCGTTGTATATAAACGAAACGTTTTTTTAAGAAATACAAAAGATTTCCATCCGAGTTCAATAGGCGCCATGCATGTTACGAATAAGGTCAATATTTGAATACCTCACTAAAGATCAGTGTAAAAAATTTAAAAGAATTCGTTGCACAAGTTAACGAATTGGTGAAGTGTTAATTGTGTCGTAATGAAATGAGTTCCCTTTTTAACCAAAATTCCTCTAATTGAACAGCGACTGAAATTCCTTCTAATCATATAATCACCTAGGAAATCTACCTAGTCCATCAGACATGATTTTTTTTCGATAAACTCAAATGCTGCGGGACCATATGTCATAAAGTTATTTGAATGCATTTAGTGGAAATCGTCTGAAGTCTTTAAAGTAGGCCTGTAGCGAATCGGACGTGTTCGTTACAAAAATTACAAAAAATGCGAATTCAGTAATTTGTACCGAAACGTTACTGCTTAAACAATGTCGGTACTGGTATGTTTCATTACTTGATACAATTCCGTAGCAAATAATACATAAACATATCGCATGAACGAAACGAAGCTAAAGGTTTAGGTACTCAATTTCGTGTATTACGCACTCGCATCGATTTCACACCGTATTATACCGAACATACCAAAGTAACGTTCATCTTTTCTCTTATTTGTGTTGTGTTGTGTGTTGCCTGTCAAATAATTTCATTGCATATATTCTTGTGTACGAATTTGGCAATGACTTGAACCGACTACACCATCCCTAAACTTTAGAAACGATTTCATGAAAGGTTTCCCATGCAGAAATACTGGCAGTACTCAAAGCTTGTCCCATTAAGTCTGTACCTATCCGTAACATACCAATCCTTATCACTAGCACTAGCATCGAATTCAACATAGTCTAAGCTGGTGGAAGAGTACAAGGAGGAACTAGATTTCACGACCAAGATATTTGAAACATTCTACAATGAACAAAATATAGAAGACATGAAACTACCATTATACCGCGTTCGAATGGACAAGCGGACCACCTTAATAGGACTATAGTCGCAGCTTTAGGTTCCATACAAAAAGGCTTAAAACATAATTTTGTGGCCAAGCATATTTTACAAATGTGTGTATAAATTCTTAATTTTCAGGAAAATAATCTCTTCTTTCCGTCAATTAAATGAATCTTCTAAAGTCTAATAAATTCTATAAGTAAAATGTCTTTAGTTCTATTACACGCTGAAAAATTTACTTTTTATTGATAAAAGTGGAAGTGTGCTATTTACGTGTCCACCACTGTATATGCAAAATTAGTATTATCGATCTCAACTTTGAGATAACCAGTTGTCTATCATCTATCGATCCGAGTCATTCTGCGTGCATTTTGTTGTGTATTAAATGTCAAATCACACAACCTCGATTTTGCAGTTGACCGCGGTGTTTTTGGTAAGGAGAAAAAGGATTGGTTTTATTGTAAAAATAAGGATGTTTGCTTAGGTACTAATAAAATAAAGTGTTATAAGGATTTAGTCGACAGTAAAGATCAATTTGGTAGCAGTAAACTAATACATTAAAGTTCTAACACCTCTTTCAATATCACCGGAACTATTGGTTTTCCATTAGTTCAACAAAAGTTAAAACATTACCAAGCATGTTCCATTGATTCCTCGGAGTGATATTAAGGAGCATTGTTCGCTTTCAATTTCAATTTAAAAGGTAGTAGAAACGAAATTGACAAAACAATAACTGATAAAAAATAATAAAAATATTATAAAATTGTTAAGTGATTTGTGTTCACATAAAATTGAGTAAAATGGTTTTCGCATTTCGCATTGGAATTCAAAGGGAGTGAATTCTTGAGTGAAAATCGACATCGATATCGGTGGTATTTATGTTGACCGCACCGCAGTTCTCAATAAATATGTTACTTCATTCAACATGCATCTTTGTTGAATCTGAAATAAATAATGAATCCGTGAATAAAGCTTAGGATACTTGAGTTGAAACTTTGTACGTTCTATCGCCTTGGAATGATCACTTTATCGGATGCCTGCAATATTAGCATAATCGTCACCAAAAAATAAGACTAAACTGCTTTCTATTTTTGTATTTTGTTTAATATTCAAAATACAATCCACTACTTTTTCAAATTTTTCTGTTTACATCGAAATGTTGGCTCCATTAGCTCACCTGAAAATAATTGTGTTCCATAAGTCCAAAACTTAGTTCGGTTGTAATAAAGTTGAGTTCTGTGGAAAACAACACAACTAAGTTCGTGGTAGCTACTTTGAAAGTGGGCATGATATTATTCTGTACAATATGCAACTGTAGTATATTTGAAATGAGTAGAATCACTTCCTGAATCTATTTGGTTGTCGTTTATCTTCAGTCGCTCTCGAAAGTAACTGAGACATACCCATACGAATATTTTCATTATCCGACATTGTTTTCACAAACACGTGTAGATGAACCGAATCTATCGAAATTACCATGTTATTCTTCACTTTATGTACAATATTGATATCCAGCCTCGCTAAAAAAAACTATGATTGAATTTGTGGTTATGTATAAGCCTGCAAACTTAACTTAATGGAATAGCTGATTAAGATGATTGTTCGCAAAATGTACCTATAATTAAAATTTAAACCCAATTTAATTACAATTTGCGAAATCCAATTACATATTAATGCATGGCGCTGCTGTCAAAGAATAGATTCGTCACCAATGCCATCTATTGAAATTAATCCAAAGTGATTGTATATGTAAGTGCTTTTTTCAATTTTATGGCTTTTCCTGCATTGTGAGGAGCGATGCATAGGTATTGTAAAAAAAATATCATCCAAATCGGTCGAGCCGTTCTCGAGTTTCTCGAGTTTTTGCGAGATTAACGCACTGCAATTGATTTGTATATACAGTGTTGGAAAAAATAGAAACAAAGGTATCCAAAATGCTCAATCGTCAATAATTGTACACAATTTCGTCTTTTATCGAAACCACTTCTTTACTTCTTTGAGCGTTCTTAAGCCCCAGTGTATATAGACAGATGATATTGCATATACTTATACATACTTACATACATAAGTATGTACATACATATATTGTTTTAAGCATATATGTCCAAAAACGTGGTACGCCATCCTTTATTACTTTATAAATACAGTCTATATATGGAAAGAAAGCAATATCGATTAGGGCGTTTTTGAGAAAATCATACTTTTAGCAAGTTCGCGTAAGTAAAATGCCGTTTAAAGCAGTTTTGACCATTTTTTGATTAAAATTTAAACAATATCGTTGGAGCCGTTTTAGAATACAATTACTCTAACCTCTTGATTCTGTAAAAAATTTGGTTTAAAAAATAGAACAACAAAATCGTTCCGACCTCTGAGCTATAAAAATATGTAGTTGGAAGCGAATTGATGGAAAAGTGTTTTGACGAAAAATGTATCACAAAATTATGATGCGCAAACCAAAAGCCAGAAAAATAAAGAATTTCGTGTGAAATTTGTTTTTACTATATCATCCCACTGCCGATCAGTAATCTTATACATATGCTCCTATCTGACTACGCACCTCGTCGCGGTTTAGGGGCCGTATAATGGACAAAGTTTCATGGGGTTGAAGTTTAAAAATATATAAAAAAGAATTAAGGAGAGCCAAACGAAGAAATTTTAGTGAAAAAATGTTTTTTTCAAAAACTCCCTCAAAATGTGGGCGTGATCATTTATAATGCATTATAGGGAATTAAACTACCTATCTATTTTCTTTGGGCGCCGTGGTTCAGTGGTTAGTGCGTTGGACTACGGCGCAAGGGGTTCGAAGTTCGAATCCCAGTCAGGGAACACCTAAAAGTTTTTCACGGCCCCACCTCTAGCGAGCGTCTGACAAACATCCGAGAGTATAATTGTCTCGAGAAAGCTTCTCAAAAAAAAAAAAAACAAATTGCCCTTCAGACACGGCATTTAACAGTAGGCCCCTTCCATTCGTGTAAAGAATATAACACGCACAACACGAATGGATGTGAGAATCTAGGCCTTGGGTCCCATCGACCTGTTGCGCCAAGTATTTTTTTTTTTTCTATTTTCTTTTAATGATTTTTTTCAATTTCTAGTCAAAAAACTAAAATACAAAAAAAAATTTTAAAATTTATATGACATATCTTTAGAAATGTCTTATATTTACCATACATTAATTCTAAGTCCTATCGGTGAAAAAATACCCGAGCAACAGATGATTTTCAATTTTTTTTTTTATTTGGAAGTCCTGAGACACTAATTAATTGTTTTAAAAGATACAATTGGATTCACATTAAGTTTTAAGACCATTATCTTACAAAACTTTGTTCTTACGTTGCTTTTACTTTTATACACGAAGAGGATTACATACATATTGTTTTAACATCAAACATAATGTGCTCTAGAGTGAACAAGAATTGGATTTTCTTTTACATATAATATTCAATGGTTTACCTATGAAGATAAAAATAACAGGCCGATCAAAGTTATAGCTAGGGGCCTCCATCCAACATGCGATAGGTAAAGCATTATAGAAGATTTGCAACAGAAAAACTTGCACTTGCTCGATGCCGTCAACATCCTAAAGAAGGAGAAAAAACAGATAAAGAAGGAACGCAAGTAGTAGTAATAGAGCACTTCCATTATTTATGCTGACTTTTCACAGTAAAGAGAAATCAGAAAACATATATAAACTCTGCTCGATACTTAACATGAAAGCTAAAATTGAACCACTGCGGAAAACAACTGACGCAATAGTACAGTGCAAGAAGTGTCAAGGTTTTAACCATACACAGAAATATTGCGGGTTCACCCCCCGTTCATATCGAAGGTAGAACTCCAAGCGATCTTCGTCTCATTGAGGAGTAAGAAATCCGTGGGAATCGACGGAATTCCGAACATTGTGCTCAGACATCTCCCTCTAGAAGCGGTAGACATATACACCACCCTGTTCAACAATGCGCTGAATAATGCACATTATCCGGCGCATTGGAAGACAGCAGTGGTGCAGTCCATTCCCAAAAGGGGAAAAGATACCTCCAATCCGGCAAATCTCCGGTCGATAAGTCTCCTTCCGAACACCAGCAAGGTATTCGAAAAAGTTATTCATAGAGCCCTGAATAAGTGGGTTGAGGACAAAAATATAATTCCGGACAACCAATTCGGTTTTAAGGTGGAGCATGATACGCTACATGCCGCATCTAAACTGGTGTCGGACGTCCAATGGAATAAAAGCAAGAATCAATGCACGGGTGCCTGCCTGGTTGACTTGGAGAAAGCCTTCGATACCGTATGGTTGGAGGGGCTCTTCTACAATTTGAGCAGGCTGGGTATCAGCAAACCACTACTGTACATCATATGTAATATGCTCACCAGTAGACAGTTCGTTGTGAAAAATGGCAACGTGACTTCTGCTGGTACGTTTCAAATTAAAAATGGTCTGTAACAGGGTGCGGTTAATTCGCCTATTCTGTTCAACATTTACACAAGTGATTTGATAGGTTCTCTTCACCATGCTATTGCGTACGCAGACGACTTGATTGCGTACAGGTCAGGTCCTAAGGTCGAGGTCATTGCAACTCTCTTGCAATGTGACTTCGACAATATCCAGCGATATTGCGATGACTGGAAGTTAAAGATCAACTTCCAGAAATCGGAAACCATCCTGTTCAGAACGTTGTTATCTGGCGCCTCAAGGGACACCAGAAAGAATTGGCGAAAGTTCTCTATCGTATGACCAAATGGACGACCATTGGCGAGTAGAAGTGTAGTCAGGTACCTTGGGATCTGGCTAGACCAGTATCTATATTTCAACAAACATATAGATGCTGCTTTTGCCCTTACAAAGAGACTGTTTTATAGCAGCCAACTCGATGCGAGGGTGAAGGTAATCTGCTGCACGGCCCTCATACGGCCAATGCTCACCTATGGCTGTGCGTTGTGGTTCAACGTGGGAGCAAGCTTGATGGAAAGGATTCGGGTGTTTGAGAGGGATTGTCTTCGGGCTTGCCTTCATTTATACAGAACACCAGAGTCCGAGTACAAAAAATTCTACTCTAATGAGGTCCTTTATAACAGGGCGAATCTGATCAGAGTGGACAATTTCCTGGTGAAGTTGATTCGCGGTCATATTGCAAGAGCAATGAACTCGACCAATAACCTGATCTTTGGGGCTTACTACCCCAACGACATGTACCACGAAAATGTGCGCCTTAACGGCTTTATCCCCCCAGAGGCGTTTCTCTATTTTGACAGACAAGGTCTGATACAGGATAGAACGGGTACTCCGATTATATTCCACGTCGCCAGAAAATCTGTGGATAGGCGACTTAACTACGAGCGAGGCGTAGCACAGAGTACTGATGATCGTCTCCGATTCAGTAGGTCGGTTTCGGGGCGTGATCGTAAAGATATAGAAAGACAGCACCAGAAATTTTGGTGGGTTAACGAAGTGAGAACTGTCTTTTAGGGTAAGCTGGCCACTTTATTTATTTTTTAAACATAGACTGGCCGGCATATTTAGTTTTTAAGGTAGTCGTAGGTGTTTGTTGTAGGTGTCCTAATTACAAGATAGTTTTAGAGCACAGCACTCGGCTTATAAAAAAAAAAATAAAATAAAAAAAAATTAAAAAGTTAAAAAAAAAAAAACAGCAGTCGGCTAAAAAAAAAAAAAGAGCGTATTTGTATTACGTTTTCATTATAAAATGGTTAAATAGATTAATATTTATTTTACGGTAGTTTAAGGTAGTTTAAGTTTTATATAAAAAACAAAAAAGTTCAGATACAAAGTTTTTAACAAAACAAAATTTTCTTTGTTAAAATTAAAGTAAAATTTAGTTAATAAATAAAATATGAACAAATTACTAATCATGTACCTAGGTTACGTCGAAAGACATAGGTTAAGAATTAAGTTTAACTTAGAGCGTCCGCACAGGGCCAGTAAGTTAGTCATAACATATATAGTTAAGTTAGTTAAGCTAGTTTTAAGCACTTTTGTCTAGCTTTAAGTTTTCTTTTCCTGAAGTAATTATAAAAATTGCGTTAAAAAAAAAAAAAAAAAAAAAAAACAGAAATTTGCTCTTGTGAGACAAGATGTAACAAATAGTAAAACAGAGACCAAAACATACGTAGAAATTATTAAACAAAATGGGACTACTGAAAGAAGTACTAATAAAAAACAACACACAAAAGAGAATGCTAAGCAAGAAGAGCCTATTAAGACATTAATCAAAAAGAAACAACCTACTAAAGTAATTTGTAATCACCAAGAACCTAACAAATAGATAAACTAATTAGAAAACTTGAAGAACAAAAAGACACAAATAATAAAATATTTGAGAAATTCAAAGAATTAGACAAGTCTTTCAAATACAAAGCGACCAAAAATAAGTATGAATAAAGCACTAAAAATAGTAACTTGGAACGCTAATGGGCTAATGCAGCACATAGATGAGTTGTTAATTTTTCTAAATACGGAAAAGATAGATATTTGCTTAATTTCAGAAAGTCACTAAACCAGATCAAACAACTTAAACATATCTGGTTATTGTTGCTACCATGCTGTTCACCCAGCGCATAGGGCAAAAGGAGGATCTGCGCTACTCGTAAAAGAATCAATTAAACATTACGAAGACTCAAAAATTGAGGAAGAAAAAACTCAAGCTACAACTATAAATGTGCACGTATTAAACAAAATGAAAATAAAAGTATCTGCAATATACTGTCCACTAAAAAAAGAAGACTATATTAGATTTTTCCAAGCATTGGGGAATTATTTTATAGTCGGTGGTGACTTTAATGCCAAAAATACCTTTTGGGGCTCTAGACTAACGAACACCAAAGGTAGAGAGCTATATTCAGCAGGATTAAAATGTGATTATCATTCAAGTACTATGCCAACACACTGGCCGATAGATCAGAATAAAATCCCAGACCTAATAGACTTCTATGTAGGAAAAGGAGTATCTGATAACTATATTTGCGTAGAAAATAAAGATGATCTGTCGTCAGATCATTCTCCTGTCCTCATGACAATTAGTGTTAGCGTACTGAAAACTAAAAGTCAACCACGTCTTATAAATCATAAAACAAACTGGCTCCTGTTCAGACGCACTCTAGAAGATAGCATAAATCTACAAGTTACGATAAAAAGCACATTTCAGCTAGAAGAAGAAATTGAGCTATTTAATACAAATATTCAGCAAGCAGCATGGATAAGCACCCCTTTCTGTAAAAAAAGAGGAATGTAGACATAAATTACCCTTCTGCAGTTAAGGAATTGATTAGGAAAAAACGCAAAGCTCGTAAAACTTGGCAAAGAATCCGAACACCTGAAAATAAAACGATTCTTAACGCATTGTGCAATGAACTTAAGAGGGTTATAAAAACTGTAAAAAAACGAATCAAAACACCTAAATAATCTATCAGCCCATAAAGATACAAATTATTCGTTATGGAAAGCTGTCAAGTCCTTAAAAAATTAGCAAAACAGGCACCGCCCATTAAACAAGTAAATGGGTCTTGGGCAAGAAATGCCAAAGAAAAAGCTAACCTCTTTGCAGATCACCTTCAAGAAATCTTCCAACCATTTTCTAGGCAAACTGCTGACGAAAACTTGTCTCTGCAGCCACGAAACGATCACAGGAACATACAGCATGTAACATTACAAGAACTAAAATGGGAAATTAAAAGTAACATAAATGCAAAAAAGGCACCGGGCTATAATTTAATAACGGGACAAATACTTAAGGAGTTCGCAGATAAAGCTAATAGCAAATTATTACATATAATTAATGCAGCACTCAGGCTAAAGGGCGCCGTGGCTCAGTGGTTAGTGCGTTGGACTATGGAGCAACGGGTTCGAGATCGAATCCCAGTCGGGGAACACCTAAAAATTTTTCACGTCCCCACCCCGGTGTAAAGAATATAACACGCACAACACGAATGGTTGTGAGAAGCTAGGCCCTGGGTCCCATCGACCTGTAGCGCCAAGTATTTATTTTATTTACTCAGGCTAAAGTATATTCCGAGGCAATGGGAGGTGGCAGAAGTAATCATGATTCTGAAACCGGATAAGTCAACAAATGAAAAGAAATCGTATAGACCAATTTCGCTCCTACCCGTAATGTCAAAACTATTCGAAAAACTGATTTTAAAAAAATTGAAGCCAATAATAGAAGAAAGAAATCTTGTACCCTCCCACCAATTTGGATTTAGGGAGAGACACTCTACTGTACAACAAGTGTATAGACTTGCGAGTACAATAGAAAAAGCAGTCGTTCACTGACCTTCATTGACGAAAGACGTGTTTCGACTTCTTTCTGTTAAATAGTGCGTGTATTCTTATACGAAAAAAGTTAGTGCGCTAATAAGAGCCGAGTTGGCAAAGTGGAAGTGGTAGTGGATTACCATCCGAACAGACGCTGGTTCAATTCCAGCCAAAGTACAAGCACTTTTTTTACTTGCACCTATACCTATAGGGCAAGTATTGTATTCGTGCAAAATTTGGAACTCGAGATTTTAATCAAACTTGACATTACTATAACGGAGAAGTCCAAAAAAGTAGGTCCGCCAATGCCGTCTGTCTGTCTGTCTGTCTGTCTGTCTGTCTGTCTGTCAGTCTGTCAGTCTGTCTGTCTGTCTGTATATTCGACTACAGCCTAAACGGCTGAACGGATTTACTTCAAACTTCATATATAGGGTCTGTGGGATATTCCCTAGAGGCGAAATTTGAATTTTCATTCTAACCTCAAAATTAAGGGTAGTTTACTTAAGGCCGATTTCAGTTAAAATGGATTTTCTCAAAAACGGCTCTAACGATTTCGATAAAATTTGATGTGTGGGTTAGTTTGGGCATATGCTATGAGGTGGCATACCACGTTTTTCACGAAAAATTCGAATAACGGTAATATTGAAAATCAGCTGTTTCTCGGGTATTTGTTCGGCGATTGGGCTAAAAATTATTATTTGTAGGTTATAAGACAAGTGCAAAATAATGGCATACCAAATTTTGGAATGCCACGCCCACTTTTATAAAACTTATTTTTTTCAAAATTTTTACTAGAAATTGAGAAAAAATTATTTAAGCAAAGTAATAGACCTTCAAATTCTCTATAATTCACTCAAACACCCTATCTGGCCACGCCCACTTTTTATGGGCATTTTTATAAAAACAAAACATTGAGTAAAGTCCTACAATGTTATGACTATTATTCCATCGAAACGCGGAATGCCACGCCTACTTTACTGGGAAGAGCAAGACTTGGACTTTAATCCTGATAAAATTATACACTTATAGCATTACGGTGCAAGTACGTACGACCCAGTCGTGCACTTTATTTAATTAAAGCAAAGCACAGTACAAAAATACAAAAATAAACAAAAGCAACACGCGATGGACGAGAGGCAACGGTCCGCACTCCCAGTAGCGGGAGATGCGGACAAACAAACATCAGCCGATCCAAATACGGCATCGACGTCAGGCTACTCAATGGCAGTGGCCAACGAAGGGACTACCAAGAGGAGGAGGAAGGTAAAGCCTATGACTAACTTGGTCAAGCGCCCCACTCGATCAACATCGAAAGATAAGCTGTCTATCGAAGTATCGGGAGGGCGAATTCAACAACAACACAAACACAGCTGGACACAACTGACGATGATGACACCTTCTCATACGTATCGGACGGTGGAGAAGGAAGATATACGGGCGATAACAACGCCTTTGCCCGATTAGCCGCCTCTGAGTCAGAGGACGAGGAAGATGTTCTAGATAACCTCAACAGCAGCATCATAAAGCTGCAGCAAAAGGTGCTCCTAATAAGGGCGAAGCAAATGGCCAGAAGGGAGAAGGAGCGGAAGGCTGAACTCGAGCGCCAGCATCAACAACAACAAGGCGAAGAAGGGAATCAAAACAACCCACAAAAACAAAACAAAAAGCCACAACAGCAGCAGCAAAAACAAGCACAGCAGGCAAAGCAGCAGCAGCCGAAACAACACCAGCAGAACCAGCACCAGCCACAGCAGAAACAGCTGCAACAGCAACAAAAGGTACAGAAACCACAACAGCAGCAAACGAAACAACAGCAGCAGCAACCGAAACAACAGCAGCAGCAGAAACAGCAGCAGCAGATACAACCGCAACAAGAGAAGACAACAAAACAGAGGGTGCCTCCAATAAACACCTACAAATTGGAACTGAAGGACACCATTGAGCTATGTAAGTCGGCCATAGGCAATAATTTTTACATTAATAGACTTAGTGTAGATAGGCATGCTATACACTGCAATACAGTGGATAATTACCATATAATTAAAGATTTATTACGGGACTCGACGACGGAGTTCTTTTCCTTTACCCCGAAAAGGGAAAAGTTGCAAACGATGCTCCTTAAGGGACTAGAACCGTCTGCCGATCCGGAGGAGATCCTCAACCTACTCAAAAGAGTAAAGTGCGACGGCCTCGAATTTGTAGGGGTCAAGCCATTTATCACGGCAAAGGCGAAAAGGGAGAATCGGAAGTTACCGTTCTTCCTAGTTCAGATGTCACCCAATAGCAAACTTGATGGTCTAAGAGGCATTAAAGTCCTCGACTATCAAGTTGTGAGGTGGGAAAAAGTAAGAAGGAGCGAACGCATTTTGCAATGCATTCGCTGCCAGAGGTTCGGGCACGCCGCGTCGAACTGCGCCATGCAGCCTCGATGCGTAAAGTGCAGTAAAGACCACAAGGCAGAGGAATGCCCCTTAGGGAAGGATAGGACTGTAGACAAGGAGCAACTTTCGTGTGCTCTATGCGGGAACACGGGGCACACCGCTAATTATCGGGGTTGCCCTAAGTTTCAGTTCATAAAAAAAGTAAATCTGGCTCGACAGCAGAAGATCGAGGTGAAACGTCCACCTGGTCCCGCTCTAATTTCACAAGCCGTCACACCCCAATTGACCTACGCCCAAATGGCGTCGGGTCAGGGCAAGACGCAAAAGCAACTGCCAAAGGCTGCTCCAAAGGCGTCAGTGCCTAAAGCACCTGAGGCACAAGCTGACTTGATGGCTATCTTGCTCTCAATTCAAGGGCAGATGGGCCAGCTACAACGTCAGATACAAGAGCAGGCGACGCGGGTGGACCAAATCTACGCGCTTCTGCCGGGCCTAGCGCACCTCCAGTCGTAATGGGTACCACGGCGGAGACTCCCTTAAAGATCCTTGCGGTGAATGTGAATTCACTGATAAGGATAAAACGTAGGAACTCACTTTTTAGGTTGTTAGACGATAAAAATCCTGATTTGCTTCTGATTAGCGAAACTAAGCTAACTCAGAGACATAAATTAAGGAACAATAAATATAATATAATAAGAAGAGACCGGCCCAACTCCACATTACAAGACAGTGTACAGTGGTGAAGTGCGAAGGTTCCAGGTGCTGGAAGCGTGCATCGTGTGCATCCCTCTCCATAGTGGAAAGAAGATGTACGTGGTCTCGGTCTATGCACCTGAAGCTACTCAACCTTCCTTATTTATATCAGAACTCGAATCACTTTTTCGAATCCTAAGGCTAGAGTCGGATGAGAACTATTATCTCATGGCCGGAGATTTAAACGCGAAGCATGGGGATTGGGGAAATAATACGCCAAATCCTAGAGGGAACCTACTACTCAATTGGTGGGGTCAGCACAATGTCGAGTTTAGACTCGATGTGAAAGCATCGGACATTCCGTCCTTTCCCAGAGGCGGCTCTTATCTGGATCTCATGCTGTTCGACGTACGGCTACAACTGACCGACACGGACCGACAGACTATGAACTGTTTACACACTTTTGTGTACGACAGTGACCATTGCGGACTTAGTGCCGAAATAACGATTCCCAACGAGATTGCGGAACTGGAAGAGTTTGTTCAAACGCACCCCTACAACTACAGTAGGACGCGCTGGACACGCTTCTCCCGAATACTGACTAGAGCACTCTCCTCGAACTCGCTCTACCCACCGTCCAATAGGAACCTGTCAAACGAGGAGATTGACAGATATCTGAAACGATTGGATGAGACAATCAAACAAACGATGGACAGTACGATACCTCGGTATCAACATACTGACAACACCGACATATTCCGCAACGCGACAATCGACGCACTACACCGACAGAAAAGTAGACTCCTGTCAAGATTAAAAACCTTGTACAGGCAGTTTGCCGACAGACACAACTCAGAGGTTAGGACACTGAAGTCGTTGATCAAAAATCTCCAAAAATTGATCAAAGAGAATTATAGAATGACGGTTAATGCGCATTGGAACGGGAAGATTTCGGCCATAAGAGCCAATAATCCAAGCATGTTCCCGCAAATCAATAAGGTATTTCGGAGAAATAACATCAACGACCTTCCGTGTCTTAAGTTACCCCGAACAACGAACAACGAACGAGTACTAATAGCAGCAGGCATAGACCCAGATAATGCTGTCGAGGATGACGACTTCTTCGTGATAGAAGATCCGCAGGAGAAAGTAGAGGCTATAGGAGCGACCTTTCAAGAAGTGTACAAGGTGAATGATAGCGTTCACCCGAACCATGACCTGGAAAATCGCGTCCTTGTGCACAACTTCTACCTTCGAAATGATATGCAGGAATGGCGATCTGAGAACACTGGTTGCACCGTGTTCAATGAAGGGAACATGGCAAGCAATGCCATCGCCAATGACAGGGTTCACCCCCCGTTCATATCGAAGGTAGAACTCCAAGCGATCTTCGTCTCACTGAGGAGTAAGAAATCCGTGGGAATCGACGGAATTCCGAACATTGTGCTCAGACACCTCCCTCTAGAAGCGGTAGACATATACACCACCCTGTTCAACAATGCGCTGAATAATGCACATTATCCGGCGCATTGGAAGACAGCAGTGGTGCAGCCCATTCCCAAAAGGGGAAAAGATACATCCAATCCGGCAAATCTCCGGTCGATAAGTCTCCTTCCGAACATCAGCAAGGTATTCGAAAAAGTTATTCGTAGAGCCCTGAATAAGTGGGTTGAGGACAAAAATATAATTCCGGACAACCAATTCGGTTTTAAGGCGGGGCATGATACCCTACATGCCGCGTCTAAACTGGTGTCGGACGTCCAATGGAATAAAAGCAAGAATCAATGCACGGGTGCCTGCCTGGTTGACTTGGAGAAAGCCTTCGATACCGTATGGTTGGAGGGGCTCTTCTACAAGTTGAGCAGGCTGGGTATCAGCAAATCTCTACTGTACATCATATGTAATATGCTCACCAGTAGACAGTTCGTTGTGAAAAATGGCAACGTGACTTCTGCTGGTACGTTTCAAATTAAAAACGGTCTGCAACAGGGCGCGGTTAATTCGCCTATCCTGTTCAACATTTACACAAGTGATTTGATAGGTTCTCTTCACCATGCTATTGCGTACGCAGACGACTTGATTGCGTACAGGTCAGGCCCTAAGGTCGAGGTCATTGCAACTCTCTTGCAATGTGACTTCGACAATATCCAGCGATATTGCGATGACTGGAAGTTAAAGATCAACTTCCAGAAATCGGAAACCATCCTGTTCAGAACGCCGTTATCGGGGGCCTCAAGGGACACCAGAAAGAATTGGCGAAAGTTCTCTATCGTGGGACCAAACGGACGACCATTGGCGAGTAGAAGTGTAGTCAGGTACCTTGGGATCTGGCTAGACCAGTATCTATATTTTAACAAACATATAGATGCTGCTTTGGCCAGAGCCCGAGCTGCTTTTGCCCTTACAAAGAGACTGTTTTATAGCAGCCAACTCGATGCGAGGGTGAAGGTAATCTGCTACACGGCCCTCATACGGCCAATGCTCACCTATGGCTGTCCGGTGTGGTTCAACGTGGGAGCAAGCTTGATGGAAAGGATTCGGGTGTTTGAGAGGGCTTGTCTTCGGGCTTGCCTTCATTTATACAGAACACCAGAGTCCGAGTACAAAAAATTCTACTCTAATGAGGTCCTTTATAACAGGGCGAATCTGATCAGAGTGGACAATTTCCTGGTGAAGTTGATTCGCGGTCATATTGCAAGAGCAATGAACTCGACCAATAGCCTGATCTTTGGGGCTTACTACCCCAACGACATGTACCACGAAAATGTGCGCCTCAACGGCTTTATCCCCCCAGAGGCGTTTCTCTATTCTGACAGACAAGGTCTGATACAGGATAGAACGGGTACTCCGATTATCTTCCACGTCGCCAGAAAAGCTGTGGATAGGCGACTCAACTACGAGCGAGGCGTAGCACAGAGTACTGAGGATCGTCTCCGATTCAGTAGGTCGGTTTCGGAGTGTGATCGTAAAGATGTAGAAAGACAGCACCAGAAATTTTGGTGGCTTAACGAAGTGAGAACTCCCTCGTCGAACTCGCTTATTTCTGGCTAGCCCTTTTAGGGTAAGCTGGCCACTGTATTTATTTTTTTTTCATACATAGCCTGGCCGGCATACATAGTTTTTAAGGTAGTCGTAGGTGTTTGTTGTAGGTGTTCTAATTATAAGGTAGTTGTAGAGCACAGCACTCGGCTTAATATAAAAAAAAAAAAAAAGAAATAGCAGCAGTCGGCTAAAAAAAAAAAAATAAAAATACAAAAAAAAAAAAAAAAAGAGCGTATTTAATTACGTTTTTAGCTTAAGTAGGTTAAGTAGTTTAAGATTTATTTTAAGGTAGACTTAAGTTTTATATATAAAAACAAAAAAAAAATAGTTCAGCTACAAAGTTTTTTCAAAAAAAACATTTTCTTTGTTTCAATTAGAATTAAGTTAATAGTAAATAAATAAGAAACAATTAATTGTTTTAGTTAGGTTACGTCGAAAGACATAGATTAAGCATTAAGTTTAGCTTAGAGCGCCCGCATAGGGTCAGTAAGTTAGTCATAACATAGTTAAGTTAGTTAAGCTAGTCTTAAGCACTTTTGTCTAGCATGTAAGTTTTTCTGAATTACAACAAATAAAAATGCATTTAAAAAAAAAAAAAAAAACAATAGAAAAAGCACTTGAGAACAAAAAATCTGTTCAGCCATCTTTCTTGACGTAACACAAGCGTTTGACAAAGTCTGGCACCGAGGCCTGGAATTTAAACTGAAAAGAGAGTTCTGCTTAATTCTAAAATCGTATATATCAGATCGTTACTTTCGAGTAAGATATGACGATGAATACACCAATCTAAGAAAAATATCTGCAGGAGTTCCACAAGAAAGTGTCTTGGGACCGATCCTCTACCTCCTATATACAAGAGACCTTCCTCAGCCTGAAGAAGCTAGCTTAGCGACTTTCGCAGATGACACCGCAATTATGACTATTGGCGACAATGCAGATGAAGCAGCGAACAAATTACAGAAGGCAATTAAATTTGTAAGTGATTGGACAAAAAAGTGGAGAATAAAACTTCACGAAACTAAATCTATCCATGTTAACTTTACTAACAGAAAAATAAATACCGTAAGAGTTAATATTGATGGAAATGAAGTTCCGTACGCAAATACTGCCAAATATTTGGGTATAACACTCGACGCCAAGCTCAGATGGAAGGAGCATGTCAAAAAGAAAAAAGAGGAGCTAAATATTAGACTCAGACAAATGCATTGGTTAATGGGAAGGAATTCCCAGCTATCAATTGACAACAAACTGCTTTTATACAAGCAAGTACTGAGGCCTGTCTAAGAATTATACAAACATTCCAAAACAAAGTACTAAGAGGCATCGTTGATGCGCCTTGGTATATAAGAAATGACAACCTACAAAGGGACTTACAAGTAGAGAATGTTAGTGATATTGTTAAGAAATATGCACTTAAACATTACCAACAACTTCAAGACCATGTAAATCCTAAAATACAATACATGGTGGAAGATAACAGGAATACCATTAGACGGCTTAAAAGATTAAGGCCGTATGACTTAATTTCTTAACGAAAAACTAGATATAAAAGCATAAATGCGTCATATGTATACATATACATACACATGTGTCCTAAAACTATTTTTTATTATTATTTATTCTCAGAGAAAAGTTTCTGGATGAGACATCCTCTCAGTTGTAACGACAGAAGTTGTTTTTTGTTTGGGATGTTTTCCCACACTATCCAATCCACAGCTGAAGACCCCCCCGGATGGGAAATGGGGTCGGAAGCAGAGGTGGTTTTAGTTCGGGTTAAAGTCCCACACTCCAGCTTTCGATTCTTTCCACCTTCCTTAAAAAAAAAAGCATATATTACATTATTACGTACATATCCATATGTATGTATATGTATATTCATATAGATTGCAGGTCTACGCTCTCTTTAATCGTCTTTTCGTGCTGGCTTCCTGGTGAGGTAGATTTCGCATTTCATTGCGAGCTTGTATAATAGTCCTTTATGCCATACACTATCAAAGGCTTTTGCAACGTCTAGGTAAACTGCGTATTTTTGCTCATTCAAGTCGTTTAGGATTTTGTTTGTCACTCGATGCACCTGTTGGATTGTAGAGTGATTTTGCCGAAATCCGAATCGATGGTCCGGAATAGGGTGTTTCTGCTTTAATGATATGTCCATGCGGTCTAGGAAGAGTTTTTCGAATATTTTTAGACTTATCGGCCTGTATGACGATGGTTTTGTTGCATCTTTCCTGGTTTCGGCCTTGCTATTATTTTTTCATTACTTTTGGGTAGAAGTTAAGTCTTAGGATGTCATTAAATGTATTTCTAAGATAAAGTTCAGCTCTATCCGGAAGTGTTTTCAATATTTGTCCTGTTATTAGATCGTATCCGATTAATGTTACTGATGTTCGTGGTATGCCGTTTGTAGCCGTTTTTGAGAAAATCCATTTTTATTGAAATCAGTTTTAAGTAAAATACCCTTAACTTTGAGGTTAAAATGAAAATTCCGATTTCGCCTCCAACCCTGCAGACTCCAGATATGATGTTTGAATCAAATCTGTTCTGCCGTTTGGGCTGCAGTCGAGCGTACAGACAGACAGAATTGGCGCACCCACTTTTTTAAACTTCTCCATCATAGTAATGTAAAGTTTAAAAAATAGAAATTTCAGGAAACCAGTCCTATCTGTTTAGGACTTGGACATCCTCTACCGAAGAATTGCTTCACCTGATATCCGGCACACATTTCCCAGGTAGCTAGTTATTTTCTAGCAGTGAGGACCTGAACAGATCGGCTGCTCAAACAACCAACTCCTCCAGTATGAAACTTTAAATGTCATTATACCTGCCGAAGTCCATAAGAATTCAGACATCTATGTACATATATACAACAGGTCCTTCCAAATGAGGTCATTTGATCCTACTGTTTTTCAACAACGCAGAAACAATACCACCCACCCACTGTTGCCGCAATTGAATGAAGATCAGCACTTCCTTCAGATTTATTTACAAATGATGATGAAACTTGAGACTTTTTTTTTACTCCTTTTTTTCTGAGTGCACCCGGGGTAATAACTGCTTAGGATAAGGACGCCGATTATTTGAATTTCATTATTCAAAATCAAAACGCAGTCACACTGCATTCGTTCAAATCGGTTGATCCCATAACAAATGATGAAGCAACAAATTGAATTTTTGAATTCGTTGGGTGTGCCCGGTCTACCATTGAAGAAACTCATTAACGTCATCCAAGCCACCATAATCAAAGGAAAATTTAATGACGAGGAAGTTCTCATTTCTAATGAAATAATTACAATATGAAAAAGACTTGTACATATGTATCCATTCTTTTTTTTTTTTTTGGGAAAGTTGACAAAGTTAAGGAGAGAGGTGTATTTTAGCAAATACCTTTGCGCCTTGCACCTTATTGCTATAAGTGTAAAATTCTATCAGGATTGAGGTCCAAGTCTTGCTTTTTCCAGTAAAGTATGGCATTCCGCGTTTCGATGAAATAATAGTCATAACATTGTAGGAGTTTACTCAATGTTTTGTTTTTATAAAAACGCCTTTAAAAAGTGGGCGTGGCCAGATAGGGTGTTTGAGTGAATTATAGAAAATTTTCGTGAAAAACGTGGTATGCCACCTCATAGCATATACCCAAACTAACGCCGTTTTCGAGAAAATTCATTTTAACATAGACCACAGATATGAAGTTTGAAGCAAATCCGTCCAGCCGTTTAGACTGCAGTCGCATATACAGACAGACAGACAGACAGACGGAATTGCCGGACCTACTTTTTTAACTTCTCCATCATAGTAATGTCAACTTTAATTAAAATCTTGTTGATATCGGGCCCTCATATCCCCAGGGCAAGGGGGTACGGAGATAGTGGTCCTACTGAACCACAAATCCATGCCTATGCTCAGACCCGCATCACCCGCTGTAAAATCAAACCGACGAACCAGCGATCCGGAATAAGGATGCAGGTGCTAAGGTAAGAAGACAATGACGAACATTGTTCAAATTAACCTCTACCATAGCATTGCAGCTAGCGCTAATCTCATCTATTACTTAGGTACAAACAATATCGATGTTGCCTTAGTGCAAAAGCGATGGCAAGATCATTTTGCCAGGACGCAAAGCCTTTGTAACGCGGAAAGTAAGAACAGAACTAGTGGGTAGGAGTTGCCGACACCTTCAAAAATGTGACTTGCGGAGTCCCTCGGACATCAATAGCAAAGCCGAGGAAGTCGCCATTGTCTTCAAAGAGGTGAAGTGGAATTTCTTAATGGAACTACGAAATCTGTAAGGCTTAGCAAGATCGTCTCCAGACAAGCTACGGCTATAGGATCACTCAAAGACGGTAATTGGACTGGATCATGTTCAGTCACTTAAATTGCTAATCAGCACCCTATTCCCAGGGAGTGTAACCCAACCTGTCGATAGCTCAAGAAGAAATATAACCACGGGCTTAATTCCAGAAGAGAGAATGGAGTGGGCAATTACCTTAAAAACCGCTACCGCTGGACGGGATCATACCGATCATGCTTCAGAGCACCACACGATTTTTCCGGTACTCAAAAAACTATTTACCAGTAGCCTTAAACGAAGACATATTCCAAGAACATAGAGTAGAACACGAGGGTACGAAAATGGAACCATTTGCCTGTAAAGGTACTCCTCAAGGCGGAGTAATCTTTCCACCACTATGGGTCATTGTACTACATGTACTACAAGCACCTTTCCAGCTGAGGTACAGTGGTGTTAAGACCATTGCATATGCAAGAATGGAAGGACGGACAGCCTGCCATCTCTATCTTCACAGATGGATCAACAGATGGCGTAGGGTCAGGCATATTTCACTGAACCGCTGGGTACATCAGATCGACAGCCAGTTGGCAATAAAATGAGCCCTCTGCTGGGTCCCTGGACACGAACGAATACCAGGAAATGAGAAGGCAGACGAACTGGCAAGGGGTTCAGAACAAGGTACACACATTGGGTCTCATCTTTCCTTACGCACTAAAGCAAGAGGCATGGATGAATAGGCCAAAAAAAGATGGTCCTACCTAGACACCTGTGTGATTACAAGAATCTTATGGCCTTATGACCAACCGAATTATGCAAACGGATAGGATATCCCTTACTACCCTGATAGGAGTAATCACGGGGCGTAACTCTCTTCGGTACCACATGAAAAAAATAAGACTCACGGAAGGACACAGATGTCGGGGATGTGGAGATGAGAAAGTCAATTAGGATACTACCCGCTTTCTGTCCGTGCCCTTGGCTCATCGGGCGATATATCTTCCGTGACCTTGAAGAATAAGCCAATATAACAATTAACGACATCTTGAACTTCGTCAGATCTACTGGATGGTTTAATGGTTCATATGAAAAACATTTGTAGGACTAGGGTTAACCAATGGACAAGAACAATCTTTCTCCTATGGGTATCACAATGGGTCTGCACTGGCGTTGTGGTCTTTTTCTACTCGCCTACCCACTAAACTAACCTAACCTAAGGCAGCAGCCAATATGGTTTTATTGACAAGTTTGCAGTTCACAAAACGAGATAGAACTTACATTTCTTACCCACTTTTTTCGACTGCAAGGATATCATGAAGAAAACTAGAATTGGAGTAAATTTTTGTTTACGACTAAAATTTATGATTGACATAAATAGTACATACCTACTTTTTTAACTTTCTAATATTTCCATTTTTTGACCAGAAATTAAAATAAAGTGCACGACTGGGTCGTATGTACTTGCACCGTAATGCAATAAGTGTATAATTTTATCAGGATTAAAGTCCAAGTCTTGCTCTTCCCAGTAAAGTAGGCGTGGTATTCTGCGTTTCGATGGAATAATAGTCATAACATTGTAGGAGTTTACTCAATGTTTTGTTTTTAAAAAACACCTTTAAAAAGTGGGCGTGGCCAAATAAGGTGTTCGAGTGAATTATAGAAATTTTTTTCTCAATTTCTAGTAAAAATTAAAAAAGAAATAAGTTTTATAAAACTGGGCGTGGCATTTCAAAATTTTGTATGCCATTATTTTGCACTTGTCTTATAACCTACAAATAATAATTTTTAGCCCAATTGCCGAACAAATACCCGAGAAACAGCTGATTTTCAATATTACCGTTATTCAAATTTTTCGTAAAAAACGTGGTATGCCACCTCATAGCAAACTAACGCACACATCAAATTTTATCGAAATCGTTGGAGCCGTTTTCGAGAAAATCCATTTTAACTGAAATCGGTCTTAAGTAAACTACCCTTAATTTTGAGGTTAGAATGAAAATTCAAATTCCCTCTAGGGAATATCCCACAGACCCTATATATGAAGTTTGAAGTAAATCCGTCCAGCCGTTTAGGCTGTAGTCGAATATACAGACAGACAGACAGACAGACGGAATTGTCGGACCTAATTTTTTGGACTTCTCCATCATAGTAATGTCAAGTTTGATTAAAATCTCGAGTTCGATTTTTTTCACGATTGCAATACTTGCCCTATAGGTAGGTGCAAGTAAAAAAGCATTACAACAAAATTGATAGGCTGTACAATTTTCTATTATTCAATCATAAAAAACTAAATATCTCCACCCCCACATTTTGGGAGTTTTTTTTACAAAAAATGGCGTTTTCGAAGTGACCGTGACCAAGTAAGATATGTGGACGGATTGTAGTGTAGTGTAACAATGCAAACATACGTTACCTCACATAGTTACTGTTTGCAAGTGTCATATAGCAAGCACTCAGTGCCGGCGGCGAATTACGTAACAGTGGTGTCTTAGTTTCGATAAATTAGCGTAGTAAGCGAATTTACTGTAACGATTGAATGTGTGATTATTTGTAAACAATTAGAGTAGAATCGAGGTATAAATACTCCGGTCATTAATAATAAAAATCAATTTTAGCCAAACCTTGATGTTTGATTCATTCATTGCGGCATTCTTGCCACCTTTTTTTAGCGACCCTGCCATCTATGCAAATATAAATAGGACGAAGAAGTGGGCCAAGACGTCGAAAACAGCCTGTTTGCCAGCCTAATTGGACCTCTAGAATATGTGTTTAAATGTATAGCGAGGAAACTTACTTCTCTGAATACATGAAGATGGACGACGGCTTAAGGAAGAGATTGCTTGGAAGCAATGTTTGTCGATGAACTCGAGGATCAAATCAAAGAATACTAAAAAAAAAGAAAGAGTGGAACAATTAGAAAAGTCTAATTGGAAGGAATCTGGCTTCCTCCGACCGCAATATAGAAAACTCATCCGTAACCCGTTGACCAATAAATCCATTCCAATGCAAAACTACGTCATAGAGCTAGTTATATTACAAACTAATAAATAAAACTATACTCAAAACACTGGTCTCTTTTGTACCTACTGTCATGGACAAAAGTTTTTACACGAAGACATTTCCCAAGTAAAATATTATTATTATTATTATTATTGTTTATTAAAACATAAATAAATTTACATCTTAATCTATAGGGTACAGCACTAGCTACCAGAGCTATCGCCTAGAATTAAGGCACATGTTTGTTTTAGTTAAATGTAATTATCGAGTTTAAGGTTTAATAGTAGTTTTGTAGACGTCTTTAATATTTTGGGAAGAGGGGGTTAGTAATAGGTCTAAGAGTTTTGTGTGAAATAAATTGTTACAGTGTTGATTGATTACTGGGCAAACGAGATGTTCGGTTGACAGGACAGCGCCGGATTGACAAAGATGGCAGGTAGGAGGGTTGTCTCTCATGAGGAGATGCCTGTGTATCAATTGTGTATGCCCGAGTCTCAGTCTCAAGAAACACCTTTTCATTTTGCAGGAGGTGTTTGTTGGGTAGGAGAAAGATACGCCGCACAGTGGGGAAGAATCTGTAACTTTCAAACTAATTGAGATTTTTTCATAATTATTTTTGTATTTAAAATGTCATTTGAGCATGCATTGTTACACAATTCTTCATTTTCAAAATTTGTTCTGTTTTTATATTAAAAACAATTTAAATATATAATGAGAAAACAAAATTATAAAAAAACAATCATTTGTTATTCAAAAATTTCTTGAATGTCTTCAGGCCATTTATCTTCAATCTGACTTTTCTGTTGTAATTTCCCTAATGACTATATTAACGGGTCTGATGACCGCAACATCATTCGAAATATGTATATCCTCTTTCCTGAAATTTTACAGGTTTTGTTTTACCGGTACTTTTGGTATAGCTTATGGTTGGCTTCTTGAGCCTCTTCGGAAAGCTCTCCTATTGGCAAAATATGGGACAAAGAATTGTAGCGTAGTGTCCAAACTTTTGTGCGCTTAATTTGAAACCGCTATTAATTAAATTTAAAATATTTCTAAACCTACATACTATTTCCTCTTTAATATTTAGTATTACCGCAGTTGTTTCGAAATTCTCAAAAAATCGTTTCCCTCATTTGTATTTCCGAAGCCTTGTCTTGGTGGATCAACAATTTTTTCAAGAAATTCTGCCTGATTTCTTTTTTTTCGTTCTGTTTCATTTCTTTTATTTGTTCGGTTTTAGCTTTTTCAAAATTAATAACTTTTTCATATGTTAAGTTTAAGAGAAATTCCATTAGACGAATTCTTGCATGCAAAGGTGATATACCGAAATTAGCATTACTTTCAACTTCAACAATGTCACTCTTATTAAATTCTTTCATGGTTTTCCTACATATGACGCACCTCATGCTTGATTTCGTACCGGATACATGCTGAGCCACTTTACCACCGATGCTGTGCTTAACAAATGACAATAGCTTCTAGTAACTTTTAATCATTTTTGTCGTCACTAACATTATATCGCTAAGTGTAACGAAATAAATGATAACAAAGTGAGGAGAAGATATGTTCTTTTGTTAGTGCACAGAAAATGCTAAATTCAAGCACACTTGTTAGCTGTACTACATCAGGTTACATGTGTACTCGAAGGTAAATATTGGAAAGAAAAAAATCGCCACTTAAACTGTTTTTTCTGTATAATTAGGAGTTATATGGACGTACCCGGATAAAGTTTTTTGAATTTTACAAGATAACGTATACTATTTTCATTTAATAAAAAAATTAAGGTTGTGAAATGGTGTGAATTTTTTTCTAGCTCTGATGCAACTTGCGAAATTGAGTTAAAATTCAGTTGGCTTTAGAATTTCCAACGGTACTATTCCCCTTGATTTTATTTTTTACGCATAATAACAGAAAAATATGTAGACAGAGGGAGCATAATAAGTACAATAACTATACAGAACATTTTTTCGAAAATCATGAACTTAAACTTATGCACTCTGTTGCATCATAGATCCATTTATATTTTTTTTCCAACTTTGAATTTTTCTTACTCTGCACCTGAACATTTTTAGACAAAAAAAAGTTTATATTTCTTACTTGTGACTATTTCTGTATTGACTAAAAACTAAACTCAGGTATTTTTGAAACGTGAAAAAATTGATTTATGACCGCCAAATCGACAATTTTTGCCCACAGTGCGCCGATTGGATTAATCTTGGAGTAGTGGTGTGTGTATTCTCTCCAAGAATGTTTTCTCCTCTAATGCCAGTATGCGTTAAGTCGCTTGATAAGGTCTTTTTTCGATGGTGGGTGCGATGTTATGTTTGGTTGGGTGGTGATATTACGGGCTTCGATGTCTGCTAGTTCATTGCCGCGAATGCCCGAATGGCCAGGAATCCAGACTACAAGGAGATTGGGTGAGTTTCGGATGATGTTATCCCGAATTTTTGTGATGATTGAGGTGCGGTTGTTAATGTTACGGATTGCATTAACCGTAGAGAGGCTGTCGATGCAAATGAGAGTGTTTCTACCCGATGATTTTGCAGCTTCCGTTGCCTTGAGGATTGCTAAAGCTTCTGCGGAGAACATTGAGAAGTAGTCTGAGGCAACCACTGCAAATCCAGTACCAATCTCGCTTTTAGAACCGTCAGTGTATATTACGTCCCACGAGTTGTCGCTGTAGGGGTAGATTCTTTTTTTACTTCGGACAGCCTTATGTTGATGGCATCGAGCGGGAGCAGCCAGGGCGGGTAGGTCTCCTTGCCTGTGCATTCACCAGTATACTCTCTATTTGGGTTTTTCTTTTCAAAATGTCTAGTAATGATTTAATTTGGTCCATACTATTTTTACTTGCACCTATACCTATAGGGCAAGTATTGCATTGGTGAAAAAAATCGAACTCGAGGTTTAAATCAAACTTGATATTACTATGATGGAGAAGTTAAAAAAAGTGGGTCCGGCAATTCCGTCTGTCTGTCTGTATATGCGACTGCAGCCTAAACGGCTGGACGGATTTGCTTCAAACTTCATATATAGGGTCTGTGGGATATTCCCTAGAGGCGAAATTTGAATTTTCATTCTAACCTCAAAATTAAGGGTAGTTTACTTAAAGCCGATTTCAGTTAAAATGGATTTTCTTGAAAACGGCTCTAACGATTTCGATAAAATTTGATATGTGCAATATTATCAATATTATCTATATATAATATTATCATTATTCGATTTTTTTCGTGAAAAACGTGGCATACCACCTCATAGCATATGCACATATCAAATTTTATCAAAATCGTTAGAGCCGTTTTCGAGAAAATTCATTTTTATTGAAATCGGCCTTAAATACCCTTCATTTTGAGGTTAGAATGAAAATTCCGATTTCGCCTCTATGGATTATCACACAGGCCCCGTATATGAGTTTGATTCAAATCCATCCACGCGTTTAGGCTGTAGCCTCGTGCACAGACAGACAGACGGGATTGGCAGACCCACTTTTTTGGTCTTTTCCATTATAGTAATGTCAAGATTGATTAAAATCTCGAGTTTCAAATTTTGCAGGAATACAATACTTGCCCTATAGGTATAGGTGCAAGTAAAAATAGTATGGACCAAATTAAATCATTACTAGACATTTTGAAAAGAAAAACCCAAATAGAGAGTATACTGGTGAATGCACAGCAAATAAAGAATTCGACATAGCTCAGATAAGAAATAGGCTAATAACAGAAACTGACTTAGAAGAATTAGAAGAAACAGAGAAACAATTTCAGGTAAGGTATAGTTAATCAAATATACACGATACTTAAACGAATGGAAGACCGTCAGAACATAAAGCTAGTAAATCTTACCCCCTACCAAAAAATGTTGATGAGGCACGAAGAATTGCCTCAGTTGGTAGTAACAACTTACTTTAAGAGATTTATCAAAGATTTTGCAGTCATAGCGAGACCGTTAAATCAATTAGTGAAAAAGAAACAACCATTCGCATGGACAGACTAATGTGGTAGCGCATTCAAATCACTAAAAGAAAAATTGATAGCACTACCACTACTAGCACATCTAGATTTTTCAAAAACATTTATACTAACTACTGACGCTTCGACATACATAGGAACCCTTCTTCCAAATTAACCAGAATACGTGTAGACTTAATGTACTACGATTTTGATATTATATTCAAGCAAGGAAAAATGAACACGAACGCAGATGCACTTTCGAGAATACATATAGATTCAGACTAGCGCTAGCGAGAAATAGTTTTATATTTAAAAATATGAACGTGCACGATTTCAAAGAAATATTTAATAACCTCCAAGAAAAAAGAGACAGGTAACTAATGAAGAAGAAAAGCACATATTAATTGAGGAACAGCATAACTCTAAACTAGGAAGACATTGTGGTATAGATACACCAGAGAACATGTTATAACAACAGATACGCCAAACACGTTTAAAACCATTTCAATACACTGTGGGACCGCAAAGACCCTCAAACGGATTTAAACTTGTGAAAGTATTTCCAGTAGAAACCAAAGATGCAGTCAGCGTTGCCAAGGCAATAGTAGAAGAATATTTGCAATTTAGTAAATTTAGAAAAGTGTCGACCCATTTTCATCATGAAACCTTAGGATCTATAGAAGAAACCATAGAGTTTGAACGACTATTTAATGACCATAGGAGATAAACAGTTCGGATGAATGGTTACCGTACTGCACTCATTGTTACATTTCCATTCCACATAGTAGCACTTGGTACTCCCCGTTTGAACTAGTAGAAATAGCACAAAAAAAATATATGATTTAGATAATAAAGATAAAAAAAATAAGAAAAAAAATGATAAACCATTTAAAGCATCATATAAAATAATATCCCAAAAAGGCGTAAATAGTGTAATTTTATTAGATAATAAAGAATATGCAATACACAACAATAATTTGATTATGTCTAAATATAACAGATAACAAACATATGTATGTCTATGTACTCATATAACTCAATATTTATTTACATTTTAAGAACGTCACAATAAGAATTGCCCCAGTTACTGTTTGCAAGTGTCATATAACATGCACTCAGTGCCAGCGGTGATTTACGCGAATTTAACGTAATGAATGAATGTGTGATTATTTGTAAACAATTAGAGTGGACGATCGAAGCATAAATACTCCAGTAATTAATAATAAAAATCAATTTTAGCCAAACCTTGGTCTTTGATTCATTCATTGGGGCACTCTTGCCACTTTTAGCAAGTTGCGCTTTGTACAGCAAAAGTAGGGAATTAACTACTGAGAAACATTACATGGCAATCCTGATGTTACAGTAGATAATGTGAATTTCTTCATATTTGATCTTAATAAATTTTCCGATAGCATGTAAAATACTAGTTATGTACTACAAATACAAATATTGGGACCTAGCTTCTTACAATTTTTCGTGTTGTGCGTGTTATATTCTTTACACGAATTGAGGGGACCTGCTGTTTAATGTCCTGTTCGAAGGGTCTTGGTTGGGATTTGGACCTCGAAACCCTTTCTCCGTAGTGCTTCGCACTAACCACTACATTCGTTTTCGTTAATGAAACAATGAAATCAAACCAACCGATTTATGGAAAACGGATTATGGGATGGTATTATATCCTTTTTTCTCTGCATTAGGCTTATTAAAATAACCGTGCCCGTACTCTGTTTTTTGATTGATATACAATGATAACCTCGTACGTTTGAAAGTGTTTGTTGCAAACTGTCAAAAGCTGTTTTTATACCCTATTCTAGATGTTTTGTAGTGGCTTCACTACCGAGCATCCACATGCACTTTGTAACATGTTGCATAACTTTGTTGAATTCACCTTAACACTACAGGCACAGTTAAACCACGACAACAGAAATTAACGACCCTGCAAGAATGGAAATTGTCATCATCGTACTCCCGTACTGCACAACGAATATGTCATGGGGTAGATAAAGTCCTTTGTAATCCAATTCTAGTGTACGCACCCAATTGTAGTCCTATTATGATGCGAAGGTACGTACTAGTGGTCAAACATATCGATAACTATTGGTAACACTGAAGAGAATTATTATTAGAGACTATTCACTTTTCTTTCGGCATACTCGAAAATGAGTTCACATCCATCCATGAAAAGCACTTCGAATCATTCCTATAAACATTTTATAAACTATTCCAAAAACTTATGTTTTAAACAAACAACAAACAAACAAACAAATTTTCTAAGAGTAATTCAGTACACTAAATTTATTTTGTTCCAATTCGTCTGACTTAAAATAGTTTTTACTGAAACTTCTTTTAATCGTACGTAAAAAGATTACTTAATATAATTTTTGAAAATTTTGTCCGAAATAAAAGTTTTAGAAAAACAAAGTTACATTTTGAGAAAAATGTATTTAAGTAAAAACTTGGCAAACATTTTAATAGTTTTGAGTTTAATGAGCCATAACTTTATTGTAGTTGGATAAAATTGGACAAAGTTTTCTGTATTGTATGCGCTATTATATTTACCATATTTGTAGCTTTAACTGTTCAAAACTTATATTATTTAAAGTGGTTATAACTACAAATCGGAGGAGTCCCACTTTATTGGGCTATAACTTATAATAATCTAATTGAAAAAAATGTTAATAACTACGATTATCGTTTTTATAATAAAACTATCGAGCCGCCCCGGATTTGCACGCGTGCAGTTTATCAATAAAAAAAATGAGAATTGCGCTTATCAGAAAAATATTGAATATGGTTATTTTATAACATGTCTATCTCAAGTGGTTTTGGTTGCGCGTTTTCTGTCAGTCCGATCAATTGATCAAGATCGTGTAAGAGTTGTTGTAGTTACGCAATTTTTTTTTTGATTTCAGACTTTTTAGGATCTTGACTTTGAAGACTGTCTTAACCAAAAAAAAAATTTCATGTTAATACCTTGTATACTGGCCGCGTTAGAAGAGAAAATGTCGTTCTATCTCCCTACAAGATAGTAGTAAACTGAAAACTTTAAACGCGTTTTCTGCAAAATCGTGTTTTTTGAATTATGACAGTCTTCAAGTTAATGAGCGATATGTATATGGTTATATTTAAAGGGTGGGCCTACAAGATAGTAGTAAACTGAAAACTTTAAACGCGTTTTCTGCAAAATCGTGTTTTTTGAATTATGACAGTCTTCAAGTT
This sequence comes from Xylota segnis, assembly GCA_963583995.1. Taxonomy (NCBI): domain Eukaryota; kingdom Metazoa; phylum Arthropoda; class Insecta; order Diptera; family Syrphidae; genus Xylota; species Xylota segnis. The sequence goes on from OY757237.1 coordinate 86,600,920, forward strand.
AATGAGCGATATGTATATGGTTATATTTAAAGGGTGGGCCATATAGTGGATTCTTTTTAAATCATAGGTTATTTTGACACTGACAGCTGTTGTCCGCTCGAAATCTTGACAAATAGTCAGTATCATACCTCCGCGAAACGAAATGAACAACGTTGGGAAATGAACAACTATAGGGCAAGTATTGCATTCGTGAAAAAAATCGAACTCGAGATTTTAATCCAACTTGACATTACTATGATGGAGAATTCCAAAAAAGTAGGTCCGGCAATTCCGTCCGTCTGTCTGTCTGTCTGTCTGTATATGCGACTGCAGCCTAATCGCTGGACGGATTTGTTTCAAACTTCATATGGGGGGTCTGTGGGATAATTCCTAGAGGCGAAATTGCAATTTTCATTCTAACCTCAAAATTAAGGGTAGTTTAAAATGGATTTTCTCGAAAACGGCTATAACGATTTTGATAAAATTGAATATGTGGGTTAGTTTGAGCACATGATATGAGGTGGCATACGTCTTTCACGAAAAATTCGAAAAGCGGTAATATTGAAAATCAGCTGTTTCTGGGGTATTTGTTCGGCGATTGGTCTAAAAATTAATATTTCTAGGGTATAAGTCAAAGGCAAAATAATAGCGTACCAAATTTTGGAATTGTCACGCCCACTTTTATAAAAATTATTTTTTTTCAAAATTTTGACTAGAAATTGAGAAAAAATTATTTAAGCAAAGTAATAGACCTTCAAATTTTCTATAATTCACTCAAACAACCTATATGGCAGAGTTTTTTTTAAAAACAAAACATTGTGTAAACTCCTACAATGTTATGACTATTATTCCATCGAAACGCGGAATGCCACGCCTACCCAGTCGTGCACTTTATTTTTTATTTAAACATTGGTTTGCTGATCATATGTATGTTAAACTGTTGCTATATGTAATTTAGTAAAAATTTTATAGATTTTTGTGTAAAAGAAACTAGTTCTTTTTCTTTTTTTTGTAAGAGATCTATTTATGAACATATCATAACATGTCTGTAAAATAGGTCTTATTTATTACTGTTTTATGTTTTCTCGTTGAAACATTACAAAAAATTGATCATATTTGCGCTTTTTCGAGATTTTGCTTCTGAAGTGGACCAAAGTCTTAGCCTGGAAATACATGTTTTCTTTTTTTCAGGTTCAAATTCAACTGATATTTTTATTCCACGGCGAACCTTGTTTGATGTTTTGGGCAATCTTGCAATAATTTATGGGCTATTAAAGTAAAAAACCTAAATTACGCAAGCAGATTTAAAAAAAGATAAGTTTCTTGCTTATAATAAAACTCGACAGGATATTTCAATTGGGTTAAAGAACTAGTCAATATCCCACTAAAACTGCTAAGCTATTTATGCAAAAATATAGTTGGTACCCAATGGCTCCCACAATTCACAAAATTTTAATTTGTGGCACGGCCATAATAGAACTTGCATTATTGCCAATATGTCAACTAAGTGGAGAAGCCCAGGAGCCAAGAAACAAAAAGTTCGAAAGATATAGATAAAACTTCGCTGGAAAAATATCACGCTTAAAAACTAACGAAGATCTATTGAATTCTTTTTGATTTCTTCGGAGCCATTGTTAACGAGTTTAAGGAAACGTGTCTAATAAACGTGGAGATATTATTGAGAAGGATGTTCTACATTTATTGCAGGCGCCTAATAACAAACACTAATTTCCGATACCCCTAAACAATATGTGAAAGCTCAGGTGATTCTTCCGATTCCGATTAATTGTATCTATATGTATATTTTTTGTCAGTTTAGACTTTTCTTTGTATATAAATTAAAAATATTATCTTAAAATATAATATTAAATGTGTTTTTTTTTTCATTTTCCATCGTTAATGAATAAAAATAATGTTTGCTAGAAAACCCTGTGTGCGTCGTACGTACGTTAAATTGTTGCTACACAACAGATGAAATTTACTATCATTGAACCATTTTACACATCGCTAATAATCTTGGGTCCAATCTTGGTGTTTTCACCCACGCAAACGAGCTGTTTTAATTCGTATTATTAGAAAAAAAAATTTCGCTGGTTGTCTTTTATACAAACCTACATCTTCTCCGTATCGTTTCAGCGCTTAGGTCAACTTGATAAAATTTATCCTGCTCTGCCTTTATACGGACATTACTTTTATATCAAAATTTCCTAATTCTTTGTAGTTCAGTGAATTCCTTTTTTTTTTTTTTCTTTTTTCTTCATCAGTACACGATGGTTTAATGAGAGCATCCTATTTTAACCTCAATCTGGCGGTTAACCTATTTCCCATCTGGTATAATTACCCATTTTCTAAGAACTCACTATGTGTAGTTTTTTATGGCCGGAAGTGTACTATATCAAATAGTATATACGTATTACACATAAATACATACGTATGCACTTGTATTTATTGAACAATTTAACAATTTCGTGACGTTTGATAAAAGTATCAATAACGGATACCATAACAATGTAACACCATACCCAAATGGAAGTTAACGAGCATTTCATAATGATAAAAAAAATACCCCAAAATCGCAACAGGATTTCATACAAAAGTTTTCCGAAAATGTTAACAATAACACTAAGTGAATTACAATCAGAAACATTTCTCTAAGTTGCCGACATATGTAATAGCATAATACATATGTACATATGTACATATGTATAATATATAGTTGTAAAGTATAGCACAATAGAACATTATCCATAACCTAAAAATGCCGATAAAGAGATTTGTCGCATTTTGTAATGTTTTATAGAAGAGGTATTCAAAATTTTGCGGACACTGCTGAAAGTTTAAACTCCTTACTGAAAAAGACTCAACCTTTTATGGGCTTGATATCATAATCGAGTAAATGGCTACAAAAACATATGGAAAAGTCTGAAAAAGTTCGGATTATACCCCATCCTCTATATACTGTAGCCCTTATGAATTGGGTATGGCCGCATGGCATTTTTATGGTCAAATTACCACGATATCTTCGAATGTTTGTTAATAATTTATGCTAAATTTCATTAAAATTAATTTTCGATGAAAACACCCCCTTAAAGTAGACCTTTTATTTAAATATCTTGTCTTCATACAATTTTTCGATTTCATACAAAATACTGAAGCTATGAAAAAGTGAATGTAGAGGGGATTTTAAAAATGTTTACACGAATTATAGAAAAATTCGAATATCTTAATATTTTCGATCTTCCAGGTTCAAGCCCTACACAACACTTAATATCTCTCGACCTCGCGCGAGTGTCATCCAAGAGTAACAACTGTTATGAGAAAGCTTCTCAAATAACAAATTGCCCTTCGGACACGGCATTAAACAGTAGGCCCCTTCCATTCGTGTAAAGAATATAACACGCACAACACGAATGGTTGTGAGAAGCTAGGCCTTGGGTCCCATCGACCTGTTGCGCCAAGTATTTATTTTATTTAACCACAATCCAGTCATAAAAACCAAAATTACAAGCTGTATCAGTAGTATGCCAAGACGCATAGAGGCACAACTCACCGCCACACGTGGCCCCACGAAGTACTAGTTCTACTTTCCACCTTATTTTTGAGTAAATAAAATATTTTATTCATATATGTATATAATTATGTATTGTTCCTTAAATGTTAAAGTATCATAGTCATCAGATTGTTGAATTGGATTGCAGAAAAGCGAAATTCTCACTCTGAAAACTTCAAAATGATGAATTTTTTAGTATGGGCCTAATAATATAGCAAGGTACTGTATGTGAAGAAGTGTTAAAGAATAGATCACAAATAAAAGACAATTTCCGCGGTTACTTAGCGAAATGGGAAAAATATATTTTGGCAAAATGTTTTACAAAATGGGTTAACAAAATTGTGATATTGATCACCAATGGGACAAGTTAAAAAATTTTGTTTGGATGATGTCAAGTATAAAGTCAAACTGAAACTCCACCACATTATAAAAAAGCTACAATCCGTCTGGAATGGATCCATCCTATCCTCCTCTTATGAAGTGGGCATGGCATTTTTTTTGTCCAATTACGATATCTTCGATGTTTTGTAAAAATGGGATTTTTTACCAAAAAATGGGCGTGGCACATATAATTTATTGAGCATATGTAAACAATATATTTAATTTTAATATTTTTTTTTTTGTGAAATAGTGAAGATATGAAAAATTTGTCGTGGTAGATTCCAAAAATATTTACGCTTTTACTGTTTCTATTTCTCAAAAGCCCAGCTACTAAATTTCATCTTCTTCAGGCCCAAAAAGTAGTGATTTACAGTCAGGCGTGACGACAGACTTTCCTCATTCGTTTTCGCTATTGCATAAAATACGACAAAATGGTGGAGCGGGTAGGTAGAAAATAAAGTGCACAGGTCATACGTACTTCCACCTTATTGCTTAAGTCTTGTTGTATTTAACCTACTAAGTCCTGTATCCCCTTGTGAGTCCTAGGGCCTCGACAATGCCTACGCGCCATTCTTTCCGATTTTTGGAAAGTTCTCAGTTCTCCCCAACTCTTTCCCAATTGCCGTGCTTCCTTCTCAACTGTTCTGCGCCACGTATTCCTAGGGCCGCCGCGTATCCTGCAATCCTCACAATTTTATATATTTTTTTTTAAAAAACATTCTGAAAAAGTGAGCGTGGCCATATATTGCTCTCAGGCGTATTAAAGAAAACTTTAAGACCTATCCCTTTTGTCATCACAATCTCATTCGATCTAAAAAAAACAATGCTGATAAAAAATTAATTTTTAAAAAGTGAACGTGGCTATTAAAAAATTTGAGATATTCATTACTTTGTATTAGTATTATAATCATCAGATATTAATTTTAAGCCCGATCTCAAGAAATAACAATTTTCTGAAAAATTGACTTAAAATGGAGAAAAAATTATTAAAAATCAATGAAACCAAATACAATGCTGTGCTATAACTTTCTTTTGAAGCTACATACATTGTCTTATTAATTTTTAATAAAATACTCAAAACCTAATGCCGAAATGTATCTTACTTTTTGAGAAAATTAAAAAAAAACCGAAAATAATCTTTTAATGTTGGAATTTTAGGTCAATTATTGAATGAACGAACGGATTATCCGTGATTTTATTTTTCACCATGAGTCTTATAAACACACAATAAACAAATAAACTGGATAATAAATACATGAATAAATTTCAACCAATTTTCATCGTGTAAGTGAGTAAAATAGGCCTGATGTAACAGTTAAAGCCAATTTAAAAAAAATCCGGGTCTTTTAACTTTCTGAAAATTGATATGAATTTGTATTTAAATTCGTTTAATTGGGATGAATTTGATAATCTATCCCTTAGTAAAATATACAGTCGCTTTATTTCTGTTACAAAGTTTGGATTGTGTATGTTTGTTGAAAACACTTCGAAACCCCCACAGGCCCATATTGCCTTTAAGGAATTTAAGAAACAAAGCCTACAAAAATTTTTAAATCTCAGGAAACAAAATTGACAAGGAACTGTTTTGTAAACTTCGTAATCAGTTCAATATCTTATACACATATATCAAATTCCTACACCATAAGTAAGCAGTTTAACTATTTGCGCATTTTTTGGAAAGTGTTTATTCACATCGCAATGCACCACCAAATTTTAACGTGACTGCTAGACCGAAAATAATTTTGGTCTCCTATTTTTAGAGGTCAAAGATATCCAATCTGCAGCTCGCAATATCAAGTCAAGCTCTAACCCTGGAGTGTAAACCGTATAAACCTCTACAAACAATTTTTATTGCATCTTTTTCCTTTCCTCGAAGATTGGAAAACTTCATTCCTATTTTTAAAGCGAGATCGAAGAATAATGTTGAAAACTATCGAGGAATCAAACAATTCGCATCATTAAGAAGAAATTTGAATTCCACATAAAAGAGCACATATCGGAGTTCCAGCATAGTTTTTTAGTCCATTTTACCTTTTATATATAAATGCTGTTGAAAGCGGATGGCAGGTTCTGACTTTAGCAACGCGTTTGATTCCGTGAATCATATTTTATTAAGGAAACTGTCCAAAAAGTGTACTGTTATTCAAGAACAATCTCTTGTAACTCTGGTGCCCCACGAGGTACCCAATTGGGGCCCCCTGCGTCTTATAAATTTTTTTTAACGATATTCTTCAGTCCATACAATTTTGTAAATGCTTACTGTATGCAGATGATCTTAAACTGTTTTTGAAGATAAAGTGCACCGATGATTGCAGACAGATTCAATTTGAACTTAACACTCTACTAAACTGGTGCATTAAAAATTGCTTAAAGTTAAATATATAAAAATACATGACTATTTCTTTTTTAAGATCACAGCTGTGTTATTCTCACGAACATTGTACTGAAATGTCGATTTTGAAAGGATTTAATCATATCAAGGATCTTGGTGTCATTCTTGATACTAAATTTACTTTTCTTCTTCATATTTAATATATAGTCGCCAAAGCCAACTTACTGGTTGGGTTTTTTAAACGAATTCAAGAGAATCCACATATTTTTTGCATATCGCTGGTTAGATCGATACTTGAATATGCCAACATTATATGGAGTCCTATTAATTAAACCCATTCAGATCGAATTAAAAGACACTTAGATTTTTATTATTCTAAAGACATATTGTTTGCTTTATTAAGGAAATAATATCTGTTATGGTTTTAATCATTTTTACTTGCACCTATACCTATAGGGCAAGTATTGCATTCGTGAAAAAAATCGAACTAGTGATTTTAATGAAACTTGACATCACTATATATATAGTTGTATATAAGAAAACGTTTAACTGCCACGTAAAACGTAAACGTAGCCTCGCCAAGATTAATACACTTACAAATTTAACCAAAACCACAGCACATCAAAAATTGATTTATGATTTACGGTAAATGGTCGAAATCATCTTATCACACCTTACCACGCTGCCGTCAGAAGGTGTTTGAAAGCCATCCTATCAACACCCATTATGAACATATTAACCGAAGCTAGACTCCCTCCTTTAACAGAGGGAATGGATTTTCTTAAGGCCAATATAATTGCGAAAATAAATTCTTCATACTTAACATCAATCCTGGCACCTTCCAAACTATACCATCAACACCGATCTTTGCAACTATTCATCATCAGACTCCGACTAATACATCACGTACATACACCTATTTAATAAAGAATTACCTCCTCTCTGCCACCACTGTGGGGAAAACAATTTAACTCTCATAATGAATCATCTTCTTGATTGCTCAAAAATCGCTTCGAACTGCACAAAACTGTCCAGCGTCAGCTTGCACTAGCTCTTAAAAAATAATAATATTGATAATATAAAAATGAAATCGTTAAAACTTAAAAACTGAATTAAAAAAAATGTATATACATATGTACGTATGTTTGTATACATATGTATGTATATGTGCAAGGTGGCGCAAAATTAATCATCCAATTTTGTTTTTGAATTACTTTTTTAATAAATAAATAAAGTGCACGACTGGGTCGTACGTACTTGCACCGTAATGCTATAAGTGTATAATTTTATCAGGATTAAAGTCCAAGTCTTGCTCTTCCCAGTAAAGTAGGCGTGGCATTCCGCGTTTCGATGGAATAATAGTCATAACATTGTACGAGTTTACTCAATGTTTTGTTTTAAAAAAAACAACTTTAAAAAAGGGGCGTGGCCAGATAAGGTGTTTGAGTGAATTATAGAAAATCTTAACGCCTATTACTTTGCTTAAATAATTTTTCACAATTTCTAGTAAAAATTTTGAAAAAAAAAATTTATAAAAGTGGGCGTGGCAATTCCAAAATTTGGTACGCCATTTTTTTCCCTTTGTCTTATAACCTAGAAATATTAATTTTTAGCCCAATCGCCGAACAAATACCCGAGAAACAGCTGATTTTCAATATTACCGTTATTCGAATTTTTCGTAAAAAACGTGGTATGCCACCTCATAGCAAACTAACGCACACATCAAATTTTATCGAAATCGTTAGAGCCGTTTTCGAGAAAATCCATTTTAACTGAAATCGGCCTTAAGTAAACTACCCTTAATTTTGAGGTTAAATTGAAAATTAAAATTTCGCCTCTAGGGAATATCCCACAGACCCTATATATGAAGTTTGAAGCAAATCCGTCCAGCCGTTTAGGCTGCAGTCAAATATACAGACAGACAGACAGACTGACAGACTGACAGACTGACAGACTGACAGACTGCCAGACTGACAGACTGACAGACTGACAGACTGACAGACTGACAGACAGAATTGCCGGAACTACTTTTTTGACTTCTCCATCATAGTAATGTCAAGTTTGATTAAAATCTCGAGTTCGATTTTTTTCACGATTGCAATACTTGCCCTATAGGTAGGTGCAAGTAAAAATTATTTTAAGTGATGGAAATCTTTATTTATATCTTTACAATTTTTTCTGCTAAGTGGAAAACATGATATCCGCCAAGTGGCTGCCGCCAGTTTTTCCATGGCTTTCCGCTAGATTTCCGGGGGATAACTGTTCGCATTCCTGTCGAATATTCCCCTTAAGCGCTGCGATTGCCTGAGGCTTGTTGCCATAAACCTGGACTTCAAGCACCTCCAAACAAAGAAGTATTATTAAAAGTATTATATTAAGCCTGGTAACCAGGCCGTTCTTAAGCAATATACAATGTTCTTTTAAAGTATACTATTGTCAAAAGTGGCGCCTAGAATGTTTAACTTATTAATATTACAAATATCAATAGTATTAAAACAAATTGGTAACAACTGGTAACGTTTTATCTATCTATTTTCGAACCGGATAAACAGCACCAACTGTTGATATCCGATAAGATGTTTCGAAAAGTTATTTCTTCGAGATCTTTACATTTACGAAAACAGGCATTAGTTTTTTAATTTTAGATTTAAGAAATAATTTCCATTCGGCCCTTTTAGTTAGAAACTAAGGTACTTTTTTAGAGTTTGGTGTTGTACCAATAGTAACTGACGTGAAATGATCGCTGGCGTGTAGGTCTGTAAGAACTGTCCATGCAGCATTGGGATAAAGTTGTGGTGAGATAAAGATTACGTCTACATGGGTTAGTGTTCGGTGTGAGGAGAAATGTGTTGGGGTACCATAATTGAGAACAGTTAAATTTGAATTTGCCAAAAATTCTTCTATTTTCCCATTAAGTGCTCCAAGAGTTAATATCGTCAGTTAAGAGAACTATTATGAATGTATGAAAATTGTTAATAATGTTTTCAACGTCTGCAGCAGAAAATGATTGATTGGGTGATACAGTGTTGTGCAAAACAAACGCAACAATACATACATATATGTAAATGTAAATATTTTTTTTTCAATGGACTATCTAAAAAACTAAAAATACACGTCTATGTAATAAGGAAATTAAAACATAATAGTATATGTATACTAAACCAATAACAACTGTGTGTTGTGTGTTAGGTGGCGCTACAATCCGGGGTGGACCTGGGCCTCAACCAACAAGCCTCTCCAGTTAGCGGGGTTTTTGGCTAACTGCCTCCAGTTGCGCACTCCAAGTTAGTTGAGGTTCTCTTCCACTTGTGCACGCCACCTAAGGCGAGGTCTTCCTCTACTGCGTTGTCCCTCCCGGATGGATTCGAAGACTCTTCGGGCCGGAGCGTTGTTGTCCATCCGCTCTACATGTCCTAGCCATCTTAGACGGCTACTTTTCTGACTAGGTCGATGTCGCTGTACAGCTCGTAGAGTTCGCTGTTAAATCTCCTTCTCCATAGCCCGTCAACGCAAACGGGACCGAAAATCATCCGAAGGATTTTGCGTTCGTAACGACCAAGGATGTCTTCATCCATCTTGGTTAACGTCCATCATTCTGCGCCATAGAGCAGGACTGGGACGATGAGGGTCTTATAAAGAGTTTCCTTGGTGCTTCTTGACAAGACCTTACTACTCAATTGCTTTCTTAGGCCAAAGAAACGGCGATGTGATTCTTCGTTTGATCTCTGAGGTGTTATTGTTTTCAGAGTTTATAGCAGAGCCGAGGTATACAAAGTCCAATAACAACTCACTTACAAGAAACTCATACCAAAAGCAACTATATATAATTCATGACACTGTGCAAAACTAAAGCAACAAATCTAATACTTCGTATAGGAGCCTTTTTTTTAAGAACTTCAGCACATCTGCGTGGCTTTCAAGATATTAAGTGTGAAATTTTAGGTACATTTTTCCATTCAGTCCTTAATGCTTGAAACAACTCTCGCTTAATTTTGTTCCAACGTTGACCTGCATCTCGTTTTATTCTCAATTGGATTCAAGCCTGGTGATTGCGCCGTCCAATCTAGAACTCGCACTCGATTGCCTATCCTGTACCAGCTTCGATGTGTGCTTCGGGTCGTTATCGTGCGGAAACGCCCATCGAAGCGGCATATTCCATTCAGCATTGCGCATCATTTGCATTTCCAAAATAGTTTTGTATGCAAAATGATCCACTATCCCCTCAATCTCATGAAAGGGTCCAACACCATTGGCTGAGAACCATACCCACACCATTACGCCCCCACCTCCATGCCTTGTGGTAACTTTGCAGTTGCAAGGATTTAGTCTTGCTATTGTGCACATATCATCTGAATTGATCAAATTAAAATTGCGAAATTGAATCGTATGACTAAAAAAAAAGTTGCTTTGTTTAAGTTTTGTACTTTTAAAATGAAATATTTAAAAATCCCCATTTCTGCAAGTGTATTTTTTAAGCATTGGCTTTTTCGCAGGTCTATAACTTTTCAAATCGTTTTCCAAAGGTATTCTTCTGACCGTACTTGGATGACATTTAAATTTAGTGATGCCACAATTTTTTCGGAAGACACAATGGATTTTTTTAAATTAAACGACAAATTCTTCTATCCGAAGTCGACCACTCAAATGTACTGTACTTATATATCCAGTTGTTTTAAACTTTTTAATTAATCGGGATACAGTGAATCGGTTTATATCATATTTTCTAGCAATAGAAATTTGACTCTCTCTATTTCAAAATTTAGTAATTATTTGGTTTTTGATGTGATAAAAATAAGTACTTGGCGCTACAGGTCGATGGGACCCAGGGAAGGGGCCTACTGTTTAATGCCGTGTCCGAAGGGCAGTTTGTTATTTGAGAAACTTTCTCAGGACAGGACTCGGATGTTTGTCAGACGCTCGCGAGATGTGGGGCCGTGAAAAACTTTTTAGGTGTTCCCCGACTGGGATTCGATCTCGAAACCCTTGCTCCATAGTCCAACGCACTAACCACTGAGCCACGGCGCCCAAGAAGTTTATCTATCTGGCTTTTAAAATTTGCATTAATTTTTAACTAAATTTCCGAAAAACTATGGTCATGTATGTACATATCACTTAAACAATAATATTAATGATTTGGCATATATAGATTTTTGTAATGAATATTCTTTTTATATCGAGTTTAAGTTTCTTAAGTTAAACCCTAGAGATATGTACTTTATTTTTCTTATTGAAAAGGTCTTACCTAAATCAAAGTTTTTAGTTTCTACAAAACAGAACTTTGTATGGAGGCTATTAGCGGTCCTCAAACAAGAAATTTCCTAATTTGGCAGCACCTAAACTAACGACATAAAAACTGAACGAATCACAATTTAACGACAATGAAAATTTTAAAAACTAGATCATTCTGAACTAACGGTGCACAACTAGCAGACGAACAGACGAGGACTAAACTAAAACTATAATTTTTAAAAGCCATTTCACTTTTGTTCCATTAAACATAATAAAAGAAAGAAAACTAAGTAAATATAGTTTTATTAAATATCAATCCGTGTCTTCAATCCTCGTCAACAAATCTTTTAAAAATTATATTAATTTAAATTTCGAACAAAACAAAAATGTTGCATTCGCCAAAGAATACTACGACTCAGAAAAGAAGCAACTCTTGCGGAAAATGCCTAGAGCTGGATACATCCGACATGGTCCAATGTGACAATGTACGATGTCGCAAATAAAAATTGGAGTTGTGAAGCATGTCAAGAAGGAGAAAAAGCTTTTATTTCCAATTCAAGAAACAAATCTTTGGCGTTCAGTACTTCCAGACGCTCGAGGACAAAATGGATTCAACTCGACTTGCAACGCCTGGAAGAAGAGCGAAAACTCAATGAAGAATACATCAAGAGGAAGTACCAATTGCTACAACAGCTTGATGAAGACGAAACAACAAATTTAGAAGAGGAGACTAATACACCCATTCATACATGGTTTAATGCGAAGGTCGTAAACCCTGATGAACCAGCAGAAACCCAACAAACGTCCCAGGACCAGACAGAAACAGACAAGCACAATCATGCTGACCGACGCTGTCCGCCACCGACACAAAAGGGTATACTTCCGCCATCTAGAGTCATCAATGACGTCGTTGGATTGATTCCTGCTCATCGAACGCAGCAATTTCAAGATCCAACCGCGATAATGCCTTCCAACACCGGCATCTATCATCAGCACCAAGAACTTGATTCACCAACAAATGCTACGAACTGCAAAATTCCACCTTCTGCTTACAATACTACTGCTCCACGTCGACTCAGTTCCGACCAGATCGCTGCTAGACAGGTTATGTCGAAAGATCTTAGCCCATTTAGTGGAAGACTGGAGTGGCCGAGTTTTATAGGAACATATGAAAGTACCACCGACATTTGTGGGTACTCAAACGGAGAAAACATGTACCGACTGCAAAGATGTCTCAGAGGACCCTGCGCTGGACATAGTAAGATATAGGTTGAATACTCCAGCTGGCGTACCAGGTGCCATTGAAGCTCTGCGACAAATTTATGGACGTCCGGATCTGTTAATAGATGATCTTATCGATCGTGTAAAGTACGAACAGCCTCCGAAGATTGAGAAGTTGGAAACAATCGTTCACTTCGCACAGTCGGTTCAAAATGTAACTGCCTTGATGGTGAGCTCTGGACTACACGATCATCTTCGAAATCCTAGCCTGCTAAAAGAACTTGTTTCTAAGTTGCCATCACAAATGAAACTTGATTGGGTGAGGTATAAAAATAACGTCCCATCACCAACAATCATTCAGTGATTGGATAGCTCAAATAGGAAAAGATGCTAGCGAAGTCACCCCGCCATCTGTAGACAACAAGATGAATTCCAGAAATCGAAGCATTGTAAACATTCATACCGAGCACTCGGGAGCAACACAACAGGAAAGAGGAAAACGATGTCCCATCTGCCACAAAGACTGCAGCGAAGTTAAACACTGCAGGAAGTTTAAAGAATTACCCCGCCCACAACAATGGCTAGATGTGACAAGGAACAACTTGTGCCGCACATGCTTACGTTTTCATGGACAAAACAAATGCAATTCCATTGAGACCTGTCGTGTTAATAATTGTAATCGAAGACACCATCAATTGTTGCATAATGCCAACACAGAAGACCGAGTCATCCCTAACCAATTATCCAGAGCTTCGATAGTGAATCAGCACTCAAGGCAAGAGTGTAACTCGCATGTTCTCTTTCGTGTAATACCGGTTGTGCTCCAAAACGGACATATAAAAATTCAAACATTTGCATTCCTTGACGAGGGTTCCTCTCTAACACTGATGGATGAGAGCATCGCTGAACAACTGCAGCTTACTGGCAAGCCGCAGCCCATCTGTCTTAAGTGGACTGGGAACACAGAGCGACAAGAAAAGGAATCTAGAAAGGTGACATTGCAAATTTCTGGAATTGAGAAACAAAGTCGCCAATTTACGATCTCAAATGTGCACACCGTAAATGACCTAAGTTTACCAGTTCAAAACATCGATGCTGAAAATCTGTCAAGAAGATTCCATCACCTGAGAGGCACTCCTGTAAGCTCGTGCAACAAAGGGAATCCAAGAATTCTTATTGGACTAAACAACTGGTGTCTAGCATTACCACTCAAGTCAAAAGAAGGAAGCAGAGATGAACCGATTGCTTCGAAAACAAGACTTGGTTGGATGATCTATGGGCCCTGCAGAGAAGAATTGTTTGTAAACGTAGCAAATCAGTACCAAATCCAAATCCACTTATGTGAGTGTGCACAAGAAAACGGACAAACTTTACATCAACTGGTCAAGAGCTACTCACGATAGAAAATATGGGCATCGAAAAGTCAGGGAACATGAATATCTCCAAAGATGAGCAACAAGCAATGGAAATCCTTCAAGCAACAACACAGCGTAAAGGATGTCGCTACGAAACAGGATTGTTGTGGAAGTACCCCTCAATTAATCTCCCGGACAGCAGTGCGATCTCTGTTTAGTAAAAAAGCTATCTAGAGATCCAGATTTAAGAAAATTTATGCAGCAACGAATATCAGACCATAGCGATAAAAAATACATCAGAAGATTAAGTGGCAATGAATTAAGTGTACTACACACTCGAAAATGGTACCTTCCGATCTTTCCTGTATCAAATCCCAATAAGCCTGGGAAAATCCGCATCGTGTGGGATGCTGCAGCGAAAGTGAATTGTGTGTCACTCAATGATATGTTGCTGAAAGGTCCTGACCAGCTGTCATCATTGATTTCTATTCTTCTGCGATTTCGACAAAGACTTGTTGGTGTCTGTGGAGATATCAGAGAGATGTTTCATCAGTGTGTGATCAGAGAAGAAGACCAGCATTCGCAGCGTTTCTTGTACCGAACAAATGAGAACGATGAAGAGCCGGATACTTACGTTAAGCAGGTCATGACATTCGGAGCCACATGTTCTCCCAGCTGTGCCCAGTATATCAAAAATTTAAACGCAAACAATTTTAAAGATAAATTTGCAAGAGCAGCAGAAGCGATTGTCAACAACCATTACGTAGATGATTTCCTCGACAGTGTGGATACGGAAGCCGAAGCAATTCAACTTGCTGATGAAGTACGATATATCCACAGACAAGGAGGATTTGAGATGCATAACTGGGTGTCTAATTCAAAAACGTTTTTGGAAAAATTTAACGAATGCGAAGGACCTGAGTATTGTGTCTGAACAACGGGCTGAAAAAGTACTGGGCATGTGGTGGTCTACAAAAAGTGACACCTTTACTTTCACCATCGCATTCAACGGAAAAAACAAGGAAATTCTAACTGGCCAGAAAACACCAACCAAAAGAGAAGTTCTCCGAGTACTGATGTCCTTCTATGATCCTCTTGACTTATTTGCCCATTTTTTTATATATGCCAAGATCATTCTTCAGGACATCTGGAGATCAAACATTGACTGGGACGACATGATTCAGGAAGAACAAAGAGTGAAGTGGAAACGTTGTCTACAACTGCTGCCGGAAGTACAAAACCTGCACATACCTCGATGTTTTGTTCAAGAAACCCCAACAAAACAAACCAACATCCAACTGCATATATTTGTAGATGCTAGCGATAGCACCTATGCCGCAGTAGCCTATCTTCGGATCGATACTAACACTAAAATTGAATGCAGTCTCATCGCAGCCAAGACCAGGGTGGCGCCCCTCAAGATTCTGTCAATACCAAGGATGGAGTAAGAAGCTGCATTGCTGGGAACGCGATTGGCCACTTCTATTCGAAACTCACTTACATTTAAAATAGCTACAAAACATTTCTGGACAGATTTAAAAGTGGTAATCGCATGGCTGCAGTCGGATCAACGGAAATATAGTCAGTACGTCGCATTTCGTGTTGGTGACATCTTGGAAGCGTCAGATATCGAAGAGTGGCAATGGCTACCATCAAAGCTTAACGCAGAGATGTTGCCACAAAGTGGAAGCCACCCCCAGACCTTCAATCAAGAAGCCAATGGTACACAGGACCCGAATTTCTGTATCTTCCTAAATACATATCATTGGCCCAATCAACCACCGGAAACTGAAACAACCGAAGAGCTAAAGACAAGTGTCATGCACATAAGTAAAATTTCGAATATGAAAATGATACAGGCTGAAAGATTCTCTGACTGAAAAAAGATGGTCAACACCTGTGCTCTAGTATATAGGTATTTAAACAACTTAAAAAATCGTTTAAAGAAACTTCCAGCATTGAGTGGTAATTTGGCATCAGAAGATTATAAAAAATCAGAACGTCTTCTGTACCGTCAACCGCAAAGTGACTGTTATGCGGATGAAATACTAAGCCTCAAGCAAAAAAAGCCGTTGAGTCCTCAGAGCGCACTATATCAGTCCATACTTAGATGAGAATCAAATTCTTCGAATCCGAGGACGAATAGATATAGCTGCATCGACAGCCGTTCTTCAGGCAACTGGATACAACACTTCTCATTGAATGGTATTACATTAAGTATTGTCACTTGAATCAAGAGACGATCATTAATGAAATGCATCAACGTTTTTACATCCCGAAATTAAGAACTGCTGTGAAAATGGTGAAAAAATCCTGTCAATACTGCAGAAACCTCAACGCAGTTCCTATTCCACCTGAGATGTCGTCATTACCACCATCACGACTAGCTTCTTTCACCCGACCGTTTTCTTACATAGGAATAGATTACTTCGGCCCGATGAGAATCAAAATAGGAAGACGAGAAGAAAAACGTTGGGGCGTTTTGATAACTTGCCTAACAACCAGGGCCATTCATCTGGAACTTGGAGCTTCGCTTTCAACAGATTCATGCATTCTTAGTTTAAGAAGATTTATCGCTCTAAGAGGAACGCCACTAGAAATATACAGCGATAATGGGACTAACTTCCGAGCTGCTAGCAGAGAACTGAGAGAAGCCTACCGAACGATAAAACAGGATAAGATCGCACGTCATTTCGTAACATCCTCAACAGAATGGAAATTTATCCCACCGGCGTCACCACATATGGCAGGGTGCTGGGAGCGTCTTGTTCGCTCCGTAAAGACAGTTCTCTCAGAGGTACTTAAATCAAGAATATCTGCGGAAGAAGAACTACATAGTGCGCTATTGGAGGTAGAAGCAATAGTGAACTCTCGTCCTTTGACATATATACCTATTGACTCGAAAGAAGATGAAGTGATAACCCCCAACCATTTCTTGTTGGGTTCATCAGATGGATCAAAACCGATCGGAAAGTTGACCGACGAAAGCATTATACTTCGGAAAATTTGGAACAGAGCTCAACAAATAGCTGACTCGTTTTGGAAGCGTTGGATTCTAGAATACTTACCTACTCTTACTAGAAGAACAAAATGGTTCCAACCTGGACGACCAATAGAACAAGGAGATATAGTCATCATCATCGACCCAAATCTACCTAGAAATAGTTGGCCAAAGGGAATAGTATTGGACACACTTGTCAGCAAAGACAATCAAGTTCGTCAAGTGACTGTTCGAACATCAACTGGAGTCTATACGAGACCTGCAGTTAAAGTAGCAGTTTTGGATGTCAAACACGCCGCTGAGGTACGTAGTAAGTCAGACTGAATATCTGTCTTACCAGGGGGAGTGTTAGCGGCGCATCAAACAAGAAATTGCTCGACTTGGCAGCACCTAAATTAACGACATAAAAACTTAACGACTCACAATTTAACGACAGTGAAAATTTTAAAAACTAGATCATTCTGAACTAACGGTGCACAACGAGCAGACGAACAGACGAGGACTAAACTAAAACTATAATTTTTAAAAGCCATTTCACTTTTGTTCCATTAAACATAATAAAAGAAAGAAAACTAAGCAAATATAGTTTTATTAAATATCAATCCGTGTGTTCAATCCTCGTTAACTCGTTAAAAAATGCTTAAAACGTTTTTTAAGGTTAATTTATTTGAAGATCTGTGTATGTCAACTTCAAATTATGCCTTTAAACAATTCGTTTATGTAATATGTTACCACCTGCAAAGAGTATGGTTTTATTGACTAGTTTATCAGTTACTGAGAACATAGCTTAGCTTACCTAATATAAAACAACGAATGTATGCATGTATGCATTTGTTACAACAGGTTTGTTCCCTTACTTAAAAAATCGTAATGATTCGTACAAATTCGTACGTTCGATTTTTTTCTAACTCACTTCCATTACACAAGAAAATCGTAAAAGAGAGTAAAACCTTTTCGCTCAGTAATAAAACTTACGACTTTTTGCCTCACAAGTTTCTGTTGGTGGCGGTGTACGATTGTTCAAACTCATTTCAAATAATGTTCTTTTTCTTCAGATTTTAGGTACCATACAACAACCATAACAGAAACCACCCACACAATATCAATGAACTAAATTTTGGTTTCATTCGTTTATTAAAATTCTCTATTTTTATCCGGCAGCCATTGAAATATATTTCTATTTGAAATACGTTTAAAAAGTACGATTCATGTTAATTATTTCGAAAAAAATCAAAACCTATAATTTCTTTTCCATTTCGAATTGATTTTCCAGTTGAATGCTTCCGTTTTATGTGAGCACATCCGTACTCACTTCAAATTGTTGTTGTTGTTGCCAACCATTGACAGTAACAATTCTTGTCAAAAAGTTATTACAATTTATTGTTTCACCATAGCATCTGAGGGGTTATATTCAGCCAAATCGATTTTTGAGTGGTGATATTTATTGATTGTAGCTTAGACAAGTCCCAAAGGTTTTTATATCGGGGTCTTTTTAAGCGAATGCTGACAGGCTCTGTTTCCCTTTAAAATACGTTTCAAAAGCACGATTTATGTCATTTAATTCGAAAAAATCAAAAAAATTATAATTGAAATGGTAATATTATTTTATTTTTTTTTTCATTTCGAATTGATTTTCCAGAATTCAATCCAATAAACAATATTTCTAGTAAATTTAAGTTAAATACTTCCGTTTTATGTGAGCACATCCGTAAAAGTACTCTCTTCACCACAAGCAAATTGTTGTTGCCAACAATTTACATTCAGCCAAATTCATTTTTGAGTGCTGACATCTATTGAGCGTAGTATAGACAAGCCCCAAGGGTGTTTGCCAATGCTCCCATGTATTCACAGACGAGAAGCGAATTACAACAAAAGCAATGTTAACAAATGGGTTTTGGAGGGAAAACGGGGCGTTAGTTTAATATCTCTACTCAATGATTTCTGATAGTTTTAATATATGTATGTACATACAGCTGCGGTAAAAATAATAGCACCATGATATGAAGCAATCTTTTTCAAGCAGCAAAACCTAAATAAATCCATTTAAACAATTTTTTAGCATATCAGTGAATACAATTAACTCAAAAGAAGGTGTTTAGAAAAAAAAACACAAAATTTATTGAATAATTTGGAAAATATTTAAGATTTTTTACTGTGAATCAAAAAATAAGAGGTAACAAAAATAGCACCACAACTTCACTGTCCAACTAAAATCTAAAAAAAACTAGGCAAACTTAAAAAATTCATTTATCACTATAATAAATAAATTATTATATATTATATAAATAAATTAATATTTGGTCGCATGTCCTTTGTTAACAATTACGGCTTCAGAACGTCTTGACATTGAATTAACCAAATCCTGGCACCTCTTGACTGGAATTTCGTCCCAGAAGCTTTGAACTGCTGCCCAAAGTGTTTCATTGTTTGTCGGTCGTATATTTGAAACAGCTTGTTTAACATCTGCCCAGAGATTCTCAATTGGATTGAGATCGGCGACTGCGTTGGCCACTCTATGACATTCACCGAAGGATCCCCGAACCTCTTTTTAGCTTTCCTACTGGTATGTTTGGGGTCATTGTCTTGCTGGAAGACCCACAATAACGGCATTTTCTCCTGCATACGGCAGCATTACCCCATCAAGGATATCAACGCATACGTGTTGATCCATGATCGTTTTTATCCAATGTATGGGGCCAACACCATGGTAGAAAAAACAAGCCCATACCATTATGCTCGTACCTCCATGTTTAAATCTTTTGGTCGTGAATTTAGGGTTGTACTCTGCATTCGGAGGTCTCCTAATGTAAGATCGAGAACCTTTGTCTCCATACATTACGATTTTACTCTCGTATGTCCATAAAATATACCTCCATCTCTCTATTGGCCATTTAAGGTATTGCTTCGCAAAGTTCATACGCTTGGTTATATGCTTAGCGGTTAAAAGAGGGACTTTTCTTGGGCTACACGCCTTTAAATTATTATCCCTTAGCCGACTGCGAATTGTTTCAATACTAGCTTCAATATTAAGTTCTTTTTTGAGCTCAGTTGCAGATTTAAAGGGCTCCTTCTTGCTTTTTCGGACTAAACGTCTAACGAGTAACGGCGACATAGCAGGTTTTCGCCCACGAGTTTCCACTTTTGACACAAAAATAATTGCATTCTGTATCATTTTATTGGAACAGCCAACTAAACGCCTAACTTCGGCGTAAGTTTTGCCCTATGCAATCATTTTTTTTTATAAATACGGGTTTTTCGATACCACAATGCTTTCCACGACCCATAACTTCGTAATTAATTAGGAATTTTTATATATTTTTAATGCAAACGCTTCTTAAAAAAATAAACTGTAACACTTTGATGACTTCCTTAGAAAAAATCAATACAAAATGACTTTTTAAGCAAAAAGGTAATCGTGGTGCTATTATTTTTACCGAATGAAATCGTACATTTCTCTCAAAACTGCTCTGCAAAAAAATAACCTTTATCATTTTTATACCAGTCATCTTACTTTTAGAGAGAGAAAACCCTAATCAATACAATATAATTATAGCAGCTAAAGAAATTGATTCGGTTGATGTTTTTATTTTTTAAATAGTAAAGTTACTATCGGTGGTACTATTTTTTTTACCGGCACTGTATATGTACCTTTATTTTGACATTAGTCTCATTGATGTATGCCTTTTGGTCCAAAAGTGTCCCATCTTCTTTTCAGTTACACTTCAAAATAATGCAGTACTTCACATAAATTTCTTGATATCAACTTACCAATCGTGGGAGGCGAATCTCAGGCTCTTGATCTGATCCCAACTGTATTAACCCTTCATTGAAAACGGAGCTCCGCCAACGTTAAGAAGAATCATATTGGCCGACAAAGTAATAAAAAAAGGCCGCTATAGCGAAGGTTCACATAAAGAGACCCTGTACAGCGTGTTATAAAGGAATCACGTGCATATTGCATGCAGTATGGCACCCCAAGTTTTGTAGGGGTGATGCGAAGGACGAAGGATACGGTATTATATTGATAGCAGCTTTTCTGTAAGTTATTTAGTAGAAGCACAAAGGATCTTGTTTTGGTCAAAGTGCTCACCGATCGATTATCATTTGAAAGCTACCAAAACATGAATAGAAACATCAAACTAAAATAACCATACCTATGTATGTATGTAGTTTTATACCATAAAAGATAGAACAAACATGATTGGTAACGGGAATATTTTTGAAATATACTTAAATGGTGAGTATCATGATTTAGTTTGTCGTCATTTATAATAAAGAACATATTAATACGTACGAATTTTGCGGTGGAAAGCGCAATGTCCTAATACTTGTCCATGACTTTAAATAGTTTTCCTTTATATCTAGTTTACATATCTATTCTACAGATTGGCAATCAACGTCACAAAGAACTTACATATATATGTACGTACATAAGTACGAAAATTAGATATACATGAAACATAAATTCGTAGAGCCATTAAACAGATTTATGTCAAACATATCTGCGCTATTGCACATATGTACCTATATAAACGTATGTAGTAATTATGGACATATATGTATGTATGTATGCACGATTATGTATGTATGTATGTAAATACACAAATAAACGCTACCAGGTCCAGCCTATAAATAGGTATTGACTATGTAGCTTTTATTTATTATTCTATTTATTTTTAATCTTTAACGACATAGGTACTTCATCAAAAGAACAGTTCCGCGCTTTAAAGTTGTATCATACTTACATATGTATGCTTATAAAAGCTTAAAACTGATGACTCATTAATCAGATATTGGCTAGCAATTCTATGTTATGAGCAGCTGATAAGGACAACACATATTGTATCTATTAATCGTTGAATAGAAAAATAACATATGCTGCAGAGTCCATCACGCAATGAAAAAACTATTTTCCATTTATTTTTAGTATACGGAACACGGATTTTAGACTTTTTAGGACCACATACCCTTAATATTAATTATGAAACCTCTAAACCTCACGCTCATGCCGATAGGTTTTTGATCATCAAAAAGTTATCAAAATAAAAACTTTAAATAATAATGATAGTTTAGTGTCATCGAGACAATTTATTTTATATCCTTAAGTGACGAAATATACTTCATACATAAATAAGTCACTTTAATAAAATAATTTCATTATTACCTGACTGTGTGCACACCATTGTAAAATTTTGATTGTGAACCACTTTCCAATTTACTTGTACTACATAATACAAACGGGGTAAAATGTAAAATTAACAATATTATCAGAACACTTCTACTTATTTTCCATTCCACACACAAAACATTGTTCTGCTGTAAGTTACTAGTCCGCCTTAACTTAAACGTATCCATAATACTGAATATATTCATAAAGATTATCTCTAAACAAATAAGAACAACATTCTAACTTAAGCCAGAGAATAAACAAAATGAGATGGCCAACTTTGAAAACATTCCTGTTTTGACACAGCAACCGAAATATGTCGCACCATAGTTTAGTGCACAGAACCAGTATATATAACCACTATCTAGTTTTACATGTAAATAGAGTTGAACGTAGGTTGAACATTTCATTTTTCTTGAAAATATGCATAACTACTTCGATCCAAAAGTCGAACTAACAGGTAATCGCTCTAGTAGCTCATTTATTTATTATATTATTCAGTTTGATTCTCCTTATTGGCCTACAGTTCCACTATGTCTCAAATCAGTTTCAACTCAATCTTCTGGGTCGATGTGCCCATAGAGTATTATCTTTACTCTATGGATTAAACTTGTATCGAACGTGATTGATTCGATCATTTTGAACCGTTTACTCTAAAGTATTGAGTATAAAGGTCCAACCATAATACTCGAATAGGTTCGGACGTGGTCGTACGAATGTACGAATGCAAGCAAATTGTATTGTAGACCCATGGTAGCTTCTTGCTTCATTTCGTTCACTTTTCATTTCCTAAAGAGCGAATCCATTCTCTCACAATTCTCTGACAATCCTTTCAGTTCACATACTCCTACTATGGGATTTATCAAAAAATGGACCGACCGCTTAAAGCAGAAGTCGATGCGGACATTTGAATGATGTGCTTTTCCACAAATAATGGCACGAATGTAGCTTTAAAACAGAGGCAGAATCAATTTTATGTCTTACCCCGTTGTTGTTTTATTTAAAAAAATTTTCTTATAGTTTTTATCTGGTCACCTTAAGGCTCACGTAATATTTTTCTTGATCGGAGTAAGTCTTGTTTTCACCAAAAATGGAGTAAATCGGTGTTGGTCTTGTGTCTGCTAAATACATGGTTGTCAACAATGGAGATGAATTATCTTGGTTAATTTATTGTAGATTTTTCCCCACTTGCTTACTCTTGAGCTCGAAAAGGGGTGAAAATCTCCTTCGCACTTTCCTTTCCGTCTTCCGCATGATGTTGACTCTCCCACGATCAGCGAAAAATGAGGAAAATGTATGGAGGGAAACTTTTTGAAAACGGAACACTTCTACCTCCACAGAAAAGTACATTTTTGAGTCTTCCATCCGTAGGATGTGTACGCTCCGACGATCGGAAAAAAAATTAAAAAATATGTCAAAATTGAAGTATTTTGAAAAAAGAACATTCTGAAATGGATTCACACCTCTTTTTAACCAATATAAAATCCACATATCAGACGTCATGACGTTCATTCCAATGATAATGTAGCCAGGCACTGAATTAGATTCTCGGTGGATTTGCTTTGTGCTCAACTCCTCTTTCTGACCCACGTAAAGTATACCAAGCACATACATATAGCACTCTGAAATTATACAATATACAGAGTTGAATCTAGGCTGAAACCGGATCGGAATGCATATACATGTTCACAAAATTATTCGCACAACTACTTCATAGCCAAATATGCGACGTTTTTATTAGTTTTCAATGCGAAAAATAATTTTTTTTTTGTTTCACATCTTTTCTCTACATACATATGTTCGACAGCCGAATCCATGCTAAAAGTTAACCGATTCGAAACTGTCGGCAGTATGCCAACGATTTTCTGAATATGTATTGAATAAAAAAACAGACACACAATTATTCGCAAAGCACAAGGGATGTTTTGTAAGTTGTACTCAATATGCTTTACGACGTGAACAAGGTATAAGGCATTGAGTGTGGGATATTTCGGAAAATATAAAAAGATATGGCAGGAAAAAAATCGGAAACATCTTTGGAAGAACGAATGCTTATTCTTAGGCTAGTTTGTCATAGCTTCTAACGCACGTTTATGCGACATTGTGCATTCGTCCAAGATAATAATTTTGCTTGCTACCAAAACTTTGGCCATTGCTGAAAGTTTCGCTATATTACATGTTGGTTCTTTAACCGCTTGAAAGTTTAATGGCAATTTCAGTGCCGAATGAGCGGCTCGGCAGCCTTCCAGCAGCGTAGCCGCCATTCCAGACAAAGCATATGATAAAGCAATTTCCGATCTTGCACGAACTGTAGCTAAAATTAATGATATGAGGAATGTCCATCATCAATTGCCTTCATCACCATATCGTACACTTCTTTTTGTTGGAGATTCAACAAAGGTACATTCGTTCGAACCAATTGTTCATAATTTTTTTTCCGGGATTTTTTGGGAATTTTCTTGTGTATTCTTCTTGTTTGTTCGGAGACCAGTGCGAATTGGTGCGAATCATCGAAATCGGTCCAGGCATTCTTAATTTACATATAAGCGTAGTAACTAACGTCACTTTCTTTTATACATATGTATATGTAGATTTAATTCTACCTTAGGCTACCTTAAAACAAATCTTAATCTACCTAACCTACTTATGCTAAAAACGTAATTAAATACTTTTTTTTTGTCGACTATTGAATTTTTTTTTAATTTTTTTTTTTTTGTTTTTTTTTAATATATGTATATACATAAAAGCCAAGTGCTGTGTGTTCTACACACTATCTTATATTTGGTACAATCACACCTACAACATATACTAACGACTACTTAAAACTATGTAGGCCGGCCAGGCTAAATAAGAAATAAATAAAATGGCCAGCTTGCCCTATAAGGGCTAGCCAGGATTAAGAGGAATAAACAAGGGAGTTCCCTCTTGTTCATAAAGTCACTAGAGCTTTTGGTCCAGCCGTTTTACGTCATTAGCATCTCGCCCCGATACCGACCTACTGAATCGGAGACGATCCTCAGTAGTTCAATCGGCTATCCACAGCACAAATCACCTATGTATATAGTATAGTTCATCAATGATCCACAGCTATTCTGGCGACGTAGTAGATTAACGGAGTATCCCTTCTTTCTTGAATCAGACCTTGTCTATCGAAATAGAGGAACGCTTCTGGGGGGACAAAGCCGTTAAGGCATACTAGCCCACCGCCACCAATAAATGTTGTTGGGATTACGGACTATAATAAGTTGCATTGCCTCCTTAAAGAAACGTTGAAATCAACATTTAAGGTAACATCTCTGCGAAACACTACGTGGAAAGTCAACGTCGTTAGTTCTGATGACTACCGCGCAGTATCGCAAAAAATAAAAAGCGAAAATATCCAGTGGCTTTCACATGAAAATAAACTGAAAAGACCTCTGCGTGTTGTAGCTAGAAATCTGCACTCTTTATGCACTAAAGAAGGCATCATGAATGACTAATGACCAAAGGTTACAAAATCGTTGACGCCGTCAATATTGTACAGAAAGAAAAGCAACAGTCGGAAAGAGACCAAGAAATGTTGGATATACATAGGTGGACATCCACTATTCATGCGTAGTTTCGATAAGAGACTATTATTATATAAGACTATTTAACCTTTTATTAGCAAACCCCAGCCACTTACATAAACTGCAAAGGAAAACACCTAGTCAATTAGGAAAGAATCGAAATCGATAATTGTTGCAGGCAGTTTCGAAATCGACCAATGACGAAAAACGTGCTAAGGTAAAGAAAGCATCACTCTCAAATGTTGGGGTTCAGTCTTATGCACAGGAAGGATAATGTCACGGACATGCGCTATAACTCACGATCTGCTAAAGCTAAAAATCTTCCAAGTTCGACCATGAAGAAACACGCTAAAGCTGCGACAGAAAACAGTAATAGTGATAATTCCCAAGATACGGTATCTCACGCTTTTTCCATAATTCTGGTTAAACTTGAAGAACAATGTAAAATAAACAAACTCATTTTCGAGGGACTAGTAACACTTGAAAATAAAATCTGCAACACGCTCACTTTTACCAAATTATGAAAAAATGCTTAATTCATACTTGGTACGCTTATAAAAAGACTTGACGAGTTTGAAATATTTATAAGAGAAAAAGATATTGGTATATGCTTGGTTTGTGAAACCCATTTAACAAAACATTCGAATACTAAAATAAAAGGAATATATTGAATATTCTGCAGAAATAAACGTTGAACTAGAAATAATGCAAGTAAGCACCGCACGAGTAAGAAATGGACATTTCTCTTTAAACGTTTTATCTATTTATTGCCAATAGCGATGTAGACTTGAAGAAAGTGATTTCACAAACATCTTTAACTTTCTTAAATCAAATGTTATTATTGGTGGTGACTTTAACGCGAAACACATCCTTTAGGGTTCACCGTGTGTTTCTCAGAAAGAATGAATGCTTTACGAGTATTC
This sequence comes from Xylota segnis, assembly GCA_963583995.1. Lineage (NCBI taxonomy): Eukaryota > Metazoa > Arthropoda > Insecta > Diptera > Syrphidae > Xylota > Xylota segnis. Next base: position 86,627,606 of record OY757237.1, read on the forward strand.
TGCGAACATGGAATACAGTTGTGACATTCTCTCGAATGGTAAACCAACATACTGGCCAACAGATAGATATAAGATACAAGATTTGATCGATTTCATTGTTGTAAAAGAAATACCTGAGAACCATATAGTAGTTGAAGAAAGTTTTGATCTATCCTCTAATCATTCTCCAATCATTATGACGATAAGTGAGCGCGAAGACTAATTAAATTGGTTTCAAGAAATATGTTGAGGTAAAAAAAGCTTACAGCATGAAAAAGAAGCCCCCTTCCATTTGCGTAAACAATATAATGCGAATGATTGGATAACATCGACATTAAAAGTACATTGGATGGACCGAATCTTTAAAGCATTTGTTTGAAAAATGATTCTTTCATTTCAGTCATTCATAGGACGCGTTTTTGCCGTGCCAATCTGGTGGATTTATTTCGGTACAAAGGTTGACTAGAGATAAGAATGGGCGCGTTCCGATTTCTAGGCACTACATTTGCAGGTAAGGCCTAACAAATGGAACGGCAAACTGACTGAAAATGTAGATGACATTTCAAGTGTCACACCTCGCATCCTCATTTCCAGGTGTGGACTGTGTCTAAAGTAAAACCTCAAGGGATCTTACTTATAAATATATTTATATGAAATTGGAACCTTAATTGAAAAAATATCCGATAATAAAAACAAGTTCCCTTATCTTTTTCTAAAAATTTCTGCTCCGTTTACAACCTTGGACTGTTATTTTAATATAAAATTTTAATGAAAACACAGTGCATATTGATCAAATAATCATACCCTCTTATTGTATCAATTCGATGATCATTTCCCTGCAATTTATTTAAAAAGTAATTTGTTTATTTATTGCACATAATCCATTCAAATTATAGAGCACAGCCGAACAATACATAAAATATTGCCGATCAGCTGATTCTTCACAATTCAAAAAATTACTTAAAAGTAATGGAGAATTTTTTTGCCTTCGAATCCAGTCCACTACCTCACAAAAAATTGCCTTACTTTTCAGTCAAATTTGAATCTCTACACCAATAAGAAACGTTTGACTACATAGTGCCTAGAAATTGGAACGCGGCCAATGATACTTTATTCAATTGTTATGTTTCAGCCGTATTCAAAGTTACTAATGACATCCATCAGTCAAAATATGTATGTAAATAGTAAAGTTTGCCATTCGCCATTCGTCCAGCTCAGTCGTAAATACGCAATGTGAATTTCGTAGTTAGGTCGGTCGTCAGTGTGCAGGCAATTCGTCGCACCATGAATAAGCTTGAAAGTGAATACACTATGTTGGAACTTAAGCCCCCAACCAGACAGAGAAAAAGACCCAGAAATGTCAATCAATTTTATATCTCACACCGTTGTTGTTTTATTTAATTTTTTTTCCTATCGGCCTATATTTTCAGTGTATATCGTAATAAGAATATTACTAGAGTTCTGGCAATAAGTATTAACCACTGGCCAATTGGGTTCCATGCGGCGAAAATAGGCACTCCGTTTAAAGTCAAACAAGGAAGATACAATTTTACACTTCCTATGTAAATGACCGTCTCTAGTTAGGCCCCACAGGGCACACTAGGCAAACCCTTTTTCGACTAACTTACTTAGTTAAAGGCGAAATTGGTGACAACAATGTAACACGGCTGATTTCAATATGTCATTTGTCATGTACATATTACTCGTATAATCCACGGATGAAGAAGATACAGACAGAGACAGAGCCATTCTCTGTTAGGGGGAAGAGAAACAAAAAGAGAAAAATGAGCATGTCTCCTGAGATCTAAGCTTGAAAAAATCAGAAAAATTCCAAAACAAAATAAGACAACTCAAGCCTAAAAAGCCTCCTCCAACTATAGTGGTCACACACAAATACTGCAACTCTAATCCAAAATGCATTAAGTGCACTGGAGACAACCAGCCAAATATTGCATAAGCATAAGAGCATTTTAATCAAAAGAAAATGCAAAAGTCTATAAAAAAAACAATCTAGCGGCAAGAAAACTTAAAGAAAAAAAAAATACTTGGCGCAACAGGTCGATGGGACCCAAGGCCTAGCTTCTAACAACCATTCGTGTCGTGCGTGTTATATTCTCTACACGAATGGATGGGGCCTACTGTTTAATGCCGTGTCCGAAGTGCAATTTGTTTTTTGAGAAGCTTTCTCGAGACAGTTATACTCTTGGATGTTTGTCAGACGCTCGCGAGAGGTGGGGCCGTGAAAAACTTTTAGGTGTTCCCCAACTAGGATTCGAACTTCGAACTATTTGCTCCATAGTCCAACGCACTAACCACTGAGCCACGGCGCCCATAAATAATTAAAATTAAATAAGAAAAATTAAAGACCAACGGCAAAAACCCGGGCAAATAATAAGTTTAAAAAATGTATATTGTTCTCTTAAGAAATATGCGAACTTTCTCTGAAAAAAGAAAAGCTCGTAAATGCTGGCAAATATCGAAAGCGCCAAGTGATAAAAAAAAACAAGACTCAATAATCTTACTAATAAGCTTAGAAAAGGGATCAGAGAATTTAAAGATTTGTCTGTAAAAAATACCTTATCGATGCTTTGTATTTGGAAGGCTCAAAAAAAAATTGGAATGACCAGCGGTACATATTCCGCCAGTTTAAAACGGAAGTGGAAACTGGACTAAAACAAACAAACCAAAAGCAGATTTATTTGCTAAATACCTCGAGAACGTCTTTCAACCACAAGTGCGGAAACTACTATTGCCAAATTGCAGACGGTACTGCTGCTCTTGCTGTTGGTAAAACTGTGAAAAAGTAACCGAAAAACTGCAAAGGACAGTGAATGATATATTTGAATGGACCAAAAATTGGCAAGTAAAACTGAATGAACTGAAATCGATTCATGTTAACTTTACGAATAAAAACGCATAACATATATGTATCTGTGTATATAAATAATTAAGCAGTTATTTATTCGACCTCTGCTAAATAGTTAGTCATGACTCTTAACGCTGGCATTGGCACAACAGACACAACCTCGGTATTATCTAAATTTTTATAGACGAGTATACTTTCCGTAGATGTCGGGTCAGTATTTTTTACGTCAACTTCAGTATTCTTCTAATTAATTTGCTTTAAATAGGTGTTAAACGTTTATAAGAAATCAGGTCCCAAAATCAGTGACAGTGACATAAAATTGCCTAAAACAATCAAAATTTGTATCCTATTGACTTTATTCCGAAATTAAATGTTACGGAATACAATACCATATAAATAGGTTCTACTTATTGCAGTGCCAGAGTCAAACAAAAAAAACACATTCATGACGGTTCGCTTTTTCTCACAGCAGACCAATCGTGCTAGCAAATCAGTCAATGACTAACAGTCGTTTAGGATTGTTATATTAATGCTTTTATCCCTGAATCCGTTTTCCTCTGTGACATCAATGTTGGAGGCGATTGACTTCATTGCGATGTCGTATTTGAGACACGATTTAATTGGGTGTGTTTTGCGATTCTACATTTGATGTCGATGCGTGAACTTTCGACGAAACGTTTGGATTAGAGCCTTCTTCAACTCTTGTTACTTGACGAATCTTGCTGCTTTGCGTGTTGTTACGTCGTGGATATACCATTTTCATATCTGTTCCCTTCTTTTCTATTAGCAAAAGTGTCATCCTGTTCTTTAGTTTAACCCTAAAACTTACTCGCACTTAATAACTGTTTCAAAGGCGGCCAGTAAGAACATGTCTCTGTTTTTCTCTCTTTATTGTCAAAAAAACTTAATGTTTGCGAGGAAATAGAATGATTCATTATGGATCACAAGGATCTCTTCCATAACTTGACCTAACCTCCATCAATTACATCTCTCTCCTACTAGTGCTTTATCCTAGAGAGAGTCTATACCTTTGCCTTATCCAGAATATTGACAAATATTGGAGGACCCAGACAACCAAGGAGACTAGTTTTGTCAAGAGTGGCGCAGTCAATAATAATGTATGCGTCACCAATATGGGCAAAGGCAGTGAAAATTAAGTCCCACTCAAGAAGAGTTAATTCCGTCAACAGACTGTGCGCGCTGAGAGTATGTTGCGCTTTTCGGACTGTATCCGATGATGTTATATGTGTTATTGCGGGAATGCTACCAGCGGATATCTTGGCTATTGAGCTGCAGAGGACCTATGACGCCAAAATCCAGGAACCCCTTGCTCCAGTCAAAGATATTAAGCTGGCAGAAAGACAGCGAAGCATGAGAACATGGCAGGAAAGATGGAATCAGTCAACGAAGGGAAGATGGACCCATCGAATTATACCTGATATAGATAAATGGATGGACCGGCATCACGGAGAAGTGGATTTTTATCTCACCCAGTTCTTAACCGGACACGGCTGCTTCAGAGCTTATCTAAACAGGTTTGGGCTTGATGAATCTCCAAACTGCTCAAACTGTGGAGAGGCCAGAGAGGATGCAGAGCATGTGCTCTTTCAGTGCCCACATTTTCGCTTGGAACGCAGAGGTCTTGAGGAAATAATTGGAGAAATACCAACTCCGGAGAACATCGTAAACCATATGCTGACATCGAACGCAGTATGGAATACTGTGAAACAAACAGCAGCGGTGATCATAAAGGAACTTCGGCGGATGGAAAGGCTCAGGGAGAGCAACCAAACCCAAATGGAAGCCCCCTTAGAACAAGAAACGCCGAACAGGTCAAGAAGAGCATAAAGTGCTAACCAGCCCCGCGAAGTAATACTTAACGGTAGTTCCGCGGGGAGAGTGGTTGAAGTGTGTCGGGTGTGGGTTAGTACGTAGGCGTATTCCTGGCATCGAGTATTCAGGTTTGCGAATCGTGCATGTCAGTAGCTCGGGTTACTGGTATCTTTAGAAGATTACACATCCGTTGGCGCAACCAAAAAAAAAAAAAAGATAGAGTCTATACCTGTGTGGTTGAGGGCTAGCAAGAGCTAGAGTTAACCTTGATTTCATTTCTGTCGATGTTGTGTCGGAATGTTTAAATGAAAAATTATCAATAATCGTGCACACCCACCACCGTTCTATTGCTGGATTTATTCACAAATGGAATAGCTTCAAAAAGTCAACTTATTGCTAACTAAAAACCGATATGTACGGATGACTCCAAATTTTCCCTCAAAGCTGGATAAATGGTGGGATCATCAATCCCGCCTCCATATCTGATAAAGATAAAATCAGTAGCTTTATTTTACAACAATAACACGGAATCCATTTTTCATTTCTCTTTTCACAACCAGGCTAATTTTTTAAATTAATATGTACATATGTTGCCATCGGTGACTAGAAAAAATTAAATTGTCAAAAACCATTCGGTGACGTTGTAAATGGAAATAAACGAAAGAAATCATTGAATATGGAACAAGGTTTGCTGGAAGTACACTTTTATTAGGATATGTTTAGTTTATTTAATAGAAATTTTATTTAATTAATTGAAAGTTTAATTTTTATTGAAAGTAGAACATTACGATTCACAGAACACAGGATGTATTTTTCCCACCGTGTTCCCATCGTGTGACCAATATACAAAAACTCACGATTTGTTGCTGCTATAGAATAGAATTATCCACATTCCTGATAATTTCAGAAACATATATGTTAAAGAATATTGGTGCCGTGACTGTACCTTGCGTGGGCGCCGTGGCTCAGTGGTTAGTGCGTTGGACTGTGGAGCAAGGGATTCGAGATCGAATCCCAGTCGGGGAACACCTAAAAAGTTTTTCACGGCCCCACCTCTCGCGAGCGTCTGGCAAACATCCGAAAGTACAGCTGTCTCGAGAAAGCTTCTCAAATAAAAAAAAAATTGCCCTTCGGACACGGCATTAAACAGTAGGCCCCTTCCATTCCTGTAAAGAATATAACACGCACAACACGAATAGTTGTGAGAAGCTAGGCCTTGGGTCCCATCGACCTGTTGCGCCAAGTATAAAAAAATAAAAAAATTGACTGTACCTTGCGGCAGACAAATGGTGATATTAAATAGTCTTGTTGTCATGTATTGCCTATCTGTTACAACAAATTTCTTCTCACGTACCATTGATATTATCAAGATTATGAGGTGCGGAATCGCACAACCTGTAATTGGTGCACACGGGCAGAGAATATGAGTTTTGTTAATAATGTAAACTCACCCTTGCGGAATTGGGCCCCTGGGACCTTCCTCCTTCTGCTCATGACAGGCTTTTTTTAATTTTTTTGGTCTCCCATTTCTTATTGCTTCACTACTTACGACCTTAACTCACAGTCAAAAGCAGAGTGAATAGATTTCTGCAGTTGTGTACACGATAACTGCCAGAAAAACTGACTCTCGCGCTTGCGGAATCGGAACAAGCCTGTGTACACATTTTTTTGCCAGATAACTGCCAGAAAAACTGAAACTCACCCTTGGGAAATTTGGCCACTGTTTAGTTGGTGTGAAAAGCATTAGCTTTGTTGTATAAATACTGTACAGTTGAAAAACTAATTTGTCAACCAGTAATTTGACAAAAGAAATGTTGTCGTTATTTCTTGTCAGATTAATTATGCTCTCTTATACCACGTAGTTCTATTATCAGAGTTGAACTTTGGTTGAGACTGTTTCGAAATGCAAATATATGCCTGTTCACACAACATTGACGGACTGAATTTACTTTGACGTGGGGAGGTGACGTGTTACGGCATTCTGGATTTTTAAATCTCCCGTCAATCATGTGTGAACAGGGTTATGGTCAGGATTACTTCCAACTAGACCTGTCGCAATCGTTCAAATTTGAAGATCAAATCAGTCAAGTATTGGTTTGAAAAATGATTCGAACATTTAAATCTATCTAATGTATGTAACTACATACATATCGAGCACAGACTATACAGACAAGCAACTCCCAAGAAACCGACTCTCATTGTTAGGAGAGTTTTCAAGGGAAATATAACATATGCTGTATATGTTAACACACGCGCACCTCAGCCAGCCAGCAGATCAGACAACCGCACACCAGCCTTCAACCAAACATTGTACTTCCACCACACGCAACACTCCCGTACATTTATCATTTTACCCCATTCACCTCAATCGAACCTTACACTATCAGCACCTTTTTCCCATGCACCGATCATTTTGCAAAGTGAACACATTAGGTGTAGTAATTGTTAAGGTAAAATTAAGCAAAGAAATGTTTTAATTTAAATAACTGGCGCCCAAAACGTGGTAACTCGTGATTTGATTTTGCATAGTAAATTTTGCGGAGTAAAAATATAAACCCGAACATTTTCTCATTACGGGGAACAACATAGTAAACATCAATAAGAAGAAGCAATCCAAACAAAGTAAAAATGAAAATAAATTGCCCATTTGAATTATAAAAATTATTATTGTCTATTGAAAATATTGTTAGAAGTCAGATAGAAGGTGTCAATAGTTAATAATAATGTGAAACGTGTAAAGGTAGATATTTCAAAATGAGTATTACAAGAGATCAAATTATAGAAATTCTGCGTGCTACCGTCGAGCTATCACAAAAATAATTCACGGAGCAAATAAAAGATCTGACATCAGCAATTGGTCAGCTACAGCCTCCTAGTGTCGAAATTTATGAGCCTGTATCCATTCGATACGGTGTTCTTAATCGTAATGGTGGTCTCGAGTTAATAAAATCGTTGCCTGAATTTAAAAGCGACTCTGCCTCATATCCTTCTTGGCGTACTGGCGCACATTTTGCGATGGCTTATTACCACGAAGGATCTGAACATTATTATGTTGCCATGGGAATCCTTAGAAACAAAATCACAGAGTCTGCAAATTCAACTCTATCCGCTTTTAATACCGTGCTGAATTTTAATGCGATCATTGCTCGATTAGACCAAGTGTACTCAGACAAAAGGCCATTACATGTGCTTGAAAATGAACTTAGTATTTTGCGTCAAGGTAACCTATCCATCAGTGAATACAACGATGCAGTTGATAAAAATTTGACTATCATAATAAATAAAAATATTATGACACATAGTGGTAACAATGAAGTTATCGTTGCTCTCAACGAGCGTGCTAGGGAAAATGCTTTACGTATTTTTATTTCCGGCCTGCAAAAACCTTTATGTGATATTCTATTTTCATCTCGACCAGTAGATCTACCAACCGCTCTTGCCACGGCACAAGAACTGAAAACTAATCATAAACGATACGAATTTGCACGTATGTTCGCAGCAGGCAGCTTAACAAAGAAAATTGGATCGCAGTCTCGTACAGATTACGATTCCCGAAATCGCTATCACCCACAATATAGTCGTAGACTAAAAGCATCAAGAAATGTTTTAATTTAAATAACTGACACGACTATAGGAGTACAAACATTTTATTTCAGAAGTGTGTCCGACACACAATAAATGTCAGTACTCTTTCTGCATTAATGCAATGTCTGCGAGAATGTGTAAATCCCAATGTCGTGAATGCAGTTCACTGCGATCTACCAACTCTGGCTCAAGTTCAAAATTCCCTAATATTAGCTTTCCCAACCGTTAAATTTGTTCACACTCAAAAACTAGTTATTAATCTTGTAAATAAAGGTGACTAATTAGAGACAGTCACTAGGGAACATAATCGGCACACCGATCCCTTTAGGAAAACTTTCAGCAAATTCTCAATGACTATTATTTTCCCAATATTAAGAAAATGCTTAAGACTATTATTATGAATTGTAAAATATGCTTGGAAAACAAATACCTAAGTCAAGGATAGGCGCAACACCGTTGCCTAGTTTCCCGGGGGAAATCCTACACATCGATATCTTTATTACAGATAAGCAACATTTCTTAACATGCATTGATAATTTTCCAAATTCGTAATAGTAATCCCTATACTCTCACAGTCATCCCTTGACATAAAAGAAGCACTGGTTCGAATTTTAGGAAAATTCAAAGGTAACAAAATAATAGTTTCTGACAATTAAAAAGCGTTCACATCAAATATTATTACAACTCTTCTAAGAGTTCTCCAGAGTAATGGCCGTATTGAACGTTTCAATTCAACGCTTTTGGAAATTGCACATTGTATCAAACCTCAGCAATAAATAAATGCTACAGTAGACTTTGTGCTTTTAGCGACACATAGGTAGAATAATACTATCCACTCTATAACGAATACAAAACCAACCGATATAATGCATGATTATCAACCAAAAAAGCTAGAGCTTATAAAAAAAAACTAACCATTGCACAAGAAAAAATGCTTGACCGAATTAACCGAAACACATCTAATAGAATATACCACCCTTGCGAAATAGTTTTCGTTCGTAGAAATAGGCGCTTAGGAAACAAATGTGAAAAAATATTTATCGAAAAACTAATAGAAAACGATTTAGGCATAACCGTCTTAATAGACGGAAAGAAGATTCACAAGAGTAATCTCCGTTAATACTCTATTTTCAGTTTGTTGTTCTTCATCTTTCGGATGTCGATAGCCGAAATTCACAATTACTCGAATGCACACTTCATAGCAGTAACGAAAGGGAAAACAGCCACTTTCAATGAATTCTCATATCTTGTTCATGTCACAAACCTCTCTGAATACAGGATCATTGCCTATGATAGTAAAAATATTCGCACTTTTAAAAGCAAAACATGAGTCCTTTCCTTCACGATATTGATTTATACACTTTTGAACACATTTAATGTGTCTTTTATACAAATACTAATGATCAATGTTCTTGTTGCTTCCGAATTGCAAGTACAATTATTTATGCTCATTCTGAGGTACATATGTATATATATTTCTCTTTTATTTTGTTTTTCATTGAAAAAGTAGTATAAATGATATACAGTGTACGTTATATTTCAAATTTTATTTTTTAACGAATTCATCTCGAAACAAGGATCATTTCAGGAAGGTACTCATTGGACATAACAACCTCTCCACATTTCGTCAGTTTTTTGACATAAGGTAACAAAAAAATGGCTGCGCCCATGAAAACAGCTGATGAGGTAGCATGTGGTGATTTTGGTAAAATGTATTTCTGTCTCATTTTGTTATAATCGTTTGCATATAAGGACAAAATTCAATAGTTTCTACCTCTTTTCGCTTATAAGTTTTTGTTGCGGATTTTGGTTTGTAATAGTACGATTGGATATGCTGAGACTCTACTCATTATTTTTTTTTTTGAAGTTTTGAAGTTTAGAAGTTTATTTCATAATTTCATTAATTCATTACATTATTTTTACCTGCGAAGCCACATGGCTTATCTGCAGGAGGTTATATCTCGAATGCATACATGCAATAATAATATTGTCATTAAAATTTCTGTTAATTTAAATTAAGTGGTACTTGTGCAAGCTTTTTTTTTTTTTAAATTCATTTTAGGTATTTTTAAGTTTGAGAATAATTAAATGTATTAAGGAAAAGAAAAGGATGTATATATGAAGTTTAAGTTATAGTTTCTAAAAAATATTGCTTTAGTTTATTTTTTCTCACATTAGTGTTATTTACGTTTCTCAATGTATTAGGAAGTGTATTTAGGATGTTTGGTACGGTGTACATCAACTGACGCTTGCCATATATGTTGTTGAAGGGTGGAAGATGGTACAATCCCTCTGCTCGTCTTCTGGTGTTTAGGTTGTGGCTGATTGGGGTTCGGAACCGTTCATCGTCGTAGTACTCCAACGCTGCTGTCATATTAAATATTTTCTTCACTGTGAGAACGCGCACGCTGCCATCTCCTCTGTCTCTTGTCGTCAGCAATTTGATCGCCCTATCTTGGATGTGTTGAATATATATATATATATATATTATGGATATACTCTGGACAAAATCAGCTGTTATTTAGCTTTTGGGCAAAGATAGTTAGTTCCTTGAACCATCCCGCCTTCTTTATGAATTTTAAAGTGGTTTTAGGGGCACGTTAGCTACAGAAGGTTTGGTGTTTGGTTTGGTAGACTTGGGGATTCGCAGGAGGAAGTGTCGTATCCTCCTCTACCTCATTCGCATCGCAGCCTCTGCATAGGTCTGAGTCGTTGAAACCCATTCTACTGAGGTGGGCCGCCATTGTGTTGAAGAGAAGGGTTAACTGGGTTCTATTAAGGGACAGAAGCCCTCTGGTCCTTTTCTCGTTATATTGGTCCACCTAGCGTTGGCCATGTTATGGAAGTCCGTAGAGATTCTGGCGGAAATGAGACTAATGGGCTGTAGGACAAAGTGGTCCGTCGGAATGTCATCAGCCCTCTCTCGTTCCCTTGGAAGCTCATATGTCCCGGGATCCAGCATAGCGTAATGCTATGCGCAGAGCTTAGGGATTTGAGCTCTTCTTTACATTGTTTGACCAGCTTTAAATTGGTTTTAATGGAAGTAATGGCTTTAATGGCTGCCTGGCTGCCGATATATATGTCAATATGCTCGTTGTTTTCCAGAGTGGATAAGTTCCTGCAGGCCTCATTCGGTTTGTAGTTGGAGGACACGGACATATTAGACCACCTGGTGATGGTATTATGTCCGGTATGGGAGTCTCTCCAACTCCAAGTTTGTCGTAGACGAAGGGCGCTTTTTGCCACTATTGCTTTTGTCCAGTGGGCATAGCCCGAACATGGTTTCAAGGGCAGCAGTGGGAGTAGTCCTAATTGCGCTAGTAGTCCATATACACGCCAGTCGTTTTAATCTTGTAAGAATGTTCAGGTTTGTGATTTTTGCAACGGCAGGCCACCAGACCAGGCACCCGTAAGTAAGAATTGGTCTGACTGTGGTAGTACACATCCAGTGGATCCAGTGGACCTGCTACGGCCCCACTTCCTACCGAAAATTCTGGTGCTAGCGTAACAGTTATCAAAGCCTTCTTCGTGCATTCTATTATATTGTCCTTCCAATTTATCATAGGATCTAGTATGCACCCAAGATATATAGCCTTTTCTGATATTTGGAGTGGCATTCCATTTATATTTCTCATATTTGTGAACAGGATCAGTGGGGTTTTCTGAACATTGACGCTGAGACCGCATCGTTTGGCCCATTGTGGGAAAGAATTTTCCTGTCACTAGTATGACGGCGTCATCGGCATAAGCGACAACTTGACCCCGCTGTGGTGTAACCTGAGAAGGATTTAAGGAGACAAGACCAATAACGAGTTGCGTGAGCCACGGAACGGAATTAGCCTTTGAGCTTTGCAGCATTGTAGGACTGATTGATAGAACTTTCCTAACTCTGCCAACGGCTGTTATTACACACAGATTGTGACTTACCTTTAGCGTTGCTGCTACCCCATTGAATGTAGAGGAAGTTCGCATCGCAGTCGATTACCAGGTATTATCCTTTTGCAGTCGGTACACAAAGGATTCGGGTGGTGTCGTATGACAGGTATATTCAATTCAATTCAAATCAATTCGATATTCTTTATTCTGATACACATATCTATGTATGTATGTGTTTAAGTTTAAAATGAAATTTACAATTTAAATAAAATATTTCCTCCAGTTAATACATATATGTATGTAGGCATACAGAATAGCTAGTGACATCTTTTATTAAACAAAATAGAGATGATGCCACATTAATATAATAATTTTAACTTTGTGTGGAGTGTTTAAAGGTATGTGGATAATCAAAAACTAGATTCTATAAAAAATTCCATTAAAGAGAAAGTAAAAATAGGAAATGTACATATGAATAGTTTTTTACAAGGCAAACAAAACTGGAATATCATTTTAGAAGCCATCATTTTATTACTTTTGTAAACTTGGAGTGTTAAAAAGTTTGGAAGAAACGATAGAGTAGGCATTTGTAGTGCGAAACGTAGGTACATTTACAACGAAGTTTGAGTAGCTACGTAAGTTGCCAAAGTCAGAAATTGAATTTTGCAGAAAAATACCTTCAAAAGTTTAAAATAAAACAAATTGCAAAGTAGAAATGTGTTTGAACCAGTTCAAATTTTGATCAATAGTGATACCAAGATGTTTAAAACTATCTACACCTTCAATTTTAAAGCAATTACCACTGCATTCAGCACTACCATTATATGTTTGTTAACAAGTTATGACTGGCACAGTCATGAGAATGAAATGTTATATTAGAATCGGGGGCATCAAATACATCAGCTTAGTTTTGCTATTAACAATAAGTTTGTGTTTAGCAAATCAACATCTTAATAAAAAGACGTCATGGTTTATGTCGGCGATTAAATTTAACTAACTGACTGAATAATATGCAATTCCAGGGTCGACTGCAAAAGCTTTAATTGTACCCACAAATGGTAGTGAAACAGGAAATTTATATAAACGAAAAATAAAATTGGCCCAAGTACATAGTACGCCAAGTATGACCAAGTTATATGCTTTCGGGCTGCTTATATTGGCCTCAATTTTTACGCATTGTATTCTGTCTTTTTGGGCGCCGTGGCTGAATGGTTAGTGCGTTGGACTATGGAGCAAGAAGGTCGAGGTTCGAGTCCCAGTCGGGAATACCTAAAAGTTTTTCACGGCCCCAACTCTCGCGAGCGTCTGACAAATATCCGAGAGTACAACTGTCCTGAGAAAGCTTCTCAATTAACAAACTGCCCTTCGGACACGGCATTAAACAGTAGGCGCCTTCTGTTCATGTAAAGAGTATAACACGCACAACACGAATGGTTGTGAGAAGCTAGGCTCTGGGTCCCATCGACCATTTGCGCCAAGTATTTATTTATTTTTTTATTCTATTTTTAAGATAAGACACAAACCATTTATATATGAAACCTCTGTAGCCCGCTTTATATGTATAGCTTATCTAAGAGAATTTTATGGTCAGCCATGTCACAAGCCTTTGTTAGATCGACAAAAAGGCCAGCGCAACATTTTTTGGCATCTAAGCCCATATAAACAATGGAGCAGAATTGCAATAGAGTATCTTGAGTAGAAACGAATGTCCTAAAACCGAACTGCATGGGACTAAAGAAATGAATGTAATTAAGGTAGGATAAGATTCTCGTTTTAACTATTTTTCCAAAAACTTTAGAAATTGAAGGCAACAATGAAATTGGTCTATAATTTGACTTGTCTGATCGGTTACCCTTCTTAAATAGAGAAATCACAATTCATCAGGAAACTAAATTAAAAAGGTAATACAGGATGTCTACTAAATTGAGACCAAATTCTTTGGAACCAAATTTATAATTTCACCATTTCCATGTGAATTAGAGTTCTGAAGAGAAATATTAGTTTTAAGCAATTTATACTGATTTCATCAGACATTGTGCAACATTTACAAAAGTTTGAGTACTAGCTGAAAAGGAAGATTGTCCAATGGATGCAAAGTAATTGCTAGATTCGTTACGTATTTCTACAGGATTTGTAATATTTACATTTCCGTTTTTTAGCACGATGGGATTTGCATTCGTACAGACGTTTCGTCTAACAATGCTGTTAATGACTTGCCATTTTTTCTTAAGATTCCCATACATGCGGCAGTATTTTGTAAGTGTAAATCGGTTTCCCGCGCAGCGTAATTTTACATGCAATAACTTTGCAAAATCTCGCAAGTGAAATTTCTACAATATAATTCATTTTTGCAATATATTCAACGTTGGGAATTATTTGTACATACATACGTACGTCCACCGTTGGACAATTTTACGCAAGTTCTGCGCACCGTTGGATAATTCCGTAGCTGAACATCCACCGTTGGATGCGGTTTGACCTCAAGGACTCCGTGGTGATATCCGCTGCAAGAGTGCGGCATACTGTTGAGTCCGTTGACTACCGGAGCATTTGCATTTGCCTTTGGATTATTTTAACAGACATTGTGTGATAAAAAAACGTAAGTTGAAATACACCCATATTTTAATTTTTTTCTCTTACGCGTATTTTTTTTGTCTCAAGCTCGAGAGGATTTTGCTTAAGCAAATAACAAAGGACTTTGAAAACTTCGGCATGCGCTCAGCAAAGGAGAGAACAAAAAACTACATCTCAAATAGGATTGTGATTTTGGAGGAAAATTTCAAAGGTAGTACCCAACACAACGCCAGCGGAATTGCCACAAAGAATTGCCGAACCTGGAAAGAAGAGGATTTAGAAGAGGTTTTTGATAAGATTAAGAAAACATACCTGGATTATAAAACAGCATTACAGGACAACTTGGACAAGTTTACGCCAATAGTTGATAATCCACTAAGAGCTAGAATAAGCGGTTCGAGTGACATAAGCATCATACGTCTTCCGAAAATAAATTTGCCGGTTTTCACTGGCGATTATCAGTCATGGAGATCATTCTACGATCTATTTGTTTCCTTAGTTCATACATAACCACACATTGTCTGAAGTAGAGAAACTGCATTATTTGAAATCGAGTTTAGGGGGTGAGGCTGAGCGCCTTAGCCATTGATAATGAAAATTATAGGTCAGCATGGGAGATTGTCACATCCCACTACGACCATAAACGCGTCTTTGTGAATTCGCAACTTCAAGTTTCCTTCAGGCAGGAAACCATTCGTCTTGAAACTGCTGAATGTCTGAAAAAGTTGCTCGATACCTCGGTAGAATGTCGACGAGTTCTAAAAAATCTCAGTATACCGGTAGAGCATTGGGATATCATACTCATCTTTTGTATGGTTAAGAAACTTCCTACGTTAAGCCAGCAACTATGAAAAGAAAAGTTAGGCTCAGATAAGGACTTACCCGAATTCAAAACTATTTGTGAATTCTTAGAGGCGAGATTTAGGACGTTAGAAGCAGTGGGAGAGCAGCATAACGACTCACCTAGTATCTAAGGTCTCTAGGGCATCGGTGGCTAAAGTCATATCGCTTCATGTGAAACAAGGCCAAAAGAGTCAGTTCAGCTTCAAGGTATGCAACAAAGGGGCCCATTCGCTTCGAACCTGCAACAGATTTTTGAAAATGGACATTGCTTCGCGTAGAAGCCTAGTCATAAAAAACGGGGTTTGCGAAAACTGTCTGACATATAGTCCTGCAACCCCACAATGTCTGAGTAGAGTTCAAAGTTATTTCTGCCAGCAGCTTCACCACTCTCTTTTGCATCTCAACCCTAGTACACACACAACAAACACACAACACTACACAAGTGACTGATTCTTTCTTCACTCAACACACACACAACCATTCAAACGTTCCTACCTACTCAGCAAGTGAGTAATTTTTCGCTGCACAGGGCTCTTGTACGCAAGTTTTGTTGGCAACCGCCATAATTAAAGTTAAAGCGCCTTCGCGAGAAGACATCGAACTGCGAGGTCTAAAATATTCCGGCTCAGAGGCCACCTTTATTACTAGGATGGCAGCCATGCGTTTAGATCTACAAACGCACTTTCGTTGAGGTGTCAGGGGTGGGGAAAGTCAGCAGCGACGTGTGTCATAGATACCTAGACCTTACCCTTGGGTCTCTTCATTCAGGTTACAAGACCAGGAGTTTTAATTCTTCAGTCGCTAACTGGGCTTCTTCCGCCCCACGAACTGGCATCACAGCATGAAAACCACATCAATGGATTGTCTCTGGCTGACCCGACGTATTACAAAGCTAGCGAAGTCAACCTGTTACTAGGTCACAGGCACTATGCCGGACGGGTAAGTGGGGCTAAGCTCAGGCCTCTGTGGGGATCCCAGATGGCGGATAGTGAACGGCTTGCAGAAAAGTCGGTTAGCTGCGAGTACACAATAAGCAGCCCCCGACCAAGAACGACAGAAGAGGAGGGCATCCGGCTTAAATGGCTTTCAGCCTAATGCTGCAAGGGCCCCCGTCCCATTAAAACCCTGGCAGGTCTCAAAGTACGTTCAATGTCTCGTCGCTATTAAGTTGGTATTGTAGGCCCAGATGTAACATTGCTGGTTAACACCGATCCGGCTCTTGGGCAACACCCCATAAGGGTCTGTGGCAACCCTCGCATGCCTCACTGCTTGCAAAGACAACCATGGGATCCCTAGGTGACTGCACACCCGAACATTGATAGCGGCTTTAATTTCTTACCCATAAGAAATGAATAGAAAAAACAAAACAACAACAAACGATGAAAAACAAAAGAGGAACGAAGAGAACCCCTTCCATAGGAGTTCGAAAGTCGGAAGATCGCCAACCGGGCAGATGACAACCGTGGACGAGATCAAACAAGACAAAGAGAACCCCCTACAAACGAGTACAAGGACTTCTGGAACCCCAACGATTCAAACATCGTCTGGGCTGTTCCGAAAATCGGACTCAATCCCAAAGGGTCAAGGCAGGACCAGAACCACCCACCTATCTGTCTTCCAGAATCTAGGAAAGCAGATAAAGATTCTAGTGGACAAAATGGAGGACGGAAAAAAGCGCACGATCAACCAGTCAATGTGAGACACCATTGACAAGACCAAGGCACTATACGAGCCTATATAGTGGGATTGAAATGCGCGATGATAAAGCGAAGGAGGTGATAAGGAGAAATAATGCCTCCCAGACAGCGCCATGGCTGAAGCTGAGTCAGGATACAAAAAGAAGACCGGAACCAACTGCTCAAATACCAAGCTCAAAACGACAGCAGAAGTCCACCTCTGGCGAAGACAAACGAGATGTGCAAATGAGCAAGGATAAGCTCGAAGAAGCTGAAAATCTGCCGTTAGAACAGTGCACGACAAGCAAAAACAACGGAACCTGGTCTAAAATTGTTCGGAAGGGCTTAAGACAAAAAGGCACAGGCAAGGAACTAAAAGCAAAAGAAGGAGAAAAGAAGAAAGCAGAAAACGAGCGCAGCAAGATGCTAAGGAAATTGAGAAGGCCAGATGCCTCGTGATGGCTACAACAGGCGAAACCTCCTATGCATCTATTCTTAAACAAATGAGAGCAAATCCCGAGTATAAAGATCAGGTGGGTTAGGTGCAGAGTACGCCAGCACATCAAGATGCTAGAAGTATCTTGAATACGGTCATATCGCCAGACACTGCAAGAACGAAGTCGATTGCGCAGGAACATGCTTACGCTGCGGAAGCAAGGGCCTCATAGCGAAAAAGTGTACCGCAGAGCCTAAGTGCGCCATATGTGACGCGAGTTGCAAAAGTGTAAACAGTCATGCAAAAACGCGATGCGAAATCTGGTAAATAAACAATGAAGTGCATCCAGATAAATCTAAACCACTGCGAAGCCGCACAGGATTTGCTTGCACAAATGGTCAAAGAGAAAAAGGCAGACTTAGCCCTTATATGCCAGCAGTATAAAACCTATCGCACTTACTCACGATGGGTAGATGACTCCACCAAGAAAGCAGCGAGCATTTGAGCGCAAGAACGGAAGCAAAAGCCCAAATTTCCCCTACGCCAAAATTAATGGAATCCACTTTTTCAGCTGTTATACTCCACCGAGCGCGACTTTAACATAGTACACACAGATGCTAGACACATTTGCGGCTGACGTACGAGAAAATTCACCAGCAATTGTAGCGGGAGACTTAAATGTGTGGGCAGTCGAATGGGGTAGTACAAGAACAAACCACAGAGGCGAGGCATTGCTGGATGCGTTTGCTAGCCGTGACCTGGTGTTACTAAATCACGGAGACAAGGAAACGTTCAATAATGGTAGATCTGCTTTCATCACAGATTTAACCTTTGGCAGTAGAAGCATAGCAAGACTAGCAAAATGGTACGTCTCCGATCTCTATACAAACAGTGACTATCGGCCTATTATATTTGAAACAGCAGAGCCGAGCCGTTTTAATACCAAAAAGCTAATGAAAGGGTGCAAAAACTAGGTTAGAAATGTAGCAACCAACAAGAGATGTTCGAATACTCGCTGAGTAATATGGAAACTCAAAGGGGGACAGCTAAAGAACAAGCCAAACAGGTAACAATCTCTCTCATCCGCGCATGTGACGCATCCATGCCACGCAAAGGCAATGGGAATGACAGAGCCCCGGTGTACTGGTGAAACGATTGCATCGCTAAGCTGAGAGCAGATTGCCTCAAAATGCGAAGGCGCCAGCAGCGAGCAAGAAGAATCAGATCAGTTATGGAACGAATTCTTAAAAAAAGGAGCTCCGGAAATTGATCAAAAAGAGTAAATCCGAATCTTTCCACACACTACGGTAAGACCTCCAACATAATCCGTGGGGAAACGCTTATAAGATAGTTATGGACAAATTTAAAAGTGGCATTGTACCTGCACCGACATGCCCAACCATGATGAACACCATAGTTAGTGTTCTACCACCAGTACTACCACCACTACCAACCATAGAGGAGGGCACGCAAATTTGCAACTACACCAACAAAGACGTGAAGATATGGCTTCACTCAACAGGTCTAGAATTAGAACAGGCCTAGCTTCTCACAACCATTCGTGTTGTGCGTGTTATAGTCTTTACACGAATGGAAGGGGCCTACTGTTAAATGCCGTATCCGAAGGGCAGATTGTTATTTGAGAAGCTTTTTCAGGACAGTTGTACTCTCGGATATTTGTCAGACACTCACGAGAGGTGGGACCGTGAAAAACTTTTAGGTGTTCCCCGACTGGGATTCGATTTCGAACCCCTGCTCCATAGTCCAACGCACTAACCACTGAGCCACGGCGCCCACAGGTCTAGAATTAGCCAAAAAAAAGTTGAGCGCATAGAGTTACAACCCCTAGTCAAACCATACAGCTAAAGATACATTCCGAGTGACTTAAATCCTGCAGATTTAGCGTCGAGGGGAATTCTGATTTAATTTCAAGCACTCTTTGTTGAAACGGTACGAATTTCCTCCAGGAATTCCAGGGTCCACATCAGCTGACAATCCTAAGCACTGACGAGGAGAAACGATCAGTCAGAGCCCACACTGTCGTTTAGGTAAACAATGAATGAATGATAGGTAATGAATGATTAAATGAAATGACAGTTGCACTTCTGCATGAGGTGTTTAAAAAAAAAAAAAAACCTGGGGCCGAGCTTAGGCTACCAGGGGGGTCAGCACGGTGGCGGATAGCTGATAGACCTATAGATATATAGGTTAGCTGCGAATAACAAATAAGCAGTCCCCGACCAAGAGCGGCAAAAATGGAGGGTGTGACGGAAAAAACACATACGCCCAGTGAAATTTTTGTGACAGGGCGAGTAGATGCCGCCCGTAACTAAGCGTCCTGTCCCTAAGGCAAGGTGTAATGCGACCCGTGCCGAGGTCTGAATGGTGCTGGGGACAAAAATCCATACAGCATCGCTAACGGAGCCCTCCAGATACCTGGCGCCCTCTGGTTGTAATGTAGCCTTACCACATTACAGGGGTCTCTGATGTGGTGGACCTTCCTTTCCCCCATACTCGTGGGATCCAATACAAAAATGAATCAAAAAGAAAACAAAACAAACATAAATAAAACAGAAAAAAAAGAACCAAAAAAAACAGTACCAAACTCAGGAATCGAAAGTGCAGAGGAAAATCCATTTAGGAGAAGTTCTGTACTGATGCGATCACCGCCGCTAAAAATAATGGAGGAGGCGATCGATAGCAAGGACGTAGGGACGCCGTCTGCACCAGTAACGGAGCAGACATCCCCACAAAAGCAGCCGGACTTCCATCTTACAGAAGCACCAACTGCTAGCTTGACGCCTGAAACTAACAAGGAAGAAAGGCGAAGAGAAAACAGCGAAGAAAGAGAAAGACGTGAAGCCATGCAATCCCTGGGAAAGAACATCAATACGTTGATAGAATTCATCAAAGGGAAAACAAACGTGCACCACGAAATCAGAAAGCTGACTAGTGCTATACGCAGACACTACAACTGTATAGCAAATTCCGAGAAAGACAACGTGGTAAAGAATAGATTGTCTAAAGCTACCCAAACCATTGAGTCATCCGAAATGAGCAAATCGGCGCCTTCTCATCCGTTGAAGCAACTACCAGAACCTAAGCGGAAAAGGACTAGATCTCCGAGCAATGAAGAACCCTCGACATTGACATACGCTGAGATAGTCACGAAAAAAACAGCAATGTCAGTGCAACAAAACGTCCAGAAGTGCCAAAGTGAGAAGAAAGAAAAAGCGCTCCAAAAAAAACCAGGAAAGACGGCAAAACCGCGAGGCCGAGATGCAGACGAAAAATCCGCGAATCAAGACCACAACAAAGCCGAGTGGAAAAGAGTGGTAAAAAAGGGTCCAGGCAAGATACATGTCAAGCCGGACGCATTGGTGATTAAAAAAACTGGAGAAGCATCCTATTGCGATATACTCCGAAAAGTGAAGACCAACCCTGAGTTAAATGGTCTGGGATCGGACGTAATTCACATAAGGAAGACGGCCAAGGGAGAGTTACTGCTTGAGCTCAAGAAAGCAGCAGCTGGAAAAACCTCTGAGCACCAAAGCAAAGTAGGGCAAGTTCTCGGGGAAATGGCGGAAGTAAGGACCCTAACGCACGAGGTACTGATTGAGTGCAAAGACCTAGACGATGTTACTACCAAAGAAGAGATCTGTCAAGCCCTGGCCGAGCAATTCGAGGAAGTACGAGGCATGCAGGCCTCATCCATCAAATCCATGAGGAAAGCTTATGCAGGAACACAAACTGCAGTCATTAGCCTCCCGATAAACGCTGCCAAAAAAGTTCTGGAGGTTGGGAGAGTCAAAATCGGATGGACGATATGCAGAATACGAGAGAAAGTGGTACCGCTGCGATGCTTTAGGTGCCTTAACTTCGGGCATCTAGCAAAGGCGTGTCCAAATACGGTGGACAGAAGTGAGGATTGCGTCAAGTGTGGACAGAAAGGCCATGTTTCTAAGAACTGCACCAATGATGCAAGGTGCGTGCTCTGCGAAGAAAAGGGGAGCACCAACTTCAAACACGCGGCAGGAAGCGCAGTATGTCCTGTATATCAGGAAGCAAAAAAAACCGCAAGAAGAATATGAAAGTGCTGCAATTAAATTTAAATCACTGCGAAGCGGCACAGGACCTCCTAACACAAGCCATTCGTGAGTCAAAAATAGATGTCGCCATACTATCCGAACAGTACAAGAATCTCGACGAAAAAGTCTGGGTATCTGATCACTCAAAAAGAGCTGCTATTTGGACCTGTGGAGACTACGCCTTCGAAGAAAAAATGATGACACCCCAATCCGGGTTCGTTCGAGCCAAGGTAAAGGGTGTTAACATCTATAGTTGTTACGCATCCCCAAACAGCACTCTTGAAGAATTCCAGCGTATGTTGGATAGGCTCGTGGATGATGCTAGAGGCCGTAGCCCAATCATCATGGCTGGGGATTTCAACGCATGGGCCACTGATTGGGGCAGCACTCGAACCAATAGAAGAGGTGAGGCACTACTCGAAGCGGTATCGTCACTAGATGTCATGCTGCTCAATACGGGAAGCGAGAATACCTTTAGCAGAAATGACATAGGTTCCGTAGTTGACATAACTTTCGTAACTAGTTCCCTAGCGAGAGGCGCCAAGTGGAGAGTAAGTAAACAGTACACCCACAGCGACCACCTGGCCATCCTGTTTGAAATAGACCAGAAAAGATCCAACCGGGAACTCCCGCCAAAGAAGGCACAACGAATGGGGTGGAAAATAGGCACACTAGACGAAGATTCTTTTACTTTCACCTTTAGAGAATCTACAATAAGGCCAGGAACAGCAAATGCTATGGCAGCTGAGATTACGAAACAAGTAATGAGAGCATGCGATGCATCTATGATCCGGAAAACGTCAACAAATCGCCGGCCACCAGTATATTGGTGGAACCAAGAGATAGCAGAGCTACGCAGCAAGTGCCATAAAGCGAGAAGACTGTTCCAGCGATCCAGAGGCTTGCCCTCCCACCAGAACCTACAGGTGCAATACAAAGATAGGCGTAGAGACCTGAAATTAGCAATCCGGAGAAGCAAAAGTGACAACTTTAAAGAACTCTGTCAGCAAGCAGATGTAAATCCCTGGGGTACAGCCTATAAGGCAGTCATGGCAAAACTCAAGGGCACCACTAGGGCACCCTCGCCCTCATGCCCTTTGCTAATGCAAAAAATAGTGTCGGGCTTATTTCCACCGCAGAGAACTGCAGAGAGTATAGCAGCACCCCAGGATTTACATGAAATCACAACCGTCACGCAAACGGAACTTTTGGAAGTGTGCAAGCGGTTCGATGACAATAAGTCACCTGGATTGGATGGGATACCCAACAAGGCCCTTAAGTTAGCCATAAAAACAAATACGGAACCATTTCTGGAAATGTATAATAAGTGTCTAACCGAAGGGGTCTTTCCAGACCAGTGGAAGAAACAACGCCTGGTGCTGCTGCCCAAAGGGAAAAAACCGCCAGATGAGCCCTCGTCATATCGTCCTATATGCCTGTTAGACACAATGGGAAAAATATTAGAAAAAATTATATGCAAACGACTGGAGGTGGCAATACATGAAGCCGGGGGACTTTCAAACGAACAGTATGGATTTAGACAAGCCCGTTCTACAATCGATGCTATACGGAGGGTAACCACAATCTTGGAAGATGCTATCCAGGGCAGAAGGTGGAGAGGAGGCGCAAAGAAATACGGTGCTGTAATAACACTAGACGTCAAAAATGCGTTCAATTCTGCAAATTGGGGGCATATTTTGTGCTCACTTAGAGAAATGATGGTGCCAGGGTTCCTCATCAAAATAATATTAAATTATTTCGAGAAACGGTACCTGTTTTACGATACCGTCGATGGGGTAAAACAGTACCACATATCTGGCGGAGTACCACAAGGATCGGTACTAGGTCCTATCTTGTGGAACCTTATGTATGATAAGGTGCTGAGGCTTGAAATCCCCAACGAGGCAAAAATCATAGGCTTTGCCGATGACATCGCAATCGTAGTGACAGCAAAACACCTGGAAGAAATAGAGGACATTGGAAACGAATGTATCCGAAAAGTGAGACGGTGGATGGCAGCAGTCGGTTTAGAACTCGCGGAACATAAAACGGAAGCAGTACTAGTAAGCAGCCGCAAGAAAAGAGAAGCAATCACCATCAGGGTAGGCAACCAAAATATTACGTCAAAACCGGGGATCAGATACCTAGGTGTGATGATTGACGCTAGGCTAGCTTACAAGGAACACCTTGAAATAACGTGCGAAAAAGCTGCTCGGGTGTGTACTGCCTTATCCAGAATTATGACAAACCTTGGAGGACCCAGACAACCAAGGAGACTAATTTTGTCAAGAGTGGCGCAGTCAATAATAATGTATGCGGCACCAATATGGGCAAAGGCAGTGAGAATTAAGTCCCACTCAAGAAGAGTTAATTCCGTCAATAGACTGTGCGCGCTGAGAGTGTGTTGCGCTTTTCGGACGGTATCCGACGACGCTATATGTGTTATTGCGGGAATGCTACCAGCGGATATCTTGGCTATTGAGCTACAGAGGACCTATGACGCCAAAATCCAGGAACCCCTTGCTCCAGTCAAAGATATTAAGCTGGCAGAAAGACAGCGAAGCATGAGAACATGGCAGGAAAGATGGAATCAGTCAACGAAGGGAAGATGGACCCATCGACTTATACCTGATATAGATAAATGGATGGACCGGCATCACGGAGAAGTGGATTTTTATCTCACCCAGTTCTTAACCGGACACGGCTGCTTCAGAGCTTATCTAAACAGGTTTGGGCTTGATGAATCTCCAAACTGCTCAAACTGTGGAGAGGCCAGAGAGGATGCAGAGCACGTGCTCTTTCAGTGCCCACATTTTCGCTTGGAACGCAGAGGTCTTGAGGAAATAATTGGAGAAATACCAACTCCGGAGAACATCGTGAACCATATGTTGACATCGAACGCAGTATGGAATACTGTGAAACAAACAGCAGCGGTGATCATAAAGGAACTTCGGCGGCTGGAAAGGCTCAGGCAGAGCAACCAAACCCAAATGGAAGCCTCCTCAGAACAAGAAACGTCGAACAGGTCAAGAAGAGCATAAAGTGCTAACCAGCCCCGCGAAGTAATACTTAACGGTAGTTCCGCGGGGAGAGTGGTTGAAGTGTGTAGGGTGTGGGTTAGTACGTAGGCGTATTCCTGGCATCGAGTATTCAGGTTTGCGAATCGTGCATGCCAGTAGCCCGGGTTACTGGTATCTTTAGAAGATTACACATCCGTTGGCGCAACCAAAAAAAAAAAGGTAAACAATGATCTCCCCACCTTAATGTCTAATCATTCTAGCTTGACGAAGCTTCTCTGAATAATTGGATTTTGTCGACAGTTTATATCGAACTTGCGAACGGTACGTGGCTCCAGAAATAGTGACATACTGTCTGCAGCACAAATTCATGATACTACTTTCTGCATGATGAAGCTCGCGCAATCACAAATGTTTGACACAAATCTCGAAGTTGGAGCTCCAAGATCACTTTGTCCGTTCACTGACTCCGATGGTTTTTGCGAGTCGGAGGTAGGTTGCAGCATTCGGAGCCTACATTTGATCAACGTCATCCGATTATATTCAAAGGAAACCACCACTTCACAAAGCTCTTGGTTGCCGACGCCCATCTGAAGACGATACATGGAGGGATCCAGCAAACCACAGCATATCTTCGGAACACTTATTGGATCCTGAAATTCAAAAACTGCATCAAGAATTTATTACATAAGTGTACCATCTGCTTTCGATACAGGGCTAAACCGTCATCTCAGGTCATGGGTAATCTACCTGCACCAAGAGTTCGCGTGTCTCAACCCTTTGCGCTAACCGGGGTAGACTACGCTGGACGTGAAGTGGCAAAATATTCAAGGCGTATTTCGCCTTATTTGTATGTTTGGCTACCAAGTCTATACACATAGAACTGGTAAGCAATCTAACCACCCAAGCGTTCCTTGCAGCCTTGTGTAGATTTACGGCCAGGCGACATCTGTTTGCAGATGTATTTAGCGACAATGGAGCGAACTTCGTAGGACCCAACAACGAGTTGAAGAAAGCCTTCGAAGACGCAAAATTTTATTGGAAGGACGTTGCGGAAACAATCTCCAAAGATGGTATCCAGTGTCATTTTATCGTGAAATCGATTAAATACCACCGTAAACGGATCATCGGCTTAGAGACATACACGTTTGAGGAACTCGCCACGCATTGTATCAAGTGGAAGCGCATTTAAATTCGATTCCTTTATGTCGAATGTCAGACAATCCACACGATTTCGCAGCCCTTACTCCCGGACACTTCCTCGTTGGACGAGCGCTAAATAGTATCCTTCAGCCTGACCTATCGGAGACCAAAATCTGACATCTTCAACGATGGCAGCGGATCCAGAAGCTACAACTCTTTTGGAAACAATGGAAACCCAACTACCTGACACGATTGCAACAGCGTTCAAAGTGGTTGAAAAAATAAGGTCAACCCAAGCTAGGAGATCTAGTTCTGATCAAAGATGATCAATTACTACCAGCAAAGTGTAAACTCCACTCGCGTGATCAGCACACATCCGGGTGCAGACAATTTAATTCCGGTCGTAACCCTAAAAACACAGAAGGGGGAATTCAAGCGACCTATCACGAAAATTTGCTTGCTTCCCTGCAATAAGACCTATGACGTAATATGAGCATGCAGCCATCAAAAATCTTCAACTTAATTCCCACACATTTTTTTTCTAAACAGCAAAACGCCGACGGCAAATACAACCCAGAACAAAACCCAAATATTATTAAAAAAAAAAAATTAAATCTTATTTCAATTCATTCAATACATACATACATAACTCTAAAAGTCATCAAATTAAAATGAATTCGAATTAATTTCAGAACCAAATTCTATTTAATCAATCTACACCTAATTATACACATATTTATTAATTAAACATAAAATCATATCTCAGAATCTTATGCATTCACACTCGTGCCTTAGATTCTCAAACATAACACAAATAAATTTATTTTCGCGCTCATGCTACACTACTCTCATGACACAAAATCGCATGATTTCAATAAAAAATCAACTCAAACAAACACATTTTCATACACACGCATGTGCAACTGCACATTGATATCACATCCGTTACAGTTCACTTTGTAATAAACAAACCGTCGTGAATTGAAATACACTAATACACCTACACAAAACGCGTCTATTTTTTTTATTACAAGCACTTATTTTTTTTTTAAACGCATTTTTATTAATTACTTCAGGAAAAGAAAACTTAAAGCTAGACAAACGTGTTTAAAACTAGCTTAGCTAACTTAACTATGTTATGACTAACTTACTGGCCCTGTGCGAGCGCTCTAAGTTAAACTTAATTCTTAACCTATGTCTTTCGACGTAACCTAGCTACATGATTAATAATTTATTCATATTTTATTCATTAACTAAATTTTACTTTAATTCTAACAAAGAAAATTTTGTTTTGCTAAAAACATGATGATGAACTTTTTTGTTTTTTATATAAAACTTAAACTACCTTAAACTACCGTAAAATAAATTTTAATCTATTTAACCTACTTACATATAATGAAAACGTAATACAAATACGCTCTTTTTACTTGCACCTATACCTATGTATAGGGCAAGTATTGTATTCGTGCAAAATTTGGAACTCGAGATTTTAACCAAACTTGACATTACTATAATGGAGAAGTCCAAAAAAGTAGGTCCGGCAATTCCGTCTGTCTGTCTGTCTGTCTGTCTGTCTGTCTGTATATTCGACTACAGCCTAAACGGCTGAACGGATTTACTTCAAACTTTATATATAGGGTCTGTGGGATATTCCCTAGAGGCGGAATTTGAATTTTCATTCTAACCTCAAAATTAAGGGTAGTTTACTTAAGGCCGATTTCAGTTAAAATGGATTTTCTCGAAAACGGCTCTATCGATTTCGATAAAATTTGATGTGTGGGTTAGTTTGGGCATATGCTATGAGGTGGCATACCACGTTTTTCACGAAAAAATCGAATAACGGTAATATTGAAAATCAGCTATTTCTCGGGTATTTGTTCGGCGATTGGGCTAAAAATTATTATTTTTAGGTTATAAGACAAGTGCAAAATAATGGCATACCAAATTTTGCAATGCCACGCCCACTTTTTTAAAACTTCTTTTTTTCAAAATTTTTACTAGAAATTGAGAAAAAATTATTTAATCAAAGTAATATGCCTTAAAATTCTCTATAATTCACTCAAACACCTTATCTGGCCACGCCCACTTTTTATGGGCATTTTTATAAAAACAAAACATTGAGTGAACTTCTACAATGTTATGACTATTATTCCATCTAAACGCGGAATGCCACGCCTACTTTACTGGGAAGAGCAAGACTTGGACTTTAATTCTGATAAAATTATACACTTATAGCATTACGGTGCAAGTACGTACGACCCAGTCGTGCACTTTATTTTTATTACAAGCACTTATTTTTCTTTTCTCACATGAAATACACTTTTTTAAGTTTTCTCCAGGTTACTTACTGGCGCTTTGCCCGTATTGGAGACCAAACCCTGCACTTCACATATAAAACCTTTTGCGCACGGAGAATTTACGTAGGAACTACACAAACAACAACAACTCCACACAAGAAGTCAACACCAGATGAAATTGGAAAATAGAACCCCAATTATAGACAAATTTATTAATATTAGAAAATATTATAATTAAATATCACTTACCTAAAAAAAAAACAAAAACTAAGAAAACAAAAAGAAGAAAACTACCCAGCACAAACACAACACAACACATGAATGACAATTATGAATTAATTACAACCCAACTATCGTCAACGGAAACACAATGGCCGTCAGTGACAGAGCAAGGAAAAAGCGAAGGCACGTACCAATAATCCTGCTCGAAGGACCGAAATAATATTTTATTAGATTTAAAAATTCGCTTTACACATGCGTTCTTTCACTTCTATTTGAAGCTTTGAATATTAAATATCGAATGAAGAAAATAAGATCATATGCCAATAATTGAATTAATTTACGTTACGTTTATGTTTATGTTTATATTAACTCTACATGAATTGCAAACATAAGTAGGTAATGTAGAAATCTTATAGCAAACAATAATTATTCATTTAAATCAAATTATAAGATTTACAATTTTTTCCAAATTTTTGACCTGCATTACCATCCGTTTAACGATGTTCGAAGAGAAATGCAAGCAAAGAATATCACCGCGATCATTTGGGTTAGAGATGGTACTCATCTAATTTGGTTTGTTTATGTGCTTAACATAGCATTTCTGCGCATCATCAGATGACACAGAGATAGTTAAGACTTTATCGAGAATGTCATTTACTCTCTCCCTCGCGTTTGAGCTATGTAAATTAAGCACACCAATAATCTCAATGGCATTCTCCAACTGCTTCTGCTTTCTGCAGTTCACCCTGCTCTCCAGATACGCCAATTTTGTTCTCCTCTTTTAGCAGCTGGACAGAATTATCTCGTATTCAACTTTTTCCCGAAGATGAAGGTCGCAGTAGAGTCGTCCGCTATGCCAAGTGCAGGTTCTATTTCACTTTGGGATGAAAGTGATGCAGAATTGGTGCGGGCAATTAGTTTTAGCAGGTACTTTTTCCCCTTGTGCTGGAACTGACAAAAGTGGAGCAGCCTTGGGTTTTGCGCCTGTCGATTTTGATGTTGTTATTTTTTGTTGCTTACTTGAAGAAAGCGAATTTTGGATCGATACACATGGTGTAGATAATGGTAGTTGAAATGATTAAAGGCGCAAAACAGAGCACTTGTAGCATTGATGTGTTAGATTGTTTGTTAGAAAAAATTCAATATCGGTCGGTTGAATGTTAGCGCACGAACCGTGAAAGAAACTTTTGCAATCTCCACACTGTATCTTCGCTGTATTGTTGCGATATATTTTCCCTATGCATACTGGACAATTTATTTTAATAGAATTAATTAGCTATTTAAATATTTTAAGAAAGGTTAAAGGTACGCACCCCACGACACTTTAAGAAACACGTTTGCCTTCGACCACAGTCTCTCACAAGACTCTCTAATACCGATAAGATTATGAGTGGCTTGTTATTGGCCTCTTTTAATCTAGTGGTCGTCCGGTCATCGTTGGAGAAGGATAAGGAAGAGGTTAATATTTCTTTTTGCTAGCACACAAGTCCGAAGCTTACTAGTCGTTGGGCCCTTTTTGATAGAACAAATAATAGCCTTTGCAGTTTACCCCACAGATTCTATTATTGTTAATCCGTGGTTCCTGGATTTCGGCTCTGTCTATGTTTTCTTGAAGCAGGAAAGATGTAAGGTTGGCACTGGCCAGCTTGAAGGTCAATTTGAAATGAAACGATGTTTCCGAGTACGGCCTGAGCTTGACCGTATTGACGGTATTCTGTCAATGGTAGTTGCATGATTGTTTCTCTATAGAGTATGACTACCGCATTTTGACCCGTCTACGACCCGGATGTTGGCAGGGTGGGTGAGGCGCCTTGGTTCTCTGGTCTGAGACTTATCTCTCAGGTTGAGCTTCTCTTGGGTCTCAGGTCTGACCCGTTTTTTTACAAGTAACGTGCTGGACTCTACCGTGACCTTACGTTTTAAACGGTTGGCTAACGAGCTTTTTACTCCTGGGCTTGGAATCGCGCCATTGAGGTCAGATTTGCCCTAGTGTTTCTTGGGCACTCTCCGCAGTTTCGAGCGATGTTTCATTTCAGTCGTGTTTATCTTTTTGTTGGTTTTTCTGTCGCAGCGAAGAATAGGCGGTATTGATCCCGAGGACTAAGGACCTCGGAGTTTTTATATTTATCAGGATCAGAGTCTCCCTCAGCGATCTAAAAGCGTCTTAGATCCCTTTCAAAGTATCTTTCGACCGACTCTGCTTTAGATGGCTTGGATTCTTTATGCTTAGTTGGTGTTTTTTGTTTAATTGTTTTTGTTTGTAGTATTCATAATTGAGTCCCACGAGTATCTAGGGAAATTGGAATCTGCACAGATTCGGATGCTCCGTTCGCGACTGTGCTATAGCGCCCTTAGCCTGGTCGATCATCGGCACGGGTCGTATGACACCTTGATCCGGCCCATAGGAGGGAGTGGGATAAGGAGTGCAGTGGGGTGAGAGAAAAGTAGAATTTGAGGGGTGACAGATTAAAAGAATAGGAGGGGAGATATAATTATCTTTCGACTTCGATCTTCTCTGAGGAAAAACTCCAGAGAGTCATTGACTGTACTGAGCCCATACATTGCGACAAAGTAGATAATTATGTTGGAGAGTATTAAACAAGAAACTAACTAACTAACGACCGTACGCAGTTAACGAGTCTCAAAAATCATGACAGCGGAAGAAAAAGGAAATGGTTTAGTAATCAAACTGTCACATCATCTGCAAAAATTTTTTTTTTTTTTCTTTTTATAAATTGCGCGTGCCAAAGGGGATATGAATACCCTTATACTGATTCCGGGCGCGGGCGTTGGGAAAAGGGGAGAGAGGAACAGAGGAGGTACCGGTGCACGTTGGCTTTGAATGTTTCAAGGTTGTAGTGATGAGGAAATACAGAGCATAGGAGATCATTTAACATACGTGTCGTTCGGCTTATAAACGAATCTCTGTATTTGACAGTACGTCCGATATTGGGCTTCAGGGTGAACTGATGTGCATTCTTAGCGTGACGTGTATTGCGGGTGAAATTTTTTGTGAAAAAAGCGGTAAAACAGGGAGAGATATAATACATTTCTCCGATGTTCGAGAGACACTATGGAGCCTGCAATGTCTCTATCACCTATAAGTTTTAACGCGCTATTTTGGACCCTGTCTAGAATGTGCAGAACGATCTTGGGTGCACCAGACCAGATTTGGGCGTTGTATTCCAGTTTTGGGCTGATGAATGCCTTATAAATTGAGGCCAGATCAGATGGGGTGAAGTATTTCTTGCACCGCTTAAGGAATCCTAGACACTTTGCAGCATTTTTGGCGACCTCGAATATGTGATTGTTCCATCGAAGATGGTTATTAATACACATACCGAGAGTGGCAAGTCTTTCGGTTTCCGCAATGTAAGTACCATTCATGGATAATGGTTGGGGGTTTTGGTTTCGCTTAAAAGATAGAAGACAGCATTGCGTTTTGGAAGCATTAAATTCCACTCTGTTGGTTGAACCCCATTTGATAATGCTGTCAAGATCGGAATTTAATGAGTTTAACATACGCTGCCGTTCCTCTTCTACGGCCGAAGAGCAGGGACGTGAGTTAGGGAACGAATATGAAAAACTGAGGATACTATCATCAGCGAAGGAATGGATTGGATTAGAGGTGGCAGACAAGAGATCATTTATAAAAATGAGAAAAAGAGTCGGGGACAAAACTGAGCCCTGGGGAACACCAGCATTTGTGCGGTGAATATCAGACTTGAAGCCATCCAACACAACTTGTATTGAACGCCCCGAAAGGTAATTTCTAATCCATTGAAGAAGAGTTTCATCGATGCCAAATGCACGCATTTTAGACAAAAGAGCTTGGTGCCAAACTCTGTCAAATGCCTTTGAAATATCGAGTGCAACCATCTTTGTTTCGCCGAAGTGATATGCCATCAAATCACCAGTGGACCTGTTGCTACGAAAACCATATTGCCGGTCATTAATGAGTTTTCGTGATTCAAGATATTTCATAAGCTGACGATTTATCAGCGTTTCCATGACCTTGGAAAGAAGGGACGTAAGTGCAATGGGTCGGTAATTGGTCGGAGAGGAAGAATCGCCTTTTTTAGGGATAGGCTGGACAAATGCTGTTTTCCATCTTCTCGGGAAGAGCCCAAAAGAGTAGGACAGACAGAAAAGCTTACGCAGAGGTTTTGCCAGCGAGGAAGAACACCTCTTCAGAACTATAGGGGGAATACCGTCTGGGCCAGCGGATTTGTGTATGTTAAGACCTTTGAGAACTCCTGCAACTGTGCGAGTGCGAAAGTGGATTTGTCCCATGGAAAATTCTACGCTCTCAAGCACAGGGACAGACAAAGCACTATCTTGCAGCGTGGAGTTAGCTGCAAACTGTGCAGCAAGAAGATTAGCCTTGTCTAAGGAGCTGACAGCTGGAATGTCATTGTAAATGAGCGTTGGGATGGCAGATGAGGCAGAATTTTTAATGTTTTTTACGAATGACCAACAATTTTTACTACGTTTGGGACACTGTAGAATTTTTTGCCTCAATTTTTGGTCGTATAGGTATTTTGCACGTTGAATATGGGCATTGCAGTCTTTTCTAGCTTGTCTGAACTTCTTTCGGTTTTCCTCAGATTTGTTGGCTTTATAATACCGAAAACTTACTTCTTTCAACCTGATTGCCTCTTTACACCTCAAGTCGAACCATGAGTTTATCTTAGGTTTAATGCTCTTTATTCTTCTAGAAATAAAGTCATTCATACCTAAGAGAATCGTGTCGGTAATCATATCAGCGGCAGCATCCACGTCACTATCGAGGAAGCATAGCGACCAGTTAAAACTCCTGAAGAAGCTATTAAGGCCGTCCCAGTTGGCCTGCTCGTTTTGCCATACTTTTCTTCTGGGAGTTTGTTCTTTAACTGCGTGGTCGGAGTACGAGAATTTAGCTGATATGATGTTATGGTCAGACCGGCCTAGGGGCGCTAGTACATCAATGGTGTATTTATCAGGGTGCAGGATGTTGAAATAAATTAAACTTACTTACTTACTTAGGTGGCGAGGTGAACCTGGACCTCAACCAACAAGCCACTCCAGTTACCCCGGTCCTTAGCTAACTCTCCCCAGCTGCGCACTCCAAGTCGGTTGAGGAACCCTTTTACTTGTGTGCGCCACCTAAGCCGAGGTCTTCCTCTACTTCGTTGTCCATCCGGTTTCGATTCGAAGACTCTGCGGGCCGAAATATTGGTGTCCATTTACTCTACATGTCGTAGCCATCTTGTTGTGATCGCCGATCGAAAGGGTTAGTTACACGCGCGACTTTAAGACGCGGAATTGATAGAAAGGGGAAATTGAACTGTCCGTGTAGGATTTGGGGTCACGCTGCTTCAGCCGTTTGATTAGGCGAATGGCATTTCTCCGCCGGTTACGGAGAGTTGTCCTCTTAGCGTCCTTTTTTTTCCACTTTTCCACTGTGGAATTTCCTATACCGGCAGGACTAGTATCATTCCGTGGAGCAGAATCAGCCGACCCACTTCCTTGCGAGTAGCAGTGGCTCGTCGCGTTGGAGTGGTTCAGTTTATATGCCTCTACTACCAGGAGCACCTCCTTCCTCAACGGAGAGGTTAACCCAGTCAACGTTGAGGTAGAAGGTGGCTCTGATGTTGGCATAGTACCTGCAGTAGTGGAAGACTCCCTTCGACCGGATGATGACACAATCTCCTGTCCTGACTGACGATGGCTTGTCGCGAACTTGTGTGGTCCCATCAGCCCATCAATGCGCTGGTCTGTTACAGGTGTTGTCACCACCAGAGGGCTAGCAGTAGGCTCACCATCTGATGCTGGCAACTCCTGCAAGTAGGCCCTTGCATTATGAAGTCTCTTCCTTTCCAGCTCCGTGAGTTCGTCCCACCTCTTTGTCCCTAATCTCTTTACTGTCAGCTTGCAGTTCCTAGATAGCTTTGAGCTGTTGGAGCAGTTAGAGAAGGACGAGCTGGCGACGGAACAGTTGTCACTGGTGTCTAGAAAGGGGTTTTCCAGATGCAGGTCAACTGTCCCGACACTTTCCCCGTCCGAAACAAGGAGAAGAGCTTCTTCTGTTTTTGTATCTGAATCGGTTTTTTTAAGCTAGAAGTGCCCGATTCAGTTACACTCTTCGCTTTTTTAGTTTTTTTTTTGTTCTATTTGGCTCATTATTGGGTCCCACGAGTAAGGGGGAAGAAGAGGTCCACCTGCCCTCACCCCCTGTATGCAGGTAAGGGAAATTTTATTAAAACTGAGGGCCCCGAGGTATTCAGAGTTTGCGCTAGCGACTGCGTTCCCCCCCAGCCATGCAGGTCTCGGCGCGTCGAACCTTACCTTGGATGATCACCTTTTGGCTTCTAAGTCCCCTCACGGTCGAATCATTCCTGGGAAAACATCCTGCTGGACGCACACAGGGTGCAGTTTTCTCACTTGATAAGAAAGGAGGCTCTATATAAGACCCTGATCATCGCAGTCCTGCTTTATAGCACTGAAGCATGAACTCTGTTTAAAGTGGATGAAAATATCCTCAATAGATTTGAGAAAAAGATTCTTCGTATAATTTTCGGTTCCGATTGCGTTGAAGGGGTTTGGAGAAGCAGATTCAACGACGAACTGTGCGAGCTGTACAGCGACATCGACCTAGTCAAAAACCTGCAAATCAGTCATTTGAGATTGTTGCGTTCAAAAAAACGCACAAACGCACGCCTGGAGACTTATTCTGACGCTATCCATGAAGACCAGTTCCACAAAGAGGTGAAGCGAAACCTCCAATGTCTCAAAATAATCTGATGTCCAAATAATAAGGCCAGGAGGCCCACCCTAACTCAAATTGTTCCTTTTCTTAGTCAAAACCATAATTATAAACCTCTAGAAAGAGAGCTCTATTTATTTTGTAAGGATAGCTCCCGATTCTCTGGGTGCCTTTTTGCTTTTAAATATCTGCACGATAGTTTACGCGATAGGTCCATAGTTCCGCGGTAACTTATCCTTTCCACTTAAGGTAATTTTAGTAATCTTTCATAGTTTGATAATTAGCACTGGATGCGAACCCAAGCAGTCACTAAAACACATAAACGAACAGAGCGACGAGAGAGTGAGGACTCGAAGCCATATAAGAGGAAGCTGTCAGAGCTCTGGATGTGATTCCCTTTGTTCTGGGAGCTAAATCAACTGCAGCGGAGAGAACGAGGCGAATTCAGTCTCCACCAACACCAATACAGTTTCCCGCCAGAGAGACCGGCGCCAGGAACTGTTCGTTGCCAATAACGTTGGAGACGGCTGAATTCATTCGCTGTATGCGAAGAAGCTGGACTAGTTTCGACAAACCACTTCCACTTCTTAATCTGAGCGAAGAGAGATAGGGAAGATAAGCAGGAAAAAAAAAAGAGTAAAAAAAGGAGAAACAGAAGAGAAAAAGAAAAGGAAGAATCAGAGACGAGGGAAGAGATCCCTCAGGAGACAGGACGAGAAAGAGGAAGAAATCTAGGACGAGCCTAGAAATCGAAGAGAAGACGAGACCAGTGCCAACCAGGAGTTTTAGTAGCGCGTTTCCGAACCCTAAAGAAAAGATAAGTAGAGTGATTTTGTTTTATAGTGTTTTAAAAGTGACTTAATTTAGAGATAGTTTGCGCAGGATATTTTTAACGTTTAAATTGCGTGACCTATCATCAGCGTGACCCCAAATCCTACACGGACAGGAAACGCGAGGCTCTGGATAGAGCGCGCATCACTCTGAAAGGCAGGAATCCAACCGTGGTAAGGAAGGAATGCCACTTGCAGTCCGCCTTAATCGCGGTCGATTCCAGGCCTCGCGTTATCGGACGGGGCAACGGTTCACAGCCTAAACCCAAACCAACCGCGTGTGGTTCCACTGCCACAGAGGACGCACCTAGAGCAGGGAACTTCAAGGGAGCGGTCAAAGGTCTCTTTGGTAAGACGGCGGTAAGCCTCTTGTCATCCACCTCTACTGAAGCCACCGGGAAAAGTAGCAAAAAAGCTAAGCTGGCGGACAACCCCACTCCCAACCTTCAGGTGGCGATTGTCGATTTTAATAGCCCCGAAAAAAGACTAACGAAGGACCAATGGAGGCTGATGGAGCTGCGGATCTTGGAGGGTGTTAATGACTCTATTGTCAATAACAAGGGATCCTCCCCTCTCCTCGAGCAGCTCACCACCTTCAAGGAGTTCAAACTATTAAGGCGTGACAACGAGTTCACCCTTAATTGGCTTAAATCCTTCGTGTCTAGTACGCAGGCTCCATGGGCAAACGCCGACATTCGACTAGTCGTAAAGAAGGACCTGGTTGTGTACACTAGACCGAAGGGGCGTATTTTGATCCCTGGCCCTCACATACCCAGAGAAAAAATTGAGAGAAATCTCCGACAGAGCTTTACAGCGAAACTGGGAAGTCGTAGAAATGGGCGAGCATTCAGAGCATGGAACGGAGATAGTGGTTCTTCTTAACCACAAATCCAAGCCTATGCTCCGAAGGTACAGCAACAAGGTGCGAACCGGAATCACTCGCTGCAAAGACCGTCCCTTCTTCGACGGTGCAGTGAGACGGAACAAGGATGCTGGTGCTAAGGTAAGACAATGATGATGATTGTACAAATTAACCTCCACCATAGCATTGCAGCTAGCGCTAACCTCATCTATTTCTTAGGTACCAACAACATAGATGTTGCCTTAGTGCAAGAGCCATGGATCTCCCGTGGCAAGATCAGCCGGCTCGGGCAGAAAGACTTTGCCACGTATAGCGCGACTCCATGTAGCGCAGATAATAAGAACAGAACTTGTATAGTAGCCAGGAGACATATTAACATATTTCTTCTGTCTAACTATAGTGACATGGACCACACGGTGATAAGGCTGGAGCGGAGGGGGCTTTCCCCACTGATTTTATCAGCCGGGATTTAATAGCCTAATAATAGCTAATAGGGGTAGTGAACCTACCTTCGTAGTTATAGATATAACCCTAGCAAATAATTCGAGTTCTCTCTTAATTGAGAATTGGAAAGAACGTAACTTGCCTTCAAGAATGTAACTTGCAGTGTCCTTCCGACATAGATAAGAAAGCCGTGGAAGTTGCCAATGTCTTCAAAAAGGCTTTTAATATAGCTTGTCTGGTGACCAAAGGGAAATGTAAGAAATCGCCTCCATGGTGGAACAAAGAGCTAGCAGACATCAGGAGGGCTACTAGGAGTCTCCTTAATGCTGCCAAAAGAACGAACTCAGATGCGGACTGGGGTCGATATAAAGACAGTCAGAGAAGGTTCAAAAGCGAGACGCAAAAAGCAAAGCGTCGGTCTTGGCAGAGCTTCTGTAATGACATTAACGAAACTACAGAATCTGCGAGACTTCGAAAGATCCTCTCAAGACAATCTATGGCTATTGGATCACTTAAGGATCCCGACGGTAATTGGACTGAATCTTGTTCTGAGTCACTTAAATTGCTTATTAGACCCCACTTCCCTGGGCGTGCAACTCAACCTGTCGATAGCTCAGTAAGAAATACTAACACCGAATATGAGTTACCAGTTTATTTTATACCCCTAGGACACAGGGTCAGATATTCCGGAGTCAGTAATCCGCTTGGGTGTTATTTATTTATTATGAAAATATTGGCACAGCCATGCATAACCGAGACACAGACACGTATGATCTCTGCCAACGAGATCCGACCAATTCATCGACGATAAACAAACATGCAATGAATTATTTGAAAAGCCGATTCTTTTCCGGCTTACGCGTTAATTTCTTTACAGTGCGAATTTTTAGTCTATCTCTTTCTGACATTGATTAGAATTGTCCTTGCAGTTTCTTTGTCTAACATCAATTCGCTTAGGAGAAAAATAAACCGGAATTTTTCGGCTTTTTTGGATGAACTTTTTTGGGGAACTTCAAATTAAAATAAAACATAGAAAACCGTTTTATTGTATACTACGCATGAAATTGGCATAAGAAGAAGAAATCTCAGACCGGACACTTTTATTAATTTTTTAAAAGAATTTTTGCTGAGTTCTTTAAAAAGGATCTTAGAATAGCTTTAAAGTACAAATGGGTAGTAATTGTAATTGCTAAATTTGAATGAATATTTAACAGAATATTTACTTTACTTTGCCCTAAACGACTTCTTTCAAACCACTTGCCTATATTTAGCTTATTGTCTACTTAAATTCAAATGACAAATTGTAACATACATAGGGCGCTTAGAATCCATGTCTTACTTCTGGGTTTGGAATAAACACCACTGGTAAGTATTGAATAAAAAAAAACTACTTAAAACTTTTCCCGGCCTATAAAATAAAAAAATACTTGGCGCAACAGGTCGACGAGAACCAGGGCCTAGCTTCTCACAACCATTCGTGTTGTGCGTGTTATAAAATCCTTTATACGAATGGAAGGGGCAATTTGTTATTTTGAGAAGCTTTCTCAGGACAGTTGTACTCTTGGATATTTGTCGCGAAAGGCAGAGCCATGAAAAACTTTTAGGTGTTCCGATTGGTATTCGAACCTCGAACCCCTTGCTCCATAGTCCAACGCACTAACCACTGAGCCACGGCGCCCACACTTCCGGCTTCCCTCTCTTAATATTTCACCGCACGCCACTGATAAGTGTGTATTTTATTTAGTACAAAAAATTTTGGATATGCGTTACAATTGAAATTTAAATATTTTAAATACATATAACGTAATTTTATAAGATCACCACGAAACGAAGAAATATTCTTCGTAGTTGTGTATTTTTGATACTATTTTTTCCAAGATGACTACCTATGTGAAAGTTCTGTGGCTTAGTG
The DNA here is from genome assembly GCA_963583995.1 of Xylota segnis. Lineage (NCBI taxonomy): Eukaryota > Metazoa > Arthropoda > Insecta > Diptera > Syrphidae > Xylota > Xylota segnis. Next base: position 86,666,834 of record OY757237.1, read on the forward strand.
CCTGGCTACATTATTATGGAAATGAACGTCATGTCGGCTGAGATTGGTCGATTTTAAGTGCGTCAAAAAGAGAGGGGTTGAGCACAAAGCAAATACACCGAGAATCCAATCCAAAACATAACTGTCGGCCGAAGGATGGGTGTTCTTCTCTCAAATCGTTCAGATTTTGACACATTTAGTCTCCGACCGTAGGAGGGTACATCGTACCGAAGACTCAAAAATGTACAGTCATTCACAGATAATCGAGGTGGAAAGACCTGTTTCGGCTTCTCGCAGTAAACTAGTGGAGTGAGTAAAGTTCGCAAAAAGCTCAAATTGTTTCATAATTTCAAAATTAGTAAATTAACTAGTGATAGAAAATTTGGTAGATTATCATAAGATTAAGAATTCATTGAGGGAATAGAGGACTTCTTCATCCAGAAATGGGAAAAGCTCCAAACGTTGCTTAAGGAGCGGTTTGAACCGTTCACCGAGCCAGAGGAGATGCTCGGATTGTTAAAGGGTAAACAGTGTGACGGTCTCTAATTTGTAGGGGTCAAACCATTTACCACAGCTAAGGCGAAGAGGGAGAACCGGAAGTTACAGTTCTTTCTTGTACAGTTGTCACCCAGCAGCAACTGGATGATCTAAGAAGCATTAAAGTCATCGAACAGGTTTTGCGTTGGGAAAAATTAAGAAGGAGCTAAAGCATTTTGCAATGCGTTCACTACCAGAGGTTCGGGTACGCCGCATCAAATTGCGACATGCAGCCTCGATGCGTAAAGTGCAGTAAAGACCACAGGACAGAGAAATGATCTTTAGGTAAGGATAGAGCTGCCCTAAGTTCCAATTCATTAAGTAAGTAAATCCTTTTGCGACAGCAGAAGATCAAGGTGAAACGTCCACCTGGTCCCGCTTTAATCTTCCAAGCCGTCACACGCCAATTGACCTACGCCAAGATAGTGTCAGGTCAGAGCAAGATGTAAAGCAACTGCCAAAGGATGTTCCAAAGGCATCAGTGCCCGAAGCAAATGATCCGCAAACTGAAGTGATGGCTATCTTGCTCTCAATTCAATTGCAGATTGGTCAACTTCAACGTCATATACAAGAGCAGGCGACGCGGGTGGACTAAATCTACGCGCTTCTGCCGAGCCTAGCACACCTCCAGTCGTAATGGGTCTTACGGTGAATGTGAATTCACTGATAAGGATAGAACGTAGAAACTCACTTTTTAAGTTGTTAGACGATGAAAATCCTGATTTGCTTTTGGTTAGGGAAACTAATCTTACTCAGAGACATAAATTAAGGAAGAATAAATATAATATAATAAGAAGAGACCGGCCCAACTCAAGCAGGGGATGTCGCGATCTTCGTACGAAAGAGCAACGTTACAAGAGAGTCTACAGTGGTGAAGCGTGCTGGAAGCGTGTATCGTGTGCACCCTCTCCATAGTTGAAGCTGGAGTCGGAGAAGAACTTTCATCTCATGGCCGGAGATTTAAACGCGAAGCATGGGGATTGGGGAAATAATACGAAAAATCCTAGAGGGAACCTACTACTTAATTGGTGGGGTCAGCACAATGTCGAGTTTAGACTCGATGTGAAAGCGCCGGATACTCCGTCTTTTCCCAGAGGCGGCTCTTATCTCGATCTCATGCTGTTCGACGTACGGCAGCAACTGACCGATACGGACCGACATACAATGAACTGTTTACACACTTTTGTGTACCACAGTGACCATTGCGGACTTAGTGCCGAAAATTCGATTTTCAACGAAATTGCGGAACTGGAAGGGATTGTTCAAGCGCACATCTACAACTACGGTAGGACGCACTAGACACGTCTCTTCCGAGTACTGACTAGAGTACTCTCCTTGAACTCGCTCTACCCTTCGTCCAACAGGAATCTGTTAAACGAGGAGTCTGGAGAAGTTCGACACATGTCTGAAACAATTGGACGAGATAATCAAACGATGGACACCTCGGCATCAACATACCGACAACGCCGACATATTTAGCAATGCGACAATCGAAGGACTACACCAACAGTCCGTTCGTCTTGACTCCTGTCAGGATAAAAAACTTTGTACGGCCAGTTTGCTGACAGACACAGCTCGGAGGTTAGGACACGGAAGTTGTTGATCAAAAATGTTGAAAAATTGATCAAATAGAACTATGGAATGACGATTAGCGCGCATTGGAACGGGAAGATTTCGGCCATAAGAGCCAACAATTTTAAAGTGTTCCCGCAGATCTATAAGGTTTTTTGAAGAAATAACCTTAACGACCTTCCTTGTCTTAAGTTACCCCGAACGACGTACAATGAAAAAATACTAATAACAGCAGGTATTGATACAGCTTACACTGTCGAGGATGACCACTACGTCGTAATAGAAGGAAGTATACAAAGTGTATAAAATGAATGAAATGAATGGTAGCGTTCACCCAAACCATGACCTGGCAAATCGAGTCTTCGTTCATAACTTCTAGCTTCAAAATAATATTCAGCGATCTAAGAACTGGTTTCACCATGTTCAATAAAGGGAACATGGCAAACAATGTCATCTCCAATGACTGGGTTCATGCCCCGTTCACATCGAAGGTAGAACTCCAATCGATCTTCGTCTCATTGAGGAGTAATAAATCCATCCGAACATTGTGCTCAGACACCTCCCTCTAGAAGCGGTAGACACATAGACCACCCTATTTAACAATGCCTTGAATAATGCACATTATCCGGCGCATTGGAAGAGAGCAGTGGTGCAGCCCATTCCCAAAAAAGGAATGCCTCCAATCCAGCAAATCTCAGGTCGATAAGGTCCAAACATTAGGAAGGTATTCGAAAGAGCTCCGAATAAGTGAGTAGAGAACCAACTTATAAGTCCGGATGTATTCAGGTACCTTGGGATCTGGCTAGATCAGTATCTATATTTTAATAAACATATAGATGCACCTTTCGCCAGAGCCCGAGCTGCTTTTGCTCTTACAAAGAGACTGTTTTATAGCAGCCAACTCGATGCGAGGGTGATGGTAATCTGCTACACGGCCCTCATAAGGCTCACCTATGGCTGTCCGGTGTGGTTCAACGTGGGAGCGAGTTTGATGGAAAGGATTCGGGTGTTTGAGAGGGCTTGCCTTCATTTATACAGAATACCTGAGTCCAAGTACAAAATATTCTACTCCAGTGAGGTCCTCTATAGCAGAGCGAATCTGATAAGAATGTCAGAAGGAAGGTCATATTGCAATTGTATTGAACTCGACCAATAACCTGATGATAGGTATCACAAGAGAGTGCGCCTTAACGGCTTTGTCCCCTCCCCCCCAGAGACGTTCCTCTATTTAGATAGATAAGGTCTAGTTCAAGAAAGAACGGGTGCGCCGTTAATACACCACGTCGCCAGAAATAGGTGGATAGGCGACTCAACTACGACCGAGGTGTAGCACAGACAACTGAGGATCGTCTAAGATTCAGTAGGTCGGTATCGGGGCGAGATACTAAAGATGTATAACGGCAGCACCAAAAGTTTTGGTGGCTTTACGAAGAGGGAACTCCCTCGTCAACCCCCCTTAATCCTGGGCTAGCCCTTGTAGGGCAAGCTGGCCATTTTATTTATTTTATAAAACTTACGTAGTTTTAAGGTAGTCAGACTGCAGGTGTGGTTGTCCTGATTATAAGGTAGTGAACAAGACAGCACAGCCCTCGGCTTATATGTATAAAAAAAAAAATGAAACTAAATTAAAAAAAAAGTAGCACTCGGCTTGAGAAAAAATAACGTAATTAAATGCGTATTCAGCATAAGTAGGTTAAGATTTATTTTAAGGTAGGCTTAAGTTTTATATAAGAAAAAAACAAAAAAACTCATTTATATACCAAGTTTTTATTAAAAACCAATTTTATTTATCATAATTAGAATTAAGTAACTAAATAAAAACAAAATTAAAATTATTAATTGTTAAGTTAAGTTACGTCGAAAGACATATGTAGGTTAAGTATTAAGTTTAGCTGAGAGCGCCCGTATAGAAGTTAGTCATAACATAGTTAAATTAATTAAGCTAGTTTCAAGCACTTTTATCTAGCTTTTAGTTTTTTTTTTCCTGAATAAATTTTTTGTTCGTCCTCTACCTCCCTTATTTTTTCAATTTCCATTATTCCTAAACTTTTGGACAATATCCCTAACCACGGTGTAAGATCTTCCCACAAGTTCACCGGTCATCCGGTATGTCTTTCCTTTGCAAACTAGCCTAAGGATAAGCATTCGTTCTTCTAAAGATGTTTCTGATTTTTTTCCTGTCATATCTTTTTATATTTTCCAAAATAACCCACACTCAATGCCTTATACCTTGTTCACGTCGTAAAGCAGTTTGAGTACCTACAACTTACAAAATATATCTTGTGTCTTTTTTTTTATTCAATACATATTCAGAAAATTGTTTACATACTGCCGATAGTTTCGAATCCGTTAACTTTTAGCATGGATTCGACTGTCGAACATACAGAAGAGATGTAAAATAAAAAAAAAATGGTTTTTCGCATTGAAAACTAATAAAAATTCGCATATTTAGCTATGAAGAAGTTGTGCGAATAATTTTGTGAACATGTGTACATACATATAAGTATGCTTTGCGATTCGGTTTTAACCTAGATTCAACTTTGCATATATACGGGGTAGTTGTAATATGAGAATTTCAGAGTGCTGTACGTATGTGCCTGGTATATTTTAAGTGGGTTAGAAAGAGAGGAGTTGAGCACAAAGCAAATCCAACGAGGATCCACTTCAGCAGAAATCATTGAGTAAAGAGATATTAAACTTTCGTCCCTCTTTCCTGCCAAAACACATTTGTTTACATTGTTTTTGTTGAAATTTGCTTCCGTCTGTGAATACGTGTGAGCATTGGCAAAAACCTTTGGGGCTTGTCTAAACTACTCTCAATAGATGTCAGCATTCAAAAATGAATTTGGCTTAATGTAACCCCTTATAAGATATGGTGAAACAATACATTTTGATAACTTTTTGACAAAAATGGTTACTGTCAATGCTTGGCACGACAATTTGTTAGTCGTGAAGCGAGTACGTTTACGGATAAGCTCATATAAAACGAAGGATTCAACTTAAATTAACTAGAAATATTGTTCATTGGAAAGAATTCTGGAAAATCGAAAAAATTACAGCAATGATAGTTTTTGATTTTTTTCCGAATTAAGTAACATGATAAAGGTAGAGGATTTCAATAAACGTACGAAAATTTAGCTCGTTGATATTTTGTACGTTGTTTGTGTTATGGGTGTAGTATGGTCTAATGGTTTTTGTTAGGGTCCATGTTTCGTGTCTATTCTTTCAACTTGATTCTAATCCTGCGTTCTTTTCTAGACATTGATTATGAGTAAGACTAGCTTACGTTCTCCTATTAAGAATTAAAGTAGTCTGTTCCTTACGTTATGCACTAAAAATCGTAAATTCTCAAAGAGAGAGGTAAAAATACGAACGCTTGACACAACGAATGCTAGCTATTCTGAAACGTCTACAGCAAAAACACTTCAAAACAACTAAAATCTGGAAAAAGAAAAATATTTCCAATCAGTTTGACAAATTGTACACCACATACCAACAGAAATTTGTGGGGTTAAAATCGTAAGTTTTGTCACTTTTACCCTGTTTTGTTCTCTCCCTTTCAAGATTTTCTTGTGTAAGGGAAAGGAGTTAGATAAGGAATCTAACGTTCGTATTCTTACGATTTTTCGAGTAAGGGAACGTAACAAATACATAAAAATATAGACAATTTCCGCACACGTTCGAAATTTTATATTAGGTAAGCTAAGCTATGTTCTCAACAACTGATATATTAGTCGATAAAACCATACTGAATGCTGCCCTGATAATCGGACTATCTTTAGGTGATAACATATTACAAAAATTAATTGTTTAAACACACTACTTGAAATTGACATATATATATAGATTTTCAAATAGAATACATAGTTCTGTTTTATAGAAATTAAAAACTTTGCCCTGGATAAGGCTTATTCAATAAGCAAATAATATATGTGTTAAACTCGATAAAATATTTATTACAGAAATATAAGTATATGCCGAAATATAACAACTATTGTGTTTCTATAATCGGATAAAAGGTATGTATATGGCCTTAGTTTTTCTGAAATTTAGTTAAACATTATTGCAAATTTTAAAAGGCAGATATATATACTCCTTACAGTGTTAAAAAACCTATTATTATAATTCATCCACAATCTTTGGCAATTGTTGTTTGCGAAATTTCTATTATATTAAAGCAATTATATGTTTTTCAAAAAAATTTAATGAATTTTATATTTTAATTTGCCATAACAATAGTTTCAACCTGTTCGCAATTTGCTGAATAGCATTGTAGTAATCTTTCTGTTTTTGTGTTCATTATTTTTCAAAAGAATAAACTATCTGAAAACATATATTTTGACTTTTAGATTTTCGGTCAACCAAAGAAATTCCATTTTTTATCGTCTTTTACGAATACGAATTTAAATATTTGTAATATCTAGTGAACGGCCCCAAAATACTTTCCAGCTTCTTCCATAAATTCAAAAATAGGTTGTAATTTAAGGTGAAATTGACCGATTTGTTGTTGCTTTTTTAGGGTGAATTGACTGATTTAGGGATGAATTGACGGATTTCTAACAAATGTACGTGAAAATGTAACAATATGCGGGAAAATACCTTGTAAACAACTGGAAAAAGCCGGGAAAGTTTAATACCTCGTTGTTCGATGATTTCTGACTTCAGTGCACAGACTATACAGACAGGCAACTCCCAAGCGACTGGCGCTCTTTGCCCACAAGCTAAATAACAGCTGATTTTGTCCATCGCTCCTAAGATGTATGGGTGATCCCACATAAATCAAATGGGTGCACGCATACACCTTAGGAGCGATGGACAAAATCAGCTGTTTTCATGGGCGCAGCCATTTTTTTGTTATCTTATGTCAAAAAACTGACGCAATGTGGAGGGGTTGTTATGTCCAAGGAGTACCTTCCTGAAATGAACCTTGTTTCGAGGTGAATTCATTAAAAAATAAAATTTGAAATATAACGTACGCTGTATATCATTTATACTACTTTTTCAATGAAAAACAAAATAAAAGAGAAATATAATTACCTCAGAATAAGCATAAATAATTGTACTTGCAATTCGGAAGCAACAGATGCCTGATAGTAGGAACCCTGTGTATGATAGGCATAACTTATATTGTAGGTAGACTTGACTAATAGTTAATAGCAATTGTAACTAGTATTACATGTTTTTATACGCAAAAGTGAAACATTCAGACATTCAAACATTTTGATATATGTTTCCTGCTCAGTTTCCACAGTTAAATATTAATATAGGATTGTTTTTCAAATAATAATTGATTAAAAATCGACTTTCTAAATTGCACGTGTTAATCAAAATATTTACGCCTTATAGTAGAACTAATAAAATTGTGTGAACAGTGGATTAAAATGAAACAAAAGATTATGTTGGAATAAAAACAATCATGTTTCCACTTTTAAAAGCAAAACATTAATGCTTTCCCTCAGGATATTGATTTATACACTTTACATTTAAGCTCCTTTATACAAATACGAATGTTTTCAAGTAGCAACAACTTTAGATATGTACATATATTTATTTCCAATTTGTTCATTTGTTAGCACGCATAAAATAATATTCTTTTAACAACGTAAACTCACCATCGTACCTTACAAACACATCCGTGCTGGTTCACCACCTTTGTTTACTTTTTTTTGCCGCTAAAGTAATAATTTCATAGTGTTATTACTCTTAAATAAAAAAACAACGAAGAAATCGTTTTACATTTTTGAATTCAGTACAATAAAGGAAATTAATTTGCATCAAAATATACTAAGGAAGTCGGATAGAATCGCAAATAAATCCAAAGATATTTTACAAAAAATGTAACCAAATGTGAAAATTATTGAAGTGTCAGGATGTAGAGAAATTCACCTATGAAGTTCGTAAGTGCAACTTGTTTTCATGGTAAATAATCAAAGAAAGTGTTTTAAGAAATTGGGAATACCTTTTTATTATTATTATTATGTATATGCACATTTACACATTTATACTTTATTATGCATTTTTATTGATATGCATTGCACACATTACTATTTATTTGACTTGTATTATATTATATTTTACCTGGTTCGTTATATGTACATAGTAAATACAATTTTATATTTACTATTTATATTATTATATTGGTAATATATCAGTTATCGCATCAAAATGCAACATAGTGCTTGTTTCAGCACTCAAAATGTTACATTATGCCTCCTGGAAAACACAATGCACAGAGAAAAAAATCTCATCAGGAAATATGTACAAAGAAAGTTCATTGTTTTTGTGACATTTTATTGTAACATTTCAATTGATGAACGTATAATAAAGGTATTACTGTTGAAACACAAAAGAAATATTCTATTTATTCAATTGTATTTCCATAGTGCTCCCATAAGTGAGTTTCTTCAGAATCGAAATATGTATGTAAATACCTTTCGATGTAAAAGCCTTTTTCCGCATGTCATGTGCTTGAAACTCAATGGTATTACAATATTAAAACATAAAAACAAATGTTTATATGTTTATAAGCACGTGTTTAAATGCAGGTCAAGTCCAATAAAAAATAGAATTTATGGACACAAATAAAATCTCACCTCGCCTTACTTCAGATTTTTGTTCATCAGTTGCAAAACACAAATCTTCTGAAGCCAACTTCAGTTCGTTGATTTACACGTATTCACCGACAGGGGATCATGAGAGAGGATTTAGGCCACACCCATTTTAGGGGTTTCGGGTGCAGAGGAGGGAAAGTTGACTCTCTCGTATAGTTTCTCTATGATTATCATTGGAATGAACGTCATGTCGACTGATGACTACTCTTATGTAGGTTAAAAGGAGATGTGAATCCATTACAGAAGATAATTCTTGGCGGAGGAATGAATGTTCTTTTCTCAAAACGCTACAATTTTTTTTACATTTTTTTTTGACCGTCGCACTGTGGGCCAAAATTGTCGACTTGGCGGTCATAAATCAATTTTTTTATGTTTCAAAAATACCTGAGTTTAGTTTTTAGTCAATACAGAAATAGTCACAAGTAAGAAATATGAATTTTTTTTGTCTAAAAATGTTCAGGTGAAGAGTAATAAAAATTCAAAGTTAGGAAAAACTTCGTCTACATATTTCTGTTATTATGCGTAAAAAAAAAAATAAAAAAATCAAGGGGATTAGTACCGTTGGATATTCTAAAGCTAATTGAACTCTTACTCATTTTCGGAAGTTGCATCAGAGCGAGAAAAAAATTCACACCATTTCACAACCTTAATTTTTTTACGAAATGAAAATAGAATACGTTATCTTGCAAAATTCAAAAAACTGTATCCGGGTACGTCCACTGTTAGGAGTTACAGAGAAAAAAAACAGTTAGCATTTTCTGTGCACTAACAAAAGAACGTATCTTCTTTTCTCTTCGTTTTATTTCGTTACACTTAGCGATATAATGTTAGTAACGACAAAAATGTTTGAAAGTTACTAGAAGCTATTGTTATTTGTTAAGCACAGTATCGGTGGTAAAGTGGCTCAGTATGCATTCGGTACGACATCAAGCATGAGGCGCATCATATGTAGCAAAACCATGAAAGAATTTAATAAGGGTGACATTGTTGATGATATCACCTTTGCATGCAAGAAACTTAGCATATGAAAAAGTTATTAATTTTAAAAAAGCTAAAACCGCGCAACTAAAACAAATGAAACAGAACGAAAAAAAAGACAGAATTTTGGGAAAAAATGGGGTTACTTGTTGATTCACCAAAACGGAAGTACTAATGATGTAAACATGGCAAGACGATTTTTTGAGAATTTCGAAACGACTGCGGAAATACTAAATATTGAAGTGGAAATAGTATATAGGTTTAGAAATATCTTAAATATATCTTTCATAGAAAAGTGAAATTGAAGATAAATGGCCTGAAGACATTCAAGAAGTTGTTGAATAACAAATGATTGCTTTTTTTATAATTTTGTTTTCTCTTTATATATTTTTTTAATATAAAAATAAAACATATTTTGAAAATGAAAAATTGTGTAACAGTGCATACTCAAATGACATTTTAAATAAAAAAAGAATTATGAAAAAATCTCAATTAGTTTGAAAGTTACAGATTTTTTGACCACCAAATCGATAATTCTTGCCCACTGTGCGTCGGAGCGTACACATCTTACGGATGGAAGACGCAAAAATGTACATTTATGTGGAAGTAGAAGTATTTCGTTTTAAAAAAATTTATGAATGCTATCTTATTTTCGATAATCCAGTCACTGTAAGTAAGGAATAGGAAAGGCAAGGCACTACTTCTTAAAAGGAAATAGTGGCCTAAAAACAATTCAAAAAGTTTTCTAATTTCAAAAATATGTTCACCCCTTTTCGACCTCAAGAGTAAGCAAGTGGGGAAAAATCTACAATAAACCTCCATTGGTGACAACCACGTATTTCGCAGATACAAAACCAACGTCGATTTATTGCATTTTTGATGTAAATCAACAGCACAGGCTTACTCCAATCAAAAAAAATATTACGTGAGCTTTAAGGTGACCAGATAAAAACTATAGGAAAAAATATTTAAGTAAAAAAACAACGGCGTAAGACATAACATTTATTCTGCCTCTGTTTTAAAGCTACATTCATGCCATTATTTGTGGAAAAGCACATCATTCGCTAGTATTGCTTTAGGCGGCCGGTCCATTATTTGATAACTCGGTCCAACATTTGCTGCGCAGGCAGTACGAATGTTAGCCTCCAGTTCATCCAAACTGGTTGAGTTGTTAGGGTAGACTAAGTACTTGATGTACCCTCAGAGAACATAATCGAGTGGTGTCGAGTCGCATGAACGCTCGCTTGCATGGTATATAGCGCCGTTTTGTTAACTCCTTAGATATATCGATGTTGTCGAGCTTTGTCCACAGAAAGTCGGTTATCATCGCTCTATACCCGATACCATTGTTGGTACCGGTGTCTTCTTTCTCATTTCCAAAGAAATGAGGTTATGCGCCATGCCATAAACGGCACCAAACAATCAATCTTAGTGGATGCATTTATGGTTGGTTAAACACTTAGGGAAACACTAATGATTTTATGAATGAATGTAACAACTCAAAATACATCATAATTTGCTAATGATGCTCCCAGGAAGAAGTCATTGAAATAAAGGACATAAATAATAGGAATTCAAGATACACGTCTTTGAGAGTTATGCAAATTACTCATTATTTTGGAAAAACCATACCAAACCTAATTATACATATAGGGCAAACCAAACACAGAGCGATACATTTTTGATGAAAATTTGAATTCATTTAAATTTTTTTTTTTAATTTTACAATGCTGAGTAAATTTATTGATTTATTTATATTGTACGCACTTATATGATTAACAATGCGATAGATTCAGGATACTTTAATAAAGTTTGGATTTTCTGAAAAACAATATCAAGCAAATGGCCGCATCGGGACGGTTCGCATCAAGTGATTGTTTTGAGGCAATTTTTAACCGTTTTTACGCACATTTCGGGCGCTATCTCGGCCATAACTGGAGTAATGTTGGTTTTTAATGCGTCTGGAGTTCGGGGATCAAATCTTAAAGTAGCAGAGGTAACGGAGCGTGCATTACGTTGACCAGAACTTATGACATCAGTAACGCTTAAACTCTCTTCAAATTTCCTCACAATTTTACCGATTGCTTGCGTGGTTGGTCGATAATGACGACCAAAATCATCGCGTAATGCGCGAAAAGTGGCTACGGTTGAATCACCACTTTTGCAGTAAGTTTTAATAATTTTAACGCACTGTTAGATTGTTAACCTTTAATCGACTTAGCTGCCTCAGGGCAGCTATGCTTTTACTCCCAAATGATCCGTTAGCAAACATTTGTGCAATTTTTTTTTAAATTTTTTTAAAATGTGACTAAAAAAAAAATGAAAAAAAAATCTCCAACTTTTCTGCTTCAATTTTCAGCCCTTGACCGTTAAACGGTTAAGCGATCTATAATCGTAAATGGCAGACATTCAACTAATATTATGACACTTCAAATAACAGCTCTGTTTACTTAACTTACTTACTTAACGAGCTCCCGACCCGTGCAGAGTCCCTGCCTGAGACACGGTAACCTTCCATTCCCTTCGATCCCGGGCAGGCTGCTTCCAGTTGTGCTTGGTCTTTAAAACGGAGGTTCGGTCTTCCTTCCCCCACAGTTCTGGGTGCTGTAAGTTGAAGGTCCTCTTTGCTGGAGCATTATTGTCAATTCGCTCGATGTGGCTGAGCCAGTGTAGTCGACGTATTTTGGCTTTTTGGACTACATCCATATCTTGGTACAGCTCATACAGTTCGCTGTTATATCTTCTCCTCTATTCGCCCTCCTCGCATATGGGACCGAAAATTCGACAAAGAATTTTTCTTTCGAAAGTGCCCAAAATGTGCTCTGCTTTCCTGCTTATCGTCCAGCACTCGGCTCCATATAGCAGAACTGGCAGGATCAAAGTTTTGTAGTGCATACATTTCGTCTTCCGAGATAGGAGTTTTGAACCCATTTGTTTTGCCAAACCGAATTAGCAGCGGTTTCCTACGGTAAGTCTTCGTCGAATCTCCACTAGGGTGTCGTTCGTAAAGTTGATATGTACTCCGATGTAGTTAAACTCCCTAACTACCTCAAAGTTACTGTTGACAACAGTAACGTTTTGTCCTAGACGGTGGACCGATACTTCTTTGTTTGTTGACAACAGATACTTGGTTTTGTCCTCATTCACTTCCAGGCCAACTCGTTTCGCCTCTTCTTCAACTGCCGTAAAAGCTTCTATAACGGCGCGGTGGGAGCGACCGATGACGTCGATGTCGTTTGCGTATCCCAGCAGTTGGACAGACTTATTGAAGATAGTGTTTTCCGTGTTGACACCTGCCCTGCGCACTATCTATTCCAGCACTAGATTGAAAAAGTCACACGACAGCGCATGTGCTCGCCGAAATCCGGTGCAAGTTTTGAATAGTTCAGAGGAGCTGTTCCCAAATTGCACATTGTACTGCGTGTTTTCCAGCGTCACACGACACAGCTGGATCAATTTTGCCGGGATCTCGAATTCGGCCATCGCCTTGTAGAGCTCAAGACGATGAATGCTGTCGTATGCGGCTTTAAAGTCGATGAAGAGGTGGTGGGTCTCGACTTGAAATTCGTTGGTATTTTCGAAGATTTGCCTTAGTGTGAAAACTTGGTCGATCGTCGATCTGCCGGACCGGAAGCCACACTGGTACGTGCCGATGAGTGTGTTGCAGAAAGGTTTCAGACGTTCACACAGTACATTGGATATAATCTTATACGCGACATTTAGCAGGGATATGCCTCTTTAATTCGCCTTTCTTGAAGATGGGGCATATAGAACTGATAGTCCAGTCATCGGGCATGGTTTTATCCACCCATACTTGGTTGATGATTTGGTGCAAGCACGCTACCAAAACATCACCACCATGTTTGAAAAGGCAGCGACTTTGTTGTTCTTCAGCTTTTTGATAGCTTAACCAACTTCATCAAAACTGGGGAGAGGGATGGCTTCTTCATTGATTGGACGTGGGTTCTCTTCTTGCCCTATGCCCTATAAATGTCTCTATTTGATCCCCATTAAGTCGCAGCTTGAAATGCTCCTTAATTACATCTAGTATTCCCTGTGCTTCGGTGACTAGATTTCTTTCACTATTTCGAAGAGGCTGCGTTCCGGGTTTAAAGCAAGCTGTCAGATGATTGGCTTTCTTAAAAAACATCCGGGTGTTGTTCCTGTCGCGAGACTCTTCGAATCCCCTTGAGCTAGAAGACTGCGTGTGCCCTTTTCTTTTTACGCAGGATCTTATTCTCCTTCCTTCTTCTGGCTCGATACTCTTCCCCTGCAGCATTTGTAGGCGTGCATTTTCTGTCATCTTTTTCCGATGTACGCATTCATCATCATACCAAGGGCTCCTCTTAGGTGGTGGTTGGTAACCTATGGTGGTCTCGGCTACCTCTTTGATGATGTCGCGGTACTGGTTCCACTGGTTGTTGGCATTTATGGAAGGTGAATGCACAGCGGAGAGTTTATCACTCAGACGCTCTCTGAGTCTTAGACTCTGGCTACTCCAGTCGTGCTAAGGCTTCCATTGTTGAATTTCTTTTTCTGGGCATTTCGCAGCTTCTTCTCGTTGGATAGTCGGGCTCTGAATTTGGCTGCAACAAGATAATGGTCAGAGTCGACATTTGCCCCTCTAAACGTTTGCACATTTAGAATGCCGGATGCGTGCCTCGCATCGATTAGCACGTGGTCGATTTGGTTGGCGGTTCGACCATCTGAAGATAGCCAGGTTGCTGTGTGGATTCGTAGTCTTTAAAACCTAGTCCTACTTATCACCGTATTACGAGCTGCTGCAAAGTCGATTAGTCGGAAGCCGTTGTCTGTTGTCGTATCGTGAAGGCTGTACTTTCCGACTAATCCGCCAGTGATGTTTTCTTTACCGATTTTGGCATTGAAGTCTCCGAGTACGATTTTGACATCATACTCCGGACAGGCTCCGTCCAGGAGGTCATAAAACTCCTCCTTGATAGAGTCTTCAGCTTCGTCGGTAGGGGCGTGTGTAAATATTATGCTGATGTTCTGAAATGTGGCTTTGATGCGGATCACTGCCAGGTGATCGCCGATCGGCTTGAAGTCAATTATCATTGAGCGTACTCGATTTCCCAGGACGAGTCCGCATCCTAACATGTGCAGTCTTTTGTGGCAGCTGTAATAAATGTCGCAATTTTGTCGTTTTTGTATGCCTGATCCTATCCATCGTATGTCCTGGATTTTGAAGCACCCTATTCCTACAGCATCCAGCCATCAACAGCTGAGTTTGACAGGTGTCAAATGCTAGTGCCACCATCTTGAAACCACGAAATTAATGACTTTACAATGCAACAACTGAATTGCAGGGTCTCTCTTTCTGCGCTCTAGCTAAAACGCACCAGAAAACAGCCGATTTAGTTGCGCTCAGTCTTTTCAGGCTCTGTTCAGAGCTCTGCTCCGAACTACAAAAGAAAAACGCCTGTAGAAATCAAATTGAAGCACGCATACATTCTTTGAGCGATGGGCAAGATCAGCTGTATTCATGGCTGCTTTTCTTGTATCAAAAATTGACGAATGGTGGACGGGATGTTATGTCAAATAAGTAACTACCTGAAATATTCTTTGTTTCGAGGTAAATTCGTTAAAAAAATAAAATTTCAAATATAACATAAGCTGTATATCATTTATACTACTTTTTCAAAGAAAAACAAAATAAAAAAAAATATATATACCTTAGAATAAGCATAATTGTACTGGCATTTTGCAAACAAGAATATTCATTGAATATTTCAGATAGAATAAAAAACAAAAAGATGCCTGATTATAGGATCCCTGTGTACGACAGGTAGAACTTATATTGTAGGTAGACTTGACTTAAAGTTAATAACAAATGTAATTAGTATTAAGTTTTTTTATGCGGAATATTGAAAAATTTAGATATTCAAACATTTTGATATGTATTTTCTACTAACTTTTCATAGCTCAATATTAATACAAAATTGTTTTTCAAAAAATATTTGATTGAAAATGTACTATTTAAATTGCACATGTTAATCGGAGCATTTACTCCTCATAGTAAATAATAAAATTAATAAAATGTGTTAGTAGTGAATTAATATAAAATAAATGATTGTGTTAAGATGAAAGTAATCATCTTTCCACTTTTAAAAGCAAAACATTATTCCTTTTTTTTATGATATTGGTTAGTGTATATCACATTTAATTAATTAATTAATTTCAAATAGCAACAACCTTAGAGATATTTAATTCCAATTTGTTCATTGGTCCATCACACACTTTATCTTTAAAAAATAATATTATTTTAACAACCTAAACTCACCATGATACTTCCAAACAAATCCGTGCTGGGTCACCATCTTCGTTTACTTCTTATTTCAATGCTAAGGGGATAAATTCATGGTGCTATTACTCTTAAATAAAAAAAAAAACAGCGAGGAAATTTCACATTTTTGAATTCAGTTATTGCACTGATAAATTAATTTGCATCAAAATGTTTTGTCATATAAAATGTAACCAAATGTGAAAAGTATTGAAATGTCACAATGTAGAAAAATTCACTTAGGAAGTTCGCAAGTGCAACTTTTTTTTTATCGGAAATAATCAAAGGACGTGTTGTAAAAGAATTGGGAAAACATTTATTATCACCTTACTATTAAAATTATTATTATTTGCACATTTACACATTTATACTTTATTTACTGTTATGCATTGCATACATTATTATTTATGTGGCATGTATTGCATATATTATATTTTAACGGGTTTATTATACATAGTAGATACAACTTTATATTTAAAAATATATTAATGCTGGGCAAACTAAACACCAATAAAATATAAGTTATAGCACCAAAATGCAACATAGTATTTGTTTCAGCACTCAAAATGTTATATTAATGCCTCCTGGAAAACAATGCACAAAAATGCACACATTTTATTCTAACATTGGAATTGATAATCTTATAATAAAAGTTTTACCGCTGAAACACAAAAGAAATATTCGATTCATTTAACTGTATTTATATAGCACTTCCATAAATGAGTTCCTCGAGAATCGATGTCAAAACAAAGTATTTTTTCGCATGTCATGTGGTGCAAACTTTATAGTAATACAATTTAAAAATATAAAAACAAATGTTTACATTAACGTGTTTAAAAGCAGGTTAAATCCAACAGATAAAAAGAATAAAAACTCACTTCGCCTAACTTCAGATTTGTGTGGATCTATTGCAAAGCATACATCGACTTACATATATCGCACTCCATTCTTATCGAAATTAATGTTAACCAACTTCAGTTCGTTTCTCTATGGTCCATTTTAGCTGGGTGAATCCAAAACGTGTGTAACTACTTGGCTCGAGGGGTCGAATTGACAGAGGGTGGTCGTTTGGTTTTTTTTTTCTTTTTGCAAAAAGAAACTAATTTGTTCTATTTTCATCTGCTCGGCATGTAATTGGTGTGTAGGTCATTTATTATATTTTTCAGTTTTCTTACGTGTATTTTTTTTTTGTAGAGTTTGGGGAAGTGCTTACCTGTCAGTTCAACTACATTTCAAACCAATTTGGAATTAATCTGTTGATTCGGTGTGTGCAACTCGACCTTTCGATGGGTTGGTTTGAGCTTGAACAAACTTTAAGCATCGCATTCATACGAATTTATCTTCTGTCAATAAAATTCTGAGTTCCATTAGCAAGGATTACAAAGAATGCGGTTGATCTGTTTTCTTTAGTAAAAAGTTTCAGTTGAAAAGTAATATTAAACACCTATATATGTACATAATTATTTTAAACTAATCATTTTTATGATATTAGCAAATTAATTTGTAATATTTCATGATATATTAGTAAATTAATTTGTAATATTTCATGAAGCTTTGCTAATTACAATTTAAGTTAACTCGGGGTTTTGAACTAGTTCGAGAAAAGGAACCTTATTTTAACCGAATTTCCTAAATCAAACACAATCCGGGTGTGCGAATTGTTACCATTGTCTCAAAAATTAATATTAATTCAAAATGCTCCTTGTGTTAAATTAAAATAAACAAAAATTTGAAAAAATTGTTAAATTCTTATTATTTTCAATAATATATAATATATATATATATATTTTCAATGTAGCCAGGCACATAAATGTCATTTTTTTCCTTTCAAATGAATGCTTTTATCGTGTCGTTGACGCATTTTAATCTAAGAGGCAAGAAAGGTGTTGAACACACTCCTGCCGCCTATTATTTCATCTCATTCTCTTTCCAATGATCACCGGGGGTCAACCATACCAGGGAAGGTTCTTTTGTCATCTTTTCAATAAGTCAATTAGTTACGCATAAAAACTGCGAAAAGGCATTCCACGAGAAGCACAGAACCATAATGTCAGCAGTGAAGATGATATTGATAGTATTAGGAGTGTGCATTGAAGGTGATGACATGGCATATGGGACGTTTTCGATTGAGACAAAAACTTTCGAACGCCAAAAACGTAATTTTTATCACTTATGATTTAAAAAATAATAATTGCCTGTAATTGATCTTTCCGTTTTTTAAATAAGTTACTAATTATTAACTAGAATACCTGGTTACTGTACAAAGTGACTGATAATGTTAAATATAAATGTTCTAAGAGTTATAGTTATTTATCTCTTTTAATTTTTTTTTTAAACCAATGAATTGTTACTTTAATTTGCTTAAAATAAAATTAGTGCAAGAATTTAAGTGTTACCTCGAATTTGTTTTTACTTAGTATGTACTTGAAATTAACATTCTAGACAAACTTATATTTTAAGTGTTCGAAAGGACGAAACCTTTTGTTCGGCTTTAGTAAACAAGTTTTCGAAAATAAGGGAAAATGATTGTTTTTCATATTTATTTCACTTGTAAATAAATCGTAATAGTATTATTATAAAATTAAATTATGAATATTTGAGTTTTCCTTTCAAATTAAGTCAAAACTATGTTTTAACGCCCAATGTAAGCATTTTTTACAGACTATTTATTTCTCAAAGTCTGTAAACTGTTTGAGAACAGGGGACTCTATACAAATTGAAAATTTATTAGACCAGCTCTTAAACATTTGATTGAATTCGACATTTTATTGTGTTTGTTACGAGATAAAGCAAATATAATAAAATATAAAATCATATAAATTGAAATTCAGCACATTAGCCTATATAAAATATTTAATTAACTCGCTTTTTCTTCTTCTAAGACTTACAAAAAATTTATAGTTTACTTTCATTCAAACATGCAAAATAAACATATTTTAAATGTACGAAGCTTATGCAACGTTCTTAAGTAGACATGAAAAATCGTCACATGAACCAGTTAACTAATCTTTGCGGTTCTTTAAATTTGGAGATCT
The DNA here is from genome assembly GCA_963583995.1 of Xylota segnis. Lineage (NCBI taxonomy): Eukaryota > Metazoa > Arthropoda > Insecta > Diptera > Syrphidae > Xylota > Xylota segnis. The sequence goes on from OY757237.1 coordinate 86,685,847, forward strand.
TGATATAGAGCGATTCCCATTACCATGGCGAGAATTTGAACTACTCCTTTTTGACTCAATACTAACAGCCCTGTTTCGACTATGACCACGCTTTGGAGAACATGACGAGTCGTAGCGGCGTTTCGGAGATCGAGTAATGCCGTTACGCCCTTCATCATTATGCCTCGAAATTCCATTTTCTTCATCATTTTCCGCAGACCTCCGATTATTGCGTAATTTAGGTGCGTCCCGGTGTTCCTTTTTCGGTGAACGTGACGTAGATTTACTTCGTGAATGTGACCGTGAACCAGTGCGGGATCTCGTTCGTTGATCTCGGGAATAACTTCTTGAACGACTCTTGGATCGACTCCTAAAAAAGAAAAGTATTAAAACAATTTGAAGTTTGTGCCGTGAGTGCAATATATTTGAAATGTTTACTTGTTTTTATAAAAAAAAAGAGTGTGAAATAAAAATCTTGATTCCGAAATTGTAATGAAAATGTGTGGTTTGAATTTTCTTTAATTTCTTTAACCAGCACCTAACAAATCTTGTTTCTGAGTACACATTTCAGATATTCTCACGACATTGTGTGTAAGTGGTCATGGAACTCCCTTGACCTAGAAGCAATTGAAAAATTGTACGAATTGATAAATCTAAAAACATTAACAGAATTGATAACTAACTAACTATTGAACAATCCAACAGATTATTTTAAATGACTTAAGTTGATTAACTTTTTCTCAAGATGGCTTTTGAGTAAATGTTCATATCTACCACATACTCAAATTATATCAAAATCAGAGGGGAGTACCCTAAACATTTACAGTTATTAAACGAAATTACAATGTAACCCCTAAAATGAACGGTACGACGAAGTACTTTACTTCTCTATAAGTTCTTAACATCAAAAACATTCACAGTCATTTTCGTTAAATAATTCGAAATTGTACTTGCCTATAGTGTTTTTGGAACATATCGTTCATTATTTTGTGGTAACGTAAGAATGTTTGGAATAAATAATCATGAACTTTAATTTCAGTCTTCGACTGAAACAAAAATCGAACATCACGTTCTTGTTCTTCTGTCGGTCGACTTTTGTCCGCCCCATAAAGAATTCTAAGTTGTTAACCACATTTGTTCAAACATCCGTCAATTCATCCCTCAATAGCCGCTCATTTGTCAATTCACAGGTTAATCAGAACGATGCATCAATTCACCCCTGTGCCACGATAAGATGTAAATTTGACTGGCGATAACAACTAATGGTTTATAATCATGGAAAGACCTGTAAAGTATTCTGGGGCTGTTCGAAAAATATAAAAATATTTTTAATTTTCCGTTAAAAGACAAAAATAACTTATCAATATTGATAATATAAATAGTACACAATATAAAGAAATTGTTAAAACTTAAAAACTCAATTTAAAAAAAAATATACATATATATACTCGTATATGTACCTATATATTAAAACCATGTGTGATCAGATGTCCGGTGATATTAATTTCAAGAGAAATAAAGTTAATAATGGCACCTAATAAATTTGATGATGCGTTAAGACAGCGTATTGTAGATGATTTTACTTCGGGCATTTCACAAAAAGATATTTCAAAAAAATATAACGTACATAAATCGTCGGTTTTACGAATTATAGGTCAATATCGCAAAACAAAAGGAGTAGCTGTTGTCCATCGCGGCGGTCGACCACGTTAAACAAACTCTCGAACGGACGCTATGTTGGTAAGAAAAGTTAAAAATAATCCCTTCATATCTGCGCCGAAATTGGTTCAAGAATTCCAACTAACAGTAAGCGCTAGAACAGTATCTCGTCGGCTGGCCGTTCCTGATTTGTGCACTTATCTACCTGCTAAAAAACCCTTAATTTCGATCCGAAACCAGAAGAAGCGAATACAGTTTGCAAAGGAAAAACTTTCTTGGGACATACAGAAATGGAGTGGAGTCTTTTTTAGTGATGAATCGAAGTTTAACATCATCGGTAGTGATGGAATATCTTACGTCAGAAGACCACTTAGCAAGCGACTTCAATCACGTTATAGTGTAAAAACTGTAAAGCATGGCTGAGGGAATGTGATGGTGTGGGGTAGTTCTCCTGCTGCTGGTTTGGGGCCATTGCATCGCATTAATGGAATAATGGACCAATACGCATACAAAAGTATCTTAGAAGACATTATGTTACCGTATGCGGAATGGGAAATGCCATTGCGTTGGGTCTTCCAGCAGGACAATGACCCAAAGCATACGTCTAGGCTAGTCAAAACGTGGCTCAGTGATCACAATGTTACGGTTATGAATTGGCCACCGCAGACACCCGATTTGAACCCAATAGAAAATCTTTGGGAGATCGTCAAGAGGAACATCAATCGGGAAAATGTTAGATCTGCAGACAAATTTTTTAGAAGGATAGAGATGGCCTGGAATGCAATTCCATTAAACATTATTCAAAATTTAATTGAATCAATGCCACGTCGGTGCAAGGCAGTCATCCAAAACAATGGGTTTGCCACTAAATATTGAATATTTTTCGTTTTCTTGTATTTGAATTAAAAGTTGCAATTGTTTTGTCGCGTGTTAATTTGAAGTTACTTGATACAATTCAACGTAGATTACGAAATGTTTATTATAATTTTTAAAATTATTTATTTTTGTATAACTAAAATACAAAGCTTTTATTTATTTTTTTATTTTTGTATAACTAAAATACAGAGCTTTCATAATTTATGAAAAATATTATGTTTTTTAATAAAACTTTTAAGAATTTGAAGAAATTGCATGGTTTCACTTCTAGTTGCAAATGTTTTGTCCGATACTGTACATATGTATGTACCACAAGTAATTGGACGTGGCCAACGTAATCGTATTGCAAGATGTTGAGAGGGGTATGGGTATTTTGGCGAGAAATGTGTTTTAGCTCCAAAGTGAACACAGTCATATCTCAATACCAGGAAATATTCATATGAGACGGTCAAAATTGAAGATTTCTCTTCAAATGAAAAATGTCTGTCTCAAAGGATTATTTCTGATTGGTATAGTTACTGTCGTGAGACAGTAGTAATATATTTAATTGAAACATTTGATTCAAAGGACAAGATTGGAGGACTAGGCAAAACAGTCCAAATTGATGAAAGCAAGTTTGGACGGAGAAAATTCAACAAAGGCAGACGGGTTGATGGACATAGGGTGTTAGGAAGATTTGCGACTGGAAGTTTGTCCAGAAAACGTAAGAAGCGCGGAAGCGCGGGGGATTTCAATAAATAATTGAAAAAAAAAACTTTATTCTTTTATTGGTCATTGCATTATAGTAAATTTATCTCGTTTTTAAATTGTTTATAGCAAAATAGCAACATGAATTAGAGGAAAAAAGTCAAAATTTAGAAATTTTTTTTATAGTATTATTAATTACCTCTCAAACAAATTTTTTTTATGCCTTTACACTAAAAAAAAGAATTGCCGAAATCTCCATCTAACTAATACATTGACCATCAAAAAGTTTTAGAAAATCAAAAGCCAAGAATAAAACATGATGGAAAACCAATATATTGAAGCTAACAGCGATTTTAGGGTAATGAATGGTTTTACCGGTACCAGAGTTTATAAATAAAGTACACGACTGGGTAGTACAAATTTGCACCTATATCTAAAAGTATTGTGTGTATTTAATGTAAAACGAAATGAATATACTTACATATACAGCCTTGGCCAAATGTATTAGACACCCCCTTCTTTTTTTAATGGCTGCCAAATCCTTTCCCCGAAGTTATTCGTTTAAATTGTATAAATTATGGCATCACTATATGAGGTTGTAAACGACTTTTAAATTTTAAGAAAGTTCATCAATGCACAGTTATCATGCAATACAGGGTTTATGCATTTTTTTCGGTGCGGAATCAGTGTGCAATTATTGACACTGATGAATCGACAGAGGGTCAATTTTCATTCTATTGTTCATAATTGTGAATTTTATTAATTTTTCTTTTAAAATGACAAAAAAAAGTGAACTTAGTCTGGCAGATCGTATAAAAATACTGCTTTATTTGAAGAAGGCAAAAATCAAACCCAAATAGAGAAAGAAGTGAGTTGTTCACGTTGTGCAGTGCAAAATGCAGTTAAGCGGTGCAACGAGAATGGTTCGCATGTATGTAAATCGCGAAAAATCCCGAAGAAAAAAAATTTCCACGCCTTTGGAGGACCGACTTTTAATACGATCCTTGCTCAAAAATCGGAAGAAAACCTAATCTGAGCATGCTTCTGAGTTGTCGAAGGATCGGAGGAAAAAATTTCTTCAAGAACCGTTAGAAGACTTGGGGAAGCTGGACTTAAGGGATGCAAAGCAAAGAAGCCTTGGCTTTCAGAAAAAAACAGGAAGGCGCGCTTGGAATGGGCGAAAAAACATGTGCATTTCACTGAAGAAGATTGGTCCAAAATATTATGGCCAGATGAATCTAAGTTTGAGGTACGTCTAATTTATGGATCACTTAAACATCAAAAAAATGTAACTCATTTTGATGTTGTCTAGATTATTTTACTTTCAAAAAAAATTAAATTTGCTGATATTTGGCACCCCCTGGTGTGACTTGTGAGACGAAGGGTTGGAGAAGAGTACAAACCAGAATGCGTGGTACCGACTGCCAGCGGTGTGCGTAAAATGTGTGTGATGGTCGGATGGACTCCTCAAACTACATAAATGTGTTGAAAAATGTACTTCAACTTTCCTTTTCCAACATTTTCGGAAACACCAACATGGAAAATGTCAAATTGTCAAGTCCTTAGATCTCAACCCCATAAAATATCTGTGGAGTATTCTAAAGCGTAGGATCAAGGAGCACTCGATTACATCGAAAGAAACACTAAACAATATGTTACAGCAAGAGTGGAGTAATATTGCCCAAAAGAATCGCTGCAGTAAAAAAGGCCAAAGGGGGCCAACTAAATATTAATAATAATCAATAAAATCAATTATTTATATTTTTGTGTTTTGTAGATGCAGAGAATTTTAGGGAGTGCCTAATACATTTGGCCAAAGCTGTACATACATATTTACATATGCATACATACATACAAGTGTAGCTTGGCTATAAGTAAAGTAGCGCTCTAGGCAGTATAAGTCCCTACTAATAGAGGAGCATCCAGCTGCGGAAATTCGACAGCAACCTAGTTAATTTAATATTTTATTAATTCAATGCCTTTTTATTTTCATATGTACATTGCTTTGTAGAAAATATATATTATTAATCACCTAAATTGCTAAAGCAAAAATTCATTCAACTTAGAGTCCAAACATGTTACCATATACTCTCTTCTTTAACATATAGATACTCTTCAGTTTTGACAACAGATGTAATAGCACATTTTTGCAATTTATCACTGTTTCACTGCCATGTTAATAATAATGGTACTTTTTCCCAGAATTCTTTTGATACTTTCTTTTTTTTTGACGAAAAATTTTTTTATCAAACCTTACACTTACACTGCTGTGTAAATGTAGAAAGCACAAATCACCTATATGATACATATATGTATGTATCAGGGCGTGCGGTCCATACAAGACGATTCCTTTCGACTTCCCTTTTCAAATTTCAAATATATTTTACTTTTTTACTTTTTTTATTTTCCTCATTTCATACATGCTCGATACCAAAATATTTATTACGAAAATATTTATTATTTGCCACAACCACGCATAAAATTGATAAGTATGATCTCTGCTAGCGAGAACCGACCAATTCATCGACGATTCACAAACATGCAATGAATTATTTTAAAAGCTGATCATTTTTCGGTTTACTGGCTGGCTACATTATTCTGGGAATGACGTGACGCTGTGGCTCCACACGAAAATACGCTTCATGGGTATGAAAGTCATTTTGATAGACGGGGAACGCTGAAATTCAAAACATAAGCGATCGTTGAAGAGGTAGGTCGACACGGATGAATTTTTTTTTTCCAATTTCCGATTCAATTCGTAAGATATCGTTGAAGGGGTAGGTTTTGTATGGTTTTCCCAAAGTAATTAGCGGTTGCCTAACTCTTGCGGAAGTGCATTTCTTGCTCCTATTAATTATGTCCTTTATTGTAATGACTTCTTTCGGAGGGCGTTATTAGGAAATTATGATGTATTGTGATTTGTTACATGCAATCATAAAACCCATTAAGTGATTTCCGCAACAAAGATACGGAAAAATGCATACATCCTCAACACAGTATTCAGGCATTCAATTGAATTCTTCGCTTTGCGTATTAAAAGAAATCGCACATCTCAGTAGCATCAGATGTTCAAACAACAAAAACAAAACCAGCATGTGCACCACTTCAAACTCCTTCGCACTCTATTTTCCGTCCTCCGCTTGATGTTGACTCTCCGACGATCAGCGAAAAATGAGGAAAATGTATGGAGGGAAACGTGATTTATCTTCTGAAATGGATTCACGGCGCATTTGCTTTGTGCTCAGCCCATCTATTTTTAACCTACGTAAAATCTACCCATGACGTTCATTCCAATGACAATGTAGCCAGGCACATACGCATTGATTTCTTCATAGTGCGAATTTTTAGTCTATCTCTTTCTGACATTGAGCAGAATTGTCTTTGCAGTTTCTTTGTCTAACATTCTTTCTCTTATGAGGAAAATTACCTGGGATTTTTCGGCTTTTTTTGATGAACATCTTATGAGTAGAGTGAATTTAACTGCGAACAATTGTCTGGAGAAGGAATTTTTGGTCATTGGAAGTGGAAGTGGTGGCATCGGGTTATTGGGTGATACAGAGGATCGAACGGGGTTCGAAGTTTGTTTTAATCTTGTTGCATATAATTTCTTTTGATATGAAATGACAGTAACAGTTCGTTTACAATCTCTTATAAATTCCCGTAAACGCACCATGAAAATTTAAAATACACGAATCTTAGATATGAATTCCTATAGTGTGGAGTATTCGCCCATGTTTCGGGTACATTACTGTTTTCTTTAGCATTAGAATGTAATTATGGCAGTTAATAAAACGTTGTGTGACAAAAGTTAAATACGAGTAAAGGGTGTTTTTTTTTTTATAGAGGCGGAGAACTTTAAATTAAAATAAATCATAGAAAGATATTTTATTACAATATGAATGAAATTGGCATAAGAAGAAGAAATTTCAGACCGGACACTTTTATACATTGAATTACCCCTTCTAAAAGAAATTTAAAATAACTCAAATTTTTTAAAAGCAATTTTGCTGAAATCTTTTAAAAGGATCGTAGAATAGGTTTAAGGTACAAATAGGTAGTAATTTTAATTGCCAAATCTTTGAATATTTAACATTCGATTTTTCCATATTTTACTTTATTTTACTTTGGCCAGAACGTCTTCTTTAGAACCACTTGTTTTATGCAATAAGCTTATCTATTGTCTACTTAAATACCAAAGACAAAGTGTGACAAAGGCAGTTGAGAATCCATATCTTAATTCTGGATTTCGAATAAACACAGTGGTTTTAAATAAAAAAATTTCTTAAAATTTTGTCCGGCTTCATTCTCTTAAAATTTCACCGCACGTCATACAATACAATACGTATGTACATATTCTACGGTTCATTATACTGTACTTGACTAAATTCATATGTTTTGACTTATTTTCAAACGACTATTTTACTTTTGTTATCAATTCGGCCTCAAACTATAAAATAGGACCCCTATCTGTGGGGAAAAGGTTTTGTAATGGTTTATAATTTTAAAAATTCGATTTGTGAGAAAGATGTAAGAATAAAATTCATTTTTGCGTATTAATAATATGATATGAAAGTGTTTTTGTTAGTTAGGCTGTAAGTAAAGTACCATTTTAGGTAATTTTGACCAAAAACGTGGTATGCCATTTTATAGGATTTTGTAAAAGTAGCCTAAATATGAAAATAAATAAAGTGCACGACTGGGCCGTATGTACTTGCACCGTAATGCTATAAGTGTACAATTTTTCAGGATTGAAGTCCAAGTCTTGCTCTTCCCACTAAAGTAGGCATTCCGCGTTTCGATGGAATAATAGTCATACAATTGTAGGAGTTTACTCAATGTTTTGTTTTAAAAAAAAACTTCTTTAAAAAGTGGGCGTGGTCAGATGAAGTGTTTAAGTCAATTATAGAACATTTTAAGGCCTATTACTTCGCTTAAATAATTTTTTCTCAATTTCTAGTAAAAATTTAAAAAAAAAACGAGTTTTATAAAAATGGGCGTGGCAATTCCAAAATTTGGTACGCCTTATAACCCAGAAATATTAATTTTTAGCCCAATCGCCGAACAAATACCCGACAAGCAGCTTATTTTCGGTATTACCGTTATTCGAATTTTTCGCGAAAAACGTGGTAAGGCATTTTAACTGAAATCGACCTTAAGTAAACTACCCTTAATTTTAAGGTTAGAATAAAAATTCCGATTTCGCCTCTAGGGATTATCCCACAGACCACAGATATGAAGTTTGAAGCAAATCCGTCCTGCCGTTTAGTCGTGCTGCAGTCGCTCATACAGCGACAGCGAAGTACAATTTTCGAGAAAATCGTACTTTTATGAAGTTGGCTGTAAGTAAAGTATCTTTCAGAACAGTTTTAGCCAAAAACGTTGTATGCCATCTTATAGGGTTCTGAGAGAATAGAGGTAATATAAAATTTAATCAAAATCGTAAAAATATAAATATTTTTGGTGTGTGTTTTAATACATATTAGATCAATAAGAAAGAATTGGAATATTTTTAGGGCAGAAATTTAATGTTTTTTGGGTTATGTAGATCTCATTGTTTATATGAAATTAACGTAATCATGTTCACAAATATCAATTTAAATAAAATTAATGACTATCAAGTTAGCAAGTATCTGGAACGATTGTCGTAAAGTCTACACGGGTTAATATTGCCAAAATGTAGTTCAACAATTATTGATCACATATTCGACCACGAAAAAACATTGTATCGAGTGTTATGGAAACAGACATATCCGATCATTTGCCACAATGTATGCTACAAGAAATTACGCTCAACGACAAATTATGGAAGAAATGCCTTTTAAAATGAACCAGCAAAAAGCTAATCGAGGAAACACACTGGCAAAGTTTATGTGAGAAATCTGACATTGAGTGCCTGTACAAAAATTGTGTAAACAAAATCTACCAAAGTAATAAGAAAGTGTAAGAAATATTCCAAGAGCTAAGAACAATTTCAACAAAGAAAGATTTTCGAGTAGTGTAGTGTGTTAAAAAGAGATCAATCGATGAGTAGAGAATTTTTAGTAGCAATTCTCTAATCAAGCAAGTAAAATAATTCATAGATGCTCTCATAAAACTTCTAGCTATAAAAATATACACCTCGCACAATCAATATATACGTATAGAGGAAGGTAGCGAAGAAGTGTACAGAATGTTAAGTTTTAAAACAAAAAAGGGGCCAGGAGCAGATTGTATTAGGCCGATTGATCTTAAGATAAAAGCTTGTTTTTAGCTAATATTTGACTAATAATTAAACGATCATACACCGAAGTTAAACCAATATTGTTTTTCTACATCTACATCTACATACATACATATGAATATACAAAGGAGGAGTGAAAAGTTAGATTGAGAACTATAGGCCCATCGCAATTCTGCCCATTGTAGAAAACTGTTTAAAAGAAATAATACGAAGACTAACAAAATTCGCAGAAAAACCCAGAGTTTTACAACCAAACCAATACGGCTTCCAAAAAAATAAGAGTAGTGGGTTGTTATTGGGAGATCTCGCCAATGTGATGTGTTTGGACAAGAACCACCACTAGTAATGTTCTTAGACTTACGCAAGGCTTTGACACATTGAGGCAAGAGAAATTCATCGAACGCCTCAACCGAATTGGCGTAAGGGGAATATTGCCAAAGTGGGTAGAGAATTGCCTATCGGAAAGAACAATAAGGGTAAAAGGAAAAAACACACTGAGCCAAGAAAAGGAGAGTAAATATGGTGTACCACAAAGGTCAAGGCTAGGACCAATCAATTTCATCATGAGATACGGGGTACTCTAATAATAATAAATAATAATAATAATAATAATAAATACTAATAATTTTACTTTAAAGGTCTTAGATGTTAATGGTATATTTAAAATATTAAAAAAATTTCTGTTGTACTATTACGACGATCAATGCTACCAACAAAAAATACGCCAATCAGAATTCCTAAAACATTCAACAATTATGCGAGAAGACATCCAAGATACGCCATACCCCAAAAATTAATGACCTACCAACAAGTTTGAACAATGTGCATTTTTAAAAAGTAAGAAACTTGTATTGTGTCACCTAAAATATCAAAAACTAACATTGTCTAATAAGTCAAATTTTCTAAGTGTTTAAAGTCAAAGTTAATTGAATTGAAATAACTAAATTTGATTTACTTACATAAACCGATTACCGATAAACTTCTCAAAACTATTATTAAAGACTAAATCACCTGCAGATAAGCAACTGTAACGTTTTTGAGAAAAAAAAAATTAAAAAACTAAAAAAAAAACTCAAATTCGGTCTATTGTTCTTCTAGACGGATTCCCTTTTTGTGCAATGGTTCGAGAAACTATGATCGCATAGTTTGGTGGCTGCATTTGCTATAACTGTATACTATCAGTATGTAATAAAATAAAAACTAAACTCTTCATTATGGAATTATGTACATATCCAAATTTTATAGACAAACCACTGATAAATAGGTTATCTTTAATCAAATCATTATCAGCACAATAGATAAAAGTAAGAAAATCCATCATTGAATTTACTTTGCACAATAACATTTTTGCCATTTTCTATGCATGGTAGGAAGGCAGACAAAGGTCCAATAAATTGTCCAGTTTAATGTTAGCAGACAAATATCAGAACTTCATAAATACTTATATGGATTTAGTTTAAAGTCACATATTTCTTTAAAAAACTTGGAGTTAAGGCAACTTAGAAGATTGGCTTTTATCAGAGCCAGAAGTTTCGCGCATGTTTAGTGGAAATAAGCGTACCAAAAGAGATATAATAATACCCAGTTTAAATAGATGAAAAAATAAATAAATAAATTGTTTAGTTTATTTTTAATGTTCTATCCGAAAGTCGGTTTGTTATTTGAGAAGCTTTATGACAGTTTTACTCTCGGATGATTGTGAGATGCTTCGACAAGTGAATCTGTGAAAAATATGTTGGACGTTGACTGGGCATTGAATTTGAAACTCGTTACACTAACCACTTGAGCCACGGCGCCCATCAATAAATAGATTATCAGTTTGGAAGCTGCTGTTCTCTTTAGATTACTGATTTAAATAAAAATAGAAAATAAATACTTAGAATTACTTAAAGACTAAAACCACCAAGGCTATTTAACAACAAAATTGAATTATTCTTACAAGAATTCCTGCTGAGATGAAAATCTAAAAGACTACAATAATTATTAGACCCTATGAAAAGGTACATGGAATAAAAAACGATCTCTAAGAACTCCCGAAGGAGCATAAAATCCAATTAATGAAAGAAGAAAATGGCAATCAATATGGCAGTTAATCAAATTACGGATAAACATAATAGAAAAATATTGTTCTCTTACGAAAAGAGCTAAAAGTCCAAATAATTTGCACCTCGTCTGATAGGAAGGCATTTCGATATTCCAGCGTAGTCTACGCCTGGCAAATCTAGTTGGACGTTTTTGGATCTTTTCAATCCTATTGGAATGAATATCATCAAATGGATTCCAGACTATACTACAGTACTCCAGATTCGACCTGACAAATAAAAAAATATACATTTAAGAGTATGAGGATTCTGGAAGTCTTTAGAATTGCGTAATATATGTAAATTTATGGTCGTAAATGACTCCGAGATCTTTTTTGGAGGAGATAATGGTCAGTGGGACTTTATTGAATGCGATCCGTTAGATAGGAGCTAATCCGTTTTAGGAAGCTAGAGTTGAATCTAAATTTATTTAGCTTGCAAATTAAGATATAATGATTAAAGTGGCAAAAAATTGCGAGATTGGTAGAAGTAGACCTACCAGCTATAAAGCCATGTTGGAAGGGAGATAAATATTTTCAAGAGAGGTGTCAGTTTATTACAGACTATTTTTTCGAAAAGCTTATGTTTGGCCGAAATTTTACAAATAGGACGATAGTTAGTAACATCAGGTCTTGAACCAGACTTACATACATATATACTGGCGTTAAAAAAGATCTTTAAAAATCAAATCTTTAGATTTGAAGAAGAGAAAAATTGAACATTAAACAGAGAGGTATAGAAAACGCACGCGAACATTTTTGTAGTAAATTAGGCGGGATGCCATCGATACCAGGACTTTTATCTAATTTTGATAAAGACAGCGCTAATTCAGTCTCTGAGATCGAAAACTCAAAGTTGCCAATATTTAGATGAATAAAAGATAATGGGGTATAATTTATAACTTGATAAGTAGGAGTACCACAGGTATAGACGGACCGAAAGTGCGAACGTATGACAAATATTTGAAAGATCGGAAAAAAAAACATTATTAAGACGCATACAGATAGGAATACCATTGAAGTGCCTTTTGCTTTTAATAAAGTTCCAAAGACATTTACTATTAATCTTTAATTTAGATTCGACAGACTGAACATATTGTCTATATACGAATTGTTTTAAGACATCAAATTGTTTTTTAAATATCTAATATTGCTTTCGCAGTTCAGGATTATTGTTACTCTTGAGGAACTGCTTATAAATTTTATTCTTCCTATTATTTAGATTAATAATTGAATTATTGAACCAAACAGGTTTGGTACCTGCTACAGACTTTACTTTAGGTGTATACATATCGATAGCAACTTTAACAGTTTCAATAAATAAGTTATACGAATCATTTAGATTTCCATCAATGAACACAGCTGGCCAATCAATGCTATTAATGTAATTAGAAATATTATTGAAATTGGCTTTAGTATAGTTCTACTTAAAATTAGTCAAACATGAAAACGGTTTAAGATATTGATAAAATTCAAATTGCAAAGCTAATACTACACGAAAAACAGAATTACGAACAAGTGGAGTCATGGAGTTTCTGACACTAGTGCAAGCTCGGAATCAACAAATACCAAATCAAGGATATCATTAAATTCATTAGGCAAATAATTAATCTGTCTGAGATCAAGCAGAGCAAGAGTGTCAACAACTTCACTCGCATAGTCATAATTAACTTTAAAGGGGAAAAGACTAAAATTATCTGAATCAAATGACCAAACTACGTTACGCAAGTTAAAGTCACCAAGTATAATAACATGTTGATGATCTTTTAAGTTATTTAGGATAAAAGAACAATTATCAATATGAGCCTTATATAATAAAGTTATTCAAAGCTCAACATCAAGGGACGCACTGATATATGGTGTCAATTATTCAGGGTTTAGATGGGTTTCTTTTGAATATATAGTATTAACTTTTGTATCAATAATAATGAAAATGAATGAAAAATGTGAAAAACTTCGTCTGTCTGTCTGTGCACGAGGCTACATCATAAACGGGTGGACGGATTTCGACCAAACTTCATATATAGGGTCTGTGGGATAATTCCCAAATGCGAAATTGAAATTTTTTTGTTGGCCCTAATATTAACGGTTCTTTTCTTAAGGCGAAAAACGGCTATAACAATTTTGTGTAAATTTTATATTAAAACTAGTCTTTTAAAACCCTTCAAGATGGCATAGAACGTTTTTGGTCAAAACAGCCTTAAATGGGCCTTTACTTATAGCCAACTTACTAAAAATACGATTTTCTCGAAAAAGGCTTGATCAATATTGCTTTATTTTTGTAGGTAAAATTCTTTTTTAAAGTGCTTTAAGATGGCATACCATGATTTTGGCGAAAGCGCTTAAAATGATATTTTTCTTTTAGCCAATTTATTAAAAAAAAACCCGATTTTCTCGAGAGCGTCCTAATGAACCCAATTTTCATGGAATAACATGTTTTAGGCGAACTTCTTAGAACCTTGCTTTACTTATAGTCAACATATACATACATACACTCCCATGCACTGGAATAGGGACAAGATTCTTCAAGCATTTTATTCAGTTTTTCTCTTTCTCTTTAGTGACTATCGGCATTTGCTTTCTGCTTTTTTTTAGTACATAGTAATAGACAAGTTTTAGGAACAAAAGGAAATTCAAATAAATTTACCGTTATGTGTTATCGTAGTTTTGGTTTGACCATACAAAAAATGAGTTTTTTTCTTGCAGCATTTGAATAGGGACAAGGGCAATTGCTTAGTGTGGACTAACTCATCGAAGCTAAAAGTAATTTTTTGTTATCTCCGGTGAATTTTAAGCGTTTTTAAAACAAATGGGTCGGGGTAGAGTTTTGACAGCAGAAGAAAAAGGCAAAATACTAAAGAGTGTAATCTTACCTACAGGGCTATTGCCGAAAAAATTGAAAGAAGCAAGTCGGTGGCTTGTAACTTTCTTAAAAATAAATCAAACTATGGAAACAACATGAAAGGGCGGACCAAAAAAGCGACTACATCTACTGAAGACAGACGGATTGTCAGAGAAGCCTCAAATTCTCACTGTTCTACATCACAAATTCGATCAAATTTGGGAATCACTGCCAGTGTTGACACGGTTAGGCGAGTATTACGAAGAGCTCAACATCTGAAATGATTGAAATTGAAAAAAAAGCCCCACTTACCCCGACTCGTAAGGAGGCTCGCCAGCATTTTGCTCGTAATTGTATGACATGGAATATCGAGTGGCATCGCATCGTTTTTTCGGACGAATTTATTTGATTTAGATGGCCCTGATGGTTACAATTACTATTTTCATGACATACGCAAAGAAAAACACTATTTGTCTCGTCACCATAGCCGTGAGGGCGGTGTAATGGAGTGGGGTGCGATCTCTTATTATGGCCAATTTGAATTGCAGTTCCTATCATCAAGAATGGATGCGACTCATTATAAGGGTGTGCTGGAGAAGGCTTTCCCTTACTACAACACCATTTTTGGACCCGTGTCATGGACTTTCCAACACTATAACTCCCCAATTCATACTGCACGCGTGGTAAAAGAGTGGATTCATAACCAAAATGTGCCTGTACTGGAGTTGCCACCATATTCGCCTGATTTTCATATAATTGAGAATGTGTGGCGATGGTTCTCACGGAAAGTTTACGAGTCCGGTAGACAATTTTCAGACATTAACTCCTTAAAAGAAGCCATCAATAAAGACTGGTGCGACGTTTCTTTGAGCTAACTTACATCTCTTTATGATTCCCTTCCCAAGAGCGTTTATGAAATCATTTCTAACAAAGGCGGGTATACACTTTATTAACTAAGCTATAAAGAATATAGAGAAATGAAGTTAAACTAAGTTCTTGCAATATTTTGTTAATTATCCTTATTTTCAGTTGCTGTCCCTATTCAAGTGCAGCAAGAAAAATGTACATTTTTTTTTTAACACTTACAAAATCATTTGCATAAAAATAACGGGAAAAGTTAGAAGCCTAAATATATTCCCGTACATATGTTTTACTCTTTTATTGGAATACTGCAAAAGTTAAACAGAATATTTTGTCCCTATTCAAGTGCATGGGAGTGTATGTACAGTGCTGATCAAAATAATAGGTAATGAGTTGTAATAGTAATGGCAACACTGAAATCTGCTGTTTGCCAACGTTTTTTCCAATAATTAACGGTACCGGTAATTAAGCAGACAAATTTCCTTTGTTTTGATGTATATAAGGAAAGTCATCAATTCTCATATGTAATGTTGCAGTAGTAAGTGTGAAAGGATGTCATTTTCGGCTTGATCAAAATAATAGGTAACTGCACTTCATCTGGGATTTTTAGTTTTTTTTTTTTCACTGCTGAGGAACGCCGCATCATACAGAATTTGAATAATGGTGGCAAAATGTTAAAATTTATTGCTGAACACTTGGATAGATCCATCAATTTTGTAGCCAATGCTTTGAAAAGGACACCTACCGAAGAAACTCGAGGTCGACCTAGAAAAACAACCTCAGTGACGGATGCTCGAATTGCATTGCTGGCAAAAAAAGGATCCATTCATGTCATCAAAAGCTATCGTAGCGGAAATAAACAACGGTGCCAAACGGCTACAGCAAAGTCAATTACCAGGAAGAGTAGCCAGAAAAGTTCCATTACTGAGCAGGAAAAATATTGCGAATAGGAGACAGTTCGCGCTAGATTTCCAATCCCATACAGCAGAATGCTTTCGCAATATATTGTTGAGCCGAAAATCAATTTATTTGGCTCCGATTGCAAAAGAAATGTGAGAAGATCAAAAGGAAAAGAGTTTCACAACCGTTACACGAAAAAGACTGTTAAACATGGAAGCGGTTCAGTAATGGTATGGGGGTGCTTTTCTTGGTTCGGTGTGGGACCTATTTTCCACATCAATAATATCATGACCAAGGAGATCTACTGCGAAATCTTGGAAAATATTATGTTGCCGTATGCGGAGGACAACATGCCAGTACGCTGGCATTTCCAACATGACAATGATGCCAAGCATTCGCCCAAATTGGTGAAATCTTGGTTGAATCGTGAACAAGTATCAGTGATCCAATGGCCTTCCCAGTCACCAGATCTCAATCCAATTGGTCATTCTGGTTATTAAATAGATAGCTCTTTCACTATAAAATGAATTTTGTAGAAAAATATTCACTATATACAAATATTCTATACATGTATGTATGTATATAGTGCGTGTATTCTTATACGAAAAAAGTTAGTGCGTTAACAAGAGCAAAGAGTTGGCAAAGTGGAAGTGGTAGTGGATTACCATCCGAACAGACGCTGGTTCAATTCCAGCCAAAGTACAAGTACTTTTTTTAATTAATTTTTGAATTCAACAACAACACAAACACAGCTGACGATGATGAACGCCTTTGCCCGATTAGCCGCCTCTGAGTCAGAGGACTCAGAGTGAATGTGAATTCACTGACAAGGATAGAACGTAGAAACTCACTTTTTAAGTTGTTAGACGATAAAAATCCTGATTCGCGACAAGACAGTGTACAGTGGTGAAGTGCGAAGGTTCCAGGTGCTGGAAGCGTGCATCGTGTGCATCCCTCTCCATAGTTGAAAAAAGATGTACGTGGTCTCGGTCTATGCACCTGAAGCTACTCAACCTTCCTTATTTATATCAGAACTCGAATCACTTTTTCGAATCCTAAGGCTAGAGTCGGATGAGAACTATTATCTCATGGCCGGAGATTTAAACGCGAAGCATGGGGATTGGGGAAACAATACGCCAAATCCTAGAGAGAACCTACTACTTAATTGATGGGGTCAGCACAATGTCGAGTTTAGACTCGATGTGAAAGCATCGGACATTCCGTCCTTTCCCAGAGGCGGCTCTTATCTGGATCTCATGCTGTTCGAACAACTGACCGACAGACTATGAACTGTTTACACACTTTTGTGTACTGTCGAGGATGACGACTTCTTCGTGATAGAAGATCCGCAGGAGAAAGTAGAGGCTATAGGAGCGACTTTTCAAGAAGTGTACAAGGTGAATGATAGCGTTCACCCGAACCATGACCTGGAAAATCGCGTCCTTGTGCACAACATCTACCTTCGAAATGATATGCAGGAATGGCGATCTGAGAACACTGGTTTCACCGTGTTCAATAAAGGGAATATGGCAAACAATGCCACCCATGACAGGGTTCACCCCCCGTTCATATCGAAGGTAGCACTCCAAGCGATCTTCGTCTCATTGAGGAGTAAGAAATCCGTGGGAATCGACCGAATTCCGAACATTGTGCTCAGAAATCTCCCTCTAGAAGCGGTAGACATATGTATACACCACCCTGTTCAACAATGCGCTGAATAATGCACATTATCTGGCGCATTGGAAGACAGCAGTGGTGCAGCCCATTCCCAAAAGGGGAAAAGATACATCCAATCCAGCAGATCTCCGGGCGATAAGTCTCCTTCCGAACATCAGCAACATATAATTCCGGACAACCAATTCGGTTTTAAGGAGGATTCGGGTGTTTGAGAGGGCTTGTCTTCGGGCAACTCTCTTGCAATGTGACTTCGACAATATCCAGCGATATTGCGATGACTAGAAGTTAAAGATCAACTTCCAGAAATCGGAAACCATCCTGTTCAGAACGCCGTTATCTGGGGCCTCAAGGGACACCAGAAAGAATTGGCGAAAGTTCTCTATTGTGGGACCTAACGGGTGCCCATTGGCGAGTAGAATTTAGTCAGGTACCTTGGGATCTATATTTTAACAAACATATAGGTGCTGCTTTCGCCAGAGCCCGAGCCGCTTTTGCCCTCTCAAAGAGACTGTTTTATAGCAGCCAACTCGATGCTAGGGTAAAGGTAATCTGCTACACGGCCCTCATACGGCCAATGCTCACCTACGGCTGTCCGTTATGGTTCAACGTGGGAGCAAGCTTGATGGAAAGGATTCGGGTGTTTGAGAGGGCTTGTCTTCGGGCTTGCCTTCATTTATACAGAACACCAGAGTCCGAGTACAAAAAATTCTACTCTAATGAGGTCGTTTATAACAGGGCGAATCTGATCAGAGTGGACAATTTCCTGGTGAAGTTTATTCGCGGTCATATTGCAAGAGCAATGAACTCGACCAATAGCCTGATCTTTGGGGCTTACTACCCCAACGACATGTACCACGAAAATGTGCGCCTTAACGGCTTAATCCCCCTAGAGGCGTTTCTCTATTTTGACAGACAAGGTCTGATACAGGATAGAACGGGTACTCCGATTATCTTCCACGTCGCCAGAAAAGCTGTGGATAGAAGACTTAACTACGAGCGAGGCGTAAAACAGAGTACTGAGGATCGTCTCTGATTCAGTAGGTCGGTTTCGGGGCGTGATGGTAAAGATATAGAAAGATAGCACCAGAAATTTTGGTGAAGAAGTGAGAACAGTGAGAACTCCCTCGTGGCACTCGCTTATTTCTGGCTTTATATTTTATACATAGCCTGGCCGGCATACATAGTTTCTAAGGTAGTCGTAGGTGTTTGTTGTAGGTGTCCTAATTATAAGGTAATCACATATGAAGGTTATTTGCTTAATTATCCTACGAACTTTACTGCAAAACAAGAGATTGGTGTCTTAATAAAAAAAACAATGTGCACCATAAAAAGGTAATAATAAACTATATTCAAATGTACTTACTATTTGTATCGAAACACAAACTACTATAAAGTTTACATTCATATCTACATACATATGTACATACAGCTGCGGTAAAAATAATAGCACCATGATACGAAGCAATCTTTTTCAAGCAGCAAAACCTAAATAAATCTATAAAAACAATTTTTTTGCATATCAATGAATACAATTAACTCAAAAGGTGTTTAGAAAAAAAAACACAAAATTTATTGAATAATATGGAAAATATTTAAGACTTTTTACTGTAAATCAAAAAATAAGCGATAAAAAAAATTGCACTACAACTTCACTGTGCAACTAAAATCTAAAAAAAACTAGGCAAAGTTAAAAAATTCATTTATCACTATAATAAAAAAGTTATTATATATTATAAAAATAAATTAATATTTAGTCGCATGTCCTTTGTTGGCAATTACGGCTTCAGAACGTCTTGACCCTGAATTAATCAAATCCTGGCACATCTTGACTGGAATTTCGTCTCAGGAGCTTTGAACTGCAGCCCAAAGTGTTTCATTGTTTGTCGGTCGTATATTTCCAACAGCTTTTCTTAACATCTGCCCATGGATTGAGATCGGCGACTGCGCTGGCCACTCTATGACATTCACCGAAGGATCCCCGAACCACTTTTTAGCTTTTCTACTTGTATGTTGGGGTCATTATCTTGCTGGAAGGCCCACAATAACGGCATTTTCTCCTGCATACGGCAGCATGACCCCATCAAGGATATTAACGTATACATGTTGATCCATGATCGTTTTTATCCAATGTATGGGGCCAACACCATGGTAGGAAAAACAAGCCCATACCATTATGCTCGTACCTCCATGTTTAACTCTTTTGGTCGTGAATTTAGGGTTGTACTCTGCATTCGGAGGTCTCCTAATGTAAGATCGAGAACCTTTGTCTCCATACATTACGATTTTACTCTCGTCTGTCCATAAAATATACCTCCATCTCTCTACTGGCCATTTAAGGTATTGCTTCGCAAAGTTCATACGCTTGGTTATATGCTTAGCGGTTAAAAGAGGAACTTTTCTTGGGCTACATGCCTTTAAATTATTATCCCTTAGCCGACTGCGAACTGTTTCAATACTAGCTTCAATATTAAGTTTTTTTTTGAGCTCAGTTGCAGGTTTAAAGGCCTCCTTCGTGCTTTTTCGGACTAAGCGTCTAACAAGTAACGGCGACATAGCAGGTTTTCGCCCACGAGTTTCCACTTTTGACACAAAAATAATTGCATTGCGTATCATTTTATTGGAACAGTCAACTAAACGCCTAACTTCGGCGTAAGTTTTGCCCTCTGCATTCATTTTTTTTTATAAATACGCGTTTTTCGACACCACAGTGCTTTCCACGACCCATAACTTCGTAATTAATTAGGAATTTTTAAATATTTTTAATGCAAACGCTACTTAAAAAAATAAACTGTAACACTTTGATGCCTTCTTTAGAAAAAATCAATACAAAATGACTTTTTAAGCAGAAAGGTAAGCGCGGTGCTATTATTTTTACCGTATGAAATCGTACATTTCTCTCAAAACTGCTCTGCAAAAAAATAACCGTTATCATTCGGTGGTGCTATTTTTTTTACCGGCACTGTATATAGTATGTACATACTACCTGACCAATTTTTTTTTTAAAAAAGGTAACCTAGAAAACATTCTTAGTCAAGTTAAAAGTGCAGTGATATTTATACATAGGTGATTTAAATTTCTGGAGTATACTATGGGGATCTACTTGTACCAATTCTCGATGTGCTATTTTTGAAGACTTTATACTTGACTCGGATCTATTTGCCTCAGAGATGGATCTCCAACCACACAAAATTCGTTGTAAATTCTGGAAGATATGCATGGTAGTGACCATTTCCCTATAATCACTAGTAAAACCATAGCACACACAGCTTGCCCAACCTTAAATTTAATATTGATTTAGCTGATTGCCGAAGTTCAGGTCACATATCTCAAAAACTTAACCGGACGGCGCAAAAAAGATTGACACTAATAAAGATGCGGCAACTTTACTGAAACTCATTAGATCGGCCGCTAACATTTCCATCCCACAAACACATCCAAGACAACGTTCATGCTGGATGAAACTCAGAACTATCGACGCTGCGAAATTTAAAGATGACAGCTTGGAAAGATTTTAAAAAAACATACCTCTCAATACAACCTTTTTCTATATAAAAAAAAACGTATGCCCAATTCCGAAAGTTACTCAAAGAGAGCAAAACAAAATACTTCGTTGATTTTACATCTAAGATTAACCCATCCAACTAATATTCCCTTCTTTCAAAGCCAAGTTATTAAAAAAGAAAGTAGCAAAACAGTTACTGTGGTTCGCTGAAACCGTCGCGAATAGGTCGGGTTCAAACTTAAAAGAGGTTGCGCTACTGCACATCGACTTCTTTATCTCTACTTCATTATCCTGCCCCAGCACTTTGAAAAAACGTTTGGTGTATACAATTAAAAAAAAAAAAATAAAGAATGGGGTACGTGCCCAACAATAACTACTATCATACATTTCTCCTGCATAATGCAAAACCTCAAGGATCTCCATTGCCAGTGGTTTTTTTTCCATTGCCTTCGATAATATTAGTTCTGCCTCCTTGATTTTCATCTTGATACATGTGCTACAAATCGATAAAGTCTTGGTCGTAATTCGCTTTTCCCAAGGATAAGATAATCATTCGGTGTTTGGTCAGCATTCCTTGAATCTGTGGTAATCTGCAATTTGACTCAAATTCAAGCTGTCAATTAGGCATCTTTTCGTTCTGCTTGATGATATGCTCTTTGATGGCTGAACTGGTAGTTCTGGAATATTGTCTCATTATTTCCGTTCTGTTTACTTAACCACTTGCTGTTATGATTAGGCCTCGGATTTTGCATATTTGCATATTTTTCATCAGATTGATACCAAACTTTGTATCTAGAAGTTTTATCATTCAAATATAACAAATTGTAATACCTATCGAAAATATAAAAAATATATGCAAAAAAATATGTTACAAATATCCAAAATTCGTTGATTTTACATCTAAGATTAACCCATCCAACTAATATTCCCTTCTTTCAAAGCCAAGTTATTAAAAAAGAAAGTAGCAAAACAGTTACTGTGGTTCGCTGAAACCGTCGCGAATAGGTCGGGTTCAAACTTAAAAGAGGTTGCGCTACTGCACATCGACTTCTTTATCTCTACTTCATTATCCTGCCCCAGCACTTTGAAAAAACGTTTGGTGTATACAATTAAAAAAAAAAAAAATAAAGAATGGGGTACGTGCCCAACAATAACTACTATCATACATTTCTCCTGCATAATGCAAAACCTCAAGGATCTCCATTGCCAGTGGTTTTTTTTCCATTGCCTTCGATAATATTAGTTCTGCCTCCTTGATTTTCATCTTGATACATGTGCTACAAATCGATAAAGTCTTGGTCGTAATTCGCTTTTCCCAAGGATAAGATAATCATTCGGTGTTTGGTCAGCATTCCTTGAATCTGTGGTAATCTGCAATTTGACTCAAATTCAAGCTGTCAATTAGGCATCTTTTCGTTCTGCTTGATGATATGCTCTTTGATGGCTGAACTGGTAGTTCTGGAATATTGTCTCATTATTTCCGTTCTGTTTACTTAACCACTTGCTGTTATGATTAGGCCTCGGATTTTGCATATTTGCATATTTTTCATCAGATTGATACCAAACTTTGTATCTAGAAGTTTTATCATTCAAATATAACAAATTGTAATACCTATCGAAAATATAAAAAATATATGCAAAAAAATATGTTACAAATATCCAAAATTCGTTGATTTTACATCTAAGATTAACCCATCCAACTAATATTCCCTTCTTTCAAAGCCAAGTTATTAAAAAAGAAAGTAGCAAAACAGTTACTGTGGTTCGCTGAAACCGTCGCGAATAGGTCGGGTTCAAACTTAAAAGAGGTTGCGCTACTGCACATCGACTTCTTTATCTCTACTTCATTATCCTGCCCCAGCACTTTGAAAAAACGTTTGGTGTATACAATTAAAAAAAAAAAAAATAAAGAATGGGGTACGTGCCCAACAATAACTACTATCATACATTTCTCCTGCATAATGCAAAACCTCAAGGATCTCCATTGCCAGTGGTTTTTTTTCCATTGCCTTCGATAATATTAGTTCTGCCTCCTTGATTTTCATCTTGATACATGTGCTACAAATCGATAAAGTCTTGGTCGTAATTCGCTTTTCCCAAGGATAAGATAATCATTCGGTGTTTGGTCAGCATTCCTTGAATCTGTGGTAATCTGCAATTTGACTCAAATTCAAGCTGTCAATTAGGCATCTTTTCGTTCTGCTTGATGATATGCTCTTTGATGGCTGAACTGGTAGTTCTGGAATATTGTCTCATTATTTCCGTTCTGTTTACTTAACCACTTGCTGTTATGATTAGGCCTCGGATTTTGCATATTTGCATATTTTTCATCAGATTGATACCAAACTTTGTATCTAGAAGTTTTATCATTCAAATATAACAAATTGTAATACCTATCGAAAATATAAAAAATATATGCAAAAAAATATGTTACAAATATCCAAAATTCGTTGATTTTACATCTAAGATTAACCCATCCAACTAATATTCCCTTCTTTCAAAGCCAAGTTATTAAAAAAGAAAGTAGCAAAACAGTTACTGTGGTTCGCTGAAACCGTCGCGAATAGGTCGGGTTCAAACTTAAAAGAGGTTGCGCTACTGCACATCGACTTCTTTATCTCTACTTCATTATCCTGCCCCAGCACTTTGAAAAAACGTTTGGTGTATACAATTAAAAAAAAAAAAAATAAAGAATGGGGTACGTGCCCAACAATAACTACTATCATACATTTCTCCTGCATAATGCAAAACCTCAAGGATCTCCATTGCCAGTGGTTTTTTTTCCATTGCCTTCGATAATATTAGTTCTGCCTCCTTGATTTTCATCTTGATACATGTGCTACAAATCGATAAAGTCTTGGTCGTAATTCGCTTTTCCCAAGGATAAGATAATCATTCGGTGTTTGGTCAGCATTCCTTGAATCTGTGGTAATCTGCAATTTGACTCAAATTCAAGCTGTCAATTAGGCATCTTTTCGTTCTGCTTGATGATATGCTCTTTGATGGCTGAACTGGTAGTTCTGGAATATTGTCTCATTATTTCCGTTCTGTTTACTTAACCACTTGCTGTTATGATTAGGCCTCGGATTTTGCATATTTGCATATTTTTCATCAGATTGATACCAAACTTTGTATCTAGAAGTTTTATCATTCAAATATAACAAATTGTAATACCTATCGAAAATATAAAAAATATATGCAAAAAAATATGTTACAAATATCCAAAATATATGCAACATATGCTACAAATATGCAAAATATATGCAAACGAGTTTTATCAAAAAATTGAATTCCAAACGTTAAATATTAAAATGAGAGCAATGCAAAAGAATATATAATATATGTATATAGCACAGTAGTCAAAGGGTAGTGATGCGGAATATATGGAGCACAAGCGCTCTCACGCCAGCCTCTCACTATCAACTCCTACTCTACACCTCCACGTTGGTGGCTGCTGGGTGCCTAGTACCTCGGCTGGAGATTGGGTAACCAACCCCTTTGGAAGGTCGTTGGTGGCAGCAAACGAGAGAGGGGGGAGGAGTGTCTTCTCACTAAGGCACTTCCTCTTGATCCAGGCGGTAGCGGACGAATTTCCCCAGATGGAATCAACGGTGGCGCCTATGGTTCCAGTCAGGTTGAACTACTAGTGGTATCCCTATATGAGCTGCTTCAACGAATGTGAATCCCAGGTCTATAGGGATCTCCTACCAAATAAAAAACTCAGTAGTTCAGAAACGACCGCAAGCCTCGGAAAAGGACGGATTTACTGTTGACGACCCTGCAAAACGGAAAAAGGACAACGATTTTCGAGTCTGCACGTGGAATGTTCGCACCATGAATAGGCCACGTGCAGCCGAACAATTAGCGGAGGCCCTCGACTGCTACAAAGCAGATATAACCGCCATCCAGGAAGTGCGATGGGATGGGCCGGGCAAAAGAAGTATGAAAAACTGCGACATCTACTACGGTGACTGCTATCGAGAACAGAAGTAGCGTCTATTTGGGTGCGGATTCGTTGTAAGCGGCAGACTTCGGCATGAAGTCTTGAGCTTTAGACACGTTAGTGAACGCCTTACAACAATCCGCATCAAGGCAAAATTCGCAAACATCAGCCTGATATGCGCTCACGCCCCCACAGAGGAAAAAGATGATGTTACCAAAGATTGTTTCTACGAGCTCCTAGACAAAACATATGAGCAGTGTCCTAAGTATGACGTTAAAATCGTCCTAGGTGATTTTAACGCCAAAATAGGAAAGGAGGACGTCTTTGGTAGCACCATCGGAAAGCACAGCCTACACGACACCACGTCTGAAAACGGACTTAGATTAATTGACTTTGCTGCGGAGCGTAATGTTACTATAGCTAGCACGCGGTTTCCTCACCTCGACATTCACAAGGGAACATGGCGGTCGCCAGATCATCAAACCGTGAACCAAATTGATCATGTTGCGATTGATGTAAGGCACTCCTCCGGTATTCTGGACGTCCGTTCATTCCGGGCGGCCAACGTAGACTCGGACCACTACCTAGTTGTAGCTAAGGTACGTCTACGGATATCCCAAACGCCACAACATTGGGAAAATACTGTGAGGAAATTTAACGTTGAACGGCTGCAATCGCAACAGACCGCCAGAACCTTTGCCGATCGCGTATCCCTCAACCTCTCGAGAAGTCCTATGCAGCCAACATCAAGTACTGAAGACCAGTGGCATCGGTGCCAAGAAGCCATCAGAAACGCCGCAACTGATGTGCTGGGTTTCACCCGACCACCCCCACGAAACCCCTGGTTTGATGAAGAGTGTCGGCAAGCACATGCAGCAAAACAACTCGCCTACAAAGCGGCGCTGCACAGAAGGATGAGAGCTGCTCGTGAGCTCTACGAGCAAAAGAGGAGGGAAGAACATCGGCTTCTCCGAAGGAAAAAAGAGAGAGCATGAGAAGCGCGCGATCGAAGACATTGAGAGGTGCTACTCCAGGAACAATGTTCGGAAGTTTTACCAGAAGGTAAAAAGAACGTGTCAATGCAATAAAACCCGAACAGAGGCCTGTAGAGATGAACAAGGAAACCTCGTAGTTGAGTCGCAGTCGGTGTTGAGGACATGGAAAAACCACTTCTGCAGACTGTTAAACGGCGACGACGACCCCAAATTCCGCCGTCAGGCAGAACGAACCAATCAACTTGGACGATGAAAGTCAAGACTCCCGTCCACCCGACCAGAGTGAAGTGAGGATAGCAATATACAAACTCAAATCCAACAAGGCTGCTGGACCGGACGGCCTACCGGCCGAGCTATTTAAGGCAGCGGGAAATGACTTGGTAGAGAGCATACACCAACTCATTTCTAAGATCTGGTTGGAGGAAAGTATGCCTAATGAATGGAACCTCAGCATCGTTTGTCCGATCCACAAATTAGTCTCCTTAACATCGCATACAAGATCCTGTCGGCCGTTTTGTGTGAACGTCTGAAACCACTTGTCAACGAACTGATTGGCCCCTATCAGTGCGGTTTTAGACCCGGAAAGTCCACAACGGATCAAATATTCACACTACGGCAGATCCTGGAGAAAACCCAAGAAGTCCAAATCGATACTCACCATCTTTTTATCGATTTCAAGGCGGCATATGACAGCATTTATAGAGACGAGCTATACAGAGCCATGTCTAGCTTTGGCATCCCTGCCAAACTCGTTTGCTTGTGCAGGATGACGATGGAGAATGCTCATTGTGCGAAAGAATTGTGCGAAACTCACAAGCCAACACCGGAGGCACAATCTTTCAAAAGTCCGTGCAACTACTAGCGTACGCCGACGATATTGACATAATTGGCAGAACCCAGCGGGCTGTCACTGGTGCGTTCGCTGGTATTGAAACGGAAGCGGCAAAAATGGGTTTAGCTGTAAATGAGGGCAAAACCAAGTATATGCTGTCAACTAGAAGGGACACACAACACCGACGAATTGGACAGAACGTCACAATAGACAGTTATAACTTTGAGGTAGTTAAGGACTTTGTATACCTCGGCTCCGCTATAAACTCTGACAACAATATCAGCTCAGAGATCAAACGAAGGATCACTCTTGCCAATCGCTGTTTCTTTGGCCTAAGAAGGCAATTGAGTAGTAAGGTCTTGTCAAGAAGCAAGGAAACTCTTTATAAGACCCTCATCATCCCAGTCCTGCTCTATGGCGCAAAAGCATGGACGTTAACCAAGATGGATGAAGATATCCTTGGTCGTTTCGAACGCAAAATCCTTCGGTTGATTTTCGGTCCCGTTTGCGTTGACGGGCTATGGAGAAGGAGATTTAACAGCGAACTCTACGAGCTGTACAGCGACATCGACCTAGTCAGAAAAGTACGCATTAGCCGTCTAAGATGGCTAGGACATGTAGAGCGGATGGACATCAACGCTCCGGCCCGAAGAGTCTTCGAATCCATCCCGGAGGGACAACGCAGTAGAGGAAGACTTCGCCTTAGGTGGCGTGCACAAGTGGAAGAGAACCTCAACCAACTTGGAGTGCGTAACTGGAGGCAGTTAGCCAAAGACCGCGCTAACTGGAGAGGCTTGTTGGTTGAGGCCCAGGTCCACCCCGGACTGTAGCGCCACCTAAGAAGAAGAAGATATAGCATATACCACGTTCCCTATAAAGCTAACAAAAGAGCTGATAAAAAATCCGCAACTATATCGGAATTTTGATTTTGATGGGTGGCTCAGTGGTTAGTACGTTGGACTATGGGGCAAGGGGTTTGAGGTTCGAATCCCAGTCGGAGCACCTAAAAAAGTTTTTCACGGCCCCACCTCTCGCGAGCGTCTGACAAACATCCGAGAGTACAACTGTCCTGAGAAAGCTTCTCAAATAACAAATTGCCCTTCGGATACGGCATTGAACAGTAGGCCCCTTCCATTCGTGTAAAGATTATAACAAGCACAATACGAATGGCTGTGAGAAGCTAGGCCCTGGGTCCAATCGACCTGTTGCGCCAAGTATATATTTATTTATTTATATCGGGATTTTATATATACTGGGTGGGCCAAAAGTCTCTTTCCTATGTAAAAAATTAATAACTCTTTTATTTATAGATATTTTTGAGTAATTGTTTTCGTTGCACACATAAGACTTGGGAGATTTGACATGAAGCACTAAACGATCGCACAACGAACACAAATCGTCGTATTATTTTTGGAAAACAGTCGGTCAATAATTTACACTCCTAACGTCAATTTTATGGAGCTCGTAATGCTCCCAGTATTCGTGCAATAATGGTCAAATTTAAGAAATATGAGAACGTTGGCGATGTTAGGGGTACTGCTGGCAGACCTCGTTATAGACGATCGACCGAAAACATTTAGGTCGTTAGTGACAGTGTTGCAGCCGATCCTGAAACATCGGCACGACGACGTTCAACACAGTTAGGCATATCGCGTGGCACGATTCATTGTATTTTGAGGAATGATCTGCACCTATACCATTACAAAATCCAGTTGTTTCAACAACTCAATCCTGGTGACCCAGAAAAACGTTTGGAGTACTGCAGGAATTCCCAAATCGCACTATCTAAAAAACAGTGATATTGAATGGCCACCGCGATAGCCTGATCTGTCGGCTCTAGACTTTTTTTATGGGGTTACCTAGAGGAAAAGGTTTACATTAGCGAGCCCCACACTATAGAGGAGCTAAAACTCAAAATTCGAGAAGAAATCGGGAAAATTACATCGGCAACAGTTCAAAAAGACATGGAAAGTGCTATCAAAAGAGCTTATGAGTGTCTGCATTCTAATGGCGGCCGCTTAACCGATGTAATTTGCCATACATAATGAAAAAAATGTCCATGAAATAAACTTTTATTTGTAATTTATTTCATTAATTTTTATCTTTTCGTTCAAAAGTTGTCCCAGATTTACATAGAAAAGGGACTTTTAGCCCACCCTGTATAACATCGAATTTCGAGAGAGTTGCCGAAATAATACCTTCCTTGGAAGCGAAGGGTCTACCATTAGCAAAGTCAATGAATTTATTTAAGGAAGCTAAAAATATAGTTCATACCATAACTGTTGATTTTGGAATGGATTTAAAAAAGAAATTTGAAGCCATTTTGAAAAGAAATTCAGATTTTAATATCATTTCGAAATTAAATATTATTTTAAATCTCATAGATGAAAATTTGTCTGAACTTGAACTTGTCACAAATAAAAATATCATTAAATATCAATTTGCTCCAATTACTTCTTGTGACGTTGAAAGAAGCTTCAAAGCGTCAAAGCCTCTCAATTAATAATTTAGAGAAAATGATGGTTGTATATTGTAATGGGAATTATCTTGAATAATTTTTAATTGTTGCTCTACTTTAAAATCTGACAGTAATTTATAAAATTTCAATATGATACTACCATGTGAATCACTTTTCTTTATTGATTTGTTTAACATAGGAATTTTTTCCATATTTTGCATATATTTGGCATACTATGCATATGCATTTCATGCAAATATGCCAACAAAATTTAAATATGCATATCGGTTTCAACTTTGGTATCATCTGAATTTACCTATCTTAATCCTTCAAAAATATGCAAAATCCGAGGTCTAGTTATGATTGAGCAACATGTTTATGCGCAAACTGCTGATGTTAGCGCTTTTTGATTCGGGTTCATTGTGTTCTTATTTTCATTTTTATTTTGTCGATAAACTCAACATATTTCTTTCGAGGTAAGTATGCTTAAATGTAGAATATTGTATTTGGTTAAAGCGATATTGTCTAATACTGATTTGGTCTATTTTAGCTCCCATCAACTTTAATTTTACTGTCTAAATAATTTGCTGGAATGTTATTTCCTTTAGTCTTTTTCTTTCAAACATTACGAATTCCAGCTGTATCTTCTTCTATTGATTTCTTGAAATCAAATATATACGTACATCTAAATTCATTAGTTAAGAGGCAAGAACAAGCCTCGGATAAGGATAACCCTACTGTTGACGACCTAGCAAACGAAACAACCGCTATCCAAAAAGTGGGATAAGATGGGCCGGGCAAAAGGAGGATGAAAAACTGTGACATCTATTACGGTTATTGCTATAGGGAGCAGAAGCAGCGCTTATTCGGATGCGGATTTGTTGTAAGCTGCAGACTTAGGCAATGAGCTGTGGACAAGTAAGGGCGCGTCTTATGACAATCTGCATAAATTCGCCAACATAAGCCTGATATGAGCTCATGCCCCCACAGAGGACAAGTACAACGCGACCAAAGAATGTTTTTACGAGCTCCTTGACCAAACCAATGAGCAATGCCCTAAGTATGACGTTTAAATCGTCTTAGGCGATAGGGAAGCAGGACATCTTTGGAGGACAGTTGCAAAGTATAGCATACACGATACGGCGAAATGTCACAATAGCACACGGTTTCCTCATCTCATGATCATGAAACGGTCAACCAGATTATCACATTGCGATCGACGCAATTCAGGCCTCCAGTATTTTGAATGTCCGAACTTTCCTAGCAGATAACATCGACTCGGCTCATTACTTTGTTGCCAAGGTGTGAATGAGGATTTCCCAAACGCCACCACGGAAATGATTTAAGAGTCCGCCAGAAACTTTGCCGATCGCGTTACCTGAAATCTTTAAATGACTCTTATGCAAACTTAAATCTAACAAGGCTGATGGACCTGATGGATAACCAGCCGAACTGGAAATGACCTAGTAGAGAGCATACACCAACTCTTTTCTAAGATTTGGTCAGATAAGTGTACGCCTGGTGAATAGAATATCAGCACCATTTGCCCGCTCCACAAGAAAGGAGACACACTCAACTGCGCCAACAACAGAGGAATCAGTCTCCTCAACATCGCGTAGAAGATTTTGTCTGCCACCTGTGTGAACGCCTGAGACCCTTCCAGTCCAAGTCGATACCGACCATCTCTTATCGATTTTAAGACCGCATATGACAGTATTTATAGAGCTGTACAGAGACATACATACATATCTAGTTTTGGTATCCCTGTCAAACTCGTCAGATTGTGCAGAATGACGATAGAGAATTTCCGCTGCTCCATCAGTTAACAACTTTGAGGTAGTATTTATTACCTCGGGTCTGCTGTTCAGAGAACACCTCACCAGAAATAAAACGAAGAATAACTCTTGCCAATTGCATTTTCTATGGGCTAAGAATTGAGTAGCAGATTCCGAAGTTCCGAAGAACTAAGGAGACTCTATATAAGACCTTGATCATCACAGTCCTGCTTTATGGCGCTGAAGCGCGGACTCTGTCTAAAGTGAATGAAAATATCCTCAATAGATTTGAGAAAAAGATTCTTCCTAAAATTTTCCATTCCGTTTGCGTTGAAGGGCTTTAGAGGAGCAGATTCAACGACGACCTGTGCGAGCTGTACAGCGACATCGACCTAGTCAAAAACCTGCGAATCACTCGCCAGGACATGTAGAGTAAATGGACACCAATGTCTCGGCCCGCAGAGTCTTCGAATCAAACCCGGATGGACAACGCAGTAGAGGAAGACCTCGCCTTAGCTGACGCGCACAAGTAGAAGGGAAACTCAACCGACTTGGAGTGCGCAATTAAGGAGGAATTTTTAGAAAATATTGAGGAGGACAAGTCATTCCACATACGTGTTGAATCGCTAAAGAACAAGCTTCTAAATTTCACTGTTAGACCAAAAATAGGTTGCAATAGATAAGGGTGTATTGAATATTGTGTTCGTGCAGTAAGATTAAACTGCAGGACACACGGGACACAGCTATAGATTTGATATATAGTATTGATATATGCCTGATATCAGAAACCCAACTAAAAAAGGGACCTGGACCCAAAATAAAAGGATACAGTGATTATCACGCACATCATCCTTCGGAAAATGCGAGAGGCGGATCTTCTCTTTATATAGAACTCGACTCTATGCAAATAAGTTCAGTCTCCGTAAAAATAAACCACTTAGACTACCACATCGGATCTAGTTACTTTCCTCCGGGATATAGGCTAGTAGACGACGACCTCGTTCGCCTCTTTGAATCACTCGGGCCTAATTTTATCATCGGTGGTGACTTTAACGCGAAACACACCTTCTGGGGTTCAAGATGTAATTCAACGAAAGGGAGGCTACTGTACAAAGTCAGTATGAAGCGTGGTGTGAAGTTTTTTTCGACGGGAAAGCCAACGTATTGGCCAACTCACAAAAATAAAATCTCTGACCTCATCGACTTCTTTATCGCAAAAGGGCTAGCTAAAGATCTGACGGAAGTCGAAGAATGCTATGATCTATGCTCAGATCACTCAGCAGTCACTCTAAAAATAGGTGGAAACCTAGATACGAAAGAAGGACCGCCCATGTTAACTAGTAACAAAACTAACTGGGACGCCTTTAGAAAAGACTGATTTAAATGTGCCGCTAAAGACAAAGATCGAAATAGAAGACGAAATTGACAAACTTGTGGAAGCAATTCAGAGTGCAGGGTGGAAAAACACTCTTTTCCGGAAGACAGTAACACAGAACAATAAAGTTAAATTCCAGCCTGAAATTGAAGACCTCATACAAGAAAAGAGGAGAGCGCGCAAGAGATGGCAACAATCCCGAGCGCCCCCAGATAAAACTTATTTGAACCATCTTTGCAACCAATTGAAAAATGTGCTGCAGGATTTAAGAAATGGCGAGACTTCTACTTACCTCGAGGGCTTGACTGCTGAAAAGAGCTCAAACTATTCACTATGGAAAGCTTTGAAGTCCGTAAGGAAACCCGTAATGCACTCGCCACCAATAAGGAAAGTTAACGGCGAATGGGCAAAAGAAGACAAGAAAAAAGCGGAATTATTTGCCGAGCATTTAGAAGAAACGTTCAAGCCGTTCGATGGACAACCATTGATCGAAGACTCGAATGTTAACACGACACCCGACAACTTTATAGTAAAAACCGTATCTCTGTCCGAACTTCGAATGACAATAGGAAAGTTGAAAAATAACAAGGCTACCAACAAAGGCGTTGTTAAGCTGCTCTACATTATAAACGCTTCTTTGAGACTTTTATATGTTCCAAGGCAATGGTAAGTCGCCGAAGTCATTATGGTTCAGAAACCGGGGAAATTTGCAAACGATAAGAAATCATATAGACCCATTTCGCTTCTGCCGATAACATCTAAGGTCTTCGAGAAACTTCTGATTAAACGATTACAACCAGTAATTGAAGAAAGACACTTGATCAGGTGTATCGTATAACGAATGAAATCGAAGAAGCAACGCATGTCAAGGTAAACCACCTACCTATTTTCATTAACTTGGTACAAATACCATACGCAAACGAGGCAAAATATCTAGGAATGACCCTAGACGCAAAACTTAAGTGGAAGTCACACGTTAAAAAAAAGCGCGACGAGCTAGAAATCAGACTAAGAGAAATGCATTGGCTACTCGGAAGATACTCGAAGCTAAGCGTATATAACAAACTGCTTCTGTATAAGCAAGGGCTAGAACCGTCTTTGACATATGGAATACAACTTTGGGGTTGTACGAAACCAAGCAATATGGCAAACATTTCAAAACAAAGCTCTACGAGCAATCGTTAATGCTCCGTGGTATATAAGAAATAGTGATATTCACAGAGATCTAGGAATTGCTACTGTGAATGACGAAGTAATGAAGTTTGCTCGCAAACTTCGTACTCGTCTTTACGCTCATTGCAATAATGAAATAATCCGTACTATAGACGTGACAAACATCGAGAGCCGACTACAAAGAACAAGACCGTTCGACCTAGCGCCGTAAGGAAAACCGCATTTAATGACGGTATTAGTAGGTGCCTTCGCTGGAAGGCTACCTACCTAACGCGATTAATACTACAGAAGCATAAACTACTTGTTAAGGGAACTTAGTCGTAGTCATGAAACAATGAAGAAATGAGAGGATTAAAGCTGTACTACTATGAGCACGCGCGACCGGTTTCTCATAGTGCGCGGGTGAGGTTTAGCCCGTAGGCATATACTGACTGACACTAATGACATGCACAGGTCAGCTATATGAATGAATCGGGCATCACCAATGGTACGGACCATTGGTATCTTTTGAAGACTCCTCACCTCCAGGCGCAACCAAAAAAAAAAAAAAAAAAGCTATAGATTTCATCCGAACAACTACGGTGGTACTACACGTACAGGACCGATATGCTTCCAACATTCGGACGAAAGGTCAAATTGAAAGGTTACTGATCAATCTATAAGCCGGACGCTGAACACGATCTAACAAGGTCAAACAAGTTGCGGGAGCTCCCACCCAAACATGTCACTTGTATTCTAGTGCATTCTAGATCCCATTTTGTCGAGGTGTTGAAATGTCAATTGAGTTGAATTCTTGTTTGTGGATAGTTAGATCCTGATAAACTGCAAGAGTGGATACCCTGCTATGGCGAATTCACTGGGGGAAGGCCTAATCGTTAAGCTGAGTTTCACTTAGCGCCATCACTGCTGGTATGAGCTTGAAGATGTCAGAAGTTGTAAAGAAGTTTCCTCTTACCCCACAAATATTTGTGTATGTAACGTCAAACAAATAATGTTCGAATGTTTAAAATTTAACACTCAACAAAGAATGAAAGTATGTTACTTTATTAAATAGAATGTAAAGGTTTGCCATGTTGATAGTAACTATGCCTTAACAGCAGAGTTGACCCGTAAAGATCCCAGTTTAAATAAAGCTCACCACTCAGTCGTATGTACTTGAACCTTAATGCTCAAGTCTTAATCTAATACACTTGACTTTCTTCATATTTGAAAGAATTACTGTAACATTGTACTAATTGTATCCGGGAGATTTCATAATTTTTGGTCGTTTTTTTAAGCTGAAAAAAATGTACGTGACCATATGTATATGGTCCTCAGTCGAATTAAAGCAACTTCAAGACTTATAAATTTTCCCTTACCAAGTTTTTTTTTGACTTCTAGCGAAAATTTTGAAAAAAAAATTAATTTATAAAAAGTGGGCAATTTCAAAACTTGGTACCCCATTACTTCGCATTTGTCTTATAACTATTAAATATTAATTTTAAGCCCAATTGTTAGAGAACTAACTGAGAAATAGTTAGTTTTCAAAAGTATCGTTATACGTATGTACATATCTGCACGGAAAAACGTGGTACGGGAGCGTATACCTAAATTTAGCCAATAATTACATTTTATCAAAATCGTAATAGCCTATTTCAAGAAAATCCATTTTAACTAAAATAGACCTTAAGTAAAGTACCCTTAATTTTGTTTCAAAAATGTTTACACTTGCATTGCTTCTATTGTGTCACGACGATTGCCAATCTTGTCGCGGTGTGATGGCTTAGTCAGGACGCTTGGAGACGACATCGGAGATGCACCCTAAGGTATTGCCGTAACGCTGAACATATCGCAAGAGGAGGCTCGGAAACTAAGAGGTGATATCCTTCTTCCCTCCCCCCTCTGGGATGGATCAAGGTGTCAACCGTACCATCCCGATGATCAACTTGCCTGAGGGCACAGCAAACGGTGCATCCAGAAAAACTGGCGAACTCTGGATCATCTAGCCCCGTCCGTATAATGCGGGGCTCTGTGCGGATGGAACTCCCCCTCCCTAGCTACTCGTGGCACCAAAAATTATGCCTAATAAACCAAATAAACAATAAACCATAAAAAACAGTGAGATCGGATCTCTGACAACATCACACATGTGAAGAAGCGCCTGTCAGACTTGCCGCCTTGATGCCGCCAGGGAGTGTTCGATGCTGTTAGATGAACTAGACGGCATGACACTAACATCGGCTCTGTCGCCCACCCATCCTTTCTGAGTTAAACTGCGCAATACCATCGCGTAGCTCAACTCCCGCGACTCTCAAGCTCTCTGCACAGGAGAAATCGCTGAATCTGGACAAGCAGCATCGTGGGCCAGTTCAACGAACTTCTGAAGTTCCATCCTCTACGGCACTTGAAAACTGGCCGCACTGCCATCAGCGGCGGACGCCAACTGGCCACTCGCGGCATAAGTCGAGAACCGAAACGCCAAGCCCATACTTGTGCCATCAGCCACCACTCCATCCTAGGAGGTAATCCCTCTCGTGTGCATATCGACCCCTCTGCTACGAACTCATCGAGAATTGGTCCCATGAACCAAGCGGGGAACCAAACCGTCGTTGCGCCAGGATCTGCTGCACCAAAAGACGTCCATTCGCAGACGAGGAATCCAAGGCCTCAAAGATGACGACAAACTAAATGAGTTCCAAAACCCTCTCCGAGGACGATTAAAGATGGTGAATCTTTCGGATGACGAAGGGGGGATCTGCTACGGCAAATAGCAACAGAGTGATGAACTGTCTTTGCGATCATCCCTCATCCGAAATCACCACCTACTATTAAAGCTGCTGTCTGGCACTCAAGTTACGTCAAACCACCACTATCAGTTGGATTGCCCAGTTATCTCGCTTACCAAGGAGTCCCTCGCACTACTTCAAGCAAAGGGCTTTAAGATCAATTGTGATCTTAAACTAGTAGAGGTGAAATTCTTTCCTTTGGATCGAATCAACGTTACCCGTCAACCCACATCTCCGTCCCCGATGACGAACCATCATCATCTGCCCTTTAGGTGTTGTCTGTTCCAGATGACAATGCTCAAACTGGTACAGATTAACCTCCAACGTTGGATACGAAGTGACACCGTTATTGGACTCACGGCTGCCGGCTATACACTATACCATGCAAGGAACACAGGTAACATTCGAGCTTGCATTCTTGCTAAATCCGCACTAAATTTAACCTTTCCTCCTCATCGTAGCACAAACGATCTTCCAGTAACGCTGCTAAAATCGAGACGCAGCAACATTTGGCTGGGTTCAGGCTACCTACCCTATGAAGACCACGATTTCGCCGCAACAAAGGAGATCAAAGCAGTGGTAGATGAAGCAAGGAGGAGAGGAGTAGGAATTGTGCTAGGGTGCGACACCAACGCGCACCATCAGCTATGGGGCAGTACCGATACTAACTCCCGAGGTGAGTCATTTTTCGAGTACAGTAATACCTCGATTTCCGACGCTTCGATTAACGTCATTTCGACTTACGACGGCAAAAAAATTCAGGCAGCTACCTTTATTTACGACGTTTTTGCTTCGAACATACATCAATATGTTTACATAATTTTTAAAATTAAAAAAAAAAAAAAAATGTTCGAACAATTTATTTTAGTTCTTTTAAATTATTTTATCAGTTTGTTTACTTTTTTAGTGGACATACACACATATTTTCATATAAAAGCAATGAATAAATGAAAAGTAAGCTAAAATCTTTGAAGTATGAATTTTTCAGTTTCAGTGCTTCGGTTTAAGTCATTTTCGATTTACGTCGGGTCTGTCAGAACCAATTAGTGACTTAAACGAGGTATTCCGTACTTAGCAGGCACAGACCTAGTAGTATGCAATAGCGGAAATAGTCCCACCTTAATAACTAAAACCTGTCAAGGGGTAATAGATGTTACCCTCGTTTCTCTGTCATTTCTAACTAAACTGTATCCGACAGCCACCGGGAGGTAGCCTTCAACAACGTTGAAACGCACTCGATAATCAATGCCCTATGCAATACTGTCAAGTGACGTGCACACTAAAGGTCTCGATTACTGTGGAATCTAGTGCTCAACGAAGCCCTTTCGAATATAGAAAAAACTGTTATGAAAACTGAAAAAGTTATCGCTTACGCAGACGACTTCGCTACACTAGTAACAGGAAAATACCCGCAGACACTTCATTTTTTTTTTTTAAATTTTGGCACTATCCACTACACTTTTTTTCTTAAGATTACTGAGTTTGTTACTTTGCTCTATTAATTTGATTCTATGATCCATACTCTATGTTTGTATTATTGTATTGTATCAGAAAAGAATTAGGGCTGAATTCGTAAACGTCAATTGCATGACGATGATCACGATCAAGAATTCGAAAAGGTTTTGACATGTCCGTCAACAATTCGAGAATCTATTGCCACTGCAACTGATCGACAATAATCGTGCAACAACACATTCGATCTCAGCTGAATGCTTCGGGATGACGTTTGATTTTTTTTATTTTATTCGCTATAAAAATGGAGTCAAACTACCAACAAGAGCAAGAGCCGTAAGTACCATGTAATGTTTTATTATGTTTTTTTTTATATTAATTTTGGTTACCGTATTTAAGTGAAACACACGTTTGGTCCCGAAATGACATAGAATGCCTGATTGCGGTCAGAATAAAATATGAAACCCAGTTCAATGAGGGAAAAAGAAAGAAGAGCACATTATGGCGCAAACCTATTCTTCGCGAGATAAGAAGTGCAAATCAATTCAATTTCACTTTTTAGTGAAATGTGTTTTATGTGTTTGAACAAAACCATGTTTCTATAATTTTTTTTTTCCTCTGAAAATTTAATGCAACTAATCTGTTTTTACTGTTTTCTTCGACAAGACTTGTTAATAAAAAATTAGCGATAGATTTATCCATTTTATTTATTTTGTTTTACGAGAAGGATAACTATAATAATATACATACATATATAGAATAATAATAAGAACTCAAATAAAATGGCAAAATCGACAAAGACGACGATGACGACGATTGCGTTCATAAACGTCAAAATATGCGATGGCATTTTATTGCGCTTGCGTCACAGCACTGCAAATGACCATTGCAACTTTGACGAGATCGTCATGCAATTGACGTTCACGAATACAGCCTATATTATTATACAACCCGATTTTTATGATAGTTATTGCTTCCTATACATTCTTATATTAAGAGGCCTCTACCCAAAAAACACGAAAAAACCGAAAAATGAGCAATCGGTTTCCCATGCCATTCGGCGAATTGTGAACCGATTTGAATGGTACTTATTACATTTTAAAGAATAGAGTTTTATCAGCAATGTGGAAAGCAGATTTTTGAATAAGGTTTTTGTTGCTGTAATATTTAAATATTTCGCAGCCAACTTTCGCTTTTTTGCACAAAATTGTGAATCGGTTTCCCAATTTACAATAAGAAAACATCGTTGGTGTAATATGAAATTAGACTCTTTGAAAAGCTAATGAATAGATCTTCAATGTAGTAGAACAGAATTTTGAAATTTTTCTTCTTTTTCGAGATATTAGTGCTTGAAAATTGATAAAATTTGTCAAATTAAGCCATGATTTCCGTGTAATGATGTCAATATTTTTAAACTAAATTTTCGGTAACATGTTAAAAGCACATTTCATGTATCTGATAAAGAAGAAAAACACAGCATTCACTCCGCAGGAAATGATAACCACTGCATTTTATAGCACTCTTTTGTAACGAAAATTTAAATTTTTAGCGAAATATTTGGTTTTTGATTCAAATTTATATCACTACCGCACTTATTTCAGAAAAATATTATTTTCGATTTCGAAAAAATTTCATAAGGGTTTGGTAGATTGTGACAAAAATGAGTACTATGTCGGTGTGCATTCCCCTTAGTTTTCCATAGAAAAGTCATCCTCTAAGTCGAAACTCCCTCTAACTTGAATATATTCTTTCGATTCTTAATTTATTACAATTCCTCTAAGTCGAATTTTTCTTTTGAGGAAAACGAAAACCATGACTATACGCCGCGTCGGCCGGCCGTGTTTCTGTGGCTACTTAAGAAATATGTACATAGATGCGTTGTTGGTTGGGTAGCAAACTACGTATACATACATACATATATAGGTAGGAAGTTTTTTATTTGAAAACAGTCGATCATTATCTGTAAAGCTTTGTCGCTTCATTGTGTTGGAAGTCTACGAATGAGGACTACAAGATATCACTGCTCGACTGTGTACGCGAAATTTCAAAAGCGTGGGAGCAGGACGTAGCTCAATTGATAATTGTTTCATAAAGGCCGGATCTATGTACGACTGAGTCATGGTACGATGAGGATGAAATTCTAAATTTATTGAGATGTGCAACCGAAGACACCAATGAAATTGAGAGGATCTGGAACAGACTATAATGTTGAAGGCGTGAATTGGAAAGACTTTATTGAAATCGATGACGGAATCATAGCTACAGAAGTACCTGATCCCGAAACAATTTTGGAAACGATAGTTCGTGCTGCTGACGCAAACGATGACGAAAGCAAAGCTGAAGAAGATGATGCCCAAAACAATAAACATTCAAAAGCCGAAAAAGAAGGAAATCGATAACGCAATCGGAATATTGCAATCTGCACTTGAAATGACCGCTAATGTACCGGATGAGGTTTACCATTGTTCAAAACAATTTTTGGTGATTTTATGAATTAATGTGTTATAAAAGCAAGCAGCTTATCTTTATTTATTTAATTTCCGTTCTCTGTTACCTTCTTTTTACGTTGAATAAATACATTAAAAAAAAATTATTAATCTCTCCCTCTAACTCGAATTTTTCCAAAAATCCCTCTAACTCGAACTAATTTTGATCTCCCCTGGAAATTCGACTTAGAGGGAGTCGACTGTATATACATATAATATTATCTTTATGTTTCACTTTTCATCACATCGACTTAAGTTTTTAACAAAAAAAAATTGTTACATCTTTAAATTGTTTTTTCTTATCGCACGTACTTTACAGAAAATTGCTCATCAGTGATAAATAATTTCTCTTATAATAGGTAGAAAGGTAAATTGATATAAGGAACAAGAAAAAACCAAATGAGTCCCATCGCTGGAGTCGATTTTTACAACTGCCATATAACATTTAAAAACAATTAACGTTTCTTACTACATTTCGAACCTGCTTGAAAACCTAAAAATACGTTACGTTAACGACTTAATTAAGATAGATTTATATTTATTTACTATACATTCGATTAACGAGATCACCGCCTTTAAGAAAAATACTAACTTGAATAGTATGGGTGTTCTATTTATCATATCTTAACGTAAAAAGAAGACAACAGTTGTTGTCCGGTTTCTTTTTTGACCAACTGTATGTAATTCCAAGTTTGCATGTAAACTTTGCAATAAAGGTCAACATGTCATATGTAAAAGTAACACATTTTTTTCTTAAAAATGAGCACACATGACAGTTATCAAAAGATCTGTAGTCAAGGTTTATGCAAAAACTGTTTAGCTTCTAGTCATTTGTCCAAGCACCCGTAGGTGTTATTACAGTCAGCAGGCATAAATTCGCTCTTGCATAGTTAAAAAACTACGGTGCAAATGAGAAGTTGGAGTGAAGTGTATAGTTTAAAATGAAAAAAATTGTTGGAGACGAGATACTAATCTATAAGAAGCTCATTACATTTTTAACTTTAGTGGGAACGTGCTACGAGACCGCTTTGTTCCCTAACGGAAAACCCAGGACCTTCCACCTTTGACATCAGCACACGTACTCATACCCCTTTTCACCGTTTCAGAATCAGAGTTAACTCCAAGGGCAAATAGGAGACCTGGTGCTAATCAAAGATGATCGCCCTTCATCCAGTGAAATGGCACCTGGACAGCATAGTAAAAACTTATAAGGGAGCAGGCAAAATAACAAGAATGGTCACAATTATTACACAGCTTAGAGAATTTTGCAAACCGATTACAAAACTATCCCCACTACTACTACCCACTGCAAAAATATACAGTTCACACAAATGTGCACCAACGAGGGACTCGAACACACAAAACAACAATACAACACTACAACCAATTAATACTCCCAATTATTAGCTATTTAAGAGGCCTCTACCCAAACTGTCCAACTCATATTCGAACATCAACTTATTTAGTGAACAACCAAATTGGTTAAAACATAAGATAGACAATTTATTTTTCGAAATTAAAATATTTGAAATATTCTATTCAAAATTATTTTTCAGTATTTGCCTTAGTGGCAAACTGACTAGTCATAGAAGGGTGTAGTTCATTATTCAATTTTTATTTATATTTACGTTGCTGGGCAACAATACATATAAGTAGAGTATTAGTGTAGGGATACATTTATAGATACCTTTCCTTGGATGTATAGGACGAGTTTTAATTGTGTATGTTATACACAGCTTCACAGAAAAATATGAAAAATTGATTTTTTATGAACATTTTTATATTTTGGGAATCTGGTTCGACCGTTAAACAACTGTAGAACACTACAGTAGAAACGTTTTCTGCTTGTAACGTATTTTTAGGTTTTCAAACAGTTTCGAAATGTAATAAGAAACGTTGACTGTTTTTAAATGATAGGATGGGACTCATTTGGTTTTCTCTTGTTCCTTATATCAATTTACCTTTCTACCTTTTATAAGAGAAATTATTTATCATTGATAAGCAATTTTCTGTAAAGTACATGGGGTAAAAAAAATCAATTTAAAGACATAACAAACATTTTTTTTAAGAACTTTACTTAAATATAATATATGCATATGTAAGTTGTTGTATGAAAGTTATAAAAGTATAGTTGTAACGAATAGTTGACATCAAATATCAGTGCGTCCATAATGTCTTGCAATCGTAGTGGGCGCTAAAGTGGTTAGTGGGTTGAACTACGGAGAAAGAAGATCCATGTTCAATAAAGCCTAGAGAACACTTTTCGCGAACGTTTGACTAAACAGCCGAGACTAAAGCCAAGATTAAAGATTAGCCTCTGAATATCACATAAATTGTAGGCTCCTTTGATTCGTTTAAAAAATGTTACACGTACAACACAAATAGTTGTGAGACGCTAAGGCCTGGGTCCCATAGACCTACTACATATGTATACATACATATGTGTATGGAAATTAAAATTTCTGCAATCATATTTCAACTTTGCATAAATTTATAGCGAATAGATCTTACTTTTTTTATTGATAAGATTTTATATTTATTTTACATTTTCCCATTTAAAC
The DNA here is from genome assembly GCA_963583995.1 of Xylota segnis. Lineage (NCBI taxonomy): Eukaryota > Metazoa > Arthropoda > Insecta > Diptera > Syrphidae > Xylota > Xylota segnis. The sequence goes on from OY757237.1 coordinate 86,728,945, forward strand.
TGACTATTTTACAACGCACTACCACTGGAACCTTTATTTTACGATATGTAGAGAACACTCAAATATGTATTAGACGAAAGCGAATTATTTGCTTACCGCGAGTTATTCTTTCTAAGATCGTACAAGAATTTCAATGCTACAACAAACATAAAAAAGGTTTAACTACATACTTCACCAAACGAAAAAAAAAGAAAGGTGTTAAATTGCACAATAGATCTAATGATTCATTTTCCTTTTCGGATATTAGTTTCAAAGCAACATGTACATCTGTATGTATCGCAATATACACATTAAATAAGCTTATGCAATATGCTTTCCGATAGCCTTACAATTTCGTGGATTATTTAGAGTTAAATATTGAAGTACATAGTACACAGTTACATTATGGATGGAATGTACAAATAAATCAATCTTGTACATATTTACATAATGAATAGGAAGTCTTATTGTCTGATCTTTAGATCAAAAATACACTTCTCGCCAAAATACCCTCAACTCTTTCAAACATTTCATTGAAATATAACATGAAATCTAAAATTCATAAGAAAAAAAAACTTTTCACGAGAGTTCAATTATTTTTTCAATAAATACACATACATACGTCAAGTCATAATATTTACTTTCACACCATACAACAAAGTATAGAAATCTGAAATACATTCACATCATGGCACACCGACATAGTACTCATATTTGTCACAATCAACCAAACCTTTATAAAATATTTTCGAAATCGAAAACAATACTTTTCTGAAATAAGGGCCCGTAGTGATATAAATTTGAATCAAAAACTGAATATTTCGCTAAAAAATTTAAATTTACGTTAAAAAAGAGTGTTATAAAATGCAGTGGTTATGATTAACTACGGAGTGAATGCTGTGTTTTTCTCCTTTATCAGATACATGAAATGTGCTTTTAACATGTTACCGAAAATTTAGTTTAAAAATATTGAAATCATTACACGAAAATCATGGCTTAATATGACAAATTTTATCAATTTTCAAGCACTAATATCTCGCAAGATAAGAAAAATTTCAAAATTCTGTTCTACCACATTGGAGATCTATTCATTAGCTTTCCAAAGCGTCTAATTTCATATTAAACCAACGATGTTTTCTTATTGTAAATTGGGAAACCGATTCACAATTTTGTGCAAAAAAGCGAAAGTTGGCTGCGAAATATTTAAATATTACAGCAATAAAAACCTTATTCAAAAATCTGCTCTACCACATTGCAGTAAAAACTCTATTCTTTAAAATGTGATAACTGCCATTCAAATCGGTTCAGAATTCGCCGAATGGCATGGGAGACCGATTGCTCATTTTCGCTTTTTTCGTGTTTTTTGGGTAGAGGCCTCTTAAGTCTAAATTCTCAAATCAATAATAAATACTCACTTGATTCACTTTACAGAATTTATATATGTATATACATATGTACACACATGCATATAAAACTTAACACGAATTAATTCTCGCACTAAAATCACGTCGACAGTGAACGAAACTATCAACCACAAATAACATATACACATACAGGGCGGAGCCTAATCCTCTCTTTCGTTCCTATCGGTGAATACATGAAATTCAAGATTTGAAGTTTAATTAATTACATAGCTCACCTAAAGTCTCAAAAATAACTCATCTAATATTTTTTTTACAAAGAAGTAAATCTATGCTCACGATTTTTACCAAAAACGGAATAAATTGATGTTGGCTAAACATGTGACTGTCAAACTGGAGGTTTGTTTACTTTTCCTTTTTTGCCCTTTTTTTTGAGGATTTTTCACCATTGTTTACGTTTTATCTTTAAAATGTATTCAGATATTGTCGCATTTTTTTACTTTCTTCGTGTAAAGATATACCACTTTGAAATGAGATATACCTTTGAAGTTGCCTGTCTATTTGGTATATGGTCTAAATACTCCCCATTTTGATTAAATTGATTCAGTTCTATACTATTGTTGTTGAGTGGGCGCCGTGGTTTAGTGGTTAGTGCGTTGGACTATGGAGAAAGGGATTCAAGGTTCGAATCTCAGTCGGAAAACCACCTCCCGCGAGCGTCTGCTAAGAGTCCAACAGTATCTCAAAAAGAAAATCAATAAAATGACACCTTTACAAATGAAATGATTTTTTTAAGAAATGCATGATTTAAAAAAGTTTACTCAAAATTGTATAACTAAGATCACTATGCTACAAAACGAAAATACAAAGCTTAGATCTACAGTGAAAGTATTGCAAAAGAAATTCAATTCTTTAGAACAATCTAAACTATCTAATACAATTGAAATATTTAATGTGCCGAATGTTGACAATGCTAGTGCACTTCAAGCTGCAGTGCATATCGTTCGCGATGGTATAGGCTATGAGTTGGAGGAGCGAGACATTGACTCTTACCATGTAAAAACAAAGAGAAATGCACATAATACTTCGCTCAATACTTCCACCAACTTATCTCTTAATCTAAAGCGCCATGTGAGGAGAATATTATGCGAATAAAGCGAAAGAAGAAACAAAAACTAACAACAAAACGGCTAGGCGAATCTGACTCTCAAATCTACATCAACGACAGCTTGACTTCTCATATGAGAGCACTATTTAACGCAAAACGAATTAAAATAGAAAAGAAAATTAAATATAGAGCTTTAATAATAAATAAAACCTTTTTTCAAAAAAAAAAAAAAACTTTTGGAAAATTTTTAAGTTATAGCATTTGCAAAGAGTGTCTTATTGTCTACCTACTCGTACTTCCAAAAAGAAAATTAACATAAGCAATTTATAACAGTTTTTTGTTAACGTTTATCAATTGCATTTAAGAAAAATAGATTTTTCAAGCGTCATTTGAATAGGTTCATAACTTCCCGATTTAGTTTTAGTTCGTGTTCTGTATGATTTCTTACATTTTTTGTTTGATCAGTTCAAAGTCTAAACTACGTAAATGAAGTTTTTGTAAACTTGGGACGAGGGTAAACCATTTGCTCGAAAGAAAAGATAAATTGTGGTGTACACCGAACAAAATATAAGTTTGCATGAAATATCGAAAAATAAACTGCACGACTGGGTCGTACAAACTTACACCTATAACTTAAATTCTTGTGTGTAAATATTTGAGGTAAAAATAAATAAACGAATATATACAGTGGTGGAGACGTAAATAGCACACTTCCACTTCTATCAATAAAAAGTCAATTTTTCAGCGTGTAATAGAACAAAAGACAGAAAGAAGAGATTATTTTCCTGAAAATAAAGAATCTATACACACATTTGTAAAAATATACCTGGCCACATAAATAGCACATATATTGGATTGCATTAAAATTATAAAATACCTTTGTAGAGAAAAGGTAGAACTTCGTATTTTGTCGGAAATCCTTTGTTCTTTAGCACAGCTACACATCGTCTTGGAAGACTCTGCACCGAAGCCTGACAACGTTCCTTAGAAATAAATGTCCAGGCTATTTGCATCTCCTCCCACAAGTCAGCTGCATTTCGGGGTTTCACTGTTTCGATGTGATGTGCGATATCATTCCACAGGCTCTCGATCGGTTTACGATCAGGAGAGTGGGCTGGCTACTTCAAAACGCTGACATTTTGCTGGCTAAGGTAACTCTTCACAAGGCGAGAAGTGTGCTTAGGATCGTTGTCATGCATAAAATGCCATATTAGTGACATATTATCTTCGGCAAAGGTTATCATGTGTTCTTTAATTATTCGTTTATAAAAGTGTTGATCCATTTTCGTGTCGATTTTAACAATTGGCCCCACGATGTACCAAAAAAAAGCAGACCACACCATCACACTTCCTCCACCGTCTTTGACTGTTTTAAGTGTGTACCTAGGATTGTGTTGCTGGTTAGTTAGACGCCAAACATACCTTTTCCCATCCGATCCGAACCTGCAGAGCATGGATTCATCACTCCACAGTATATTTCTCCAAAAAGCAATCGGTTTGTTAAGGTGTTCTTTACCAAAAGACTACTTCAGATTCAAATTCTTGTTTGTAACGAGTGGCTTTCTTTGTGCGATGCATCCTCTGAACTTTTTTTTGCTGCAGACGCCTTCTTATGGTCCTATCTGACACACAAATGGAATGATGCATAAAGACACTGCTCTTTATTGCTTTAGAGCTCGAAAATGTGTGGACAGCACTAGCTCTGTAGATCAAACTATCGTCCTTCTCCGTGATTTTCTTTGGGCTTGGAGCTCTTGCAACATTTTTAGCATTACCATAAAGCTGCACATGATGTAAGGCATTATAAATTACCTTTCGGGACATTGAAATTTTTTTTGATATTTCCATAACCGAAGATCAGTTAGCTTTGATGTTGCAGATGATTTCTCGCCTCTCTCCTGAGCAATGTCCTCTCCCCATCTCTACGTACATCTTTCGATATTTTATATTACTACAAACTAATGACAAACATACTTACTTTCAAATGAATTTATTATTAATAATTTAATCACAACACAATATTACTAGAATCACCAAAAACCAATGTGTGCTATTTATGTGGTCAGGCATATTTTTACAAATGTGTGTATAAATTCTTTATTTTCAGGAAAATAATCTCTTCTTTCCGTGAATTAAATGAATGTTCTAAAGTCTAATAAATTCTATAAGTAAAATGTCTTTTGTTCTATTACACGCTGAAAAATTGACTTTTTATTGATAGAAGTGGAAGTGTGCTATTTACGTGTCCACCACTGTACGTAGGTATGTATATGTAAGTTGACTATAAGCAAAGCATCGTTTTAAGTAGATTAGTCAAAAACGTTACATGTCATCTTGTAGGATTTGATAAGGCTCATAGAAATCAAGCAACGTCGTTACTATGTCATTTTCCTTTGGTTTCACCTACTAATTCATTGCCTTTAAACTCCGGTGAATATGCGAAAACCAAATTTTCCCAAAAATTTAGCAATATTTTCTTTCTCTCTCTCTGTCTTTGAACCAATAAAAATAACATTCAAACAAATCCAGTAACACGTGCGCACCAATCAAAACTTGTATCATAAGGAAAAAAACGGTTCCATGACAACAGCTGTGTTCTAGGGTGTTCCCAAGTAATAGATACTTATCAAAAGGTACTATTAATTTAGATGTGATGCCTCGTTTTCTTAAAAATGGCTTTGTTTATAGTTTCAGTTTCGACAACAGATGCCATAAAAGAGCCTCTTTATAACAAATTCCAACTTTTTGATTCTGCAACATAGTTGCACTCCCATTGAGATATATTTTGTTAGTAATAATGACAATTTTATACAGATCTCGTATTTTGATACTTTTGGTACATTTTTTCTTTCTGGTGAAACCAATATCAATCTGGCCTTAAACTATAAAATATGAAGCATCTGTGGGGTAAATCTTTTTGCAATAGTATATAATTTTGAAAATCGGTTCAGTAGGAAGAAGTAGGGACAAAATTCGTGTTTTTGTTAACCTGGTTGTAAGGAAAGTAGAATTTAGGCAGTTTTAATTAAAAATTAAAAACTGAGCACCGTGGCTCAGTGGTTAGTGCGTTGGACTATGGAGCAAGGGATTCGAGATCGAATCCCAGTCGGGGAACACCTAAAAAGTTTTTCACGGCCCCACCTCTCGCGAGCGTCTGACAAACATCCGAGAGTACAGTTGTCCTGAGAAAGCTTCTCAAATAACAAACTGCCCTTCGGATACGGCATTAAACAGTAGGCCCCTTCCATTCGTGTGAAGAATATAACACGAACAACACGAATGGCTGTGAGAAACTAGGCCCTGGGTCCCATCGACCTGTAGCGCCAAGTATTTAAAAAAATTTTTATTTAAAAACATGATATGCGATCTTATAGAGTTTTGTAAAAAAAGCCAAGATATGAAAATAAAACAGTAACAATCGAGAAAAGTTTTTGAGAAAAGCGTATTTGTATGAATTTGGCTTTAAGTAAAGTACCTTTTAAAATAATTTTAATCAAAAACGTTGTATACCATCTCATAGGGTTTAAAAAGACGTTTTCTAAAATTTAATTAATATCGTTGGAGCCGTTTTCGAATAAATTGGATCTAACTGCTCGATTTTGCGAAAAATACTGGTTTACTAACTTTTGGCCAAAAATGTGATAACATTTCTTATAGGATTTTCAAGCAAATCTGCTTTTAGTCACCTCGATCGTAAGTACCGTTATATCATATTCAGACCAAAAGGTGGTACGCCATCATGTTGCATAACTTCGTACTAGTCCAAATATGAAATTTAAACTAAATCATTGGAGCCGCTTTCAAGCAAATTGACTTTTTGACTTTGACAGACCGACAGACAGACATACAGACAGACGGCATTGGCGGACACACTTTTTTGGACGTCTCCATCATAGTAATTTCGAGTCCAGTTTCATAATAATCTCGAGTTCCAAATTTTGCACGAATACAATATTTGCCCTATAGGTATATTTGCAAGTGAAAAAGTTATGAATAAAAATATAAAAAAATGACCCAACTTACGTAAAAAATAATGCTGCTTCTACATCTGCACTACTCGATCATCAAAACATACGTATTATGAGAGCAAATTTTAATTCTTTTCTAGCTCATTTAAAAACACACAATTTTACTGCAGAATTTGTTGTTTTAACTGATATACATACATATGTATGGTTGTACGACTATGAAAAGTGAGCATGGGAATTCCAAAATTTGGTACGCCATTACCTTGCATTTGTCTTATAACTTAAAAGTATTAGTTTTTAGCCCAATCGCCGAAAAAATACGAAAAGAGAAACAGCCAATTTTCAATATTACAGTTATTCAAACCTTTCGCGGAAAATGTGGTCATAGCATATCATAGCGAAAAACTTTTTAGGTGTTCCGGCTGGGATTCGAACCTCGAACCCCTTGCTCCATAGTCCAACGCACTAACCACTGAGCCACGGCGCCCATTAGTGCCGATATTTTAAAAATTATTTGTTATATCTTAGGGGAGGAATTTACTATATTGTGTATCGTTTACTCTAAGTTACAACACGGTATTGTAAGTTGGGGTGGATCCTACAATACAACAGATCGACTCAAAAAGCCGTGTTTATTATGTAATTTCGCAGTTATTGTACCACTTAAAAACCCAAATGGTACGTATGTACAGCTGTGTTCAAAAAAATAGTAAAGTGCTTTTAGTTATCACGATTTCAAATTAAAGCTTTAATCAAACAAATAAGAACAAATAGATATTTTTAATTTAAGTGGTTACAAAACAAATTTGAAACTTTTATACAGTGGGTCAAAAAAAGCACTGCACTGAAGAAACAACAAAATTTATTTGAAAACTACGTGCAGATAGAAAAACATATTAAGAAATCGAGGAAATAAAAGGATACACAGCTCCAATGATTGCTAATGTAATTAAGTTCAAATCCGAGCCCAAAAGTCGCGGACGAAAAGAAAAACAACGGATTTAGATGATAATAAGTTGTTCGATACAGTAAAATGCACCCTTCTGCTGCATCTAATTCTATCCAAAAGGGGCTAGGGCTAACGATTAATGCTGTCACAGTCCTTAGGTGACTGTTCGAAAACAATTTTTATGCTCGCAGTCCTCATAAGCTTCCACTGCTCAACAAAAAGTATATAGTAACTCACATAAATTATGCTAGGGAACATGTTACCTGGCCTGTAGAGAAATGGCGCAATATATTACGGACCGATAAGGGCAAAATTGTTCTGTTTGGTGCAGCTGGGTCCCGTCAATATGTCAATGGGGTTTAGGGTAATGATGTGGCCTGGACAGTCACCTGACCTTAACATATTTTAATTTTTTTCAGTTTTATTTTGAACATGGGATTTTTTCTCTCTTCTTTTTTTACGCGTATTTTCAATTACAAAGTTTGAAATATTATAAAGTATCAATGAATTAAGACATAAACATATCCTTTATCTATCCTGATCTTAAAAATTAAGAAAAAAATGTTTGCGCCTTGACTAATAAAACTCACTTCTTAAAATTTTATACTGCGGCGGCACTAATTACCATTTAAATTACGATTGATAACACAACTTAATATATTCTTAAATGAGCTAAAAAATGTATTTTTAGTATGGATAGTTTAGCAGTTAACATTTATATAAACAGTTCTCTATGCTTTGTAAACAATGCTATGATGTAATGTAGTATATTTTTATATTCATTATTATGTTGTAATTTTTGAATTTTCTTTTAATATTTTTGCTGAATTTACAGAAATAAATATACTGAATTCAATTAAAGGATCATTCGCTTCTAGTCACTGAAGTACTATAGCATGATGCCTATTTATTCGTCTTAAATTGTTAATCATTTTCTGTAACCATTGACAGGACTTAAAGTACATATCGGAGTCAACGTGGCTAAGGTAAGGCCGTTTTCTGATAAATAAGGGGTGGCGCCCACACCAGCAACTTGCTCTGATAATGAAGTTAACCGAAATTAACCATCATCAGAGCATGCTGGCCAGTATCCTTTATAACGAACAACATCGAGGAACCATGGATTTCAAAAAAATGTGTTCTGTGATTTAAACTCCAAGGACTACAAATTGTTCTTCAACAGGGGCCTAACGACCAGTAAGCTTCGGAGCTGCATCTTAGCAAAAAAAAAACGGCGCAGGGTCATAAATCCACAATGGACTTTTGACTCACCTGGGTGAGTTTTAAGTTCACAATCAATTTGTTAAGCATCTCACATCAGTTCTCCAAAAAGCTTGCGCAAAATCCTGGCCAGTTATCGATAGACAGGAAACAAAATAAGGCCCTCTGGTGGTTTAGCGAATTGGGGTCCCTATGAAAATAAGCTAAAAAAACACAAAAATTCCCATTGATTGGGACCGCTACAAAGAAATCAAAGGAAGATTTAAAAACAATACTAAGCTGACTAGTGCCAAAGTGTTACGGTTTCAAAGGTGACAATCCCTATTACAAAAGAACTTAGTATTTTTGGAATCACGTTTACGGGTAATATTAATCGAAACACACAAACCAAAACAATTGCAGATAAATTAAAATTATGACATAACGCGGTTAAAATTATCTGCTCCCAAAAAAAGGTGACCATATGGAAATAGCAATTTGCGTAACAAAAACTCTACTCGAAGGAACGCTTCAGTAAAGTAAAACAAGAAAACCATAGATACTGTCATAAATCAAAGGTACCGTGCTGTTTCTGGTGCCCAAGGGCCACTCCAATAGATGCGCTAAGCACAGAGGCGATATATACTATATTTTTAAAAATATTGGTAAGAGAGCACTGTACTTGGAAATAACAAAAGCTTTAGCGTAACACAATGCCAGTCGGCATCGGTTCTTAAAAATATTTCGCCCAACCTTCCTATTCCACTTTGAATGAAAGTATGAGTCCACTTCAAAGAATGAGTTTAAACGACTGGACAAACCGATGATCGAGACAACTTCACTTCATATGGAGGGATAGTTCCTAAACACAGGTCAAACAGTAAACCTGCACCAAGGGTAACTTCAATATCTAGCTGGGAACTTCAGTTAACGGGCATTAAGATAACGAACAGTCAAGATAGCTTATACTCTTTGAGACAACAAAAAAAAACCCTAAACAGTGATTGGCAAGAATAATTCTTCGTTTGATATCTGACGTTATATTGTTCTAATAGTTTATAGCGGTGGCGAGGTAGTCGAAGCCCCTAACTACCTCAGAGTTATAGCTGTGAAGTTCTAACCGATTCGTCAGTATTGTGTGTCCGTATGTAAATATCGTGCTATATGCGATTTATTTACCTGCACAGCTACATTTACACTTCTTCTTATGAAAGCAAATGTCGAATGTAAGTTTCTTGTAAAGAATTTGTACCCAAGGGTTCATGTATTTCGGAAAAAGGCCAGCACATGCACGAAATTGGCGAGATGTCTATTTCCGCTATATTAAAATGCCGAAAGAGAATTCAACAAAAAAACTGTGTTTGAAGAAACGACGTAAGTCGATATTTTGACGATGTTAAACGGAATTGGGAAGTGAAAACCAGGACAACGTAATAGTTTTTGAAAAATTAAATTTCAAACCGAAAATTTTGAAAAAAAAAAATAAACTTTTAATTATTAAGTGCATTATTTCCAGTATTTAATAATCTTATTAATTTTAAGTAAAATTTAAAAAAAACCAGATGCCTACAAATGTGTCAGCTTTTGAGAAAATAAAAAAAATAACTAAAGGTATGTACTTCTTTCCCAGAGAAAAATTTTTTTTTGGTTTTTCTAAATCAAAATATGTTGAAATTTAAGATAAATAAATTGCAGTAAATTTCTACCTTCAGGAAGAAAAAATATACAACGCTCTTCAATGAAAAACCAAAAATTAAATAAATAAAGTGCACGACCAGATCGTACAAACTTGCACCTACATACATACATATGTACATACATCTAAAAGTCTTGTGTGTTTAAGGTAATGTGATTGTCGATCAGCAATCGACACGATAATTGTAAGGCAGTTTTTTGAGGTAGTGTGCTGGATTCAAAGGCAAGAAAATTCTCTCTAAGTCACTTTTTGCAATTTAAAAAATCAGTTGATCGCTTGTATTTTATAATTTGAATGGATTATGTACAATAAATAAAAAAATACATTCTAAATAAATTGTAGTAGAATAAGAGGATATAACTATATGATCAATATGCGCTGTGTTGTCATTAAAATATTAAATTAAAATAATACCCCAAGGTTGTAAGTGAAGCAGAAATTTTTAGAAAAAGTAAATGGACCTTGCTTTTATTATCGGCTATTTTTTCAAATCCAAATAAGCCTTCTTTACAGATTCCTCTTTCACACAAATATATTTAACAGTAAGATCCACACAGTCTATACTTTATACAACGTCAAAACTGGAAGTGAGGATGCGAGGTAGACATTTGAAATGTAATCTACCCTTTCAGTCAGTTTGTCGTTCTATTTGTTAGGCCTTACCTCAAAAAGTAGGCCCAGTAGAAACGCGTCCAATGACGTTTGCTGTTTGTTTTGGCAATCTGACTTTCGGAAATGTAACGATTTTGGAGTAAGGATTAACATTGACAAAAACAGTTCCCGTTTGTCTTGAAATGTTGATTTCTTTGCTGGCTTACATGAAAATATTAAGAACGTTGCAGATACAGCAATATAGAGGGTTGCAAGAATTGAGTTCGTATACATGTACATATTTAAATAGACATTTAATAATTAAGTTTTCAAACTTCAATATCATCTAAATTATGCTATAAACATACGTTTGCTAGTTTATATTTTGTTCTTATTTCATCAAAATCCACAAAATCGCGTAAAATCTCAGTCATGCCATAAGGGCAGCAAAAATATAGTTTTGGTAGCTTGGTTATTTAAACGTGGCCAAACCCAAACATAATTTTCATCACATTTCATTTCATATTTATCTTTCTGTAAATAAAATCTGATTGTTTTCAAATTATCAATACTAATAGTAGACTTTGCTTACCGGCGTCTCCGACCATAACGGCGACAATCTCTCGCATAATGCCCACGTCCACCACACTCGTAGCATTTATCATCTGGATGAAAAGGTCTGGCACCGCTTTTTGATCCTCTCCTATCATTCCTTCCTCCAGCATATCTACCTGTAGATAATTCAACTCGAGCCCGTCGGCCGCATACAGTACGACCATCTAAACCGCGAACTGCATCCGCTGCATCTCTTGCATCTTCGAATTCTACGAATGCAAAACCTGGTGGATTTCTTGCAATCCAAACACTTCTGAGGGTACCATAGGAGCTGAATGCGTACTCCAGCTCATTTTTTCTTGCATTATTTCCCAAATCACCTACATAAACCTTACGATCACTAGGATATCTCGACATTCTCTTAGACTGCAAAATCAATAATTATTTTTATGTAAACACTCTTTACATAACAGCAATTTTTAAATAAAAATTCTCACTTATAAATTATTACCATAATAGTTCCTTTATTAAATTTATTTTTATTTAAGCAATATACTTCTTCCAAACGCTACCAATTATGCAGAAAACATGCCCCTTAAACGGACTACCACAAAACAACGCGCAAACATACCGGTGTAGTTGTAATGTACATATGTTAAAGTATTGCCAGTTCTAAATTAATAAATTATAGGCAATAAAACGAAGCACTTGGTCCTCGTCACACGTGAAATTCTTCTGGACTCCGAACTTGCTTATATTTATAATTTCGGTGAAGATCTACTCAAAGCAATGTGAATTTTTGTGGCAAAATAAATCAAGGACCAAGGAGGGGTCATACGGGCCTGCGTAATAAGTTGGAAATACATGATACAACCGTTATCCCGTGTCGGAAGGACAGATATTAAAACGTAATTTATTTGCCACTTTTAAAATGTCGGGAGAATGTGAATATTTTTTGGGAAGGGTGATATACATACATACATAAGTATATAATAACAAAAATAAAGTGAAACGAACATTCCCTCTACAAAAATAGTGCTTGGCTACATTATCATGGGAATGAATTTTACGCGGGTTAAAAAGACAGAGGGTTGAGCATAAAGCAAATGCACCGTGAATCCATTTCAGAATATAAATCTCAGCGAAAGAATAAATGTTCTTTTCTCAAAACGTTTCAATATTGACAAATGTTTTCATTTTTTTTCTGACCGTGTCGGAGCGTACACATTCTATGGGTGAAAGACTTAAAAAAAGTACTTCTCTCTGGAGATAGAAGTGTTTCGTTTTCAAAATTTTCTTCAGTTATCGCTGATCGTCGAAGAGTCAACATCATGCGGAAGACGAAAAGTAGAGTGCAAAGCAGTTTGATGTGGTGCACATGAATGTTTTGTTATTGTTGTTGAATTCAAGTAAATGAATACTCTGCAATTTTTGCGATGATAATTTAATTATTGTTAGGAAGGAAGGGCATGTATGCATTTTTCGATATGTCTGTTGAGGAAATCACTTAATGGTTTAATGAATGCAACAACTCACAATATATCATAATTTCCTAACGACGCTCGCCGAAAGAAGTCATTAAAGTAAAGGACATAATTAATAGGAGCAAGAAATGAACTTCTTCATGAGGTATGCAAACTACTAATTACATTGGGAAAACCATACAAAACCTACTCCTTCAACGTTACCTTAAGAATTGAATTGGAAATTAGAAAACAAATTTCATCCGTATCGACCTACCACTTGAACGATCGCTTTGTATAAAATTTCAGTGTTCCTCGCCTGTCAAAATTGCTTTCATGCCCATGAAGCATATTTTCATGTGTAGCGGATGACGATCATTCCCATGATAATGTAGCCAAGCACATATAAATTTCAATACTTATTTTAAATAAACAATTGCTTTTACGTTGGGGGATAGATGTGCAGAACGAAACAAAAATTATTAGCTGCAATATATTACCTGTTGCAATAAAATGGGTTATATACTTTATTTTATCTTGAATATCAGATACTGATTCGCTGAAATCATTGACCAACTTTATGGCATGCCCTTACTGAATGCTCTCATTCATTGACGAACTAAGAGTGTCGCCAACATAACAAGCGGCCCGGGTTCAAATCGGAAAAAGTAAGAATTGAAACTGAACCCAATCTTAGAATTTTTTATAGGTTACTACAGTCACCTATTGATTCTGAATTGATTTGCTAAGCATTACCGTTGCCAAATCAATCAAATACTTGGCAAAAAAAAAAAATGGATAGCAAGTTGGAATTTATGTGTTTTACTGCTATGGTCACAGTTTGATTCCGGTTGATATACTTACTTGAAAAATCTAAGCAAAGAGACAAGTAAGCTTCAGAAACTACCTTTCGCCGTCTTCACATCTGGTCCTCTAGCTTTTTCATCCTGACCTTGTATGACGTCGGTTATTCTACCCATCTGCCATTTATGAGGTGGGACATTGTCTTAGTGAACGACCCTCGACTACCGTTGCTAGAAGAGTGTTTTCACGGAGTGTGTTCGCCACCGCTTGATGTAACTAATTTTTGGAACTTCTGTAAGTTCGTCGAAAAAGGGTTTGCATAGTGTGGGCTGTCTGGTTAGAGCTGGACATTTGCTAAGGAAATATAAAACTGTGTCTATTTCGGAAATGTACATTAAATTTAATACCTATTCTGTCCGCATGGATCCCAATACTAACAGTCAGATCTCTAGCAATACATATTTCTATTAAGTGGTTCTTGTCCTCTGCTTCTGCAGAATTGTCCCTACATCTGCCTAGATATTTTGCACCCTCTGCCTTTACCTTACTAATTCATCCGCTCTCACATTTCCCTTGATGTGGCTATGAACCGACACCCAAAGGACACTGATTCTAAACCGCCGACCCAAGGAGGTAAGTTCATGAAGTGACCTAAATCGTAGCTTTGTTAGCCCCCTGGCTGGCTATGGTGCTTTGTTTTCCGCACAGAGAGAACATCCGTCTATAAAATACTGCATGAGTTAGGAAACCGGAAGGACCTGGAAATGTTCCCAGAATCAGGGAAAATCCCCGCTCCTACTCCGAGAACCTGTGAGATTTGATGTTTCGAGCTCGTTTGTCACCCTGCCTGTTACCCATTTGACCCTAATTGGGAATCTGAATGTGACGACATTTTTGAAGTTCAATCTGGGACCAGATCAGGTACAGGTACAGGATGCTGTTGTGCCTATAAGGTTTGATAGACCAGGATCCTATTCTTAACTCAGTGGTTAGTGCTTTGGACTATGGAGCAAGGGGTTTAGGCTCGAATCCCAGTCGGAACACCTAAAAGTTTTTCACGACCCTAACTCTCGCGAGCGTCTGACAAACATCCGAGAGTACAACTGTCCTGAGAAAGCTTCTCAAATGAAAAAAAATTGCCCTTCGGACACGGCATTTAACAGTAGGCCCCTTCCATTCGTGTAAAGAATATAACACGCACAACACGAATGGTTGTGAGAAGCCTTGGGTCCCATCGACCTGTTGCGCAAAGTATTTATTTTTTGCTCCTCGAACCCCTTGCTCCGTAGTCCAACACACTAACTACTGAGCCACGGCGCCCACATGATCTTCAATAGCTGGCAAAACAAAAAATTGGTTAAACTGCTGCGAACGCCAGGAAATCGATAAATTCGGATCATCAGCAACACTTGCACTTACGATGATGCACAGGTCTTACGACATCAGTAACGCTTCCACTGTCTTAAAATTTCATCACAATTTTACCGATTGCTTGCGTAGTCAGTCGATTTTGACGACCATAATGCGCGAAAAGTGGCAATGTTTGAATCACCACCTTTGTAGTAAGTTTTAATAATTTGAACGCATTGTTAAGCGATCCATTATCGTAAATGGCAAACATTCAAGTAATATTATGACACTTCAAATGATAGATGAGTTTGGCAGGTGTCAAATGTCAAAGCCACCAACTTGAAATCACGAAATGAATGACCCTGTATAAATAGGCACCAGCAGCGGGACCACCAGCGGGATCGACTGTACATTATCGGAAGTATGCCATCAGACCCAACCAATTTATAAGGAGAGAAGTTGTCGATAGCTCAGAAGTCCTTACTTCTCAATTGTTGTCTGAATATCAAAGTAGGGGCAATTACGTAAGTACAGTCAGTAAAGTGTTTTTGAACTAAAAGATCCAGAGGAGTTTATACAAGTCCAGTCCGAACTTTTAATAAAGACTACTGTAGTAGTCTTGACCAAGTCAAAGATTTCGCTATTTTAATGATTTTTTTATATTCTTTAAGACCGTCCTTATATGGTAGCCGAAACTTTTTTTTAAAGCAGATATAATTAAATAAATAAGTACTTGTGTTTTATTCTTTACACGAATGGAAGGCGCCTACTATTTAATGCCGTGTCCGAAGTGGAATTTTTATTGTTTAAGAAGCTTTCTCATAACAAGTTATACTAGTTTTGAAATAATAACCTGTCCGAATTTCTTCCATTCAATTCTCCATGCTTTTCTAAATGACCGAAAAGCCTCTAGTTATAGGTTGTATTATATTCCTCGGTGGTTAGAAAAAGACAACCGATTGGTTGCACACCAGTTTTCTATCCCAAGAGGTTTGTAGCACAATCTCCCTGTCATGTTTGTTATTACATACTTAAATTGTACACTTAAAATAATAACTATGTATGTATATTGTAACTTAGAATAATTCTTATATCATTTGTGTTTGAAGAGAAGAAAATAAATCACTACGTTTCAAACGCTCAGCCTACCTGCGATGACCTGATTAATCAATTTATTTGAATAGTCATTAAGAATTTTCAATAAATCAGATCTAATCAAGCAACAGGTACGATACCTTCTTTTATAATACTTATCCCCTCACTACTATTACTATAGTATCGAATAATTAAAATTTTCAAAGATAGATTTTACATGTTCCTTCGACCCGGATCAGACAGAACATTGTACGGAGCAGTGTAGTGTAGTATAGAGTACAGTATATAAGTTTAGTCCACAAGTGCAGTGTAATGTTAGTGCAAGTAAAATGGGTGAAATTAATGAAATAACGTTACACCAAACGCGAATTTCAGAAGAAGTCCTTTCATTGTGCATGCACTTTATAAGGGATGGAGAGCCACGATACTCTCTGAAGTATTT
The DNA here is from genome assembly GCA_963583995.1 of Xylota segnis. Taxonomy (NCBI): domain Eukaryota; kingdom Metazoa; phylum Arthropoda; class Insecta; order Diptera; family Syrphidae; genus Xylota; species Xylota segnis. The sequence continues at coordinate 86,745,506 of OY757237.1, forward strand.
CATGATACAACTGGAGAAATTTGAACAGCACTGGGTTGACTTCCAATTAAATAATAAGTATTTAAAAGGCAAACCGATCATACTTAACCAAAAAGTATTTTACCTAATTCGAATCAAGGTATCTTGGTATTAAGAGTGCCTTAAAGTTGACACTGGACCAGTTATCAAAAAAAAAGCAAGTCGAAATTCCAGAATTACCCATCAGTTCATATCCAGTTGCAACAGTGCAGCAATCATCGGACAGAACGGAGGAGTCACCTAAAAAAATTAAGTCTCCAGCACATTTTACCAAGTTGAACTTCATCAAAAACAGATTTATACTTCTGATTGCCACCTTGGATCTGATTCAGATTTCGGCTGTGTCAATTACAGGAATGGTGGACAAACTGTGAATAAGTATATTATGCTATCACTGGAAAAAACGGATTTCGACCAGGAGTTTATGGATTCGGAGCATATGTATCAATGTACGTACACTCAAATCAAGGAGGCAGAACAGATACAACACCAGATTGAAGCGGTAGTTCCACAACCTCAAAGCCATTGGGAAATCAAATTTCCACCTATAAGCATACTAATATTGAATGGAAAGTATGAAGAGTAGACACTATTTTGGGAACTATTCGATCGTTAGTATACCAGAATGGTACCTTAAGTGATGTCGAACGAATCCAATATAAGGATCACCTATCACCTATCACTTTGGGCAAGCAATTATTCAACAGCGATAGAATTGCTAACGAAACGATCTCAAAATTCAGCAGCGTTGGTCAACAACCATATTCAATAACTACTTACTTTGAAAACAGTTCGAAGTGAAAATGCATTTGATTTATAAGCTGTGATGGATACGTCTAAGGAAATCTTGTGCAGGATCAACAACTTGGGAGGTGATGTCAGTCATTAGGATCCATTGGTGATTCAGATCTTATACCCAAAATTATACCATGAATCAAGGAAACTGTACGAACAATTAAAAGAAACATCAACAGAAATTCCAAAGTTAAATTTATTTTTTGACTACACATGCCGCAAGAGAATATTTATCGAAGAAAAGTTTCAGGATATACACACAACAGCATAATTCCCTACTTCATCTTCAAGAATACCAAGTGACTAAGCACCATCGACAACGCGTGTCGTCTTTGGGTATCAGAGTGACAGTACGATATTTCTAGCCATAGCCAAGGAAAATGTATGCGTTAGACGACAACTGAAACTGATGCGAGCTCTAATTGATTAAGGATCTCAATCATGGTACAAAATGCGAAGATATTATCTGGAACAGCCATTACCGCCTCTACTACAACATAAACAAGCACAAACTAAGATCCTCTTTTTTTTTTGATGCGCTGGAGGGGTGAAATCCCTTATGGATACTCAGTAGCTCGTGTTATGAGTTATGTATGCCAGACTTCATGCTTTTGCATGTTTACGTGGCTAAAACACCCGCCAGCAACCCTGCCTGATGCCCTCTGCGGTACCGCCGGTCAAGGCTTCTCAGGGGCAGGCTTTGACGTCATGTCTTCTCCGTCTTATGGTCCAGGGTAATTTTCTTGGACTCGTGGCGTTTGATTTTCTCGTCGTAGTTTTTGTATAATGGTGACAATAATGTTTTTGGCGATGATCAAGCAGTCTATGATCAAGCAGTACTCCCAGGTACTTTATGTACGGTTTTGATTCAATGGAGGAGTATTGTCCCACCCGTAGTTCCATACGCTCAGCTTTTTTTTTGGCTATTTATGAGTACAGCTTCAGTTTTGTGGTCCGCTAATTCTAGACCTGTTGAGCGTCTTTGATGGTGTTGTAGCAATTTTGCGTGCCCTCCTCTATGGTTTTGGCTACTACCACCACAGCGATGTCATCGGCATATCCGATTATGTTCACCCCTCTTGGTCTCCGAATACGTAGCACTTGGTCATACATAATGTTCCATAGGGCAGAACCTAGAACTGATCCCTGCAGGACCCCTTCTGTAACTCTATATCTTTCGGCCCTTCACAGAGTTCTCTCTTCAAAATGGTAAATGCATTTTTGAAGTCAACTGTAACTACAGCACAGTACTGCCTTTTTCATCCTTTCCATCTGGTTCCAGATATGGCTTCGCGTGCAATTTCGCAAACTGCTTGTATCGCATTGGTGGTGCTCCGTTTTTTCCTGAAGCCGTATTCTCGGTTGGAAAGCCCGTTGTCTCATTTGGTGCACTGGTCAAGTCTGCCGTGGATGATTCTTTCTAGCACCTTTCCTGCTGTGTCTAACATACAGAGCGGTCTGTATGATGATAGTTCTTCTATGCAATTGTCGCCTTTTGGTGTAAGTGCCAGTCGTTGTCCTTTGCATTACGTTGGAGGTTTTCCCTTAGTGTTGGGAAAGATTGGGATTTACTCTTTTTGATCAATTTCCGGAGCTCCTTTCTTTTCCTTAAGAACTCGTTTCGTAACTCATCAGAGTCTTCAATCTTCAATCTGCTCTCAGCTTAGCGATGCAATCGTTCCACACATTAAAGTCTCCCGCTACAATTGCTGGTGATTTTCTTCGTACGTCAGCCGCAAGTGTGTCCACCATCTGTTTATCCTCTGTTAAAGTCGCACTTGGTGGAGTATAACAGCTGAATAAGTGGATTCCATTAATTTTGGAGTGGGCGAAATTTAGTCTCTTGCTTGCGTTCTTGCGCTTAAGTCCATATCTTCCCCACGACCATATCGCTGTTTTTTTTGGGGCCCTCTACCCATCGTGATTAAGTGCGATAAGCTTTATACTGCTTGCACATAAGGGCTAGGTTTGCTTTTTCCTCTTTGACTATTTGTCCAAGCAAATCCTGTGCAGCTTCGCAATGGTTTAGATTTGTCTGGATGGACTTCATTGTTTATTTACCAGATCTGGCATCGCGTTTTTGTATGCGGCGCATTTGCAACTCGCGTCACAAATGGCGCATTTTTTCGCTATGTGGCTATTGCTTCCGTAAGCATGTTCCTACGCGCTCGACTTCGTTCTTGGAGTGCCTGGCCATATGATCGTATTAAAGACTTGTAGCATCTTGATATGCTCGCGTACTCTGCACCTATCCCACTTATACGCGCTGCCGCGAGTAGTTTATTTTTTTTTTATGCATTTATATTTATTAGTTCATTAACTCTAACATGCTAGTCAAAATTGCTTAAAACTAGCTTAACTAACTTAAATATGTTATACTAACTTACTGGCCCTACTGGCGGGCGCTCTAAGCTAAACTTAAATCTTTTTTATTAACTGTTTATAATTGTATTTATTTACTTAATTCTAATTTAAACAAAGAAAAATGGTTTTTGTGAAAAACTTTGTAACATTTTTTTTTAGCTGAACGCTGTTATTTAAATTTTTTTTTTTATATAAGCCCACTGCTGTGTTGGCGATTAATCGAAATAGAGGAACGCCTCTGGGGGGACAAAGCCGTTAAGGCGCACTCTCTCGTGGTACCTATCATTGGGGTAGTAAGCCCCAAAGATCAGGCTATTGGTCGAGTTCATTGCTCTTGCAATATGACCGCGAGTCAACTTCATGAGGAAATTGTCCACTCTGATCAGATTCGCCCTGTTATAAAGGACCTCATTGGAGTAGAATTTTTTTTACTCGGACTCTGATGTTCTGTATAAATGAAGGCAATCCCGAAGACAAGCCCTCTCAAACACCCGAATCCTTTCCATCAAGCTTGCTCCCACGTTAACCCACACCGGACAGCCATAGGTAAACATTGGCCGTATGAGGGTCGTGTAGCAGATTACCTTCACCCTCGCATCGAGTTGGCTGATTTAAAACAGTCTCTTTGTGAGGGCAAAAGCAGCTCGGGCTCTGGCCAAAGCAGCATCTATATGTTTGTTAAAATATAGATACTGGTCTAACCAGATCCCAGATCCCATGACTACACTTCTACTCGCCAATGGGCGTCCGTTTGGTCCCACGATAGAGAACTTTCCAGATAACGGCGTTCTGAACAGGATGGTTTCCGATTTCTGGAAGTTGATCTTTAACTTCCAGTCATCGCAATATCGCTGGATATTGTCAAAATCACATTGCAAGAGAGTTGCCTCGAACTTAGGACCTCACCTGTACGCAATCAAGTCGTCTGCGTACGCAATAGCATGGTGAAGAGAATCTATCAAATCACTTGTGTAAATGTTGAACAGGATAGGCGAATTAACCGCACCCTGTTGCAGACCGTTTTTAATTTGAAACGTGCCAGCAGAAGTCACGTTGCTATTTTTCACAACGAACTGTCTACTGGTGAGCATATTACATATGATGTACAGTAGTGGTTTGCTGATACCCAGCCTGCTCAACTTGTAGAAGAGCCCCTCCAGCCATACGGTATCGAAGGCTTTCTCCAAGTTAACCCGTGATTGATTGGACGTCCGACACCAGTTTAGGTGTGTAGGGTATCATGCCCCGCCTTAAAACCAAATAATGTGCATTATTCAGCGCATTGTTAAACAGGGTGGTTTATATGTCTATCGCTTCTAGAGGGAGATGTCTGAGCACTATGTTCGGAATTCCGTCGATTCCCACGGATTTCTTACTCCTTAATGAGACGAAGATCGCTTGGAGTTTTACCTTCGATATGAACGGGGGGTGAACCCTGTCATTGGCGATGGCATTGTTTGCCATGTTTCCTTCATTGAACACCGTGAGAGCAGAGTTCTCAGATCGCCATTCCTGCATTTCATTTCGAAGGTAGAAGTTGTGCACAAGGACGCGATTTTCCAGGTCATGGCTCGGGTGTACGCTATCATTCACCTTGTACACTTCCTGGAAAGTCGCTCCTATAGCCTCTACTTTCTCCTGCGGATCTTCTATCACAAAGAAGTCGTCATCCTCGACAGCATTAACTCGGTCTATGCCTACTGCTATTAGTACTCGTTCGTTGTTCGTTGTTCGTTGTTCGGGGTAACTTAAGACACGGAAGGTCGTTGATGTTATTTCTCCGAAATATCTTATTGAATGCTTGGATTATTGGCTCTTATGGCCGAAATCTTCCCGTTCCAATGCGCATTAACCGTCATTCTATAATTCTGTTTGATCAATTTTTGGGGATTTTTGATCAACGACTTCAGTGTCATAACCTCTGAGTTGTGTCTGTCAGCAAACTGCCTATACAAGGTTTTAATCTTGACAGGAGTTTACTTTTCTGTCGGTGTAGTGCGTCGATTGTCGCGTTGCAGAATATGTCGGCGTATGTTGATACCGAGGTATCGTACTGTCCATCGTTCGTTTGATTGTCTCGTCCAATTGTTTCAGATATCTGTCAATCTCCTCGTTTGACAGGTTCCTGTTGGGCAGTGGGTAGAGCGAGTTCGAGGAGAGTGCTCTCGTTAGTACTCGGGAGAAGCGTGTCCAGCGCGTCCTACTGTAGTAGTAGGTATGCGTTTGAACAAACTCTTCCAGTTCCGCAATCTCGTTGGGAATCGTTATTTCGGCACTAAGTGCGCAATGGTCACTGTCGTTCACAAAAGTGTGCAAACAGTTCATCGTTTGTCGGTCCGTGTCGGTCAGTTGTAGCCGTACGTCGAACAGCATGAGATCCAGATAAGAGCCGCCTCTGGGAAAGGACGGAATATCCGATGCTTTCACATCGAGTCTAAAGTCGACATTGTGCTGACCCCACCAATTGAGTAGTAGGTTCCCTCTAGGATTTGGCGTATTATTTCCCCAATCCCCATGCTTCGCGTTTAAATCTCCGGCCATGAGATAATAATTATCATCCGACTCCAGCCTTAGGCATCGAAAAAGTTATTCAAGTTCCGAAATAAATAGAGAAGGTTCAGTAGCTTCAGGTGCATAGACCGAGACCACGTACATCTTCTTTCCACTATGGAGAAAGATGCACACGATGCACGCTTTCAGCACCTGGAACCTTCGCACTTCACCACTGTACACTGTCTTGTAACGTAGCTCTTTACGTACGAAGATCGCGACACCACCTCCTTGGGTGGAGTTGGGCTGATCTCTTCTTATTATATTATATTTATTGTGCCTTAATTTATGTCTCTGAGTTAGCTTAGTTTCGCTAATCAGAAGCAAATCAGGATTTTTACCGTCTAGAAACTTAAAAAGTGAGTTTCTACGTTCTATCCTTATCAGTGAATTCACATTCACTGCAAGGATCTATAAGGGAGTCTCCACCGTGGTACCCATTACGACTGGCGGTGCGCTAGGCCCGGCAGAGGCGCGTAGATTTGGTCCACCCTCGTCGCCTGCTCTTGTATCTGACGTTGAAGTTGACCCATCTGCCCTTGAATTGAGAGCAAGATAGCCATCAGATCAGTTTGCGCCTTTGGCAGTTATTTTTGCGTCTTGCCCTGACCCGACGCCATTTGGGCATAGGTCAACTGGGGTGTGGCGGCTTGGGAGATTAGAGCGGGACCAGGTGGACGTTTCACCTCGATCTTCTGCTGACGAATTAGATTTATTTTCTTTTCGGGGTGAAGGAGAAGAACTCCGTCGTCGACTCCCTCAATAAGTTTTTAATTTCATGATAGTCAATTAAATTTTCGCACTGAATAGCGTGCCTTTCATTAGAATGCCTAATTATAGTAAATTTATTTCCTATGGCCGACTTACATAGATCCTTGGTCTCTTTTAGTTCCATTTTGTCGGTGGAACTCGTTGTTTGGTTGTATTCTGCTGCTGTTGTTGATGCTGTTGTGTCTGCTGCTGCTGTTGTTGAAGTGAATGCTGCTGTTGTCCCTGCTGCTGCTGCTGCTGCTGCTGCTGTTTCTGCTGCTGTTGCTGCTTTGGCAGCTGTTGCTTTTGCTGCTGAGCTTGTGGGGTCTTTTGTTGTTGCTGCTTGGTTTCCTGCAGCTATTGCCCTTGTTGTTGTTGTTGTTCTTTCAGCTGTTGGCGCTGCAGCTGTTCCTCCCGTTCTTTTTGCCTCCCAGCCGTCTGGTTGGCCTTGATTTGCATTACGTTTTGCTGTAGCAGTTGTATGCTACACTGGTCACTGCCACTTTCACTTCGCCACTTTGGCTCTTATATCACTTTGGACTTTTAGCGTACTTAAAGAAACACGCCGAAACAAGTCTTACCACGATAATGGTCTGTGAACAACTGGCTGCGAGTAGTTTCTTGCTACTCTAATGGACTTTATGGCATCTTTCGTGACCTTTACTGTGATTTGCTCACCGATTGCCACAGATATCTCCTCTTCCGTCGCTTCGTCTAGGTCATGTAGTTCAACTGTGACTTGTTGACATAGAGTTCCTACACTCGACTTATATAATTTTAACATAAATGAAACATTTTTATTGAATTATTTTATTTATTCTCCAGAGCGCCGTTGCCTTTAGCTATACTGCACACTCTATTGAATATTATTTTATTTAATAATTATTTTATTAATTCTCAAGAGTGCCGCTGTCTTCAGCTAGGCCGCACACTCTATCGAACTATACTATACTATGACAAAGCAAGAAAAATAACCACAGACATTCGTCATGCTTTGTCGCATGTTATTTCAATGTGTTCCGTGTAAGCGAGCCTAGAGTCAATCATAACACCTAGGTATCTGATCATCGGTCCTGACGTTATATTTTGATGGCCTGCCTCAAATGGTGATTGTTACTTTTTTCTTATGGCTGTTTACTAGTACTGCTTCCGTTTTATGTTTGGCGGGTTCTAACCCGACTGCTGCCATCCACCGTCTCACTTTTTCGATAGATTCGTTCATAATGTACTCTATTTCTTCCAGGTGTTTCGTTACCACTACAAATGCAATATCATCGGCAAAGTCTATGATTTTGCATTGTTGGGGATTTCAAGCCTCAGAACAATAACATACATAAGCCTTCACAGGATAGGACTTAGTATCGATTCTTGTGGTACTCCGCCAGATGATACTGTCTTACCCCATCGTCGGTATCGAAAAACAAGTACAGTTTCTGGAAATATAATTTTAATATAATTTTTTTATGAAAATTCCTTACTATCATTTCCCTTAGTGAGTACAAAATACGTCCCCAGTTTGCAGAGTTCGACGCATTTTGACATCCAGTGTTATTACATTTCCCAAAATTGTTGTCACCCTGCGTATAGCATAGATTGCAGAACGGGCTTATCTAAGATCATATCGTTTGAAAATCCCCCGGCTTCATTTATTGCAACCTCCATTCGGTTGCATATAATTCTCTACAGTATTTTACCAATTGTATCTGGCAGGCATATGGGACGGTATGACGAGGGTCATCTATTGTTTTTTTCTCTGTAGGCAGCAGAAGACGTTGTTTTTTCCATTGGTCTAGAAATTTTATAAGACACTTGTACATTTCTAGGAATGGTTCCGTGTTTGTTTTTATGGCTAGCCTAAGGGTCTTATTTAGTATGCCATTCAACCCAGGTGACTTATTGTCATCGAACGGTTGTTACGGTTGTGATTTTATGTATTTCCTAGGGTGCTGCTATACGTTCTGCTGTTCTTTGCGGTGGAAATAATCCCGACACTTTTTTTTGCATTAGCAAAGGGCATGAGGGTGAGGGTGAGGGTGCCTTAGTGGTGCATATAAGTTTTGCCATGACTGTCTTATACCCTTGACCTTGGCTCGAAAAGCCGGAGTGGGTTATTTTTTCTTGAAAGGCGTAATTTGGACAAATCCAAATAGCAGCTCTTTTTGAGTCGTCATCTATCCAAGAGATTCGTCGAGATTATTATACTGCTCGCATAATATGGCGAAATCTATTTTTGACTCGCGGTTGGCTTGTGTTAGGCAGTTGTTTGCACGGAAAAGGGCAAAGGTCACATTCGTTCATTGCTAGTAACTTAATGGCTTCGCTTAAGATCTTTACCATGTTATAGGTCATGATGCACATTGGTTTTTGCCTTTGATGAATTCCGTCATTGGTATTCCTTCTCACGGGTTTCATGGCTTTGTTGCATCGCCGCAAATCGTTTTTCTTAGAGAAAAACTCAAGATTTTATTATAATAAAATTTGTCCTTTATTTTGATTTTGTAGTAATAGGTCTGCTGTCTAGACCAAGGGTAGTAATAAGTCTGCTGTCTAGAGCAAGGGCTGCGACCGTCTTACACAATGAATTATTGAATTATTACTCTGCCTTAACCTTGACCTCAGCCAACCTTTTATACTAATTTCTGCCCACGTATCTTATCCCCTCTCCTTTCCAATCCTATCCAAAATCAATTCACAGTAAATTTTGAAGGCGTAATCATATTTATGAAGTACTTGACTTTCAATGCATTGACCCAACTTGAGACACAAGATATGACTTCAACCAAATTCTAAATGTTTACACTGCCATGCATTCACCTTTTTTTCTTTATTTGTTTTTGGCTTTGCTATGACAGTGTATGGTTTCGCATTACTTACAATGGAAACCAAATATGCTATATGTGGCATAACATATTGGGCACACTTCAAAGGGTGTCATATGTCACGATCGCTTAGTCGATCGGCGGTCGTGTGGGTTCCACTGTACTGTGTTATTGTACTGTGATATTCGGAAGGAACAGTGTGGTTCACAAAAGCTTCATGCTTTCCTCTTTCTTCGCTATTTTCAGGTGTCGAATTAGCCGTTGGTGTTTCTGTGAAGTAAAAGACGGGCTGTATTTGTAAGGATGTCTGTTAGGTTACTAGTGCAGATAACTTTCTTCTTCCATCGCACCCTCCATTATTTTATAGTTTTAAAGGGGGTTGATCGCATCAGTACAGAACTTCTCCTGAATGAAATATCCTCTGTACTTTCGACTCCTGAACTTTGTACTTATTTATATTTATTTTATTTTCTCTTTGATTCATATTTATACGGAAAGTCCACCACCTCAGACATCCCTCTAATGTGGTAAGGATACATTGTCAAATTGTCGAATGAGAGATGGGGAGCGAAAATGGGAATCACAACAATGCAGCGAATATCAGTTGCTGCGCAGTTGGGGTGGGTCCTGGATAAAAAAAAGTATGGATGTGTTCCTTGGGGTTGGAACGCAATGGGCGCCAGGTAATCTTTTCTGAAATAGGTAAAATTACCAAAATAAAAGAAATAAAAGACGTTACATTGTAGTGCAAAGGGTTGGGTAAAAGAAATTAAATGAATAAAAATGGCCACAGAGGGTAGCTCTGGATTCTCATGGTACAATCGATGAGTGTGGGTCGCGAACAGTACACTACTGTAACCGAAATTAAACCTTAGGTAAAAAAAAAAAACCGATTGAGCGATGGCTTACGCGATTTAAACGCTAAAAATATCCTGCGCGAACTGTCTCTAAACTATTCACTTTAAAAAGAATCACTTTAAAACACTCTACTTATCTGGCTTATCCTTTCTTTTGGGGTCGGGAATACTGCTTCTAAACTCCTGGTTGGGGGAAGGTAGATATTCTCCGCCACAATCACTGTTCTAGTTAGTCTTTTCTTAATCGTCCTAGATTTCCGGGTCTTCGTTCGATCTTTTCTTGTAGTCTCTCTTCGGTCTTCGGTTTCTTTTGTCTCTGCCAGAGCAGAACCTTCTCGCTCTCTCACAGATCTAGAAGTGGCTTGTCGAAATAAGTCCAGCTTCTTCGCACACATTCATTCATTCACACACACACACACTCTCAGGAGGTGAATTCAGCCGTCTCCAACGTTATTGTAGACGAACAGTTCCTGGCGCCTGTCTCTCTGGCGGGGAACTGTAGTGGTGTTGGTGGAGACTGAATTCGCCTCATTTTCTCCGCTGCAGTTGATTTGGCTGCCAGAACAAAGGGAATCACACTCAGAGCTCTGATAGCTTCCTCTCTTACGGCTTTGAGTCCTCACTCTCTCGTCGCTCTATTTGTTTATACATTTCAGTGACTGTTTGGGTTCGCATCCACTCTCCTGACCAGGGCTAAATATCAAATTATTAAAAAGGTTACTAAAATGACCCTAAGGGATAGGATAAGTTACAACGGAACTAAGTTTCGCGTAAACCATTATACAGATATTTAGGGTAAGAAGGGTACCTAGGGAGTCGGAAGCTATCCTTTAAAACAAGTTTTGATCTTTTGGGCTTTGATGAAAAAAACAAACAAATAGGTTTAGGTTGGGCCTTCTGACCTTATAAATGAACTGCAGATCAATGATACATGTGGAATCGTTCGTCGTGGAAAAGGTCAGGATGAGTCTCCTGTTCGCGCAGGCGGTCTACCCGGCTCTTCCTGCTTCAGACTCATCCGTCTGGCCCCGCGATACCTGCTTTGTCGTCCCCTTCCAGCATATGAGAGAGAGTGAGCACTGAGTTGTTGGAAATCAACCCAGGAGCTCTGATCAAGAATTTGTCGATGTATCCTTTTAAAATATTTATTTATTATTATTTATTCATTTACTTTACATTAATATTTTGAGCTAAATTGTTTAATTTAATTAAATTAAATTATTTATTTTGTCCTCGTGGGAATAGCAATTGTGTATTGCTTTATTTTGTTCATTTAATTATTTTATGATAACAATTTGAGTTTTCATACTATTTTGTAAATTTTTGCTATTACTTTGCATTGTTCTTATAGTTCTTTCATAATACTCGCTATCTTCATTATCCATTGTTCCGAAAAGTCCTTTTAGTCCACTTCCTACTATGTTAATAAGACCTCGTCTGTTTCTAATAAACCGTATATATCATTTAATTTTCCATCTATATGAGATGTATGTTTAAGTACTTCTGATTGCATTTCATTACATTCTAATTTATGCTTGATACAAATTGTACCCAATCCTCGAGACTGTTTAGTTATTTTATCGACGCTCCTATCTATTTCGCTAATATCTAGGGTGTTGATTACAGAGATTTGACCTTTAGTTTTCCGAATATTTCTTTCTCCTTTGAAGTAAATCCCGTTTGAATTAATGTTTTCAATCTTAATACTGAACGCCGACTGCGTTATCCATAAGACTAACCTAAAATACAAATTAATATATAATATCGTCTGGTAAAATAATGGTATCCAAAAGTGTTAGCCCAGAAATGGTTTAATCCTGCTTTTGTTATACTTTACATATTTGTTATTTCTTTTTATGACTACCGCGTCTCCTATTATTTTCAAAATCTTGAAAGGTCCTGAGTATTTTTCTCCAAATTTTCTGTTGTTCTTCGACGTCATTCACAACTTCCATATTCATTTCTATGTCAGTGTCCGTATCTTCCTCCATATTTTTGATTGCTGCTTCTTCATTTATTCGTATTAATAATGCTAGGTGTTTTTCTACATTTCTCTTCATAAATTCTTTTTAACGCTATTTCATTGCTTTCTTCGTCTGATAAATCACTACCCAAAATTTCTAATATTAGTTCCTGAGTTTTCGTATCGTTTCGTGTTGATACTGAGTAAATCATATTTCTACTCAATTCATTTGCACGACGTTATCTACCCCTTTTTTGTATCTTATCTCATATTCATATTCTTCGAGTCTTAGTCTCCAACGGACTAAACGAGATCCAGGATCCTTTACATTGAACAACCAAGTCAATGGCCAGTGATCAGTTTTTAAGATAAATCTTTTCCCATATAAATAAGGTCTAAAGTGTTGAATTACCCAAATGATAGCTAGGCATTCTTTTTCCGTTGTATTATAGTTGTATTCTGCTGAATTTAATGTTCTAGTAATAAAATGTATAGGCATGTCTTTATCGACTCGTTCTTGAGATAGAACAGCGCCTATTCCACAATTACTAACATCAGTCGCTCAAATAAAAGTCTTATTATAATCAGGGTATTGTAGCATAGTAAAATTTGTCAATTCTGTTTTAAGTTTCTCAAACGCATTCTGTTGCAAATCTGTCCAATCCCAAACTATATCTTTCTTTAATAATTTAGATAACGGTGAAGCTATAATACTAAAATCTTTAATAAATTTTCTACAGTAACCAATCATTCTTATAAATGATTTTATTCAATTTTTATTTGTTGGAGCTTGAAGTTTACTAATCGCTTCTACTTTATTCAGATTTGGTCTTACCCCATTACTTGTAATCATATGCCCCAAGCAGTCTACTTCTCTTTTGATAAACTCTGTTTTATCCATTTGAATTTTGAGATTAGCATTTTTTAATTTCTTAAACACATTTACCAACTTTTTGTTGTGCTCCTCTAACGATTCGCCAAACACCACAATATCATCTAGGTAAACAAAACAATCCTTTCCTTATAGTTCGCCTAAGACAGTATTCATCATGCGCTGAAATCATGCGGGTGCATTTTCGAGGCCAAATGGCATTCGAGTGAACTCGAAGTGGCCATAAGGGGTTGAGAATGCTGTTTTCTCGATGCTATCTTCGGCAAGAGGAATTTGATGAAATCCTGACTTCAAATCCAAAGTCGTAAAGAATTTGGCTTGACCCAACTTGTCCAATATTTCCTGAATAGTAGGGAACGGATATTTATCGTTGGTCTTGATTTCGTTCAATTTACGAAAATAAATGACCATCCTCCATTTGACCTTACCACTAGCATCGGTTTTTTTTTGGAACGATCAATAATGGACTCGACCAAGGAGATTCGCTGTGACGTATTATATTTTCTTCAAGGAGTTTCTGAATTTGTTTCCATTAATTGTAGAACTGTTGTTCTCCAGTGGTTGCCCTTCCAAACAGAAAACATCTTCAAACTATTTAATTATATCTTTTAACGAAATTATCTTGGATTCGTTCTTCAAATGATCGTTTCTTATATTTTTCCATATTTCTTTAAAACGCTCCGTACCCATTTCACTAGTTCTAGAGTTAATGGACGCTGCGAACGCGCCTGAAACATCGTTTGTTTCAATCCGTTGGTTCACTGGGTTTAAACTCGTAACTAAGTCCATGGTAATATTTCCATTACTTAATCTGTTATCCCGATAATTAATACAAAAACCATTCTTCACAAGGAAATTTCCTACTATACCATCATAAAATCAAATGACATCTTCTTTGATCACATAAAACTTCATTTTCAACTCAAAATAATTCTTATATTCTGTTTCTATTTCAACACTTTCTATACTACTTCTATTAGATCTTCCTATTCCCTTGAATTATATTACATCTTCAAAATTAACATCTTCTCTATAGATACACTTCTCTTTTATTAGGCTTCTGTGTCAATAAAAATCTATTTCTTCTCCATCATATTTCATGTTTATGTGAGGGCTTTGTGTAAAATTTGAAACAGACATTCTCACTGTTTCTTTACTCGAAAATTTGAACCAATTTCCCGTATACGTATATGTACTTCAGCAATTTTATAGTCTTTTCATTGATTGAATTTCTTCTTTTCGTAGTTTATTCCACTTTCTTCCTTCTTTCTCCCATTTCTACTATAATCATTGTTATCATTTCTACCTTGAGGTATTTGTACATTATTTCTATTTGTTTGTATATTTTTATTACGAAAACAATTTCTTGAAAAGTGTCCTGCCCGTCCACAATTAAAACACTTTACGACTGCGTGATTTATTCGTATTAAATTTCGAGCTGTGTAGTCCCTATTTGTCGTTTTATAATATCCTAACCTATTCTCTTCTTCCATGGCAAGCTGAGAAGCTTCTGCCATTGATTTTGGTCTTTGAGTGTTGACGAAAGTACCCAACTTTTTTTTGCAAACCGAAGATATCCGCATTTTGCATATCTTTTTGAACAGCTACTACCATATCCATCATATGTCGCATCTAAATAATTTTCATTGTATAATATTGTATAATGATTTCACATCTTTGTGTATATTGAATAACCGTTTCAGATGGTCACTGCCTAAGCTTCGTCATCTTAGAATGCAGTTGCATACTAGAATGTGTTTCTCGGAACATTCTATTTAATTCATATTTAAGACTCTCCCAAGAGGTAATTTTTTTATTTATTACTAGAATTTCAGCAGTACCAGATATTCTACATTTAATGATCGGTAATAAGCAACACTTTTCATCTAACACAATTTCTTTTTATCTAAATATTTTTTTTTATTAATTCTTTAACCACAAATCTTAACAACTTACGTGTAAAATACACTGAAATATACAGTCTGTTGGTACGCCATCTCTGCTCTTCAGCTTCTTGCCCTGGGAAAAGTATAGCTCGGTACAGCTGTTGATGGTAAGATGATGATAAGTATGATGATTCAGGAACTGTAGGAATTGCTATATAACAATTCGATTTTCTTGAGTTTTATAAACTGGCTTGCAGAACATTTTTTTTTTTTGGTTGCGCCAACGGATGTGTAATCTTCTAAAGATACCAGTAACCCGGGCTACTGGCATGCACGATTCGCAAACCTGAATACTCGATGCCAGGAATACGCCTACGTACTAACCCACACCCTACACACTTCAACCACTCTCCCCGCGGAACTAACGTTAAGTATTACTTCGCGGGGCTGGTTAGCACTTTATGCTCTTCTTGACCTGTTCGACGTTTCTTGTTCTGAGGGGGCTTCCATTTGGGTTTGGCTGCTCTCCCTGAGCCTTTCCAGCCGCCGAAGTTCCTTTATGATCACCGCTGCTGTTTGTTTCACAGTATTCCATACTGCGTTCGATGTCAGCATATGGTTTACGATGTTCTCCGGAGTTGGTATTTCTCCAATTATTTCCTCAAGACCTCTGCGTTCCAAGCGAAAATGTGGGCACTGAAAGAGCACATGCTCTGCATCTTCTCTGGCCTCTCCACAGTTTGAGCAGTTTGGAGATTCATCAAGCCCAAACCTGTTTAGATAAGCTCTGAAGCAGCCGTGTCCGGTTAAGAACTGGGTGAGATAAAAATCCACTTCTCCGTGATGCCGGTCCATCCATTTATCTATATCAGGTATAATTCGATGGGTCCATCTTCCCTTCGTTGACTGATTCCATCTTTCCTGCCATGTTCTCATGCTTCGCTGTCTTTCTGCCAGCTTAATATCTTTGACTGGAGCAAGGGGTTCCTGGATTTTGGCGTCATAGGTCCTCTGTAGCTCAATAGCCAAGATATCCGCTGGTAGCATTCCCGCAATAACACAAATAGCGTCGTCGGATACCGTCCGAAAAGCGCAACACACTCTCAGCGTGCACAGTCTATTGACGGAATTAACTCTTCTTGAGTGGGACTTAATTCTCACTGCCTTTGCCCATATTGGTGCCGCATACATTATTATTGACTGCGCCACTCTTGACAAAATTAGTCTCCTTGGTTGTCTGGGTCCTCCAAGGTTTGTCATAATTCTGGATAAGGCAGTACACACCCGAGCAGCTTTGTCGCACGTTATTACAAGGTGTTCCTTGTAAGCTAGCCTAGCGTCAATCATCACACCTAGATATCTGATCAACGGTTTTGACGTTATATTTTTTTTGCCTACCCTGATAGTGATTGCTTTTCTTTTCTTGCGGCTGCTTACTAGTACTGCTTCCGTTTTATGTTCAGCGAGTTTTAAACCGACCACCGTTGTCATCGGTAAAGCCTATGATTTTTGCCTCGTTGGGGATTTCAAGCCTCAGCACCCTATCGTACATAAGATTCCACAAGATAGGACCTAGCACCGATCCTTGTGGTACTCCGCCAGATATGTGGTACTGTTTTACCACATCGTCGGTATCGTAAAACAGGTACCGTTTCTCGAAATAATTTAATATTATTTTGATGAGGAACCCTGGCACCATCATTTCTCTAAGTGAGTACAAAATATGTCCCCAGTTTGCAGAATTGAACGCATTTTTGACGTCCAGTGTTATTACAACACCGTATTTCTTTGCGCCTCCTCTCCATCTTCTGCCCTGGATAGCATCTTCCAAAATTGTGGCTACCCTTCGTATAGCATCGATTGTAGAACGGGCTTGTCTTAATCCATACTGTTCGTTTGAAAGTCCCCCGGCTTCATGTATTACCACCTCCAGTCGTTTGCATATAATTTTTTCTAGTGTTTTACCCATTGTGTCTAACAGGCATATAGGACAGTATGACGAGGGCTCATCTGGCGGTTTTTTCCCTTTGGGCAGCAGCACCAGACGTTATTTCTTCCACTGGTCTGGAAAGACCCCTTCGGTTAGACACTTACTATACATTTCCAGAAATGGTTCCGTATTTGTTTTTATGGCTAACTTAAGGGTTTTGTTGGGTATCCCATCCAATCCAGGTGACTTATTGTCATCGAACTGTTTGCGCACTTCCAAAAGTTCCGTTTGCGTGACGGTTGTGATTTCATGTAAATCAGTTCTCTGCGGTGGGAATAAGCCCGACATTATTTTTTGCATTAGCAAAGGGCATGAGGGCCTGTCCTAGTGGTGCCCTTGAGTTTTGCCATGACTGCCTTATAGGCTGTACCCCAGGGATTTACATCTGCTTGCTGACAGAGTTCTTTAAAGTTGTCACTTTTGCTTCTCCGGATTGCTAATTTCAGGTCTCTATGCCTATCTTTGTATTGCACCTGCAGGTTCTGGTGGGAGGGCAAACCTCTGAATCGCTGGAACAGTCTTCTCGCTTTATGGCACCTGCTGTGTAGCTCTGCTATCTTTTGGTTCCACCAATATACTGGTGGCCGGCGATTTGTTGACGTTTTCCGGACCATAGATGCATCGCATGCTCTCATTACATGTTTCGTAATCTCAGCAGCCATAGCATTTTCTGTTCCTGGTCTTATTGTAGATTCTCTAAAGGTGAAAGTAAAAGAATCTTCGTCTAGTGTGCCTATTTTCCACCCCATTCGTTGTGCCTTCTTTAACGGGAGTTCCCGGTTGGATCTTTTCTGGTCTATTTCAAACAGGATGGCCAGGTGGTCGCTGTGGGTGTACTGTTTACTTACTCTCCACTTGGCGCTTCTCGCTAGGGAACTAGTTACGAAGGTTATGTCAACTACGGAACCTACGTCGTTTCTGCTAAAGGTATTCTCGCTTCCCATATTGAGCAGCATGACATCTAGTGACGATACCGCTTCGAGTAGTGCCTCACCTCTTCTATTGGTTCGAGTGCTGCCCCAATCAGTGGCCCATGCGTTGAAATCCCCAGCCATGATTATTGGGCTACGGCCTCTAGCATCATCCACGAGCCTATCCAACATACGCTGGAATTCTTCAAGAGTGCTGTTTGGGGATGCGTAACAACTATAGATGTTAACACCCTTTACCTTGGCTCGAACGAACCCGGATTGGGGTGTCATCATTTTTTCTTCGAAGGCGTGGTCTCCACAGGTCCAAATAGCAGCTCTTTTTGAGTAATCAGCTACCCAGACTTTTCGTCGAGATTCTTGTACTGTTCGGATAGTATGGCGACATCTATTTTTGACTCACGAATGGCTTGTGTTAGGAGGTCCTGTGCCGCTTCGCAGTGATTTAAATTTAATTGCAGCACTTTCATATTCTTCTGCGCTTCCTGCCGCGTGTTTGAAGTTGGTGCTCCCCTTTTCTTCGCAGAGCACGCACCTTGCATCATTGGTGCAGTTCTTAGAAACATGGCCTTTCTGTCCACACTTGACGCAATCCTCACTTCTGTCCACCGTATTTGAACACGCCTTTGCTAAATGCCCGAAGTTAAGGCACCTAAAGCATCGCAGCGGTACCACTTTCTCTCGTATTCTGCATATCGTCCATCCGATTTTGACTCTCCCAACCTCCAGAACTTTTTTGGCAGCGTTTATCGGGAGGCTAATGACTGCAGTTTGTGTTCCTGCATAAGCTTTCCTCATGGATTTGATGGATGAAGCCTGCATGCCTCGTACTTCCTCGAATTGCTCGGCCAGGGCTTGACAGATCTCTTCTTTGGTAGTGACATCGTCTAGGTCTTTGCACTCAATCAGTACCTCGTGCGTTAGGGTCCTTACTTCCGCCATTTCCCCGAGAACTTGCCCTACTTTGCTTTGGTGCTCAGAGGTTTATCCAGCTGTTGCTTTCTTGAGCTCAAGCAGTAACTCTCCCTTGGCCGTCTTCCTTATGTGAATTACGTCCGATCCCAGACCATTTAACTCAGGGTTGGTCTTCACTTTTCGGAGTATATCGCAATAGGATGTTTCTCCAGTTTTTTTAATAACCAATGCGTCCGGCTTGACATGTATCTTGCCTGGACCTTTTTTTACCACTTTTTTCCACTCGGCTTTGTTGTGATCTTGATTCGCGGTTTTTTCGTCTGCATCTCGGCCTCGCGGTTTTGCCGTCTTTCCTGCTTTTTCTTTCTTCTCACTTTGGCACTTCTGGACGTTTTGTTGCACTGACATTGCTGTTTTTTTCGTGACTATCTCAGCGTATGTCAATGTCGAGGGTTCTTCATTGCTCGGAGATCTAGTCCTTTTCCGCTTGGGTTCTGGTAGTTGCTTCAACGGATGAGAAGGCGCCGATTTGCTCATATCTGATGACTCAGTGGTTTGCGTAGCTTTAGACGCTCTATTCTTTAACACGTTGTCTTTCTGGGAATTTGCTACGCAGTTGTAGTGTCTGCGTATAGCGCTAGTCAGGTTTCTGATTTCGTGGTGCACGTTTGTTTTCCCTTTGATGAATTCTATCAACGTATTGATGTTCTTTCCCAGGGATTGCATGGCTTCACGTTTTTCTCTTTCCTCACTGTTTTCTCTTCGCCTTTCTTCCTTGTTGGTTTCAGGCGACAAGCTAGCAGTTGGTGCTTCTGTGAGGTGGAAGTCTGGCTGCTTTTGTGGAGATGTCAGCTCCGTTACTGGTGCAGACGGCGTCCCTACGTCCTTACTATCAATCGCCTCTTCCATAATTTTTAGCGGCGGTGATCGCATCAGTACAGAACTTCTCCTAAATGGATTTTCTTCTGTACATTCGATTCCTGAGTTTGGTACTATTTTTTTTTGTTCTTTTTTTCTGTTTTATTTATGTTTGTTTTGTTTTCATTTTGATTCATTTTGTATTGGATCCCACGAGTATGGGGGAAAGGAAGGTCCACCACATCAGAGACCCCTGTAATGTTCGAGGCCAAATGGCATTCGAGTGAACTCGAAGTGGCCATAAGGGGTTGAGAATGCTGTTTTCTCGATGCTATCTTCGGCAAGAGGAATTTGATGAAATCCTGACTTCAAATCCAAAGTCGTAAAGAATTTGGCTTGACCCAACTTGTCCAATATTTCCTGAATAGTAGGGAACGGATATTTATCGTTGATTTTGATTTCGTTCAATTTACGAAAATAAATGACCATCCTCCATTTGACCTTACCACTAGCATCGGTTTTTTTTGGAACGATCAATAATGGACTCGACCAAGGAGATTCGCTGTGGCGTATTATATTTTCTTCAAGGAGTTTCTGAATTTGTTTCCATTAATTGGAGAACTGTTGTTCTCCAGTGGTTGCCCTTCCAAACAGAAAACATCTTCAAACTATTTAATTATATCTTTTAACGAAATTATCTCGGATTCGTTCTTCAAATGATCGTTTCTTATATTTTTCCATATTTCTTTAAAACGCTCCGTACCCATTTCACTAGTTCTAGAGTTAATGGACGCTGCGAACGCGCCTGAAACATCGTTTGTTTCAATCCGTTGGTTCACTGGGTTTAAACTCGTAACTAAGTCCATGGTAATATTTCCATTACTTAATCTGTTATCCCGATAATTAATACAAAAACCATTCTTCACAAGAAAATTTCCTACTATACCATCATAAAATCAAATGACATCTTTGATCACATAAAACTTCATTTTCAACTCAAAATAATTCTTATATTCTGTTTCTATTTCAACACTTTCTATACTACTTCTATTAGATCTTCCTATTCCCTTGAAATATATTACATCTTCAAAATTAACATCTTCTCTATAGATACACTTCTCTTTTATTAGGCTAATACTTGCTTCTGTGTCAATAAAAATCTATATCCTTCTCCATCATATTTCGTGTTTATGTGAGGGCTTTGTGTAAAATTTGAAACAGACATTCTCACTGTTTCTTTACTCGAAAGTTTGAACCAATTTCCCGTATATGTACTTAAGCAATTTTATAGTCTTTTCATTGATTGAATTTCTTCTTTTCGTAGTTTATTCCACTTTCTTCCTTCTTTCTCCCATTTCTACTATAATCATTGTTATCATTTCTACCTTGAGGTATTTGTACATTATTTCTATTTGTTTGTATATTTTTATTACGAAAACAATTTCTTGAAAAGTGTCCTGCCCGTCCACAATTAAAACACTTTACGACTGCGTGATTTATTCGTATTAAATTTCGAGCTGTGTAGTCCCTATTTGTCGTTTTATAATATCCTAACCTATTCTCTTCTTCCATGGCAAGCTGAGAAGCTTCTGCCATTGATTTTGGTCTTTGAGTGTTGACGAAAGTACCCAACTTTTTTTTTGCAAACCGAAGATATCCGCATTTTGCATATCTTTTTGAACAGCTACTACCATATCCATCATATGTCGCATCTAAATAATTTTCATTGTATAATATTGTGTAATGATTTCACATCTTTGTGTATATTGAATAACCGTTTCAGATGGTCCCTGCCTAAGCTTCGTCATCTTAGAATGCAGTTGCATACTAGAATGTGTTTCTCGGAACATTCTATTTAATTCATATTTAAGACTCTCCCAAGAGGTAATTTTTTTATTTATTACTAGAATTTCAGCATTACCAGATATTCTACATTTAATGATCGGTAATAAGCAACACTTTTCATCTAACACAATTTCTTTTTATCTAAATATTTTTTGTTATTAATTCTTTAACCACAAATCTTAACAACTTACGTGTAAAATACACTGAAATATACAGTCTGTTGGTACGCCATCTCTGCTCTTCAGCTTCTTGCCCTGGGAAAAGTATAGCTCGGTACAGCTGTTGATGGTAAGATGATGATGAGTATGATGATTCAGGAACTGTAGGAATTGCTATATAACAATTCGATTTTCTTGAGTTTTATAAACTGGCTTGGAGAACATGAACCTATATGAATGCATAACACCTATCCCTATTCCCAAAATCTGCGCGGAATTTAGCAGGTAGATTAGTTTGATGCGTAAAAGATTAAAATTCGGAATCGCCATAGTTTCCTTCTTCTCATACGGGGTCCAACAAAAGTTTTTTGATATTCGGGGTAAATATTTCATTTCTCTATCTTTTCTCTTCCTTTTAGTCATTTATATTTCATAGTTATATGACCCTCAATCAAGACTTAGCACGCAACAACCAGAGGAATGCAAGGGAAATGCCTAACTCGACCCGCTGAACTGTAAAGTAGAGGCCGAACTATCCAAGTGAGTCAACGGAAAAAACATAGATTAGTTGAGGATTATGATCGGTTGCTTACGTCGTAGAGGCTATATAACAGGGAAGTTAGGGTGTCACACGATCCATTGTGAAGGGATTGTGGCGTGTCCACATGTTTTTTTTTTCATCTTATATTTCCTTATATTGGTTATTCAGATCACCCTTTTTTTGTCATTTGGGAATTCCCCATCTTACATCTTAACTTCCAGTGCAAACTTCAGAAGGAAAGAGGAATTACACACACTTTAACCTTTCCAATAAAATCTGCCGTCTGTCAACCTGAGCATTATAACGAAGTGTAATCCACCACGATTTCCATTCCCAAGGTTTTCTAGTCCTCTTTATTTCCAGCAAAGTCAAGTTGGCGCCCCCTACCTTACCCCGCGGATTAATAAAGCAATCGCTCTCATTCCAGCGAATCAATCCCATATGGGTGGACGTACAGCTTCCAACGGGCTACATTTGCACTTAATCTTCCTTCTGGATATTACCTGCGGTCATTTGCCATTTCGTCTGATGATGTCCATCCGCTCTACATGTCCTAGCCATCTTAGACGGCTAATGCGTAGTTTTCTGACTAGGTCGATGTAACTGTACAGCTCGTAGAGTTCGCTGTTAAATCTCCTCCTCCATAGCCCGTCAACGCAAACGGGACCGAAAATCATCCGAAGGATTTTGCGTTCGAAACGCGGATCATGCTTCTGCGCCATAGAGCAGGACTGGGATGATGAGGGTCTTATAAAAGAGTTTGGTGCTTCTTGACAAGGTCTTACTACTCAATTGCCTTCTTCTGCCAAAGAAACAGAGATTGACAAGAGTGATCCTTCGTTTTATCTCTGAGCTGATATTGTTGTCAGAGTTTATAGCGGAGGCGAGGTATACAAAGTCCTTAACTACCTCAAAGTTATAACTGTCTATTGTGACGTTCTGTCCAATTCGTCGGTGTTGTGTGTCCCTTCTAGTTGACAGCATATACTTGGTTTTGCCCTCATTTACAGCTAAACCCATTTTTGCCGCTTCCGTTTCAATACCAGCGAACGCACCAGTGACAGCCCGCTGGGTTCTGCCAATTATGTCAATATCGTCGGCGTACGCTAGTAGTTGCACGGACTTTTGAAAGATTGTGCCTCCGGTATTGGCTTGTGAGTTTCGCACAATTCTTTCAAGTATGATATTAAAGAAGTTACATGACAGCGCGTCACCTTGTCTAAATCCCTTTTTGACATCAAAGGTCTCGGTGAGATTGTTACCGACCTTGACGGAGCAGCGAGCATTCTCCATCGTCATCCTGCACAAGCAAACGAGTTTGGCAGGGATGCCAAAGCTAGACATGGCTCTGTATAGCTCGTCTCTATAAATGCTGTCATATGCGGCCTTGAAATCGATAAAAAGATGGTGAGTATCGATTTGGACTTCTTGTGTTTTCTCCAGGATCTGCCGTAGTGTGAATATTTGATCGGTTGTGGACTTACCGGTTATTACTTTGACACGTTCTTTTTACCTTCTGGTAAAACTTCCGAACATTGTTCCTAGAGTAGCACCTCTCAATGTCCTCGATCGCGTGCTTCTCATGCGCTCTCTTTTTCCTTCGGAGAAGCCGATGTTCTTCCCTCCTCTTTTGCTCGTAGAGCTCACGAGCCGCTCTCGTCCTTCTGTGCAGCGCCGCTTCGTAGGCGAGTTCTTTTGCTGCATGTGCTTGCCGACACTCTTCATCAAACCAGGGGTTTCGTGGGGGTGGTCGGGTGAAACCCAGCACATCAGTTGCGGCGTTTCTGATGGCTTCTTGGCACCGATGCCACTGGTCTTCAGTACTTGATGTTGGCTGCATAGGACTTCTCGAGAGGTTGAGGGATACGCGATCGACAAAGGTTCTGGCGGTCTGTTGCGATTGCAGCCGTTCAACGTTAAATCTCCTCACAGTATTTTCCCGATGCTGTGGCGTTTGAGATATTCATAGACGTACCTTAGCTACAACTAGGTAGTGGTCCGAGTCTATGTTGGCCGCCCGGAATGTACAGACATCCAGAATACTAGAGGAGTGCCTTACGTCAATCGCAACATGATCAATTTGTTTGACGGTTTGATGATTTGGCGACCGCCATGTACCCTTGTGAATGTCGAGGTGAGGGAACCGCGTGCTAGCTATAGTAACATTATGCCCCACAGTGAAGTCAATTAGCCTAAGTCCGTTTCCAGACGTGGTGTCGTGTAGGCTGTGCTTTCCGTGCTTTTACCTAGGACGATAACGTCATACTTAGGACACTGCTCATAAATTTTGTCTAGGAGCTCGTAGAAACAATCTTTGTTAATATAATCTTTTTCCTCTGTGGGGGCGTGAGCGCATATCAGGCTGATGTTAGCGAATTTTGCCTTGATGCGAATTAGTCTCAAGACTTCGCATCTAGTAGATGTCGCAGTTTTTCATCCTTCTTTTGCCCGGCCCATCCCACCGCACTTCCTGAATGGCGGTTATATCTGCTTTGTAGCAGTCGAGGGCCTCCGCTAATTGTTCGGCTGCACGTGGCCTGTTCATGGTGCCAACATTCCACGTGCAGACTCGAACATCGTTGTCCTTTTCCGTTTTGCAGGGTCGTCAACAGTAAATCCGTTCTTTTCCCAGGCTTGCGGTCGTTTCTGAACTAGTCAATTTTTTTTTATGTGGTAGGGAAGTTACCCCGACGCACAACCCCCCACCTGGAGGGCCAGTTCCATTTTTTTACCCCTAGGACGAGGGGCCGAAATTCTCCGGAGCCAGTAACCTACTTCGGGGATATGAGCGCTGCCGTTGACCCACTATGTGTTCATCCGCCACCAACACTTATCCAACACCCTGGCTTAGTGTTGGAGATCACTATAGTCCTGGGATTCACATACGTTGAAGCAGCTCATACAGGGATACCACTAATAGTTCAACCTGACTGGAACCGTGGGCGCCACCGTTGATTCCATCTGGGGAATTCGTCCGCTACCGCCTGGATCAAGAAGAAGTGCCTTAGTAAGAAGACATATGCATATACATATGTATGTATTCCAATCGGAAAAAGTGCAACAAAACTTATCTTCCATATCATGCAGTGATGAGCTTTCGACTCCTCGGTAAAAACAACATCTGGGGAATCGCTTAGAAACATGATGACAGATCCCACGGTTTAAAAAGACCTGTTTTTCCTGGTACTTGGATAGAGGTCATTGGGCGCGTTCCGATTTCTAGCCACTAACTTTTGAGGTAAAGCCTAACTAATGGCTGAAAAGGTAGGTGATATTTCAAGTGTCAAACCCCGCATCCTCACTTTCTGTTTTTACTTTAGACAATGTATGTATTGTGCTTGTCAAGGGATCTTACTGATAAATACCTATATTTATATGAAATAGGCTTAATTGAAAAAAATAGCCGATAATAAAAACAAAGTCCCTTTACTTTTTCCAAAAATTTCTGCTTCACTTACAACCTTGGACGGTTATTTTAATATAATATTTTAATGAAAACACAGCGCATATTGATCAAATAATCTTATGCTCTTATTATATCAAATCGATGATCACATCACTGCAATTTATTTAGAAAGAATTTTTTTTATATATTGTACATAATCCATTCAAATTATAAAGCATAGCCGAACAATACCTAAAATATAACCGATCAACTGTTTTTTAAAATTCAAAATGTGACTTAAAAGAAGTATAGGAAGAATGTTCTTGCCTTCGAATCAGTCCACTACCTCAAAAAAAATTGCCTTACTTTTAAGTCAAATTTGAATCTGTACACCAATCAGAAACGTTTGACTACGTAGTGCCTAGAAATCGGAATGTGGCTATTTCCAATAGTGTTCACAGGTGATATTGAAAAAACGTATTAGCAGATCCTAGTCAATCAGGAGCACAGACTATGATCTCTATGATCAGGAGGATCAAAACCTATAGCGTATCTTATGGGGAGAAAATTTTAGTAGTCCTATCAAGAATTACTCTCTCGAAACAGTACAGGATCAGCCCCGTATTTCGCAATTAACACTTTATATCAGCTAGCTGAGGATGGAAGACATAGTTATTCACGGGCAAGCAAAGCAGTACTTGAGGGATTCTACGTACATAGATCACTGTCTTGGCGGCGTAAATTCACTATGTGAAGACTTTCAAAGAGAATTTGTGCAGCTTCTTTTGGGTGGGTTCTACTTATGAAGTTGGACTTTAAATAGAGTTAGTAAAAGCCTTATCAAGATAAGTCGTTGAAATGGAATCAGATCATGAATTTAATAGTGACAAAATATTCAAACTTTTGGGAATAAAATGCTGTCCGAGGACAGATGACTTCGTAAATTCTTCGTCTTTTAGCACAACGAACAGCTAAAGAGCAACATTGAGTAATGCAGGTTAAGTTTTCGATTCCGTCGGCTTGTTGTCGCTAATAAAGATCAAAGCAAAGATCCTGAAACAAAGTCTTTGGCTTTTTTTTAACGCATTTTCATTAATTAATGCATGAAAAGAAAACTTAAAGCTAGACAAAAGTGCTTAAACTAGCTTATCTTGTCACAAAGTCTTTGGCTCTTGGGAATCGGATGGCATGAAAATGTGCCAATGACAATTCAAAGGGAATGGGACAAATACAAGAAAAGATTATCGACTCTTGAAAATGTATAAATTCCACGTTAGACGAAGCCACATACGAAGCTGAATTACATCAGAGATTGAATAAAACAACCCCCATTGAAATGGAGCACGTTTGTAGCTAACCGGATATCCTGTGTGCAACAGCATTTCAAAGGACAATGGAGGTTCGTACCTGGTAAAAAGAATCTTGCCGACATTCCTTCAAAAGAGATATTCGGATATACCCTCGCTAAGTATTCTATATGGTCGGAGGGTCCAGAATGGTTGAAGAGAGACACGAAGAACATTGGTCGGTTGACAAGGTACGATCGAAGTTTAATATATACCTGAAATCCGGAAGTCTTACGGTTGCATGATAATACAACTCGACAATCCTCCAGGTATTGACATCTATCGCTTTCGAAACATCAATGTACTACTACGATTCTAAACCAATGCCAGAAAGAGCAAGAGAGGTGAACCACTTCTACATGAAAAAGCCCTGGTAAGGGTGCTCAACAAATATTTGCCGATCATAACCTAAAAATGAACAAGCCAATTATCAACAAGCAAGATATCATCATTAAATCCGTTCATTGATGCCATTTTTGACGGTGTCAAAACATGAGTAATGCATTACAAGCTTCACTCACCTAAGTGAAGCTGGGGTCAACTCAGTCAAATACCATTTGAATTCTATAATAGAGAGAGAAAATAAAGAAAAAAGGTAAGTTTACTTCCAATAGAAGACAATATCATCATAGAACCTTCAGAGCAGTCACCATCCAGCATCAACCACTCCACCAGGAAAATTCTCCATTGCTGAACAAGAAGAGAGATCACTTAATTATTTAATTTATGCAACAAGGCTAAATCAGAGACAAAATAGAGTCGGTGCGATGAATTGCATCAATAAGAATGGAATAATGTATTCTCGATTTAAAACAGACTTTTAGTGACACCTTTCCGTAGACAAAAACTAGGAGTGCTCACAACTGTTCTGAACTCATTATTTGAGTCAATGGTGAAGTGTACAAGGATATCGAAGACCTGGAGTGCAATCAGAAAAAATTGATCAAAAGAATGAAAACTAACACCAAGATTACGCTGTTTACAATTGCCAGTGTAAATAAAAGAACAAGAATCAATCAAAAATCAATAACTTTACAAAGAACCTGAATTGTGGTTCAATTGTGGTGGATTTGTTCCAGAATCAGCAGAGGTAGACGGAGGTAGACACCATCATTAAATGGAGCAGCATTTATTCTCTGGCCTTCAATCTTTTACAGTAATGACCAAAGTGAGGATTGCATTGTCCAGTACACAAAGTTGTTCTTCAAGCGATGCGCAACCGAGATGCCAAAATTAACACACACCATGTGGAAATAACTATGGACTCATAACATATCGATATTTATTAAACCAGGGAAAACTAACGTCTTCGTAATTTGCAGCCCAACTCGAGAAGAACAGATTTTCAATGAACCCGAAATAGCATAAGCAGTTTGCGCATAAACATTTTGCCACACTGCGGAGTCAGCATAACAACCGAGCACCAGTGAATGATCTGCAGCAGTGCACCTGCGATGACCGGATTCATCAAATAATTTAAGTTAGCATAGTATGCAAAACTTATGTATAAATAGTTATTAATTATTTTGAATAAATCAGATCTAATCAAGCAACAGGTATGATCTCTTTTTTGTAATAGTTATCCCCTCACCAGTTGTAAGGTGACTATTAGTAGAGACTAATTGAAATCTTCAAGGATTTACATTGGTGACGAGGATAAAGCAATTTGATTTTTTTTGTAATGCAAAAACGACAACGTGGTAATGAGCAATTTCTTGCTGACTACAGGCCTGAAGTGGATAATTGGTGGAATTGGCCAGAGGCTTGAACTCATCATGTGACGATGACTGCATAAAAACTTCTACATTATTAGGAACCCTTAGTTTGGATGCGGTACGGTTTGTTGAAAGAGTTATGTAATTCGGCTTTACCAGCATTTATAAAGTACAATGAGCTGTGTGAGATTTTGCAACATTATTCTCCTCCAATTATTATTTTCCAAGAGCGAAATAATGGCACATGGCACAGTATGTATATCAAGGTCTGTGTGAAAAGGGTGAACAAATTACACTCGCATTTGGAAATGGCCATAACTGCCTGGCTACATTATCATTGGAATTAACGTCATGTCGGCTAAGATGGGTAGTTTTTACGTAGGTTAAAAAGAGATGGGCTGAGCACAAAGCAAATACGCCGTGAATCCATTTCAAAAGATAAATCACGGCCGAAGAATGAATGTTCTTTTCTCAAAACGTTTTAATTTAGACATATTTTTTAAATTTTTTTCTGTTTTCAAAATGTTTCCCTCCATACATTTTCCTCATTTTTTGTTGATCGTCGGAGAGTCAACATCATGCGGAAGACAGAAAATAGAGTATGAAGGAGTTTGAAGTGGTGTACTTGCTGGTTTTGTTGCTGTTGTTTGGACATCGGATCCTATTGAGATGTGTGATTTCTTTTAATACGCAAAGAGAAGAATTCAATTGAATGCATGAATACTGTGTTGAGGATGTACGCATTTTTCTGGTGTTTGTTGCGGAAATCACTTAATGGTTTTATGATTGCATGTAACAAATCACAATACATCATAATTTCCTCCGAAAAGAGTCATTACAATAAAGGACATAATTAATAGGAGCAAGAAATGCACTTCCGCAAAAGTTAGGCAAACCCCTAATTACTTTGAGAAAACCATACAAGACCCACTCCTTAAACGTTATCTTAAGAATTAAATTGGCAATTGGAAGAAAAAATTTATTCAACGATCGCTTATGTTTTGAATTTCAGCGCTCCCGTCTGTCAAAATGACTTTCATGCCCATGAAGCATATTTTCGTGTGTAACCACAGCGGTAATGGGAATGACGTTCATTGAAAATACAGTGGATTCCGCTTATTTGGGACACATCGGGCTAGATGGTTTAGTCCCAATTAAGCGGCTGTCCCAACAAAGCGAAATGATGATCAAGTAAAGAAAATGCAAAACGATTGAAATAGCTACGTATGTAAAAAAGAACGCAATGAAATAGAAAGTAAAAAATTCAGCTAATGTCAAATCTTTTCTGGACATTTTAACCAAATGCAACAATCTTCTCGGTCAGTAGGCACGGACTTATTAATTTTGTCTCGGCACTTTCTGAAACGAAACCAAAAGTACGCCACGTCATAGCACAACAAAACTAGAAACATCAAAGCGAATAACAAATTGGAACAACAAGAAACCGTTTTACACATCTCTATGAAACTGTTTTGCAAAGGCAGAAAACGAAGCGCAACACCATGAGATAGTACCGTCACTTGAAAAGCATTGGGTCAATTTGTTTTCTCGTCTTCACCGTCATTATTACTGCAAACGATGGTGTGGCTTTTGCTGCTGTAATTTTTTCGAAATATAGCAGACAAGCAATGTGGCGATATTTTTGTCAAAATGTGTGTAAGATGTGCGATGAATATGTCCCGAATAAGCGGCTGCTGTCCACAATAAACGAACAAAATCATGTTATTTTTGTTTCCGTTTTTGTTCTTTTGTCCTAATTAAGCGGCTGTCCCGATAAAGCGATGTCCCAAATAAGCGGAATCCACTGTATAAATATTATATATTATTGAAAATAATAAGAATTTAACAACTTTTTCAAATTTTTGTTTATTTTAAATTAACACAAGGAGAAAATTTTGAATTAATATTAATTTTTGCGACAATGGTTACAATTCGCACACACAATTAGGAAATTCGATTAAACCTAGCTTACTTTTCTCGAACGAGTTCAAAACCCCGAGTTAACTTAAATTGTAATTAGCAAAACTTCATGAAGTGTAGTTGAACTGACAGGTAAGCACTTACCTAAACTCTACAAAAAAGGCAATACACGGAAGAAAACTGAAAAATATATTAAATGACCTACGCACCAATTACATGCCGAGCAGATGGAAAAAGAATAAATTAGTTTTTTTTTGCAAAAGAAAAAAAAAACCCAAATGACCACCCTCTGTCAATTCGACTCCTCAAGCCAAGTAGTTACACACATTTTCGATTAACCCAGCTAAAATGGACCATAGAGAAACGAACTGAAGTTGGTTAACATTATTTTAGATAAGATGGGGGAAAGACATAAGTCGATGTGTGCTTTGCAATGGATCAACAAAAATCTGAAGTTAGGCGAAGTGAGTTTTTATTTGTGTAAATTCTATTTATTTTTCGATTTAACCTGCTTTTAAACACGTTAATGTAAACATTTGTTTTTATGTTTTTAAATTGTATTGCTATAAAGTTTGCACCACATGACATGCGAAAAAAGACTTTGTATTGACATCGATTCTCGAAGAACTCACTTATGAGTGCTATATAGATACAGTTAAATGAATAGAATATTTTTTTTGTGTTTCAACGGTAAAACTTTTATTATAAGATTCTCAATTCCAATATTAGAATAAAATATGTGTAATTTTTTTGTATTTCCTGATGTGTTTCTTTTTTTTGTGCATTGTTTTCCAGGAGCCATTAATATAACATTTTTAGTGCTGAAACAAATACTGTGTTGCATTTTGGTGCGATAACTTATGTTTTGATTGGTGTTTAGTTTGAACAGTATTAATGTAGGAATTATTTCGATTTATTATTTTTTTTATAATGTAAGGATGTTCAGATTACAATGACAAGAGTAATCTCATTTTTTCACAGCTCGTCCGCGCACACCACCGTTCTTCTTTTGTGGTTTTGCCCCGACTCTCCCTGGTCATTTCTCCTTCTTTCCTCTATGCATCGTCGTCGTCGTCGCCCTCGTCCAGTCAGCAAAATCCCACGGGAGGTTCAACGACTTGAACCACATCCAGAGTAGAGTAAACACTACCTCTGCTACCATTATGCTGCTACGCCAGCCAGTGCACTGCCCTTTTGTTTACATTTCGGTGCACTAGCTTCATACGATGGTATGTGGGTCATTGGTGAAACGTGATCGCGTCCACTGCAAATCGATCGTGCTGATGACCTCTCGTTTGACGACGACCGACGATGCATGAAAATAGATGCTATGATTATTTTGAAAAAAAAAAATGCTTACTTATCTCACTGGGTGTACTTTGGTACTCCCACATTAATATACATATATTGTATTTACCCATTAAAATATAGTATAATACATGCCATACAAATAATAAAGTATAAATTTGCAAATGTGCAAATAATAATAATTTTTATAATAAGGCGATAATAAAAGTTTTCACAATTCTTTTACAAAACTTACTTCGATTATTTACCACGAAAAAAAGTTGCACTTACCAACTTCGGAGGTGAATTTTTCTATATTCTAACAATATCCACACTTATTTGCGATTCTACACGACTTCCTTAGTATATTTTAATGCAAATTAATTCACCTTATTGCACTGAATTCAAAAATGCAAAATTTAAGATTTCCAGCACTATGAAATGTTCACCTTAGGAGCTAAAAAAAGTAAACAAATGTGCTGGTTCACCAAGCACAAATGTGTTTGTGAAGTATGATGGCGAGTTTAGTTTGGTAGAAAAATATTATTTCATAAGGAAAAATTAACAAATTGGAATTAAATATAGTATCTAAAGTTGTTGCTATTTGAAATCGTTGGTATAGAGTCATTCATGTAAATAACAAATACACTGCGACACATTTTTGATGAACAATTTAATTCATTATAAAGTTTGGACTTTGCCATTGAGTGTGAAAAACTATATCATTCAAATTGGCCACCTTGAGAAGATTTTCGCACATTTCGAGCGGTATCTCGGCCATAACTTGAGTAATGCTGTTCGGGGATTATTTCCGTAAACACGATATTTTGCATAGACCCACAGAAAAAATGTAAGGGTGTCAAATCACATGAACTTAGTGGCGACTTCACGTCGAAGAATTTCACGCAATAAAGCCATAATTGGTCTCGTTGTGTGGCTTGTTGCCCCGTCTTGTTGGAACCACAAATAGTCCAAGTCATGATCTTCAATAGCCGGCCAGAAGAAATTGGTTATCATTTGACCATATCGCTTCGAATTGACTAACCGTCCGGCCATTGGCATCTTCGAAGAAATGCAACGGCAAAATGTTGTTCGAAAAATCGGTGTGTATTGTCTGTTGTTCCAACACCCAAGAAGCGTATCTACAGCATTGTGAATGGTCATCGCTTCCATTGTTGCGTAAGTTGAACCTTATAAGGAAGGAGATGCAAATCCAATTGCGAACGCCAGCAAATCGATAAATTCAGATTAGCAGCAATACTTGGAGTTACAGCCCAATATTTTCAACTGAGCGTGCATTACGATGATGCACAGGCCGTACGACATCAGTAACACTTTCACTCTCCTCAAATTTCTTCACAATTTGGGTAATCGGTCTGTTATGACGACCATAATCATTGCGTAATGTGCGAAAAGTGGCTACGTTTGAATCACCACTTTTGTAGTAAGTTCTAAAAATTTGTACGTATTGTTCGATTGTATAGCGACCCGCTATCGTAAATGGCAAACATTCAATTAATATTATAATACTTTACCAATTTGAAACCACGAAATGAATGACCCTGTATTTGTATAAAAAAACATTAAATGTGTTCAAAAGTGTTTAAAACATTATATTCGAAGACCGTATTAAATAAAGTACGTCAGAGGTGAATGATTGAGTCTACAGATTGAGTTAAAATTGGTTTGAAATGCAGTGGAACTAATAGCTAAGCACTACCCAAACTCTACAAAAAAAAGCAATTAAAATACGAAAACTGAAAAATATAATAAATGACCAACACACCAATCACATACCTACCAACGGAAATAAAACAAATAAGTTCTTGCTTTGCAAAAGAAAAAACCAAAACGACCATCTGTCAGTTCTACTCATCGACCCAGGTAGTTACAGAAATTTTGGTTTCGACGTAGGTAAAATGGTGAAGTCGGGTCCAGTCGACTCAGTTTGAACTTGACCTGCCTTTCCGGGTCCGGCTTCAACCTAGGTTCAACTCTGCATATATAAGTACGTGGTAACTGTCGCATACAACACCAAATCTATCCAACCTTTGATACGACGGTTTTATGGCGTATTTCCTACTATTCAATTACTGTGTTTATAGCACGAACACGAAATCAGAGAAAATTTGGATTAAAGATAGTGGAATACTTTAAATTTGTTTGCAATTTGGAATGTAATTAAGTCATCGTTAAAGCTGTGTTGGGACAAAAATAAATCTTTCCAAAAAGATTCAAATCTGCCGCTTCATTTACACCAGTCACCACAATTTTAGTCATGTTAACTAATTACTAAGCTGTAGAATCACATTGATTGCAAAAATATGTCGTTGTTTTCTTTCGATAATCTCGTTTACTATTCATTTTGCTTAGATTTTCATAGTAAGTATCTATATCAATCCGAATCAAACTAGAACCAAGAAGTAAAAATTCTAGGTTGACGGTTCGGAAAACGATCCAATCCTTCATTTTGCCACCCACCGTGTTAGGAAACTACCTTGGTTAAAATTTGGATACGCATTGCAAAAGTCGGTTCGCGCTTATTATCTACAATTGTTCAATAGACAACTCAATGGTACTAAACGTATAAAGACATAAAAAAACATATATGTACCATTAGTACACACATTTCAAAACAAAGTCCTCTGGGGCATAGTAAATGCCCCATGGTATATTAGAAATAATGAGTTGCATCGTGATTTGCAGATTGATCTTGTAACGGAAATAATTAAAAAGTACGCGAATCATCACAACGAGCGACTGCAGATGCATATTAATCCAGAGATAGAAGACGTTTTAAATGTACGATATAATACTCGTAGATTAAGAAGAACCAAACCACACGAACTTATAATTTGACAATTATGAGAACCCGTATTTAAATTATAATACACTCTCAAACGCAACTAAACGTTGAAACTAAAATCATTTGTCGATCTTTCTTTGATTGGTCATGATTAAGGAGGTGTTTTTAGTACGGTTAGAGTCCCACACCATTCTGGGTTTCAAACCCCACAGTGTCTTTCGAGATTATCACATTCTCTAACAAAAAAAAAAAATATGTACCAATAGTGCAATTGAGTAGGTAAGTACATTTATACATAGAATGTACAAATACAAATCTGTCTAGAAACTGTATGCGTTGCGACATCCGTTTCCGTTTAGTTACGAGAGTGCAAAGTGCAGCCGAACCTCACCAAGGAACACGACAAAAGGACAAAGAAGAGACCAACCAAGAAGTCATCATCCAACATTAAAGGTCCATTTACAGCTCAGCGCCTAGTGATAGAAAAAAATACCATTTTTTTTCACGTTTAAATAATAAAACTATTGGGAACAGTAAAGGTATTCCAACTATTCTAAAGCTATTGAATCACTCAGAGCAAGATATAACAACGATTGTCTAATCTTTCTGGAGTATATATATCGCATATGCCAAACTTGACTCCGAGACTCATTCAATTGGGATCAACATGGTGACTATACAATCCTTCACAAGTGGAAAAAATGCGGGAATGTATGTATGTACGTACATATATAGTTACGAAATGCTGGCACTACCTTAAAGCGCCATATAGAAAACAGTTTCAGTTGGAATCAATTCAAAAGGGATCAAATAGAACACATCACAGTCCTCGTTCTCAAACCTCATTGGCTATAATTCAACGGTATCGCAATTTTTGTCATGATTGCAGCCATTCCATCACAAGTTATTCAAGTTTCAAGGCACTCTCTGTCAGGGATCGATTTGCTTACGAGAAGAAGTCAGAGGTTTGTTTAAATTGTTTATTAAAGTACATATAATTAAAAAAAATAAATACTTGGCTCAACAGGTCAATGGGACCCAGGGCCTAGCTTATCACAACCATTCGTGTTGTGCGTGTTATATTCGGATGTTTGTCAAACGTTCGCGAGAGGTGGGGCCGTGAAAACCATTTAGGTGCTCCGACTGCGATTCGAACCTCGAACTCCTTGCTCTATAGTCCAACGCACTAACCACTGAGCTCCGGTGCCCACTAAATTTTAGTGGTGTTGTGAAATGCCCATCAACATATAGACGTAAGCTTGACGGCAAGACAAAACCCGAAGAAGTTTTCGCATCATATGGGACAGATAGAAGTAAATAACCGTCAACATCAGCAGCAGTACACGCTGCAATTGAACATAGAAGAGGTCCCAAAACACTTTTTATTTTAGCAAAAGGATCCGTCAGGCAGTTTCGAACTGGTAGATTTCTCAGGCAGGTCAATCTTGTAAATAAGAGATTCGAAAATGAAATGAATGAAATGAAAGAAAAAAACAAGTAGACATCTGGAATTGGAGGGTGTATGACAAAAATTAATTTCTAAACTCAGACAACTATCCGCTCGAAAAATTTAAGAAGAATGTAGGGTGCTTAAGCGTGTCATACGACATGGCATTTCTATTGTTCCTATCTCTAGAACAGAGGCTGTCCTAAAACGAGTCGATAATGTCCTATCTTACCATTCTGAAAGAATATGAGTCGTTAAATCACATGACTCTATTTAGCAACCAAGTTTAAACCAAACTAAAAAAAAAATTATTCTGTATGTCCCATCAATGCATTGTTAGACCGAGCACCACTTGAAACAAATTGAGGCTTATTTTCGACTGGTTCACCCATCTCATCGCCAATTTCATTTTATTTTGTGGAAGGACAACAAAACCAACCCTGTACACACATTTCAATGGAGCGTGGACTTGTGGAATGTCCTCGGCTCCTTATCTAGCCATTCGTAGTTTTCTTTACCAAAATAAAAGCAATAACACATTAAGTTCACATTCGTAGTTTTCTTTACCAAAATAAAAGCAATAACCCATTAAGTTCACATGTACTAAAAAAGGATTTTCACGTGGATGATATGCCTAGTGGGGATGATAATATTGAAGACAAATTGCAAATAGAAAACGAAGTTTTACAAATTCTGAAGGTAGCAGGGTCAGAATTGACTAAATGCAATAACAGCTGTCGTAACATCGTTCAGGCTATAAGTGGGGACATATACCTTAGGAATCGCTTGCATGCAAAGAGATCCATTTTCTCAGTCGCTCCGTCGCTTTCTGACCCAATCGTACTAATGAGTCCGGTGATCATTACGGCAAAGATAATTCTTCAACAATTGTGGATGGAAAACCTTGATTAGGATGCATCAATATCCTAAAGCATTGATTATGAGTGGCACCAGTTCAAAATCTGACTATCCCACGCCTTAATAGCAGATACTTCTGCGTACCAAATTTATGGGACGCTTCTATGCAAGCATATGATTGCTGTTTGTATCTGAGAGCTACGAATTCTTCGGGTTTAGTTCACCAACACTTAAAAAACAGTTGCCTCGTTTAAAACTGTGCGTTGAACAATTGTTGTTTAAGGTCTGGGCAAAGATAAAAAGTATCTTCGGTAATGCTAAACCAAACATCTTTTTTTGACGAATTCAGCAATCGTACTGCATTAGATCTAGAAAAAGAGTAGTCGAAACACAGGAGGTAACACAGGGTACAATTTGGAGACTTGCGCCGACTCTCGAAAATCCCGCAGACATGGTGTGTAGATACTCGTGCTAAAGGGTGATAAAACAGTGCTTGTCGCGAACCGCCCCTATCGATGCCCAGACGAGGTAGATAATATTAATGTCTTATCCTGTTATGTCGACTCTGTCAAGAGGGATTTTTCTTTCCGAGCCTACTCTTAGGATTGGGACTCACATTAACAAAAAAAAAAGGAAGAAGGTGGAAAGGGGATACCCGAAATAAGCTCCTCTTAGGAAGACGAACTACCAGCCTCCACTAATGAGTTCGTAGGAGTCCAGTCTCAGCAAATACTGGTCATAGTACTCCCTCTGTTGTTCAAAGGGCGACTCAAAAGAATATGATAGTTGTAAACAGAAATCGGCAACCAAAGACGCTAAGGTTAGTGATAATGGTTCGTCAGGGAAAAAGTAAACCGATTCCGCAAGGACTTTCTTGACGGGTGTATCACTAAGGTTTGTGGTGTTTGTGGAAAGGGCTTAAAGTTTAAGCTTATCCCTGCCAAGGATATCCCCAGGAGAAATCAGACCCGCATCTGACCTCCCAATAAAAAAATTGATGGAGGAAGGGC
This sequence comes from Xylota segnis, assembly GCA_963583995.1. NCBI lineage: Eukaryota > Metazoa > Arthropoda > Insecta > Diptera > Syrphidae > Xylota > Xylota segnis. The sequence continues at coordinate 86,783,410 of OY757237.1, forward strand.
TGTCCAGTATCTCAAACTGTACAATCCGGCAGATTTGATTGATCACTCAGCAATTATCAGAGCAGAGGAACCTCAGAAAAACAGTTCATCCATTCTGCTGGTTATTAATAAGACTATGCTGGTGGTTTAGGAAAATGGTGCGATTTGCCATAAGGCATGTTAAATTGAAAGGTTTCTGCACCTCTGATTTGCATGTTTTCGGCGATCAAGAGGACATTGACATCGACATTGTGCAAGAACCTTGTTTCATCTACTAAGGGCTCAAGGACAACATTTATAACATCTCTTACATTAATAGAAATTACGAGCAGCTTGCAAATTGACAGACGCGGAGAGACTTTATTCGAATTTTTAATGATGTCCAACCTATCTCTGTGTAGCGTGGGTAACACAGCAACTTTTGTCATTCCGAGCACGGAAAGTGAGATGAAGTTTTAGACATTACTCTAAAAACCGATGGTATTAACCTTAGTGGAATATAAAGAGTCTTTCATTAAGCGTTGTTGGTGTCCATATGATCCAGTTCAAGCCAAAAGAAGGTGGTAATCATCAACCTATAGCGCTCGCCGTTGACGGTGATGGCCTGGCCGACGTCGTTCTCAAAGAAATATGGACCGATGATGCCGCCAGCCCAACAGTGACTTTTTGGGATGCATTGAATGCTTCTGGATCTCATGTGGATTGGTATCGTCCCAAATTGCGCAATATTGTTTGTTGACGTACCCATTCATCCAGAAATAGCCCTGATCACTGAAAATGATTTTTCGATGAAAATTAGGGTTAGTTTCTAACTGCTCCAGAGCCTATTCAGCGAACACACGTCGTTGTCTATGGTCATTTACCTTCAGCCCCTGTGCCAGTTGAATTTTGTACGGGTGTTGTGGTCTGCGAAAGCCCGAGTTCTTGTGAGCGACGCGAAATCAACTGCCTTGGATTCTCCTGAACACTCTCACTGACAGCGGCGATCTTGCATTTCGTCGACGTACGGGTGTTAGTTGACTGTTCACTAAATCAGTGGACTCAAATTTATTCAGCACACTGCGAATAGTCCTCTCGGAGGGACGATTATGGCGACCATAAAATGAGCGAAGCGCCCAATGAAAACTTAAAGCTAGACAAAAGTGTTTAAGACTAGCTTAACTAACTTAACTATGTCATGTTATAACAAACTTACAGGCCTTACAGAAGGCTTTAATTCTTTATCTATGTATCGATGTGACCTTACATAATAATAATTTGCTTATTAATTTACTTTTATTTAATTGTGATAAAAAAAATTTTGGTTTTTAGTAAAAACTTTGTTAATAACCTATTTTTTGGTTTATATACAAAACTTAAGCCTACTTTAAAATAAAAGTTCGTTAAATCTAAAATCTTATTTAAATAAGTTATTTTTCTTTTGTTTTGTTATTTTTTAATTTTTAATACGAGTGCTGCTTTTTTTATTGTGAAAAATATGTATTGATTTTATACCCTTACCTTAAGGTACCTTAAAATAAATCTTAGTCTACTTATTCTAAGTACCCCTTCGGGTAGGGGCTAGAATATACCCGAGGTAGGCATGCCTGTCGTAAGAGGCGACTAAAATCCAATCTCCGTATACCGAGTGTATAGCGTATACAAAAACATGCAATGGAAAAAACAAAAAGATTAACTACCCCAGGTGGCAGCCCAGTTATGCTGGAAAATCCACCCTCTTCGGAGGTAGGCTCTATGGATTCTGGGGAGAGCCTTTTATTGCACAAAAATCCCTTTGAAAAAAGGACAAAGATATGTCGATCTCCACCACCTAGATCGAATGTCTCCGGGAAAAGAAGTCCGCCGGTTAATCAGGACTCAGTGATAACGAAATGCTACGTTAAAGAGAACAACGAGCTACGAGCTAAAATAAGTGAAATGGAGCGACTCTTCCAAGAGTTGAAAGAGGAAGTTTCTTCTCTGCGAAAAGAAAACGAGAAACTCAAGAACTCTCGTGTACCGAAAGATTCCGAGACAACGCCAAACCGTCCAGTAATTCAATATGTTACGGACGAGGAAGAACTTGCTCGCGAAACTAATCCGGGCTCTAAAAAAAGGCCTAGCAAAAAGCGTAAGGCTGTTACTTCACCCGAAGTCTCACAAAAGTGTGATAACCCCGCTATATTAAAGCAGGCAAAAATCCAAGCGAAACCTCGCCCACCACCCGCAATAAATGTCGTCGGGATAGCAGATTACGGAAAAATTCGTAATCTTCTTGTAAATACGCTGAGAATAAAGCATAATATAACCTCGCGCCGAAACAACGAGTGGAAAATTAACGTAGATGATGCCGATTCCTACCGAGCACTGTCTCAAAAATTAAACGACGAGAATATCCAATGGTACACATATGAAAATAAATATGAAAGACCGCTGAGAGTTTTTGTTAGGGGACTATACCCGACATGCGAAAAAGAAGACATAATGGAAGACGTGCAAACCCAAGGGCTCAAAATTCTTGACGCCGTGAATATTCTTAAGAAGGAAAAGCAACTTACAGAAGGAGACAAAGATACCGTAGTCAAACGCGGTCTCCCACTCTTTATGCTTACGTTTGATAGAACCGAGAATGTGGACGACATTTTTAAAATTAAAACGATATTAAATATAAGGGTTAAAATCGAGCCCATGCGTAAAGGCAAGAGAACGATACCTCAGTGCAAACGATGCCAAGGTTTTAACCACACTCAGGCATATTGCCAGAAAGAACCACGGTGCGTAAAATGTGCTGGTACACATCTCTCGGGAGAGTGCAAAGAAAATAAACAGGTCCCAGCGGTTTGCGCCAATTGTAAGAGAAACCACCCAGCGAATTATCGAGGTTGTGAAGTCGCCAAAGAACTCCAAAAAAGACGCGATACTCTCAAGAAACCGGTACTCCCGAATACTAGCCTAAAATATCCTAAAACCGATAAGCCTAAGATTGTTAAGCCAGTCAAAAAGACGAGACCAATAAAGGACAATATAAAAATTGCCAAAGAAAGTGGCGCTGGTCAAAGTACAATGGAGAAACCGCCTCTGGTAGGCGCGAGATCGTACGCGCAAGTCGCATCACATGAACCCAATTCAAGACCAGCCACAATAGATCCGGTCTGCCAACTATTATCCGTGATATTGGAAAAACTTGAGGAGCAAACTAAGATAAATCAAGTCATATTTGACAAATTGAGCAAGCTCGAAATTAAGCCTCGCAAGACAAACGACAAAACATGAATATGAAACAGTTACTCAAGATACTAACATGGAACGCAAACGGCCTTCTGAAAAAAATTGACGAACTAGAAGTATTTCTACGGAAAAACGGTATTGATATATGCCTGATATCAGAAACCCACCTAAAAAAGGGACCTGGACCCAAAATAAAAGGATACAGTGATTATCACGCACATCATCCCTCGGAAAATGCGAGAGGCGGATCTTCTCTTTACATCAAAGACTGCATCAAGCACTCCGAAAACATAAAAATAGAACTCGACTCTATGCAAATAAGTTCAGTCTCCGTAAAAATAAACCACTTGGACTACCACATCGGATCTAGTTACTTTCCTCCGGGATATAGGCTAGTAGACGACGACCTCGTTCGCCTCTTTGAATCACTCAGTCCTAATTTTATCATCGGTGGTGACTTTAACGCGAAACACACCTTCTGGGGTTCAAGATGTAATTCAACGAAAGGGAGGCTACTGTACAAAGTCAGTATGAAGCGTGGTGTGAAGTTTTTTTCGACGGGAAAGCCAACGTATTGGCCAACTGACAAAAATAAAATCCCTGACCTCGTCGACTTCTTTATCGCAAAAGGGCTAACTAAAGATCTGACGGAAGTCGAAGAATGCTATGGTCTATGCTCAGATCACTCAGCAGTCACTCTAAAAATAGGTGGAAACCTAGATACGAAAGAAGGACCGCCCAGGTTAACTAGTAACAAAACTAACTGGGACGCCTTTAGAAAAAACTGCACGGAAAATGTTGCTTTAAACGTGCCGCTAAAGACACCGACCGAAATAGAAGACGAAATTGACAAACTTGTAGAAGTTATTCAGAGTGCAGCGTGGAAAAACACTCCTTTCCGGAAGACAGTAACACAGAACAACAAAGTTAAATTCCAGCCGGAAATTGAAGACCTCATACGAGAAAAGAGGAGAGCGCGCAAGAGATGGCAACTATCCCGCGCGCCCACAGATAAAACTTATCTAAACCGTCTTTGCAACAAATTGAAAAATGAGCTGCAGGATTTAAGAAATCGCGAGACTTGTACTTACCTCGAGGGCTTGACTGCTGAAAAGAGTTCGAACTATTCACTATGGAAAGCCTTGAAGTCCGTAAGAAAACCCGTAATGCACTCGCCGCCAATAAGGAAAATTAACGGCGAATGGGCAAAAGAAGACAAGGAGAAAGCGGAATTATTTGCCGAGCACTTAGAAGAAACGTTCAAACCGTTCGATGGACAACCATTGATCGACGACTCGAATGTTAACACGGCACCCGACAACTTTAAAGTAAAAACCGTGTCTCTGTCCGAACTTCGAATGACAATAGGAAGGCTGAAAAATAACAAGGCTCCGGGATATGATTTAATCACTGGCGAAATTTTGAAGGAGCTACCAACAAAGGCATTAGTTAAGCTGCTCTACATTATAAACGCTTCTTTGAGACTTTTATATGTTCCAAGGCAATGGAAAGTCGCCGAAGTCATTATGGTCCAGAAACCGGGAAAATGCGCAAACGATAAGAAATCATATAGACCCATTTCGCTTCTGCCGATAACATCTAAGGTCTTTGAGAAACTTCTGATTAAACGATTACAACCAGTAATTGAAGAAAGACACTTGATCCCGGATCATCAGTTCGGCTTTCGGGTCAAACATTCCACAATCGATCAGGTGTATCGTATAACGAATGAAATCGAAGAAGCTCTAGAAGCGAAAAAGATATGTTGTACCGCTTTTCTCGATGTATCGCAAGCCTTCGACAAGGTATGGCACGAAGGTCTAAGGTATAAGCTAAGGCTAATCCTACCGAAAAAATTGTGTAGAATACTGGGATCTTACCTTGAAAACAGGCTCTTTCGGGTTAGACACGGTACCGAATACTCAGAGTTCAAGGAAATCCACGCCGGCGTTCCGCAAGGAAGCGTACTTGGTCCAATGCTATTCCTGCTCTACACAAGAGACATGCCACAAGAAGAAGGAACCGTCGTAGCAACGTTCGCAGATGATACGGCTATCCTCGCAACGGACGAGTCAGTTGAATCATCAACGGGTAAACTACAACGGGCTCTAAACAAAGTATGTGAATGGACAAAGGCCTGGCGAATCGTCCTTAACGAGACCAAGTCAACGCACGTCAATTTTACGTACAAAAAGGTAAACCACTTACCTATTTCCATCAACTCGGTACAAATACCATATGCAAACGAGGCAAAATATCTAGGAATGACCCTAGACGCAAAACTTAAGTGGAAGTCACACGTTAAAAAAAAGCGCGACGAGCTAGAAATCAGACTAAGAGACATGCATTGGCTACTCGGAAGATACTCGAAGCTAAGCGTATATAACAAACTGCTTCTGTATAAGCAAGTGCTAAAACCGTCTTTGACATATGGAATACAACTTTGGGGTTGTACGAAACCAAGCAATATGGCTGTACTGCAAACATTTCAAAACAAAGCTCTACGAGCAATCGTTAATGCTCCGTGGTATATAAGGAATAGTGATATTCACAGAGATCTAGGAATTGCTACTGTGAATGACGAAGTAATGAACTTTGCTCGCAAACTTCGTACTCGTCTTTACGCTCATTGCAATAATGAAATAATCCGTACTATAGACGTGACAAACATCGAGCGCCGACTACAAAGAACAAGACCGTTCGACCTAGCGCCGTAAGGAAAACCGCATTTAATGACGGTAATAGTAGGTGCCTTCGCTGGAAGGCTACCTACCTAACGCGATTAATACTACAGAAGCATAAACTACTTGTTAAGGGAACTTAGTCGTAGTCATGAAGCAATGAAGAAATGAGAGGATTAAAGCTGTACTACTATGAGCACGCGCGACCGGTTTCTCATAGTGCCTCTCTGAGGGGTGAGGTTTAGCCCGTAGGCATATACTGACTCACACTAATGACATGGACAGGTCAGCTATATGAATCGGGCATCACCAATGGTACGGACCATTGGTATCTTTCGAAGATTCCTCACCTCCAGGCGCAACCAAAAAAAAAAAAAAAAGTCTACTTATTCTAGAAACGTAATTGGAAACGTTATTTAGTTTTTTTTTTTTTTTTAATTTATAAACCGATGATGTGTTATTAAACTACCTTATAGCTAGGACAACAAAAAGACAATATACACGATTACCTTAAAGCTATGTAAGCCGCCAGGATATATATACATACATACAAAATAAATACAATGGCCAGTTACTCTACAAGGACTAGCCACAGTTAAAACGGGTTGGGGGGGAGTTTCGTCTATTTCAAAAAGCCACCAGGATTTGTGGGGCTGCCTTCCTAAGTCTCCAACATCCCGTCCCGAAACTGACCTACTGAATCGGAGACGATCCCCAGTACTTTGTACTACACCTCGGTCATAGTTGAGTCGCCTATCAACAGTTTTTCTGGCGAAGTGGAGTACCCGTTCTATCCTGAACCAGAACTTGTCTATCACAATAGAGGAACGTCTCTGGGGGGATAAAGCTGTTATATCACTCTCTTGATATATGTATAGCATTGGGGTAGTAAGCCCCGAAATACCAATATGACAGCGAATCAACTTTACCAGAAAATTGTCCACTTTAATCAGATTCACTTTGTTATAAAGGAACTTATTGGAGTAGATATTTTTTACTCGGACTCTGGTAAATGAAAGCAAATGTCTGTCCTCAACCCACTTATTTAGGGGCTCTAGGTAAAACAACCGGAGATTTGCCGGATTGAAGATATGTTTCCCCTTTTTGGGAATGCTGTCTTCCAATGCGACGGATAATGCGCATTATTCAACGTATTGTTAAATAGGGTGGTGCATATATCCACCGTTTCTAGAGGTAGATGTCGAAGCACAATGTTCGGAATTCCGTCGATTCCCACGGATTTCTTACTCCTCAATGAGACGAAGATCGCTTGGAGTTCTACCTTCGATATGAACGGGGGGTGAACCCGCAATATTTCTGTGTATGGTTAAAACCTTGACACTTCTTGCACTGTACTATTGCGTCAGTTGTTTTCCGCAGTGGTTCAATTTTAGCTTTCATGTTAAGTATCGAGCAGAGTTTATATATGTTTTCTGATTTCTCTTTACTGTGAAAAGTCAGCATAAATAATGGAAGTGCTCTATTACTACTACTTGCGTTCCTTCTTTATCTGTTTTTTCTCCTTCTTTAGGATGTTGACGGCATCGAGCAAGTGCAAGTTTTTCTGTTGCAAATCTTCTATAATGCTTTACCTATCGCATGTTGGATGGAGGCCCCTAGCTATAACTTTGATCGGCCTGTTATTTTTATCTTCATAGGTAAACCATTGAATATTATATGTAAAAGAAAATCCAATTCTTGTTCACTCTAGAGCACATTATGTTTGATGTTAAAACAATATGTATGTAATCCTCTTCGTGTATAAAAGTAAAAGCAACGTAAGAACAAAGTTTTGTAAGATAATGGTCTTAAAACTTAATGTGAATCCAATTGTATCTTTTAAAACAATTAATTAGTGTCTCAGGACTTCCAAATAAAAAAAAATTTTGAAAATCATCTGTTGCTCGGGTATTTTTTCACCGATAGGACTTAGAATTAATGTATGGTAAATATAAGACATTTCTAAAGATATGTCAAATAAATTTTAAAATTTTTTTTTGCATTTTAGTTTTTTGACTAGAAATTGAAAAAAATCATTAAAAGAAAATAGAAAAAAAAAAAATACTTGGCGCAACAGGTCGATGGGACCCAAGGCCTAGATTCTCACATCCATTCGTGTTGTGCGTGTTATATTCTTTACACGAATGGAAGCGGCCTACTGTTAAATGCCGTGTCTGAAGGGCAATTTGTTTTTTTTTTTTTTGAGAAGCTTTCTCGAGACAATTATACTCTCGGATGTTTGTCAGACGCTCGCTAGAGGTGGGGCCGTGAAAAACTTTTAGGTGTTCCCTGACTGGGATTCGAACTTCGAACCCCTTGCGCCGTATTCCAACGCACTAACCACTGAACCACGGCGCCCAAAGAAAATAGATAGGTAGTTTAATTCCCTATAATGCATTATAAATGATCACGCCCACATTTTGAGGGAGTTTTTGAAAAAAACATTTTTTCACTAAAATTTCTTCGTTTGGCTCTCCTTAATTCTTTTTTATATATTTTTAAACTTCAACCCCATGAAACTTTGTCCATTATACGGCCCCTAAACCGCGACGAGGTGCGTAGTCAGATAGGAGCATATGTATAAGATTACTGATCGGCAGTGGGATGATATAGTAAAAACAAATTTCACACGAAATTCTTTATTTTTCTGGCTTTTGGTTTGCGCATCATAATTTTGTGATACATTTTTCGTCAAAACACTTTTCCATCAATTCGCTTCCAACTACATATTTTTATAGCTCAGAGGTCGGAACGATTTTGTTGTTCTATTTTTTAAACCAAATTTTTTACAGAATCAAGAGGTTAGAGTAATTGTATTCTAAAACGGCTCCAACGATATTGTTTAAATTTTAATCAAAAAATGGTCAAAACTGCTTTAAACGGCATTTTACTTACGCGAACTTGCTAAAAGTATGATTTTCTCAAAAACGCCCTAATCGATATTGCTTTCTTTCCATATATAGACTGTATTTATAAAGTAATAAAGGATGGCGTACCACGTTTTTGGACATATATGCTTAAAACAATATATGTATGTACATACTTATGTATGTAAGTATGTATAAGTATATGCAATATCATCTGTCTATATACACTGGGGCTTAAGAACGCTCAAAGAAGTAAAGAAGTGGTTTCGATAAAAGACGAAATTGTGTACAATTATTGACGATTGAACATTTTGGATACCTTTGTTTCTATTTTTTCCAACACTGTATATACAAATCAATTGCAGTGCGTTAATCTCGCAAAAACTCGAGAAACTCGAGAACGGCTCGACCGATTTGGATGATATTTTTTTTACAATACCTATGCATCGCTCCTCACAATGCAGGAAAAGCCATAAAATTGAAAAAAGCACTTACATATACAATCACTTTGGATTAATTTCAATAGATGGCATTGGTGACGAATCTATTCTTTGACAGCAGCGCCATGCATTAATATGTAATTGGATTTCGCAAATTGTAATTAAATTGGGTTTAAATTTTAATTATAGGTACATTTTGCGAACAATCATCTTAATCAGCTATTCCATTAAGTTAAGTTTGCAGGCTTATACATAACCACAAATTCAATCATAGTTTTTTTTAGCGAGGCTGGATATCAATATTGTACATAAAGTGAAGAATAACATGGTAATTTCGATAGATTCGGTTCATCTACACGTGTTTGTGAAAACAATGTCGGATAATGAAAATATTCGTATGGGTATGTCTCAGTTACTTTCGAGAGCGACTGAAGATAAACGACAACCAAATAGATTCAGGAAGTGATTCTACTCATTTCAAATATACTACAGTTGCATATTGTACAGAATAATATCATGCCCACTTTCAAAGTAGCTACCACGAACTTAGTTGTGTTGTTTTCCACAGAACTCAACTTTATTACAACCGAACTAAGTTTTGGACTTATGGAACACAATTATTTTCAGGTGAGCTAATGGAGCCAACATTTCGATGTAAACAGAAAAATTTGAAAAAGTAGTGGATTGTATTTTGAATATTAAACAAAATACAAAAATAGAAAGCAGTTTAGTCTTATTTTTTGGTGACGATTATGCTAATATTGCAGGCATCCGATAAAGTGATCATTCCAAGGCGATAGAACGTACAAAGTTTCAACTCAAGTATCCTAAGCTTTATTCACGGATTCATTATTTATTTCAGATTCAACAAAGATGCATGTTGAATGAAGTAACATATTTATTGAGAACTGCGGTGCGGTCAACATAAATACCACCGATATCGATGTCGATTTTCACTCAAGAATTCACTCCCTTTGAATTCCAATGCAAAATGCGAAAACCATTTTACTCAATTTTATGTGAACACAAATCACTTAACAATTTTATAATATTTTTATTATTTTTTATCAGTTATTGTTTTGTCAATTTCGTTTCTACTACCTTTTAAATTGATATTGAAAGCGAACAATGCTCCTTAATATCACTCCGAGGAATCAATGGAACATGCTTGGTAATGTTTTAACATTTGTTGAACTAATGGAAAACCAATAGTTCCGGTGATATTGAAAGAGGTGTTAGAACTTTAATGTATTAGTTTACTGCTACCAAATTGATCTTTACTGTCGACTAAATCCTTATAACACTTTATTTTATTAGTACCTAAGCAAACATCCTTATTTTTACAATAAAACCAATCCTTTTTCTCTTTACCAAAAACACCGCGGTCAACTGCAAAATCGAGGTTGTGTGATTTGACATTTAATACACAACAAAATGCACGCAGAATGTCTCGGATCGATAGATGATAGACAACTGGTTATCTCAAAGTTGAGATCGATAATACTAATTTTGCATATACAGTGGTGGACACGTAAATAGCACACTTCCACTTTTATCAATAAAAAGTAAATTTTTCAGCGTGTAATAGAACTAAAGACATTTTACTTATAGAATTTATTAGACTTCAGAAGATTCATTTAATTGACGGAAAGAAGAGATTATTTTCCTGAAAATAAAGAATTTATACACACATTTGTAAAATATGCTTGGCCACAAAATTATGTTTTAAGCCTTTTTGTATGGAACCTAAAGCTGCGACTATAGTCCTATTAAGGTGGTCCGCTTGTCCATTCGAACGCGGTATAATGGTAGTTTCATGTCTTCTATATTTTGTTCATTGTAGAATGTTTCAAATATCTTGGTCGTGAAATCTAGTTCCTCCTTGTACTCTTCCACCAGCTTAGACTATGTTGAATTCGATGCTAGTGCTAGTGATAAGGATTGGTATGTTACGGATAGGTACAGACTTAATGGGACAAGCTTTGAGTACTGCCAGTATTTCTGCATGGGAAACCTTTCATGAAATCGTTTCTAAAGTTTAGGGATGGTGTAGTCGGTTCAAGTCATTGCCAAATTCGTACACAAGAATATATGCAATGAAGTTATTTGACAGGCAACACACAACACAACACAAACAAGAGAAAAGATGAACGTTACTTTGGTATGTTCGGTATAATACGGTGTGAAATCGATGCGAGTGCGTAATACACGAAATTAAGTACCTAAACCTTTAGCTTCGTTTCGTTCATGCGATATGTTTATGTATTATTTGCTACGGAATTGTATCAAGTAATGAAACATACCAGTACCGACATTGTTTAAGCAGTAACGTTTCGGTACAAATTACTGAATTCGCATTTTTTGTAATTTTTGTAACGAACACGTCCGATTCGCTACAGGCCTACTTTAAAGACTTCAGACGATTTCCACTAATTAAATGCATTCAAATAATTTTATGACATATGGTCCCGCAGCATTTGACTTTATCGAAAAAACATCATGTCTGATGGCCTAGGTAGATTTCCTAGGTGATTATATGATTAGAAGGAATTTCAGTCGCTGTTCAATTAGAGGAATTTTGGTTAAAAAGGGAACTCATTTCATTACGACACAATTAACACTTCACCAATTCGTTAACTTGTGCAACGAATTCTTTTAAATTTTTTACACTGATCTTTAGTGAGGTATTCAAATATTGACCTTATTCGTAACATGCATGGCGCCTATTGAACTCGGATGGAAATCTTTTGTATTTCTTAAAAAAACGTTACGTTTATATATGTTGAATATGTGTTAATGTAAGGTACAATATAAATATCAAACCAATTAAGACTATTTAATATTTAAACAGCTAATTAAAAGTAATTTGATCTGTAACTAAAATACTTACGCCGACTCGACGCCGATCAAGCAGGTTTCCGCTCTGGATCCTCCTGTGTCGACCACATCAACACCCTGTGGATCATTATCGAGCAATGTGCTGAATATCAATCGCCACCTGTTCATCGATTTTATTTGGCATGCCTTGCAGGAGAGGCATTCCTTATAAATTAATAGTAATTATCAAGGCTACATATGATGGGTCCACATGTTACCCCAAAGTGGGGTTCGGCAAGGCTGCATACTTTCACCAAAATTATTTTTATTGGTGATTAGCGACGTGCTAAATGCGGCCTTATCAACAGGAAACGGAGGAATTCGATGGACATCTGAACTCAAACACCACGACTACCCCGACGACATGCATATGCCTGCTGTCACACAGAATTATGGACCTTCACCAAATGACAACAAACGTGGAGAGAGAGGCAGACGTCGTTGGGCTGAAAATTAACTCGAAAATTAAAATGATCAGCCTAGGACCGAGCTCATCAGCTCATGTATGTATTGCTGGACAAACGGTTGAGAGAGTTGAGAGTTTTCAATACCTTGGGAGTATTGTCTCAACCGATGGCGGAACCGAACTGGATGTAGCCAGCCGGATAGGCAAAGCAAAATCTGTTTTGGGGATGTTATCCACAGTTTGGCGTAGCAATGCGATTAGCTTAACCACCAAGCTTCGACTGTTCTGTTCCAACGTTGAATCCATGCTGCTATATGAATGTGGTATCTGGAGGGTGACCGCCACTATCACGACGAAAGTGGCAGTGAATTGGACATATTCTCCGAAAGGGTGACAGGTCCATGGCTAACCACGCGATACAATAGAACCCGCTTACTCAGGATGGCAGGATACGCGGCGGTCGTAGGAGTACGTGGCGCAGAACAGTTGAGAAGGAAGCACGGCAACTGGGAAAGAGTTGGGAAGAACTGAGACATTTCCAGCAACCGCGGAATTTTATTTACCGTATTTTATTTACGGAATAAAATAAAATATTAAGAATAAATTCAGTCGTTGATTGGCACAAAATATTGGGTACAGAGTTAGTCTAAAACATATCAATTGGTCAAAGGTCAGATAGATCAGTTATATCACAGAAGTATTGAAAATTAAAGTGATGGAGGGGGATTTGAGAGCATGTATGTATGTTTAGTTGTTGCGGAATCGGGTGATTGGACCACCATATCCTACTTTCGCCCCTCCTGATCTCTCACTCTCACTCTCACTCTCACGCACGTGTGAGTACGTTATTTAATGCATGTTCTGCCGTCAGCAAAGTGGATTCTACTCAATCGCATTGCTTACTGTTTTTTTACTTGCACCTATACCTATAGGGCAAGTATTGCAATCGTGAAAAAAATCGAACTCGAGATTTTAATCAAACTTGACATTACTATGATGGAGAAGTCCAAAAAAGTAGGTCCGGCAATTCCGTCTGTCTGTCTGTCTGTCTGTCTGTCTGTCTGTATATTCGACTACAGCCTAAACGGCTGAACGGATTTACTTCAAACTTCATATCTAGGGTCTGTGGGATATTCCCTAGAGGCGGAATTTGAATTTTCATTCTAACCTCAAAATTAAGGGTAGTTTACTTAAGGCCGATTTCAGTTAAAATGGATTTTCTCGAAAACGGCTCTAACGATTTCGATAAAATTTGATGTGTGGGTTAGTTTGGGTATATGCTATGAGGTGGCATAACACGTTTTTCACGAAAAATTCGAATAACGGTAATATTGAAAATCAGCTGTTTCTCGGGTACTTGTGCAGCGATTGGCCTAAAAATTATTATTTGTAGGTTATAAGACAAGTGCAAAATAATGGCATACCAAATTTTGGAATGCCACGCCCACTTTTATAAAACTTATTTTTTTTCAAAATTTTTACTAGAAATTGAGAAAAAATTATTTAAGCAAAGTAATAGGCGTTAAAATTCTCTATAATTCACTCAAACAGCCTATCTGGCCCCGCCCACTTTTTATGGACATTTTTATAAAAACAAAACATTGAGTAAACTCCAACAATGTTATGACTATTATTCCATCGAAACGCGGAACGCCACGCCTACTTTACTGGGAAGAGCAAGACTTGGACTTTAATCCTGATAAAATTATACACTTATAGCATTACGGTGCAAGTACGTACGACCCAGTCATGCACTTTATTTACTCATTGCATGTTTCAATTTCCATCCATTATGTTTCTGCAACCATCATCATCCAACTGATACCATTTTACGACAAGAAACGTCATTTCCGGTACTTAATAATTAATATTTAAATTTATGCAAAAACCCATCAAATGATGTTAAACTTTCTTGTGCAATGTTTTGAAAATATGCATGCTAAATGCATGTACCTTAAAGGGAAAGACATAGATAAAATTGTTGCTTTTACTGTGAAAAACATAGCAGTATATCGACTAATATCTTGAACTGGCAGATTATCAAGTTGCAAAAAATTTTTAACAAGCTAACTGGCGTTTTCTTGGAAATTAAAAAAAATATTTGTTTTTGACGCCTCAAACAAACAGAAAATTTTGGAGAGTTTTAATATCCCGAGCCATCAGCCTATCAGAGAACCCCAACAGCTTATAGTGCCACAGCAGAATCAATTAAAAGATCAACAATTACACATCTTCCAACAATAATTACTCGAACAACAACAGCAACAATTCAAACAATTTCATATAGAACCCATACAATACGAACTTCAACAACAAAAAACATCCACAACAGGTACAAAAAGCAATAGCTCTAAATAAATATTAATAACAAAAAATTTATTGATTAAAGAATTGAGCGAATAAGTTTGTTATAATTTGAGGATCTTTCGATAATGTGTTGGAGCATGACAGAGTCGATTTTCTTTTAGAGGCAATGAAATGGAAAAAAAGTTTGGGGTTAGAGATATCCGATTGCATACGATCAATAAAACCAAAGTAAAGAAACTCGCAGAGTTCGGAAAAGGAGGTAATTGGAGTGGTAAAATCAGACCGAGATTCCAGGTAGATACGCCAAAGCTTGTTTCTTCTATTGCGAAGTGAGCGTAACTCTTTAGTACACCAAGGAGGTTAAGATGATGAATGCTTTCCAGTCGTTCACAGACCATCACAGTGGAAAGACTTGTTTCGGCTTCTTACAGTGTATCAGTGGTGTTATTGAAGTGCGCGAGAAGTATAGCGACTGTTAAGAGCCTAAGAGGCGCAGTAGAGGTGTCAGTGACCCGTGACTGAACATACGCTGTTTCAATACCGGCAAGCGACAATATAGTACTTTTTTGTATTTGTAATAAATAAACATAGACAGTGGAAAGCTTGCAAAATTACAAAAAGTGAGTGTGTCGCACCATGGACGCGAATCAAGCAAATAACATCAGCCGACGATAATACGGCATCAACATCTGGCTACTTAGCCTTCGTAGCCACCGAAGGTACAATGAAGAAGAGGAGAAAGCTAATGCCAACTCCCAACTTGGTAAAACGCCCGTCTCTAACACGCTCTGAAGTAAAGCTGCCTGCGAAGCAAAGATGCAGCTGGAATCATCAGACGAAGAGGAAAGTTACCGATACGTCTCCGACGGTGAGGAAGGCACCGGCGAAAATAATACCTTTGGCAAGTTAGCGATGTCAAAGTCAGAAGACGAGGACTACACTCTGGTAAACCTTGCGGTCAGAAGGCAGAGAGAGCGCGAGGAAGAGCTGCGGCGCTAAAACAACAACAAGGGCAAAGCTGCATCAAACCAAACAGCAACAAGAAAAACCCCAAAGCTGCAGAAGGCGCAGCAGCCAAAACAACAACAGCAGCAGCAGGGACAACAGCAGCAGCAGACAACAGCAACGGAAGACAACTAGACAGAGTGACAACAATTAACATCTACAAGATGGAATTCAAAGACACCAAGGAGTTATTTAAGTCGGCCATAGGTAATAAGCTTACTTACTTACTTAGGTGGCGCTACAGTTCGGGGTGAACCTGGGTCTCAACCAACAAGCCTCTCCAGTTAGCCGGGTCCTTAGCTAACTGTCTCCAGCTGCTGCCAGCTAAATGAAGTCCCTTACTACCTCAAAGTTGTAGCTGTGGATTGTGACGTACTGCCCAAATTGTCGATGTTGTGTGTCGCTTCTCGTTGACAGCATATGTGAAGATTTGGTCGATTGTGGACTTTCCTGGTCTGAAACCACACTGATAGGGACCAATCAGGTTGTTGACGAAGGGTTTTAGACGTTCACACAGAATGGCAGATAAGATCTTATACGCGAAGTTAAGGATAGGTACGATACGGCTGTTGATAAGGAGCAACTCTCATGTGTTCTATGCACGAACACGGGGCACACCCTTAACTCTTGGGGTTGCCATAAGATCCAATTCATTATGAAAGTAAATCTAGTTTGACAGCAGAAGATCAAAGCGAAACGTGCACCTGGTCCCACTCGAATCCCCTAAGCCTTCACACCCCAAAAGACCTACGCCCAAATGGCGTCGGGTCAGGGCAAGACAAGGATGCAACTGCCAAAGGCTGTTCCAACGGGGTCAGTGCCTAAAGCGCCTGAGGTGCAAACTGATCTGATGGCTATCTTGCTCTCAATTCAAGGGCAGATGGGTCAACTTGAGATACAAGAGCAGGCGACGCGGGTTGATCAAATCTACGCGCTTCTGCTGGGCCTAGCACACCTCCACTCGTAGTGGGTACCACGGCGGAGACTCCCTTAAAAATCCTTATCTCATGGTCGGAGATTTAAACGCGAAGGACAGATATCTGAAACAATTGGACGAGACAATCAACCGAACGATGGACAGTACGATACCTCTGTATCAACTTATGAATAATGTACATTATCCGGCGCATTGGAAGACAGCAGTGGTGCAGCCCATTCCCAAGAAGGGAAAAAATACCTCCAATCCGGCAAATTCCGATCGATAAGTCTCCTTCCGAACATCAGCACGTTATTCGATAAATTTATTCATAGAGCTCTGAATAAGTGAGTTGAGGACAAACATATAAGTCCTAATGTATTCAGGTACCTTGAGATCTGGTTAGATCAGTATCTATATTTTAACAAACATATATATGCTCTTCTGGCCAGAGCCCGAGCTGCTTTTGCACTTACAAAGAGACTGTTTTGTAGCAGCCAAAGCTTCACGGCCCCAATACGGTCAATGCTCACCTATGGCGGTGTGGTTTAACGTGGCAGTCTTCTGGGAGCCTTCATTTTTACAGAACACCAGAGTCCGAGTACAAAAAATTCTAATCCAATGAGGTCCTTTATACTAGGCTGAATTTGATCAGAGTGTAGAAATGTGTGTACTGTTAATAATGCTGTTAAGATTAATAGCCAATATGACACAGTTATCTGCATCACACGAGAAAATTAGGTCAAGTTGTCTGCCTAAATATATTATTTGTGACACCACTTAGCTGATATACTTACTGTAGTCTGAGAGACAGCACTTCTTTATTAAAGAGGGATTAATTGCTACATAGTAGGACTGATCGTCCGAAAGACAGACAGACGAATTGGCAGACCTACTTTTTTGAACATCTTTATCATGGTAATGTCAAGTTTGATTAAAATCTCGAGATCGAACATTTTTAGGAAAGAAGTACTTGTATAGGCACGGTATCAGAATATAGCGATAACAGAAATATTTTCCCGGGACATTTTTCACTCGGAATTTCCGATAAGGACATACGAGTATATCTAGGTAACCCCGGCTGGCAATGAAACCACTGTCAAACTTGCCATATATTAGGACTGATCATCGGTAGGACCCCGTTATAGGTCGGGTAGATAAAAATCACCAAGAACTAGTACGGTATCGCCATAATCAAATAAAGAATCAATCGCGTCAATCACTAGCTGGTAGTTCTGGGTTGGTAATGGTAGAATGTAGCAACAAAGTATGAAAATGATTTACTTTTAGAGGGCTTCCTTGGGTAAACACTAATAGCTTATCTTCTTACCAATCCAGACTCAAACTGATAAGCTCTTGACCGCTTGAATTTCGAAGAACGGTGGGCAGAGCCATTTTCCTTCATAGGTTACTTATTGGAGAGAGTAATTGACCCTAAAGTTCTTAGCCTTCTAAATATTATTATTTCAGCTAGTGGTTTACGGAATCAAAGATTTTTCAAAATATCTCATTTGTGAACTAATTACAGTCATTCATCGTCTATAAATGGCTACGTGACAATTTTAATGCAAATGTAGATATTATTAAAATTTATAAATATTTATATTTATATAAATCTGTTAAGACAATATTAATAGGCCTTGAATTTTTCTATGATTCGCCTGAAGTCACTTTTTTAGAGTATTTTGAAAAAAAGAAAAAAAGAAAATAATGAAACCTTCCAGATACCATCAGTACAATGTTAAAATATTTCCTCCAAATATGAAGAATGCCATGTCCCCTTTATTAGAACAAGACTTCAGCATGAAGGTAGAAGTACGTACGAGCCAGTCGTTTTTATTTTTAAACAATATATCTCAATCAAATTCTCTTTTTAGGTCCAAAAAAAATAACAAATTTTTCTTTTTTATGTATCTTTTCCTTCCAATCAGTAATCACATGACTGATTCATGATTAAGAAGAATGGTTTTTGCGGAACCTCAATTTGCTCCTCTGTTAACATGTTATATTCTTCTAAATATTGTTCCAGTTTTTTTCTGAAATATGTTCATGTAATGGAAGTTTGTTGTCTTGTTTCATATTTCTTGAAATTAACAATAAGTACATTTTCCAAATTGAATGGAAAAATTGCATTCGTTACAGATTTTTTTATAATATTAATAAGTGCAGAATCCACGTAATTAAAACTGTCTTTAAAATATTTATGCTTTTCCGCGAAGTTGCAGGTTTCAATTGTTTGTTTGTCACTCCTCTAAATATTTCTGTTGTCGAAAGATTGAGCCATTCTCTCAAGTTTGATAACCAAGTTGACCTCTGCCCTCCGACGCTTCTTCCTTCAATCCTTCCTTGTACTATCAGTTGGAGGAGTTGATATTATCAGTTCCTCATTATGTGTCCGATGTACTGAAGTTTTCTTTCTTTTATTAGCAGAAGAATTTCCCTTTTTTTCCTAACCCGTCTTAAAACTTCGTCATTTGTGATTCTGTCTACCCATGAAATACGTAGAATTCTTCTATATACCCACATCTCGAAAGCTTCTATTATTTTCTCGGTGGCTCTATTGAGTGTCCACGTTTCTGCTCCATAAATAGAAACCGTCCAGACATAACATTTTCCAAATCTCAGTTTGAGCCCTAGATTAATCTCTCTGCCCGTGAGCGCTTTCCTTATTTTGCAGAATGCAGATCTCGCTTGCTCGATTCTATATTCTATCTCTTTGGAGGGGTTTGCACTGCAGTTGATTATGGTTCCTAAGTATTTAATGGTGTCCCTGTTCCACAACTATGTTGTTTATTCTTAATTCGTAATTTTGCTTTTATTAAATACTATAAATTTGGTTTTGCTTGCATTCATTTTTAACCCGTATTCGTTACTTTCCGTGTTGAGTTTGTTTATTATAATGTTGAGTTCATTTATATTATTTGCCATTATTACTGCGTCATCTGCGTATCATATGTTGTTGATTGCAAATCCATTGATTTTTACACCTATGTCTGGATGTATTGACGCAATATTAAAAATTTCCTCTGAATACATGTTAAAAATGAGCGGAGATAAGATGCAGCCCTGTCTGACTCCTCTACGAATCTGTATTTCTTCCGATTCTTGACCCTCTATTTTCCAGTGGAGATTCTCAATAATATGGCATCATTCCTGTCCATATTATTGCTCCTTAATATAATAATATCATTTTATTATATTGTACTTTGTCGAAAGCTGTTTCGTAGTCGACAAAACACAGATTTGTTTATTTCCAGAGTTCGCTGAATTTCTAAAACCGAACTGTGAATTGCTTATACCTTCCTCTAGCTTGTTGTAGATTCTTTTGTGAATGATTTTTAGGAAGATTTTCAGTGTATGGCTCATCAAACTTATTGTCCTGTAATCTGAACAGTTTGTTGGTTTACTTTTTTCTGGAAGAGTAACAAAAGTTGATTTCAGCCATTCATTCGGAATTTTCCCGTCATTGTATATATTGTTGAAAGCCTCACTAAAATCTGTATGTTGTCTTCATCAAAAAGTTTAAGTATCTCATTTTTAATTCTGTCTGGCCCTGTCACTTTTCGGTTTTTTGCTTCATTTAGCGCTTTTCGACTTCTTCTTTCATTATAATGAGACTCTCGGATCCATTGTAGGGTTCTAGATGAGTATTCTCGTCCCAGAAGAGATTCAGGATGGTTACTTGGTGACGTCCATGTGTATAATCTTCTTGGCGGAAGTTTGAACCAGGTATTAATTATAGTTAGTTCATGTAATTGGCAGAATTCGATTAGTCTTTGACCTCTTTCGTTTTTTACGCCAAGCCCATGATCTCCTATTACATCTTCAATCCTTCCTTTTCCCACTTTAGCATTTAGGTCACCCAGTATAAATGTAATATCTTTTTTCTTCGTTAGTTTCACTGCCTGGTCTAAATGCTTATAAAATTCTTCGTCACAATCACTTATTGGTGCGTACACTTGTATGGCATTCACTATATTATTTTCAGCTTTTAATTGTATAAGCATAACTCTTTCTGATAAATTTACAACACCCATTACTGATCTTTGCATCTCTTCTGAGATAAGCAAACCAACACCATATCTATTCCGTTTCGAGTCTGTGCATGAGTAGACAAATTTGTAACCATCTTCCGAAATCATACCACTTCCTTTCCACTGTACGTCTACAGCACCCGTAATGTCTATTTTCAATATTTTTGTTTCTTTTATAGTATTATCTAATTTGACTGCGTGAAATAGGCTTTGAACATTCCATGTTCCGATTTTAAAATACCCACTGGGGATTCTTAGCACCCTCTGACCATTTAAGGTCTGCCGAGGACTGAGGACCATTTGTAATGTTTGATTTTGCATAATGATTTTACTAGGAAATGATTTAATTTGATTATATAAGAGAGGTGGTTGCCTTCCTCTCGTTCGTAAATTTGCTGAATCGTATTACTTCTTATTCAATTTATGAATTCACTTTTGTATTTAATATTTCAAACTAAAATATAATCCTTAACATATACATTTTTTAACCGTTGTACTCCCGTTACTGGGGGATCTAGCTGTAAGTCGGTTTCAAGGTTATCAAAATTATCGAAAGACTCAAACTTTGGAACTGCAGAAATAAAACTTTATATCACTATTAATTGCAAAATTCCACTTTATATGAAATTTGTTTTGTTTAAATTCCACTTTTCCCAGTTTTCTTGTTAAACGATCTTTCCTTGTTTTTAAATACTGTTCTATATTCCACTATTGAAACACACGTCTACACTCCACAACGAACTGTCAATACATCGTCGTCTCTAATGGTACTTGAATAATTTGTCTAAGCACTTTATTTGGAACAGTTTGTATAATGTTGGCGTTTGATTTCTTGGTACAACCCCAAAGTTATATACCGTGGCACCACACCAGCTTTAGCATTTAGCACGTTAGCACTTGGTTTTGTAAAAACAGTTTGTTATCGGTATTGAGCTGTTTTCCGAGTAACCAGTATTTCATTTTTACCTTCGTCGAATGTCATTCCCAGGTATTTGGATCTGTTTGCATTTACAGAAATTGACAAGTCATTAAATTTCTTATACGTAGTTGAAATTCACGTTGAGATTAACAGATTTAGTTTAATTGAGGGCGATCCGCCAGTTCCTCGTCCATTCATTCATTATTATTTACTATAACCGGTTGTAGATGTCTTATTTTGGTAAACCTGGACCAATCGAAATTAGTTTGTACGATTTAACATTATATGGTGGTTTTCCTGGTTTTACAACGATTATGACTTCCGTAATCGTTTTGGCTGCGATTCGAGCTTCGAACCCCTTGCTTCATAGTCTAAAGCACTAACCACTTTAGTCACGGCGCCCACTTTTTGATGTATCAGCCGGTAAAATAGTCAGTTTGCCCATGGAGTGGAAATCACAATTTCATAATTCAAAATTCCTCCTTCGCATTAATTTGCCGCCAATAATAAAATTGGGTTTCAACGATTTAAACAAGTTGCTGAAATAACTTTCTTTTAAATACCGAACGCGAACGCCGTCGTGGCTAAGTTTGAGGTTAGAAACACGTACAATTTTTTTCCCGGCCCACCTATCGGGATCGTCTGAGAAACATCCGAAAGTAAAACTGTCATGAGAAAGTTTCTCAAATAACAAATTGCTCTTCGGACACGGCATTAAACAGTAGGCCCCTTCCATTCATGTAAAGAATATAACACGCACAACACGTCGAACTCGAGATGTTAATCAAACTTGACATCACTATGATGAAGAAGTCCAAAAAAGTATGACCGGCAATTCTGTCTGTCTGTTTGTCTGTATATGCGGGATGTGGGATAATCCCTAGAGGCGAAACTGCAATTTTCATTCTAACCTCAAAATTAAGGGTAGTTTACTTAAGGTTGATTTCAGTTAAAATGGATTTTCTCGAAAACGGCTCTAACGATTTTGATAAAATTTAATATGTGGGTTAGTTTGGGCATATTGCTACTTTACTGGTAAGAACAAGACTACGGTGCAAGCACGTACGACCCAGCCGTGCACTTTATTTTGCATTGCCATTATCTTCATTTAATGCTTATGCTACTTACAATTTCATTTCGCCTCTTCACCTCTATAACGGCGCGTTTGGAGCGCCAAATGATGTCGGTGTCGTCTGCGTATTCCAGCAGTTGGACGGATTTGTTGGAGATAGTGCCTTCCGTGTTAACACCTACACTGCGCACTACCTGTTTCAGCGCTAGATTAAAGAAATTACACGACAACGTATCTCCTTGCCGAAATACTCAGTTGGTCAGTATGCCAGATTTTTACTGACTAAAACTACCTTCCCTTAATACCCTTTTTCTATACCCCGCGGTACTACCTCCAGGTATTACTTCGCTTCATCTTTGCTTTTTTCAAGCTCCAGTCGTCTTTTTTCATTCGAGATGTATTTTGTATATGCTGGAAATGCTCCTTAAATACATCTAGTATTTAACATCTAACATCTAGTATTCACCTGTGCTTCGGTGACTAGGTTTCCTTCACTATTTCGAAGAGCCTGCGTTCCGGGCCAGCTGCCAGCTCCTTGGCTTTCCTGAAAAACAACCGAGTATTGTTCCTGTCGCGAGGTTCTTCGATACCCTTGAGCTGGGAGTCTGCGTGGGCCTTTTTCTTTTTACGCAGGATCTTTTACTGACTCGATACTGTTCCTTGCTGCTCTTACTTTTCGCTGCAGCATTTGTAGGTGCTGCATCATACCAAGGGCTCCTCTTAGGTGGTGGTTGGTAACCTATGGTGGTCTCGGCTACCTCTTTAATGATGTCGCGGTACTGGTTCTACTGATTGTTGGCATTTGTGGATGGTGATTGCACATCGCAGAGTCTATCACTCAGGCGTTCTCTGTAGACTCTGGATACTCCAGTCGTGTTTGGGTTTCCAACTTGGGCTTCTTGGACTACATCCACATCTTGGTACAGGTAATGACATCTTGAATTTCTTCACGAATAATTTACAGATCCATTGGCAGAGATCGCCAGACTCATAATATATATCATTATTTTTGTAGAGTAGAGGACGTGTTGAATTAAAAATCAAAAGAGTGAAATGTAAGAAAAGGAGCCAATCGCGACGAATAGTAGCGAGGACGTAGCACGTATTTAAAAGATATCACTAAATACAACCAAACCATCTAATAGATGTCATAAGTTCCGCACATCTGAAAATTTTCAATGAGCCTACATATGTTTGCAGATGACTTGATAGTGAAGCAAAAGACTTTAGACGATTGCCAATACCTGAAAATTCATTGTCAGAGTCTCCAAAAACTTGAAAAAACTTGGTAGTTCGTATGATTTCTGGGTATTTGGGATAATATTTGTAAGTCGTCTCGTTGGTTTTACTGTTAGTTTGATTTTCTGAAGTGATGCCAAAGTGTAGACAAATTTGCCGATATAGAAATAGTCTCTCAAAGTTATAGCTGTCTACCTTGACGTTTCATTTACATTTTAAACGTTTCTGTCCAAATATTTGCTCGTTGTGATCTGCCGATGATGTCCATGTAATTAGTGTATGCAAGTAACTTAACAGACTTATGAAAAATTATACCTGTCGTGTTAACTTGTGAGTTTCATCAATTTTCTTAAATATGATACTCAAAAGTTACATGATACCACGTATAAAAAATAAAGAAAAGAAATAAATATTTTGCGCAATAGGCTTTTCACAACCATTCGTGTTGTGCGTGTTATATTCTTTACACGAATGGAAGGGGCCTACTGTTTAATGCCATGTCCGAATGACAATTTATTATTTGAGAAACTTTCTCATGAAAGTTATACTCTCGGATGTTTGTCAGACGCTCGCGAAAGATGGGGTTGTGAAAAAACTTTTAGGTGTTATGGCTGGGATTCGAACCTCGAACCCCTTTCTCCATAGTCAAACGCAGTAACCACTGAGCCACGGTGCCCGCGATACCACGATGATACCACGTTACCTTGTATGAATCCTTATTTGACATCAACGGTCTCTGTGAGATTGCTCCAGATCTTTATAGAGCAGATCGGCGACCTTTAAATTGATAAAAAGATGGTGCGTATCGATTTAGACTTCTTGACTTTTCGGGGCTGAAATCACACTGATAGGGGACAATCAGGTTGTTGACGAAGGGTTTTAGGCGTTTACACCGTACGACCGACAGGATCTTGTATGCAATGCTAAAGAGCCTACTAAAGCACCGATTAGTAGGTTGTTTTGCTATGCTTTATGCTTGCCAACACACTTCATCAGAACAGGGGTTTCGTGTGTGTGCTCGGGGACATCCAGGACATCAGTTGTTTCGTTTCTGATGGCTCTTTGGCATCGATGCCACAGATCTTCAGGACTTAATGCTGACCCCATTGAATTTCTCGAGAGGTTGAGGGGTACGCTATCTGCTAAGTTTTCTGGCGGTTTGTTGCGATTGGGGTTGTTGAAGTATTTCTCCGTTGATGTAGCTTTTGAGATATCCATAAACGTATCTTGATTGCAACTAGGTAGGTGTCCAAGTTCATGTTGGCCGCCCGAAATGTTCGTACATCTAGAATACTAAGGGAGTAGCTTACGTCAACAAAATTAATCAGCATAGTTCATTTCTAGGCACGGTATCGTGTAGGTTATATTTTTCAATAGTGCTACAAAATTTCTTCCCCATTTTGACGTTAAAATGACCTAAAATGATTTCTACATCTTTACGATCACGCCCCGAAACCGACCTACTGAATCGGAGACGATCCTCAGTACTCTGTGCTACGCCTCGCTCGTAGTTAAGTCGCCTATCCACAGCTTTTCTGGCGACGTGGAAGATAATCGGAGTACCCGTTCTATCCTGTATCAGACCTTGTCTGTCAAAATAGAGAAACGCCTCTGGGCGGATGAAGCCGTTGAGGCGCACATTTTCGTGGTACATGTCGTTGGGGTAGTAAGCCCCAAAGATCAGGCTATTGGTCGAGTTCATTGCTCTTGCAATATGACCGCGAATCAACTTCACCAGGAAATTGTCCACTCTGATCAGATTCGCCCTGTTATAAAGGACCTCATTAGAGTAGAATTTTTTGTACTCGGACTCTGGTGTTCTGTATAAATGAAGGCAAGCCCGAAGACAAGCCCTCTCAAACACCCGAATCCTTTCCATCAAGCTTGCTCCCACGTTGAACCACACCGGACAGCCATAGGTGAGCATTGGCCGTATGAGGACCGTGTAGCAGATTACCTTCACCCTCACATCGAGTTGGCTGCTATAAAACAGTCTCTTTGTAAGGGCAAAAGCAGCTCGGGCTCTGGCCAAAGCAGCATCTATATGTTTGTTAAAATATAGATCCCAAGGTATCTGACTAAATTCTACTCGCCAATGGGCGCCCGTTAGGTCCCACGATAGAGAACTTTCGCCAATTCTTTCTGGTGTCCCTTGAGGCCCCAGATAACGGCGTTCTGAACAGGATGGTTTCCGATTTCTGGAAGTTGATCTTTAACTTCTAGTCATCGCAATATCGCTGGATATTGTCGAAGTGCAAGAGAGTTGCAATGACCTCGACCTTAGGACCTGACCTGTACGCAATCAAGTCGTCTGCGCACGCAATAGCATGGTGAAGAGAACCTATCAAATCACTTGTGTAAATGTTGAACAGGCCTCTCCAACCATACGGTATCGAAGGCTTTCTCCAAGTCAACCAGGCAGGCACCCGTGCATTGATTCTTGTTTTTATTCCATTGGACGTCCGACACCAGTTTAGATGCGGCATGTAGCGTATCATGCTCCACCTTAAAACCTAATTGGTTGTCCGGAATTATATTTTTGTCCTCAACCCACTTATTCAGGGCTCTATGAATAACTTTTTCGAATACCTTGCTGGTGTTCGGAAGGAGACTTATCGACCGGAGATTTGCCGGATTGGAGGTATCTTTTCCCCTTTTGGGAATGGACTGCACCACTGCTGTCTTCCAATGCGCCGGATAATGTGCATTATTCAGCGCATTGTTGAACAGGGTGGTGTATATGTCTACCGCTTCTAGAGGGAGATGTCTGAGCACAATGTTCGGAATTCCGTCGATTCCCACGGATTTCTTACTCCTTAATGAGACGAAGATCGCTTGGAGTTTTACCTTCGATATGAACGGGGGGGTGAACCCTGTCATTGGCGATGGCATTGTTTGCCATGTTCCCTTCATTGAACACCGTGAGAGCAGAGTTCTCAGATCGCCATTCCTGCATTTCATTTCGAAGGTAGAAGTTGTGCACAAGGACGCGATTTTCCAGGTCATGGCTCGGGTGTACGCTATCATTCACCTTGTACACTTCCTGGAAAGTCGCTCCTATAGCCTCTACTTTCTCCTGCGGATCTTCTATCACGAAGAAGTCGTCATCCTCGACAGCATTATCTGGGTCTATGCCTGCTGCTATTAGTACTCGTTCGTTGTTCGTTGTTCGAGGTAACTTAAGACACGGAAGGTCGTTGATGTTATTTCTCCGAAATACGTTATTGATCTGCGGGAACATGCTTGGATTATTGGCTCTTATGGCTGATGGCTCGGGATATTAAAACTCTCCAAAATTTTCTGTTTGTTTGAGGCGTCAAAAACAAATATTTTTTTTAATTTCCAAGAAAACGCCAGTTAGCTTGTTAAAAATTTTTTGCAACTTGATAATCTGCCAGTTCAAGATATTAGTCGATATACTGCTATGTTTTTCACAGTAAAAGCAACAATTTTATCTATGTCTTTCCCTTTAAGGTACATGCATTTAGCATGCATATTTTCAAAACATTGCACAAGAAAGTTTAACATCATTTGATGGGTTTTTGCATAAATTTAAATATTAATTATTAAGTACCGGAAATGACGTTTCTTGTCGTAAAATGGTATCAGTTGGATGATGATGGTTGCAGAAACATAATGGATGGAAATTGAAACATGCAATGAGTAAATAAAGTGCATGACTGGGTCGTACGTACTTGCACCGTAATGCTATAAGTGTATAATTTTATCAGGATTAAAGTCCAAGTCTTGCTCTTCCCAGTAAAGTAGGCGTGGCGTTCCGCGTTTCGATGGAATAATAGTCATAACATTGTTGGAGTTTACTCAATGTTTTGTTTTTATAAAAATGTCCATAAAAAGTGGGCGGGGCCAGATAGGCTGTTTGAGTGAATTATAGAGAATTTTAACGCCTATTACTTTGCTTAAATAATTTTTTCTCAATTTCTAGTAAAAATTTTGAAAAAAAATAAGTTTTATAAAAGTGGGCGTGGCATTCCAAAATTTGGTATGCCATTATTTTGCACTTGTCTTATAACCTACAAATAATAATTTTTAGGCCAATCGCTGCACAAGTACCCGAGAAACAGCTGATTTTCAATATTACCGTTATTCGAATTTTTCGTGAAAAACGTGTTATGCCACCTCATAGCATATACCCAAACTAACCCACACATCAAATTTTATCGAAATCGTTAGAGCCGTTTTCGAGAAAATCCATTTTAACTGAAATCGGCCTTAAGTAAACTACCCTTAATTTTGAGGTTAGAATGAAAATTCAAATTCCGCCTCTAGGGAATATCCCACAGACCCTAGATATGAAGTTTGAAGTAAATCCGTTCAGCCGTTTAGGCTGTAGTCGAATATACAGACAGACAGACAGACAGACAGACAGACAGACGGAATTGCCGGACCTACTTTTTTGGACTTCTCCATCATAGTAATGTCAAGTTTGATTAAAATCTCGAGTTCGATTTTTTTCACGATTGCAATACTTGCCCTATAGGTATAGGTGCAAGTAAAAAAACAGTAAGCAATGCGATTGAGTAGAATCCACTTTGCTGACGGCAGAACATGCATTAAATAACGTACTCACACGTGCGTGAGAGTGAGAGTGAGAGTGAGAGATCAGGAGGGGCGAAAGTAGGATATGGTGGTCCAATCACCCGATTCCGCAACAACTAAACATACATACATGCTCTCAAATCCCCCTCCATCACTTTAATTTTCAATACTTCTGTGATATAACTGATCTATCTGACCTTTGACCAATTGATATGTTTTAGACTAACTCTGTACCCAATATTTTGTGCCAATCAACGACTGAATTTATTCTTAATATTTTATTTTATTCCGTAAATAAAATACGGTAAATAAAATTCCGCGGTTGCTGGAAATGTCTCAGTTCTTCCCAACTCTTTCCCAGTTGCCGTGCTTCCTTCTCAACTGTTCTGCGCCACGTACTCCTACGACCGCCGCGTATCCTGCCATCCTGAGTAAGCGGGTTCTATTGTATCGCGTGGTTAGCCATGGACCTGTCACCCTTTCGGAGAATATGTCCAATTCACTGCCACTTTCGTCGTGATAGTGGCGGTCACCCTCCAGATACCACATTCATATAGCAGCATGGATTCAACGTTGGAACAGAACAGTCGAAGCTTGGTGGTTAAGCTAATCGCATTGCTACGCCAAACTGTGGATAACATCCCCAAAACAGATTTTGCTTTGCCTATCCGGCTGGCTACATCCAGTTCGGTTCCGCCATCGGTTGAGACAATACTCCCAAGGTATTGAAAACTCTCAACTCTCTCAACCGTTTGTCCAGCAATACATACATGAGCTGATGAGCTCGGTCCTAGGCTGATCATTTTAATTTTCGAGTTAATTTTCAGCCCAACGACGTCTGCCTCTCTCTCCACGTTTGTTGTCATTTGGTGAAGGTCCATAATTCTGTGTGACAGCAGGCATATGCATGTCGTCGGGGTAGTCGTGGTGTTTGAGTTCAGATGTCCATCGAATTCCTCCGTTTCCTGTTGATAAGGCCGCATTTAGCACGTCGCTAATCACCAATAAAAATAATTTTGGTGAAAGTATGCAGCCTTGCCGAACCCCACTTTGGGGTAACATGTGGACCCATCATATGTAGCCTTGATAATTACTATTAATTTATAAGGAATGCCTCTCCTGCAAGGCATGCCAAATAAAATCGATGAACAGGTGGCGATTGATATTCAGCACATTGCTCGATAATGATCCACAGGGTGTTGATGTGGTCGACACAGGAGGATCCAGAGCGGAAACCTGCTTGATCGGCGTCGAGTCGGCGTAAGTATTTTAGTTACAGATCAAATTACTTTTAATTAGCTGTTTAAATATTAAATAGTCTTAATTGGTTTGATATTTATATTGTACCTTACATTAACACATATTCAACATATATAAACGTAACGTTTTTTTAAGAAATACAAAAGATTTCCATCCGAGTTCAATAGGCGCCATGCATGTTACGAATAAGGTCAATATTTGAATACCTCACTAAAGATCAGTGTAAAAAATTTAAAAGAATTCGTTGCACAAGTTAACGAATTGGTGAAGTGTTAATTGTGTCGTAATGAAATGAGTTCCCTTTTTAACCAAAATTCCTCTAATTGAACAGCGACTGAAATTCCTTCTAATCATATAATCACCTAGGAAATCTACCTAGGCCATCAGACATGATGTTTTTTCGATAAAGTCAAATGCTGCGGGACCATATGTCATAAAATTATTTGAATGCATTTAATTAGTGGAAATCGTCTGAAGTCTTTAAAGTAGGCCTGTAGCGAATCGGACGTGTTCGTTACAAAAATTACAAAAAATGCGAATTCAGTAATTTGTACCGAAACGTTACTGCTTAAACAATGTCGGTACTGGTATGTATCATTACTTGATACAATTCCGTAGCAAATAATACATAAACATATCGCATGAACGAAACGAAGCTAAAGGTTTAGGTACTCAATTTCGTGTATTACGCACTCGCATCGATTTCACACCGTATTATACCGAACATACCAAAGTAACGTTCATCTTTTCTCTTGTTTGTGTTGTGTTGTGTGTTGCCTGTCAAATAACTTCATTGCATATATTCTTGTGTACGAATTTGGCAATGACTTGAACCGACTACACCATCCCTAAACTTTAGAAACGATTTCATGAAAGGTTTCCCATGCAGAAATACTGGCAGTACTCAAAGCTTGTCCCATTAAGTCTGTACCTATCCGTAACATACCAATCCTTATCACTAGCACTAGCATCGAATTCAACATAGTCTAAGCTGGTGGAAGAGTACAAGGAGGAACTAGATTTCACGACCAAGATATTTGAAACATTCTACAACGAACAAAATATAGAAGACATGAAACTACCATTATACCGCGTTCGAATGGACAAGCGGACCACCTTAATAGGACTATAGTCGCAGCTTTAGGTTCCATACAAAAAGGCTTAAAACATAATTTTGTGGCCAAGCATATTTTACAAATGTGTGTATAAATTCTTTATTTTCAGGAAAATAATCTCTTCTTTCCGTCAATTAAATGAATCTTCTAAAGTCTAATAAATTCTATAAGTAAAATGTCTTTAGTTCTATTACACGCTGAAAAATTTACTTTTTATTGATAAAAGTGGAAGTGTGCTATTTACGTGTCCACCACTGTATATGCAAAATTAGTATTATCGATCTCAACTTTGAGATAACCAGTTGTCTATCATCTATCGATCCGAGACATTCTGCGTGCATTTTGTTGTGTATTAAATGTCAAATCACACAACCTCGATTTTGCAGTTGACCGCGGTGTTTTTGGTAAGGAGAAAAAGGATTGGTTTTATTGTAAAAATAAGGATGTTTGCTTAGGTACTAATAAAATAAGTGTTATAAGGATTTAGTCGACAGTAAAGATCAATTTGGTAGCAGTAAACTAATACATTAAAGTTCTAACACCTCTTTCAATATCACCGGAACTATTGGTTTTCCATTAGTTCAACAAATGTTAAAACATTACCAAGCATGTTCCATTGATTCCTCGGAGTGATATTAAGGAGCATTGTTCGCTTTCAATATCAATTTAAAAGGTAGTAGAAACGAAATTGACAAAACAATAACTGATAAAAAATAATAAAAATATTATAAAATTGTTAAGTGATTTGTGTTCACATAAAATTGAGTAAAATGGTTTTCGCATTTTGCATTGGAATTCAAAGGGAGTGAATTCTTGAGTGAAAATCGACATCGATATCGGTGGTATTTATGTTGACCGCACCGCAGTTCTCAATAAATATGTTACTTCATTCAACATGCATCTTTGTTGAATCTGAAATAAATAATGAATCCGTGAATAAAGCTTAGGATACTTGAGTTGAAACTTTGTACGTTCTATCGCCTTGGAATGATCACTTTATCGGATGCCTGCAATATAGCATAATCGTCACCAAAAAATAAGACTAAACTGCTTTCTATTTTTGTATTTTGTTTAATATTCAAAATACAATCCACTACTTTTTCAAATTTTTCTGTTTACATCGAAATGTTGGCTCCATTAGCTCACCTGAAAATAATTGTGTTCCATAAGTCCAAAACTTAGTTCGGTTGTAATAAAGTTGAGTTCTGTGGAAAACAACACAACTAAGTTCGTGGTAGCTACTTTGAAAGTGGGCATGATATTATTCTGTACAATATGCAACTGTAGTATATTTGAAATGAGTAGAATCACTTCCTGAATCTATTTGGTTGTCGTTTATCTTCAGTCGCTCTCGAAAGTAACTGAGACATACCCATACGAATATTTTCATTATCCGACATTGTTTTCACAAACACGTGTAGATGAACCGAATCTATCGAAATTACCATGTTATTCTTCACTTTATGTACAATATTGATATCCAGCCTCGCTAAAAAAAACTATGATTGAATTTGTGGTTATGTATAAGCCTGCAAACTTAACTTAATGGAATAGCTGATTAAGATGATTGTTCGCAAAATGTACCTATAATTAAAATTTAAACCCAATTTAATTACAATTTGCGAAATCCAATTACATATTAATGCATGGCGCTGCTGTCAAAGAATAGATTCGTCACCAATGCCATCTATTGAAATTAATCCAAAGTGATTGTATATGTAAGTGCTTTTTTCAATTTTATGGCTTTTCCTGCATTGTGAGGAGCGATGCATAGGTATTGTAAAAAAAATATCATCCAAATCGGTCGAGCCGTTCTCGAGTTTCTCGAGTTTTTGCGAGATTAACGCACTGCAATTGATTTGTATATACAGTGTTGGAAAAAATAGAAACAAAGGTATCCAAAATGCTCAATCGTCAATAATTGTACACAATTTCGTCTTTTATCGAAACCACTTCTTTACTTCTTTGAGCGTTCTTAAGCCCCAGTGTATATAGACAGATGATATTGCATATACTTATACATACTTACATACATAAGTATGTACATACATATATTGTTTTAAGCATATATGTCCAAAAACGTGGTACGCCATCCTTTATTACTTTATAAATACAGTCTATATATGGAAAGAAAGCAATATCGATTAGGGCGTTTTTGAGAAAATCATACTTTTAGCAAGTTCGCGTAAGTAAAATGCCGTTTAAAGCAGTTTTGACCATTTTTTGATTAAAATTTAAACAATATCGTTGGAGCCGTTTTAGAATACAATTACTCTAACGTCTTGATTCTGTAAAAAATTTGGTTTAAAAAATAGAACAACCAAGAGGTCGTTCCGACCTCTGAGCTATAAAAATATGTAGTTGGAAGCGAATTGATGGAAAAGTGTTTTGACGAAAAATGTATCACAAAATTATGATGCGCAAACCAAAAGCCAGAAAAATAAAGAATTTCGTGTGAAATTTGTTTTTACTATATCATCCCACTGCCGATCAGTAATCTTATACATATGCTCCTATCTGACTACGCACCTCGTCGCGGTTTAGGGGCCGTATAATGGACAAAGTTTCATGGGGTTGAAGTTTAAAAATATATAAAAAAGAATTAAGGAGAGCCAAACGAAGAAATTTTAGTGAAAAAATGTTTTTTTTAAAAACTCCCTCAAAATGTGGGCGTGATCATTTATAATGCATTATAGGGAATTAAACTACCTATCTATTTTCTTTGGGCGCCGTGGTTCAGTGGTTAGTGCGTTGGACTACGGCGCAAGGGGTTCGAAGTTCGAATCCCAGTCAGGGAACACCTAAAAGTTTTTCACGGCCCCACCTCTAGCGAGCGTCTGACAAACATCCGAGAGTATAATTGTCTCGAGAAAGCTTCTCAAAAAAAAAAAAAACAAATTGCCCTTCAGACACGGCATTTAACAGTAGGCCCCTTCCATTCGTGTAAAGAATATAACACGCACAACACGAATGGATGTGAGAATCTAGGCCTTGGGTCCCATCGACCTGTTGCGCCAAGTATTTTTTTTTTTTCTATTTTCTTTTAATGATTTTTTTCAATTTCTAGTCAAAAAACTAAAATGCAAAAAAAAATTTTAAAATTTATTTGACATATCTTTAGAAATGTCTTATATTTACCATACATTAATTCTAAGTCCTATCGGTGAAAAAATACCCGAGCAACAGATGATTTTCAAAATTTTTTTTTATTTGGAAGTCCTGAGACACTAATTAATTGTTTTAAAAGATACAATTGGATTCACATTAAGTTTTAAGACCATTATCTTACAAAACTTTGTTCTTACGTTGCTTTTACTTTTATACACGAAGAGGATTGCATACATATTGTTTTAACATCAAACATAATGTGCTCTAGAGTGAACAAGAATTGGATTTTCTTTTGCATATAATATTCAATGGTTTACCTATGAAGATAAAAATAACAGGCCGATCAAAGTTATAGCTAGGGGCCTCCATCCAACATGCGATAGGTAAAGCATTATAGAAGATTTGCAACAGAAAAACTTGCACTTGCTCGATGCCGTCAACATCCTAAAGAAGGAGAAAAAACAGATAAAGAAGGAACGCAAGTAGTAGTAATAGAGCACTTCCATTATTTATGCTGACTTTTCACTGTAAAGAGAAATCAGAAAACATATATAAACTCTGCTCGATACTTAACATGAAAGCTAAAATTGAACCACTGCGGAAAACAACTGACGCAATAGTACAGTGCAAGAAGTGTCAAGGTTTTAACCATACACAGAAATATTGCGGGTTCACCCCCCGTTCATATCGAAGGTAGAACTCCAAGCGATCTTCGTCTCATTGAGGAGTAAGAAATCCGTGGGAATCGACGGAATTCCGAACATTGTGCTTCGACATCTACCTCTAGAAACGGTGGATATATGCACCACCCTATTTAACAATACGTTGAATAATGCGCATTATCCGTCGCATTGGAAGACAGCATTCCCAAAAAGGGGAAACATATCTTCAATCCGGCAAATCTCCGGTTGTTTTACCTAGAGCCCCTAAATAAGTGGGTTGAGGACAGACATTTGCTTTCATTTACCAGAGTCCGAGTAAAAAATATCTACTCCAATAAGTTCCTTTATAACAAAGTGAATCTGATTAAAGTGGACAATTTTCTGGTAAAGTTGATTCGCTGTCATATTGGTATTTCGGGGCTTACTACCCCAATGCTATACATATATCAAGAGAGTGATATAACAGCTTTATCCCCCCAGAGACGTTCCTCTATTGTGATAGACAAGTTCTGGTTCAGGATAGAACGGGTACTCCACTTCGCCAGAAAAACTGTTGATAGGCGACTCAACTATGACCGAGGTGTAGTACAAAGTACTGGGGATCGTCTCCGATTCAGTAGGTCAGTTTCGGGACGGGATGTTGGAGACTTAGGAAGGCAGCCCCACAAATCCTGGTGGCTTTTTGAAATAGACGAAACTCCCCCCCCAACCCGTTTTAACTGTGGCTAGTCCTTGTAGAGTAACTGGCCATTGTATTTATTTTGTATGTATGTATATATATCCTGGCGGCTTACATAGCTTTAAGGTAATCGTGTATATTGTCTTTTTGTTGTCCTAGCTATAAGGTAGTTTAAAAACACATCATCGGTTTATAAATTAAAAAAAAAAAAAAAACTAAATAACGTTTCCAATTACGTTTCTAGAATAAGTAGACTAAGATTTATTTTGAGGTACCTTAAGGTAAGGGTATAAAATCAATACATATTTTTCACAATAAAAAAAGCAGCACTCGTATTAAAAATTAAAAAATAACAAAACAAAAGAAAAGGAACTTATTTAAATAAGATTTTAGATTTAACGAACTTTTATTTTAAAGTAGGCTTAAGTTTTGTATATAAATCAAAAAATAGGTTATTAACAAAGTTTTTACTAAAAACCAAAATTTTTTTTATCACAATTAAATAAAAGTAAATTAATAAGCAAATTATTATTATGTAAGGTCACATCGATACATAGATAAAGAATTAAAGCCTTCTGTAAGGCCTGTAAGTTTGTTATAACATGACATAGTTAAGTTAGTTAAGCTAGTCTTAAACACTTTTGTCTAGCTTTAAGTTTTCATTGGGCGCTTCGCTCATTTTATGGTCGCCATAATCGTCCCTCCGAGAGGACTATTCGCAGTGTGCTGAATAAATTTGAGTCCACTGATTTAGTGAACAGTCAACTAACGCCCGTACGTCGACGAAATGCAAGATCGCCGCTGTCAGTGAGAGTGTGCAGGAGAATCCAAGGCAGTTGATTTCGCGTCGCTCACAAGAACTCGGGCTTTCGCAGACCACAACACCCGTACAAAATTCAACTGGCACAGGGGCTGAAGGTAAATGACCATAGACAACGACGTGTGTTCGCTGAATAGGCTCTGGAGCTCTGGAGTTAGAAACTAACCCTAATTTTCATCGAAAAATCATTTTCAGTGATCAGGGCTATTTCTGGATGAATGGGTACGTCAACAAACAATATTGCGGAATTTGGGACGATACCAATCCACATGAGATCCAGAAGCATTCAATGCATCCCAAAAAGTCACTGTTGGGCTGGCGGCATCATCGGTCCATATTTCTTTGAGAACGACGTCGGCCAGGCCATCACCGTCAACGGCGAGCGCTATAGGTTGATGATTACCACCTTCTTTTGGCTTGAACTGGATCATATGGACACCAACAACGCTTAATGAAAGACTCTTTATATTCCACTAAGGTTAATACCATCGGTTTTTAGAGTAATGTCTAAAACTTCATCTCACTTTCCGTGCTCGGAATGAAAAAAGTTGCTGTGTTACCCACGCTACACAGAGATAGGTTGGACATCATTAAAAATTCGAATAAAGTCTCTCCGCGTCTGTCAATTTGCAAGCTGCTCGTAATTTCTGTTAATGTAAGAGATGTTATAAATGTTGTCCTTGAGCCCTTAGTAGATGAAACATGGTTCTTGCACAATGTCGATGTCAATGTCCTCTTGATCGCCGAAAACATGCAAATCAGAGGTGCAGAAACCTTTCAGTTTAACATGCCTTATGGCGAATCGCACCATTTTCCTAAACCACCAGCATAGTCTTATTAATAACCAGCAGAATGGATGAACTGTTTTTCTGAGGTTCCTCTGCTCTGATAATTGCTGAGGGATCAATCAAATCTGCCGGATTGTACAGTTTGAGATACTGGACAGCCCTTCCTCCATCAATTTTTTTATTGGGAGGTCAGATGCGGGTCTGATGTCTCCTGGGGATATCCTTGGCAGTGATAAGCTTAAACTTTAAGCCCTTTCCACAAACACCACAAACCTTAGTGATACACCCGTCAAGAAAGTCCTTGCGGAATCGGTTTACTTTTTCCCTGACGAACCATTATCACTAACCTTAGCGTCTTTGGTTGCCGATTTCTGTTTACAACTATCATATTCTTTTGAGTCGCCCTTTGAACAACAGAGGGAGTACTATGACCAGTATTTGCTGAGACTGGACTCCTACGAACTCATTAGTGGAGGCTGGTAGTTCGTCTTCCTAAGAGGAGCTTATTTCGGGTATCCCCTTTCCACCTTCTTCCTTTTTTTTTGTTAATGTGAGTCCCAATCCTAAGAGTAGGCTCGGAAAGAAAAATTCCTCTTGACAGAGTCGACATAACAGGATAAGACATTAATATTATCTACCTCGTCTGGGCATCGATAGGGGCGGTTCGCGACAAGCACTGTTTTATCACCCTTTAGCACGAGTATCTACACACCATGTCTGCGGGATTTTCGAGAGTCGGCGCAAGTCTCCAAATTGTACCCTGTGTTACCTCCTGTGTTTCGACTACTCTTTTTCTAGATCTAATGCAGTACGATTGCTGAATTCGTCAAAAAAAGATGTTTGGTTTAGCATTACCGAAGATACTTTTTATCTTTGCCCAGACCTTAAACAACAATTGTTCAACGCACAGTTCTAAACGAGGCAACTGTTTTTTAAGTGTTGGTGAACTAAACCCGAAGAATTCGTAGCTCTCAGATACAAACAGCAATCATATGCTTGCATAGAAGCGTCCCATAAATTTGGTACGCAGAAGTATCTGCTATTAAGGCGTGGGATAGTCAGATTTTGAACTGGTGCCACTCATAATCAATGCTTTAGGATATTGATGCATCCTAATCAAGGTTTTCCATCCACAATTGTTGAAGAATTATCTTTGCCGTAATGATCACCGGACTCATTAGTACGATTGGGTCAGAAAGCGACGGAGCGACTGAGAAAATGGATCTCTTTGCATGCAAGCGATTCCTAAGGTATATGTCCCCACTTATAGCCTGAACGATGTTACGACAGCTGTTATTGCATTTAGTCAATTCTGACCCTGCTACCTTCAGAATTTGCAAAACTTCGTTTTCTATTTGCAATTTGTCTTCAATATTATCATCCCCACTAGGCATATCATCCACGTGAAAATCCTTTTTTAGTACATGTGAACTTAATGGGTTATTGCTTTTATTTTGGTAAAGAAAACTACGAATGTGAACTTAATGTGTTATTGCTTTTATTTTGGTAAAGAAAACTACGAATGGCTAGATAAGGAGCCGAGGACATTCCACAAGTCCACGCTCCATTGAAATGTGTGTACAGGGTTTGTTTTGTTGTCCTTCCACAAAATAAAATGAAATTGGCGATGAGATGGGTGAACCAGTCGAAAATAAGCCTCAATTTGTTTCAAGTGGTGCTCGGTCTAACAATGCATTGATGGGACATACAGAATAATTTTTTTTTTAGTTTGGTTTAAACTTGGTTGCTAAATAGAGTCATGTGATTTAACGACTCATATTCTTTCAGAATGGTAAGATAGGATATTATCGACTCGTTTTAGGACAGCCTCTGTTCTAGAGATAGGAACAATAGAAATGCCATGTCGTATGACACGCTTAAGCACCCTACATTCTTCTTAAATATTTCGAGCGGATAGTTGTCTGAGTTTAGAAATTAATTTTTGTCATACACCCTCCAATTCCAGATGTCTACTTGTTTTTTTCTTTCATTTCATTCATTTCATTTTCGAATCTCTTATTTACAAGATTGACCTGCCTGAGAAATCTACCAGTTCGAAACTGCCTGACGGATTGCAGCGTGTACTGCTGCTGATGTTGACGGTTATTTACTTCTATCTGTCCCATATGATGCGAAAACTTCTTCGGGTTTTGTCTTGCCGTCAAGCTTACGTCTATATGTTGATGGGCATTTCACAACACCACTAAAATTTAGTGGGCACCGGAGCTCAGTGGTTAGTGCGTTGGACTATAGAGCAAGGAGTTCGAGGTTCGAATCGCAGTCGGAGCACCTAAATGGTTTTCACGGCCCCACCTCTCGCGAACGTTTGACAAACATCCGAATATAACACGCACAACACGAATGGTTGTGATAAGCTAGGCCCTGGGTCCCATTGACCTGTTGAGCCAAGTATTTATTTTTTTTAATTATATGTACTTTAATAAACAATTTAAACAAACCTCTGACTTCTTCTCGTAAGCAAATCGATCCCTGACAGAGAGTGCCTTGAAACTTGAATAACTTGTGATGGAATGGCTGCAATCATGACAAAAATTGCGATACCGTTGAATTATAGCCAATGAGGTTTGAGAACGAGGACTGTGATGTGTTCTATTTGATCCCTTTTGAATTGATTCCAACTGAAACTGTTTTCTATATGGCGCTTTAAGGTAGTGCCAGCATTTCGTAACTATATATGTACGTACATACATACATTCCCGCATTTTTTCCACTTGTGAAGGATTGTATAGTCACCATGTTGATCCCAATTGAATGAGTCTCGGAGTCAAGTTTGGCATATGCGATATATATACTCCAGAAAGATTAGACAATCGTTGTCATATCTTGCTCTGAGTGATTCAATAGCTTTAGAATAGTTGGAATACCTTTACTGTTCCCAATAGTTTTATTATTTAAACGTGAAAAAAAATGGTATTTTTTTCTATCACTAGGCGCTGAGCTGTAAATGGACCTTTAATGTTGGATGATGACTTCTTGGTTGGTCTCTTCTTTGTCCTTTCTGTCTTCGTGTTCCTTGGTGAGGTTCGACTGCACTTTGCACTCTCGTAACTAAACAAAAACGGATGTCGCAACGCATACAGTTTCTAGACAGATTTGTATTTGTACATTCTATAAATGTAGTTACCTACTCAATTGCACTATTGGTACATATTTTTTTTTTTGTTAGAGAATGTGATAATCTCGAAAGACACTGTGGGGTTTGAAACCCAGAATGGTGTGGGACTCTAACCGCACTAAAAACACCTCCTTAATCATGACCAATCAAAGAAAGATCGACAAATGATTTTAGTTTCAACGTTTAGTTGCGTTTGAGAGTGTATTATAATTTAAATACGGGTTCTCATAATTGTCAAATTATAAGTTCGTGTGGTTTGGTTCTTCTTAATCTAC
The DNA here is from genome assembly GCA_963583995.1 of Xylota segnis. Lineage (NCBI taxonomy): Eukaryota > Metazoa > Arthropoda > Insecta > Diptera > Syrphidae > Xylota > Xylota segnis. The sequence continues at coordinate 86,823,762 of OY757237.1, forward strand.
GAGTATTATATCGTACATTTAAAACGTCTTCTATCTCTGGATTAATATGCATCTGCAGTCGCTCGTTGTGATGATTCGCGTACTTTTTAATTATTTCCGTTACAAGATCAATCTGCAAATCACGATGCAACTCATTATTTCTAATATACCATGGGGCATTTACTATGCCCCAGAGGACTTTGTTTTGAAATGTGTGTACTAATGGTACATATATGTTTTTTTATGTCTTTATACGTTTAGTACCATTGAGTTGTCTATTGAACAATTGTAGATAATAAGCGCGAACCGACTTTTGCAATGCGTATCCAAATTTTAACCAAGGTAGTTTCCTAACACGGTGGGTGGCAAAATGAAGGATTGGATCGTTTTCCGAACCGTCAACCTAGAATTTTTACTTCTTGGTTCTAGTTTGATTCGGATTGATATAGATACTTACTATGAAAATCTAAGCAAAATGAATAGTAAACGAGATTATCGATAGAAAACAACGACATATTTTTGCAATCAATGTGATTCTACAGCTTAGTAATTAGTTAACATGACTAAAATTGTGGTGACTGGTGTAAATGAAGCGGCAGATTTGAATCTTTTTGGAAAGATTTATTTTTGTCCCAACACAGCTTTAACGATGACTTAATTACATTGCAAATTGCAAACAAGTTTAAAGTATTCCACTATCTTTAATCCAAATTTTCTCTGATTTCGTGTTCGTGCTATAAACACAGTAATTGAATAGTAGGAAATACGCCATAAAACCGTCGTATCAAAGGTTGGATAGATTTGGTGTTGTATGCGACAGTTACCACGTACTTATATATGCAGAGTTGAACCTAGGTTGAAGCCGGACCCGGAAAGGCAGGTCAAGTTCAAACTGAGTCGACTGGACCCGACTTCACCATTTTACCTACGTCGAAACCAAAATTTCTGTAACTACCTGGGTCGATGAGTAGAACTGACAGATGGTCGTTTTGGTTTTTTCTTTTGCAAAGCAAGAACTTATTTGTTTTATTTCCGTTGGTAGGTATGTGATTGGTGTGTTGGTCATTTATTATATTATTCAGTTTTCGTATTTTAATTGCTTTTTTTTGTAGAGTTTGGGTAGTGCTTAGCTATTAGTTCCACTGCATTTCAAACCAATTTTAACTCAATCTGTGGACTCAATCATTCACCTCTGACGTATTTTATTTAATACGGTCTTCGAATATAATGTTTTAAACACTTTTGAACACATTTAATGTTTTTTTATACAAATACAGGGTCATTCATTTCGTGGTTTCAAATTGGTAAAGTATTATAATATTAATTGAATGTTTGCCATTTACGATAGCGGGTCGCTATACAATCGAACAATACGTACAAATTTTTAGAACTTACTACAAAAGTGGTGATTCAAACGTAGCCACTTTTCGCGCATTACGCAATGATTATGGTCGTCATAACAGACCGATTACCCAAATCGTGAAGAAATTTGAGGAGAGTGAAAGTGTTACTGATGTCGTACGGCCTGTGCATCATCGTAATGCACGCTCAGTTGAAAATATTGGGCTGTAACTCCAAGTATTGCTGCTAATCTCAATTTATCGATTTGCTGGCGTTCGCAATTGGATTTGCATCTCCTTCCTTATAAGGTTCAACTTACGCAACAATGGAAGCGATGACCATTCACAATGCTGTAGATACGCTTCTTGGGTGTTGGAACAACAGACAATACACACCGATTTTTCGAACAACATTTTGCCGTTGCATTTCTTCGAAGATGCCAATGGCCGGACGGTTAGTCAATTCGAAGCGATATGGTCAAATGATAACCAATTTCTTCTGGCCGGCTATTGAAGATCATGACTTGGACTATTTGTGGTTCCAACAAGACGGGGCAACAAGCCACACAACGAGACCAATTATGGCTTTATTGCGTGAAATTCTTCGACGTGAAGTCGCCACTAAGTTCATGTGATTTGACACCCTTACATTTTTTCTGTGGGTCTATGCAAAATATCGTGTTTACGGAAATAATCCCCGAACAGCATTACTCAAGTTATGGCCGAGATACCGCTCGAAATGTGTGAAAATCTTCTCAAGGTGGCCAATTTGAATGATATAGTTTTTCACACTCAATGGCAAAGTCCAAACTTTATAATGAATTAAATTGTTCATCAAAAATGTGTCGCAGTGTATTTGTTATTTACATGAATGACTCTATACCAACGATTTCAAATAGCAACAACTTTAGATACTATATTTAATTCCAATTTGTTAATTTTTCCTTATGAAATAATATTTTTCTACCAAACTAAACTCGCCATCATACTTCACAAACACATTTGTGCTTGGTGAACCAGCACATTTGTTTACTTTTTTTAGCTCCTAAGGTGAACATTTCATAGTGCTGGAAATCTTAAATTTTGCATTTTTGAATTCAGTGCAATAAGGTGAATTAATTTGCATTAAAATATACTAAGGAAGTCGTGTAGAATCGCAAATAAGTGTGGATATTGTTAGAATATAGAAAAATTCACCTCCGAAGTTGGTAAGTGCAACTTTTTTTCGTGGTAAATAATCGAAGTAAGTTTTGTAAAAGAATTGTGAAAACTTTTATTATCACCTTATTATAAAAATTATTATTATTTGCACATTTGCAAATTTATACTTTATTATTTGTATGGCATGTATTATACTATATTTTAATGGGTAAATACAATATATGTATATTAATGTGGGAGTACCAAAGTACACTCAGTGAGATAAGTAAGCATTTTTTTTTTTCAAAATAATCATAGCATCTATTTTCATGCATCGTCGGTCGTCGTCAAACGAGAGGTCATTAGCACGATCGATTTGCAGTGGACGCGATCACGTTTCACCAATGACCCACATACCATCGTATGAAGCTAGTGCACCGAAATGTAAACAAAAGGCCAGTGCACTGGCTGGCGTAGCAGCATAATGGTAGCAGAGGTAGTGTTTACTCTACTCTGGATGTGGTTCAAGTCGTTGAACCTCCCGTGGGATTTTGCTGACTGGACGAGGGCGACGACGACGACGATGCATAGAGGAAAGAAGGAGAAATGGCCAGGGAGAGTCGGGGCAAAACCACAAAAGAAGAACGGTGGTGTGCGCGGACGAGCTGTGAAAAAATGAGATTACTCTTGTCATTGTAATCTGAACATCCTTACATTATAAAAAAAATAATAAATCGAAATAATTCCTACATTAATACTGTTCAAACTAAACACCAATCAAAACATAAGTTATCGCACCAAAATGCAACACAGTATTTGTTTCAGCACTAAAAATGTTATATTAATGGCTCCTGGAAAACAATGTACAAAAAAAAGAAACACATCAGGAAATACAAAAAAATTACACATATTTTATTCTAATATTGGAATTGAGAATCTTATAATAAAAGTTTTACCGTTGAAACACAAAAAAAATATTCTATTCATTTAACTGTATCTATATAGCACTCATAAGTGAGTTCTTCGAGAATCGATGTCAATACAAAGTCTTTTTTCGCATGTCATGTGGTGCAAACTTTATACCAATACAATTTAAAAACATAAAAACAAATGTTTACATTAACGTGTTTAAAAGCAGGTTAAATCGAAAAATAAATAGAATTTACACAAATAAAAACTCACTTCGCCTAACTTCAGATTTTTGTTGATCTATTGCAAAGCACACATCGACTAATGTCTTTCCCCCATCTTATCTAAAATAATGTTAACCAACTTCAGTTCGTTTCTCTATGGTCCATTTTAGCTGGGTTAATCGAAAATGTATGTAACTACTTGGCTTGAGGAGTCGAATTGACAGAGGGTGGTCATTTGGGTTTTTTTTTTCTTTTGCAAAAAAAAAACTAATTTATTCTTTTTCCATCTGCTCGGCATGTAATTGGTGCGTAGGTCATTTAATATATTTTTCAGTTTTCTTCCGTGTATTGCCTTTTTTGTAGAGTTTAGGTAAGTGCTTACCTGTCAGTTCAACTACATTTCATGAAGTTTTGCTAATTACAATTTAAGTTAACTCGGGGCTTTGAACTCGTTCGAGAAAAGTAAGCTAGGTTTAATCGAATTTCCTAATTGTGTGTGCGAATTGTAACCATTGTCGCAAAAATTAATATTAATTCAAAATTTTCTCCTTGTGTTAATTTAAAATAAACAAAAATTTGAAAAAATTGTTAAACTCTTATTATTTTCAATAATATATAATATATATACAGTGGATTCCGCATATTTGGGACATCGCTTTATCGGGACAGCCGCTTAATTAGGACAAAAGAACAAAAACGGAAACAAAAATAACATGATTTTGTTCGTTTATTGTGGACAGCAGCCGCTTATTCGGGACATATTCATCGCACATCTTACACACATTTTGACAAAAATATCGCCACATTGCTTGTCTGCTATATCTCGAAAAAATTACAGCAGCAAAAGCCACACCATCGTTTGCAGTAATAATGACGGTGAAGACGAGAAAACAAATTGACCCAATGCTTTTCAAGTGACGGTACTATCTCGTGGTGTTGCGCTTCGTTTTCTGCCTTTGCAAAACAGTTTCATAGAGATGTGTAAAACGGTTTCTTGTTGTTCCAATTTGTTATTCGCTTTGATGTTTCTAGTTTTGTTGTGCTATGACGTGGCGTACTTTTGGTTTCGTTTCAGAAAGTGCCGAGACAAAATTAATAAGTCCGTGCCTACTGACCGAGAAGATTGTTGCATTTGGTTAAAATGTCCAGAAAAGATTTGACATTAGCTGAATTTTTTACTTTCTATTTCATTGCGTTCTTTTTCACATACGTAGCTATTCCAATCGTTTTGCATTTTCTTTACTTGATCATCATTTCGCTTTGTTGGGACAGCCGCTTAATTGGGACTAAACCATCTAGCCCGATGTGTCCCAAATAAGCGGAATCCACTGTATTTTCAATGAACGTCATTCCCATTACCGCTGTGGTTACACACGAAAATATGCTTCATGGGCATGAAAGTCATTTTGACAGACGGGAGCGCTGAAATTCAAAACATAAGCGATCGTTGAATAAATTTTTTCTTCCAATTGCCAATTTAATTCTTAAGATAACGTTTAAGGAGTGGGTCTTGTATGGTTTTCTCAAAGTAATTAGGGGTTTGCCTAACTTTTGCGGAAGTGCATTTCTTGCTCCTATTAATTATGTCCTTTATTGTAATGACTCTTTTCGGAGGAAATTATGATGTATTGTGATTTGTTACATGCAATCATAAAACCATTAAGTGATTTCCGCAACAAACACCAGAAAAATGCGTACATCCTCAACACAGTATTCATGCATTCAATTGAATTCTTCTCTTTGCGTATTAAAAGAAATCACACATCTCAATAGGATCCGATGTCCAAACAACAGCAACAAAACCAGCAAGTACACCACTTCAAACTCCTTCATACTCTATTTTCTGTCTTCCGCATGATGTTGACTCTCCGACGATCAACAAAAAATGAGGAAAATGTATGGAGGGAAACATTTTGAAAACAGAAAAAAATTTAAAAAATATGTCTAAATTAAAACGTTTTGAGAAAAGAACATTCATTCTTCGGCCGTGATTTATCTTTTGAAATGGATTCACGGCGTATTTGCTTTGTGCTCAGCCCATCTCTTTTTAACCTACGTAAAATCTACCCATCTCAGCCGACACGACGTTCATTTCAATGACAATGTAGCCAGGTACTTATGCATACTCGTATGAAGAGGGCACGTGTCGCATTTAATAGTATATCCATACCAAACTTAATAGTATTACAATATAAAAACATAAAAACAAATGTATATATATACATGTTTAGAAGCAGGTTAAGTCCAATAAGAAAAGTAGAATTTATGGAAACAAATAAAAACTCACCTCGCCTAACTTCAGATTTTTGTTGATCAGTTGCAAAATGTTTTGTCGATATGTTTCGTACTTCATTCATATCGAAGCCAACTTCAGTTCGTTGATTTACACATATTCACCGATAGGGAATCATGGGAGAGGATTAAGGCCACATCCGTTTGAGGGTGTAAGCGGGCAGGGGATGGAAAGTTGACTCTCTCTTATTGTTTCCGCATGTGGGTAGTGTTCTGACAAACCACATTCAATAATGAATGCATTTCGAGAGGCATTTTGGAATGGCTTACTAGAATGTGATCTAATAAGGTTGATGTTCCTTTGTTCAGATCGACTCTGCTTGTTAAAATCGTGACGTTTAAGCTGTCACAGACTTTTTTCAACAAAGAGTGACTGAGGTGGAAATTACACCGGAATTCAGTGTTTTTTTTTTAGTAAAATGAATTTTAAAATAAGTTTAATGATATAATTGGGTCTTAGGCCAAGGTCAAATTCTGTTAAAATAGTGAAAAACATAAGGAAGTAATAGAAAAAAAATATGTGTGTCTGTTCGTGATCCAAGTCGATTTAACCAAGTGTAAACATTGCACTCATTCATAAATCAGTGCTTCTTTGATTTTGTTTGGTGTAGTTTTAAATAAAGTTAGACAATAAACTTTCCACAACTTGGTTGATAAGCCTTTTGTGATCAAGTTCAGTGACAATTCCTGGGTTAGCTACGTGGAATCGGGATTCAATAACACTGTTCCAATCCAATCAAATAACGGCACAAGTAAGCACAGGCAGTCTTACTGAAATATCCCTAGAAAAAGAAACATACGAAGGTACAAAAAAAAGCACGCACAAAATGTACCTGCTTGCTTACATATTACACTCCACTTTCAAATTTAATCGCATTTATTTGCGCTAACGCTTTATTTAACTGGGCTTTGCTTACGACTGGTAGTCAAACACTCTTATATAGTTTGTAGGGAATTTGGTGGTGCAAGTTTTTACACTAAAATGTTTTGGATTGTGTGGGAATTTGGTATCGCAAATTTTTGGTTTAGCCCTGCTAAACTAGGTATGTAACTGGGAGGAATCGTCCCTGTTCGGGTTGGAAGTGATATCGTCATCCTGGGTACTGTGGAGGCTCCATCAGATCTGCATTTAAGACAACTAGAGAAAGACGTGTAAGCAGAGAGTAATGTTAAGTGTCTTAATACTTTTATTAAAGAAATTCAGATTTCTTGCGTATCTGAATGTGGCATATATACATCATAGTATCTGCTATGAATTTACTTTAAGTGATTCGGAGATTATTGGTTTCCATTCCAACAGTTCAACAGCCTTAAATATCGGACTGGATTATTAACATTGGCCTGAAGAAATTGGTTTTGAAACCAATAAGTCGCTTCAAGGAAGTTCATAGCATATACTGTGCTATATTCATGCAACATTAAGATACGCAACCAGTCGTAAACCAACATTATGTAAACCATTAATATTTTTCTACTTGCATCTATTGTTCTAGTTGGCTCAAATGCTGAGTTTTTTGGAGTCTCAGCAATGTTCAGCATGACGATATCACATTACATCTACATTACAAAGGCTCACTAAAGAAGTAGTAGAAGTAGAATATCACATCGCCACACTCAGGTCAGTACAGACCCATTGTGATACCCATAGGGGAAAAGTCCCTTGCTCAATCGTAAACCCTAGTACTGATTTGTACTAACTTGCTTCAATATGCAAGGTGGGATGAACACCGAGGTGCCTGTTGCGATGTAGATTCAGAACCTCTTCTTGCCAATTCGTCGGCCTTCCCATTAACGGAAATATCTTCGTGTCCAGGGATCCAGCAGAGGGCAACCTTGTGCTGTGTTCCAAGAACCTTGAGTTCTTCACGACAGCTCTTCACAAGCTTGGATTTTATTTCAATAGCAGTAATCGCTTTTGTTGAATATTATTTTATATTTATCGCAGCCTCACGGGCAGCAATTGTCACTGCTAAGACCTCCGCTTGGAAAACACTGCTATGGTTCGGAAGGCGAACTGATGTAGATATCTGATGCAGAGATGTACGGTTCTTGAACGAAGCATCGAATGACATCAGGGAGACTCAAGAAATTCACCCAAATTGGTACGTCACAAACTTCGAATTGCCGGATGGCAACCCCCACGGAATTGAGAAGAGGTCGAGCAATCAAATTGTGAAAAATGTGAACCCAGAACAGCACCAACCACCCAGCCAGATTGCCAAAAATGAGGTTTCAAAAGATTCATCTGAAGAAGTAGAACAGGACGATGATGAAGTGGCACACAACATCAAAACCGATCCTGTCAACGTGAAGTAGTTGGAAGGTATGGACAATAAAGATGAGTGGTACAGTGCAATGCAAGCAGAATACGACTCGCTCATCCGGAATGGGACTTGGGAGTTGGTAGATAGACCTACTGACAGGAAGGTAAATATCACGCAGATTGCACGGTGGCGCAGGAAGGCGAGATTAGTAGCAAAATGGTACGATCAAATTCAGGGGCTCGATTACACCCACACATATCTCCAGTAGCCAACATCCATTCTTTTTTTTTTTTTTTTTTATAAATTGCGCGCGCCAAAGGGGATATGAATACCCTTATACTGATTCAGGGCGCGGGCGTTGGGAAAAGGGGAGAGAGGAACAGAGGAGGTACCGGTGCACGTTGGCTTTGAATGTTTCGAGGTTGAAGTGATGAGGAAATACAGAGCATGGGAGATCATTCCACATACGTGTCGTTCGGCTTATAAACGAATCTCTGTATTTGACAGTACGTCCGAAATTGGGCTTGAGGGTGAACTGATGTGCATTCTTAGCGTGACGCGTATTGCGGGTGAAATTTTGAAGGGGAGGAATGCAACTGGCTATTTCACTGGAGCATTTTTTATGGAAAAAGCGATAAAACAGGGAGAGACATGCTACATTTCTCCGATGTTCTAGAGGCGCTATGGAGCGTACAATGTCTCTATCACCTATAAGTTTTAACGCGCTATTTTGGACCCTGTCTAGAATGTGCAGAACGGTCTTGGGTGCACCAGACCAGATATGGGCGTTATATTCCAGTTTTGGGCGGATAAATGCCTTATAAATTGAGGCCAGATCAGATGGGGTGAAGTATTTCTTGCACCGCTTAAGGAATCCTAGACACTTTGCAGCATTTTTGGCGACCTCGAATATGTGATCGTTCCATCGAAGATGGTTATTAATACACATACCGAGAGTGGCAAGTCTTTCGGTTTCCGCGATGTAAGTACCATTCATGGATAATGGTTGGGGGTTTTGGTTTCGCTTGAGAGATAGAAGACAGCATTGCGTTTTGGAAGCATTAAATTCCACTCTGTTGGTTGAACCCCATTTGATAATGCTGTCGAGATCGGAATTTAATGAGTTTAACATACGCTGTCGTTCCTCTTCTACGGCCGAAGAGCAGGGACGTGAGTTAGGGAACGAATATGAAAAACTGAGGGTACTATCATCAGCGAAGGAATGGATTGGATTAGAGGTTGCAGACAAGAGATCATTTATAAAAATGAGAAAAAGAGTCGGAGACAAAACTGAGCCCTGGGGAACACCAGCATTTGTGTGGTGAATATCAGACTTGAAGCCATCCAACACAACTTGTATTGAACGCCCCGAAAGGTAATTTCTAATCCATTGAAGAAGAGTTTCATCGATGCCAAATGCACGCATTTTAGACAAAAGAGCTTGGTGCCAAACTCTGTCAAATGCCTTTGAAATATCGAGTGCAACCATCTTTGTTTCGCCAAAGTGATGGAGAGAATGGTTCCACTTCTCGGTGAGATATGCCATCAAATCACCAGTGGACCTGTTGCTACGAAAACCATACTGCCGGTCATTAATGAGTTTTCGTGATTCAAGATATTTCATAAGCTGACGATTTATCAGCGTTTCCATGACCTTGGAAAGAAGGGACGTAAGTGCAATGGGTCGGTAATTGGTCGGAGAGGAAGAATCGCCTTTTTTAGGGATAGGCTGGACAAATGCTGTTTTCCATCTTCTCGGGAAGAGCCCAAAAGAGTAGGACAGACAGAAAAGCTTACGCAGAGGTTTTGCCAGCGAGGAAGAACACCTCTTCAGAACTATAGGGGGAATACCGTCTGGGCCAGCGGATTTGTGTATGTTAAGACCTTTGAGAACTCCTGCAACTGTGCGAGTGCGAAAGTGTATTTGTCCCATGGAGGATTCGACGCTCTCAAGCACAGGGACAGACAAAGCACTATCTTGCAGCGTGGAATTAGCTGCAAACTGTGCAGCAAGAAGATTAGCTTTGTCTAAGGAGCTGACAGCTGGAATGTCATTGTAAATGAGCGTTGGGATGGCAGAATTGTTAATGTTTTTTACGAATGACCAAAAATTTTTACTACCTTTGGGACACTGTAGAATTTTTTGCCTCAATTTTTGGTCGTATAGGTATTTTGCACGTTGAATATGGGCATTGCAGTCTTTTCTGGCTTGTTTAAACTTCTTTCGGTTTTCCTCAGATTTGTTGGCTTTATAATACCGAAAACTTACTTCTTTCAACCTGATTGCCTCTTTACAGCTCAAGTCGAACCATGAGTTTATCTTAGGTTTAATGCTCTTTATTCTGTTAGGAATAAAATCATTCATACCTAAGAGAATCGTGTCGGTAATCATATCAGCGGCGGCATCCACGTCACTATCGAGGAAGCATAGCGACCAGTTAAAACTCCTGAAGAAGCTATTAAGGCCGTCCCAGTTGGCTTGCTCGTATTGCCATACTTTTCTTCTGGGAGTTTGTTCTTTAACTGCGTGGTCGGAGTACGAGAATTTAGCTGATATGATGTTATGGTCAGACCGGCTGTACGACTTACACTAGCAATCGCAGCAGAACACAACCTGAAGGTACATCATTTAGACGTCTCAGCGGCGTATCTCAACGGCGAACTTGAAACCCTTGCCTTCATGGAGCAGCCAGACGGTTTTCGGAAGAACCCTGCGAATAAAGTGTGCAAATTGAAGAAAGCAATTTACGGTCTCAAACAATCAGGTCGCCAGTGGAACCTAAGGTTGGATAAAACACTAAAGGAACTAGGGTTTTAATCGTCATCATATGATAGATGTATATACTTTAAAGTCAGTGGAAAAATCATCACCAACATGACGATATACGTTGATGACTTGCTCGTGGCAACAAACGACTCCAAAGAGCACTCATTGATCCATGCAAGACTTTCGAAGGACTTCGATATTCGCGACTTGGGAGAGCCGAAGTTATGCGTGGGGCTTGAGATCTCGAAGAAGCGAAACCATCACGATTGCCGGCACAAGTTGGACTGAAACTCGAGAAGGAACTAGCCATAAAAGGAGAAAGTGAAAGGGTTGATAAGACATCATACAGACAACTAATCGGACGATTGTTGTACTTGTCAACGTTCAGCAGGCCAGACATTTCTAACATCGTGAATGCACTTTCCCAACATGTGGAAGACCCAAGGCGTCAACACTGGATTGTTGCGCTCAACGTAATAAGGTACTTACTCGGCACTAAAACATCATCGATTATTTACAGGAAGACGAACCAACCGCTTCAAGCATTTTCACAGTTTCCAGTTGGGCTGGGGACACCAATGACCGAAAATCACAATCCGGTTTTGTGTTCCTGTACGCCAGAGGAGCAGTACACTGGGGATCCAGGAAACAGAGAATAGTAGCCACATCCAGTACGGAAGCCGAGTACATCACCTTATCCTCGGTGGCAAAGGAGGCAGCATACCTTCGTAACATCATGACAGAACTAACGTTAAACGAAGGACCTGTCAACATTTATTGCGACAATCAAAGTGCTAAGCACATCGCAAACGACTAGGCCAACCAAGGAAGGACCAAGCATATAGATGTCCGCTATCACTACGTTCGGAATGCAGTACCTGAAAAGATCATAAACATCACTTATCTCAGATCCGAAGATATGATAGCTGACGCGCTAACGAAGCAACTACCGACATCAACACACTACAAACATTTTTTGAATATGGGGATGACCTTTTAATTTCTTTTTCTACTTGGTGTCGACTAACGTAAGATATTACTTTCTGAATTAAGATCTCTTGTTAATTTTTCTTTAAACAACCAACCTGAAATGTAATTTGCTTTTGAATTAGTTTTGAAAACATGTACGTAAAATTGTAAAATTTTGTTTGAATTCTTTTTCAAGGAAAGAAAAATGTGATTGACATTAGAATGGTTGACAATTATGAAGTTGAGCAGGGGTGTTGGAATAACTTGACAGCATTCTTCCGTATACTTGGCAACACTCATACTTGTCATCCACTCTCCTGTCAAATATACTGTCACTTACACTTCCTTTTTTTTATCTCTCTCCACTTTTGTATTTTGCATTAACCTCACGCGCCCTCAATAAGTTGAAATAAATATGCCTTAATTTTAGCCATCGTTGTTTTTGCTCAACACAAAGTAAAAGCTGGAAGTGAGAATGCGAGGTGTGACACTTGAAATATCACCTACCTTTTCAGTCAGTTTGCCGTTTCATTTGTTAGGTCTTACCTCAAAAAGTAGTGCCTAGAAATCGGAACGCGCCCAATATCATACCTGTTTTTTAGATCTTCAAAGGGCTTTCGAAACCGTTGACCGAAACATATTAGTGTGGTGTAAACGGTACTGAACTTAATTGGTTTCAATCATTCGAATTCAAAAATATAAAGTATATAAATAGTGCAACAACTTCTTCCAGTAATACGTGCTTTGGTGCACCCCAAGGAATAATGTGCCTAATCTATATAAATGACATGTGTAAAGTATTAAAAATGTGCAAAATGTCTCTATTTGGTGATGCTTCTGTAATGTTTGTCAATGCTATTCTGAAGTGTAGTTTCTACACACCAAATGTGCTTGTGTTATCATGCCTGAAGTGGATAAATATTAATACCCAAATTACCTTTATTATATTAATATTTGTGTTTAAAATAAAGCACGGTGTAGTTCCTAAATATCTGACAAAAAATTTGTTATACACGAGGGACTTAAGAAATAAGTCCAACTTTACATAGAGACGCAAGAACCGTCTCGTAGCTTAAAATTATTTAAAGAATTACCACTTGAAATAAAAAATTAAACTGTTTTTATAATTTGCTGATAGAAATACTGTAGTCATTTTCTATTTTCTATAAATTATTATTATTATCCAAATGCAATTAGTAGTAATCGTTGCATTTACAAAGTTCGTTAAACTCTATTCCGTCAACTCTACTAGCATAAAAGAAGTTATTTTTCCTTAAAAAAGTACTTTGATTATTATAGTAGACATAGAAGGATTATATCTGATAGAGGTACATGGCTCACGTCCTTGAAATTCAGCAAGTGTATGGCTAATAGTAACATTACGAACGTTAAAGTAGCAGTGGGTCTCCTCAAGCGAATGGTCAAGTAGAGAGGGTCTATCGTGTGTTAACCCCAATTTTTGGTAAACTTAGTGACCCATTACAGCACTGTGATTGAGTTAGTAAATTAGGAGAAGTCGAGTTTCCCATTAATAATTCGGTCCATATCACGGCACGATAAATCCTTCAGTGCTGTTGTTTGGCGTTAGTCAGAAAGGTCCCATCGTTGATTGACTTACAGAATTTTTGGATGAAACCTTAAGCCGAATAGGTTATCGACGTCAGGTTTCATCGAGTCAGCTCAGCGATACAATCTGAAATATTTGGAGGACCACCACAAACCAGGGCGAACTTTCAGTCTTGGTGATTATGTCGTAATGAAGGACGTGGACATCTCAGTTGGTATTAAAAAACTAATCCCAAAATTCAAAAGGCCTACGTAGTTTATAAGAAGCTTCCTCCCGACCTTTACCGTGAGTGATATCAAGAATTGTCAAATTACTCAAATCCCCAACAAATGGATTGAACCTAAAGCTTTTCATGATTGTAACAAGACTTGTGATGGGGAAAATTAATACCGTTAAGTAAATAAATATATAGGTAAATGAAGTTTTCTACACTGATAATCGATCAATTTGTCAGATTGGCCAAACTGTTATGTAATTATTTGCCTGAACTGTAAGGTAATAGATTGCAAATATGTAGAAAGGGAAACGTAGACGAAAAACTAATTTCTGTATAGACTGCTTGAAATTTTAAAAAAACTAAGAAACGAACATTTTCATAACCAAAAACTATTCATTTATTATACATTTTTATGCAAATTAAAGTATCTAACCCATTTTTTCATAAAAAAAGAAACTAAATCCTTTGCTCCCTTGATCTTGCGAGCATGTAAATAGATTCTTAGCATAACAGATATAATGTGAACAGAATATTTCATTTCCAATTTTAGGGAACTTAATTTGACTGAAACTTTATAAAACATTATTATTCAGTCGGCCCTCCGCGGCATTTTATTAGCTCTCTACGTCTTAAAGGCATCGATCAATTAAAATGTTTCTCCATCCTTCTTCAATAAATGCATAGATTTTGTTGAGTTTGGAGGGTTTCTTCTCTTTGATGATTATGTAAACGTCATTCCAAAGCATCTCGATTGGGTTTAAAATAGGAGATTAAGGCTTTCATGTCATGACATTCACGTTGTCGTCTTGCAGAACTTCCTAACCTTTTATTAACGTGTGCTTTGAATCTTTATACGCTTGTAAAACTCAATGTGGCGGTCCATGATTCCAATAATTCCGCAAATATTACCAGGATCCATTAGACTCATACCAGCCCATATCATCACAGCTACACCACCTCCTTTCACAGCTTGTTTCAGACATTTTTCATTGAATTCTTCACCCACACGACGTCGAACATACATATGTATGTTTTGTAATCGAAACCAAAACGATTTAATTTGGATTTATCAGTGAATATGACATTTTTCCGCTGTTCAAACGTCCAGTTATAATGCCCTTTCGCAAGGAACAATCCCGATTCTTTTTGCTTATAACAGCCTTTTTTCGTGCAACATGACCTTTCGAAAATTTGGTCAACTGGCGTCGTACTGTATGAACACCAATATTGACATCTTCTTGTGCCGACATTTCGGCGTGTATGTCAACAGCACTCTTAAATCTACCTTTTTCAGATAGACGATGAATCATCCGATGAACGCGACTTTTTATTTTTCGAGGCCTTACAGCAAGGCGAGTATTGGACAAAACGCCATGACGTTTAACAAACTCCAAAGCTTGATGACAAGCATTTGTTGAAACACCTACATACTTAGATACTGCGAACAGCAATTTCCCTAATTGTTTGTTCGCATCAATTCAGTAGATGTACTGTTATTTAACAAAAAAATAATAAAGAACAGATCGAATGCAGTCTCCTTAATGTGACAAGTAATTCTTTAATATATGCTCTACACACCAATAACAACTTTTGTCCAAATTAGTTTAGGACTTTGAATGCGTGATGCTGGTTATATTGGTATTGTTGGACATCTAACTAATTTCCATAATTTCCTACTGACGTCCACTGGAAGAAGTCATTAAAATAAAGGACATACAAAATAGGAGCAAAACATTCACTTCTTCAAGAATTATGCAAACTACTGATTGCACTGTGACTCACTGGTTAGTGCGTTGGACTATGGAGAAAGCCTACATAATAAATTGCCTTCAGACACGGCATGAAACAGTAGCCCCTTCCATTCATGTAAAGAATATAACATGCACAACACGAATGGTTGTGAGAAGCTGGGCCCATTGACCTGTTGCGCCAATTAAAAGATCCCGGCCAATAAGCAGTGATACAAAAGATCCGGGCCAGGAAAGACTAAAAATAAATTATCTATCAAATTTACTTCACAAAAATTCATTCATCTCATTCATCTCGATGTTGGGTGGATCTCAACTTGTTGTTGACTTCAAAAGGAACTGCAGAGAGTTTAATAATACTTCTTGGGCTGCCCGAATCAAGAACGGTTACTATTTTAGTAGATTTATTGGGTATGTATTGTGCACATAAGAAGGCACTACTTGCAATGCGCCTTCTGTCTTCACCAACTCAGCCTCCTCAGACGACAATCGGGTATCGATCTCAGCATCTCTCGTACATTCATCGACGGCGGCAACTAAACTCCGCTTTTTTTTGACATATCTGCTGAAAGTCGCTTATCTCTGCATTGAGCATCAGTCTGATGTAACACTCCAGCCGATGACGCCGAAACAGCAGCAATGGCAGTCGTATTCCTTGAATTCGAGCTGGTATAGCAGGGTGAGTAATACGTCCGGAACTCGGTGCAGTCACTTGTGAACGTAATTTTTCATAAAGATCAAGTTGAATTTTTAATTGACAAAGCGTTGTGGCCTGGTACAGCATGGTGAAAGAAGATTTGCCATTTAGCTCAGCTATATATGCTATACTCGGGAATGTTGGCCTACTAAGCAATCATTCGCATCTTCAATACATACCGCTGTATACTTTCCCCAGGCCGCAGATTTCGATTCCTCAGCAATTCCTAGATTTCCAACAATGTATGGGAATGACTATGAACTCTCGGTTGGTGCCCTTTTTGATTCTCTTTAGGTAGGTGAACCGATGTTTGGCTTGGCGTTACCATAGTAAGTGACGCTACGAGCGCATAGTAGTTTCTCTGCGCTTATTACACTTTAGAAGTTCGAACATCTCCTTTATCTCGACGAACCACCTTTTGACGTCGTAATGATCGTCGCCTGTGAATCGGTTGACCATGACATCCACCGAATTCTATTGAAGATGTCCTTGAAGAACCTCGATCTCTCGGCGCAACAGCAGCAGTAGTAGCACCAGTGTGGGCGAAATCAACGGCGATACCAGCTAGAACAGCAGTAACTTTTTTCATTGAAAATTAAATATAAACTTCGCTTTTAAACTTTTTGAATTCGGAATTAAATTATTTGGTTATTGGTCGCGTTCCGAATTCTAGGCATGAGGTAGTCAACCGTTTCTCATTGGTAGAGAGATAATTTTACTCAAAAGCAGTTGGTTTGAGGTAGTGGATTCGAGGGCAAGAAAATTCTCTTTACATTTTAAGTCAGTTTTTGAAATGTGAAGAATCATTTGTCGTTTTATATTATTATTATATTTCATCATTAATAAAATAATTGCAATCTAAATAAATTGCAGACAAGTGATTTACAAAATAATACAATAAGAGGATATGATTGTTTGATAAATATGTGTTTTCATTTTTCTTATATTAAAATACAAGTCCAAGCTTGTAAGTGTAGCAATAATTTTTAGAAAATGTAAAGGAACCTGTTTTCTATATTTATTTATAGTTAAGCCTTCTTTACAAACACACTTCATCCAAAGCCAAAACTGGAAATGAGGAATCAAGGTGTGAAACTTAAAACATCAGCTACCTTTTCAGTCAGTTTGCCGTTTCATTTGTTAGGCCTTAGCTCAAAAATTAGGCCTAGAATTAGGAACATGCCCATTGTAAAGATCTAAGCAAGTGACATCCAAGCTAAGCAATTTGAAAATAAAAAATGAAAAAAGATCCCATATGGGCTTAGTTAAGTCCAGATAAATTCAGGGACTAAGCCTAAGGGGCTTACATCACGTTTTCACGTGACATATTTCTGTCGCACTTAATTTGAAAAATTTTCATTTTTTTACTGGATGGACAAATTATGTCTAGAAATCTCATTTTATTAAGAATTTGCTTATGGACAAGAGTATTCTCATATGTGGTTTGATATAGCTTTTCGCGCGATTTGAAGTATTATCGCTACCAGTGAAGTGCAAGCGGTATATGATTTCGTCTAATCTTATTCATATTTTAACATTACCTGGAATACCTTCGTGTCCAGGGACTCAGCAGAGTGCAACCTTGTGCTGTGTTCCAAGAACCCTGAGTTCTTCGCGACAGCACTTCCCAAAGATTTGATTTTATTTCGATTGCAGTAATCGCTTTTATTGCCGCCTGGCTGTCGCTGAAAAAGGTGATACCTTCCGGTAGTATTGCCTTCATCGCAGTCTCACGGGCAGCTAATGTCACTGCCAGGACATCCGCTGGGAAAACACTGGTGTGGATCGGGAGGCGGACTGATCTAGATATCCCCAGCGGTTCAGAAAAAATGCCAGATCCTACGCCTACATCCATCTTAGATCCATCTGTATAGATAGAGATGGAACGTGTGTTGGCAGGCTGACCATCTTCCCATTCTTCTCTGCTTGGGAACGAGCTAGTAAATGGTCTATGAAAATCTAGGAACGGAGTGATATTTATACAGGATCATGGAATGACCTGTTGCATTATGATTCCAGCTATCAGACTGACTTATTCTTAGGGCACTTATAGCTGCCGAGGTTTTAACAAAAATGTCCAGCGGTAGAAGATTGAGGATAGCCTCTAGTCCTCCAGTAGGTGTTGTTCTTATGGCACTTGTGGTGCCAATGCAGGCCAATCTCTGGATCCTCGTGAGGGCCGCTAAGTTGGTGGACTTGCTGGCGGACGGCCACCATACAAGACAACCATAAGTCAGAATAGGTCTTACTATTGCCGTATACATCCATAGAATAATTTGGGTTTTGGACCCCAGTTTTTCCCAAATATTCTAATATAAGTATAGAAGGCTATAGTTGTTTTCTTAATTCTTTTATTGATAAAAGGTCTCCAGTTCAGTTTTTTGTCAAGAAGGAGTCCTAAGTATCTAGCAGTATCCGAGATTTTAAGGGGAGTTTTCCCAATGGAACTCAGGAATTTTCCTTCTGTTGGTGAATAATATTAGCTCGGTCTTATGGGGATTGACCGCCAATCCACATTTCTCAGCCCAGGTGACTAGGATCTTAAGCGCATTCTCTAATATTTCGCTAAGTGTAGGTAAAAATCTGCCTGTTGCCAGAAATACGATGTCATCCGAATATGTAATGGTTTTAACACCACTGTACCTGAGTTGTAGCAGCACCTCAAACACTATCAAACTCCTTTTCAAAACAGATGAACAGCATGTGAAGTGGCGATCGATATTCAACAGATTGCATGATGTTGATCCGCAGGCTGTTGATGTGGTCGGCAGAGGAAGATCCTTTTTGTTAGGCGGCGGGTGTATCTTCAAGGTGTACCCTTAAGTTCTACCTCCTTATTACTTTTCAGTGCTTTGATCGCGATAATAATCTCATCCTTACTAGGTAAACTTCAGTCTGACTCGGGTGCATATTGCTGGTGAATACTCAGCTTAGAACTGAAGCAAATTGCTCCTTCCATCTCTTGAGTTGGTCCCCATCTGATATGAGCAACGAACAATCTAAATCTTTCACTGGGTGTTGAGTTGAGCTTCGGCCACCTATAAGCTCTTTGGTGATTCTATAAATGGTTTTGATGTCGCATCTCGCTGCTACTCCTGCTTCTGTAGCCACCGCATTGATATAACTGCGCTGTCACGTCGCACGCTGCAATACTCTTCATGGGATTTAGGGACTCTAGCTTGCTCCTCCCTGCTGCTGGAGTTGCTGCAAGTCGACCTTTTGACCTCGGAAAGACACGCCATATGATTTCCCTACGATCGACCTTCAATCCTTTCAGGACCTTACGTGAGAACAGTTTTCACAGCATACCAATGGCCTTGGATAGTGGGGGGGCAGTGAGCTACAAATTTTTTCCACTCCATGTGAGAGATGGTTCTTTAGTTCTTGGCGCACTGTGGGATCTCTAAATTTGTTTACGTTGAACCTTGGTGTTCTTGTCTCGTTAGATCTTCGAACGGCACCAGGGGGTAATCGGACAGTAGCTATCATAAGATGCTGATTTCGTACCAACCCAAGTCCAAGTCTGAAGCGGCGACTGACGACAAAATTATCAATTTGGTTGAAGGTTGCTTCCCTGTCCGTTGACACCCAGCTGGCTTTATGGCAGGCTTTGTGCTCAACCTTGGTCCCACCTATGACAAGATGATTTGCTTTGCAAAATCTTTCACCGATGTCATTGCGGTTGCCTAGTCGGTGCCGCCCATAACAGGTCTGAGCTCCTCGTTGTCGTTGCCTGCCTTGGCATTCAGGTCGCCCATCACAATACAATGTCGCTGTTGGGCATTGCGTTATAAACAGCTCCCATCTGGTTATAAAAGGTCTCCTTTTCTTCCTCGGACGAACCATCCGCGGGGCGTAACACTGTATCCGACGTACTCTCGCCTGGAATCTGCGCGCTGTAGGTGTTAAAAGCAGTCCAACTCCATATCCACGGGGGCTTTCGTATGGTCTCCCGGAGTAGGGTAGTACAGTGTTACGCGTTGGGGATTGGTAATCGCCCGCATTTAACCATCATGTCTCGCTCACTCCCAATATGTCCACCCTACATTGCAAGAACTCATGTTTCAATTGAAGGAATCTGACATTCTGAGGTCCTTCACTCTGGGAGTCAAGGAACCACGTTCCATAAACCAATTTTAGTTCTATCAGTTCTTTTCGGTAAGGCGGATTGCTGGCCCATGTTGCCTAGTCTAAGCATAAGACCCTAGACAGTCTTGCACTTGCAATTTAAGCTTACATGTATAAGGCTTTAGACGTGCAGTTACCCAGGGACCACCACGAGGAGGTAAAACAACCATTACATTACGAACTTGATGTTGCGCTACTGGCCCAATCCATGTTTTAGGTAGTCAGTAGTTTCCCGATCAATCCCCATGCAGGTCATACAAAATAGTGAAGTTATGAAAAAGTGGGCGTGGCAGTAGGTGGATTTCAAAAATGTTCAAACTAGCACTGCTTCTATTTTTCAGAAACTCGGATATGAAATTTCATCCTCTTAGCTCAAAATATAAGTCCAGAAATTGGTGACCTACGAACTGACGAACGGACATTTCTCACTTTTCGTAACTTCACTATTTTGTATGAAATCAAAAATTTTATTGAGATAAAATATTTAGCTACTTGAATTCTGTACAATTCGTCTATACATCATGTATGGCCCCTAAAATTTTGATTAAATTGTGCATAACAAATCAACAAATTTCGAAGATATCGTTGTAATTAAAAAAACAAATTACATTTGGCTATCCTCACTACATAAGGGCTGCATGTAAAAGAAGAAAGTGCATCATAGGATCCGTTCGAAACGGATTGTATTTTTTTACAATCAATTAAACAGACGATCGGACTGGTTGGGATGTTACGGCAATCAAGATCTTCAGATTTTTAAATTTCCTAGTTTAAGGGAATGGAAGGCTACCGTGTCTCAGGCAGGGACTCTTCACGGGTCGGGTAGTGTGTTAAGCAGTTTTTTTTCTTACGATTGAAAATTTCAATCGCTGTGATTAGACAAAAGATATGGTCAGAGGAAGAAGAGTCCATCTTAACCAAACTCTTAAACTCTTGAAAAATGTTCACTGCCTTATTTCTTTTTTTGACTGTGGCATATGCACTATTTCGATTGCTTTATTTCATTTGATTAAATGAGTACAATATAGCGGCTGCTGGGCGCGTAAGGAAATTAACATTTAAGCTTAATAAAAAATATTAGGGTTTTTTTTGACGTATGGTTGGCGACAAATGAAATTGGTAAGGTTTGTACAAAGATATTTTAACAAAAAAACTTAATGGTTTTCACTGCAAATACAAAAGTTTTCTGTCGCATTGCTATTGTTTACTTCGTGAATTTGTCAGATTCTAATTTATGTTTTTACAATTCCAAACGTCAAAAAAATGCAGAAGATTTCAGAAAATCTGAAAATCCAGGTTGCCGTAACATGTCACCTTTCCACATCCCTCCCCACGCGATAACGTCAAAAACGTTCTCTGTTAAAAAGTACTTTGAAATAAATTGATTTATTGTCGTATTTCTATTGATTAGTTCGTGAACTTCCCAATTTTTAATTTATATTTCCATCCTTTTGTGGAGTGAGAACGATTGACATTTCCAGATTGCAGTACCATGTCACCCCTTTGCTTCCTCCCTCGCAAACGTAAAAAAAACCTCTACAACAATCCTGTGTGAACAGGCTCTTGTGCGTGTTATATTTTTACACGAGTGAATAGGTTCAAATGTTTGACCACCTGTTCGGAAACCAGTTGGCTGTTTGCGAAGCTTTTTCATGACTTTTATACTCTCGGATGTTTGCCGTGAGAGTTGGGGCCAGGAAAATTATTGTAGCTACTGTTAAGTGATTGAACCTGGCACCCCATGCTCCGTAGTTCAACTCACTAACCATGATTGACTTAATCATTTTGATCTGTTCACGAAAAGTATTGATGATTCCAATCACTCAGTCCAAAATCAATCGATCACCGAGTCAATACATGTTTCACACAGGTATGAACGAACTAAACAAAAGATTTGATTGAAATGGAATGAAAGGAACATTTTGTTCACGAACGAATGAACGAAATTAGAATCAAATACTGACAGTCAGATACAGATTGTGAATAAATTGATTGATTATAGTATTTGATAGGTACAACATTTTTTTTTTTTTTTAAATTCATTTTTGTTTATTAATTCATTAACTTTTACTTGCTAGACAAAAGTGCCTAAAACTAGCTTAACTAACTTAACTATGCTATGACTAACTTACTGGCCCTATGCGGACGCTCTAAGCTAAACTTAATGTTTAATCTATGTCTTTCGACGTAACCTAGCTAAAACAATTAATTGTTTCTTATTTTATTTATTTAACTCTAATTTAAACCAAGAAAATGATTTTAAAGAAAAACTTTGTAACTGAACATTTTTTTTGGTTTTATATAAAACTTAAGTCTACCTTAAAATAAATCTTAAACTACTTAACCTACTTAAGCTAAAACGTAATTATATACATTCTTTTTTTTTTTTTTTTAATATTTACAAAAGCCGAGTGCTGTGGGTTCTACTTACTACCTTATATTTAGGACAATCACACCAATCAGAACATACACCTACGACTACCTTAGAACTATGTAAGCCGGCCAGGCTAATTATAAAAAAAAAAAATAAAATGGCCAGCTTGCCCTACAAGGGCTAGCCAGGGTTAAGAGGTATCGCTGCCGTTTTACATCATTAACATCTCGCCCCGATACCGACCTACTGAATCGGATCCTCAGTTGTCTGTGCTCCGCCTCGATCGTAGTTGAGTCGCCTATCCACAGCTTTTCTGGCAACGTGGTAGTTTAACGGCGTACCCGTTCTTTCTTGGACTAGACCTTGTCTGTCAAAATAGAGAAACGCCTCTGAGGGAACAAAGCCGTAAAGGCGCACTCTCTCGTGGTACCTATCATTGGGGTAGTAAGCCCCAAAGATCAGGCTATTGGTCGAGTTCATTGCTCTTGCCACATGACCGCGAATCAACTTCACCAGGAAATTGTCCATTACAGATAATGTACAGAAGTGGTTTGCTGATACCCAACCTGCTCAACTTGTAGAAGAGCCCCTTCAACCATACGGTATCGAAGGCTTTCTCCAAGTCAACCAGGCAGGCACCCGTGCATTGATTCTTGCTTTTATTCCATTGGACGTCCGATACCAGTTTAGACGCGGCATGTAGGGTATCATGCCCGCCTTAAAACCGAATTGGTTGTCCGGAATTATATGTTTGTCCTCAACCCACTTATTCAGGGCTCTATGAATGACTTTTTCGAATACCTTGCTGATGTTGGAAGGAGACTTATCGACCGGAGATTTGCCAGGATGGAGGCATCTTTTCCCTTTTTCGGAATAGGCTGCACCACTGCTGTCTTCCAGTGCGCCGGGTAATGTGCATTATTAAACAGGGTGGTGTATATGTCTACCGCTTCTTGAGGGAGGTGTCTGAGCACAATGTTCGGAATTCCGTCGATTCCCACGGATTTCTTACTCCTCAGTGAGACGAAGATCGCTTGGAGTTCTACCTTCGATATGAACGGGGGGTGAACCCTGTCATTGGCGATGGCATTGTTTGCCATGTTCCCTTCATTGAACACGGTGAAACCAGTGTTCTCAGATCGCCATTCCTGCATATCATTTCGAAGGTAGAAGTTGTGCACAAGGACGCGGTTTTCCAGGTCATGGTACGTGTGAACGCTATCATTCACCTTGTACACTTCCTGGAAATTAGCTCCTATAGCATCTACTTTCTCCTGCGGATCTTCTATCACAAAGAAGTCGTCATCCTCGACAGCGTTATCTGGATCTATGCCTGCTGTTGTAAGTATTCGTTCGTTGCTCGTTGTTCGGGGTATCCTAAGACACGGAAGATCGTTGATGTTCTTCCTCCGAAACACCTTATTGATCTGCGGGAACATGCTTGGATTATTGGCTCTTATGGCCGAAATCTTCTCGTTCCAATGCTCATTAACCGTCATTCTGTAGTTCCCTTTGGTCAATTTTTGGAGATTTTTGATCAACGACTTCAGTGACTTCCTAACCTCCGAGTTGTGTCTGTCAGCAAACTGCCTATACAAGGTTTTTAATCTTGACAGGAGTCTACTTTTCTGTCGGTGTATATGAATATGTCGACGTTGTCAGTATGTTGATACCGAGGTATCGTACTGTCCATCGTTCGTTTGATTGTCTCGTCCAATTGTTTCAGATATCTGTCAATCTCCTCGTTTGACAGGTTCCTATTGGACGGTGGGTAGAGCGAGTTCGAGGAGAGTGCTCTAGTCAGTATTCGGGAGAAGCGTGTCCAACGCGTCCTACTGTTGTCAGTTGTCAGTTGTACGGTCAGTTGTAGCCGTACGTCGAACAGCATGAGATCCAGATAAGAGCCGCCTCTGGGAAAGGACGGAATATCCGATGCTTTCACATCGAGTCTAAAGTCGACATTGTGCTGACCCCACCAATTGAGTAGTAGGTTCCCTCTAGGATTTGGCGTATTATTTCCCCAATCCCCATGCTTCGCGTTTAAATCTCCGGCCATGAGATAATAATTATCATCCGACTCCAGCCTTAGGCATCGAAAAAGTTATTCAAGTTCCGAAATAAATAAAGAAGGTTCAGTAGCTTCAGGTGCATAGACCGAGACCACGTACATCTTCTTTCCACTATGGAGAGAGATGCACACGATGCACGCTTCCAGCACCTGGAACCTTCGCACTTCACCACTGTACACTGTCTTGTAACGTAGCTCTTTACGTACGAAGATCGCGACACCACCTCCTTGGGTGGGGTTGGCCCGGTGTCTTCTTATTATATTATATTTATTGTTCCTTTATTTATGTCTCTGAGTTAGCTTAGTTTCGCTAATCAGAAGCAAATCAGGATTTTCATCGTCTAACAACTTAAAAGTGAGTTTCTACGTTCTCTCCTTATCAGTGAATTCACATTCACCGCAAGGATCTTTAAGGGAATCTCCGCCGTGGTACCCATTACGACTGGAGGTGCGCTAGGCCCGGCAGAAGCGCGTAGATTTGGTCCACCCGCGTCGCCTGCTCTTGTATCTAACTTTGTAGCTGGCGCATCTGCCCTTGAATTGAGAGTAAGATTACCATCAAGTCAGCTTGTGCCTCAGGTGCTTCAGGCACTGACGCCTTTGGAGCAGCCTTTGGCAGTTGTTTTTGCGTCTTGCCTTGACCCGACGCCATTTGGGCGTAGGTCAACTGGGGTGTGACGGCTTGGGAGATTAGAGCGGGACCAGGTGGACGTTTCACCTCGATCTTCTGCTGACGAGCCAGATTTACTTTTTTTATGAATTGGAAAGTTAGCGGTGTGCCCCGTGTTCCTGCATATAGCACACGAGAGTTGCTCCTTGTCAACACCCCTATCCTTACCTAGAGGGCAATCTTCCGCTTTGTGGTCTTTACTACACTTAACACATCGAGGCTGCATGTCGCAGTTCGACGCGGCGTGCCCGAACCTCTGGCAGCGAACGCATTGTTCCTTCCTATTTATCCTTCTTAATTTACACCGTGCAACCTGGTCGTCGAGGACTTTCATGCCTCTTAGACCATCTAGTTTGCTGCTGGGAGACAGCTGAACAGAAGAACGGTAACTTCCGGTTCTCCCTCTTCGCCTTTGCCGTGATAAAAGGCTTGACCCCTACGAAATCGAGGCCGTCGCACTTTTTATCCTTCAGCAACTTAAGGATCTCCTCCGGCTCGGTAGACGGTTCCAACCCCTTCAAAAGCACCGTTTGGAGCTTTTCCCCTTTCGGGTTGTTGTTGTTTTTTTCAGCTGCTGCCGCTGCAGCTCCTCGTCATGTTCCCTCTGCCTTCTGGCTGTTTGTTTGGCCTTGATTTGCATGACCCTCTGCTGCAGCAGCTGAATGCTGATCGCTGACACTAATCACTAATTTTATTTATTTTGTTTATTAAATAAAAATAAAAAAAGTACTTTTTGTTTTGCCACTGGCCGGTATTGAACCGACGTTCTCCCGATCATTGGTCACTGCCACTTGCACTGCGCCAACTAGGCTCTGATTTCATTTGATTTGATTTGAACACTTCTCTCCACGATGATGATCTGTGAACGACTGAGCTACAATATCTCTGTCCCTATCAATGAACGGTTGAATGATTGATTCAAATATACCTTTTTTATAGGTTTTCAAACCCATACTTGATTAACTCCGTATTTCCTCCTGGAGAGGCTTACTCTACTTCCCTTCCTACTTATGGTCTTATCAAGTGAGAAAACTACATTCTATCTGAGTTCAGCAGGATATTTTCCCAGGAATGATTCGACCGTGAGGGGACTTAGAAACCAAAGGTGATCATTCTAAGTAAGGTTCGACGCGCCGAGACCTGCATGGCTGGGGGGGAGCTCAGTCGCTAGCGCAAACTCTGAATACCTGGAGGCCTTCAGTTTTAATAAAATTCCCTTTACCTGCATACAGGGGGTGAGTGCAGGTGGGCCTCTTCTTCCCCTTACTCGTTGGACCCAATAATGAACCAAATAGAACAAAAAACAACTAAAAAAGCGAAGAGTGCACTTCTAGTTTTAAAAAACCGATTCAGATACAAAAACATAAGAAGCTGTTCTCCTTCTTTCGGACGGGGAAAGCGTCGAGATAGTTGACCTGCATCTGGAAAACCTCTTTCTAGACACCAGTGACAACTATTCCGTCGCCAGCTCGTCCTTCTCTAACTGCTCCAACAGCTCAAAGCGGTCTAGGAACTGCAAGCTGACAGTAAAGAGATTAGGGACAAAGAGGTGGGACGAACTCACGGAGCCAGTTGCATTCCTCCCCTTCAAAATTTCACCCGCAATACACGTCACGCTATGAATGCACATCAGTTCACCCTCAAGCCCAATTTCGGACGTACTGTCAAATACAGAGATTCGTTTATAAGCCGAACGACACGTATGTGGAATGATCTCCCATGCTCTGTATTTCCTCATCACTTCAACCTTGAAACATTCAAAGCCAACGTGCACCGGTACCTCCTCTGTTCCTCTCTCTCCTTTTCCCAACGCCCGCGCCCTGAATCAGTATAAGGGTATTCATATCCCCTTTGGCGCGCGCAATATATAAAAAAAAAAAAAAAGCTGGAAAGGAAGAGACTCCATAATGCAAGGGCCTACTTGCAGGAGATGTCAGCATCAGATGGTGAGACTACTGCTAGCCCTCTGGTGGTGAAAACACCTGTAACAGACCAGCGCATTGATGGGCTGATGGGAACACCCAAGTTCGCGACAAGCCATCGTCAGTCAGGACAGGGGATTGTCTCATTATCCGGTCACAGGGAGTCTTCCACTACTGCAGGTACTATGCATCTGAGCCACCTTCTACCTCAACGTTGACTGGGTTAACCCCTCCGCGACGAACCACTGCTACTCGCGAGGAAGTGGGTTGGCTGATTCTGCTTCACGGAGTGATGCTAGTCCTGCCGGTATTGGAAATTCTACAGCCTTGAGTTTCACCACGGTAGTAAGTGCAGGTGAGTATGGTCTGGGGATAGCCCCGCCAAGCACAGAGACTAGGCTTCCTAAAGTGGAACGAAAAATGAAAAGAGGACACCTCTCCGTAACCGGCGGAGAAATGCCATTCGCTTAATCAAACGGCTGAAGCAGCGTGACCCCAAGTCCTACACGGGCAGGGAACGCGAGGCTCTGGATAGAGCGCTTATCACGCTGAAAGGCAATGGGTCCAAAAAAGACACTAGGTCGACGAACGCTGGCAGAAGAGATAAAGGGCCAGCAGTGCAGAAGGCTGGAAGCCTCTTGCTCCCCACTTCTAGTGCTGCGGGACCTAAGCCAGCAGCCGATTTGAACCCCAAAGGGTCCAAGCCCAACCCCAAAGGGTCCAAGCCGGCTGCCAGCTCCTCTCAGTCTGCCATGGAATGACGACTAGGTAAGGCAAGAGGACAAGGCAGGAATCCGACCGTGGTAAGGAAGGAATGCCACTTGCAGTCTGCCTTAATCGCCGTCGATTCCAGGCCTCGCGCTATCGGATGGGGCAACGGTTCACAGCCTAAACCCAAACCAACCGCGTGTGGTTCCACTGCCACAGAGGACGCACCTAGCGCAGGGAACTCCAAGGGAGCGGTCAAAGGTCTCTTCGGTAGAGGCCGCCCCAAAAGAGGTAGGAACGATGACTCGATATCGACACCGGTCGGGAAAAGTAGCAAAAAAACTAAGCTGGCGGACAACCACACTCCCAACGTTCAGGTGGCGGTTGTCGATTTTAATAGCCCCGAAAAAAGACTAACGAAGGACCAATGGAGGCTGATGGAGCTGCGGATCTTGGAAGGTGTTAATGACTCTGTTGTCAATAACAAGGGGTCCTCCCCCATCTTCCAGTAGCTCACCACCTTCAAAGGGTTCAATCTATTAAGGTGTGACAACGAGTTCACCCTTAACTGGCTCAAATCCTTCGTGTCTAGTACGCAGGTTCCATGGGCAAATGCCGACTAGTCGAAAAGAAGGACCTGCTTGAGTACACTAGACCGAAGGGGAGTATTTTGATTCCTGGCCCCCACATACCCAGAGAAAAGATTGAGAGAAATCTCCGATACCTCAATCCTGAGCTTTATAGCGAAAACTGGAAAGTACGGTTATTCCGGTACTCAGCAGGTCAAGGTGGTGTTCATACCCAAAGCTGGAAGCCAAGTCACACCACCACCAAGGATTTCAGGCCTATTAGCCTTACCTCCTTCATTCTGAAAACATTAGAGAGGTTAGCCGATATCTACATTCGCAGCAGACTTCGTCCCGAGGTCATGTCCACAGCCCGACACGCTTATTCCAAAGGAAAAAGTGTGGAAACGGCGCTACACTGCGTAGTCGGGTCTATCGAGAAGTCCTTAAAAGACAAGGAATTCACTCTCGCCGCATTCTTGGACATTGAAGGTGCTTTTAATAATGTCAAAATGGATGCGGTTCGTAGAATCCTGTTAAATCTCAAGATTCACGATTCACTCACCTACTGGATTGTTGCAATTCTTGAGCAAAGACACATTATTGCAGAACACGACGGTACAAAGATGGAAGCATTCGCCTCCAGAGGTACCCCTCAAGGCGGAGTAATCACCCCGCTACTATGGGTCATTGTACTAAATGAGGTGCTACAACTGTTAAGGCCATTGCATATGCTAATGACATCGTATTGCTGGCCACAGGTAGATTTTTACCTACCCTTAGCGAAATATTAGAGATCGCGCTTAAGATCCTAGTCACCTGGGCTGAGAAATGTGGAAAGAACTGGGGTCCAAAATCTAAAATTATTCTATGGATGTATACGGCAATAGTAAGACCTATTATGACGTATGGTTGTCTTGTATGGTGGCCGTCCGCCAGCAAGTCCACCAACTTAGCGGCCCTCACGAGGATCCAGAGATTGGCCTGCATTGGCACCACAAGTGCCATAAGAACAACACCTACTAGAGACTAGAGGCTATCCTTAATCTTCTACCGCTGGACATTTTTGTTAAAACCTCGGCAGCTATAAGTGGCCTAAGAATAAGTCAGTCAGATAGCTGGAATCATAATGCAACAGGTCATTCCATGATCCTGTAGAAATATCTAGGAAAAGTCTATACTACGGATTACCTCACTCCGTTCCTAGATTTTCATAGACCATTTACTAGCTCGTTCCCAAGCAGAGAAGAATGGAAAGATGGTCAGCCTGCCAACACACGTTCCATCTCTATCTATACAGATGGATCTAAGATGGATGTAGGCGTAGGGTCTGGCATTTTTTCTGAATCGCTGGGGATATCTAGATCAGTCCGCCTCCCGATCCACAGCAGTGTTTTCCCAGCGGATGTCCTGGCAGTGACATTAGCTACCCGTGAGACTGCGATGAAGGCAATACTACCGGAAGGTATCACCTTTTTCAGCGACAGCCAAGCGGCAATAAAAGCGATTACTGCAATCGAAATAAAATCAAATCTTTGGGAAGTGCTGTCGCGAAGAACTCAGGGTTCTTGGAACACAGCACAAGGTTGCACTCTGCTGGGTCCCTGGACACGAAGGTATTCCAGGTAATGAGAAGGAAGACGAATTGGCAAGAAGAGGCTCTGAATTTACATCGGAACAGGTAGACACCTCTGTGTTCATTCCCCCTTGCACATTTAAGCAAAAGGCATGGATCTTGGCCAGAAGTGAGGCCAATAGTAGATGGACCTCCCTGGACACCTGTGTGATCACCAGAAGCCTATGGCCTTGCTTTGACAAGAGTAGGACCGACCGAATTATCCTAAAGGATAGGAAGTCCCTTTCTGTCCTTATAGGAATTATCACGGGGCATAACTCTCTTTGGTAACACATGACGAAGCTAAGACTCACGGATGAAGATTTATGTCAAGGATGAGGAGACGAGGAAGGTAATGAGGATACAATCCACTTTCTCTGTCACTGCCTGGGCTTATCCACCTTAGATTCAAATTTCTAGGGCAACACTTTTTCTGTGACCTTGAAGAATTATCAAACAGACCAATCAATGAAATGTTTAGGTTCATCAAATCAACATGATGGTTTGGTGATCCACAAGATGTGAATTAATACGAGGGTTTACCAATGGTTTATCAATCCCCTTGGGTCCGTACTGACCTGAGTGTGGCTATGTGATATTTATCTAGTCGCCTACCCACATACCTAATATATGTAACCTAACTCCGTATTTAAATTCAAACGATTAATACAGCTCTATCACTCACGTCACTTTTGACGTTTTGACGAAGATTCAGATTTAAAATTGCTGTTTCTATGTATTGTAGTTTTACCCTTGTCTCCCCTGGAAAATAGTCCCTTAAATTACATTAAGATATATTATTTCTTCTAATCCTGAGCTTCCCAATTTGGGTTTTTCACGAAAGAAAATTTAGCTTGTTTGCTGATTTCACGAAAACATCACGCAGCGAATTAGTTTCCAGATCGCGCAAATGGCTTTCTTCTTAAAATTAATTGGACCAAAAACTATACCTTCATTTGCGATATCCTATATGCGTGGGTTTACAACAACACCATTGTTAAAATATGAATAAGAATAGACGAAATCATATACCGCTTGCACTTCACTGGTAGCGATAATACTTCAAATCGCGCGAAAAGCTATCAAACCACGTATGAGAATACTCTTGTCCATAAGCAAACTCTTATCCGACTTGGTTGAAAATGAGATTTCTAGACATAATTTGTCCATCCAGTAAAAAAATGAAAATTTTTCAAATTAAGTGCGACAGAAATATGTCACGTGAAAACGTGATGTAAGCCCCTTAGGCTTAGTCCCTGAATTTATCTGGACTTAACTAAGCCCATATGGGATTTTATTTCATTTTTTATTTTCAAATTGCTTAGCTTGGATGTCACTTGCTTAGATCTTTACAATGGGCATGTTCCTAATTCTAGGCCTAATTTTTGAGCTAAGGCCTAACAAATGAAACGGCAAACTGACTGAAAAGGTAGCTGATGTTTTAAGTTTCACACCTTGATTCCTCATTTCCAGTTTTGGCTTTGGATGAAGTGTGTTTGTAAAGAAGGCTTAACTGGAAATAAATATCCGGTAATGAAAACAGGTTCCTTTACTTTTTCTAAAAATTATTGCTACACTTACAACCTTGGACTTGTATTTTAATATAAAACCAATGAAAACACATATTTATCAAACAATCATATCCTCTTATTGTATTATTTTGTAAATCACTTGTCTGCAATTTATTTAGATTGCAGATTGCAGAAAATAGATTATTTTATTAATGAAAAAAAAAAAAATAATAAATATTCGTGTTGTGCGTGTTATATTCTTTACACGAATGGAAGGGGCCTAGCTGTACTCTCGGATGTTTGTCAGACGCTCGCGAGAGGTGGGGCCGTGAAAAACTTTTTAGGTATTCC
Organism: Xylota segnis; assembly: GCA_963583995.1. Classification (NCBI taxonomy): domain Eukaryota; kingdom Metazoa; phylum Arthropoda; class Insecta; order Diptera; family Syrphidae; genus Xylota; species Xylota segnis. The sequence goes on from OY757237.1 coordinate 86,855,788, forward strand.
CCGACTGGGATTCGATCTCGAACCCCTTGCTCCATAGTCCAAAGCACTAACCACTGAGCCACGGCGCCCACATTAATCATTCATTAATGATAAAATACAATAATAATATAAAACGATCAACTGATTCTTCAAATTTCAAAAAGTAAAAGGTAGGTAAGGTAGGTAAGGTAAAAAAAAACTGTCTTACTTTTAAGTCAAATTTGAGTCTCTACACCAATCAGAAACGTTTGACCTAGAAATCTTTGTTCTTCAAGTCTCATTATGAGGCAATTTTCTATTAGTTTTTTACTGTCCGACACATATTTAAAAAACACATTTTTACACATATTTTCTAGATTTGGCAGCACAGTAATGGGTCTGAATTTTTTTTACAATTATTTGTCGAAGCTTCCTTAAGAATTGGAACAATAATTGATGCTGTTAAGTTTCTCGGAAACTCACCGTTGATAAATCACTCGCACACCAATATTGTCAAACTTTTCAATGATAATTTTAATGTTTAAATTCAAGCCAATTTAAGTCAATCTTCTAAATTCACTTTATATTCGAGATAAAATATTTTAAAAAATTCTACGATTATATTTTTCATAATATTTAAAAAAAAAAACAGGTATGTTGTTTGTATACAACAATACGACAACAATACACTAATGAGAGTATAAAATAGCCTCGAAATCATAAAAAAATCGTTTTGGTTTTAACGCATTTTGTTCATAGAATTTCTTGGTATATTTGAAAATGTTTTATAATTTTTTTAAGAAACATTGTGAAAGTTATAAAAACACTGTTTTGTTTTTGTGTCGCTAAAGGAAACATTACATTTTTTACAATATTTTTGGGTGAACCCTTGCAATTCGGGTATTTGCATCTTTGCTATTGGTCTAACCATAGTGGCCAATGCGAGGTCTGATCTAATCTAACATCTTTGGCAGGTGTTGATTGAGTTGGTCCCCTTCTTTTCTTTTTATTCAGCTCACCTTCTACATTGAAACAAATAGGTCGACCACGTTTTGAGATAGGAACACCCATCTTACATAAAGATTGAGCCAACTCGGTATCGTCACTAGATGTCATGCTGCTCAATATGGGAAGCGAGAATACCTTTAGCAGAAACGACGTAGGTTCCGTAGTTGACATAACCTTCGTAACTAGTTCCCTAGCGAGAGGCGCCAAGTGGAGAGTAAGTAAACAGTACACCCACAGCGAACACCTGGTCATCCTGTTTGAAATAGACCAGAATAGATCCAACCAGGAACTTCCACCAAAGAAGGCACAACGAATAGGGTGGAAAATATGCACATTAGACGAGGATTCTTTTACTTTCACCTTTAGAGAATCTACAATAAGGCCAGGAACAGAAAATGCTATGGCTGCTGAGATTACGAAACATGTAATGAGAGCATGCGATGCATCTATGGTCCGGAAAACGTCAACAAATCGCCGGCCACCAGTATATTGGTGGAACCAAAAGATAGCAGAGCTACACAGCAAGTGCCATAAAGCGAGAAGACTGTTCCAGCGATTCAGAGGTTTGCCCTCCCACCAGAACCTGCAGGTGCAATACAAAGATAGGCATAGAGACCTGAAATTAGCAATCCGGAGAAGCAAAAGTGACAACTTTAAAGAACTCTGTCAGCAAGCAGATGTAAATCCCTGGGGTACAGCCTATAAGGCAGTCATGGCAAAACTCAAGGGCACCACTAGGACAGGCCCTTATGCCCTTTGCTAATGCAAAAAATAATGTCGGGCTTATTCCCACCGCAGAGAACTGATTTACATGAAATCACAACCGTCACGCAAACGGAACTTTTGGAAGTGCGCAAACAGTTCGATGACAATAAGTCACCTGGATTGGATGGGATACCCAACAAAACCCTTAAGTTAGCCATAAAAACAAATACGGAACCATTTCTGGAAATGTATAGTAAGTGTCTAACCGAAGGGGTCTTTCCAGACCAGTGGAAGAAATAACGTCTGGTGCTGCTGCCCAAAGGGAAAAAACCGCCAGATGAGCCCTCGTCATACTGTCCTATATGCCTGTTAGACACAATGGGTAAAACACTAGAAAAAATTATATGCAAACGACTGGAGGTGGTAATACATGAAGCCGGGGGACTTTCAAACGAACAGTATGGATTAAGACAAGCCCGTTCTACAATCGATGCTATACGAAGGGTAGCCACAATTTTGGAAGATGCTATCCAGAGCAGAAGATGGAGAGGAGGCGCAAAGAAATACGGTGTTGTAATAACACTGGACGTCAAAAATGCGTTCAATTCTGCAAACTGGAGACATATTTTGTACTCACTTAGAGAAATGATGGTGCCAGGGTTCCTCATCAAAATAATATTAAATTATTTCGAGAAACGGTACCTGTTTTACGATACCGACGATGTGGTAAAACAGTACCACATATCTGGCGGAGTACCACAAGGATCGGTGCTAGGTCCTATCTTGTGGAATCTTATGTACGATAGGGTGCTGAGGCTTGAAATCCCCAACGAGGCAAAAATCATAGGCTTTACCGATGACAACGGTGGTCGGTTTAAAACTCGCTGAACATAAAACGGAAGCAGTACTAGTAAGCAGCCGCAAGAAAAGAAAAGCAATCACTATCAGGGTAGGCAAAAAAAATATAACGTCAAAACCGTTGATCAGATATCTAGGTGTGATGATTGACGCTAGGCTAGCTTACAAGGAACACCTTGTAATAACGTGCGACAAAGCTGCTCGGGTGTGTACTGCCTTATCCAGAATTATGACAAACCTTGGAGGACCCAGACAACCAAGGAGACTAATTTTGTCAAGAGTGGCGCAGTCAATAATAATGTATGCGGCACCAATATGGGCAAAGGCAGTGAGAATTAAGAAGAACTCAAGAAGAGTTAATTCCGTCAACAGACTGTGCGCGCTGAGAGTGTGTTGCGCTTTTCGGACGGTATCCGACGATGCTATATGTGTTATTGCGGGAATGCTACCAGCGGATATCTTGGCTACTGAGCTTCAGAGGACCTATGACGCCAAAATCCAGGAACCCCTTGCTCCAGTCAAAGATATTAAGCTGGCAGAAAGACAGCGAAGCATGAGAACATGGCAGGAAAGATGGAATCAGTCAACGAAGGGAAGATGGACCCATCCACTTATACCGGATATAGATAAATGGATGGGCCGGCATCACGGAGAAGTGGATTTTTATCTCACCCAGTTCTTAACCGGACACGGCTGCTTCAGAGCTTATCTAAACAGGTTTGGGCTTGATGACTCTCCAAATTGCTCAAACTGTGGAGAGGCCAGAGAAGATGCAGAGCATGTGCTCTTTCAGTGCCCACATTTTCGCTTGGAACGTAGAGGTCTTGAGAAAATAATTGGAGAAATACCAACTCCGGAGAACATCGTAAACCATAAGCTGACATCGAACGCAGTATGGAATACTGTGAAACAAACAGCAGCGGTGATCATAAAGGCTGGAAAGGCTCAGGGAGAGCAACCAAACCCAAATGGAAGTCCCCTCAGAACAAGAAACGTCGAACAGGTTAAGAAGAGCATAAAGTGCTTGCCAGCCCCGCGAAGTAATACTTAAAGGTAATTCCGCGGGGAGAGTGGTTGAAGTGTGTAGGGTGTGGGTTAGTATGTATTCGTATTCCTGGCATCGAGTATTCAGGTTTGCGAATCGTGCATGCCAGTAGCCCGGGTTACTGGTATCTTTAGAAGATTACACATCCGTTGGCGCAACCAAAAAAAAGAAAAAAAATTCTAAATGTGCAAAGGTTTAAAGCTCTTGTTCTTGATATGGTATGAGCCATTTTTATATACTATCTAAGAATTTATTATGCTTAGCCCCAGTAAATGGTAAAACAAACGCATAGTCCATTTGCGGCTTTTCATCGATACATTATATAGACCGATAAAGCTATCCATAAGGTTGACTCCACCCATATGAGCGTTGTATTATCTTTGGACACGGAATAGATACTATTTCTTTTTTTTGCTTTGTCGAATCGCATAATTGTGGTGGGTGGTTTGTGCCCACGTACATATATAGATAATAACGTTACTGGTTTGTTGTCCTTCCAGATTACACTACTCACATCTATACCATTGACATTTGTAACATATTCTTGTAAAAACTACTAGGAACGTCTTTACTCATTAACTGCTTTTTATCTGGTAGCTTGCAGTTACGATTCGTACTGTTCCAAGTGAATAAATACCTTCTTTTCCCAAATATATTATTAATAGTAGAGATGAATAAAAAGTGTCAAAGTAGATGATATGATTTAATTTGCGTGGAACTATGCGCATTAGTCTAATAACAGTGTTCCCCGATTCCCCCAATTCCGGTTCTCCAGCTAAAAGGGTGTTCTATTTGCTACTCCCAGGATATACATACTTCAAATTTGTGAGCATATCCTTGTTGACTGCAAACGATGTAGAGTTTAAAGCCCCACTTATGTGAATTGTTCGGCATATATTGCTTCGTATAATGACTCATTTTTGTGGCACACATCTGCTCATCTTCAGATAATTTTTGATTCAATGGAACTTTGCTGAAACGATTGTTGAAGTCTTCAATAAGAGATCTCATTTTGTAAAGCCTATCGTTTTGTGGATGTTCTCTAGACAAGCTTTGAACATTGTCATTGAAGTGTACATATGATAGTTCGAAGTTTTTCAAATTTCTTTAGGGGCAGGGTTTCTTTGATTGGCCCATAAAGATTTGTAGCACGAAACAACTTTGTATTAGGCATTTGAAAATAGAGTGGTAAATCAGTATTTCTAAGAATTTATTGAAGTCATTTTCACTCATGCTACCTGGATTGCGTGTTGCAGCATAGCACTTCATCAGGCAATTCAGTTTTCCCTAGAAATTGAACATCGTCATGGTTTTTTATCAATTTTTTCTTGCGCCACACTAGGGGCCTAGCAGAAGCACGTCCTGATGTACCAGCTCCTTCCCAATTATGGCCAAGATCTTCTTTGCTCGTGGCCGGCAGACCACTATTATTGTCAATATTGTTCGATAGAAGTGGTGAAATATCATTCTCAGCTTCATCAGGTTCGTGTATATTTTCAATAGCCTGACGAGCAAATCTGAAACGATCTTCATCATCTAAATCCGATTCTGACTGATCGCAGCCATCCTCGGACTTGTTCAATTCTTCTAAATAATTCTCTATTTCTCTTTGCGAAATTTGAGACATCTGAAAACAAATAAACCCTGATCATAAAATATGACTCCAACATGCTATACTTATGTATGTATGTATCTACATATGGATTTGTATTTGCGTAAATGCGGAATGTTGTGTTAATACAACATAGGCATTTTTGGCGAAAACTACTACTAATGATTGTTGTTTACAACAAGTTAAACATTAACAGAGCACACATTTCGTTATACCTATAATAATTTATATAAAAAAAATATTTAAGGAACTATGATTGTGCGTTGCTCAGTAAATTTATCATTTCAAAAAAATAAGAATTAAATTTATTTGCAATTATTAAATTATTAATTTTAAGTTTATTATCAAACTTTAGTGATATCTACTTTTTCACTTTTAAGACCAAATTTTTAATCACTCTTCAGATAAATTTCTGATTGCCACTTGATCCAATTTTATTACATACATACATATGTAAATGATTTCGTTTCCCAAGATCAAGTTTATTTTTGTAGATATTACTTATGTTCAGATAATTATTCCAATTTTCTATTATTAAAAAAACTCGCTTTTTGGAAACATTGAATTTTCCGACATTTCAAAGTTTTGAGTTCCTCAGTATACCATTTTTTATGAGTTCTTGTAATTTTTTTTTTAACATTGAAGTTAGAGTAGTCGTAGTGGTTAGCTTAAGAAAATTTTTCTCTTAGAAGATTTTCAAATTCACTTTTATTATATGTATTTAAATAGATGGGTGTATTTGGTTTTTTTTCTTAATTTTTTTGTCAACGACATTAATTTTAATCACAAACAAAATATGGTCACTAATTTTTAAGTCTGGCACTGTATACGCCCAAACAATTTTCCTCTTGAGAGATATATAGGGTGTTTCATTTTTCGGTTTCCAAAGTAAAGCTAAATAAAACATGCAGCGATTCATTTTTGATGAAAATTTTAATTTATTACAAAGTTTGGACTTTACCATTAAGGGTGAAACACAATATCATTTAAATGGCCACCTCGGGAAGTTTCGCAGCATGTGTTTCTTTTAACCACTTTTTCGCACACAGAAAAAATCTAACGGTGTCAAATCAAATGATCTTGATGGCCAATTGACGTCGCCAAAACGTGAAATTACGCAACCAGAAACCTTCTCACATAATAAAGCCATAAATGGTAGTTGTGCGTGGCTTGTTGCCCCGTCTTGTTAGAACCACATGTCCACATGTAATGACATCGTATTGCTGGCCACAGGTAGATTTTTACCTACCTTTATAGAAATATTAGAGAACGCGCTTAAGATCCTAGTCACCTGGGCTGAGAAATGTGGACTAGCGGTCAATCCCCATAAGACCGATCTGGTATTATTCACCAACAGAAGGAAAATTCCTCAGTTCACATTACCGTCCATTGGGGGTACTCCCCTTAAATTAACCTTAAGCTCGATCTTGATAAAAAAAATTAACTGGAGACCTAATATCAATGAAAGAATAAAGAAAGTAACTATAGCCTTCTATACTTGTAGTAGAATATTTGGAAAGAACTGGGGTCCAAAACCTAAAATTGTAGTATAATAATAGTAAGACCTATTCTGACGTATGGTTGTCTTGTATGGTGGCCGTCCGCCAGCAAGTCCACCAACTTAGCGGCCCTCACGAGGATCCAGAGATTGTTAAAACCTCGGCAGCTATAAGTGCCCTAAGAATAAGTCAGTCATATAGCTGGAATCATAATGAAACAGGTCATTCCATGATCCTGTAGAAATATCTAGGAAAAGTCTTACTACGGATTACCTCACTCCGTTCCTAGATTTTCATAGACCATTTACTAGCTCGTTCCCAAGCAGAGAAGAATGGAAGGATGGTCAGCCTGCCAACACACGTTCCATCTCTATCTATACAGATGGATCTAAGATGGATGTAGGCGTAGGGTCTGACATTTTTTCTGAACCGCTGGGGATATCTAGATCAGTCCGCCTCCCGATCCACAGCAGTGTTTTCCCAGCGGAGGTCCTGACAGTGACATTAGCTGCCCGTGAGACTGCGATGAAGGCAATACTACCGAAAGGTATCACCTTTTTCAGCGACAGCCAGGCGGCAATAAAAGCGATTACTGCAATCGAAATAAAATCAAAGCTTGTGAAGTGCTGTCGCGAAGAACTCAGGGTTCTTGGAACACAGCACAAGGTTGCACTCTGCTGAGTCCCTGGACACCTCGGTATTCATCCCGTCTTACACATTGAAGCAAAAGGTTAAAGTGTTAACTCTCTAAGAAATGAGTTTCCTCATCTTCTTATAACCATGAACAATTCAAATATTAAGTCCGCACGGGATTCAAATACGTGATTCAAATAGAGAGGTGAGTGCAACCACATTTAATCAAAGAAAAGTCAACAAACCTTGTTAAATATTAAAACTAAAATCTTCTCATCCATGCTGAGCGGTAGTACCAAAACCAACAAAAACTCTCCCTCTCCCGTACGAAATGTTTACGTCTCTTCATACGTAAAGTACGTTAACTTTAAACTGAGTGTACCGGCAGATAGCCTCATCTTTAATGATTCTTTAATCTGGCCGTATTTAGTTAAGGTAAAGAAAGTAAAGTTAGTAAAATTAATTTATCTTTATGTTATCAAAACGTGGGTGGTTTAAAACCAAGCTAGATAGTATATGCATACATATGTCTCCTCACCATCAGGTTTATATGATATTATTATTTTAACTGAAAGTGGAATTAATCAGAGTCATTTAACACTTTAAATTTTTAATAGCAATATTTGTTTTGCATAATGTATTGAATAATGTATTTAGAAAAGATCGAAGTTACTTGAGGACTGGGAAGGAGAAGGGTGGTGGGGTACTCATTGGAGTTGGATGGAACTTCCTATGTAAACAGGTCGAATTAAAATCTAATACTCTACCATCGGCCTCTAGCCTTGACGTTGATCAAGTTATAGTTAATATATTGCTCGATGGAAAAACTAATATATTTGTTATGGTTAGTCATATTCCGCCAGGGCGCAATCTCGAATTGTATAACTACACCTACATAAATAATTTTGGTTCAGTTTTAGATAATTTAAATAACAAACAGCATGTATTATGTGCAGGTGATTTTAATATAGCGTATATAAATTGGATCTATGATTCAGATGATAACGTATGATGTTACGTCCAAAATAAATATTACAGTAATAGTTTTTTTGATCAACATGACTAAATTCAAATTAATAGTTATCCTAATGATTTTAATCATATACTCGATCTATTTTTGTTGATAAAGAATATAATGTATCAGTTGAAAAGTCAGATCTTCTTACAGAAAAAAACTCTATTTTTCATTATGCCTTGGATGTAAATATTAACTTTTTTAATTATATAAAAACAAAAAGTGTAGGTAATACAATTGTTTTTTAATTATAAAAATGCAAACTTTGATGCAATGAACAGGTTTGTATCTTCTCAAACGTAGGGTGAGATTCTTGTGTCCTCTAATTTGGAAAACGCGTTTTCCGTTGTCTAACTTTTTAAACATGGAATAGAACAGTATGTTCCTAAAAAGATGTTAAAATGCAGCTGTCTCTAACCTAAAAAATCAAAAAATAAGGCATATAAATTATACAGAAGCAATAAGTTTGACCCGATTTTTGGAGCTAGTTGTTTAAATGAACAGCGCGGGTCGATTATCTAAATAGACCTTTGTATCATGAGTATGTACATCTGCAGAATCCAGACTAAAAACTAATAGCAAATATTTCTGTAATAATATTAAACAAAGCGTAAAACAAATGGACATTAAAACTGTATGAGTTACTCAGGCACATCGACTTGTGATTCACTGACGATTTACAATTGCTTTGCGGATTATTTTCAATCCGTTTACTATTTTGAATCTTCTTCTGTTCAAAGTCTAACTAACGTATGTAAAATTGTTGACATAGGATCTCTGTAGTTAAACATATCTTAAATAGAAGAGGCCTTACTCAAAATTGAATCAACAAAGAAAAAAGGTCCGGATGGTGCCTCATGATACTAAAAAAATGTGGTATAACTTTAGCTAAACCTCTCACGTATTTATTTCATTTATCACTTACTAGTGGCATTTTTTTGGATGAATGGAAAAGATCTTTTGTTTCTCCAATTTTCAAGTCTGGATCCAAACAAAATATCACTAATTATAGGGCTATCTGCAATCCCCAAGTTGTTTGAAAAAATAGTCTATAATAAATTAGTATTTCTTATCAAAGAACATATATCTAATTTCCAACACGAATTTATGTCAGGTAGATCGAACACAACCAATTTATCAATTTTAAAAAACAAGATATTCATGAATTTTGAAAATAAGCTTCAAACAGACAATTTGTCATTTTTAGAAAACAAGATATTCATGAATTTTGAAAATAAGCTTCAAACAGACGTCATATTTACGGACTTTGCCAAAGCTTTTGACAGGGTGAACCAGACAATTTTGTTACATAATCTATCTTGCATAGGCTTTCATTCTAATGTCAAAATTTCTCTTGTGCTAGAAATTATACACCAATTGACTTTAACTATAAGGTCGATAATATAAACTTAGAAAGGGTAACATGTAAAAAAGGATCTCGGTGTTATTCTAGATAATAAACTTACGTTTCTACCCCACATTGATTACGTACATAATTAATAAAGCTAATTTAATGTCTGGCTTTCTTAAACGGAATACCAAAGAATTCGCAGACCCTCACGCATTGAAATCGCTTTTTATTTCACTTCAGAGAAGCTAACATAGTTTGCCAAACTATAGATTTTTTTTACAATTGTTCACGAGATACGTTAAATCTAGTATTTTATCTTTAATGTCTAGTCAATATTTATAAATTGTTGTATATTATCGCTTAGATATAAAAAATAACTATTGTACTAATGGTAATCGTAGTATAAGAAATATATCTGATTGATGAAGTAAATGAATAAATAAATAAATAATTAAGTAAATAAAATAAAGGATTGAGAGAAATCTCTGCCACAGCGAAAACTGGGAAGTCATAGAAATGGGCGAACATACGTACTTTTTCTAAAAATATCTGCTTCATTTACAACCTTGGACTGTTATTTTAATATAATACATCATATCCTCTTATTGTATAAAATCATAGATCACTTCACTGCAATTTATTCAGAATGTAATTATTTTATTTATTCTACATAATCCATTCAAATTATAAAACATAGCCGAACAATATACAAAATATACCCATCAACTAGTTCAAATTTTTTAAAGTGACACAATAGGTAGGGAGAATTTTCTTGCCTTCGAATTCACTACCGGTGGACCTCAAAAAAACTGCCTTACTTGTAGGTCATATTTGAATCTCTCTACCAATCAGAAACGTTTGGCTACGTAGTGCCTAGAATTCGCAACGCGCCCGTATAACGTCCGCTCCACAATTTGTCGATTTTTGACACAAATTTAACATGGGCTATGCCCATGTGACTGTTCTGTGGCCGTTGGTGAACAAAGGTGTATTAGTGAGTTTCCAGGTAAATTTCGCAGACATTCTTGCTAACCATCGGCCATAGCTTGTAGGTGCAAAAGACCCCTTGGAGTTGGCTGTCTGTTTAGTCTGTGATATTTACTGAGAATACCAGAGTTGACATTGGCAGAAATACAAGTACCTACCATAGATAGAGGTACCAACATAGATCATCTACATATTTATTAGAACAATGATGACAGTCGGTCAGATGGTTTAATACACTCCCTCATAACAGCATTTTTTTTAAGTCAGGGGTGTAACCTGCAATTCAATGAATACATTTTCATCCATTCTAAGAAAATTTCTATAATCTTCATCAAAATTAGATAGTTCTCTTAACAACGAATAATCTTCACGAATTTTCCTTTTCAGCTTTAATTTATCCGAACTTTAGATTTTTTTCATTTAATATTACTAAAGGAGGTACAAATTATGGCCTATTCTCGTTGACATACATATGTATATGAAACGACTAAACATAATTTACACAAAAATATTCTCAATGCTCATTGATACGTTTGTGGCGATTTTTAATCAAAGTAGTTGTTAAGTAACATTGGCTGTGTGTAGGGCGGTTATGGACTTCGCGGGATATAACTATATGTATATGAACAAATACACATCCACCATAGCATTGCTGCTAGCGCTAAAGTCATCTATCTCTTAGGTACAAACAGTATAAATGTTGTCTTAGTGCAAGAGCCATAGATCTCGCGTGGCAAGATCAGCGGGCTCGGATAAAAAGTCTTTGCCACTTACACCGCGACACCATGTAACGCGGAAAGTAAGAATTGAACTTGAATAGTGGCTAGGAGAATTATTAATGTATTTCTTCTGTCTAACTGTAGCGACATGGATCACACGGTGGTAAGGCTTGAGCGGAGAATGCTTCCCCCACTGATTTTAACAGCCATCTACATGCCTCACGACGTGATTACCTAGCCATCCACTTAGGATCGAGCTTAGGCTATCAGGGGGGTCAGCACGGTGGCGGATAGTTGAACGACCAATTATACATATATATGTTGGCTGCAAATAACTAATAAGCAGTTCCCGACCAAGAACAGCATAAACGGAGGGTGTGACGGAAAAAACACATAAGCCGAGTGACATTTTTGTGATAGGGCGAGTATATGCCGCACGTAAATTAGCAACGCGTCATGCGACCCGTGACGAGGCCTGAAGGGTGCTGGGGACAACAAATCCAAACAGTATCGCTAATGGAGCCCTCCAAATACCTGGCGCCCTCTGATTGTGATGTAGCCCTACCACATTACAGGGGTCTTCGATTTGGTGGATTTTCCTTTTCCCCATACCCGTGGGATCCAAACATGTATCAAATAGAAAATAAAAGAAATATAAATGCAATAGAAGAAAAGAAACAAAATAAAAAAATAATAAGTACAAAATTCAGGAGTCGAACGTACAGAGGAAAATCCATTCAAAAGAAGTTCTGTACTGATGGATCACCGCTGTTAAAAATAATGGAGATTGCCATAAAAGAAGAAAGAAAGGACGTGGGGACGTCGTCCGCACCGAACAGACATCCCCACAAAAGCAGCCGGACTTCCACCTCACAGAAACACCAAAATAAACAAGACGCCTGAAATAAACAAGTAAGTCGAAGAGAAACCGGCGAAGAAAGAGAAAAGTCCAGAAGTGCCAAAGGGAGAAGAAATAAAAAACCGGAAAAAAAAAACCAGGAAAGACGGCAAAAGTGCGAGGCAGAAATGTATGTAGGTGAAAAAACCACAAATTAAGATCACAACGAAGTCGATTGGAAAGAGTAAAAAAAAAAGTCGAGGCAAGATACATGTTGAGCCGGACGCATTGGGAAGGTTAAAATCAGATGGATACGCAGGATACGGAAAAAAGTGGTACCGCTTCGATGCTTTGGGTACCTTAACTTCGGCCATCTAGCAAAGGTGTGTTCAAATACTTTGGATAGAAGTGAGAATTGTGTCAAGTATGGACAGAAAGGCCATGTGTCCAGGAACTGCACCAATGACTCAAGGTGCGTCCTCTGTGAAGAAAATGGGAGCATCAACTTCAAACACGCGATGGGAAGCTAAAAAACAAGAATACGAAAGTGCTGCAATTAAATTTAAATCACTGCGAAGCGGCACAGGACTTACTAACACAAGCCATTCGCGAATCAAAAATAGATGTTGGCATATTATGCGAAAAGTATAATAATCTCGACGAAAAAGTCTTGGTAGCTGATGACTCAAAAAGAGCTGATATTTGGACCTGTAGAGATTACGCCTTCGAAGAAACAATTATGACAGCCCAATCCGACTTCGCTCGAGCCAAGGTCAATGGTGTAGATATCTACAGTTTGTATGCATCCGCAAACAGTACTTTTGAAGACTTCCAGGGTATGTTGGATAGTTTAGTGGATGATGCTAGAGGCCGTAGCCCAATAATCATGGCTGGGGTTCTTAACGCATGAGCCACTGATTGGAGCAGCACTTGAACTAATAGAAGAGATGAGGCACTACTCGAAGCTGTATCGTCTCTTGATGTAATACTGCTCAATACGGGAAGTGATCACACCTTTAGCAGAAATGACATAGGTTCCGTAGTTGACATCACCTTCGTAACTAGTGCCCTAGCGAGAGGCACCAATTGAAGAGTAAGTAAACAGTACATCCACAGCGACCACCTGGCCATCCTGTTTGAAATAGAATAGAAAAGATCCAACCAAAAACTCCCACCAAAGAAGGCACAACGAATGGGGTGGAAAATAGGTACACTGGAGGAAAACTCTTTTACCCTCAACCTTTGAAAATCTACAATAACGTCAGGAACAGCGAATGCTATGGTTGTTAAGGTTACAACACAAGTAACGAGAGCATGCGATGCATCCATGATCCAGAAAACATCAACAAATCGCCGGCCACCTGGACATTGGTGAATCCAAGAGATAGCAGAGCTACGCAGCAAGTGCCATAGAGCGAGAAAACTGTTCAAGCGATCCAGGGGTTTGCCCTCCCACCAGAACCTTGAGCTACAATACAGGGATAGACGTAGAGACCTGAAATTAGCAATCCTTAGATTGTTTTAAAGTTGTCACTTTTGCTTCTCCGGATTGTCAGCAAACAGATGTAAATCTTTGGGGTACCGCCTATAAGACAGTCATGGCAAAACTTAAAGGCACCACTAGGGCACCCTCAAAATAGTGTCGGCATTATTTCCACTCGGGAGAACAGCAGAGCGTATAGTAACACCCCGGGATATACATACATGAAATTGCAACCGTCACGGAAACGGAACTCTTGGAAGTGTGCAAACGATTCAGCTGTGTTGGATGGGATACCGAACAAGGCTCTTAAGCTAGCTATAAAAACAAATACGGAACCATTCCTAGAATGGTTTCCAGACCAATGGATAAAGCAACGTCTGGTCCCACTGCCTAAAGGGAAAAAGGGAAAAACCACCAGATGAGCCCTCTTTATACTGTTCCATATGCCTGCTAGACACAATGGGTAAAATACTGGAAAGAATTATATGCAACCGACTGGAGGTAGCAACATATGAAGCCGGTGGACTTTCAAACAAACAATACGTATGTATATTAGACAAGCCCTTTCTACAATCTATGCTATACGGAGGGTAACCACAATTTTGGAAGATGCTGTCCAGGCAGATGGAGAGGAGGCGCAAAGAAATACGGTGCTGTAATAACACTGGATGTCAAAAATGCGTTCAATTCTGCGAACTAGGGACATATTTTGTACTCACTTAGAGAAATCATGGTGCGATTATTTCTCATGGTTCCTTATCAGAGAAATATTATATTAAATAATTTCGAGAAACGGTTCCTGTTTTATACCACATACTGGCGGGGTATCACAAGGATCGGTACTAGATCCCATATTGTTAAACCTAGAAATCCTTAACGAGGCAAAAATCATAGTCTTTGCCGATGATATTGCAATTGTAGTGACAGCGAAACACCTGGAAGAAATAGAGGACATTGGGAATAAATGTATCCGAAAAGTGAGACGGTGGATGGCAGCAGTGGGTTAGAACCAGCCGAACATGAAATGGAAGCATTACTAGTAAGCAACTGCAAGAAAAGAGAAACAATTACCATAAGGGTAGGCAACCAAAAAATAACGTCAAAACCGGTGATCAGATATGTACCTAGGTGTGATGATTGACGCTAGGCAAGCTTACAAGGAACACCTTGAAATAACGTGCGACAAAGCTGCTCGGGTGTGTACTGACTTATACAGAATAATGATAAATATTGGAGGACCGAGACAACAAAGGAGACTAATTTTGTCAAGAGTCAATAATAATGTATGCGGCACCAATATGGGCAAAAACAGTGAAAATTAAGTCCCACTCAAGAAGAGTTAATTCCGTCAACAGACTGTGCGCGTTGAGAGTGTGTTGTGTTTTTCGGACGCTATGATGCTATATGTGTTATTGCGGGAATGATGCCAGCGGATATCTTGGCTATTGAGCTGTAAAGAACCTATAGCGCCGAAATCCAGGAACCCCTTGCTCCAGTCTAAGATATTAAGCGAGCTGTAAGACAGCGAAGAGTGAGAAAATGGCAGGAGAGATGGAATCAGTCAACGAAGGGAAGATGGCCCCATCCGCTTATCCAGGATATATATAAATGGATGAACCGGCACCACGGAGAAGAGAATTTTTTTTCTCACCTAGTACTTAACCAGACATGGCTGCTTCTGGGCTTATTTAAACAGGTTTGAGCTTGATGAATCTCCAAATCGCTCAAGCTGTGGATGTGCCAGAGAAGATGTAGAGCATGCACTCTTTCAGTGCACATTTCGGTTAGAACGTAGAGGTCTTGAGGAAAAAAATGGAGAAATACCAACTGCTGAGAACATCGTAAGCCATATGTTGACATCGAACGCAGTATGGGACACAAACAGCAGCGATGATCATAAAGGAACTTCGGCGGGTGGAAAGCTTCAGGGAAAGCCACTAAACGCAAACGGAAGCGCCCTTAGAACAAAAAACGTCGACCAGGGTAAGAAGAGAATAAAATGCTAACCATTCCCGCGAAGTGAAACCTAATGGTAGTCGCGCGGTGAGAGTGGTTGAAGTGTGTAGGATGTGGGTTAGTACGTAGGGGTATTCCTGGCATCGAGTATTAAAGTTTGCAAATAAAAAAAATACCATCCACATGAACCTGCAAGAAAGTCCAGAGAGCAAGAGATGAAGAATGGGACCTACTCTTGGGCTGCGATGCTAACGCGCACCACGTGCAATGAGGTAGCAGCGATACAAACCACGGCGGTGAATCCTTATGTGAATTCATTATTGAAAATAACTTTATAATAGCTAATAGGGTTAGCGAACGTACCTTTGTAGTTAGAAATAGGCAGGAAGTTATAAATATTACCCTAACAAGTAATTTGAGAAATGAAAATTTCTAGAGGCAGAAGCATTTTCTGATCATAAGATTATTGAATATGTCTTGAGGACCTCTTGTGACTCTTATAGGAATTCCAGGAGGACCAACTGGGATGTTTTCAATAAAATTGTGGGTAATTAAAAATTTTCTGAGAACGAAGGCAAGAATTTAACTTGCAGAGTCCCTCTGACATAGATACCAATGCCGAGGAAGTCGCCAATGTCCTCAAAGAGGCTTTCAGCATAGCACGTCCGGTGACAAAAGGGAAGAGCAAGAAGTCACCTCCGTGATGGATCAAAGAGCTGGCAGACATCAGGAGAATAACTAGGAATCTCCTTAATGCTGCCAAAAGAAATCAGATGCAGACTGGGATCAGTATAAATGTCAGAAAATGTTTAGAAGTGAGACACAAAAAGCTAAGTGTCGGTTTTGGCAGTGTTTCTGTGATGACATAAACGAAACTACAGAATCTGCAAAGCTTAGAAAGATCCTCACTATACAAACTGCGGCCATAGGATCACTCAAAGATCCCGACGGTAATTAGATAGAATCTTATTCAGAGTCACTTAAACGGCCCAATACTCTTATACAAAAGGAAAAAGTGGGGAAACGGCGCAGCACTGTTTAGTCCTCTCAATCGAGACTTCCTTAAAAGAAAAGGAAAGGGGGAACTCCTCTTAGAATTTTGGATAGCCTTAGATACCTGGGACTCGTTCTTGAGAAAAAAATTGAGTTGGAGGCCTGATATCAATTAATTAAAAAAGCAACTATTGCTTCCTATACGTACAGTAGAATGTTTGGGAAAACCTGGGGTCCAAAACCCAAAATTATTCTATGGATGTAACTATTCTACAGTAAGTCCTATTCTGACTTATGGTTGTTTTGTATGGTTTTAGTCCGTCAACAAATCCACCAACTTAACGGCTCTTACAGGATATAGAGATTGGCCTGTATTGGTACTACAAGTGCCATGAGAACAACACTTACTGCAGGACTAGAGGCTATCCTCAATCTGCTACCGCTGATCATTTTCGTTCAATCCTCGGCAGTAATGAGTGCCCTAAGAATAAGTTAGTCAGATACCATGGGCATTCACTATTCCCCAAAGGACCTTATTTTGGAATGCTTTCAACATTTGTACATTTGTTTTCTTTGTGCAACCCTATAATTGGATACCATATGTCCAAACGGGTCTTAATATCTGATCGTATAATAGGATTTTATTCTCAATGGACAGTTCTGAGTTATATCCTAACAACCAATTAAGTTTTTCCATGATCCTGCTAGGAAAGGTTCGTACCACCGACTACCTTACTCCGTACCTAGATTTCAGTAGACCGTTTACAAGCTCGTTTCCAAGCAAGGAAGAATGGAAGGTTGGTCACCTAGTCAACACACGTGCCATCTCTATCTTCACAGAGAGATCTACGATGGATGAAAGCGTAGGGTCTGGAATATTTTCTGAACCGCTGGGGATATCGAGATCAGTCCGCCTTCCGAGCCATAGCTGTGATTTCCAAGCGAAGGTTTTAGCTGACATTAGCTGCTTGTGAGGCTTCGATGAAGGCAATACCACCGGAAGGTATCACTTTTCAGCGACAGCCAGGCGGCAATAAAATCGATTACTGCTATTGAAACAAAATCCAAGCTTGTGAAGTGCAGGCGTGAAGAACTCAAGGTTCTTGGAACACAGGACAAGGTTGCCTCTTTGCTGGACACGAAAGAATACCAGGAAATGAGAAAGCAGAGGAATTGGCAAGAAGGGGCTCTGAATCTACATCGCAACTGGTAGACACCTCGGTGAGACCTTGATCACTGAAGCAAGAGTCATGGATTAGACCCAGCAAAGTGGCCAATAGAAGATGGTCCTCCCTAGACACCTGTGTGATTACAGAACTATGCAAAAAGACAGGAAATCCGTTTCAATCTTGATAGGAATTATAACGGGACATAGCTATCCTCGGTACTACATGAGAAAACTAAGACTCACAGATGAAGACAAGGTAAACAATAGAAATGTGACAATAAATCAATTTACGTGTTGTGAGAAGAATTACGAGTCCTGTAAAAAGATTTTTATGTTCAAACCTAGCAAAATACCTTTGGGACCAACTACTAATACGTCGAAAGAAATTCGCGGTAGTGTACTAACAATCTGAACTTGCTAGTTGAAAAAAAATCCAGTCCGTTAAACTTTTCCTAGCAATATAAAAAAATTAGTTTTAAAATTCACTTTACCGAGAAAACATTGAATTTCGGTATAATTTCCACCTCAGTCACTCTTTGTTTGGCCAGCAAAAGTATTTGACAGCTATAAACGTCAAACGGCAAAAAGGTATATTGGTGTGTAGTCACCCTTTACAACAGCAAATCTATTCAAATCGATGGTACAACAGTTGTATCGTGTATTTTTTTACTTTGGAATCGTTAAGTGACTGAGAGAGAATTGATTTACTCCTGCGTACATCATCCCCAATAATACTGTCTGATGCTGCTGTCATTCATGGCCAAATCACAATTTTGCGTGCGTGCGTTATGTCTATGACAAATACTTTACGATATTACTTGTCACAACGGACAACCGCAAAATTTGCAAAACGAAATTCGTGGTTTGGGTTGGTCGTGTTTTCGAAGGTTCAAAAGAGGAAATTCGCCATACTCGAATTCTTCGCAGAAATTAGAGTACAATTGCACTATTTCTTCGACTTTATTTTTATTTGCATATACATATGTAAAAATTAGGTGCATTACAAACAGTGAATTAATGAATGTAAAAAAAAATAATGTTTACATAGTCCTACACGATTAATTTGATAAAAAAAAAATATTACAATAAATCGTATTAAAGGTTAACAATTCGGGATAAATATGGAAACCAGTCAAAGAGATAATAGTCGATAGTTGTCACCCACATAAGAACCTCGCCACAACATCGTGGGAATGAACGTCATTCTCCTGAACAAACGAAAAGATGCTTCATGGAAATGAAAGCAATTTTGACAGACGAGGAACGCTGAAATTCAAAACATAAGCGATCGTTGATGTGATAGGTGGACACTTACTAAACTTTTTGCAATTTCAATTTTTAAGATACAGCTGAAAGAGTAGATTTTGTATGGTTTTCTCAAAAAAAATTAGTAGTTATTCTTGAAGAAGGTTCTTTTTCTCGCTCCTTTTATTTATGTTCTTTATTTCAATGACTTCAGGGCACATTATTAGGAAATTATGATGTCCATACCATCCGGAGAATTATGTATAACCTCTTAAGAATATAACGGAAAGCAACATTGCTTGCACAATTTTAGAAAGAACTATATATCCCTCACGTGTATTTATTAGATTATCACAATTCGCATAGCATTTATAAATTCAATCAAATTCGTTGTTTTGCTTATTAAAAGAAATCACACATTTCATTAACATAAGATGTCCAACAAAAGCAACATAACCAGTATGTGCACCACCCATTCAAACTCCTTCGCACTCTACTTTCCGTTTTCCGCATGATGTTAACTCTCCGACGATCAGCGAACAATGATATGGAGATCAAAGTTTTAAAAACGGAATACTCCTACCTTCACGGGGAAGAAAATTGTTGAGTCTTCTGTACGATGTTTGAACTCGGAGGGAAGTAGAAAAATGAAAAAAATACATCAGAAATTAATCGTTTGAGAAAAGGATATTCATTTTTCCGCCGAGATTTCAGCTCTACAGTTGATTTCGGTGGATTTTCGGTGCAATAAACCCCTCTCGCACGTAAAATCTACACGTCTCCCACTACATGACGTTACCATGATAATAAATGAATGTAACTCGAATCATCTGTGTACTTCGTAGGAGGAATTAGCGAGGATAAACAACGGGAGCAGAAATACGCACCACTCCGAGATTTATCCAGACTACCAATTACTTTAGGAAAAACTATGTAAAACTAAATTCGATTGTTTCGACACTATTTGTCAACGGACGTACATACTTATGTAGGTACTCACGGAGCTATCATATATGTACTTCCATTCAAAAAGAATTTCTTGTTTAGAAAAGTAGGTATAACCCATAAGTTTGTCTCAGTTTTATTTAGAGTTGAACTATTTCATTTGCCAAAATGTTTCTTTCGCTGAATACGGTAAATTAATCACCACACACTTCGTAGTTCGTACATTTTTGGTTTGTGTGAGTAGAGTGGTTATTTCGTTAATACCTGACATCTTTGCTAGGCCGAGCTGAAACTTTTGTTAAAAAATATCGGTTTGTGAAATATTGAGAGCATTAGTAATTAAATAACTCACTTAATATTCAAATTAGGTTATTTATTCTATACATTAAAGAAAGTTGAATGTGCAGATACTATAATTAAAGTAAGTAATCGCTTACATCTCGTGCGTTGTGTACTGCATGCAAATATGTGCACTGCACATATTTTTTTTTTAAACTTTTAACAATTTAAATGCGCGAGATGCATTTAAAAATAATTTAATTAAATTGCACTGGATAGTACTAATAAATCATATGTCAAAAAGAGTTCTAAATTATGGCGACTGATAGTTAAATGTCAGTTTTATGATATGGCATGTTGCAAATCGGGAACGATGGGCATTTGTTTGGCTTGCAAATTCTGTAAAATATTGGCGGTTCTTACATATATGTATTACTCTCAGCATAGAAAAGGGCTATTATTTTAAAATATTTGTACTAACATTCGTTCTTATACAAACTTACGAATTACCTAATAAAAAATGTCCTACTTCTTATTGCTATTTTTTAGGTGTATACATATATTTGGTAACCAACTCAAATGTGTGCATCAGTACTTGAATCAATTTTTGAAGTTATATTAGAAAATGGAAACAGTATAATTTTATTAAAACCTTTTGTAGTGGCTCCTTTTTCTGCTAAGACCAAAAAAATGAAAGTCTTAAGTAGCGCTAGGAAAATCGCCGGTTAATAATACGTTGTGCATTTGTTTGTGTTAAAGTGATTTTTCAAAAGCAGATCATTCGCCGTTAACACGTTCTAACTACAGAACCTTTGATTAAACATTACCCTTTTCTGCGTGATACTGCTTAAAATATGTATACGTTTATACATACATATAAGTATATGCATAAGACTAAATTTGCCGCTTATAAGTTTGAATTTAAGTTTTCTTAAATGATTACAGGATTCAAGGTGTTCGTTAGCAAGGTAAAAATAAAATAAACATTCAGCCAATTCTAGCAAAAGCTTTTGAAATTAGCTTTTACATAAATGCATCTAAAAATTATAACTCGACCATCTGGAGGTTGATTTCTCATGTTTATTGGTTTCTTCAGTGAATTCCGACCAGAGTACTACATACAAAACGCCTGGCTGTTTTCAATTCAGAATTGTCTGTCGTTTTTATGGCCTTAGACTCCATGTGGCGTCAATCCTCTTGTTCTACACGACTGGGCTTAGTGGAACTTTTTATTTTACTAAGGCGTTAGATTCTCTGAAACGGTGTCAATTGGCGTTCATAAAATAGTGATCTTACTAAAATTCAACGGAAAATGTAGATTTTCCTGAACGTTGTTCTTTGTTTTATTATTTATGTAAATCTAATCGTATAGTGCGAAAATAAAAAGAAAAATATTTTATTTTGCATAACTATCAGTTTTTTAAAATATATGAATAATATAGTTTACGTGATAATTGAGATTTATTACATTAGGGCGCGATTTCAATTGTTTTCGTTTTTGTTTTTTAATTTTTTTTTCTCCTGTCAAATAGCAAAATCATCGGGCTCTGGTTTTGCTCTGGATGTTCTATCAATTTATATCGAGCACATAGAGCGCGCTCTGGGCACACTCTAAGCGAAAAAAGAAACACGCGCAGAGAAACACGAACATTTTTTTTGACAATTCAGGCTCTGCTCCGAACTAAAAAAGAAAAACACCTAATAGGCTTCTTTTGTTTAGGCATTTCAATTATTCAGCCTTGTCCTGTTTCAATTTGTTAAGGTTTCTTCCAGTCTTTCAATGTGATAAAGTTTTCTGCATCCGTTCTTTTGTGGCGCCGTGGCTCAGTGGTTAGTGCGTTGGACTATGGAGCAAGGGGTTCGAGGTTCGAATTCCAGTCGGAACACTTAAAAGTTTTTCACGGCCCCACTTCTCGCGAGCGTCTGATAAACATCCGAGACTACAACTGTCCTGAGAAAGCTTCTTAAATAACCTTCTATTTGTGTAAAGAATATAACACGCACAACAAGAATGGTTGTGAGAAGCTAGGCCCACCAGTTTTGATGTAAAAATAATTTGCAGTTGAAAAGCAAACTAATTCTACTAGACCTGATAACTAATATGTCAAAAAGGGATGACAAATGAAATATTAGCACTAATGGAAGAAAGGAGGAAAAATAAGGCAAATGAAAATAGATACAAAGAATTACAAAAATTGATAAGAAATAAGATTAGAAAGGCAAGGAATAGGTACTTACAAGAACAATGTGAGGAATTAGAGACACATGAGAGTAATCATGACAGCTTTAACTTGCACAAAAAAATAAAGGAAATTTCTGGTACTGGAAGAAAAAAGCAGTTCGGGGTACTAAAGGACAAGGAAGGCAAAATCCTAGTGGACACGAAAGACAAAATAAGACGGTGGAAAGAATACATTGAAGAGCTTTTCATGGATGAAAGAGACGAACTGGAACCTTTTCGCGGATCTGAAGGACCGGGAATAATGAAAGAAGAAATAATAAATGTTCTAAAAGAGTCCAAAAATAAAAAAAGCAATAGGTCCACATAAATTACCAAATGAACTTCTGAAGCTTATCAATGAAGAAAGTATCCCCGTACTAGTCAATCTGCTCAACACAATTTATAGATATGGCAAGATTCATAAAGACTGGTTGGAAACTACCTTTATAATATTACCGAAAAAAAGTGAAGCTGTACAGTGTTCTGACTACAGAACAATTAGCCTAATGAGCCATGCGTTAAAGATCTTCCTAAAAATAATACACAAGAGAATATATAATAAACTTGAAAATGACATAAGCTCCTCCCAATTTGGATTTAGAAATGGCTTTGGAACCCGCGAGGCGCTATTCGCTTTCAACGTATTAGTTCAACGAAGTTTGGAGATGAACAAAGACGTTTTTGTATGCTTCGTAGATTACGAAAAAGCCTTCGACAGAGTACAGCACAACAAAATGGTAGAGATCCTTGAAAGCAAACATATAGATATGAATGACAGCAGAGTGATCAAAAGCCTATATTGGGGGCAAAAAGCAAAAATAGCAATGGAGGGTGAAGAATCCGATGAAATAAAGATTCGTAGAGGAGTGAGACAAGGATGCATTCTATCACCATTACTTTTTAATATGTACTCCGAAGAAATATTCAAAGAAGCAATAAAATAAAGTGACGGTGGAATGAAGATAAATGGAGAAAAATAGAAACATTTGAAATGTGGATATATCGAAGAATATTACGCATTTCTTGGATAGATAGAATAACTACCGAAGTAGTACTACGACGGATAAAGAGAAAAAGAGAACTAATATACCTAATTAAAAAAAGAAAAATGGAGTACCTAGGACACGTCTTAAGTAACAACAAGTACAAACTTCTGTAACTTATTTTACAAGGAAAGATAGAAGGAAGAAGAACGGTGGGGGGGACAAAGACTACCATGGAAGTCAAACCTTCGGGAGTGGCTCAATCTTTCCGCCACAGAAATAATAAGAAGTGTCACAAAGAAACAAACAATACAAGTGATGATTTCCAACCTCCGCAGCGGAGAGGAACTTTAAGAAGAAGAAGATGTCAAAAAGGCAACGAAAGTGTACAGATAAGACTAAATCTGAAGACAAGAACTTTAAAAAATTGAAGTTACGCTTTGAGACGAAATTTCATTTTTTTATTCTAGTTTGAACCATAACCATTCAGTTTTTTAGGCTACTAACAAAAGATAACTTGTAAAATTTAATTTTGTATCATGCTCCTCGTACTATAGATCTCCCCTACCTAGTAGAGAAGAATTTATTTGTTTATTTTTAATTATTTTTGTTCGGCTATATTATGTTAAAAAATGTTGGTTCGTTTATCCGGTATTTTATAACATAACGAAATAATCGCGACAGGCAGTATAAAGTATATACAGCTGCGGTCAAAAAATAACACCATAAGGATTAGCACTTACAACGAATGTTGATTCTTTTTTTTAAACATCACACGAAATCACTTGCATCAACTATCTTCAAACGTTTAAAATTATCGCAGTATACAATTTCCACTTTGGTAGGGCGTTATAGGAAGTAGGATGAGGTAGTATTATACGTATTTTAGCTTTTCTGTATGTTTATCTTCTTTTTTGTGTCATATTTACATAAAATTAATACCGACATTTAATCTTTCTTTCAGTTCTCAAAACGTTGGTACATTGACGACTGCTGATTTTAAAACTAATAATTGACAATTCTTGCCAAAAAGGAACATTTTTGCAAATATATTTACACTACTTATTGTAGTTATATATTTTCACTTACATAAGTATCAAAATTTATTCCAAGAGAAAAGAGAAATATTTCTATTATAAGAGGATGGCGGTAATGTTAACGACAGAAGAAGCTAGCAAACTGTTAGACTTCTCGGAAAAATTAGATATCGGCTTGTTGGATAAAATTGTTGAATGTCTTTACACGTCGCAAGGAGAGCAACTTCGTCTAGCACAAGATATACTTACAACTTTAAAGGAACATCCCGATGCTTGGACAAGGGTTGATAGTATACTTGAATATTCCCAAAACCAGCAAACAAAATTTTATGCTCTTCAAATTTTAGAAGAAGTTATTAAAACTCGTTGGAAAATTTTGCCACGAAATCAATGTGAAGGGATTAAAAAGTATGTAGTAGGATTAATTATAAAAACGTCATCAGATCAGGTAACGATGGAAGCAAATAAAGTATATCTGAATAAATTAAATATGATTTTGGTGCAAATACTGAAAAGAGAGTGGCCGAAAAATTGGCACACTTTTATCAGCGATATAGTTGGAGCCTCAAAAACAAATGAAAGTTTATGCAAAAACAACATGGTTATATTAAAAAATTTAAGCGAAGAAGTATTTGACTTTTGCGGAGGGCAAATAACACAAACAAAAGCGAAACATTTAAAAGATGCTATGTGCTTTGAGTTTTCGGAAATTTTCCAGCTATGTTCTTTTGTTCTCGAAAGCTCTATGAATGCTCCTCTGATTGCGGTTACCCTCGATACTCTTTTAAGATTTCTTAATTGGATCCCACTGGGTTATATTTTTGAAACAACACTTGTTGAAACACTTATTTTTAAGTTTCTTAGTGTCCCTATGTTTCGGAACGTAACTTTAAAATGTTTAGCGGAAATTGCAGGCCTGAATGTGCCTAATTATAACCAAAATTTTGTTAAACTCTTCAAAGATACAATGGAGCAATTAGACCAAATGATTGGACAAAATACAAATATGAATCACATATATGCTAACGGATCTGATATGGAACAAGAATTCGTTCAAAATTTAGCGATGTTTTTATGTACATTTCTTAAAGAACATGGGAAGCTCGTGGAAGATGTAAAGTATATTGAATATTTAAATAAAGCCTTGCTTTATTTGGTAATGATATCTGAAGTTGAAGATGTTGAAATATTTAAAATTTGCCTCGAATATTGGTATAGTCTCGTGGAAGATCTTTACAATTCAGACGGACTCAATTCGGCACACATACAACCAGATGCTGTTTCTCTAGCAAAACGAAACTCATTCTCACGCCGTCGTTTTTACGCCAATATTCTGTCGAAAGTAAGGTTCATAATGATATCTCGCATGGCAAAACCCGAAGAAGTTCTGGTTGTGGAAAACGAAAACGGAGAAGTTGTAAGAGAATTTATGAAGGATACGAATGCAATCAATTTGTATAAAAATATGCGTGAAACCTTGGTATTTTTAACACATCTGGATTATGCCGACACTGAGCGTATCATGACACTTAAGCTTTTAAATCAAGTGAATGGTACGGAATTTTCATGGAAAAATTTAAACACTTTATGCTGGGCAATCGGATCAATATCAGGTAAATTGGAACAAAATGAAATGTTTGATGTGGCATTTCTGCTAAAATTTCGCAAGAAAAAAAGCAAATATTTTATTTTATTTTACATCGAATATATGTACATATGTATGTATAATCCTTTTATGATAACTATTCTTGTTTAACATAATTACAAATAAGGTGTGAATGTTTTCTCTATACGCCCTACCCTTCATATTTTCAGGTACATACATATTTTCAAACTTTTATTATGAATTGCTCGCCCTGGATTGTCGCATTTTCTAATTACATACATATGTATATACAGTCCCTGGCGATATTATTAGAGGCACTATAGATTTTATGCAAAATCTCAATTAAAAGCTATTTTAATTAGGTTTTCGAACATTGTATTGCACTTTAATTAATTTTTATGCAGAATATAAACTATTTCCTACTATTTTATATAAATAAAACAACATACATATTTCAATATTTTTGCTATTTTTTTTTTCAATATTTGTTGAGCCTTCTTTTGCCTTAATAAGAGCCTCAATTCTGCATGGCATACTGTCAGTGTAAGATTGGACTGTTTCCTGCATTTGTGGGTGGTGATTCCATACACACCGAACCGGCAGAATGGGAAAATGCGACTGAAAGAAGTTTGTACTTGTTTTACGCTCTGTTACCAAAACAAATTTGATAAACAAAACTTAGTTTCTGAAACTTTAAAAGTTAAAAATATTGCGTATAATCTAATAATTATAAACAAATCTAGAGTCCGTCTAATAATATGGTCAGTTTAACTGAATGGTTTTCCGCTTGATAGAGCACCAATTGAAATCAAATATCGATATGAAAAAATGCTACCTGTCTCAAAGTCCAAAACATCCAAATAAAACAAGGCAACATTTTGTTTTTCTAAATTAGCGCATTTAATATAATACACATTGAAAGCATGGCAGTCACACAATTTTTCAACTCGAATGCCAAGTCGTATTTTGTTTCGTATTTAGAGTCGCATCGAAATTAAGTTCCTATTCTTCGATTCATAGCTGATGCATATAACACTCTAAAGTAGTAAAGTACGGACACACTATCAGTCCGTGCTTATGTTCTGAACTGACTGCCAATTAACCAATTTACCAAAATTTAAGAACCATCAGTCGTTTGTTGACGATATTACTTTGTGTGCAAGTAGTTCGAGAATACAAGACACAAATTAAACTAAAAAATAGTTTTAATAAATTAGACCACGGCCACGGGCACTTCATAAGGGCTGTATAGAAAAGAGCATAGGGGATCATACGGTCCATTCCACACGGACATGAAATATGTACATACTTCGAATATTCATAAGAAAAAACACATTTTTTAAGAGTTCAAATAACTTTTTAATAAATTTATGTAGAGATATAATACTTACTTTCTCAACAAACAACAAAGTATAGCGAACAGAAATACATTCACATCATAGCACACCGACACTACTGATTTAGCACAATCAACCAAAATATTTTAGGAATCGAAAATAATATTTTTCTAAAATCCGATTTACAATATTGCTCAAAAAAGCTAAAGTTGGCTGCAGAATTTTTAAATATTAGAGTTCACAATTCGCTGAATAGGATTGGAAACCGATTGATCATTTCTCGTGTTACTTGCACCTGTACCTACAGGTAGTCAATTTGGCGAAAAGTCAATTTGCGAGAAATACTACTACTATGATTTAGTTCAAATTTCATACTTGGACTAGTAAGAAGTTATGCAACACGATGGCGTACTACTTTTTGGTCTGAATATGTTATAACGATACTTACGGCCAAAGTGACTAAAAGCCGATTTGCTTGAAAACGCCTCCAACGATTTTATTTAGATTTTCACATAAGATTAAAGAACCGATTTTTATTAAATTTTATAGTAAGTTAGTCTTTTTAAACTCTGAAGTGGCATGCAACGTTTTTGGCTAAAACTGCTTTGAAAGGTACTTTACTTAAAGTCAAATTTATTAAAATACGCTTTTCTCAAAAACTACGCTCGTTATTGTTTTATTTTCATATTTCTTTTACAAAACTCTATAAGATGGCATACCACGTTTTTGCTCAAAATTGGCTAAAATTTTACTTTTCTTACAGCCAGCTTAACAAAAACACGATTTTCATATCATATTTATACGCAAACATGAATTTTGTCCCTTCTTCTTCCCACTGAATCGATTTTCAAAATGATATACCAAAACCTTTTCCCCACAGATGCTCCCTATTTTATAGTTTAAGGGGAGATTGATCACAATGGTACAATAGCTTGCTGCCATGGTTTGAGAAAAAATTTTCACCAGAAAGAAGAAACGTACCAATCTGGGTAAAATTACCATTATTACTAACAAAATATATCTCAATGGCTGTGGAACTGCGGAATCAAAAACTTAGAAAATGTTATATTAAGGTTCTTTTATGGCACTGTTGTTGAAACTCTCAACATAGCCAATTTTAAAAAAAGAAGCATCATTTCTAAATTAATAATCACTTTTTATACGTCTCTATTACTGTAAAACACAGCTGTTGTCATGGAAACGTCTCCTCACACTACAGGTTTTTATTGGTGCGCAGGTGCTACTGGATTTGTTTGAATATCATTTTTCATTGGTTAAAAAACAGAGAGATAAAGAAAATATTGTTACATTTTTAGGGACTTACTTTGGGTGTTCTTAGATTCATTTGAGTCCAAAAGGAATGACTTTATGGGTGAAACCAACGAAAAATGACATACATAGTAACGACGTTGCTTATTTTTCAAGATTATTTTTAATCAAATCCTGAAAGATCACACGACGTTTTTGGCCAAACTGCTTAGAACGATGCTTCACTTACATATGCATACCTACATATATGTTCGTGTATTTTTTTTCTACCTCAAATACACACGAATTTTAGATATACATAAGTCCAAGTTTGTACGATCCAGTCGTGCACTTAATTTATCGTGTTTTTAGCCAGTGGCCTCTTAACTAATAAGATGGCGAATCGGGTCTCATATTTTAGTCTGGAACACGATTGAAGTTTTTTTTTTTTAGAAGTTTTAGAAGTTTATTTCATTATTTCATTAATCCATTACATTATTTTTACCTGCGAAGCCACATGGCTTATCTGCAGGAGGTTATATCTCGAATGCATATATGCAATAATAGTATTGTCATTAAAATTTCTGTTAATTTAAATTAAGTGCTACTTGTGCAAGCTTTTTTTTTTTTTTTTTAAATTCATTTTAGGTAGTTATATTTTTATATTTTATATATTGGACATTTCAATTGCTCAAATGAACTATTATGTGTATTATATGTTGTTCGAAAATCACTGATTGATATTCCAAGTAAATTTGGATAATTTAGATACATTATTTAATATATATAACAATAATTTACAATAAATGTTTGAACTAGTGACCAGATTATAAATTCTAACTAAGCTAAGAATATATTTTAATTTATTATCAAAATAAGAAAATGTGTAAAATACTCTGTTGCCATTGTTGTGTACACTTGTGGTCATTCAAATTTAGCCACTAAAATGAAGCCAATTATTTAGTTCAAAATCAAGAAACTTATTAACGTAACGAAATTAATTTTTTATAGGAAAATATACATTTTATATTAGAAATTCATATATCATCTTATTTTTAACAAAAATTTAGTAAACGCTTAGTTTTAGCAAATATTTGTTTAAATTGCATAAGACCAAGTGGACATATAAGTAAGCCATTTGCAATCAAGATCATTTATACTTAATTTACTTTATTTTGGAGTACGTTTTACCTTTTGTACAGTTAGTTTTTGGTTAGAAATCCCTTCTGCGTTATTACATCGGCACATCTATTGCTCATTGTACCTACCAGCGATGCACATTGGGAAGGGGTTATTTTATTAAACTCTTGTTGGATTATGTTCCAAAGCGAAGCCTTATTCATGGGTTTTCCAGCCGCAACCACCCTTTTTATGATGCCGCTTAAATTTTCTATGGAGTTCAAATCGGGGTTTTAAGAAAGCCACTCTAGCACTTGGATAGAGTTGGAGTCCAACCAGGACTTCACGACCCTAGAACAATGCTTCGGGTCGTTATCCTGATGAAATACCCATGCTTGTGGCAAATTATCGGCGTAATCGCTATTCAAATGGCTGTCGAATATCCCTATAAATTTCACCTGGCAAATTTCCATTTATTTGAATAATAGGGCCAAATCCAGATGAGGTGAAACACACCCAAACTATCACTGATGACCCACCATGTTTAACCGTTTAATTTATGTATTTTGGGTCCAATTCTTTTAATGGAGGACGCCTGACGTATGGTCGTCCGTCATTCCCAAAAACGTTGAACTTGGATTCATCGCTCCTGACGACCAAATTCCAGATATTTTTGATTTTATGGAGATGTTCCTTCGCGAACTGTAGTCTTCGAGCAATATTTTTTCGCGACACGTTCGGTTTATTGTTCTGACAACAATATCAGCTCAGATATCAAACGAAGGATCACTCTTGCCAATCGCTGTTTCTTTGGCCTAAGAAGGCAATTGAGTAGTAAGGCCTTGTCAAGAAGCACCAATGAAACTCTTTATAAGACCCTCATCATCCCAGTCCTGCTCTATGGCGCAGAAGCATGATCCGCGTTTCGAACGCAAAATCCTTCGGATGATTTTCGGTCCCGTTTGCGTTGACGGGCTATGGAGAAGAAGATTTAACAGCGAACTCTACGAGCTGTACAGCGACATCGACCTAGTCAGACAAGTACGTATTAGCCGTCTAAGATGGCTAGGACATGTAGAGCGGATGGACATCAACTCTCCGGCCCGAAGAGTCTTCGAATCCATCCCGGAGGGACAACGCAGTAGAGGAAGACCTCGCCTTAGGTGGCGTGCACAAGTGGAAGAGAACCTCAACCAACTTGGAGTACGTAACTGGAGGCAGTTAGCCAAAGTCCGCGCTAACTGGAGAGGCTTGTTGGTTGAGACCCAGGTCCACCCCGGACTGTAGCGCCACCTAAGAAGAAGTTCGGTTTACTTCTCGCGATTCGTTAATTCATTTTTTTTTTCTTAAAGTCGTCTGCGTATGGTTCTTGCCGATATTTTCACCTCACAGTCCGTTTCCATTTTGGGCTCGTAATTGCACAGGTGCTAAAAAGGGATTTGTTTTGGACCGCTTGATGAGTTGCCTGTCTTCAACTGGAGTGGTTTTACGCAGCTTTTTTTTGACAGATCCTACGTTTTATAAAAAAAAACAAATTTTTTCCTTAGGTTGCGTTCCTTACTTTACCTTGCGAAAAGCCTAAAGTTTGTTTTACTTTCGTAACACTTTTGTGTAGAAGTTTTATCTTTTCCCATTTCTGTTAAGATATTAACTTGTTCACTTTAAATAAGTAAACAAGTGATTGAAATGCATTTTGATTAAAAGTCGTCTACATATATATTAAATTAACCTGTTTTAAATTAAATGGCTTAATTATGTGACCACTAGCACTACGACTCTATAAGAAGTAACTGCGCGCTGTTTAAAAACAAAAAATCTTTAATCTTCAATTCACATGTGGTTTTCATACAGAGTAAGTTAGTAACTATTAAAGAAAGTATACACAAATTAATACAGGAAAATATTATTGAAAATCATTGGGTGTATTTGCTTTGTGGCTTAATTATATGACCACAAGTGTATGTCCTGGAAGTGCAAAAGATTGTCGATGAACCCTCAAACAAGTGTATCAATTACCACGGCCTTAGTCATTAAGTTAAGCCATTACAAACCGTTATTTGCAAACCAGATTTAATCTGATTCAAACCGCTATTTAACAATGAAATTGTCTTGTCTGGACACTCGTTCGTATCATCTGGACAGCAGACCCATTGAAAATTGTCAGATTTGCGAGGTTTCAGACATCTGGTGATTAAATCATTGCTAAATGTTTTTGTTGTTATTTCAGTGTTAGGAAAGGAGGTAATTTCGTCACTCGATTCCCCAATTTAAAACTTAATATTCAATTATTATTTTTTTTAAAACAAAATTGAAATAGTATTCGAAGTTAGATTTCAGTCATAAAAGAAAGTACCATTTATTTATTTATAAATCAAGAAAATATACAAAATAAAATGTTGGGCATTTAAAAATTCTTGGGACTTTTACAAACTTCGTCTAGATAAAAAAAAAATGTTTCAGTACTTAGTGTATTCACCTGCAATATTCTACTGTTATTACTTTTTCCCACGCTTAATACGTGGTAGATTTTGAATTTGGTATACATTTTCTTAATGCCCATCCATTCGGTTGACAGAACTTCGGTGCACGACATAATGTGTTGTGTTATTTTGATATAAAAACATTTAAAAAACAAAAAAAAAGTAATAAAATTCTTAGGTGAGGTAAGTAAGCGAGTGGAAAAATTCACATCACCACGCTCAGGTCAATACAGACCTAACCCTAGTTCTACAAATGTGTTCTCTACGAACTACCAAAATCTCCAGTATATTTTATGAAGTTCAAGATGTCATTAATTGGTTCGTTGGATAATTCTTCAAGGTCTTAGAAGAAGTTTAAATATGGGGCAGTGGCAGAAAGGGCAAGTATTGCTTTTGTGAAAAAAATTGAACTTGATAAAATTATTTAAGCAAAGTTTTTCTTTTTTTTGTAATAGGCCTTAAAATTTTCTAAAATTTACTCAACCACCCTATCTAGTCACGCCCACTTTTTAAAGGAATTTTTTTTAAAACAAAACATTGTGTAAACTCCACGCCTACTTTACTGGAAAGAGCAAGACTTGGATATTAATCCTGATAAAATTGTACAATTATAGCATAACGGTGCAAGTACGTACCCAGCCGTGCACTTTATTTATAAGTAAAATTTACATGAACGGATTTAGTTTCGTTGATTACAATACCCCAAATCTTTTTCCACTCATTTACTTTATCCAATGCTTCTTGTGATTTCCCGGTAGTCTTTTCGACGACCGTTTAACCTACTGCCAAGATATCAGTGTCATCGGCATATGAAGCTAATGTAGTGCTTTCTGTCTACAGAATATCGCAAGTTTATAATAAATACAAAATTGGACCAAAGACGTTTTCTTATGGTACACCAGCCTTTATTTCCTTAAAGACTGAATACTCATTTCCGCATTTGACGCGAAACAGTCTATTCGTGAAGTAAGCCTTCAAAATGTTGTACAAGTGCTCGGGCAGTGCTTGTCGTAATTTGAAATTTAAGTCTTCATTCCACACTTTGTCAAAAGCTTGAGAGACGTCAAAAAAATACGTTTGAACAAATCTATTTTCCTTCGAAGGATTTTTCGATTACTTGTTCAATTGTCGAATGCTTGCTTCTGAATCCGAATTGGTGATCCGGGTTAAGATGCTTTTCTTCCATAACAGAACGTATTCGTCTGAGCAAAATTTTTTCGAGTACATACTTTAGATATAATTGAAAGAAGCGAAATTGGTCTGTAAGATTTTTTCATTCGGCGGTATACCGGGTTTAAGGACCATTATGACCCCCGCGACCTTCCAGTGATTGGAGCCATATTCTCGTCTTAGTGCAGAATTAAGTATGGAAATGAGCTTCATTACTTAACGAGCTTTTAAGTGGCCCTTACACGGTCAATCGATTGACGTTTTTCTTTTCTCCCTTTTTCCAGTGGATATGTTTTAACGTAACTGGTCGGCGCTTTCTTCTTTTTAGGAGTATTTTTCCAGGTGCCATTTTTCAATAAAGCGATCAGTTTTGACTTCAAGTTCACGGGGCGTTTTAAGTGACGCTCAATGTTTGCTTCCATATATTTCATAAAGCCAGCCCAATAGGTTTTCGTGCTAGTTAATCTGGCTGGTCCTACTTTTTTAATAAGACCTTCACTTATCGTCATAATGATTGGAGAATGATCAGAGGATAGATTAAAGCTTTCTTCAACTACTTTATAGTTGTCAAGTACTCCTTTTACAACAAAGAAATCGATCAAATCTGGTATCTTTTACCTTTCAGAGTGGAAATCAAAATTATATTCCCTACTCGCAGAATAAAGCATCCTATCCTTCTGAGAAACGCACAGTGAACCCCAGAAGCAATGAACCAATAATAAAATTTGGTTTAAAAAAGTTAAAGATATTGGTAACATCACTTGCTTTAAGTCTAGGTACATCACGATTGGCAATAAATAGATATAACGTTGAAAGAAAAATTCTTACTCGTACGGTGTTTATTTGCATTGCTCTTCGAGATTAGCGAGAATTATGGAAAAGACGTGAGATACCACATCTTGCAATATTACCGTTTGCCACAGCTTGCAGATCGTTAGTAATCGCGCTGGACTGTGACATTATCCGTCTTCGCTACGTGAGCAAAAGATTGAACGCCAATATTCGGATGTTTGGGGTACATTTTCCTTAGCACGTTTGAGTTTTTCTTCCTTGGTCGAATTCGAGGCTGCCTTTTTCGTAACCATCTTTGATTTTTCCCTAATTGGTTTTGAATTCGGGTGCGCTGTAGATTTAAGCTTGTCGCGCCTGTTTTGAAGCTCTTTGGCCACTTCGCAACCTCGATAATTGGCTGGGTGTTTTCCTTTGCAGTGTATCAAAGTGGCTGGGATTTGTTTATTTAAGGGGGACTCCTGTGAGTGGTGTTTACCCGGACATATCACGCATCGCGGCTCTTTTTGGCAATTCGTTTTTAAATCCTTGGCTGCGGTTACACTCCGGAATCGATATTGTGTTCTTGCGTATTGGTTCAATTTTGACTATGATGTTTAAGATCATATTTATACCGTAAATTAAATCGGTCTTATCGAAACTTAGCATTTATAGCGGGAGTCCACGTCTTACCAGTATTTCCTGGTTCCCTTCAGAATGTTTTTCTTTTTCGATAATATTCACCGTCTTTCATGACTTCTTTTTTAGTGCACGATGTGTGGAGTCATCTTGCCACAACACGCAGAGGTCTTTCAAGCTTGTTTTCGTACGTAAACCACTGGATCTTCTCGTTATTTAATTTTTGCGATTATGCTCGGGAGTCGTTGGAACTATTAACATTGTTACCTTAAATGTTAGTGCCAAAGTTCCTTTAAGAAGACAATGCAATTTAGTATAATCCGTAATACCGATAACATTTATCGGTGGCGGAGGATATCTTTTTGAATGAAATTGCTTCTCTCGCAAGGTTTTCGCTTTTCTACTTTTTATGGTTCTACTACAGGTGAAAAACCAGCCTTGTGTTTTTTCTAGACGTCCATCCAATCCGTTTCGCGTGCTAACTCATCTTCATCCGTCCGATATTCCTGAGTAGGCGAACGCTGTTGGTACGCTAGGTACGCTATTTTTTTGGGAGCTTTTCAAAGGTTTATTTTCTTATCAGAGTAAATTTAACTCTTTCTTAAGCTCACGGTAGAGTTGTTCTATTTCGGTAAGCTTGATTCCGAGATTGTCGTACTTTTTGATTTCACTGAGTCGCGCGGCTGACTTCTTTTTCCGTAGATAATTTTGCTTACGTCATTGTATGCGATAGTGAACAGTGTCACTGATAAAGGTGAACATTGGGGAATGGCGTTATTTAGATGGTGTACATTGGAGTAGCAGTTATTTGTTTTGACCCTAAAATTTCTGTTCTTTAATAAAGCTTTTATGTAAGAATACATTTTAGGCCTAATTCTCCACTTAAGTAGTTTAATTAGTACTATCTACTAATGCCAATGCGGTTAAAGACTCGAAATCCAAGGTTAGGATCTAGAAATATTTTTTTGCAGAGAGTGAAAATGCAATAATTATCTATGTGGAGTAAAAAATCGATTATGTTTCGCCCATATTTGCACTCAACTTGATTTGGATTAATGAGTTTCCTTTTTCTATGAGCCAAAGGAGTATCCTGGGTATAATTTTTGTGCAATACTTTAATACATGGTAACAAGGATATAGGTCTATAGATCTATAACCGTTTGTAATTGTCGGCTGTTTTGGGATCCGGTATTGTAGCAATTTTCCATATTTGTCGAAATATGCCTTGGCCAAAGATCAGATTGCATAATCTTATGATTCTTTGTTGTGCGATCGATGGGACTTTCTTAAGATTGGGTGAGAGACCCGGTCGTAGCCAGGAGTTTTTCCTTTCACCACACCTAGGCAACTATCTTTCGATAGTGGAAAATAGAACAGTATTAAAAGAATGAATGAATGAAACAGTTGTGAAAAGGGAAAATTAAACAAAAAGCATCTCATCATAGAGGTGTACAACATGTGATTGCGACAACCATACAATTTCAATTTCAACCTGCACAAAAAAGTAAAGAAAATATCCGGTGTAGAACGTAAGAAGAGGCTAATACCCTTAGAAACATTGAATAGAAATTCTTGCTAAATGCGAAGGAAAAGTTGAAACAATGGCAGACGTACATTGGGAACTCTTCTGGGACGAGAATATTCATGTAGAACCAAAAGTCCAGTTAAAATTACAGGTACAACATAGTAAGATGATGGAAATACTAAGGGGTAGAAATATAGACAGGAATGCTGCCAATATTATTTAGAACCTCTACAAGAATCAGACGCCAAATGTCTAGATGCTGAAGAATCGAAAGAGGGCCATTTTTAATATCCTGTCAATACACCCAGACGTAGGAGTAAAAATCAATGGATTGATAATCAACATCATAAGATACGCAGATGACGCAGTAATAATTGCAAATAATATAAATACGGGCTAAAATTAATGCAAACAAAATAAAAAAAAAAAGCTTTTAAAATGTGGGTGTGCAGAAGAACTCTACGTATAATTTCATGGGTAGACAGATTTACAAATGAGAAAATCTTAAGACGGGTGAAGAAAAAAAAGGGAAATACTTCTTTCAATCAAAGAAAGAAAACTTCACATTATGAGGAACAACAAATATTAACTCCTCCAATTGATGCTACAAGGAAGAATTGAAGGGAGAAGAAGCGTGGGGGGCCGAGGTCAACACTTGGTTATCTATCAAACCTGAGAGAATGGCTCAACCAATCTCCGGAATGGAGTGGAACCATAAGAAGAAGATGAAGATAGAGGTATTAATTGCGGAAAGTTTGACTTCTATAGGAGTAAAATTCAAATCGTTAGAGTTGTAAGACCAGGTTTTTGTAAGATGCTCGTACAATTTATGTGAATCGGTAATGGATTCAGGCTCAGCGTACAGAGTTTTGATTAGGTAGCGGTTGTAATTTCCTGTTAATGGTTTAATATCGTTCCACACATTCGCTGACTGGTTGAGTCCGGCTTTATGTTCGATGTAAATTTGTGCAAGCTTGCTTTTTTAGCAAGTTTAGCTGAACTCGTCAATAGCAATGGGACTTAATACCACAAGAGTGTGCCTTAACGGTTTTATCAGGTATGTCCTATAATTTTAATTGTCTAACCAGGAAATCTTGAGATAAAGGAATCAAGTACCACCGTGAAGTGGCACATTGAAATTCTGGTGGATTTTCGAAGAGGAGGGGATAATAGCACATTTACTCGGCATTATTGCTTATTTGCCATGCGGTGGACACTGCAGCTGATACAGATGCCAAATCACAAATTCACCCGGCATCAATTTCATTATGCTATTTTAAATGACATTTACGCATCAGATGTGAAAACTTTGCGAAAATAAACGTTATGGATAAAAAGTGAACAAGAAGTGGGCATTGACCGTTTTAAAAAGCGAGAAATTTCCAATTTCTATAAATGGGGTTGAATCGGTTGATTTGGCTCACTTTGAATTGAAGCCCTTATAACTGCGATACACTCGGTAGTTCAACCGGTGCGTTGTCTTACTAACGTAGAAACATTCAATAGTGAATATGTTAAAAATTAGAGTAAGCGTTCTCAAAGTTGCAACCACTGCCTCAGAATTTCGGTGGTATTTACTTGGGCAAGTATTGCTTTCATGAAAAAAATCGAACTCGAGATTTTAATCAAAATTCCGGCTGTCTGTCTGTCTGTCTGTCTGAGCTGGACGGATTTGCTTCAAACTTCATATCTGAATTTTTATAAAACTTATTTTTTTTTTTAATTTTTACTGGGTCGTACGTACTTGCACCGTAATGCTATAAGTGTAAAATTTTATCAGGATTGAAGTCCAAGTCTTGCTCTTCCCAGTAAAGTAGGCGTGGCGTTGGAATTTCGATGGAATAATAGGCAAAAAATTGTAGGAGTTTACTCAATGTTTTGTTTTTATAAAAACGCCCTTAAAAAGTGGGCTTGGCCAGATAGGGTGTTTGAGTGAATTATAGAAAATTTTAAGGCCTATTACTTTGCTCAAATAATTTTTCCTCAATTTTTAGTAAAAATTTTGAAAAAAATTATTTTTACAAAAGTGGGCGTGGCAATTCCAATATTTGGAACGCCATTATTTTGCATTTGTCTTATAACCTAGAAATATTAGTTTTTAGCTCAATCGCCGAACAAATACCCGAGAAACCGCTGATTTTCAATATTACCGTTATTCAAATTTTTCGTGAAAAACGTGGTATGCCACCTCAGAGTATATGCCCAAACTAACCCACTTATCAAATTTTATCGAAATCGTTAAACCCGTTTTCAAGAAAATCCACTTTAACCGAAATCGGCCATAAGTAAACCTCCCTAAATTTTGAGGTTAGAATGAAAATTCCAATATCGCCTCTAGGGATTATCTCACAGACCACAGATTTGGAGTTTGAAGTAAATCCGTCCAGCCGTTTAGGCTGCAGTCGCATATACAGATAGACAGACGGAATTGCCGGATCTACTTTTTTGGACTTCTCCATCATAGTGATGTCAAGTTTGATTAAAATCTCGAGTTCGATTTTTTTCACGAATGCAATACTTGCCCTATAGGTATATGTATGTAGGTGGAAGTAAAAAAGTACAAAGGGGTCAAATCGCGGTCAATTGACATCGTCAAGACGATAACACGATTTGGGAATTTGGTGCGCAAAAGATCGATTGATCTGCATGAACCAGAGGTCGTCCAAATTCATGTCTTTGAATTTCAGTAAAAAAAAAAGTCGGTTAACATGGCTCTGTAACTCCCACCGTTGACCGAAACGTTGTTCCCAACCTCATTTTCGAAGAAAAATGGTCCACCGATGCCACCACTCCACAATCAGAACTAAACTTTCACTCTCTGTGGATGCAATAACGTGTGGGTTCTCCGAGCCCCAGATACGGCAATTTTGTTTGTTAACGTAGCCGCCGAGATGAAAATGCACCTCGTCAGAAAAGATGATTTTTCGCCGAACATCGTTGTCCAATTACAGCTGCTCTAAAGCCCTAACGAAGCGATAACGAAGCGGATGGTCGTGCGCCTTCAATTGCTGAGTCAATTGGACCTTGTAAGCGAATAATCCGAGATCTTTGTGCAGAATTCTCCTCAGGCTAGTGTGTGAAATGTTGAGCTGTTGAGATCGATGGCGAGTTGATGTTCGTGAATTGAATCTCACACTCTCGGCTACAGCAGCCACATTCTCGTCTGTGCAGCACGACGACGGGCCCATGAGTGTTGTACACTAGCATACCAGTCTCACGAACTTTTTGCACAAATTTGCGTACAGCGTACAGGTGGTGCTTCATTTCGGCCAAAAATTATTTTCAAATAACCCACTGTTTGGGCTTTTTTTTTTTTTTTGTAAGAAGGTGGAAAGCATCAAACCCCGGTTACCCACGGTACCGCCGTTAGGCATTTCATCACAGGGGGGGTTTTTCAGCCGTAGCTGCTTCTCTCTTAGTCTGCATGTCCGGAGGTGTAAGTGTGAAAGTCTGTCTGTCGGTGTGTGTATTATGTACGTATGTATGTATGTATCATTGTGTCAGGTGTGTATGTATGTGTATGTGTCGCAGATTCTTACCGTCGGGTTGCTCGTTCTTCCAGGCGAAGCTGCTGCATTATCATTGTGATAACTTCATTTGCCGTCTCCCAGGCTTCAGACGTCGTTAGCATGAAAGTTATCAGCCCTCTTGGTGTCACCTGTCCACCTATTACCATTTCGAGTATATCCCTGGCCGTCGAGTATCCTCGGCATTCCATCAGGATAT
Source organism: Xylota segnis (assembly GCA_963583995.1). Taxonomy (NCBI): domain Eukaryota; kingdom Metazoa; phylum Arthropoda; class Insecta; order Diptera; family Syrphidae; genus Xylota; species Xylota segnis. The sequence goes on from OY757237.1 coordinate 86,895,944, forward strand.
GCTCTGCATTCTGGGTTTTCCCATCGCAATGCGGGCAGTATGGGTCATCCGCATGTTTGTACTTGTAGAGGTACTCCCGGAAGCATCCATGTCCCGAGAGGAATTGTTAGGTAGTAGTTTACCTCTCCGTGTCCTCTACTGTTCCACTCCTCTATGTTGGGGATTAATGTGTGGGTCCATCTCCCCTTGGTGGTAGTATCCCATCTATCTTGCCACTGTGCCTGGATGGCAGCGCCAGCTATTCTTCTTTGTTCTGGCTCGGTTCCACGTTGTTTGGCTGCCTTTTTGACTTCTAAGTCAATAGGCATTCTGCCCGATATCACGCTTATGGCTTCCGCAGACACAGTTCTAAAAGCGCAGCATACTCTTATCGAAGCGACTCGGTGCGATGCGTTCATATATTTCATGTACGACTTGACTTCCGACGCTGATGCCCACACGGGAGACGCGTACATAAGCATCGACTTGCTCACTGTTGCTAACAGGTTTCTGATTGGCTGCCTGGGTCCTCCTACATTTCGCATTATCCTCGACAGTGCCGCTACTGCCCGGGAGGCTTTTCCACCTGCGTATCTTAGGTGCTCTTTGAAACTGAGCCTGTGGTCCAACAGCATTCCCAGGTATCTAATGTGTGGGCTCGACTCAATGGTATGCTCGCCAACCTATATGGTGAAGTGTTCTACCCTTTTTCTGCTGCTTATTAGTACTGCTTCTGTTTTGTGGTCCGCCAGTTCTAAGTTTGATGTCTGTAGCCAGGCCCTGACATCTCTGATGGCATGCCCACATTTCTCTGACGTTTCGGTCATCGTTTTTGCCACAACAACTACTATCATTTTGTATGTATATATACATATATGTATGTACTTACTTACTTGGTGGCGTTACAGTTCGGTGTGAACCTGGGCTTCTCTAGCCCATATACTTCGCTTTGCTGCCGTTTAACGCTAAACCCATTTTGGCAGCTTCCGTTTCAATACTAGTGAACGCTCCAGTTGTACGAATTTTTGAAAGATTGTGCCTCTGTTGTTGGCTTGTGAGTTTCGCACAATTCTTTCAAGTATCAAGTAAAAATCACATGACAGCGCATTACCTTGTCTAAATCCTTTTTTGACATCAAAGGTTTCGGTGAAATCGTTACCGACCTTGATGGAGCAGCGAGAATTTTCCATCGTCATTCTGCAGAATCTGACGAGTTTGACAGGGATGATAAAACAAGACATGCCTCTGTATAGCTCGTTTCTATAAATGCTGTCACATGCGGCCTTAAAGTCGATAAAAGATGATGGGTATCGACTTGAACTTCTTGGGTATTCCCCAAGATTTGGTCGATTATGGATTGTGAAGCACACTGATAGCGGCCAATCAGGTTGTTGACGAAGGGTTTCAGACGTTCACACAGGATGGCAGATACGATCTTATACCCGAATTTGACGGGACTGATACCCCCGTAATTGGCGCAGTTGAGGGGGTCTCCTTTCTTGTTTAAAGAGCAAACGGTGCTGAGATTCCATTCATCAAGCATACACTCATATGACCAAATCTTAGAAATGGGTTGGTGCATGCTCTCTATCAGATTATTTCCCGCTGCTTTGAACAGTTCGGCAGCCTTGTTAGATTTGAGTTTGTATATTGCTATCCTCACTTCATTTTGGTCAGATGGATGAAAGTTTTGGATGTCATCGTCGAATGGTTCATTCTGCCTGACAGCAGGATGTTGATTTTCGTCGCCGTTATACAGTCTGCAGAAGTAGTTTTTCCATATTCTCAGTACCGGCTGTGACTCTACTACGAGGTTTTCATCTTCATCTCTACAGGCTTCTGCACGGGTCTTGTTGGCCTGACACGTTCTATTTACCTTTTGGTAAAAATTCCGAAAATTATTCCTGGAGTATGATCTCTTAATATCTTCGATCGCGCGCTTCTTATGCTCCGGTGAAGCCGATGTCCTTCCCTTCTCTTCTGCTCGTAGAGCTCACGAGCAGCCCTCGTCCTTCTTTGCAGCGCCGCATATGTTTATTGCAATAGATTGAAAGTCTTTATATTATATTCTAATTCTATTATAAGTTCCATTTTGTTTATCGATACTAATATACAGTTATATTTACTTTGTTTAGGTGCTTTCAGTGAAGAAGATGAAAAACGATTTTTAGTTACTGTTATAAAAGATTTACTGGGCCTATGTGAACAGAAAAAAGGAAAAGATAATAAAGCAATAATTGCTTCCAATATTATGTACGTTGTTGGACAGTATCCGAGGTTCTTGCGTGCACACTGGAAGTTTTTGAAAACTGTTGTTAATAAATTATTTGAGTTTATGCATGAAACGCACGATGGAGTTCAGGATATGGCCTGTGATACCTTTATTAAAATAGCAATCAAATGCCGAAGACATTTTGTAACAATTCAACCGAATGAAGCATGCACCTTTATCGATGAAATTTTAAGTACTATGAGTACCATAATATGTGACTTGCAACCGCAGCAGGTAAGCAGTGCTATTTCAGTGATTCATCTCTTATAAAAAAAGAAATTATTATTGTATCATAATGCAAATATTATCAATAATGTATTATTTATTATTAATCCTATAAACTAGCTACTAACGTTATCAGCTAGAGTACAGATTTATAGAACAAGGTAACCAGTGAGTAATCATTTATTTGCTGGTGTTGTCAATCTCTTATTAATTTCGAATGTAACACTAGTATATTTGATGCAGGAAAGACATACTGTTTTTGAGTATACTGGTTTGAACGGTATATATTTTTTCATAAACCCCTCTCATCCACCCAAGTACCGTTCTTTTACATTTTTTAGGTTCTGCTGAAATTGCTCTACTTGTTCGTAAGTATAAACAACTTGCAGAGAGTAATTTTATCTGTGATAAATTTGGTATATTTCATAAGCTTAAGTAAAATCAAGGGTTTTAAACAATGTTTCATCACAATCACTATATTTTTTGTAGCTGGTACTAACTTGGCTACCTTTAAATATACTGGGATCTGGTAGGTCACCTAAGATAGACATAAGCACATTTGTAGCACTAGGTTTTTAGCGGATTCCAGATCGGGATAGGTAATTTTGTTTTTTGATTAATACCTTGTGAATCGACCAAGTAAAAATAACAGTCATCGTAGGGGTTTTTGGGTTACCTCCAATCCATATTCGCCAGAAACATAAAAATATGTATCCGGATTACTTAAACAAAATCGCCTTGAGGAAAGCGTCTCGAACATTTTATTTAGCCAAATTTTTAATTAAAATAAAACAACACCATGTACAACAAATGTATGACAAAGGTACTGATTAACATAATGTTATCGATGTACGTATGTAGGTCAAAAACGCAGTTTAAATTATTATTACTGAAAGAACTTCCAGGTGCTATAAGTTAAGACAACGTTATAGTCTCAGCGGTACCAAAATTTTGTTTTATTTTATAGACCTATGTACATACATACATAGACATATGTTTGCATGTGCAAATTACACAAGTCTACAAAATGAAACCAAATCTGTACCAGAACTTACAAAGTTATACTAATTGCATGTCAACAATATGTATGTATGTAAAATTCGGGTTAATTTATTCCTGGGAAGTAAAAAAAAAGTAGAAGCGAAAAACTGAAAACACGACCTTTGGTAACTAAAATTCATGTACATATGTACATAAGTACATACATACATACGTAAGTACTTTCGGTCACGTTAATTTATAAAAATAAAAAAACTAACGAAAGAAAATTAAGTGCACGACAGACTGGGTCGTAAATACTTGCAATTTAGGAAGGAATTTAGGAGCAAATTAAAAAATATTTTTTGAGTCGTCTTGTCCCTATTATTTTTGCCACCACTGTATATGCTATCTAGACTAAAGGAACCTCTTCTAGCCAATGCGTCAGCTTCGCAATTTATACAGTGACCTGATAGTTGTACTGCCCAGTTATCTTGTTAAGAGGTACGCGGCAGCCTTTCACTGTCTTTGATCTCATAGTGCTGGATGCGAGGGATTTGATAGCTGCTTGACTGTCGATGTATATCACAATATCCGATGCTGATATTGCATTAGCCGTCAGCCAGTCAGCTGCTTGACGGATGGCATAGATTTCGGCTTGAAAGCTGCAATAGTGTGGGAGGTTGAAGGAGCGGTGGATGCCTCAGTCCTCTGAAAAAACACCGGCTCCCACTCCGTCCTCAGTTTTGGATCCATCCGTAAAAATTGACAGCGATTCGTTGAACAGGAGTCCATTCGGTTCTGTTAGGCAGCGAGATTGTGTAGCCATTGTTGAAACTGTGTTCGGTGGGCAGGTGGTCGGTGACCTGAGGGAGATGTCGGTACAGTATGCTGGCATGTCCTGCGGATTGTTCTTTCCATTGATTAGAGCTTCGCAGCCTGATTGCCGAGCAGGCAGCCAGTTTCTTTCCGACGATGTCCAAAGGGAGCAAGTGAAGTAAGTTTTGGAGCGCGGCCGTAGGAGTAGGCGCGACTATTCCAAAATTTAAATCGCCATTACTTTGGATTAGTATTATAATCATCAGATACTAATTTTAAGTCCAATCGCTGTAGAAATAACTTAAAAATAACTGATTTTCAATATTACCGGTATTGGCATATTTCGCGCACAACACGGTATGTCATCTTATAGCATATACCCAAACTAATATTAAAATTTATCAAAATCGTTAGCGCCTAAGTAAATTACAATAAATATTAAGGTTAGAATGAAAATTCCGATTACGTCTTGAGGTGTGAACCCACAAACCACAGAAGAGTTACGGAAGGAAGCTAAGAAAATCATCTTAAAAGTCCAGATGGAAATCATCCTAATAGTCCGGATCCACACTTTCTATTCTAAATAGAAAATAGAATTCTTTCAACATCATCTCCTTTATTTCTTCGCAGCAAAATGACCTCTTTCATCATTTTTTAAGTCATTATGTTGTGGACTTTCTATGGGTTCAATGGTTAGTGCGTTGGACTATGGAGCAAGGGGTCGAGGTTCGAATCCCAGTTGAAACGCCTGAAAGTTTTGTCACGTCCTCACCTCTTGCGAGAAAGCTTCTCAAATAACAAATTGCCTTTCGGACACGGTATTCGTGTAAAAAATATAACACGCACAACACGAATGGTTGTGAGAAGCTAGGCTTTGGGTTTCATCGACCTGTTGCGCCAAATATTTTTTTTTATGTTGTGCACTCTGCACCCTCGCTACGAAAGTTGTGGTATTATTCAGCTGAACAATGAACTAGATTAGAAAGTGCCTCAGACCATCGACGTGAAGTAGTGTGAATTCATTCCTATGCTCCACGATGTACTCATATTCTACATCGCCCATCGCGTTACCTTCGGATAAAGAATCTTCCGCTTCAACGATAGCTTTGCAGTTGTTGAAGAGTTTAAATGGCTAATCTAGCAAGTAGACTATAAACTTGTTTATCGCCTCAATGAAAAGTAAAATTGCTTAGTTTTAAATACTTTCTTTGAAAATCAGTATTGCAGTATCGAAAACAGTGAAAACGAAGCAAATGAAAGTTTTATTTTATTTTGCATCACTTGAATAGAGACAGCTGTCCCTGCGACTCCGTACTGTGCAAAAAAAAAGATTGCAAGTATTGTACTCGTGAAAAACTTCAAACTCAAAATTTTAATTAAATTTGATATTATTACGATAGTGAACTCCAAGAAAGTGAAATTTTTGTTTTAACCCTAATATTACTTGGGACCAATTTTACAAAAAGAGGCGAATTTCTCAAAAACAGTTCTAATAGCTAGATTGAGTTAGTGGGGTCAAATTGCAATCAAATATACCGTGTTGTTTACCAAAAATTGGTAATAACGGTAATTTACTTATAGTCAACTTGACGAAAAGTCATTTCGCCAGAAAAAGGCTTTAATTATGTCGTTAAAATTTCATTTTGGACTAGATTGGAGATGCGTTAAAGATGGTGTGCCACGTTTAGGACAAATTACGGTACTTACGACCAATATGACTAAAAGCCTATTGGCTTGAAAACGGCTCTAACGATTTTGTTTCAATTTTCAGATTAGATAAAAGAATTCAATTTCTACATACAAAATGGTTTTTCAAATTATTGGCGAGAAGTGCGTTTAACTACTAAAGAATCAAGAGGTTACAGCTAATTTATTTGAAAACAGCTTCGAAGATTTTGTTTGAATTTTATATTAAAACTAGTCTTTTAAAACCAAATTTCTCGAAAACGGCCCAATCGATATTGCTTTATTTACATATACATATGTATATACTCTATTTACAAAATGCTATAAGATGGCGTAACCCTGTTTTTGGACAAAACCGCTTAAAACGGTTCTTTATTTTCCAGCTTATCAAAAATACGATTTTTTCGAAAACTCGCTGCACGCTCAATCTAGTTTTCATGGCATAACGCGTTTTTGGGCTAGAATCGGTAATATTGTGAAGAAATTTGAAAAGAGTGGAAGCATTACGGATGTCCTAAGGCCTGTGCATCATCGTAATGCACGCTCAGTCTAAAATATTGCTGCTGTAAGTGCAAGTGTTGCTGATGACCTAAATTTATCGATTTCCCAGCATTATAAGGTTCAACTTACGTAACAATTGAAGCCTGCTGACCATTCACAACGCCGTGGATACGCTTCCTGGGTCCAACACAACAGACAATAAACACCGATTTTTCGAACAACATTTTCTTCAGTGATGACGCAGTGATATCCACTCGGTGGATATGTAAACAAACAAAATTGCCGCAAATGGGGCTTAGAAAACCCACAAGTGATCGAACAGGTGCGGTTGCATTTATACTGTGACTGGTGTGCTCTATGGTCGAAAGGTGTAATTGGTCCGTATCTCTTCGAAGATGCCAATGGACGGACGGTTATAGTCAATTCGGAGCAATATGGTCGAATGATAACCGATTTTTTGCCGGCTATTGAAAATCATGACTTGGACGATATGTGGTTCCAACAAAACGGGACAACAAGCCACACAGCACGACCAATTATGACTTTATTGCGTGAAAAGTTTCCTGGTCGCGTAAATTCACGTTTTAGCGATGTTGATTGGCCACCAAGATACGCAAAAGACGTTTACTCGAATAATACCCGAAATCTAGACGCATTCAAAACTAACATTATTCAAGTTGCCCGAAATGTGCGAAAAAGTGGATAAAAATTACCTCAAAAGAATAGCATGCTGCGAATCTTTCCGAGGCTGCCATTTGAATGACATTGTTTTTCGCACTTAATGGCAAAGTCCAAACTTTAAAATGAATTAAAATTTTCTTCAAAAATATATTGCTGTGTGTTTTATATAGCTTTACTTTCCAAACCGAAATGAATATGAAATATTTACATGTAAAGGGTGGGCCATCTAGTGCTTTCTTTTTAAATCATAAGATATTTTGACACTGACAGCTGTTTCCCGCTCGAAATCTTGACAGAAAGACGGTGGGCGCGTTCCGATTTCTAGGCACTACATTTGCAGGTAAGGCCTAACAAGTGGAACGGCAAACTGACTGGAAATGCAGGTGACATTTCAAGTGTCACACGTCGCATCCTCATTTCCAGGTTTTACTTTAGACAAAGTGTGGACTGTGCTTGTCAAGGGATCTTACTGATAAATATATTTATATATTGATATTATTATTATTATTCATTAAAACATAAATAAATGTACATCTTAATATCTAGGGTACAGCACTAGCTACCAGGGCTATCGGCTAGATTTAAGGTACATGTTTGTTTTAGTTAGATGGAATTATCGAGTTTAAGGGTTAATAGTAATTTGTAGACGTCTTTAATATTTTGGGAAGAGGGGGTTAGTAATAGGTCTAAGAGTTTTTTGTGAAATAAGTTGTTACAGTGATGATTGACTACAGGGCAAACGAGTATTAGATGTTCGGTTGACAGGACAGCGCCCGATTGACAGAGATGGCAGGTAGGAGGGTTGTCTCTCATGAGGAGATGACTGTGTGTCAATTGAGTATGCCCGAGTCTCAGCCTCAAGAAACACCTGTTCATTTTGCAGAAGGTGTTTGTTGGGTAGGAGAAAGATACGCCGGTTGGATTAATCTTGGAGTAGTGGTGTGTGTATTCTCTCCAAGAATGTTTTCTCCTCAAATGCCAGTACGTGTTAAGTCGCTTGATGAGGTCTTTTTTCGATGGTGGGTGCAATGTTGTGTTTGGTTGTGTGGTGATATTACGGGCTTCGATGTCTGCTAGTTTATTGCCGCGAATGCCCGAATGGCCAGGAATCCAGACTACAAGGAGATACGGTGAGTTTCGGATGATGTTATCCCGATTTTTTGTGATGATTGAGGTGCGGTTGTGCAAATGAGGGTGCTTCTACCCGATGATTTTGCAGCTTCCGTTGCCTTGAGGATCGCTAAAGCTTCTGCGGAGAATATTGAGAAGTAGTCTGGGAGTTTCTCGGCGGAGAGCACCCTGCCATTTGAGGCGAATACTGCAAATCCAGTACCAATCTCGCTTTTAGAACCGTCAGTGTATATTATGTCCCACGAGTTGTCGCTGTAGGTGTTGATGATTTCATGAAACAGTTGAATATACTTTTCTTTGGGGGTAGATTCTTTTTTTAGTTTGGACAGCCTTATGTTGATGACTTCGAGCGGGAGCAGCCAGGGCGAGTAGGTCTCCTTGCCTGGGGTTGTGAGGACAGGGTGTAGACCAGCTATTTTCACTGAGGCCAGTGCGTTGAATGCAGTCGAAGGGCATTTAGGAGTTCTGTTGCGCTTAAGGATTTTTTTGGCGTCATTAATTATAGGGGTTTTGTGGGATTCGCAGATTTTCGAAGCGAGGTGTGATGTTAGAATATCTCGACGATCCTCGATAGATGGGAGTCCGGACTCAGCGAGGATATTTAATATAGGTGTTGTTCTAAAGGCATGTAAGCTCGATCGTGTAGCAGCATGGTAGGAGGGCTTAATCAGCTGCAGTGTTGACTTTGAACATTTACCGTAGATTGCCAATCCGTAGTCAATTTTTGATAAAATAATTGATTTTGTTACGTGGATTAGAGTATTAGTATGGACTAAACTATTTTTGGAGGCTAAGAATCTTATAATATTAAGTCTGGTAGCTAGTTTGTTTTTTAAATCTATACAGTGTTTCTTAAAATTAAATTTATCATCGAATAATATTCCTAGAATCTTTAAAGCATTTACATTGGGTATTTCTAGATTTATGAAATTAATGACAAAACTATTGCAACTCGTTTTTCTACAGATATGAAGATGTTTGCTTTTAGTTGCGGATATTATGGACCCAGAGTAGGTACACCAGGTATTAAGCTCCGTAAGGATGTTTTGAAATTTATCCTGGGTGCGTGTTATATCATTACATTTCGATAACAAAACTAGGTCATCTGCATAAAGAATGTGATTGACTTTGTTGCTTTTGGCAATTATTTCATTAATATCGTTGTACGCAACAATAAATAGTATCACTGATAAAGGTGAACCTTGGGGTATACCGTTATGTAAATTGTGTATATTGGAGTAGCAGTTATTTGCTTTGACCCTAAACTTTCTGTTAGGAAAGCTTTTATATAGGAATATATTTTAGGTCCGACCTTCCATTTAAGGAGTTTATTTAGGACTACATGGATGCCGATTCGGTCAAAGGCTTTCTCGAAATCCAGTGAAAGGATCGAGACGTGATTTTTTGCAGAGAGTGCAGATGCAACATATTCATCTACGTAAAGTAGAGAATCCATCGTGCTTCGCCCTTGCTTAAATGCCACTTGCTTTGGATTTAACATGTATATTGTCCTGTTAATGTTTTAATATCATTCCAGATTCTTTTACTGGTTGAGTCCGGGTTTATGTTGGCTGTAAATTTGTGGAAACTTTCTTTTTTAGATATTTTCGCTTTCAATCGAAATAACGCGTTCGCTTTCCGATAGCTAACTAGGTTAGCTTCAGTAGGGAATTTTTTAAATATCTTCCAGTGATTTTGTTTGTTTTTTCGCAATGCGTTCAATTCCGAATTCCACCATGGAACAAAATATTTGTGAGGGATGTTTTTTGATTGGGAAATAGAAAGGTTAGCGGCAAAACGAAGGGCTTTATATATCGTGGCAGCTTCTTTATTTACGGTCGAACTTTGTTGGTTTGTATTTAAAAAAAATGTCGCATTGCGTTGGTAGACATTCCAATCTGCGGGATCGGTAATAAATTTAGCGATAGGTTTGCAGATTTGTGAATTATTCCCAAGGCAGATAGTTGTCAGTATGGGGAAGTGATCACTACCATGAAGGTTGTCGCTTATGGACCATGAGGCGTTTGGTATTAACTGTGGAGAAATAATTGTGAGGTCTGGATGTGTAAATGTTCTGTGGGTTGAAAAGTGGGTTGGACTGCCGTCATTCATAAGCGAAAGGTTCGAGTTTGTTAAAAAATTCTCAATTTCTTTGCCTCTGTTATTACACACAGGTGATCCCCAGAGCGTGTTCCAGGCATTAAAATCGCCTGTTAGTAATACGGGTGTGTGGAAAGAATTGACTATATTGTGGATGTCAGAGGCAGTAAATGGTTGCGAGGGGTGGATGTAGAGGGATACGACAGTAATTTTGTAATTAAGATAGATTTCAACTGCCACTGCGGAAATATTGGAGTTTATTATTAGCGGTTTGTGCGGCACAGATTTGTGAATGAGTAAGCTGGTTCCTTGCTTAGCTGAATCAATTGTACTTAGGTTATGGAAGTATGCAGTGTAATGTTTAGGGGGGTTTGGAGTGGTATTGGCCTGCAGGTGGGTTTCTTGCAGGGATATGATTGATGGGTTGTGGTCCTTAATTAGTAGTTGGAGCTCGTGAAGGTTATTAAAATAACCTTTGAGATTCCATTGGAGAACCTTGAGAAGTGGTTTATTTGCGCAAAATCAGGGTGGGATGGGTGACTCTGCCGCCCCGATGCTGAATCGTTAGGGTTCCGTGAGAGACCCGAACGATTCAGCAAGCGAACGGCAGAGTCTATGTGCTGATTACCATTATTGTCGTTAGTTGCTATCATCATCCATTTCGAATGATTTTAGGAAGTATTGATCGGAGTTTATAAGAGATTTGGTGACGATTGATAGCGGTGAGGGGTTTGAAGTAGTTGGGGATATAGTGTGTTGGGGAGGTGAATTCAATAACCTGTCTGTTTGTTTATTACTGAGGGATTGTGTGTGAGATGATTTTGAGTTGCTTTTGTTTATGATGTGTTGTTCGTTCAACTTGTGATTAAGTGGTTGATTTGAACTGATAATGCGAGAGTTAGAAGCTGATTTTGTATTGGTATGTTCATTGATGGGGTGGGTGATAGTGTTATTATGAGGGTTCGATGTTGATGGAGCAGTTTTATTGAGTGGAATGGGAGTGTGAGTGGAGTTGGCTGCTGAAGAATTATGTACAGTTGGGTTATTTTTTTGTGAGAGGTTTGGTAAAATTGGTTTGGATGTGTTTATCGGAAGGGGGGATGGCGCCGTGGTGTGGCTTACCACAGATGTTTTTTGTGCTGATTGTGGTGGTTGCCTTGCAGTTCTTGCAACTGCAGAATATGAGAAGGTAGAAGTGGACAATGGATTTTGTTCTTTGTAGATTTTTCTTGCTTAGGCCATGCTACAGTTTTTATTTTCAAATTCTCTTTGGCTTGAAGGTAGCGGGGGCATGTTTTAGAGGACGAAGGGTGTTCTTCAGAGCAATTTGCACATGACACACGTGAGCAGTTGTTGGGAGAATGGGGTGGCAAATTGCACATTTCGCACGATGCATTGCCATTGCATTTTTTGGTGGTGTGGCCTAGAAGCTGGCAGTTGCGACAGCGCATTGGATTGGGGAAGTATTCCGCAACTTTGGCATTATACCAACCGACAGCTAACAGTGTTTGGGGGGCGGAAGAGGTCGAATGTAAAGAGTACAAGACCGGAGGGGCGTTGTACACTTTCTGAAGATTTTTTGAATTTGAAGACATCTGTGACGCCTTGAGACCTCATTTCTTCAACAATTTCACTTTCTGGAACGTTGTTGAGAAAGGGGGCATATACTGTTCCTTTGGATGCATTCAGGTTCGTGTGAAGTGTAACATTAATAGGGCGAAGATTGGATAGAGATTTCTTTGATAAGAAAAGATCGGCTATTTTTGGTGATTTTACCAGGATTAGGAGGTTTCCATCGCGCAGTTGGGTTATGTAGTCATAGGCTGTGCTTATTCCGTCGATTGCTTTTTTAAGCAGAAAGACACTAAATGATGACAGTGGTGTTTCTTTATTGGCTGGGGAAATCACTATGAATTTAGGATTATTTGCGGTCGAGTTGTAGGCATAATTAAGTTCTACTGTGGTAGGGGAACCTTTAAAGAAGGCTTAATTCAAAAAATAGCCGATAATAAAAACAAGGTCCCTTAACTTTTTCTAAAAATTTCTGCTTCACTTACAATCTTGGACGGTTATTTTAATGCAAACACAGCGCATATTGATCACATAATATTTATCATTTATCATTTCCCTGCAATTTATTTGGAAAGTTATTTGTTTATTTACTGCACATAATCCATTCAAATTATAAAGCACAGCCGAACAATACATAACATATTGCCGATCAGCTGATTCTTCACACTTCAAAAACTGACTTAAAAGGGAGAATTTTTTTGCCTTCGAATCCAGTCCACTACCTCAAAAAAATTGCCTAACTTTTCAGTCAAATTTGAGTCTCTACACCAATCAGAAACGTTTGACTACGTAGTGCCTAGAAATCGGAACGCGGCCAGTATCATACCTCCGCAAAGCGAAATGAGTCGTTTTACGCTTGAACAACTTTTGGAAATATTGAAAACTTATTTCCAAAGTGAGGGCTCTGTAGCCCAAACAGTACGTTATTTGGTCGCCTTGGCGATGTCATTTGACCGCCTTGGAGTTGCGATTTGATCCCTTTGGACGTTCAATCTCATCAACGGCAAATATCGTTGTTTTACCTCTTATAACGGTAACCAATCTGATTGTCCTTTTCGGATATTTGTTCCCATTGTATACACAATTGATTTCTAGCAGCAGTATGTAGTTGATCTTCTGCTAGTGTTTGCAAATTTACATTAAGTCCGTAAATAAGAAATTCAATACGAGCAAAAAAAATGCAAACGGCATATGGCTACGAAGGGAAGCACAAAACTTATTTTTTTTTGTTCAATTCGATTGTAATGTGCAATAATTAGAAACAACTATCGACTGAATGCAAAAAAGCAATTATTGCGACTGTTAACAACGGAAGATTTATGAAGGATATCGCTCAGCAGTTTGGTGTTGCAACATCAATAATTTCGCGCATTGTGCCCCGATATCGGGAAAAAGGGGACATCAATCGCAAAATTGGTAGTGGGCGTCCTCGCAAAACAACTTCCCGACAAGATTGTAAGATCACGAAACAAGTGAAAATCCATCCCCTAAAGACTGCCGTGCAAGTTACTGACTACGTGAATGAACATTTGAAGGTCGACGTAGGAGTATGTACAGTTGGGCGACGATTAAGGGAGTCAAATGTATGCAAGACGACCAGCTACAAAACCGTTCATAAGTTCCATCAATAGGAAGAAACGGCTTGACTTTGCAAAAGCGCCGCATGAATTCGACGAGGAAGCAATAGGCAAAAGTGTTATGGAACAATGAGAGCAAGTTTAATTAGTTTTCGCCAGATGGCATTTGCTAGGTGCGAAGGACTCCTGGACAAAGGTACAGCCCCAGATATCAAGTTCCGACAGTAAAACAAGGGGGAGGATCAGTAATGGTATGGGATAAGCAATCTAAATTGTTCATCAAATCAAATTTCGAATAAGGCCTTTTGAAGTTTCATTCCCTCGTCAAGGAGTGGGTCAATTGTGTCAGGTAAGCGGTCGGATGAATGCCCAAATGTATCAGGAAATACTCGAAAATCATATGCTTCCACATTTGCCTGAAGATAGCTTATTCCAACACGATAATGATCCAAAACACACCAGTCGGTTGGTCAGAAGCTTCCTGGAAGAGGAGAATGTTCGTGTTTTGGAGTGGCCAGCGTAATCTTCCGATCTCAATCCCATTGAAAATTTATGGGATCTTGTAGATCGGGAGATAAGGAAGCGAAAGCCATCGAATTGCACTGAGCTGATGGCAAGAATACGGTCAGAATGGGACCAAATATCTCCGGACTTATTGGACTCGCAGGTTGACTCAATGCTTAATAAAGGGTACGCCACAAAATATTAAGCTATTCTACTTGTTGTATAAAATATGATTTAAAAAAAAAGTGAATAATTATGTTAATTTTCTAGTTTTTTTAAGTGTTTGCATTTTTTTTGCTCGCCTTCAAATTGATATTTACGAACATTTTTAATATAAAATTCTTTTACACTTAGATTTTATAAAAGTGGGCTTTACATAAGAAAAGAAAAATCAAGTTTGTGCAAAATTTCGAAGTTCTACCATGTAAAATGGCAGAGTTCTTATTTAAAACAAGGCTTCGTTTGCATATTTTTTGGTCGGTACTGTATATAACATAGGTGATTTGTGCTTTCCACATTCACACAGCAGTGTTGCCGCTAAGGTTTGAGAACAAAAAGAATTCTCGGAAAAAGTACCGAACAGTTATTAGTACCGTTATTTACATAGTTGCATTATCTTTCGTTTGACAGTATTTTAGTCAATTAATCATTTGTGTAGTTCGAACCATCAACTGCTTCAAAATACAACAAATGTTTTCTAGGCTGTTCAAAATAACAGGGAATTTCGTTTGTTGATATTTTTATTAAAAAGCAGTGAAACTGTAATTATTTCTTATTCTGTACGTGAAAACTGGTAGGTAATTTTACAAATGCTTTTGTGAATTTTTTAAAAGATGGTCGTAATAGGCATTGGTCAGATGAAGAAGGTCGCGTTATAAAAAAAAATCCGAGACGAAGGAAAGACTAAAAAATTCATCGCAAACGCAAAGGTTAACCAACTTCGTTTTCAATGCAATTTCAAAAATCCCAGCACAAGAAACAAGGGGTAGGCCGAGAAAAACGACTCCCACTGAGGACTCTCATATTGTGCTACTAGCCAAGAAAAACCCCTTCTCGGAAAATTCTACTGCTAAGCAAAAGAAACATACGAGCCAGAAAGGATTGCATCGACTTTTAGAAACCACAAAAGAAATTCATTTGGTTCTGACAGTGGGAGAAATGTTCGGCGGTCTTAGGGAAAAGAATTCCACATCCGGTTTACAAAAAAAAAACCGTAAAACATGGTGGCGGGAGCGTCATGTTGTGGGGCTGTTTTCTTGGTTTGGTGTTGCGCGCATTATCCAAATAAAAGACATCATGAACAAGGAGATTTATCGTGATATCTTAAAAGATGTGATGTTACCGTATGCTGAGGAGAATATGCCGTTAAGATGGCACTTCCAACATGAGAATGATTCCAAGCACTCATCGAAATTGGTGAGTGCTTAGTTGAGCAATCATCAAGCTTCGGTGTTACCATGGCCTGCTCAGTCCCCCGATCTCAATCCCATTGAGAATTTAGCAACACAGACATTGCTGTCAGCTATGGGCTGCAATCGAAAGTCATTGGAAGGCCATTCCTGTGAGTAGGTGCCAAAAACTCATAGATTCCATGCCTGGTCGAATAAATGCTGTCCTTAACCCTCTAGTTCCCAAGCAGGCCTCTAGACCGCCTGCACCTACGCACATGTGGCGGTCACACAAATTCTTGTTTCCTATGTATGTTTACAGCAGTTTATCGAAGAATTTTCAAACTTGCATACAGGCAAAACAATTTCCACTTGTATTGCGTAGAACGGGTGCTGATGGCAGTCAATGTTGAAGTTTCGCAAAAAATTAGAAAATAATTGTTTTGTAATTTTTGCCAAAAAAAAAATAATAATAAAATACTTTCAGTGCTCGTAGTTCAGTTTAAAAATTACAGGTGAGTAGCTGTGAATGTATTTTTCAGTAAAAGTATTTGTGCGAAGAAAAGGGATGTTTCCCAGGTACCAAAACTGACCAACAAGCTGGACGGTCTGCAGGCAGTCTTGGGATGAAAAGTGTAAAAAAAATCGTAACCAATTAACTACAACAAGTGGTAGTGGAAGGCTCAGAAATTTTTGTTGGATCTGTTTTAGATATCAACCCAAAATCGAACGAGTTCAAGAAGATGTTGTGGAGACAAAAAAAACCTGTTACTTAAAAAGTCTGCTTTAGTATTTCGTGATACGGAGTTAGGAGATGAGTTCAAAGCTCTAGATACTCCATACAAATGCTTCACTTATTTTTTAGACGACGTCAGAGTTGAACACATTGCCTTCGAAGTATTGCCACTTCGAAGTATATTGCGGTACAGGTGACAATGTAGTGCAGCCAGGTACACCTGATTTAGGAGCTTCCTCGAATGTGGTCATTCGCCTGTCGCAAATTGTTCCCGATTACAAGAACCACATAATATACTTCGACAATTTTTATACATCATTGCCCTTACTTGTATATTTAAGATCTCGAGGTATTTATTCTTTGAGGACGATTCCTCCTAACTGTAAGCTGCCCTGCGAAAGCGAACTCAAATCGAAAGAGCGCGGATAATCCACTGAATTTTGTAGCTCCGCTTTTGGTGTCGAAATCTCGACTTCTGCATGGAAAGACAACAAAGCTGTTCGATTAGCTTCAACCTATGTAGGTGTACAGCCGTTTAAAGATCAAGAAAATGTACACCCAACAGTTTCAAGATATGAACGATCGAACAAGAAATATATAAATAGACGTCGAATGCCCTCACATATGGGTGGAGTAGACCTCATGGATGGGCTAAGTGGTCGATGTAAAATCCGTTTGAAGACACCAAAATACACAAATCGATTATTTTACCATCTACGCGACCTAGCTATGGTTAATGCCTATATTTTGTTTAGGCGGATTAACAAATCAAATCCACATGACAAAAGTTATCAATTGCCGAACTTCAGAGCGCAGGCTGTACATGTACTGTGCACATTCCAGGAACAGGGATTGCACAAAACTGCTGTCTCTATGAAAACCGCATCAGGTATACCTACTTTCTTGCCGCCCACGGACGTGCGTCACGATGGAGTTGATCATTTTCCACAATTTTTGCCGCGCACTGCGAAAAGAATATGCAAATTTCCTGGCTGTACATCACAAACCCAAATAATGTGCAGAAATGCAATACAAATCTTTGTTTCACGCAGCTGAAGGACTGCTTTTATGCTTTTCACCATAAATAAATTGATTATTCAAGAATTAATTTATATCATTATTTTCCTGGTTCTTTAGATAAAAATATAGAAAAGAAATGAATATACCAACCAAATGTGCAGTGTTCGTTTTTTTTGGACATAGGTTCCCAAGGCTGCCTCTAGGCAGCTTGCCTCTCCCACCTCCTAAAACGCACGCCTACTCATTTTTCCACTTTTCTATCATTTGATTTGAGTTTATCTCTCCAACATTAGTCTCCACTAATTTTTTGAGCCTAAACAAAAATTTGGGAACTAGAGGGTTAAAACAAAGGTGGTCATTCCGGACATAAATGTATTATGTATGCTCTGTATGTATTAGTTTCCTAAAAATTTTCGATCTCGAGATTTTAATCTCATTTGGCATTATTTACTATGAAGAGAAGTTAGAAAAAGTGGGTCTGCCAGTTCAGTCTGATTCGCTTCAAACTTTATATCTGTGGTCTGTGGGTTCACCGCTCCACCCTCCACCTCTTTTCCTCTCGTTTGCATATGGCGACTTAATTCTATAAATCTAAATCTTAAATTTCCTTTAATTGCTTTAATTTCCGAAAAGCTGATTTCGCCAAACTCAAGAACTTGCTCAGCAACGCCGTCTTTACCTACAGAGGTATATCTGTGGATATTGCTCTTGCATCGTTCTATTCTTTAATCTTCGATTGCCTTCTGCAAACTGTTCCGTACTCGCCCAAAAAAAATTATTCTTCGTCCCCAACGTAGTATAATGAACAACTGCGCGGGCTTCGTAATAAGAGGAACAAACTTTGGAGGGTATACCTTAAATTTCGCTCTAACTCTAACTACTCCCTTTATCAGCACAAACATACACACTTCACTGAACTAAGTGAGGTTCTTTACCAAGATTACTTTGTCCGTATGCAATCAAATCTAATTACTGACCCTAAGCGCTTTTATCATTTCATAAATGAGAAACGTAAATCTGATAGCTATCTATCTACCCTTAGACTTGCCAACACCTCCTCGTCGGGCCCTAAAACTATTGCAGGCGTTTACTGACCACATCCCCGAACTTGACTTCGACTACTTCTCTTACATGGATAACTGCGCTCAAACAGCCTTAGTCTCGGTCAATATCACCTCGCAGCTTGTCACGAAGAAGATTAACAAACTTAAGGATGACTACTCCCCCGGTCCTCGTCGGACCCTAAAACTGTTGCAGTCGTTTACTGACCACATCCCCGAGCTTGACTTTGACTGCTTCTCTTACCTGGATAACTGCGCTCAAACAGCCTTAGTCTCGGTCAATATCACTTCGCAGCTTGTCACGAAGAATATTAACAAACTTAAGGATGACAATTTTTCTCATGTCTATTTCTCAAGAATATTTTCCTCTGCCTTGGAAAAAATCATTTATCATACCCATTCACAAGATCGACCTATAGCGAAACTGTCATCCATACCCAATCTCTTCGAGAGTATTGTATACGATACAATGTTTTTTCATTGTAAATCGTTATTCTCTACTAAGGTAAGGTAGATCAAAGGTAGATCGACAACCACCAACCTAACAGAATTTGTTTCTCTGGCGCTATATGCATTTGAAGGTGGTTGCGAAATTGATGTAATAGCTAGTGACTTCAGTAAAGCTTTTGATAAAATCACTCACCCAATTATAACTCTGAAGCAGAAAGCTCTCGGTTTTCTACCCGGTTTTATCAGATGGATCCAATCATACCTTGAAAATCGGCAGTACGAGGTTATATTTAGATCCTTTATAGCCACATCAGGCGTCCGTCAAGGCAGTCACCTGGGTCGCTTAATTTTTGTCCTTACCACTAACGATGTCGACCGCATTATCAAAAACTCCTATCTCTCCACCTATGCCGATGACATGAAAATCTTCAAATTCATATCTTCCACCACGGACTCTCGCTTTCTCCAAGACGACCTAAACAGAAACGTTGCAACGTCTAAGCAGAGCTCGAAAACAGCTCTCAACCTTTATTTTCATTTGGTTTCTCTCTGAGAGATATTGCATTATATGTATATGACCTCCCCTTTTCGCTCGTCGCTTGAGATTTATTTTTTAATTTCAAATATATCTCTCTATTGACTTTTTTTATAAAAATTAAATGGAACTGATCACCGAACCTAAAACATTTTTCGTCGAAAATAAATCAAAAGTGTTCAATATATATAATTCTGCCCATAGTCATTTCAATTTGCACTCACTTCCACTGAACTTTATTAGACGACTGTTTGTTATTGTTACACAATAAATGACTAATCAAACCACTAATCTGCATTTCCGTATGCACTGCTTGCTAACTAAGCGACAACAGTAAATGCAATTTATTTTTTTCTCACAATGATATATCTCATTGATTGACCAGAACCTGAAATAAAATAAAGTAAGGGTTTCTCTCCGACCAAGAGCGAAAAAATACGGTAAAACAAATCGGTTATTAAAAAAATAAATAAATACTTGGCGCAACAGATCGATGGGACCCAGGGCTTAGCTCTCACAACCATTCGTGTTGTGCGTGTTATATTCTTTACACGAATGGAAGGGGCCTACTGTTTAATGCCGTGTCCGAAGGGCAATTTGTTATTTAAGAAGCTTTCTCAGGACAGCTGTACTCTCGGATGTTTGTCAGACGCTCGCGAGAGGTGGGGCCGTGAAAAATTTTTAGGTGGTCCGGCTGGGATTCCAACCTCGAACCCCTTGCTCCATAGTCCAACGCACTAGCCACTAAGCCACGGCGCCCAGATCGGTTATTAAGTGATCTTATTGCATAATCTCAACAGCAGGGAGTAATTTGAAAACCTTTGAAAAGGTTGAGAGTAATCTTCGAGCTCTACGTCTAAGGAATTTTCAGACCTCTCCGTTACCAAATCACTCTACACACCCATCCTCGAATATGCCAGCCAAGTTTAGTCCCCTTACTATGCTGTCCACGTCCGACGTATTGAAGCTGTCTAACGCAGGTTTATACGTTTCGCTCTCCGCGATCTTCCTTGGGTTGATAGTTCCAAATTACCTCCCTCTTCTGAACGCCTGAAACTGATCCATCTACAGTCTCTCGAAAACCGCCGCGAAAATGCCGACCTTCTATTCCTACATCACATCGATTCCCCAGCGCTTCTTGCATCATTTAATACCAACTCCCCTTTTCCGTCTCAGAAATCACCGCACCAATTATGGTTATAATGCACCTCTCCCTAGAATGCTTCGTTTGGCCAACAATATGGAAACTCCTTTGACTGTCACTGTAGCAGAGTCACCGTTCGGAATATCCTTCATCGTCGCTCCAATTCCGCCTAACCACTGTCCACATCTCTCCTCTTTTTTCTCTCTCTTGATAGTTTTTAAGTCTAGATTGTTGTTCACACCTCGAAGGGAAATCGAAAAACTATAAGCCACGTTTTCCGCGAAAAATTCGAATACCGGTAATATTGAAAATCGGATCTTTCTCGGGTATTTCTTCGCCGAATGGGCTTAAAATAAAAAAAAGACATTTGCAAAGATACGTAATGCAAAATTTTGAAGCAGCCATGCCTACTTTTTAAATCTTTTCAGTGGTTTAAGTTTTTGACTAGGAATTGAAAAAAAGTGCACGACTGGGTCGTACGTACTTGCACCGTAATGCTATAAGTGTAAAATTTTATCAGGATTGAAGTCCAAGTCTTGCTCTTCCCAGTAAAGTAGGCGTGGCATCCGCGTTTTGATGGAATAATAGTCATACCATTGTAGGAGTTTACTCAATGTTTTGTTTTAAAAAAAACTCCTTTAAAAAGTGGGCGTAGCCAGATAGGGTGTTTGAGTGAATTATAGAAAATTCTATGATTCTATGACTGTGCTTAAATAATTTTTTCTCATTTTCTAGTAAAAATTTTGAAAAAAAAAAGTTTTATAAAAGTGGGCGTGGCAATTCGAAAATTTGATACGCCATTATTTTACACTTGTCTTATATCCTACAAAATATAATTTTTAGCCCAATCGCCGCACAAATACCCGAGAAACAGCTGATTTTCAATATTACCGGGTATACGTTATTCATAGCATATACCCGAAATTGTTAGAGCCGTTTTCGAGAAAATCCATTTTAACTGAAATCGGCCCTAAGTAAACTACCCTTAATTTTGAGGTTAGAATGAAAAATGTTTCCTCTAGGGAATATCCCACAGACCCTATATATGAAGTTTGAAGCAAATCCGTTTAGGCTGCAGTCGCATATACAGACAGACGGAATTGCCGGACATACTTTTTTGGACTTCTCCATCATAGTGATGTCAGGTTTGATTTAAATCTCGAGTTCGATTTTTTTCATGAAAGCAATACTTGCCCTATAGGTATAGGTGCAAGTAAAAATGATTGTGACAAAATTGAATGGCAGTTAAATTCTCTATAATTCATTCATACATTATACATACATACTTATACATGCCAGTATACGATTTGGTCGAAATCGGCCTAATCGATATGTAGTTCTTTATTTTCACAGCTAGACCACCTTTAAGTACTATAAGATGTCGTGTATATTGGTTTCTTGTTTTTTCCTCAAATGTGTGCAAGTGTGGAAAACACAGGCGTTCACTTTAATACATTTTTATTCATACATATTTGCTGGTCAACAATAACCATAGGTGTAGTGTATGGACGTATGTACATATGTGAGTTAACTGTGTGTGTATTTTTGATTTCGCCTCACAGTTGAAAATAGAAAATTTAATTTTCCTATTTTTATGAAAAACTAGACCGCGGTTTACGTCATACCACCTAAAATTGATGTGATAAAAGATTTGACTTATAAGTGGTCATGAGTTACAATAAACATTCCAACTTCAATTTATTCAGATCGGCAATTATGGCTGCACTGAGTACCGTTTTAAATTTCGTTTGGTGATTAAATGAAACTCTGAAGCAACACCGAATGATACGAAAGAGGATCGTGTTGTAATTACCTTGATATGCATCGAACCAAACGACGTTATTTGGAACTGTTGTATTTTTGCATGTTGGGCAGGAAAGGGGTAAAATCACTTCCTGTTCCACAAACTAGTGAGCGTAATGCCTCATTTATCTATCTGCGAAAACGAAATCTAGAAGTTTCGTTCCTGGATTTTAACATCTTACAATGTCGACAAAAGACTAATATTTCGTCAGTCGTTACTGATCTGTCCGAATTGTAATTGATTTCCGTATCGTAATGGAATGCTTCTCTTTCCAGGTGAATATGAGCATCGCGTCGCACAATCGGTCATGTTCATTGTTGCTGCCATTGTGGTTGATGTGCACGGACTTGTATTATGAATATATTCGCTTCTAGTTCATTTTTAATCGCTTTTAAAAATAATTGGGATATGCCAATAAGACTATTTGCATTATCCGTCGCAGAGCATTCGTCTGACTGGGACGACCTATGTATGTTAGCTCGTTCTCTCTTTAGTATTTTAATCCACACTATAAAACGATACACATGTTAGCTCTTCCTCTTTTTAGTATTCTAATGGACACTATAAAACGAAACTACTAAATCTGCCGAAATAACATTGTTATTCTTCGCTGAGCACACACCACAAATCGAAACTCGCCAAAAATATTTGAAGAAATTCTTTGTTATATCTAAATCCACATTCAATTGACGATCCTAGAGTAGCTGATGAAAGTCAATCTTCGCAATATGTAATTAAATTTGCTTAAATTGATTATCCCAAAAATGTGAATAATAAATTAAAAAATATTAAAATCAGAAATATGTACTGCGTGGCGTAGCTATCAAACAATAGGTCCGTCGCCATCTATTAAAAGTAATCGGATACGGCTATATAAATGAATGCTCATTGAAATATAATTTTCATTCGTGGTATTAAGCGCATTCCCCAACAAAACGCAAATTTCGTTTTTTCGATTTGCCGGCTTTTCCTGAGCTTTTCCGATTTGTTTTTCCTAGGTTAGGTATGTGGGTAGGCGACTAGATAAATATCACGTCGCCACACTCAGGTCAATACAGACCCATTGTGATACCCAAAGGGGAAATAGTCCCTTGCCCTTTGGTAAACCCTCGTATTAATTCACATCTTGTGGATCACCAAACCATCCTGTTGATTTGATGAACCTAAAAATTTAATTGATTGGTGTTCGCTAATTCTTCAAGGTCACAGAAATTTGAATCTAAGGTGGATAAGCCCAGTGACAGAGAAAGTGGGTTGTATCCTCATTCCTCGTCTCCACATCCCCGACATAAATCTTCATCCGTGAGTTTTAACTTTCTCATGTGGTACCGAAGAGAGTTATGCCCCGTAATAATTCCTATAAGGACAGAAAGGGACTTCCTATCCTTGAGCATAATTCGGTTGGTATAGGCTTCTGGTGATCACACAGGTGTCCAGGGAGGTCCATCTACTATTGGCCTCACTTCTGGCCAAGATCCATGCCTTTTGCTTAAATGTGCAAGGGGGAATGAACACCGAGGTGTCTACCTGTTCCGATGTAAATTCAGAGCCTCTTCTTGCCAATTCGTCTTCCTTCTCATTACCTGGAATACCTTCGTGTCCAGGGACCCAGCAGAGTGCAACCTTGTGCTGTGTTCCAAGAACCCTGAGTTCTTCGCGATTTATTTATTATTTATATTTACTGCTATGGTTCGGGAGGCGGACTGATCTAGATATCCCCAGCGGTTCAGAAAAAATGCCAGGCCCTACGTCTACATCCATCTTAGATCCATCTGTATAGATAGAGATGGAACGTGTGTTGGCAGGCTGACCATCCTTCCATTCTTCCCTGCTTGGGAACGATCTAGTAAATGGTCTATGAAAATCTAGGAACGTAGTGAGGTAATCCGTAGTATAGACTTTTCGTAGATATTGATTCCAGCAATCTGACTGACTTATTCTTAGGGCACTTAAAGCTGCCGAGGTTTTAACAAAAATGTCCAGCGGTAGAAGATTGAGGATAGCCTCTAGTCCTGCAGTAGGTGTTGTTCTCATGGCACTTGTGGTGCCAATGCCGGCCAATCTCTGGATCCTCGTGAGGGCCGCTAAGTTGGTGGACTTGCTGGCGGACGGCCACCATACAAGACAACCATACGTCAGAATAGGTCTTACTATCGCCGTATACATCCATAGAATAAGTTTAGGTTTTGGACCCCAGTTCTTTCTTAATTCTTTCATGGGGGGATTGACCGCTAGTCCACATTTCTCACCTCAGGTGACTAGGATCTTAAGCGCGTTCTCCAATATTTCGCTATATTTTTATACTTGGCGCTACAGGTCGATGGGAACAGGGCCTAGCTTCTCACAACCATTCGTGTTGTGCGTGTTATATTCATTACACGAATGGAAGGGGCCTACTGTTTAATGCCGTATCCGAAGGGCAGTTTGTTATTTGAGAAGCTTTCTCGGGACAACTGTACTCTCGGATGTTTGTCAGACGCTCGCGAGAGGTGGGGCCGTGAAAAACTTTTTAGGTGTTCCCCGACTGGGATTCGATGGCCTTAAGGCCACTGTACCTGAGTTGTAGCAGCACCTCATTTAGTACAATGACCCATAGTAGCGGGGAGATTAATCCGCCTTGAGGGGGAAGACGAATGCTTCCATCTTTGTACCTTCGTGTTCTGCAATAATGTGTCTTTCCTCAAGAATTGCAGCAATCCAGTTGGTGAGTGAATCGTGAATCTTGAGATTTAACAGGGTTCTAAGGAACCGCATCCGTTTTGACATTATTAAAAGCACCTTCAATGTCCAAGAATGCGGCGAGAGTGAATTCCTTGTCTTTTAAGAACTTCTCGATAGAGCCGACTACGCAGTGTAACGCCGTTTCCTCCTTTGGTATAAGCGTGTTGGGTTGTGGACATGACCTCGGGACGAAGTCTGCTGCGAATGTAGATATCGGCTAACCTCTCTAATGTTTTCAGAATGAAGGAGGTTAGACTAATAGGTCTGAAATCTTTGGCGGTGGTGTGGCTTGGCTTTCCAGCTTTGGGTACGAACACCACCTTGACCTCTCTCCATGTTCTAGGGGTATGTCTGTGTGTTGAGACTGCTGATAAATAGTTCTCTGAGTACCGGAATAACCGTACTTGAGGCGCTCTGAAGCATGATCGGTATGATTCCGTCCAGTCCTGCTGATTTATAAGGTGAGAATGAACCTATTGCTCACTCAATTCTCTCCTCCAGCTGGTAACTCATATTCGGTGTTAGTATTTCTTACTGAACTATCGACAGGTTGAGTTGCACTCCCAGGGAAGTGTGGGTGCTAATAAGCAATTAAAGTGACTCAGAACAAGATTCAGTCCAATTACCGTCGGGATCCTTAAGTGATCCAATAGCCACAGTTTGTCGAAGATTCGAAGTCTCGCAGATTCTGTAGTTCCGTTTATGTCATTACAGAAGCTCTGCCAAGACCGACGCTTTGCTTTTTGCGTCTCGCTTTTGAACCTTCTCTGACTGTCTTTATATCGACCCCAGTCCGCATCTGAGTTCGTTCTTTTGGCAGCATTGAGGAGACTCCTAGTAGCCCTCCTGATGTCTGCCAGCTCTTTGTTCCACCATGGAGGCGATTTCTTACACTTCCCTTTGGTCACCGGACAAGCTATATTAAAAGCCTCTTTGAAGACATTGGCGACTTCCACGGGTTTCTTATCTATGTCGGAAGGACACTTCAAGTTACATTCTTGAAGCCGTCGTCGACTCTGACTCACTATTTTATTGAAGGGGACGTCTTCTTCTTGGTTGTCCTGGAGTTCCTACACGGTTTATAAGAGTCACAAGAGGACCGCAGGACCTATTCAATAATCTTGTGATCAGAGAATGATTCCACCTCCAGAACTTTCCAATTCTCAATTAAGAGAGAACTCGAAGTACTTGCTAGGGTTATGTCTATTACTTCTTGCCTATTCCTAACTACGAAGGTAGGTTCACTACCCCTATTAGCTATTATTAGGTTATTTTCTATAATAAACTCAAAAAAGGACTCACGGCGGTGGTTAGTATCACTGCTGCCCCATTGCACATGGTGCGAGTTAGCGTCGCACCCCAAGAGTAGGTCCCATCCTTCGTCTCTTGCCCTCTGCACTAGTTCGCGGGTTAATGAGGATGGTGGGAGGGTGATTACGTCGTAAGGCATGTAGACGGCTGATAAAATCAGTGGGGAAAGCCCCCTCCGCTCCAGCCTTAACACCGTGTGGTCCATGTCACTATAGTTAGACAGAAGAAATATGTTAATATGTCTCCTGGCTACTATACAGGTTCTATTCTTACTATCTGCGCTACATGGAGTCGCGCTATACGTGGCAAAGTCTTTATGCCCGAGCCCGCTTGATCTTGCCACGTTAGATCCATGGCTCTTGCACTAAGGCAACATCTATGTTGTTGGTACTTAAGAAATAGACGAGGTTAACGCTAGCTGCAATGCTCCGTTTCATGTTCTGAATGCTCGCCCATTTCTACGACTTCCCAGTTTTCGCTATAAAGCTCAGGATTGAGGTGTCGGAGACTTCTCTCAACACACACCACACCACCGCCAAAGATTTCCTAGGAAAACATCCTGCTGGACACAGACGGGATGTAGTTTTCTCACTTGATAAGAGCGTAAGTTAAAAGGAAGTAGAGTAAGCCCCACCAGCACGGCAAGGTAGGGATCGAGGAGAGGTTTGTTTTTCCTAACTACCCTAGGATCGGTAGTTCTCGAGCTTTTGCGAGACAAACGCATGGCAATTCATTTTTATACATGTACATAAATAGATTTAATATTTTGCCAATCTAGTTCAACCGTTAAATACTGCAGAAGTAACGTTTTCTGTAGTATTTTTTTTTTCAAACATGTTAGAAATGTTCACTTTTTAACTTCAGTTAATGCAATTGGAATTGTGAAAATAGATAGATAGAATATATGATAGTACATAATGTGTATTTAAACCCCAAATAGTTGAAAACAAATATCAGTGTGTCGATACCGATCACTACAAACAGCGTTTTTATTGAGTGTTGAATAACTTTCAAGGACACATTGTACAGGAATGTTTAGTACAAAATAATTCTTTCGAGTCTAATTACCCATGTGGTAAGACTTTACACGAATGGAACGGTCTACTGTTCCATATATCCGAAGGGCAATTTATTATTTGACAAGCTTTCTCCTGACAGTTGTACTTTAAGATGTTTGTTAGACGCGCGCGAGAGGTGGTAGCTTGGGAGTTAGTCTTATTTAGAGATTCAACCTTGAGTCCAAGGCACAAAATACTTGAGCACCCCTGTAGATCTATTTCAC
Source organism: Xylota segnis (assembly GCA_963583995.1). Taxonomy (NCBI): domain Eukaryota; kingdom Metazoa; phylum Arthropoda; class Insecta; order Diptera; family Syrphidae; genus Xylota; species Xylota segnis. The sequence continues at coordinate 86,923,421 of OY757237.1, forward strand.
TTTAAAGAAAAGCAAACATCGCTTTTTTCGGAAAATGCTATTAGTGATCCACAAATAATATGATTGGTTTTTAAGATCTACCTATAGTATATATACTGGGAAACAATAAACCTTGATATTTTCGTGAGTATTTCCATTCCACACAACATGCGTGGATCTACTAACTCTGAGAAAATCTTCTTAGAATAGTATTAGTTTGTTTATTTTTTTATTCCAAAACTCGTTATCTATCCTTACTTCGTCCACATCTAGGTATATTAAACCTACTGCTCCAAATACAGAACTGCCAATACAGAACATGACTATCAGTTGGATAACAATAATGATTTCGATTTAAAATTAAAATTCTCCATCTCCATTCATATTTTTAACTTTTTATTTTTGATTGTTTATATCGGATCTAATCCAGTAATGGTAACGAAAGTAAATATCCTGATCTGTGAATAAACCACAACTTGAAATAATTTTGACCAGTTGATCTCAAAGCTGAATTTTTGTTGCACATGTGATGTGGGCTTTGCAGCAGCTTGTAATACAATTATAAGTAGCACTAGATTTCCAGGACTACGTATCCACACAGCAACTTGGCTATCTCCAGATGGTCGGACAGCCAACCAAATCGAGTAGGTGGAAACGTTTGGAGGGGCAAATGTCGACTCTGACCAGTATCTTGTTGCAGCGAAAGAGCTCTATCCAACGAGAAGAAGCAGCGAAATGCACAGAAAAAGAAATTCAACTTTGCAAGCCTTAGCACGACTGGAAAAGTCGGAGTCTGCAGAGAGCGCCTGAGTGGACAAATGCCAACAATCTGGAACCAGTACCACGCCATCATCAAAGAGGTAGCCGACACCACCATAGGTTACCAACAACCACCTAGAGGAGCCCTTGGTATGATAATGAATACGTTCGTCGGAAAAAGCTGACAGAAAATGTATACCTAAAAATGCTGCAGCAAGGTATGCTTATTTAGCAAGAAAAAGAAGAGCGTAAAAGAAAATGGCCTACACAGACTCCCAGCTCAAGGGTATCGAAGAATTTAGCGCCAGTAACAACACCCGGTTATTTTTTAGAAAAGTCAAGCAGCTGGCTTTAAGCCCGGAATGCAGGTTCTTCGAAATATTGAAGGAAACCGAATCACCGAACCACAGGGACTAGTAGATGTAGGAGCTATTCAGGAGCTATTTAATGGACATTAAGAGAGTGATAAGACAAGAAGAGAACTCGCCTCAAGTCGTTGAAGAAGCCATCTCCCTCCCTATGACGGCCTACCAGCGGAGGTGGTATGGTGGTAATGGTGGTGTATGCACCAAATCATCAACTGGACTATCAGCACTATATGCCCCATCTTCAAGAAAAGCGATGCTATGTGTTGCACAAACTATCGAGGCATACCCATGCTTAATGTCACGTATAATGTATTATATCCAATGTATTGTGTGAACGTCTGAAACATTTCGGACCAAATTTTTACGCTAAGGTAAATTTCTGACCAACGAATTTCAAGTCGAGACTCATCATCTCTTCATTGATTTTAAAGCCACATATGACACCATTCAAGGCGATGGCCGATTTCGGGATCAAGGCAAAACTGATCCAGCTGTGCCGCGTGACGCTGGAAAAGACGTGATGCAGTGTGCAATTTGGGAACAGCTCCTCTGAACTATTCCAAACATGCACCGGACTTCGGCCAGGAGATGTGCTGTCGAATGATTTTTTTATTTTGGTACTGGGATTTCTTTAATCTAGCGCAGGACAGTTGTTAATATGGAAGGCACTATGTTCAACAAATCTGCCTAGCTGCAGGGATACGCAGACGACATCGACATCATCGGTCCCTCCCAGTGCGCCGTTATAGAACGTTTTACGGCAAAAACAAGCAAAACGAGCTGGCCTTGAAGTGAATGAGGATAAAACCAAGTATCTGTTGTCAACAAACAAAGAAGCATCGGTCCACCGCCTAAGCCAAAACGTCAAACGATTCTGCGAAAATTTACCCTAGGAAGCCGCTGCTACTTCCATTTGACTAAAAAATGGGTTCCAAACTCCTAACTCGGACGGCGAAATGCACGCATGCAATGCACAGTTCTGTTATGTGGAGCCGAGTATTAGACGTTAAGCAGGAAAGTAGAGCACATTTTGGACACTGTCGAGAGAAAAATTTTTTTTTGGAGGAGAAGATATAACCGCGAGCTCTATGAGCTGTACCAAGATGTGGATGTAATCCAAAAAGACCAAATACGTCGACTACACTACGTCACATCAAGCGAATGGCCAATAATGCTCCAGCAAAGAGGATCTTCGGTTCGAGATGACAAGGAAGACCAAACCTCCGTCTGAAGGAGCAAGCTATCGCGGACGCCAAAGCGCTTAGTCTGGACGACTGAAAGCAGCAAGCCCGGGATCGAAGGGAATGAAAGGCTGCAGAAACTCTTCACGGGTCGGGGGCCCGATAAGTAGGGAAGTATGCACATGTAACAAAGCATTTCCCCGATTGCAAATCTACAACAGGTTCACTTGTAATATCATATACCAACATTGTTTTCTTACGGTAAAACGGGAAACCGTTTTTTATGCAAAAAAGCGAAAGTTCTCTGGGAATGTTTCAAATATTACAACAACAAACACCTAATTCCAAATATTGTCGGTAACATTGCAGATAAAATTCTATTCTTTAATATGTAATAACTACCATTTAAATCTGTTCAGAACTTTCTGAATGGCATTGGAAACCAATTGCGCATTTTCTCTTTTTTTTTTTGATGAGGATGTTTTGTAATACATATACATAAGTTACAAAATAGTCACGCTATTATTTTGCTCGCTACTATACCATCCTTTTATTTAAGAGCAAAATTAGTTAGAGTTTTTTATGTTTGATTGAGTTTACAGAATTTTTGAATTATTTTATATTTTATAATCGTTCTTACCTTTTTAACATAAAAATATATGTGCTTTAATTCTCCACAGGTACATACCTTTTATGAAGCTGTGGGTCATATGATTGCAACAAGTTCAGATCAAGTCCAACAAGATGCATTAATTGAGAAATACATGCTTCTTCCGAATCAAGTTTGGGATGAAATTATTTCACGAGCCTCAAAAAATGTAGACTTCCTTAAAAATATGTCAGCCGTTAAACAACTTGGTAGCATTTTAAAAACTAATGTTGCGGCGTGTAAAGCCCTCGGTCATTCATATGTTATACAGCTTGGACGAATTTATTTGGACATGCTAAATGTTTATAAAATAACATCGGAAAATATAATTCAGGCCATTACTCTAAATGGAATAAATGTAAATAATCAGCCTCTCATAAAAGCTATGCACGTCGTAAAGAAAGAAACACTGAATTTGATTTCGGAATGGGTGCCACGCTCAAATGATAACCAGATGGTAATGGAGAACTTTATACCCCCGCTCTTAAATGCTGTTCTTCTTGATTATCAGGTATAATTTTGGTGTATTAATATCAAAAATATGTTTTGATTGCATTTATTTTGAATATTCGTAGCGTTGCAAGATTCCAGCTGCTCGTGAGCCAAAAGTTCTTAGCACAATGGCTGTTATAGTATGTAAACTAAAAGGCCACATCACAAATGAAGTACCAAAAATATTTGATGCCGTTTTTGAATGTACTCTCGATATGATAAATAAAAACTTTGAAGATCATCCTCAGCATAGAATAAGTTTCTATGAACTTCTTCAGGCAACAAATGCTCATTGTTTCAAAGCTTTTCTTAATATACCTCCCGCTCAATTTAAACTTGTATTCGATTCTGTTGTTTGGGCATTTAAACATACCATGCGAAATGTTGCTGATATGGGACTTAACATTTTGTACAAGGTACGTAATTTGACATTACATTTGTATATCTAATTAAATTTGTTTTATCTTTTAGATGCTCCAAAACTTAGAGCAGCATCCCCAGGCAGCACAGAGTTTTTATCAAACTTACTTTACAGATATCTTGATGCAAATTTTTTCTGTAGTTACTGATACTTCGCATACTGCTGGATTGGCCATTCATGCAACTATTTTGGCATATATGTTTTCACTGGTAGAAAATAATAAGATAACGGTTAACCTAGGTCCAATACCAGACAATACAATATTCGTCCAGGAATATGTGGCCTCCCTTCTAAAATCTGCATTTAACCATTTAACCGATAATCAAATTAAAGTGTTTGTAACCGGTTTGTTTAATTTAGATGAAAATGTTCCTGCTTTTAAGGAACACCTAAGAGATTTTTTAATACAAATTCGGGTAAGTTATACTGATGAATATAATTTTTTATTGTCCAATAAAAACATCAATTATGTATGTATGTATGTAAATTTGGTTTTAGAAATATTTTTGATCTGATGTAATGCTTAAAATAATGTTTTTATCTGTTTGCTGTTTATGACATTCATCTAGGCTACGATCCCATACCCACTGCAAGCCAAACGTACGGGGTAGCCCAAAAACAATCATGACACTGTCAAAGATAGTTTTTTTATAGTTTTTCTTTATTATTATTTTCTTGCCCTTTATTGTAAAAGAGCAAGTAATACATAATACAAAAAAAATAAATCATTAAAATGCACGACCATGCTCAAATTTGGTACCCTATTACTTTGCATTTGGCTTAAAAGCATCTATTATTAACTGTAAGTCCAATCGTCGACGAAATACCCTAGAAAGAGCTGATTATCAATATTACCGTTATTTGAATCGTGGTATGCCATCTTATAGCATACCAAGTTTTATCAAAATCGTGAGAACCGTTTTCGAGAAAACCCATTTTAACTAAAATCGGCCTTAAGTTAGGTCCCCTTAATTTTGAGGTTAGAGTGAAAATTCCGATTTCTTCTCGAGGTGTGAATGCACAGACCACAGGTATGAAGTTGGAAGCAAACTTTAGGCTGCAGGTTATTGTACAGACAGACAGATGGAATTGGCGGACCAACTTTCTTTGAATTTATCCATCATAATGTTAAGTTTGATTAGAATCTTGAGTTCGAATTGGCCAATAGGTAATACCGCGAAATATTGTACAATGACTTAATATTTCATGCACCGAAGATGGCATGTAATACCATTTACATATATTTTTCCACATAAAGCTGAACAGTATTAACGTCAAACTTCTGGATATTGAAATCGCTGATGCCAGCGTTTGCATAATAACGTGAAACCTTTTTATAAATTCTTCGACTATTATACTATTATGTGCAGAACATTGATAATTTTGGAAAATTCTGTGGGCAGTATTACCATCATCAGGGTTAACAGTGCCTTGTCGTAGAGCTGTGTCCATCGTTCAAATTTGAAGACGGATTCAATAAAGTATTTGTTTGAAAAATGTTTCGTTTATTTCAATCAATCAATCAATTGACAGAGGCAGAGATATTGTATAAATGTTGATAATGCTCCTGCGCTGTTCTACTCCGTCTTCTCCTCTCTGGTTCACCAAAGAGCTAAATAAACTCTGGTGCGGTTATCTTAAATCTCGTTCGAACTCTGACTTCTCCAACTATTCCTGCGTGTTCATCCATTTATTCGAATCTCTTGACTTCGATTATCTAGACCGCATGCATATTTTCCATCCCTAAACGATTTTTCATTTTATTATATCAAAAAAAAAAATCTGACAACTATCCATCCACTTTGAAACTGTCCAATACTTCCTCACGATCCCAAACAAATCGCTAACTTATTTCCGCATTACATCGTTTTGCAAGCATTGCCTGAATTTGTTAACTTCTCCTACATGAATAGCTGTGCACAAACTTTCTTCATGGCAGCAAAGAAAAAAAAAAACTCAAGGGCAAACACTATCCCTTGTTGTTAAGGTTTGTAAAATTAGTATACACTTTTGGAAAACTGACTGTCCATCGGTCCATTTTTTTCCAACACCTTCGAGTTTGTGCTGCATTGCAACTAACGCTGCTTCTCCGCTTCACGAATACAACGGTTGCATTTGTTCTATCTTATCGATGTATTGTCTTGACGTTATGACGCCTTTGAATTCGTCGAGTTCGGGGAGCACTCCAACTATGTCTTGAATTCCTTGAGCTCGTCTCCATTACAAGGTAATCGTGTCGTCATGATGTGGTTTCCTTCGATGTTACAGAGACTGATTATATTGTTTCTGATTATGTTGGATGCTGATTATACTGTTTCTAATTACTCCGGATTGTCATGATAATGTTCATTTCTAATCGTCGTTGATAATCTTTTATTGTTACGAATCATCGCGTTCACCATCACAGCCACATTTGTCACTATTTCGCGCAAATCGTCAATTTTTCTTTGCAAGTCTGGAATACATTCGCTGCATTAAATTCCTCTGCGTCGACTGTATTGGAACCGTAGTAATTAGTAGTCAGCAAACTTTTACTATTTCCATTTCATCCCATTTCTTATCGGTTCCATGAAGAAAAAAAAAAAATAATAAATCTATCATAAATGACATCGCTAAAAAGCCATGGATATCCGCATATGTCATGAATACGCCTGGAAGGTAATCAGTGATGTGTTCAATGTAGAGAGAAGACAGTTTGCAGTTTTTTGCAGAAACATTTAAGAACGAAATACCTGGATAATTATATGGATCCGACTAGTCAACTTGAAAACTGGGTATATCGCTTGTTTGAAGCTCTCCGGTACGTCTCCAGATCCCAGTATATTGTTGTAGACTAATGTTAGGGTAGCTATAAATTTGTCTGTACTGTATTTGTAGAACTCTGCAGAAATTCTATCGAACTCGAGGATCTAACAATCTTTAGTTAGAGTTGCTTTGCCTTTATTATTTATAATTTTTTTTTTTCGTGGGTTGGTGTGAATCTTCAAGAAGACACTATAATACCCGTGTACTGTAGTGTCAGATTTTTACTGACTGAACACACCCTTCCCTTTGGTTATTGTCGTTTACTACAACTAGGTTTCCCCATCCAGTAGTTTTAGTTTCATTATATGTACGCGAGAGGCAAGTAGATTTTCGGTAAAATCACCTACTAGAACCTAAATCGAACGGTTTTATTCGTTGGAGTCGACGCATCAAGTCAAGTTCGTAACTTCCTAGCAAAGTTTATTATTTCTTCGTCCACGTCGCTCTATATATCATTATTTCCGAGATACCAGGAAGCATTCACAATATCCCCAATGACTTTGTTTTGAAATGATTGTATGGATTCTCTGTTACTTGCTTTAGTGTTGTATGCCGTAAGTCCATAAGCAGTTTGTTGTATGTGCTCAACTTGGAATGTCGTCCGAGTAGCCAGTATATTTCTCGGTATCGGTTCTCAAGTTCGTCACGTTTTTTTTTTGATTGGGGATCGTTTGTAAAGTGTTGTTTTGCTTCCATTGTTAAGTGGGTTCAGAAGAATTTCAAAATAGCTTTTTAGAACGTGTGCAATTAGCGGGCTGCTGATTGTTGTGTTTCTTTGCTGAATTCCACAAATCTGTTGACCGCTCTGCCTAATTTGTAAACAATCTGCTTCGAACGAATGTTTTTTATTCGTTTGCTTTCGGTTAGTTTTAGCAAATTGCCCCCGAAATGGAATCGATAGCTTGATTATTTCATCCAAATTGTATTTCATAGCTCAGCATCTGTATTTTGTGCACGTAGGTGACTGTAGGTGATTGTTCCTTCTTTCCATATGAGTTTCGAGTGAAGTTTCATATCCTGCGGTTGGTCCGCCTCAGTTATTTCTCGCCCTTTTGCAGTAATAAATAAGAGTATGGAGTATGGAACAGACTTTACCTCAAAATCTGTTTTTAAAGAGCACCAGTCTCCTTCGAAAAAGCAGTAATCTATTACAGTTGCAACCTTCTCTTTAATATACTTACATAGGTACATATATTCCCCGTTTAAATCCGATTTACTGCATCCGTTAAGTAATTTAAGTCCCATTGCTTCCATCAGGTCTTGAATTTTTTTTCCACACGCGTTAACCACTGTATCCCTCGACCTCGGCAGAATTCCTTTGGTGCCGTTAGCCTCCCCTGCCAAATTGTAAATCTTACCATTTCAATCGACAATTACTAGAAATTGTTATATTGAGTTGAATATAAAAAGTCGTCTAGTCGATTGAATTCACTTTACCATTTGTCGTCATTACAGCTAAGATAAGTTGGAAGCTGTCAATCATTAATCGCTGTAATAAAATTTCTAACTCGACATATTTTCCTCTATTATCAGCTGTTTTGAATTCCCATTTAAGGTTAAGAGCAACTCTTTTATTTATTCTAAAGTAACAGCCTCCTGATGCAGGCCCTTGTTGGTTAATTTTAACTGCGGGTAACTATTTGAATTCATGACATACATGTAAACATGTTCTCGAACTTATGATAAACTTTCGTCTACTACAAATTTAAAAAAAAAATTACCATGCGATAAGAAAAAAACAAGTTAAAGGCAAAACAAAAGTTTTTTTATAAGTTTACTTGATTTTGAATGTGAAAGTGAAACATAAAGATAATGTTATGTACATATGTATGTACTAAGTGGGTTGGTTGTTTGGTTGGTTGGTTAGACCAGCCCTCGCTGAGGACGCACTTAGACCAGAAAAGGTGCATTGTGCTGCCATTAAGTAAGCTGGGTGGGTCGCCCTCTTACTCTTGGAACCAATCGCTCCCTTCTATGAAGGTATTCAGATCATTGAAATCGTTGAAAAGGTATTTACCTAGTGTAGCCTTCCTAATGTTGGAAAGTGCTGTGCATAGGAGGTGACAGATGGTCTCCATTTCCTTCTTGTAACTACAGCTTCTGCAAAAGTCATTGTAGGGGATGCCCAGTCCTTGAGCATGCCTTCCTATTGGAGGTTTGGAGCGCGGCCGTGGGAGAGGTTCTTAGTGCACCGGTAATGCAATGCTCCATACATGATACATGATAGCCAGTACATAATGCCTCGATGTCGGTTTATGCTATCTAGACGGTTTATGCTATCTAGACCAGAGGAACCTCTTCTAGTCAATGCGTCAACTTCGTAACTTCCCGATATGTCACAGTGACCTGGTACCCAGCAAAGGGTTAGGTTGTACTGACCAGCTATCTCGTTAAGAGATACGCAGACCCTTCCCTGTCTTTGATCTCGTAGTGCTAGATGCTAGAGATTTTATGTATATGAGAATATCCGATGCTGATATTGCATTAGCCGTCAGCCAATCAGCTGCTTGACGGATGTCGTATATATCGGCTTGAAAGACGCTGCAATTTTATAGCCATTATTGAAACTGTGTTCGGTGGGCAGGTAGTCTGTCACCTGTGCAAGATGACGGTACATAAATAGTATGCTGGCATGTCCTGTAGATTGCTCCTTCCACTGATTAGAGCTTCTCAGCCTGATTGCAGGCAGCCAGTTTTTTGCGACGATGTCTAATGGGAGCAAGTGGAGTAAGGTTTGGAGCGCGGCCGTGGGAGAGGTTCTTAGTGCACCGGTAATGCAATGCTCCATACATGATACATGATAGACAGTACATAATGCCGGGATGTAGGCCCCCCGTGGAGCCTACAGCATTTTTTGGATACGTATAGGGCAGTTATGGATTTCCTGGCACGTTCGTCTATGTTTTCTTTCCAAAGAAGCTCGCGGTCAAGCTTTAGGCTTAGATAGTTGGCGCTGTTTCAGAGGATCAGGGGGTGCCTCTTAATTTTGGGAGTTTAAAGTCCGGGAGTTTTCGTGCTCAGTCTTCGTTGGATTGACTGAGAGACAGTTTGCAGTCCACCTGGTAAATTTATTGAGCGCAGATTGCATGACATCCGACAGCGTCTGCGGGTATTTTCCTGTTACTAGTATAGCGACGTCGTCTGCGTAAGCGATAACTTTGCATCCAGTTTTTTCTATATTTAGAATGTGCTTCGTTGAGCACTAGATTCCGTATTAGTGCTTCGTTGAGCACTAGATTCCATAGTAATGGAGACCTTTAGTGTGTATGTCGCTTGACAGTTTCGAAGGATGCAGTAATAACCCTGCTTTTCAGTGTTATATAACGCAGCAGATTGTTTCGTAGATGTAAAGACTTTGTAGGGCATTGATTATTGATTCCCTCGATGTCTAGAAAGGACACTAATGCAAATTCCTTGCTAGGGAGGGATTTTTCGATTGGCTGGACTATGGAGCAGAGGATCACGGATTTCCACAGATTTGCCTTTTTGATAGGCGTGCTGTGACGTGGAAAGCATAATGCGATCAATGGTTCCCTTAATGTGGAGATCCGTATAATGGTGAGCGTCGGGGATTTAAAAGTATCGAGTCAGTCTTGATCAGATACATGAGATGTACTTTTAACATGTTACCGAAAATTTAGTTAAAAAATATTGAAATCATTACACGAAAATTATGGTTTAATTTGACAAGTTTATTCAATTTTCAAGCACTAATATCTCGAAAGGAAAAAAATTTTCTAAATTCTGTTCGACCACATTGGAGATCTATTCATTACCTTTCCAAAGAGCTAAATTTCATTACACCAACAACGTGTTTTTATTGCAAAATGGGAAACCGATTTACAATTTTGTGCAAAAAAGTGAAAGTAGTCTGCGGAGTTTTCAAATATTATAGCAACAAAATCCTAATTCAAAAATCTGCTCGACTACACTCCGGATAAAACTCTATTCTTTAAAATGTGATAACTACCATTCAAATCTTTTCAGAATTCGCCGAATGGCATGGGTAACCGATTGCTAATTTTTCACTTTTTTCGTGTTTTTTGGGTAGAGGCCTCTTAGCGAATTACTATTACAAATATGGCAGAGGGCTTCTTTCTAGTTTTGATTAATTTTATAATTATCCTGAAAATTTTCAGGTTGTTCCATGTTCCCATTGCTATTAGCTTTGTTGTTGTTGCTGACCTTTCTGTCGACACCACTGTGGTAATTCCAAGTTGATTTGTTTGCAATAAATGAATGTTGATCAGCCCTCAAAATTCAAAGCAATCCATTTTTAGTCTAGTGTTGAGCTCAACAGCAGCCATTTTGCCGGCTCTCGAAGACAGAGGTGGGTGCCGTGGTGGTTCCACCTTGATGTCAGAGGAGTTATTAAGAAGTGAGAGTTGGCTCTAGTGACTGTATTTCTACATCTAATAGTTGGTACTTGCCCAGGTATTTCAGTCGTTTGTAAGTTAGTGTCTTACAAGATCCTAGAACATATTCCGGGATTTCGTTGGTTTCTTCGCAGAATCTGGAGAGACCTTCTTCAGATTAACCCAGTTTCCTTAGGTCCTCCCTGAGTTAACAATGCACTGTTAGGAAGCCCGTTGTTTTTGTTCATTGTGATACATGTTTCGAATCTTTTTCGGTTATATTGCCCTAAAAGCTTCTTGGCTTGTCTCATACCGTGAGCGTTGTTCCAGGTGCTTGTCCTGTTTTCTCTCTCTACGTTCCGGAACTCTTCCTTTAGGGTATGTTCCCCTATTCCGCAGAATGGCTCCGGACCTAAAAAGAATATGAGCAAGATACATACAACTTATTGTAGTTAACGTTAAGATCTACTGAAGTCTTTAACTCTAGGACTCACTTGTATTTGATGTTTCAGAGCGTCTATGCTCACTTAAATTTAGTAAATATAATAAGGTGATTTAATTTATGATGTATTATAAATAAAGTAGAAATTTATCACAGAGCACAGAGAAAACAAACTTAACAGATTGACGGCTTGACAGATTTCCCCTATCATCGGAATCATACACTTCAATAAATTTTTTCAATTTTACGGCTTTATTTCCAGAAACTGATAGATTCTGGTTTTGCAATAGTCGATTTAATTCCGATACTTTCTGAGTTCTTAACTTAGGCATGATGCGTTTATGTCTTGTTTCCAGTTTGGAATATTCTTTTTTCAGTTTTTTGTACTCCTTCGTAAACGTTTGCTTTTGACATATTTTTTCATCTTTTTCCGATCTTCGGAGGGTAAACATCGTACGGAAGACGCACGATGTATACTTTCAAAAAGTTTCCCTCCATATATTTTCCTTATTTTTCGCTGATCATTGGAGAGTCAATATCATGCGGAGTGCGAAGGAGTTTGAAGTGGTGCACATGCTGGTTTTGTTGTTGTTGTTGTTGGACATCTGATGCTAATGAAATGTGTGATTTCTTTTAATACAAAGCGAAGAATTCAATTGAATGTATGATTACTGTGTTGCATTTTTCTTAATGATTGTTGCGGAAATCACTTAACGGTTTTATGAATGAATTTAACAACTAAGAATACATCAAAATTTCCTATACCGCCCACCAGAAGAAGTCATTAAAATAAAGGGTATAATTTATAAGAGTAAGAAATGTTCTTCAAAAGTTATGCAAACTTGTACTTACTTTGGGAAAACCATACAAAACCTACTCCTTCAACAATATCTTAAGAATTGAATTTGAAATTAAAAAAAAAATTTTAACCGTGTCGACCTACCACTTCAACGATCGCTTATGTTTTGAATTTCAGCGTTCCTCATCTGTCAAAATAGCTTTCATGCTCATGAAGCATATTTTCGTGTGTAGCGATTCGACGATCATTCTCATGATAATGTAGCCAGGCACTAAGGCACACAGAAATGAGTAGGTGTATGTTCTCTTACAAGTGAGTTCTATCTGAACATCTCATTGATTGATAAGCTGTTAGATCTGGAAGCCTTGTTGAATTTCAGGTTTAATACTACTATATAATACTGTTGTGCTGCTCAAGCGGATAGAAGTTTCGACAGCCATAATCTCGGTTAAATTCTTCTTGTCAAAAGGATGGTGGGCTTTGCCGATATACAGCCTACGTATATATACATATACATATGTATATTCTTAACTCTATACAATGGAAATAAATTAATTAACTATCTTAACCAATCAAGTTACCAATGTTATTATATATGCCTAAAAATATAGACATTTGATAGCATGTTGCTTGTTTTAGCAAACTGCTATCAAATAAACATGTACCAAGTCTTTTAAATAGCTTGATGCTAAATACTCTACTCCTTCTTCAATACTCAGGGTTACGTTCTCAGTGATATTCTCTGACCGCACAAATCAATTTTTTTATGAATTTAAATCATTTTAGTTATTAATACCGATTTTCTTTCTTTTACAGGAAGTAACTGGAGAAGACGACTCTGATTTATACTTGGAGGAACGCGAGGCAGCGCTACGCGAGGAACAAGCCAGCAAAAGACAAATGCAGCGGAATGTGCCTGGAATGTTAAACCCACATGAACTGCCAGAAGATATGCAGGACGAATAAGTTATTTACTTTTATTTTAGTTTTTGAGAAAAAATGTTGAAAATGAATAACTGTCGAAGTATGAATGTAATATATATTGGAATAAATTTTATTCAAAATAAGATAATATTGTGAGTTGAATTAGTTTGTTACGACACATATACCAACTGATTGAGTGGTGATGAAGAATGTATAAGCAGAGACGCCAGTAATTTTTTTTTATTTTCATCGAAATAGAAATAGACGCAAATGATAATTTAGGTTTAGTAAAAACAATTGTAAGTGAACTTGTTGGCAACATAATTTTTAATAAAAATTGCTGTAATAAAATAAAAAACAGGGTCTTATTACCTTAGTTAAAAATAATATAACTTGTAGTGTACTTGCAAACACAACTAATTTTGTGCGAACAAATTATGTTTTATCACTAACTAGATGACCCAGTGGGCGCAACAGGTCGATGGCACCCAGGGTCTAGCTTCTCACAACCATTCGTGTTGTGCGTGTTATAATTCTTTACAATAATGGAAGAGGTCTATTGTTTAATGCCGTGTCCGAAGGGAAATTTTATTATATGAGAAGCTTTCTTATGACAAATTATACTCAGATGTTTGTCAGACGCTCGCGAGAGGTGCGGCCTTTAAATTTTTTTAGGTGTATTGGCTGGGATTCGAACCTCGAACGGAACCCTTGTTCCATAGTCCAATGCACTAAGCCACGGCGTAATATGCAATTATTATCAAATTGGCTTGAACCAAATCTGTTTCCATTTTTTTTTTTGCGAAAAAACAATTTTAAATCTATTAGATTTTCCCAATTTTCATTGAAATGAACACAACCGTCGGTTGAGCCGTTCTCGAGTGTTTAGGCGCACAGCAATTGATTTTTCTTTACGTATAGTGCCGATCACTAGAAAAGGTTCAGAGCTTTAATAACAAAAAAATATCTTTTTTCTCATAAAAAAAAACTTATGGAAAAATTTTAGGTAATTGCTTGTGTCTTATAGTCCACCTACTTCCAAGAAGAAAGTTAACATAAAACATTCGTAAACAAGCTCACACACCAGAGCGGTACGCGCGCTGTAGCTGTAGGAGTACCCGTAGAAGTGAGGTAGTGGTATACCGCTTATCCGCTCACACTGCCGGTATTTTGTATGCGATATTCACTAGTAGTTGCTTGTTTGTTAGGATAGACGGAATGTGTTCTTCAGACGAAGATGAACTAATTTGATTAGCGTTATTGGCAGATGAAACAAATGAAGTAAAGTGCACGACTGGGTCGTACGTACTTGCACCGTAATGCTATAAGTGTACATTTTTATCAGGATTAATATCCAAGTCTTGCTCCTCCCAGTAAAGTAGGCGTTTCGATGCAATAATAGTCATAACATTGTAGGTTTACACAATGTTTTGTTTTTATAGAAGCGTATTAAAAAGGTGTTTGGGTGAATTATAGAAAATTTTAAGGCCTATTACTTTCTTAAAATAATTTTTTCTCAATTTCTAGTAAAATGTTGAAAACAATAAGTTTTATAAAAGTGGGCGTGGAAATTCCAAAATTTGGTACGCCATTATTTTGCATTTGTTTTGTAGCCTGGAAATATTAATTTTTAACCTAATCGCCGAACAAATACCCGAGAAACAGCTGATTTTCAATATTACCGTTATTCGAATTTTTCATAAAAAACGTGGTATGTCATCTCATAGCATATGCCCAAACTAACCCACATATCAAATTTTACCGAAATCGTAAGAGCCGTTTTCGAGAAAATCCATTTTAACTGAAATCGGCCCTAAGTAAACTACCCTTAATTTTGAGGTTAGAATGAAAATTCTAATTTTGCCTCTAGGGATTATCCCACAGACCACAGATATGAAGTTTGAAGCAAATCCGTCGACGTTTAGGCTGCAGTCGCATATACAGACAGACAGACGGAATTGCCGGACATACTTTTTTGGACTTCTCCATCATAGTGATGTCAGGTTTAATTTAAATCTCGAGTTCGATTTATTTCACGATTGCAATACTTGCCCTATATGTATAGGTGCAAATAAAAATAAAAGTTGAAAGTTTCAATGAATATATTTATTTCTGTAGAACCATTAACAAATTCCGTAAAAGAAGAAGAAACAAAAGGAAATTTATTCACAAGATTAATTTAGAAAGAAATCGAAAAATTTTCCATATTTTATCTTTTTTGCCGTATTTTTGTACTCCGGATGAGTTAGATCATATAAAATAGGATGTGTTTTCACCAACTCAATAAGTTTTTCAATACACATTTTGATATGCGATACGCGGTACACGGCGGTCAACTGTGCTTGCTGCGGTACAAAATTGTATCGCTGCAATACCGCAATACCGGTTGCGGTATACGCTTGTCAGTGTGTGCATCTATATTTACCGCAATAGGATTTCCCACCGTTGTACCGATACCGCTACCGCGTACCGCTCTGGTGTGTGAGCTCCTTAAATAGCTTTTTTCATGCGGTATTTGAATAGGTTCAATTGCTTTAACATGGAAAATGAACAGAAAATTTAAACATATACATTTTTGTTTTTTAAAGAACTGGTTTTTTTTACTGTTATTTAGTAGTGAGTGGAACCTCTTTTATTTTTTGTAACTTCAAAAATTCGATTTGACATAGATTCATATATTTTTTTTTAATAGTTTAAGGAAATATTCTTCCAAACCTCTTTGTTTGCTGTTATAAGAGATTCTTTGTCTTGAAATTGTCGGCAAGACTTGTAAACGTCACGAATCACCCATCCCACATATTTTCAATTATATTGAGGTCCGGCAAGTATGAAGGCCATTCCAATAATGCAACGTTTTGCTTGTTAATTCTCTGCTCTAGTGGTATGGATCGGAGCATTATCCTGTTGAAAAGTCCATTTGACGGGTCCAAATATTTCACTAAACTTCAGAAAAGCTCTTACAAGGATTCCCTTATATGCATTTACCGTTCTTCTAGACGTTGAAAACTCCATCTCTATTGTTCCGTAGTACAATATAGCGCCCCAGATCATAACATCACTCCCGCGGCTCCAAAAACGGTTCATCTGTTCTCATTTCATGATAATAATATTTATGACCATCCGGCCCATGCAAATTAAACTTTTTTTTCATTTTCATTTTCATTTGAAAAAACCACGGACTTCCAATCCTTCTTCCACGTCATATGGCGCCTACAGAACTCTAGCCGATTTTCTTTTTTCTGTGGATTTAAAAGAGGTTTATTTTAAAGTTTTAGGCGTTTGATGTTTAGGGCACTTTTTATTAATCCCTCCATATACCGAGCCTAGCGTATACACAAAATGCAATGAATAAAACAAAACGATATACTACCCCAGGTTCCAGCACGTAACTTGGTACAAACGAATTTTATCCATACAATCGACAGTTTGGAACACATATTTTGGTTCAATCGACTATTCTCGATTGTTGTGTGAGATGAAAGAAAATAGATGTTGTTTATTATTCTGGGGAGAACCATTTATTGCCATTGATTGATACATTCTCAAAAAGTTCAAGGGTACCTCGATCTTTACCATCTAAATCAAACTCCTCTGTAAAAAGCAGTGCGCCGGAGCTTAAGAAAGTGTCTGGAATATCAGATGGATGAAGAGGAGCTAAAACGAAATAGATTGGATCAAAATTTAAAAAGCTATTGTACCATTGTTATCATTGTGGTCTTAAACTATAAAATAAGGAGCATCTGTGGGGAAAAGGTTTTGTAATGGTATATAACTTTGAAAATCGGTTCCTTACGAAGAAATAGGGACAAAATTCATGTTTGCGTATTAATATGATATGAAAATCGTGTTTTTGTTCAGCTGGCTGTAAGAAAAGTACAATTTTAGGCAATTTTGACGAAAAACGTGGTATGCCATGTTATGGACTTTTGTAAATGAAGTCCAGATATGAAAATAAAACAGAAACGAGCGCAAAGTTTTCGAGAAAAGCGTATTTTTATGAAGTTGGCTATAAGTAAAGTACCTTTTAAAATAGTTTTGGTCAAAATCGTTGTATGCCATCTCATAGGGGTTAAAAAGAGTTGATCTAATATTAAATTGAATAAAAATCTTTGGAGCCGTTTTCGAATAAATGGGCTCTAAATGCTCGATTTAGAGCAAAATACCGTTATAATAAATTTTGGGCAAAAATGTGGTAAAGTTTCATATAAATTTAAATAAAATCGCTGAAGCCGTTTTCAAGCAAAACTTTAAGTCAAATTCCTCGTAAGTACCGTTATATCATATTTTGACCAAAACATGGTAAGCCATCGTGTTGTATAGCTTCGTACTAGCCCAAATATGAAATTTGAACTAAATCTTAGGAGCCGTTTTCTAGCAAATTGACTTTTCGCCAAATTGGCTGTAAGTAAAGTACCATTGTTGCCAATTTTGGTAAGCAGCACGATACATCATCTGATTGTAATTGACCAGACTAACTCAAATATAAAATTTAATCAAAATCGTTTAAGCGGTTTTCAAGAAAATTCATTTTGCACGAATGCAATTCTTGCCTTATAGGTATAGGTGCAAGTAATAAAAGATAATATAGCAGATCACGCCTTTCACCCATCGGGAAACGCTAGAAGCGAATCATCTTTCTTATGAAAGAATATATGTACATATGAATATAAAGTGCCGCCTGGAAAAATACTCCCAAACAGAAAAAAACTCCAATCAGTTAGGTTAAAAAGTATCCACTGGAAACAAAGAAGATGATTAAGGAGTAGAGAAAAGGGCGTAAAAAATTTCAACTAACTTGGGAGCCACAACTCATTGAAAAAGGCAATAAAAGCTAGTAAAAACAGTGCAATGCAAACTTATCTTGAAAGTTTACAGGCAAAAAAAGACTCAAACTACTCGCGTTGCTTAAATCCTGTTTCCCCTTGTGGGTCCTAGGGCCTCGACAATGCCTACGCACCATCGTTTGCGATTTGTGGAAATATGCCTCAGTTCTCCTCAACTCTTTCCCAGTTGCCGTGCTTCCTTCTAAACTGTTCTGCGCCACGTACTCCTAGGGCCACCGTGTATCCTGCCATCCTGAGTAAGCGGGTTCCATTGCATCGCGTGGTTAACTATGGACTTGTCACCCTTTCGTTGTGAATATAGATTCATGGCCCGTTCTCTGATAAAGGTGTTTGTTAGAGATACGGTTTGGCCAGAAAATCCTAAAGATATATCGTAGGCACATATTGACGAACGTTTCGAGTTTCCTCGTGATAGTATCGGTCACCCTCCAGGTACCACATCTATATAGCAGCACGGATTCAACGTTGGAACGGAACAGTCGTAGCTTGATGGTTAAGCTAATCGCATTACTACGCCAAATTGTGGATAGCATCCCAAACGCAGATTCTGCTTTGCCTCCAGATGTAAGAATTCCTCCGTTTCCTGTTGATAATCCTGTGTTTAGCACGTCGCTTATCACCAATAAAAATAATATTGGTGAAAGTATGCAACCTTGTCGAACCCCACTTTAGACTTCGAATTCATCAGACAGCCTTTCTCTGTGCAAAACGAGACATGTGGACCCATCATATGTAGCCTTGATAATTGCTTTTAATTTATTAAAAGTACTTCTCCTGCGGAAAGCACGCCAAATAAATTTAAGTGGCGATCGATATTCAACACATTACTCGATAATGATCCGTAGAGTGTTGATGTGTTCAACACAGGAGGATCCAGAGCAGAAACCTACTTGCTCGGCGTCGAATGTGTCTTCAAGGTGTACTTTGATTCGCACCAGGATGGTTCTAGCTATTATCTTGGCCACTGCAGGCAGCACGCAGATACACCTCCAGTTTTTGCACTGCATTAGATCGCCTTTTGTAGGGAGCTTCACGATCATTCCTTTCTTACAGCCATCCGGAAAACTCTAGACTTCCCTTGTGTTCCCGACAAGTGGGACCAGTAGCTCTGCCAATGCAGTCACATGGGCGCAGCCATCTTGGACAGAATAGTGTCAAAAATTGATGAACTGAGGAAGGGAATGCTGTGTTCAAAAAGTAGCTTCCAAAAATATTCTTCAATTCGTGGGGAATTTTAAGAAATACGTTACATTCAAAATTATTACATTTCAAATATAACGTATTTCTTGAAATACTTATACCAAATAAAAAACATGCTTTGGTATTCCATAATCAACAGAAATAATTTAATTTCATCCACTGTGTACTTTGAAATAAAAACCTAAACGTTTAAAGCATATTTTGGGTGAAATAAAATGGAAGAATATGTTCCATAACGGGAGATGTTTGTATTCATAATATTGCTTCGAAATGGGACCATATTCATTCAATCAAGTAATGATCAAGTAATACATTTTGCTTGAACATTTTAAAGATAAAAGCCAGAGGGCAACTATTTTCCAAATGACCAAATTGTCAGTAAAACAATGCAAAATAATAATAATAATATCTGGCGCAACAGGTCGATGGGACTCACAGCCCAGCTTCTTAAATGTATTCGTGTTGTGCGTGTTATATTCTTTGCACAAATGGAAGGGGCCTAATGGTGAATGCCGTTCCCGAAGGGCAATTTTTATTTGAGAATCTTTCTCATGACAAGCTATACTCTTGGATTTTTGTCAGATGCTCGCGAGAGTTGAGGCCGTGAAAAAACTCAGGTGTTTTGGCTGGGATACGAACCTCGAACCCCTTGTGCTCTAACCACTGAGCCAATGGGCCCACAACAAAACAGAATATTCCGATTAATTTATTTCATTTACATACACCATTCAATAACCAACACATTTTCCTTGTGTGAAGAATTAGTACAAACATACATTTGTGGGTACATATGTATATACTAAGAAAACGAATCAAGTTAACCAAATTGGTGAATCTACGCGATAATCTAATGCGAAACAATGAAATAGTTGTATGCGAAAGTAGAAAAACTTCAGAACAAAATAATAATTAAATTTAATAATTGAAATAACTTAGCAGCAAAAAGCAAAAATATCGACTTGCAAAAATTTCATTGTTATATGAAACCAATTTGTTTATTTGTTTCAAACATATTTTATTTATTTAAAAAAATAAATATATTTTAAGCTTTTAACTCCCCAAACTCCCCTTCCTTCCTTCCACTTCCAAACACACCCGCGGTGCCAATTTGCTTTGTTTACATTGTGGCATGAGAATTTCAGAGTGCTATATCTCTTAAAAGAAGAAAGTGCGACAATATCTAAATACATTTTCGAATTCAGTGCAATAAATCGAATTAAATGGCATAAACAAAAAATTAAATAGGTGCCTAATATCAAAAATATTTTTATCCATTTTCGACCGAAAAAGTAAACAAGCGGGGAAAATTCACAACAAATTCCATCAAAACGAAATTCAACTACATTTGCGACAGGTACGTGCTAAGCCGATACAAAGCCATCATCGATTTACGTCATTGTTTGTTAAAACCATAAGCATAGACTTCATCCACTCTAACAAAATAATACATGAGCTATTTTTTCTGAGACTGCAGATGAGCTAATTAAACTTCAAATTCTCAATTTCACGTATTCACCGATAGGAACAAAAGAGAGGATTAGCCCCCGCCCATTTGAGGGTGTTTTAGGGCAGGGGATGGACAGACGACTATCTAGGTATAGTTCATCAATGCTAATGACACTAGACGCAAAGCTGAAAGTCGTATGTGAAGAAAAAACGCAAGGAGTTAGACAATAAATACCAATACATGTATTGGTTTCTTATAAAATATTCTAAGCTTAATAAAGAAAACAAGCTTATTTTATACAAGCAAGTGCTTAAACCAGCAGTGACGTATGGTATACAACTCTGGGGTTTTACCAAAACAAGCAGTATTAATATTTCAAAAACTGCTGTTTATCAGAAACTGCTATATCCACAGTGATCTCGGCACTAAAACAGTCGAAATAAAATTAAACACTACGCGAGATAACATAAAAGTCGACTCGAAAATCACGTAAATAATACTATCCATCAAATTTTGGTAGTTTAGACGGCGCCTCCAAAAAATCAAACCAATAGACCTAGCGCGTTAGCTAGAAACCGCGTCTGAAATGCGGAGCTTGCAACAACTACCAAAGGGTAGCTATCTGCTAAACCTCCTTATTTCATGAAACACAAACTATTTACTTGTGAAAGCAAAAATTTAGTTGTCGTAAAAAGAATGTATTGAACGGAGGTTTTTTAATGAGTAAAAGTCCCATGAGTACGCGCTGACGATCGTCATAGTGCCTTGTTGAAGATATTCACCTAATCTCGAAAAAAAATTGCTTATCTTACGATTTTTTTTGCAATTTTATGAGAACCTAGATTTTTTACTTGCACCTATACCTATAGCGCAAGTATTGATTTCGTGAAAAAAATCGAACTCGAGAAAAATCGATTGGGCTAAAAATGATTATTTCTAGGTTATAAGACAAGTGCAAAATATTGGCATACCAAATTTTGGAATGCCACTACAACTAAGTTTCCTTAACAAGTAGTTTAAGCTTCAATAAAACTTTTTTTTTTTCAAAACTTTTACTGAAATTTTTTTTTTTTTGTTTTTTCGTGGGTTGGTGAGAATCTTCAAAAAACACTATGAGACACCGTGTACTCATAGTAGTGTCAGATTTTTATTAACAAAACACACCCTTCCCTTTTATTATTTTGTTTACTACAACTAAGTTTCCTTAACAAGTAGTTTAAGCTTCAATAATATTCGCGTGAGGCAGGTAGATTTTCAGCAAAATCACCTGCTAATACCGTCATTATATACGGTTGTTTCTTATTGCGCTAGATCGAACGGTTTCGTTCTTTGAAGTCGGCGCAAAAGGTTTCTCCAATAATTGGAGTATAGCATGGTTACAGTGATTATGAAGGCGAATATGGAGCTACCTGGAGCTTCCTGGAGCTTACTGGAAATTGAGAAAAAATTATTTAAGCAAAGAAATAGACCTTAAAATTCTCTATAATTCACTCAAACGCCCTATCTGGCCACGTCCACTTTCTAAGGGCGTTTTTATAAAAACAAAACATTGAGTGAACTCCTACAATGTTATGACTGTTATTCCATCGAAACGCGGAAACGAAACGCCTACTTTACTAAGACTTGGACCTCAATCCTGTTAAATTTTTGCATTTATAGCATTACAGTGCAAGTACGTACGACCCAGTCGTGCCTTTTATTTCGTATACACCACAGTTCTCATTTTTTCTTCTGAACTAAGGGCTTTGCCTCGTTCCATTTTTATAAAAATTTAATTTATGTAGCTTGGACTTTAAACGGAAAAAAAATCTCCCTGAACATTAAGAACGCGAGCTAAGAAAGCTAAACCGAAAGTAATGAACCTATTACTCCAAGGCAATTGATAAACGTTGACAAAAAATTCTTAACGTCGATGGTAATAAGATCACTAAGATCATCTCGGGCAGGGGCAGAGAAGGTGAGGAATAGATTCCTTTCCCTCTTCATCTCTGCAGAAATCGTTTCCGTGCATCCCTATTAGACAATGCCTAGTGATGATGAAATGGTTTTAATATACATAGTCTGCTAAGAGAGATCATAGTCTTAGAGTCATTCGTTCCAGTCTAGGTCAAATCTGTTCTGTCGCTGGGCACATTATACCACTTGTCCACCTGAGATGTGATCTTTCGAGAGCATCTAATTTAAATTTAAGTTTGCAGGTAGCTATTGGAATACTTAATTGTTTTGCCAACACAATAAGGAAAAGTCTGTTTTATTACATTTAAAACTTAATAAAAGTTTTTTTTCTTTTTCATACAAACTTGTTAATATTCTTTGTTCAATATTCAATGTCCACAAATTTTTTCTTTGTTTTGACATTTGTTAAGTCATATCATTTTGTCAATTGACTCCAGAGCCCTCCTGTAAAAAGTAAAGCTATGTTCAGACGATTCCCGGATCTGCAAATGACAAATTTGTGACAAACACCTGCCAATCTTGTGAATTACCATTTTTTTGTTTTCCAGACAGCAATCTGATAGTAAACTTAAGTATGTATGTATGTATGTGCCAAAAAGCTTCCAAGCGATGTCTTTCTATGATTTTCACCCAACTGTATGAAAAAAAAATTAAAGTACAATGTTGGACATGTTTGCATGTGTGTTTTATTTTATTCTCACTAAAGCAATCGAGGTAAACCAGTTAATCATGTATGTATTTTCATAGAAACGTCAAATGCACTGTTGTAGTTCATAAGTGTGTTTTGTATCGTTTTCATTTTCTCAATATAAATCATATGTTGCTTCGATTTCCAATTCTTGTATTTAACTTCACATATTAATTTTGTAAGGACGTAGTGCAACCACATTACATTTGTTTGAACTTCATATGTGTTCCAGTTATTTCTGAAAAGAAAAAATGGGAAATCAAACAAAAAAAAATAAGCAAAATCAAAAAAAAATTTTTTGTTTACCAAGTAAAACTGACTTTTCAGGATAGTAACTCACATTTTATATGTATGCATTTATACAAATCTTATGTAAACATTAACTTTAAGAGGCATCTACCCAAAATGACGAACTTAGATTCGAACATACACTTATTTAGAGAACACTAGATCAAAACATAAGATAGACAATTAATTTTTCGAAATTAAAATGTTTGAAAATATTCTATTCAAAATTATTTTTCAGTATTTACCTTCGTGGCAAACTGACTGATTGTAGAACGGTTTAGGTCTGCATTCAATTTTTATTTATATTTGCATTGCTGGCCAACAATATGCATAAGTATTATATAGTAGTAGTGTAAGGGTGTACGAATATATAGCTTTCCAAATTTTAACTGTGTGTGTTATTTTGATTTTGCCTCACAGCAGAACATGAAAAATTCAATTTTTGTATTTTTATGAACTATTTCATATGTTTGCAATCTAACATATTACAGTTCGGCCGTTAAAACAACTGTAGAATACTACAGTAGTAATGTTTTCAATTTGAAATGTATTTTCAGGTTTTCATACAGGTTCGAAATGTTATAAGAAACCTTAACTCTTGTTAACTCATATATTGGCAGTTGTAAAAATAGACTCCTGCAAATATGGTCGTTTGTTTTTTATTTTTTTCCTTACATTTAATTATCTTTTTATCTATTATAAGAAATAGTGTTTATTAATAAGTAACTTACTGAAATGTACTTTAAAATAAAGTGCACGACTGGGTCGTATGTACTTCAACCGTAATGGATTGAAGTCCAAGTCTTGCTCTTCCCAGGAAAGTGGGCGTGGCATTCCGCGTTTCGATGAAATAGATGGAATAGTCATAACATTGTAGCAGTTTCCTCAAAGCCCTGAAAAAGTGGGCGTGGCGAGATAGGGTGTTTTTGGGTGAATTATAAAAAATTTGAAGGCCTATTACTTTGCTCAAAAATTTTTTTTTCAATTTTTAGTAAAAATTTTTAAAAAACAAGTTTTATAAAAGTGGTAGTGGCAACGGCTCTAACGATTTCGATAAAATTTGATATGTGGGTTAGTTTGGGCATATGCTATGGCATACCACGTTTTTCACGAAAAATTCGAATAACGGTAATATTGAAAATCAGCTGTTTCTCGGGTATTTGTTCGGCGATTGGGCTAAAAATTATTATTTCTAGGTTATAAGACAAGTGAAAAATATTGGCATACCAAATTTTGGAATGCCACGCCCACTTTCATAAAACTTTTTTTTTTCAAAACTTTTACTGAATTTTTTTTTTTTTTGTTTTTTCGTGGGTTGGTGAGAATCTTCAAAAAACACTATGAGACACCGTGTACTCATAGTAGTGTCAGATTTTTATTAACAAAACACACCCTTCCCTTTTATTATTTTGTTTACTACAACTAAGTTTCCTTAACAAGTAGTTTAAGCTTCAATAATATTCGCGTGAGGCAGGTAGATTTTCAGCAAAATCACCTGCTAATACCGTCATTATATACGGTTGTTTCTTATTGCGCTAGATCGAACGGTTTCGTTCTTTGAAGTCGGCGCAAAAGGTTTCTCCAATAATTGGAGTATAGCATGGTTACAGTGATTATGAAGGCGAATATGGAGCTACCTGGAGCTTCCTGGAGCTTACTGGAAATTGAGAAAAAATTATTTAAGCAAAGAAATAGACCTTAAAATTCTCTATAATTCACTCAAACGCCCTATCTGGCCACGTCCACTTTCTAAGGGCGTTTTTATAAAAACAAAACATTGAGTGAACTCCTACAATGTTATGACTGTTATTCCATCGAAACGCGGAAACGAAACGCCTACTTTACTAAGACTTGGACCTCAATCCTGTTAAATTTTTGCATTTATAGCATTACAGTGCAAGTACGTACGACCCAGTCGTGCCTTTTATTTCGTATACACCACAGTTCTCATTTTTTCTTCTGAACTAAGGGCTTTGCCTCGTTCCATTTTTATAAAAATTTAATTTATGTAGCTTGGACTTTAAACGGAAAAAAAATCTCCCTGAACATTAAGAACGCGAGCTAAGAAAGCTAAACCGAAAGTAATGAACCTATTACTCCAAGGCAATTGATAAACGTTGACAAAAAATTCTTAACGTCGATGGTAATAAGATCACTAAGATCATCTCGGGCAGGGGCAGAGAAGGTGAGGAATAGATTCCTTTCCCTCTTCATCTCTGCAGAAATCGTTTCCGTGCATCCCTATTAGACAATGCCTAGTGATGATGAAATGGTTTTAATATACATAGTCTGCTAAGAGAGATCATAGTCTTAGAGTCATTCGTTCCAGTCTAGGTCAAATCTGTTCTGTCGCTGGGCACATTATACCACTTGTCCACCTGAGATGTGATCTTTCGAGAGCATCTAATTTAAATTTAAGTTTGCAGGTAGCTATTGGAATACTTAATTGTTTTGCCAACACAATAAGGAAAAGTCTGTTTTATTACATTTAAAACTTAATAAAAGTTTTTTTTCTTTTTCATACAAACTTGTTAATATTCTTTGTTCAATATTCAATGTCCACAAATTTTTTCTTTGTTTTGACATTTGTTAAGTCATATCATTTTGTCAATTGACTCCAGAGCCCTCCTGTAAAAAGTAAAGCTATGTTCAGACGATTCCCGGATCTGCAAATGACAAATTTGTGACAAACACCTGCCAATCTTGTGAATTACCATTTTTTTGTTTTCCAGACAGCAATCTGATAGTAAACTTAAGTATGTATGTATGTATGTGCCAAAAAGCTTCCAAGCGATGTCTTTCTATGATTTTCACCCAACTGTATGAAAAAAAAATTAAAGTACAATGTTGGACATGTTTGCATGTGTGTTTTATTTTATTCTCACTAAAGCAATCGAGGTAAACCAGTTAATCATGTATGTATTTTCATAGAAACGTCAAATGCACTGTTGTAGTTCATAAGTGTGTTTTGTATCGTTTTCATTTTCTCAATATAAATCATATGTTGCTTCGATTTCCAATTCTTGTATTTAACTTCACATATTAATTTTGTAAGGACGTAGTGCAACCACATTACATTTGTTTGAACTTCATATGTGTTCCAGTTATTTCTGAAAAGAAAAAATGGGAAATCAAACAAAAAAAAATAAGCAAAATCAAAAAAAAATTTTTTGTTTACCAAGTAAAACTGACTTTTCAGGATAGTAACTCACATTTTATATGTATGCATTTATACAAATCTTATGTAAACATTAACTTTAAGAGGCATCTACCCAAAATGACGAACTTAGATTCGAACATACACTTATTTAGAGAACACTAGATCAAAACATAAGATAGACAATTAATTTTTCGAAATTAAAATGTTTGAAAATATTCTATTCAAAATTATTTTTCAGTATTTACCTTCGTGGCAAACTGACTGATTGTAGAACGGTTTAGGTCTGCATTCAATTTTTATTTATATTTGCATTGCTGGCCAACAATATGCATAAGTATTATATAGTAGTAGTGTAAGGGTGTACGAATATATAGCTTTCCAAATTTTAACTGTGTGTGTTATTTTGATTTTGCCTCACAGCAGAACATGAAAAATTCAATTTTTGTATTTTTATGAACTATTTCATATGTTTGCAATCTAACATATTACAGTTCGGCCGTTAAAACAACTGTAGAATACATAGTCTGTTTTAATATACATAGTCTGCTAAGAGAGATCATAGTCTTAGAGTCATTCGTTCCAGTCTAGGTCAAATCTGTTCTGTCGCTGGGCACATTATACCACTTGTCCACCTGAGATGTGATCTTTCGAGAGCATCTAATTTAAATTTAAGTTTGCAGGTAGCTATTGGAATACTTAATTGTTTTGCCAACACAATAAGGAAAAGTCTGTTTTATTACATTTAAAACTTAATAAAAGTTTTTTTTCTTTTTCATACAAACTTGTTAATATTCTTTGTTCAATATTCAATGTCCACAAATTTTTTCTTTGTTTTGACATTTGTTAAGTCATATCATTTTGTCAATTGACTCCAGAGCCCTCCTGTAAAAAGTAAAGCTATGTTCAGACGATTCCCGGATCTGCAAATGACAAATTTGTGACAAACACCTGCCAATCTTGTGAATTACCATTTTTTTGTTTTCCAGACAGCAATCTGATAGTAAACTTAAGTATGTATGTATGTATGTGCCAAAAAGCTTCCAAGCGATGTCTTTCTATGATTTTCACCCAACTGTATGAAAAAAAAATTAAAGTACAATGTTGGACATGTTTGCATGTGTGTTTTATTTTATTCTCACTAAAGCAATCGAGGTAAACCAGTTAATCATGTATGTATTTTCATAGAAACGTCAAATGCACTGTTGTAGTTCATAAGTGTGTTTTGTATCGTTTTCATTTTCTCAATATAAATCATATGTTGCTTCGATTTCCAATTCTTGTATTTAACTTCACATATTAATTTTGTAAGGACGTAGTGCAACCACATTACATTTGTTTGAACTTCATATGTGTTCCAGTTATTTCTGAAAAGAAAAAATGGGAAATCAAACAAAAAAAAATAAGCAAAATCAAAAAAAAATTTTTTGTTTACCAAGTAAAACTGACTTTTCAGGATAGTAACTCACATTTTATATGTATGCATTTATACAAATCTTATGTAAACATTAACTTTAAGAGGCATCTACCCAAAATGACGAACTTAGATTCGAACATACACTTATTTAGAGAACACTAGATCAAAACATAAGATAGACAATTAATTTTTCGAAATTAAAATGTTTGAAAATATTCTATTCAAAATTATTTTTCAGTATTTACCTTCGTGGCAAACTGACTGATTGTAGAACGGTTTAGGTCTGCATTCAATTTTTATTTATATTTGCATTGCTGGCCAACAATATGCATAAGTATTATATAGTAGTAGTGTAAGGGTGTACGAATATATAGCTTTCCAAATTTTAACTGTGTGTGTTATTTTGATTTTGCCTCACAGCAGAACATGAAAAATTCAATTTTTGTATTTTTATGAACTATTTCATATGTTTGCAATCTAACATATTACAGTTCGGCCGTTAAAACAACTGTAGAATACTACAGTAGTAATGTTTTCAATTTGAAATGTATTTTCAGGTTTTCATACAGGTTCGAAATGTTATAAGAAACCTTAACTCTTGTTAACTCATATATTGGCAGTTGTAAAAATAGACTCCTGCAAATATGGTCGTTTGTTTTTTATTTTTTTCCTTACATTTAATTATCTTTTTATCTATTATAAGAAATAGTGTTTATTAATAAGTAACTTACTGAAATGTACTTTAAAATAAAGTGCACGACTGGGTCGTATGTACTTCAACCGTAATGGATTGAAGTCCAAGTCTTGCTCTTCCCAGGAAAGTGGGCGTGGCATTCCGCGTTTCGATGAAATAGATGGAATAGTCATAACATTGTAGCAGTTTCCTCAAAGCCCTGAAAAAGTGGGCGTGGCGAGATAGGGTGTTTTTGGGTGAATTATAAAAAATTTGAAGGCCTATTACTTTGCTCAAAAATTTTTTTTTCAATTTTTAGTA
This sequence comes from Xylota segnis, assembly GCA_963583995.1. Taxonomy (NCBI): domain Eukaryota; kingdom Metazoa; phylum Arthropoda; class Insecta; order Diptera; family Syrphidae; genus Xylota; species Xylota segnis. The sequence goes on from OY757237.1 coordinate 86,952,586, forward strand.
AAAATTTTTAAAAAACAAGTTTTATAAAAGTGGTAGTGGCAACGGCTCTAACGATTTCGATAAAATTTGATATGTGGGTTAGTTTGGGCATATGCTATGGCATACCACGTTTTTCACGAAAAATTCGAATAACGGTAATATTGAAAATCAGCTGTTTCTCGGGTATTTGTTCGGCGATTGGGCTAAAAATTATTATTTCTAGGTTATAAGACAAGTGAAAAATATTGGCATACCAAATTTTGGAATGCCACGCCCACTTTCATAAAACTTTTTTTTTTCAAAACTTTTACTGAATTTTTTTTTTTTTTGTTTTTTCGTGGGTTGGTGAGAATCTTCAAAAAACACTATGAGACACCGTGTACTCATAGTAGTGTCAGATTTTTATTAACAAAACACACCCTTCCCTTTTATTATTTTGTTTACTACAACTAAGTTTCCTTAACAAGTAGTTTAAGCTTCAATAATATTCGCGTGAGGCAGGTAGATTTTCAGCAAAATCACCTGCTAATACCGTCATTATATACGGTTGTTTCTTATTGCGCTAGATCGAACGGTTTCGTTCTTTGAAGTCGGCGCAAAAGGTTTCTCCAATAATTGGAGTATAGCATGGTTACAGTGATTATGAAGGCGAATATGGAGCTTCCTGGAGCTTACTGGAAATTGAGAAAAAATTATTTAAGCAAAGAAATAGACCTTAAAATTCTCTATAATTCACTCAAACGCCCTATCTGGCCACGTCCACTTTCTAAGGGCGTTTTTATAAAAACAAAACATTGAGTGAACTCCTACAATGTTATGACTGTTATTCCATCGAAACGCGGAAACGAAACGCCTACTTTACTAAGACTTGGACCTCAATCCTGTTAAATTTTTGCATTTATAGCATTACAGTGCAAGTACGTACGACCCAGTCGTGCCTTTTATTTCGTATACACCACAGTTCTCATTTTTTCTTCTGAACTAAGGGCTTTGCCTCGTTCCATTTTTATAAAAATTTAATTTATGTAGCTTGGACTTTAAACGGAAAAAAAATCTCCCTGAACATTAAGAACGCGAGCTAAGAAAGCTAAACCGAAAGTAATGAACCTATTACTCCAAGGCAATTGATAAACGTTGACAAAAAATTCTTAACGTCGATGGTAATAAGATCACTAAGATCATCTCGGGCAGGGGCAGAGAAGGTGAGGAATAGATTCCTTTCCCTCTTCATCTCTGCAGAAATCGTTTCCGTGCATCCCTATTAGACAATGCCTAGTGATGATGAAATGGTTTTAATATACATAGTCTGCTAAGAGAGATCATAGTCTTAGAGTCATTCGTTCCAGTCTAGGTCAAATCTGTTCTGTCGCTGGGCACATTATACCACTTGTCCACCTGAGATGTGATCTTTCGAGAGCATCTAATTTAAATTTAAGTTTGCAGGTAGCTATTGGAATACTTAATTGTTTTGCCAACACAATAAGGAAAAGTCTGTTTTATTACATTTAAAACTTAATAAAAGTTTTTTTTCTTTTTCATACAAACTTGTTAATATTCTTTGTTCAATATTCAATGTCCACAAATTTTTTCTTTGTTTTGACATTTGTTAAGTCATATCATTTTGTCAATTGACTCCAGAGCCCTCCTGTAAAAAGTAAAGCTATGTTCAGACGATTCCCGGATCTGCAAATGACAAATTTGTGACAAACACCTGCCAATCTTGTGAATTACCATTTTTTTGTTTTCCAGACAGCAATCTGATAGTAAACTTAAGTATGTATGTATGTATGTGCCAAAAAGCTTCCAAGCGATGTCTTTCTATGATTTTCACCCAACTGTATGAAAAAAAAATTAAAGTACAATGTTGGACATGTTTGCATGTGTGTTTTATTTTATTCTCACTAAAGCAATCGAGGTAAACCAGTTAATCATGTATGTATTTTCATAGAAACGTCAAATGCACTGTTGTAGTTCATAAGTGTGTTTTGTATCGTTTTCATTTTCTCAATATAAATCATATGTTGCTTCGATTTCCAATTCTTGTATTTAACTTCACATATTAATTTTGTAAGGACGTAGTGCAACCACATTACATTTGTTTGAACTTCATATGTGTTCCAGTTATTTCTGAAAAGAAAAAATGGGAAATCAAACAAAAAAAAATAAGCAAAATCAAAAAAAAATTTTTTGTTTACCAAGTAAAACTGACTTTTCAGGATAGTAACTCACATTTTATATGTATGCATTTATACAAATCTTATGTAAACATTAACTTTAAGAGGCATCTACCCAAAATGACGAACTTAGATTCGAACATACACTTATTTAGAGAACACTAGATCAAAACATAAGATAGACAATTAATTTTTCGAAATTAAAATGTTTGAAAATATTCTATTCAAAATTATTTTTCAGTATTTACCTTCGTGGCAAACTGACTGATTGTAGAACGGTTTAGGTCTGCATTCAATTTTTATTTATATTTGCATTGCTGGCCAACAATATGCATAAGTATTATATAGTAGTAGTGTAAGGGTGTACGAATATATAGCTTTCCAAATTTTAACTGTGTGTGTTATTTTGATTTTGCCTCACAGCAGAACATGAAAAATTCAATTTTTGTATTTTTATGAACTATTTCATATGTTTGCAATCTAACATATTACAGTTCGGCCGTTAAAACAACTGTAGAATACTACAGTAGTAATGTTTTCAATTTGAAATGTATTTTCAGGTTTTCATACAGGTTCGAAATGTTATAAGAAACCTTAACTCTTGTTAACTCATATATTGGCAGTTGTAAAAATAGACTCCTGCAAATTTGGTCGTTTGTTTTTTATTTTTTTCCTTACATTTAATTATCTTTTTATCTATTATAAGAAATAGTGTTTATTAATAAGTAACTTACTGAAATGTACTTTAAAATAAAGTGCACGACTGGGTCGTATGTACTTCAACCGTAATGGATTGAAGTCCAAGTCTTGCTCTTCCCAGGAAAGTGGGCGTGGCATTCCGCGTTTCGATGAAATAGATGGAATAGTCATAACATTGTAGCAGTTTCCTCAAAGCCCTGAAAAAGTGGGCGTGGCGAGATAGGGTGTTTTTGGGTGAATTATAAAAAATTTGAAGGCCTATTACTTTGCTCAAAAATTTTTTTTTCAATTTTTAGTAAAAATTTTTAAAAAACAAGTTTTATAAAAGTGGTAGTGGCAACGGCTCTAACGATTTCGATAAAATTTGATATGTGGGTTAGTTTGGGCATATGCTATGGCATACCACGTTTTTCACGAAAAATTCGAATAACGGTAATATTGAAAATCAGCTGTTTCTCGGGTATTTGTTCGGCGATTGGGCTAAAAATTATTATTTCTAGGTTATAAGACAAGTGAAAAATATTGGCATACCAAATTTTGGAATGCCACGCCCACTTTCATAAAACTTTTTTTTTTCAAAACTTTTACTGAATTTTTTTTTTTTTTGTTTTTTCGTGGGTTGGTGAGAATCTTCAAAAAACACTATGAGACACCGTGTACTCATAGTAGTGTCAGATTTTTATTAACAAAACACACCCTTCCCTTTTATTATTTTGTTTACTACAACTAAGTTTCCTTAACAAGTAGTTTAAGCTTCAATAATATTCGCGTGAGGCAGGTAGATTTTCAGCAAAATCACCTGCTAATACCGTCATTATATACGGTTGTTTCTTATTGCGCTAGATCGAACGGTTTCGTTCTTTGAAGTCGGCGCAAAAGGTTTCTCCAATAATTGGAGTATAGCATGGTTACAGTGATTATGAAGGCGAATATGGAGCTTCCTGGAGCTTACTGGAAATTGAGAAAAAATTATTTAAGCAAAGAAATAGACCTTAAAATTCTCTATAATTCACTCAAACGCCCTATCTGGCCACGTCCACTTTCTAAGGGCGTTTTTATAAAAACAAAACATTGAGTGAACTCCTACAATGTTATGACTGTTATTCCATCGAAACGCGGAAACGAAACGCCTACTTTACTAAGACTTGGACCTCAATCCTGTTAAATTTTTGCATTTATAGCATTACAGTGCAAGTACGTACGACCCAGTCGTGCCTTTTATTTCGTATACACCACAGTTCTCATTTTTTCTTCTGAACTAAGGGCTTTGCCTCGTTCCATTTTTATAAAAATTTAATTTATGTAGCTTGGACTTTAAACGGAAAAAAAATCTCCCTGAACATTAAGAACGCGAGCTAAGAAAGCTAAACCGAAAGTAATGAACCTATTACTCCAAGGCAATTGATAAACGTTGACAAAAAATTCTTAACGTCGATGGTAATAAGATCACTAAGATCATCTCGGGCAGGGGCAGAGAAGGTGAGGAATAGATTCCTTTCCCTCTTCATCTCTGCAGAAATCGTTTCCGTGCATCCCTATTAGACAATGCCTAGTGATGATGCCATGGTTTTAATATACATAGTCTGCTAAGAGAGATCATAGTCTTAGAGTCATTCGTTCCAGTCTAGGTCAAATCTGTTCTGTCGCTGGGCACATTATACCACTTGTCCACCTGAGATGTGATCTTTCGAGAGCATCTAATTTAAATTTAAGTTTGCAGGTAGCTATTGGAATACTTAATTGTTTTGCCAACACAATAAGGAAAAGTCTGTTTTATTACATTTAAAACTTAATAAAAGTTTTTTTTCTTTTTCATACAAACTTGTTAATATTCTTTGTTCAATATTCAATGTCCACAAATTTTTTCTTTGTTTTGACATTTGTTAAGTCATATCATTTTGTCAATTGACTCCAGAGCCCTCCTGTAAAAAGTAAAGCTATGTTCAGACGATTCCCGGATCTGCAAATGACAAATTTGTGACAAACACCTGCCAATCTTGTGAATTACCATTTTTTTGTTTTCCAGACAGCAATCTGATAGTAAACTTAAGTATGTATGTATGTATGTGCCAAAAAGCTTCCAAGCGATGTCTTTCTATGATTTTCACCCAACTGTATGAAAAAAAAATTAAAGTACAATGTTGGACATGTTTGCATGTGTGTTTTATTTTATTCTCACTAAAGCAATCGAGGTAAACCAGTTAATCATGTATGTATTTTCATAGAAACGTCAAATGCACTGTTGTAGTTCATAAGTGTGTTTTGTATCGTTTTCATTTTCTCAATATAAATCATATGTTGCTTCGATTTCCAATTCTTGTATTTAACTTCACATATTAATTTTGTAAGGACGTAGTGCAACCACATTACATTTGTTTGAACTTCATATGTGTTCCAGTTATTTCTGAAAAGAAAAAATGGGAAATCAAACAAAAAAAAATAAGCAAAATTAAAAAAAAATTTTTTGTTTACCAAGTAAAACTGACTTTTCAGGATAGTAACTCACATTTTATATGTATGCATTTATACAAATCTTATGTAAACATTAACTTTAAGAGGCATCTACCCAAAATGACGAACTTAGATTCGAACATACACTTATTTAGAGAACACTAGATCAAAACATAAGATAGACAATTAATTTTTCGAAATTAAAATGCTTGAAAATATTCTATTCAAAATTATTTTTCAGTATTTACCTTCGTGGCAAACTGACTGATTGTAGAACGGTTTAGGTCTGCATTCAATTTTTATTTATATTTGCATTGCTGGCCAACAATATGCATAAGTATTATATAGTAGTAGTGTAAGGGTGTACGAATATATAGCTTTCCAAATTTTAACTGTGTGTGTTATTTTGATTTTGCCTCACAGCAGAACATGAAAAATTCAATTTTTGTATTTTTATGAACTATTTCATATGTTTGTAATCTAACATATTACAGTTCGGCCGTTAAAACAACTGTAGAATACTACAGTAGTAATGTTTTCAATTTGAAATGTATTTTCAGGTTTTCATACAGGTTCGAAATGTTATAAGAAACCTTAACTCTTGTTAACTCATATATTGGCAGTTGTAAAAATAGACTCCTGCAAATATGGTCGTTTGTTTTTTATTTTTTTCCTTACATTTAATTATCTTTTTATCTATTATAAGAAAAAGTGTTTATTAATAAGTAATTTACTGAAATGTACTTTAAAATAAAGTGCACGACTGGGTCGTATGTACTTCAACCGTAATGGATTGAAGTCCAAGTCTTGCTCTTCCCAGGAAAGTGGGCGTGGCATTCCGCGTTTCGATGAAATAGATGGAATAGTCATAACATTGTAGCAGTTTCCTCAAAGCCCTTAAAAAGTGGGCGTGGCGAGATAGGGTGTTTTTGGGTGAATTATAAAAAATTTGAAGGCCTATTACTTTGCTCAAATAATTTTTTTTCAATTTTTAGTAAAAATTTTTAAAAAACAAGTTTTATAAAAGTGGTAGTGGCAACGGCTCTAACGATTTCGATAAAATTTGATATGTGGGTTAGTTTGGGCATATGCTATGGCATACCACGTTTTTCACGAAAAATTCGAATAACGGTAATATTGAAAATCAGCTGTTTCTCGGGTATTTGTTCGGCGATTGGGCTAAAAATTATTATTTCTAGGTTATAAGACAAGTGAAAAATATTGGCATACCAAATTTTGGAATGCCACGCCCACTTTCATAAAACTTTTTTTTTTTCAAAACTTTTACTGAAATTTTTTTTTTTTTGTTTTTTCGTGGGTTGGTGAGAATCTTTAAAAAACACTATGAGACACCGTGTACTCATAGTAGTGTCAGATTTTTATTAACAAAACACACCCTTCCCTTTTATTATTTTGTTTACTACAACTAAGTTTCCTTAACAAGTAGTTTAAGCTTCAATAATATTCGCGTGAGGCAGGTAGATTTTCAGCAAAATCACCTGCTAATACCGTCATTATATACGGTTGTTTCTTATTGCGCTAGATCGAACGGTTTCGTTCTTTGAAGTCGGCGCAAAAGGTTTTTCCAATAATTGGAGTATAGCATGGTTACAGTGATTATGAAGGCGAATATGGAGCTACCTGGAGCTTCCTGGAGCTTACTGGAAATTGAGAAAAAATTATTTAAGCAAAGAAATAGACCTTAAAATTCTCTATAATTCACTCAAACGCCCTATCTGGCCACGTCCACTTTCTAAGGGCGTTTTTATAAAAACAAAACATTGAGTGAACTCCTACAATGTTATGACTGTTATTCCATCGAAACGCGGAAACGAAACGCCTACTTTACTAAGACTTGGACCTCAATCCTGTTAAATTTTTGCATTTATAGCATTACAGTGCAAGTACGTACGACCCAGTCGTGCCTTTTATTTCGTATACACCACAGTTCTCATTTTTTCTTCTGAACTAAGGGCTTTGCCTCGTTCCATTTTTATAAAAATTTAATTTATGTAGCTTGGACTTTAAACGGGAAAAAAATCTCCCTGAACATTAAGAACGCGAGCTAAGAAAGCTAAACCGAAAGTAATGAACCTATTACTCCAAGGCAATTGATAAACGTTGACAAAAAATTCTTAACGTCGATGGTAATAAGATCACTAAGATCATCTCGGGCAGGGGCAGAGAAGGTGAGGAATAGATTCCTTTCCCTCTTCATCTCTGCAGAAATCGTTTCCGTGCATCCCTATTAGACAATGCCTAGTGATGATGCCATGGTTTTAATATACATAGTCTGCTAAGAGAGATCATAGTCTTAGAGTCATTCGTTCCAGTCTAGGTCAAATCTGTTCTGTCGCTGGGCACATTATACCACTTGTCCACCTGAGATGTGATCTTTCGAGAGCATCTAATTTAAATTTAAGTTTGCAGGTAGCTATTGGAATACTTAATTGTTTTGCCAACACAATAAGGAAAAGTCTGTTTTATTACATTTAAAACTTAATAAAAGTTTTTTTTCTTTTTCATACAAACTTGTTAATATTCTTTGTTCAATATTCAATGTCCACAAATTTTTTCTTTGTTTTGACATTTGTTAAGTCATATCATTTTGTCAATTGACTCCAGAGCCCTCCTGTAAAAAGTAAAGCTATGTTCAGACGATTCCCGGATCTGCAAATGACAAATTTGTGACAAACACCTGCCAATCTTGTGAATTACCATTTTTTTGTTTTCCAGACAGCAATCTGATAGTAAACTTAAGTATGTATGTATGTATGTGCCAAAAAGCTTCCAAGCGATGTCTTTCTATGATTTTCACCCAACTGTATGAAAAAAAAATTGAAGTACAATGTTGGACATGTTTGCATGTGTGTTTTATTTTATTCTCACTAAAGCAATCGAGGTAAACCAGTTAATCATGTATGTATTTTCATAGAAACGTCAAATGCACTGTTGTAGTTCATAAGTGTGTTTTGTATCGTTTTCATTTTCTCAATATAAATCATATGTTGCTTCGATTTCCAATTCTTGTATTTAACTTCACATATTAATTTTGTAAGGACGTAGTGCAACCACATTACATTTGTTTGAACTTCATATGTGTTCCAGTTATTTCTGAAAAGAAAAAATGGGAAATCAAACAAAAAAAAATAAGCAAAATCAAAAAAAAATTTTTTGTTTACCAAGTAAAACTGACTTTTCAGGATAGTAACTCACATTTTATATGTATGCATTTATACAAATCTTATGTAAACATTAACTTTAAGAGGCATCTACCCAAAATGACGAACTTAGATTCGAACATACACTTATTTAGAGAACACTAGATCAAAACATAAGATAGACAATTAATTTTTCGAAATTAAAATGTTTGAAAATATTCTATTCAAAATTATTTTTCAGTATTTACCTTCGTGGCAAACTGACTGATTGTAGAACGGTTTAGGTCTGCATTCAATTTTTATTTATATTTGCATTGCTGGCCAACAATATGCATAAGTATTATATAGTAGTAGTGTAAGGGTGTACGAATATATAGCTTTCCAAATTTTAACTGTGTGTGTTATTTTGATTTTGCCTCACAGCAGAACATGAAAAATTCAATTTTTGTATTTTTATGAACTATTTCATATGTTTGCAATCTAACATATTACAGTTCGGCCGTTAAAACAACTGTAGAATACTACAGTAGTAATGTTTTCAATTTGAAATGTATTTTCAGGTTTTCATACAGGTTCGAAATGTTATAAGAAACCTTAACTCTTGTTAACTCATATATTGGCAGTTGTAAAAATAGACTCCTGCAAATATGGTCGTTTGTTTTTTATTTTTTTCCTTACATTTAATTATCTTTTTATCTATTATAAGAAATAGTGTTTATTAATAAGTAATTTACTGAAATGTACTTTAAAATAAAGTGCACGACTGGGTCGTATGTACTTCAACCGTAATGGATTGAAGTCCAAGTCTTGCTCTTCCCAGGAAAGTGGGCGTGGCATTCCGCGTTTCGATGAAATAGATGGAATAGTCATAACATTGTAGCAGTTTCCTCAAAGCCCTTAAAAAGTGGGCGTGGCGAGATAGGGTGTTTTTGGGTGAATTATAAAAAATTTGAAGGCCTATTACTTTGCTCAAATAATTTTTTTTCAATTTTTAGTAAAAATTTTTAAAAAACAAGTTTTATAAAAGTGGTAGTGGCAACGGCTCTAACGATTTCGATAAAATTTGATATGTGGGTTAGTTTGGGCATATGCTATGGCATACCACGTTTTTCACGAAAAATTCGAATAACGGTAATATTGAAAATCAGCTGTTTCTCGGGTATTTGTTCGGCGATTGGGCTAAAAATTATTATTTCTAGGTTATAAGACAAGTGAAAAATATTGGCATACCAAATTTTGGAATGCCACGCCCACTTTCATAAAACTTTTTTTTTTTCAAAACTTTTACTGAAATTTTTTTTTTTTTGTTTTTTCGTGGGTTGGTGAGAATCTTTAAAAAACACTATGAGACACCGTGTACTCATAGTAGTGTCAGATTTTTATTAACAAAACACACCCTTCCCTTTTATTATTTTGTTTACTACAACTAAGTTTCCTTAACAAGTAGTTTAAGCTTCAATAATATTCGCGTGAGGCAGGTAGATTTTCAGCAAAATCACCTGCTAATACCGTCATTATATACGGTTGTTTCTTATTGCGCTAGATCGAACGGTTTCGTTCTTTGAAGTCGGCGCAAAAGGTTTCTCCAATAATTGGAGTATAGCATGGTTACAGTGATTATGAAGGCGAATATGGAGCTACCTGGAGCTTCCTGGAGCTTACTGGAAATTGAGAAAAAATTATTTAAGCAAAGAAATAGACCTTAAAATTCTCTATAATTCACTCAAACGCCCTATCTGGCCACGTCCACTTTCTAAGGGCGTTTTTATAAAAACAAAACATTGAGTGAACTCCTACAATGTTATGACTGTTATTCCATCGAAACGCGGAAACGAAACGCCTACTTTACTAAGACTTGGACCTCAATCCTGTTAAATTTTTGCATTTATAGCATTACAGTGCAAGTACGTACGACCCAGTCGTGCCTTTTATTTCGTATACACCACAGTTCTCATTATTTCTTCTGAACTAAGGGCTTTGCCTCGTTCCATTTTTATAAAAATTTAATTTATGTAGCTTGGACATTAAACGGAAAAAAAATCTCCCTGAACATTAAGAACGCGAGCTAAGAAAGCTAAACCGAAAAGTAATGAACCTATTACTCCAAGGCAATTGATAAACGTTGACAAAAAATTCTTAACGTCGATGGTAATAAGATCACTAAGATCATCTCGGGCAGGGGCAGAGAAGGTGAGGAATAGATTCCTTTCCCTCTTCATCTCTGCAGAAATCGTTTCCGTGCATCCCTATTAGACAATGCCTAGTGATGATGCCATGGTTTTAATATACATAATCTGCTAAGAGGATCATAGTCTTAGAGTCATTCGTTCCAGTCTAGGTCAAATCTGTTCTGTCGCTGGGCACATTATACCACTTGTCCACCTGAGATGTGATCTTTCGAGAGCATCTAATTTAAATTTAAGTTTGCATGTAGCTATTGGAATACTTAATTGTTTTGCCAACACAATAAGGAAAAGTCTGTTTTATTACATTTAAAACTTAATAAAAGTTTTTTTTCTTTATCATACAAACTTGTTAATATTCTTTGTTCAATATTCAATGTCCACAAATTTTTTCTTTGTTTTGACATTTGTTAAGTCATATCATTTTGTCAATTGACTCCAGAGCCCTCCTGTAAAAAGTAAAGCTATGTTCAGACGATTCCCGGATCTGCAAATGACAAATTTGTGACAAACACCTGCCAATCTTGTGAATTACCATTTTTTTGTTTTCCAGACAGCAATCTGATAGTAAACTTAAGTATGTATGTATGTATGTGCCAAAAAGCTTCCAAGCGATGTCTTTCTATGATTTTCACCCAACTGTATGAAAAAAAAATTAAAGTACAGTGTTGGACATGTTTGTATGTGTGTTTTATTTTGTTCTCACTAAAGCAATCGAGGTAAAACCACGTTTTTCACGAAAAATTCGAATAACGGTAATATTGAAAATCAGCTGTTTCTCGGGTATTTGTTCGGCGATTGGGCTAAAAATTATTATTTCTAGGTTATAAGACAAGTGAAAAATATTGGCATACCAAATTTTGGAATGCCACGCCCACTTTCATAAAACTTTTTTTTTTTCAAAACTTTTACTGAAATTTTTTTTTTTTTGTTTTTTCGTGGGTTGGTGAGAATCTTTAAAAAACACTATGAGACACCGTGTACTCATAGTAGTGTCAGATTTTTATTAACAAAACACACCCTTCCCTTTTATTATTTTGTTTACTACAACTAAGTTTCCTTAACAAGTAGTTTAAGCTTCAATAATATTCGCGTGAGGCAGGTAGATTTTCAGCAAAATCACCTGCTAATACCGTCATTATATACGGTTGTTTCTTATTGCGCTAGATCGAACGGTTTCGTTCTTTGAAGTCGGCGCAAAAGGTTTCTCCAATAATTGGAGTATAGCATGGTTACAGTGATTATGAAGGCGAATATGGAGCTACCTGGAGCTTCCTGGAGCTTACTGGAAATTGAGAAAAAATTATTTAAGCAAAGAAATAGACCTTAAAATTCTCTATAATTCACTCAAACGCCCTATCTGGCCACGTCCACTTTCTAAGGGCGTTTTTATAAAAACAAAACATTGAGTGAACTCCTACAATGTTATGACTGTTATTCCATCGAAACGCGGAAACGAAACGCCTACTTTACTAAGACTTGGACCTCAATCCTGTTAAATTTTTGCATTTATAGCATTACAGTGCAAGTACGTACGACCCAGTCGTGCCTTTTATTTCGTATACACCACAGTTCTCATTTTTTCTTCTGAACTAAGGGCTTTGCCTCGTTCCATTTTTATAAAAATTTAATTTATGTAGCTTGGACTTTAAACGGAAAAAAAATCTCCCTGAACATTAAGAACGCGAGCTAAGAAAGCTAAACCGAAAGTAATGAACCTATTACTCCAAGGCAATTGATAAACGTTGACAAAAAATTCTTAACGTCGATGGTAATAAGATCACTAAGATCATCTCGGGCAGGGGCAGAGAAGGTGAGGAATAGATTCCTTTCCCTCTTCATCTCTGCAGAAATCGTTTCCGTGCATCCCTATTAGACAATGCCTAGTGATGATGCCATGGTTTTAATATACATAGTCTGCTAAGAGAGATCATAGTCTTAGAGTCATTCGTTCCAGTCTAGGTCAAATCTGTTCTGTCGCTGGGCACATTATACCACTTGTCCACCTGAGATGTGATCTTTCGAGAGCATCTAATTTAAATTTAAGTTTGCAGGTAGCTATTGGAATACTTAATTGTTTTGCCAACACAATAAGGAAAAGTCTGTTTTATTACATTTAAAACTTAATAAAAGTTTTTTTTCTTTTTCATACAAACTTGTTAATATTCTTTGTTCAATATTCAATGTCCACAAATTTTTTCTTTGTTTTGACATTTGTTAAGTCATATCATTTTGTCAATTGACTCCAGAGCCCTCCTGTAAAAAGTAAAGCTATGTTCAGACGATTCCCGGATCTGCAAATGACAAATTTGTGACAAACACCTGCCAATCTTGTGAATTACCATTTTTTTGTTTTCCAGACAGCAATCTGATAGTAAACTTAAGTATGTATGTATGTATGTGCCAAAAAGCTTCCAAGCGATGTCTTTCTATGATTTTCACCCAACTGTATGAAAAAAAAATTAAAGTACAATGTTGGACATGTTTGCATGTGTGTTTTATTTTATTCTCACTAAAGCAATCGAGGTAAACCAGTTAATCATGTATGTATTTTCATAGAAACGTCAAATGCACTGTTGTAGTTCATAAGTGTGTTTTGTATCGTTTTCATTTTCTCAATATAAATCATATGTTGCTTCGATTTCCAATTCTTGTATTTAACTTCACATATTAATTTTGTAAGGACGTAGTGCAACCACATTACATTTGTTTGAACTTCATATGTGTTCCAGTTATTTCTGAAAAGAAAAAATGGGAAATCAAACAAAAAAAAATAAGCAAAATCAAAAAAAAATTTTTTGTTTACCAAGTAAAACTGACTTTTCAGGATAGTAACTCACATTTTATATGTATGCATTTATACAAATCTTATGTAAACATTAACTTTAAGAGGCATCTACCCAAAATGACGAACTTAGATTCGAACATACACTTATTTAGAGAACACTAGATCAAAACATAAGATAGACAATTAATTTTTCGAAATTAAAATGTTTGAAAATATTCTATTCAAAATTATTTTTCAGTATTTACCTTCGTGGCAAACTGACTGATTGTAGAACGGTTTAGGTCTGCATTCAATTTTTATTTATATTTGCATTGCTGGCCAACAATATGCATAAGTATTATATAGTAGTAGTGTAAGGGTGTACGAATATATAGCTTTCCAAATTTTAACTGTGTGTGTTATTTTGATTTTGCCTCACAGCAGAACATGAAAAATTCAATTTTTGTATTTTTATGAACTATTTCATATGTTTGCAATCTAACATATTACAGTTCGGCCGTTAAAACAACTGTAGAATACTACAGTAGTAATGTTTTCAATTTGAAATGTATTTTCAGGTTTTCATACAGGTTCGAAATGTTATAAGAAACCTTAACTCTTGTTAACTCATATATTGGCAGTTGTAAAAATAGACTCCTGCAAATATGGTCGTTTGTTTTTTATTTTTTTCCTTACATTTAATTATCTTTTTATCTATTATAAGAAATAGTGTTTATTAATAAGTAATTTACTGAAATGTACTTTAAAATAAAGTGCACGACTGGGTCGTATGTACTTCAACCGTAATGGATTGAAGTCCAAGTCTTGCTCTTCCCAGTAAAGTGGGCGTGGCATTCCGCGTTTCGATGAAATAGATGGAATAGTCATAACATTGTAGCAGTTTCCTCAAAGCCCTTAAAAAGTGGGCGTGGCGAGATAGGGTGTTTTTGGGTGAATTATAAAAAATTTGAAGGCCTATTACTTTGCTCAAATAATTTTTTTTCAATTTTTAGTAAAAATTTTTAAAAAACAAGTTTTATAAAAGTGGTAGTGGCAACGGCTCTAACGATTTCGATAAAATTTGATATGTGGGTTAGTTTGGGCATATGCTATGGCATACCACGTTTTTCACGAAAAAATCGAATAACGGTAATATTGAAAATCAGCTGTTTCTCGGGTATTTGTTCGGCGATTGGGCTAAAAATTATTATTTCTAGGTTATAAGACAAGTGAAAAATATTGGCATACCAAATTTTGGAATGCCACGCCCACTTTCATAAAACTTTTTTTTTTCAAAACTTTTACTGAAATTTTTTTTTTTTTGTTTTTTTGTGGGTTGGTGAGAATCTTCAAAAAACACTATGAGACACCGTGTACTCATAGTAGTGTCAGATTTTTATTAACAAAACACACCCTTCCCTTTTATTATTTTGTTTACTACAACTAAGTTTCCTTAACAAGTAGTTTAAGCTTCAATAATATTCGCGTGAGGCAGGTAGATTTTCAGCAAAATCACCTGCTAATACCGTCATTATATACGGTTGTTTCTTATTGCGCTAGATCGAACGGTTTCGTTCTTTGAAGTCGGCGCAAAAGGTTTCTCCAATAATTGGAGTATAGCATGGTTACAGTGATTATGAAGGCGAATATGGAGCTACCTGGAGCTTCCTGGAGCTTACTGGAAATTGAGAAAAAATTATTTAAGCAAAGAAATAGACCTTAAAATTCTCTATAATTCACTCAAACGCCCTATCTGGCCACGTCCACTTTCTAAGGGCGTTTTTATAAAAACAAAACATTGAGTGAACTCCTACAATGTTATGACTGTTATTCCATCGAAACGCGGAAACGAAACGCCTACTTTACTAAGACTTGGACCTCAATCCTGTTAAATTTTTGCATTTATAGCATTACAGTGCAAGTACGTACGACCCAGTCGTGCCTTTTATTTCGTATACACCACAGTTCTCATTATTTCTTCTGAACTAAGGGCTTTGCCTCGTTCCATTTTTATAAAAATTTAATTTATGTAGCTTGGACATTAAACGGAAAAAAAATCTCCCTGAACATTAAGAACGCGAGCTAAGAAAGCTAAACCGAAAAGTAATGAACCTATTACTCCAAGGCAATTGATAAACGTTGACAAAAAATTCTTAACGTCGATGGTAATAAGATCACTAAGATCATCTCGGGCAGGGGCAGAGAAGGTGAGGAATAGATTCCTTTCCCTCTTCATCTCTGCAGAAATCGTTTCCGTGCATCCCTATTAGACAATGCCTAGTGATGATGCCATGGTTTTAATATACATAGTCTGCTAAGAGGATCATAGTCTTAGAGTCATTCGTTCCAGTCTAGGTCAAATCTGTTCTGTCGCTGGGCACATTATACCACTTGTCCACCTGAGATGTGATCTTTCGAGAGCATCTAATTTAAATTTAAGTTTGCATGTAGCTATTGGAATACTTAATTGTTTTGCCAACACAATAAGGAAAAGTCTGTTTTATTACATTTAAAACTTAATAAAAGTTTTTTTTCTTT